>JAUMJK010000750.1:35000-1281675 GCA_033558105.1 Coccyzus lansbergi | reverse complement strand
GGATGTCCCAGCAGAGAGGGAGACAGAGCGCGCGCGAGGAGCCGCCGCGCCGGCTCGGGAGGTTTATTTGTGTCCCACAATGCACCGCGGCGGGGGAAGGAAAGGGGGCGTGGTCAAAAGGGAGGGGAGGGGCCAATAGGGCGCGCTCGCCGCCGAGCGCCGTGTGTCACCGCGGCGGAGAGGCCAGAGGGGGGCGTGGCCGAAGGGGAGGGGCCAATGGAGCGCGCCGGGGCGAACGGCGCTTTATTTGTGTCCCATAATGCACAGCAGTAGGGGAAGGGGGCGGGAGGGAGGGCACGGGGGTGTGTGCGCTCGCCGGCCGGGGCTTTGTGTCCCACAATGCACTGCGGCGCGGGAGGGAGGGAGGGGCGGGACCAGTAGTGGAGGGGTTTGGTCGCGCGGTCCGGGTGCTTAGTGCCTGTGTCCCACAATGCACCGCGGCGGCGGGGCCTCCCCTCCTCCCTTCCAGGAGGGGATTCCCGGCAGAGCGAGCGGCCGGGCGCTCTGTTTGTGTCCCACAATGCACCGCGATGGGGGGGCGGGGCTGCAGGGAGAGGGGAGCGCATGCGCAGTGCGGGGTGATGGTGGGGAGTACGGGGTCCTAGTGCCCGCCCCTCGGGATGCTCCGAGCTCCCGGAACCTCCGGGGGCTCCGGTGCCTGCGTTCCCGGGGCTAGGGTCGTGCACCTGGCACCTCGGTGCTGGGCCAGGATCATGCACTGCGTTGATCCGGACCCACCACTGGGCTCTGGTGCCTGCACCCCCTTGCATCCAAACCCCACGCACGGGAGCACCGTGCGTGGGCTCCCGGGGAGATGCATCCCAAACCCTCCAAACCGGGGCTCTGGTGCCTGCTCCTCGTGCATCTCGACCTCCTGGGGCTCAGGACGGAGCACCCCGTGCCTCCCAGTCCTTGGGTCTCCAGTGCCTCCACCTTACGCATCCCAACCCCACAATGATCCGGTGCCTGCACCTCATTCATCCCAACCCTTGGGGCTCCAGTGCCTGCACCTCGTGCATCCCAACCTCCTGGAGCACCTTGTGCCTCTCAGTCCTTGGGACTCCAGTGCTTTCACCCTGTTCATCCCAACCCCACAGTGATTGGCTGCCTGCATCCTGCGCATCCCATCCCCCCGGGGCTCAGGACTGAGCACCCTGTGCATCCCTACCCTTAGGGCTCCGATGCCTGCACCCCATGCATCCCATCCTCCTGGGGCTTGGGATGGAGCACCCTGTGCCTCCTAACCCTTGGGGCTCCAGGTTCTGCACCCTGTTCTTCCCGTGAAGAAAAATCAACCCCATGGTGATCCAGTTCTCCTCGTGCATCCCACCCCTGCGAAGGCTCAGGACTGAACACCCCATGCATCCCAACCCTCGGCGCTTCGGTGCCTGCACCTCGTGCATCCCAAACTCCTGGGGCTACAGAACCTGCACCTCATGTAACCCAACCTCCTGGGGCTCAGGATGGAGCACCCTATGCATCCCAACCCGTAGGACTCCAATGCCCTGCACTCCATGCATCCCAACCTCCTGGGGCTTGGGATGGAGCACCCTGTGCCTCCTAACCCTTGGGGCTCCGATGCCTGCACCCCATGCATCCCAACCTCCTGGGGCTTGGGATGGAGCACCCTGTGCCTCCCAACTCTTGGGGCTCCAGTGCTTGCACCTCATGCATCCCGATGCATCCCAAACTTTGGGGCTCCAGGTCCTGCACCCTGTTCCTCCCAACCCCAAGGTGATCCAGTTCTCCTCGTGCATCCCACCCCTCCAAGGCTCAGGACCGAGCACCCCATGCATCCCAACCCTCGGTGCTTCGGTGCCTGCACCTCGTGCATCCCCAACTCCTGGGGCGACAGAACCTGCACCTCATGCATCCCAACCTCTTGGGGCTTGGGATGGAGCACCCTGTGCCTCCTAACCCTTGGGGCTCCGATGCCTGCACCCCATGCATCCCAACCTCCTGGGGCTTGGGATGGAGCACCCTGTGCCTCCCAACTCTTGGGGCTCCAGTGCTTGCACCTCATGCATCCCGATGCATCCCAAACTTTGGGGCTCCAGGTCCTGCACCCTGTTCCTCCCAACCCCAAGGTGATCCAGTTCTCCTCGTGCATCCCACCCCTCCAAGGCTCAGGACCGAGCACCCCATGCATCCCAACCCTCGGTGCTTCGGTGCCTGTACCTCGTGCATCCCCAACTCCTGGGGCGACAGAACCTGCACCTCATGCATCCCAACCTCTTGGGGCTCAGGATGGAACACTCTGTGCCTTCCAACCTTTGGGACTCTAGTGCCTGCACCCTGTTCATTCCAACTCCACAGTGATCCTGTGCCCTAGATGCATCCCAGGCCCCAGATGCTCTGATACCTGCACCCTGTGCATCCCACATAAACACTCTGAAGATAGAGTATGTCCCCAGAGTCAGGCCAGGGGCACGGCTGCTGGGAGCTGGAGGCTTCCTCTGAAGCAGAGCTGAGCAGGGGATGCTTGGCTGGGACAAATCAGGTTGGATTTGCCTCCAAATGAATAGCATTTCCCTGATAGGAAAGCGAGTTGCCTCGCAGAAGGTAGGATCTAGCCCACGCCATGCATTGATTTCCCCAAAAAATCATGTCTACAGCAATTCAAACCCATCCCTGTTTTAAAAAGCCCTTTATTTCATCTCTTCCTCTTTCAACCTCTTCCTTATAACCTCCTGTGATGATACACCTGCTCCTGGCTGCCATCTCTATGCGGCTCGTTAGGTTTCCAATTAACAGAGGGGCATTTTGGTGCGGGAAGCTGGTAGGTTTGGGATGTGGAGCACTCTGCACATCACACAGAGGAGCACATGAGCCTCCTCAGCCTGACTCAGATATGAATTCCTTCCCACTCCACCAGAAGAGGCTGTTTTATTAATAACAGTTTATTAGCCCTCGGTACTGGACGAGGTTCTCCGGCAATTCCCGGAGCCACATCATTTGCTGGAGTAAATCTGGGAGTGAGCTGCATTGATTTACGCCTGCTTGGGTTTCCTAAGCTACCAGGTCAGCCTTTATTGTGGTTTGCTTTTGCTGCTGAG
The DNA here is from genome assembly GCA_033558105.1 of Coccyzus lansbergi. Taxonomy (NCBI): domain Eukaryota; kingdom Metazoa; phylum Chordata; class Aves; order Cuculiformes; family Coccyzidae; genus Coccyzus; species Coccyzus lansbergi. Next base: position 1,278,619 of record JAUMJK010000750.1, on the reverse strand, counting down.
TTGGATGAGGTGTCATGATGAATTGCCAAAATACTGACTCCCGGTGAGGGCATTTGCTCATACGCACATTTTATAACCTCTCGATTCATGGACACCGATGGAGCAACACGGACGTAAACTCTTGAGTAATTCAGTGGTAAATATTATCTGTGCATCTATAGACAGCAAACCTGCACTCATTTACAGGGACCTGCAGGGTTCCGTGGCTGAACCAGCTGGAAGTCAATGGGTCTAAAATGCTGATGGGAAAATGAGGAGAAAGCTTTCAAAGGGTAACTTGTAGCCTCCACCTTCGGCTTTTAAATGGGATGTGAGCTGCTGGATCTAAGGATGCTTAGCAGGGCAGTCCCGCATCGCTTTCAGGGCACACTGCCAGCAGCCGCTGCGAGGAGGGGGGTCCCTCAGACACAACCAGAGACTGTGCTGTCCCCTTAAATCCTCCTTTGTCTGCCTGAAGAGAAATTGTGGTTTCCCATCCACCCAGAAGACACCTCAGCCACGTCTGCTGTCCATCCGTGTGGTCTGGCCCTTTGCTTTAATACCTGAATCTTTCCCTCGCTAACCCCATTCAAGCAACCAGAATGTGCGATTCTGGGCTGGAGGCTGGTCTAGCCTCTTTTTGCAGCCCCTGGGATACGTTTTCTTTCGCTTCAGCGGCTCTTGGAGCAGATCCCATGCTGCTAGGAGCCTGCTTTCCTGCTCCTGGCAGGGTGCATCCATTAACACTGGAAGTAAATGACACCCCTCGTGCACAGCCTTCCCCTCCCCAACCCTGAGCTCCGCAGCTCTGGAGGGAAAACCTCATTTCTACCACTCTTGAATACTCACTGCCTACTCCTTAATTCAGCACCCGTGTGCAGGAGCCCTCTCCTCCTCTTCCTCCACCTGTTGCAGTCTCAGGGGCTCAGTTAAAGTAGCTCAATCCTGCTGACTTCTCTCTTTAGCAATCCCTAATTTTCTCCTGGCATCAGGTGGGTTTGGGTTCATGTCTTCTCCAGACCTGGGAGCACTTTGCCTGCTGGTCAGCGAGTGCAGTGCCAGGGGTTAAAGCAGCCCAGGTGATAGGAGAGGAGGCTGAAGAGGGCGGTTGAGGAGAGGAGCCTGTTTTCTACACGCTCTGAATTGCAAGGGTCCTTCTGAATCATAGAATCACAGAATCATAGAAGCACCAGGTTGGAAAAGAGCCACTGGATCATCGAGTCCAACCATTCCCATCAATCACTAACCCATGTCCCTCAGCACCTCGTCCACCCATCCCTTAAACCCCTCCAGGGGAGGTGGCTAATAATTTCCCCTTGATGGAACCACAAAGATACATCTCTCTGCCTGGTGGTCCCTCTTGTCTCTGACTAACCGTTATGGGTACAGTGACAGAGAAGCCCCCATAAACTTTATCTAGTTATCCCATTACTCTTTTTTAGGAGTTAAATTCTGATGGTTACATTACTACAGTTAATTAAGGGCTTTTTTCTGCTTCTCGGTAATATCTTAGAATCACAGAATCACCAGGTTGGAAGAGACCTACCAGATCATCGAGTCCAACCATTCCCATCAATCACTAAACCATGTCCCTCAGCACCTCATCCACCTGTCCCTTAAACCCCTCCAGGAAAGGTGACTCAATCCCCTCCCTGGGCAGCCTCTGACAGTGCCTAGTCACCTTTTCCTTGAAAAATTTTCTCCTGATGTCCAGCCTGACCCTCCCCTGGTGGAGCTTGAGGCCATTCCCTCTCGTCCTGTCCCCTGTCCCTTGGGAGAAGAGCCCAGCTCCCTCCTCTCCACAACCTCCTTTCAGGTAGCTGGAGAGAGCAATGAGGTCAATCTTGAAGCCTTTGACATTGTTTGAAATTCCAGTTGTTCTACAGAAACCCAGTGACGACAAAAAAGAAAGGTAGGGGAAAAGCTGGGGCTGGCTCAGCCTTAATGAGCTGAAACCCAGGACGTGGTTGTACAGGCGCCAAGAGAAGTCATCTAAAATGAATGTCACACCTGGCTATAAATAGGGTGGCATGCGTTGTGTGCCCATTAACGCAGTGACACGTCCCTCAGTGATAGGTTAACCCTTCCCCTTGGAGCTAAATGCCTCTGCCTGGCTGTAGGAGCAGCCTTTTCAAGCCCAAGGGTAGATGGAAATCACCAATACACAGAAATTAAACCACAGCTGCTATTCAACAGAAGGCCATGCTTTCACCTCGGACCTGGAGCGAGTCCAGAGGAAAGCAAGGAAGCTGGTGAAGGGGCTGGAGAACAGGCCTTATGAGGAACAGCTGAGAGAGCTGGGGGTGTTTATCCTGGAGAAGAGGAGGCTGAGGGGAGACCTCATTGCTCTCTATAACTAACTGAAAGCTGGTTGTAGAGAGGAGGGAGCTGGACTCTTCTCCCAAGGGACAGGGGACAGGATGAGAGGGAATGGCCTCAAGCTCCACCAGGGAAGGTTCAGGCTGAACATTAGGAAAATAAATTTCACGGTAGGGGTGATTGGGCACTGGCAGAGGCTGCCCAGGGAGGTGGTTGAGTCACCTTCCCTGGAGGTGTTTAAGGGATGGGTAGACAAGGTGCTCAGGGACATGGTTTAGCATTTTATAGGAATGGCTGGACTCGATGATCTGGTGCTTGGTTGGAAAAGACCTTTGAGATCATCAATCCAGCCATACCTGTCCACTGCTAAACCACATCCCTAAGCACCTCACTTGATAAATCAAAATTGCTGGGGAATAACTTTTGCTCCCTGGGTTTTGTTTACTGTGGGGTTTAAGGGATGAGTGGACAAGGTGCTGAGGGACATGATTTAGTGTTTGATAGGAATGATTGGACTTGATGATCCGATGGGTCTCTTCCAACCTGGTGATTCTATCATTCTATGATTCTATGTAACGTTCTGGTTTTGCATCTTAAAACTGAGTTAACCACTTATTTATAGCTGAATAAGGGAAATGGGAGATTTAGAGCATCGCTCGTGGGACAGAGATAAAAAAAGTGCATATATCCTGAGAAAAATGCAAATAGAAACAAATTCTATGAGATAAGAGGCAGGAAATCCTTTATTGAAGGGGCAAAGGCAGACTCACAAACAGACTGTTTTCAAAGTTAAACCCAAATACAAACAAAAGGCTAAACCCCAGAAAATGATAATTCCCCACCCCCTTTAAAATGTAAGTCCAAAGCCTGATTTGGGTTGGGTTTGTTCTTCTTACACAGCTCGGCTGGAAATCACACCCTGAGCTGGGTGCTCCAGGGAGGAGGGGAGACTCCAGTTCACACATCCCAGTGGTTAATTAACGAGCCAAGACGTCCCTCTCCAACCCCACTGCAGGTTTTGGAGCGAGGAGGTGGGAGCAGCACATAGAGAGAGTCTTTCTTTTTTGTTGTTGTTATTTTTTTTTGTTTGTTTCATCCTCTCCTTTCCAGACAGCTACTGTACAAAACAAACCAGAAATTTATAATAAATACCTAACACAAGAGGCTCAGTACGTTGCTACATTCCTTCACTGAAGGGAAACATATATATACACATATACATATATATATCCTAATACATAACCTCTTTGACTTACATCAGCGTAAAGGCTACGTGTTTCTACGGGAAGGCGAGAGCCCACTTGGCATCACCCACACCTCAACCGAGCATCGTTGCTGCAGTCACCCTACTCCATCGAGGTCCCCATCCTCCTCCTGGCTGGAAAAGCAGCAGGATTTGCCTGTGGCAGGGAGGGGGTTTTTTTGCATCTAGGAAGGGAGATTTTTTTGCATCTAGGAAGCTCCAGCTAAGCGACCGCGTAGTGAATATAAAAAAACCCCAAACTGGACGAGCCCCTTGGCGCGCACGACTCCTGGGTGATAAATACAGACGTTTTCCTTGGCGCTGTCTCAGCCTGAGATTTCTGACCCATCCTAAACGCTGCTTAAAAATGCTGGAGAGGAAACACGCGCTGGCCTTTGAGTTAAAACCCTCGCAGACTCAAAGAGGGGAAAAAAAAAGAGAATAACCCTGCAAGGCTACATGACTATAGCATCCAGCTATTTGTTAGAGGGAGAGAGGGCTTAAATTCCTGGAGATTAATTAGCAGACGCAGAACATTGCCCGAAGGTAGGTCTGAACCACAGCCCAAACAGCTCCACATCCAAACTGTGCAGCTGGCCTTTATGTTTTTTTTTCTTTCCTAAATAAAAGGAGCTAAGCCCTCGGTATTCTCAGAGCTTGGCTGGAGCCCCCTTGGTTTCAATAGGAATCACCTACAGGAGATAAAAGCTGAATATCTTGGGGTTTCTGGCACAGCTCTGGGGGCAACTCACCCCAAAGCCCCAACCCAGACCCAGCGAGAAAAGGGTCTGATGGGAGCTTAGCTGCAGCAAGAGAGAAAAGAAATAGGGTTTGCTCTGCAATTGCCAACAGGGAAACTCGGACGACACAAATTTGAGTTCTCTTCCTCCAGCTCTTCTCCCCTTCCTATGAGAAACAGGCTGTTCCCACTGAAATTCAATGTGTTGCTGCTAAAAGGGGACCTGAGGCAGGGTCCAGGCGCGCCCAGGGAAGCAGCAAGGGGCACCGCGAGGAGCCTGGAAAAGCCAAATCGCTCATTCAGCGATGGCAAAACCTTCCCAAATTCCATCCCTGCTCCCCAGGCACTGGCTGCTGCCAACACGTGGACGGCGATCGCTTTGAAAAGGGGAAAGTTCAGGGCCTGAGCAGCCACCTACGCTGGGGCCAGAGAGTGCCGGGCTGGGGAGAGGGTCCCTGGCTCTTCTCCACCAGGAAAAAAGAGCACCAGCCTTGCCAGGCTCTGTTTAAGACCGAGAGTTGCTCAAGCAAGGCTGGAGCCCAGCAGCAGGTCCAAGCATCTTCATATAAGCCAGGAAAACACAAGCAAAAAGCTTCCCTGGTCACCATCGTGGGCTGGGGAGAAGCTCGGCATCTGCAGATGCTGGGCTCATCCCTGCCGCGAGCCAAATCAGCTCCAAAAATTAAAGTGGAGTTGATAAAATGAACACACAGGGGACTGGAAGCCAAGGACGGGAGAGGAAAAGGCTGGCACATGCTCCTGGGGGCGCATGGGGTATCGCAGAAGGCACTTTGCAGGCAGGGCACTACAGAATTAGCAATTCATTAAACCTCGCAGCAGCCCTGCGAACCAGATTGGGTATAATTAAGCCTCGGTTTGATAGCTGGGGAGACCAAGGTATGGGGTTGCAGCCCTGGGAAGAATGGTGAATCATAGAATCATAGAACAACCAGGTTGGAAGGGACCCATCGGATCTTCTAGTCCAACCATTCCTATCAAACACTAAACCAAGTCCCTCAAGACCTCATCCACCTGTGCCTTAAACACCTCCAGGGAAGGGGAATCAACCACCTCCCTGGGCAGCCTAGTCCAATGCCCAATGACCCTCTCTGTGAAAAAATTCCTCCTAATCTCTAGCCTAAATCTCCCCTGGCAGAGCTTGAGGCCATTCCCTCTTGTCCTGTCCCCTGTCCCTTGGGAGAAGAGCCCAGCTCCCTCCTCTCTACAACCTTCCTTCAGGTAGTTGGAGAGAGTAATGAGGTCTCCTCTCAGCCTCCTCTTCTCCAGTCTAAACAACCCCAGCTCTCTCAGTCGCTCCTCATAGGGCCTGTTCTCCAGCCCCTTCACCAGCTTCATTGCTCTTCTCTGGACTTGCTCCAGAGCCTCAACATCCTTCTTGTGCTGAGGGGCCCACAACTCAACACAGGATTCAAGGAGCGGCCTCACCAGTGCTGAGTACAGAGGGAGAATCACCTCCCTCTGAAGATGCTGGGGGTGTTTGGAGGCAGAGTTTTTTCACCTCATAAATTATAAATCTGGCAGAAACCACTGTGACCATCTCGCTGGCCTCCTAGCCACCGTGTGCCAGCATCCATCCCTCAGTTCCATCCCGTTCCCAGCCAAACAAGCAAGTTATCTCCCAGGCTAACCCCACAGCACTCCTCAACAGCACCCACGCCGCGGCAGGGAGGGGATGGCAACCTGATCCAAGCCTTCTGCAAAGCCATCTTGATTTTATCAGCAAAACCACCCATCCTGGACCTCCTCAACCTGCAGCTGGGACGCAGCGATGGCAAAGGCAGCTCCGCATCTTTTTTCCCAGCAAGAAACCCCAGTGAATATTACAAACAGAGCCTGCAACGACGTTGAACGACTCTTTGGAAACACCCTATGGATACTCCTATTTTTCCCCTTAAATTACAACTTGCCTGCGAGCAGCCAGCCAGCAAGAAAGGAAGAAAGAAAGGAAAAGAAGTGATTCCTCCCCGTTTCGCCGCTGTTAATGCCCCACTCTGAGGTAGACATCGATGGGGTAGGGGATGAACCGCTGGAGAGTGGTTATTCCTCTGGCAAGCGAGCCTGCAGCATCCTCTGCGCTGGCGTTGCCGGCGTGGTGCCTGTCCCATCGGCTCAGCACTGTCGCAGCACGCAGGAGGTGGTGGCCGGTGGTGGCCCTGGCGAGCTGCATTTCTCCGGAGAGGTGATTTTACCGGCATAATCAATGCAAGAAGCATTGCGTGTCCGCACACCCTCGCCGCAAGTTTGGGAGCAGGGGGACCAGGGACCCAGGCGCCAGAGAGGGCAAGGGATGTCTCCACAGGGCTTGATGTCCTCCGGCTTGAGGGCTCTGTCACAAGCAGAGGAAGTTTGACCCTCCACGTCCCGGCAATCCACCGTCCGCCTCTGCCAGCCGGAGCCACACGTTTTGGAGCACTCGGACCAGTCGCCCAGGACCCACTGGGAAGTCAGCATCGGTTGGATGATGTTGGCCGACTTCTTCTCTTTGCCCTTCTGCTTGGTGAAAGGGACATCCTTGGGGATGAAGAAGGTATACTTGACTTTCGGTGGGTAGGTCGCGCCGGCAAAGGTCAGCAGCTGGACGGTCAGGGGCTCCGGGAGCTGCCGGAAGCTCTGCAGCCTCTCCAAGGTCGTCATGGAGCCGCTGTATTTCAGGATGGTCCCCTTAACGAGGATGTCCTGCTCCATGGCGGAGATGGCGAAGTCCCCGTTCAGCAGGTACTTGCCCTCAAGGGTCCTCAGAGCCAGGTAATTCCCATCGTGACGGATCCCTCGGTGGCTGCGCTGCTTGATGTCGATGTTGGTTGCCCCGGCGGGGATGGTGACAATGTCATTGTACCCATATCTGTAGGGGGCAAAGGGACACGGTTACGTATTGAGAGGAGACAAGTGGGATCGTGGCTCCGAACCCATCACACAGAGCACTCAAAGAGCTGGAATTCTTGCAGCTGTGCCAGATGTGTTCCTGCCTGGAAGATGTGGAGTGAATTAGAATCATAGAATCATAGAACAACCAGGTTGGAAGGGACCCATCGGATCTTCTAGTCCAACCATTCCTATCTAACACTAAACCAAGTCCCTCAAGACCTCATCCACCTGTGCCTTAAACCCCTCCAGGGAAGGTGACTCAACCACCTCCCTGGGCAGCCTGTTCCAGTGCCCAATGACCCTTTCTGTGAAGTGTATGATGCAGTCAAACAAACAGCCCCACGGTTACCAACCACAGTGGGAAATTCCCCTTACTCCTTTTCTTTAAAAATGGATGAAATGTTTGGGACTAAAAGCCTGGCTCTGCTCAGTGACACTGAAGGACAGCATCAGCTGTAGATGACACATCTAGGACAGCAGAACAGGAGAGAGTTTGCAGGCTGCTGGTGTTGTACACACAGAGAATATGCACGTTAGCCACACATTTCTGCTAAATCAACACCAGCAGTTAAACAGTTAACCCAACAGATCTCTCACTGGAGATGACACGAACTCGAATGCCTTCCCTATGAATGCCTTTTCAAGAAGACAGCACGTACTGTGGCAGCAAAACTGCCCCAACCTACGGGTGGGTGTCTCTGCACCACAGACTCATCTTTGGGAGGGTTTTAAGCCACCACCATGATGCCGAACAACGCCCATTGGAGGGCTCCTCCTTCATAGAATCATAGAATCACCAGGTTGGAAAGGACCCACTGGGTCACTGAGTCCAACCATTCCCATCAATCACTAAAACATGTCCCTCAGCACCTCGTCCACCCACACCTTAAACCCCTCCAGGGAAGGTGAATCAACCACCTCCCTGGGCAGCCTCTGCCACTGCCCAATGACCCTTTCTGTGAAATATTTTTTCCTAATGTCCAGCCTGAACCTCCCCTGGTGGAGATTGAGGCCATTCCCTCTCGTCCTATCCCCTGTCCCTTGGGAGAAGAGCCCAGCTCCCTCCTATCCACAGCCTTTCAGGGAGTTGTAGAGAGCAATGAGGTCTCCCCTCAGCCTCCTCTTCTCCAGGACAAACCCCCCCAGCTCTCTCAGCCATTCGCCTGTTCTCCAGCCCCTTCACCAGCTTTGTTGCTCTTCTCTGGACTTGCTCCAGAGCCTCAACATCCTTCTTGTGCTGAGGGGTCCACAACTGAACACAGGATTCGAGGAGTGGTCTTACCAGTGCTGAGTCCAGAGGGAGAAGAACCTCCCTGGCCCTGCTGGTCACACCATTTCTGATCCAAGCCAAGATGCCATTGGCCTTCTTGACCACCTGGGCCACTGCTGCCTCATGTTCAGCCGCTGTCAACCAACACCCTCAGGTCCTTCTCCTCCAGACAACTTTCTAGCCACACTTCTCCTAGTCTGTAACCTGCAAAGGCAGCCAGAGCCTATGCCCAGAACACCACAGCTCCTGGGATATCACCGGGGAGCCACTGGAACTGGTGCCCTCTGCACCCTGCACTAAGGTAATTACTTGCTGTTATAATAAATTATTCACGCCGTGGGGCTGGCAGGATCGTTCTCCATGCATCCCCGTGGTTGATGCTGCAGTGAGTAATTAATTAGGTTTAGAGTATTTTGGAACAAAGCCTTTGGGTCAAATCCTGCTCTCAGTCACCCTGGCCTCCCCAACCCTGATCTTAATGGGATCTCTTCTTGGCTGTAGCTCCCACACTAATCTCTCTTTAGTCAACCACAAACAATTCATAGAAGAGTGGAAGCCCCATTTCTGCTGGCTCCCTGGAAGGAAACCATTTAGGAAATCTAATTTGACTGTGTGAGTCACCTCGCCGCATGGAATTGGACGTGTTGGCCTTTTTGTAACGATCTTTTCAACAAAAGCCTTAAATCAGCTCTTTGGCAAAGCAACGGAGGTCTTGGGTGAGGGAAGCAGCAGCCTCGATGCCCATGTCACATGCCTGAAATTCACCTCCAAGCCCAGGGAAAACTTAATGAACTACTTAAAACCCACATCAGCCTCCAAAATGTGTCCAACTCACTGCATTGGGGCAAGATCATAGAATTGTTTGGGTTGGAGGGGACCTCAAAGCCCATCTGGTTCCAAGCCCCTGCCGTGGGCAGGGACACCTCCCACTGGATGACGGGCTCCAAGCCCCATCCAACCTGCCCTTGAAACCCTCCAGGGACCTAGGTCATGTAAAGCCAGTTTGCTTTCTTTGCCGAGAACATTGCACCTCACTGCAGACCTTGTTTGCCTCAACCAGACTTGAGGAGTTCTTGGCTTCCCCTCTGTGCTTTGACCTGGGCTCCCAGCCATGCAAACCCCGCAGCCGGGTGGCCTTGCAGCAGCTTGGTCTCCTCCCCAGACTTAGGCGAAGTTTATTTCGGGGCAGGCAGCAATATGCAAGCCAAGCAGAGCGTATTTCCTAAAATAATAGCTGGTGATGACACCGATATTGGGCTCAGTGTGTCACTGCAAATAAAACTACAGCCTCGAGGAGTTTACAATAGGGCCACCAAGGTGATCAGAGGGCTGGAGCACCTTCTACACGAGGACAGGCTGGGGTTGTTCGGCCTGGAGAAGAGAAGGCTCCAGGGAGACCTTAGAGCAGCTTCCAGTACTGAAAGGGGCTCCAGGAAAGTCTCTGCAAACTTCTCCCCTTACTTGGATCGGTTGAGCGAGCCGGATATTTTCCTGCAGGTAGAGCCGTTGCCGCCGCACACCCCACACTTGTCCAGCTTCTTGGAGGAGCCGACTACGTGGTCGCAGCCAGCCTTGATGCACTGCCCGTGGACACAGATGGAGAGGGTCTCCGGTCCACACAGCGTCCCATCGATCACCTAGGAAAGGGAGGGACGCAGAGGAGCAATTGGGGTGTTTGATCTGAAATGAGGTAAAAAGGTGCGCTGAGCATCACCAGGAATCTTACTTTGGCCTCAAAGACTTTAAATTCGCTCCTCCCTCTGGCTCTGCAGAAAAGCTTGCATCGATCTCGGGGTGATACCCCCGCGTACTTGGGAACCCACTCCAGGCGATTCCCTTGCAGATCTGTGAAGTTGTAGCTGTTGTACTTCTCACACTGCTGCTCCCGAAAGCTTTTCCCTGCAAGGAAAGGTGAAAAGTGACTCAGACCATGGCAGGAACTGTTGTCCTCCTCAGCCATGGTGGAGATGCAGGCGTGAGCCAAGGTTAGTCTGGAGGAGAGGAGGCTGAGGGGAGACCTCATCACTCTCTACAACTACCTGAAAGGAGGTTGTGGAGAGGAGGGAGCTGGGCTCTTCTCCCAAATGGCAGGATGAGAGGGAGTGGCCTCAAGCTCCACCAGGGGAGGTTCAGACTGGACAGGAAAAATATTTTCAAAGAAAGGGTCATTGGTCACTGGCAGAGGCTGCCCAGGTTGGTGGTTGAGTCACCTTCCCTGGAGGGGTTTAAGGGACGGGTGGATGAGATGCTCAGGGACATGGCTTAGTGATTGATGGGAATGGTTGGACTCGATGATCTAAGAGGTCTTTTCCAACCTAGTGGTTCTATGATAGCAGGAGTGTGCAGTGAGCTTGCAGGCACAGGAGGATGCACATCTTGCACCCAGCCAGAGGTATCATAACACCCAGCACAAAGCTATTGCCCCCTATAATATGAATAATGAAAGAAGAGTGGAGGAACCCATGGAGAAATGAGGGGGCAGGAGGTGAGTGTGTGCTTGGGCATCGGATCCTTCAAGCTGGGTGATTTGGCAGAGCTGGCCTTACCCCCGGGTGGGCACTCGTCGGTGTGGCACGACTGGTACTTGGCACGCTGGCCCTCGCAGTACTTGCCGCCGTGCTGGGGCTTGGGGCTGTCGCAGTGGCGGTACGAGAACTGCACACCACCACCACAGCTCCGCGAGCAGGAACCCCAGGGGCTCCACGGGCCCCAACCGCCATCCACCGCCGGCTGCGAGAGACCATGAGAAGCTGTTAGATCATCAAGCCCATCCATCCCTCCCCGGCTGCTCAGTCCCAGAACGAGCTGGGCTATGATCCACCCCCAGCTTCTCTTTCTGGTCCAGAAAGCACTTAAGCACATACATCACGTGAAGTTATTACTGACTGCCACCGGTGCTTAAAGTTAAGCTTGGGTTTAAGTACTTTGCTGACTGACTCAGAAATCGCCACTAATTCCCCTGGCAGGGCAAAAAGCCGTGATTTAATTGCAGAGCTGTGGCTGCTCACTCTGGTTCAGACCAGCACTTGCCTTGGTGAAGGGCACAGCAGCATTTGTCTGCGAGTAATAAAGATTAACTAAAGGGCTGCTGAGGGAGCTGGGGCTGTTCAGCCTGGAGAAGAGGAGGCTGAGGGGAGACCTCATTGCTCTCTACAACTCCCTGAAAGGAGGTTGTGGAGAGGAGGGAGCTGGGCACTTCCTACAAGTGACAGGGGACAGGATGAGAGGGAATGGCCTCAAGCTCCACCAGGGGAGGATCAGGTTGGACATTAGGAAAAAATTTTCATGGAAAGGGTCATTGGGCACTGGAACAGGGAGGGGGTTGAGTCACCTTCCCTGGAGGTGTTTAAGGGATGGGTGGACGAGGTGCTGAGGGACATGGTTTAGTGATTGATGGGAATGGTTGGACTTGATGATCCGGTGGGTCTTTTCCAACCTGGTCATTCTATGATTCTAAGGAAAGACATCCATAAAACAAATCAGGCAAAGCCAGGAGATAGGTACGAGCTTTAGGAATCCCAAAGGGTTGAGCCCCAGCCTGTCGGTCCCCGATCCACCCGCTTACCTGTGGTTTCAGGGTGTCCTGTGGCACGCAGCGGCCATCCCAGCAGAGCCCCCCGTTTTTGCACGGGGTGCCATCCGCCCACGGCAAGCTGCCATTCTTGGTGTGGCAAAGGGGCTCCCCGCTGCTGGTCCTGCACCAGAGCTGGGCACAGATGTCCTCCTCCGTGGTGTTGGGGCAGTGCTGGAAGTCCTTGCCGAAGATCTGCTGGCATTGCTGGTCCAGGCTGTAGAGGGCTCCTCGGCCGGGCAACTCGGTAGGGAGGGCGAGGGGATCGGCCGGGGCGTCCAGCAAGCAGTCGCCTGGGCAAGGCAGAGAGGCATCCAGGCTTGATGCCTCGGGTTGCATCCCAAACCTCTGTCTGCCATCTGAATTGAACAGCCTTCACCCCCAACACCTCTCAAGGCACTGCAAAGAGCCTGAGCAATTAAGGATAACTGAACGACGCGGCTCCTTACCGTGCCCTCCATCCAGGAACTCGGTGAGGTACATGGCACTGCAAGGGGACCAGGGCTGGGTCTTGTTCAAGTGGATGAAACGAGGAGCCATCATATGGTGCTTGCCAAGGGGCCCAAAGAGCCGTTCGCAGGTCTTGGAGTCATCGTGGGGCATGCTGAGCACGTGGCCTGGGGAGCAGAGAGCATCGGTGAGCTCAGCCTCCCAGCCCCAGCTCCGCTGCAGAGGGGCCGGGGAGCATCTCTAAGTCATCAGGAAGTTCCTTCAGCTGCCAAAGCTATTTGCTTTGATAAATCAGAAGTAATAAACAACACAGTAACGTGCCTGCTGGATCTCAATTGTATGGCTTGTATCAGAAATGGTGTGACCAGCAGGTCCAGGGAGGTGATTCTCCCTCTGGACTCAGCACTGGTGAGGCCGCTCCTTGAATACTGTGTTCAGTTCTGGGCCCCTCAGCACAAGAAGGATGTTGAGGCTCTGGAGTGAGTCCAGAGAAGAGCAACGAGGCTGGTGAAGGGGTTGGAGAACAGAACCTATGAGGAGCAGCTGAGAGAGCTGGGGTTGTTTAGCCTGGAGAAGAGGAGGCTGAGAGGAGACCTCATTACTCTCTACAAGTACCTGAAGGGAGGTTGTAGAGAGGAGGGAGCTGGGCTCTTCTCCCAAGGGACAGGGGACAGGGCAAGAGGGAATGGCCTCAAGCTCCGCCTGGGGAGGTTTAGGCTGGAGATTAGGAGGAAGTTCTTCACACAGAGGGTCATTGGGCATTGGAATAGGCTGCCCAGGGAGGTGGTTGATTCCCCTTCCCTGGAGGTGTTTAAGGGACGGGTGGATGAGGTCTTGAGGGACTTGGTTTAGTGTTTGATAGGAATGGTTGGACTAGAAGATCCGATGGGTCCCTTCCAACCTGGTTGTTCTATGATTCTATGATTCAATGGTGCACACAGGGTAGAGCAGCCTGAATTAGCACATCTCTAAGATGAGCAAACCAAGGGGGAGAAGTGCTCAGTCCTGTGCTTTAGCTCATCATATCAGGTAAATGCACTGATTCACACCAACTCAGAGACTTCTAAGCACGTTTGCTGGTGCAAAACAGCTCCTGCCAGTGCCTGAAGCTCCTTGGTGATGCCCCAGGCTTGTTGGGACAGGAGATGCGGCTGCTGGGCTGCCCCACATCTCCTCCCAGCAGTGAGGTTGGCTACGGTGGACTGAAAATGCAGAACCCCCTTGGGAAGAGATGCATTACCCAGTTCATGAGCCAGGGTGTAGGCTGCCTGCAGGCCCTCGTCCTCGATCACCGAGCAGCTTTTGTTACGGTCGCACATGGTGCCGATATCCGCCACTCCCAGCGTGTCGCAGCTTTCGTGGCCACAGAAGTCCTGTTTGCGAGGGGCACCAAGGTGAGGTGGGGTGAAGGGGTCTCGCATCGGGCAGCCTCACCACCTTTGAGCAGGGTCAGGCAACCCACTGGGGCTCTGCACCACAAACGCAACCACCTCCCACCCTAAGTCGCTTCAAGCTCCCTCCTTTCCCTGCTGGGGGATCCCTCCTCTCCCTCCAGGGGACACCTCAACCTCTTTCCCCACAAAGCATCCCCAGGAGACCCTTCAGACCTGTCTCGTCAGCAGGATGGCAGTGTCGTAGTGCTCCGGGTGCCGGTCGCTCGGGGGGTTGAACTTTTGCTGCCAGCTACAGAAGTTGCGCAAGGTGAGCCCCCCGTTGTCAGACACCTCCGGTCCCTCCGCCTCCTCGCCCACCACCAGCACCTTCACCACCACCAGGTTGATGGAGTTCTTCAGACTGGGGTGCTTGTAGATGCGAGCTGCCATGGACATCAGGGTCAGGACGTGGTTCTGCGAGGAGAAGAGAGAGGGGCAGGTCAAGTCTTGGAGAAGATGAGGCTGAGGGGAGACCTCATTGCTCTCTCCAACTACCTGGAAGGAGGTTGCGGAGAGGAGGGAGCTGGGCTCTTCTCCCAAGGGACAGGGGACAGGACGAGAGGGAATGGCCTCAAGCTCCACCAGGGGAGGTTCAGGCTGAACAACAGGAAAAAAATTTTCAAGGAAAGGGTGATTGGGCAGTGGCAGAGGCTGCCCAGGGAGGGGGTTGAGTCACCTTCCCTGGAGGTGTTTAAGGGACAGGTTGTCGAGGTGCTGAGGGACATGGTTTAGTGATTGCTGGGAATGGTTGGACTCGATGATCCGGTGGGTCTTTTCCAACCTAGTGATTCTATGATTCTATGAAACCTTTGCCATGGGACTGTTTGCTTGGTTAGGAAAGAAGATATCGGATTCATTTATGACACTGACCCAGACAGACTCAGGCAGCCACCTGGGTTCTGCCTTCTCTGTATGTGACACCCTGTGCTGGCTGGAAGGACAGGCAGAACAGGCCACCCCTGTGTCCCCTTTTCCAGCTGCCATGTTCCACCTGCCACGAACCCTTTGCACCCAGAAACACTTGGAGAAAATCCATGGTGAGTGCCCTTGCATATTCCTGATGCAATAACCCTGTTCTCAGTGCCCTGGGGCAGGAACCACCTCACACATCATCTTGTCGGATCACACATCATCAAGTTTTAACTCGATGATCCGGTGGGTCTCTTCCAACCTGTTGATTCTATGATTCTATGATTGTCCTGGTGCAAAACCAACCCTGCATTCCTGTAAAACTCCAGCCTGTGGTGGCTGGCAGAGTTTTAACCCAACACCCTCAGCAACAAACGAGAGCCAAAGCACTTTGACAGCTGAGCCTTCATCCAGCAGCATCCCCTGCTCGGGCGACTGGGATGACCAGGGATTACTTAATATGTCAAACGCGCCAGCAGTGTTTAGGCTGATGTAAACATCTTATCGGAGCATCAAAATTCCTCTTCTGCTTGGCACCCGCTCATAGTCCCGGAGTCAGGGGAAAAAAATGCAGCTATTACACAATATCATGTTGGGAAAAAGAAAGTGGCTTCTCTCCTCCCCAGACAAATTACACCCCACAGTCTCACTTCATCACCACTGCTTAATTAAACTGGAAGGACTCGGTGGGAGCCCTCCCGACGGCTGTTTCACCCCAAACACCCGTTTCCCAAATGGAGCCAGCTCCTTGCACTCATCCATTGCGATGCTGCTGGGACAGTGAGATGCACAACAGGCTGTATTCTTAGCAAATGAGGGAGACTGACCATGAGCCAGCAGCAGCCCAGGTGACCAAGGCGGCCAAGGGCATCTTGGCTTGGATCAGAAACGGTGTGACCAGCAGGGTCAGGGAGGTTCTTCTCCCACTGGACTCGGCACTGGTGAGGCTGCTCCTCGAATCCTGTGTTCAGTTGTGGGCCCCTCAGCACAAGAAGGATGTTGAGGCTCTGGAGTGAGTCCAAGAGAAGAGCAATGAAGCTGGTGAAGGGGCTGGAGAACAGGCTCTATGAGAAGCGTCTGAGAGAGCTGGGGGTGTTTAGCCTGGAGAAGAGGAGGCTGAGAGGAGACCTCATTACTCTCTCCAACTCCCTGAAAGGAGGTTGTGGAGTGAAGGGAGTTGGACTCTTCTCCCAAGGGACAGGGGACAGGATGAGAGGGAATGGCCTCAAGCTCCACCAGGGGAGGTTTAGGCTGGACATCAGAAAAAATATTTCACAGAAAGGGTGACTGGGCACTGGCAGAGGCTGCCCAGGGAGGAGGTTGATTCACCTTCCCTGGAGGGGTTTAAGGTGTAGGTGGATGAGGTGCTGAGGGACATGGTTTAGTGTTTGATAGGAATGGTTGGACTCGATGATCCGGTGGGTCTCTTCCAACCTGGTTGCTCTATGATTCTATGAAATGGTTTGGTTTTAACCTGACCACATTGAAAGATTATGCTTTCTGCTACAGGCTCTTGCAAAATCTCAGCTTACATCCTCCTTCACGGGAACCACTCAGAAGCCGAAGCCTGCAGAAATCCCCAAACTCTTTTGTTTGGGTTGGGTGCTTTTTTTTTTTTAATTAATTATTTTTTAAGAGGGGGAGAAACAGCTCTTCCACAGCCACTAACTATTACTGTGGTATGCACATAATGATCTCATATCTCCGGACCCACCCAGTGCAGGAGCAGAGCAGGGAGCACCACTCGCCTCCCTCCAACTTGCTTCGCAGCTCGTGGAGATGAATGCTCAACACGACCTGGGGCTCTAAATTTGTTTTTTTTTTAATTCCCCACCACCACCTCCTTTCTCCCTAGGAGCCAACATTTCTGTAGGGAGAGAGTGGTGGTGGGGGATGGAAAGAAACGCTGAGATTTCTGAAGCGCAGACAGATGGAAGGAAGCAAACGCGGGGTCAGATGAGAGGGCTGCCCAGCTTTTAGAAAACAACTGGTAAAAAACATATCCCAGCCTGCTTCTCTCCCCTAAAGCCACGTCTGTGCGCTGGCCCCCAGCTCAGAGAGTCGCCGCAGCCAACCTGCCAGCCTCCTCCTGCTGGTTGAAGCCCTAGCCGTGAATTCCCTGGTGAAAATGTGGGAAGCAGCCGAGGGAAAGCTTGGTGGCTGGTGAAGGGAGGCTGGTGAAGGGGCTGGAGAACAGAACCTATGAGGAGCGGCTGAGAGAGCTGGGGGTGTTTAGCCTGGAGAAGAGGAGGCTGAGAGGAGACATTACTCTCTGCAACTCCCTGAAGGGAGGTTGTGGAGAGGAGGGAGCTGGGCTCATCTCCCAAGGGACAGGGAACAGGATGAGAGGGAATGGCCTCAAGCTCCACCAGGGGACACTTAGGGTAGAGATTAGGAGGAAGTTTTTCACGGAAAGGGTCATTGGGCATTGGAATAGGCTGCCCAGGGAGGTGATTGAGTCACCTTCCCTGGAGGTGTTTAAGGGACGGGTGGATGAGGTCTTGAGGGACTTGGTTTAGTGTTTGATAGGAATGGTTGGACTAGAAGACCCGATGGGTCTCTTCCAACCTGGTTGTTCTGTGATTCTATGATTCTATGAAATGGGGAACAAGGTGTGCTGCCTGTCCTCCTGCCTTCCCAGCTACTTGCCCCATCTCTTTACTGTTTGCCACTTGGTTTTTTTAGCCCCTTTCCCTCTGTGATGGATGTTTTCAGGGGAAACTGAGGCATGGACAGGGCAGCCACTGCCTCTTTGCAGGTGCGGATGAACGCAAAGCAAAACTCCATCCTGAGAGCATCCCGAGAGCGCTGCAGTTAGCTCATGGGCTGCTTTGGTGCAAGCTGGATCCCCTCCATGCTGCTCCTTTCATATCAAAGCCCTGGATAATCAGCAGTCAGCGCGACAGCAAAGAAACACAGCAGCTGCTTAACATCGTGGGGAAACACGAGGAATCACAGAATCATTACGCTGGAAGGACCCATTGGATCATGGTTTAGTATTTGATAGGAATGGTTGGACTCGATGATCCGGTGGGTCTCTTCCAACCTGGTGATTCTACGATTCTATGAGTCCAACCGTCCCTTGCACCCAAGCGGATGCAGGCTCAGGGTCACAAATCCCAAAGGAAAAGCACCAGCAATGCTGCCTGATGGCAACATTAGCCCCAGGTCCCCCTTTTGCTTTGCAAAGATCTCCTCTAATCCCATCCTGGCTGCCTTTGGGATGGGCTCAGGAGGGGCCAGCTTCTTTTGTCAAGGGATTAAGCAAACTCATCTGCTCAAGCTGCAAAATATCCTGAAGTGAGCCCAGGAGCCCGGACACTGAGTGACCTGAGGCTCCAGGCTGGCTTTGGCTTTTTCTCCAAGGTCACTTTGATCCAGGTGTGGGAGAGCTAGCAGTGGGACCCCTGCAGTGCCCTGCGCCGCCTGCTCCTGCACTCGAAGGAAGGGATTGCAGCAGCAAAACCTCATAAATCTGCCTGCAAAAACCACAGAAGTCAGGCAAGGAATCCCGCCTGAGTCTGATTTTCACAGAATCAAAGAATCACAGAACAACCAGGTTGGAAGGGACACATCGGATCTTCTAGTGCAACCATTCCTATCCTAACCAAGTCCCTCAAGACCTCATCCACCCATTCCTTAAACACCTCCAGGGAAGGTGACTCAACCACCTCCCTGGGCAGCCCATTCCAATGCCCAATGACTCTTTCTGTGAAAAACCTCCTCCTAATCTCCAGCCTAAATCTCCCCTGGTGGAGCTTGAGGCCATTCCCTCTCGTCCTGTCCCCTGTCACTTGGGAGAAGAGCCCAGCTCCCTCCTCTCTACAACCTCCCTTCAGATAGTTGTAGAGAGCAATGAGGTCTCCGCTCAGCCTCCTCTTCTCCAGGATAAACACCCCCAGCTCTCTCAGCTGCTCCTCATAGGTTCTGTTCTCCAGCCCCTTTACCAGCCTTGTCGCTCTTCTCTGGACTCGCTCCAGAGCCTCAACATCCTTCTTGTGGTGAGGGGCCCAGAACTGGACACAGTATTTTGCCGTGGTCCTCGGTCCTTGCCAGCTCTTGGAGTCGAGGATGGCAGATTCCTCGCTTGCAAGAGCAAGGAAGAGGGGAAAAAAAAGGGGGGGGGGGATCACAGCCATCATGTTTGCAGAGGAAAGCTTGGAAACGCATCTCATCTGCAGTGAGAGACTGGAGAAATCCCACCGCAGGAATCCGCTTCTGCTGCCAGCTGGCTGGGGACGCCGCGGCCGCTTTCTATAACCGCTTGTTGCTTTAAGTGTCTCAGAAAAGATCCCCTGAGACTCGCAGAGCATCTCCTCAAG
Organism: Coccyzus lansbergi; assembly: GCA_033558105.1. NCBI lineage: Eukaryota > Metazoa > Chordata > Aves > Cuculiformes > Coccyzidae > Coccyzus > Coccyzus lansbergi. The sequence continues at coordinate 1,259,498 of JAUMJK010000750.1, read as the reverse complement.
TGCAGGCTGCGCCGCAGGTGCTCGGCCCAAACGCCCTTTCTCCTGCCTGTCAGGAGGAATAGCCCTTACCCTGCCTCCTGCCTCAGTTTCCCCTCCTTAATTCAGTTTGTGATGCTCACTGCCTATTTTTTTCCCCCACTCCAAGCATTCTGGGTCCTTTGCAGGAAAAACAAGCACGAAGGATAACTCACACCCATCCCTGCAGAGAGGGGCTTGTCCTAATCTCAGTGCAGGTCTCATCCCCTCTCATTCAGAGGAATGGAAGGGATGGAGGAGACAGAAAGGCAGGAGGGATGCTGGGGCAGGGGGAATGGGATAGAAGGGGAAAAGGGAGGGATGGAGGGGAAAAAGGAGGGGATGGGGGGCACAGAGGGATGCTCTCGGTGCTCAGCCCTGTCCTGCCGCCGATGCTCCCTCATCTCCTGCAAGCATCGAGCCAGAAGACTGATTAACCCCCAAATTTCACGTCTGGTTCTGCTCTCATTTAATTATTTCCTGGCTTCCATACGTGAGCGCGGAAGGAGGAAAAATTAGGCTCTTGTTATCTAAATGACATTAGCAGCTGAGCTGGAACAGCTGAGATGGGGTAGAAATAACTCATTAATATCATTTCCCTAATAACAGGATGACATTGATTAGAACTCGCAGGGCTGGAGGGCATCTTACCATAACTCCCTTCTACTTGAGCTCCCACAGCTTATGTAAGGAGACAACTGGGAATGCCAGCCACGTTGTGACCTTTAATAAATATTTGGTAATTTAAGTGTGGTTGCAGGAGAAGTCACTACATCAATATGGTTGCTTCTGACTCAACATTGCTGCTCCCTGGGCATCTCCTCCTCAGCTCTCTCATCAAACCATCGCTTTTTGTTTGTTTGTTTGTTTTGGCTCACAAAATGTAGGTTTTTAGGGAGAAACAAGGGTTGTCCTGGGTTAGCGGCAGCCCTGCTTCTCCTTCCAGTTTTGTTGCTGAGAACAAAAGACCCAGAGACCCAGCAGGTGGCTTTTTTTTTCCGCTGCTGCCCCAGAGCTGGGAGAAGCCTCCTCCTAAATACTTCAATAGGCTTTTGCTATGAGATCATTAAAGGCTTCCTCCCCATCAAGAAACACCCCGAGAGGTGATGCGAAGGCATTTCTCTTGAGGGACAAAGAGGAGATGATGGTAAAACGGGAGCCAAGCAGGCTGCAAACTCCCCGAGGACTGAGGGAGCTGCCACGTTACCCACCGTGCGGCATCACCCACCCTCAGAGCTGGTGTCTCAGCACCTTGGCAGCACCTACCTGCGGCTCCACAGCTTCCTGCCCCCAAGAGCTGCCACAGTGCTGATTTACCTAGAGGGTTACTGCTTTTTTTCCCCAGCTCAAGCTGCCCATTACCAGGATTTGCCTCCAATGTACATCACCTTGTTTTGTAGCAGGAGACAGACCCCCCCAGGCTTGCTTTAAAGCCACTTGAGCGACCAGCCGGCTGCAGGAGAAGCAGTAAAGCGTTCTCCCTCTTCTCTTGGGGAAGGTTCTCATCACCGAGGGGGCAATTTCTATCACTTTTTACATTCCTGGTGCTTAAAAATTCAGGTTGCTCCACTGCGAAGTCTATTTTTGACTACTGTGAGCTCAACATTAAATGCTCCTCGACCCTCTGCTACCTGGCTCGGTGGTGCACAAGCGAAACCAAGGAAGGGGCGAAACCTGAGTGATACTGAGCAGCTGAAATCAGCTGGAGCTCCAAGGTTTAGCGTTTCTCATGGTCTGGCCCTGCCGGAGCAGGGCTGGGATTAAAACGATAATTTATTAGGAGCGGAGTCGCTGGATGAAGCCCTCAGGGGAAGGATAAAGTGGGTAGAAATGGCAAAGCCAAAAGCACAGCCCCTAGTTTCAGCTTCCCAGCCTTCAGGACTCCTCTAGCAGCCCCCAACCCCACCAGCTCATGCACACGACGAGCAGCTTCGATGCCTCGCAAAGATTCGAGCGCGTTTCAGACCATTCCGACCTGAGTTTGGACCCGAGGACCCCAACAACTGCAGGGAGCGTGGCAGCAGGGAGCTGGGCTTCAAAGAAACACAAAAAATGACCCCACGTGGATGAAATCAGCCCTGGAGATGGGTGTTGGGAGGCTCCAAGACCAGGATCTCCGCTCCTGGGGTCTCTGCAAAGCCTGGCCAAGGGCAGAGAATCCACAGCCGGAGCCCCTTGGAGGAGGGATGAGAGTTTCTGGCAGTGGTGGCCGGGAAAGGGCTGCTGGAGCATCTGTGCGGCTGCTAACAGGTGGCTCAGGAGCCGGACTGCACATTGCTCCGTTATTTACTGGCTGGCCCCAGCTCCTGTCTGGAAGGGAGTTAAACCCAGTGCTTTCCTTGGAGGGAAAAAGGCACTAAACCCACTCTGTCCCTCATCTATGGGGACACCGGACTGGTGGGACATCACGGTGTCCGTCCTGTGCGGCCACTGGCTCCCTGGGATGGACGGTGGGTCTGGGGAAGGGTTCCAAACACTGATGGGCCCCTCTGCCCCAAGAATTTATGGTTCCTGCATGGCAAGGAAAGGTTGGGACAGAGCCAAGTCCGCCCCCTGCGCTGTCCCCAGCTCTCTACTAGCTCATCTGAGGTGGTCCCTAATGTCCCAGGATCACTTGTCCCTGCAGGGGTGGTGACAGAGCCAGAAGGCTGGGACACAGCCGGGGGACAGGAGGGGATGGAGGAGAAGAGGTGGGAGGAGGTGGAGAGGCAGTGGGGATGGGGATGGAGGGGATGGAGGGATGGAGGGATGGAAGGGATGGAAGGGACAGAGGAGAGAGAGGAATGGAAGGGAAGGAGGAGACAGAAGGGCAGGAGGGATGCTGGGGCAGGGGGAATGGGATGGAAGGGGAAAAGGGAGGGATGGAGGGGGAAAAGAAGGAGGGATGGAGGGGGAAAAGAAGGAGGGATGGAGGGGGAAGAGGGAGGGATGGAGGGGGAAAAGAAGGAGGGATGGAGGGGGAAAAGAAGGAGGGATGGAGGGGTGACAGGGCACGGAGGGGCAAGGTGTGAGGGTGCAGAGGGGAAGGAGGGATGGAAGGGGAAGAAGGAAGGATGGAAAGGGGAAAAGGGAGGGATGGAGGAATGACAGAGCACAGAGGGGCAAGGAGGGGATGGAGGGGCAAGGTGAGAGGGCACAGAGGGGAAGGAGGGATGGTGCAGACAGAGGGATGGAGGGGGGGAAAAAGAAAGGATGGAAGGGGAAAAAGGAGGGATGTGGGGAGAAAAAGGGATGTGGGGGAAGAAGGAGAGATGTGGGGGAGAAGAAGGAGGGATGTGGGGGAGAAGGAGGGATGGAGGGGGAAAAGAAGGAGGGATGGAAGGGGAAAAAGAAGGAGGGATGGAAGGGGAAAAAGGAGGGATGGAAGGGGAAAAAGGAGGGATGTGGGGGAGAAGAAGGAGTGATATGGGGAGAAGAAGGAGGGATGCAGGGAGAAGAAGGAGGGATGCGGGGGGGAAAGAAGGAGGGATGCAGGGGGGAAAGAAGGAGGGATATGGGGGAAAAGGAGGAGAGATGGAGGGGGAAAGAAGGAGGGATGGAGGGGTGACAGGGCATGGAGGGGCAAGGTGAGAGGGTGCAGAGGGGAAGGAGGGATGGTGCAGACAGAGGGATGGAGGGGGAAAAAGGAGGGATGTGGGGGGAAAAAGGAGGGATGGAGGGGGAAAAAAGGAGGGATGGAGGAGTGACAGGGCATGGAGGGGCAAGGAGGGGACGGATGGGCAAGAGGGGAAGGAGGGATGGAGCAGACAGAGGGATGGAGGGAATGGAGGGGACAGAGGGATGGAGGGGGTGGAGGGAAGGATGTGGGGGAAGAAGGAGAGATGTGGGGGGGAAAGAAGGAGTGATGGAGGGGGAAGAAGGAGGGATGGAAGGGGGAGAAGGGAGGGATGACAGAGCACAGAGGGGCAAGGAGGGGATGGAGGGGCAAGGTGAGAGGGCACAGAGGGGAAGGAGGGATGGAGCAGGCAGAGGGATGGAGGGGACGGAGAGGACAGAGGGATGGAGTGGATGGAGGGATGGGGGAAGAAGGAGGGATGTGAGGGGGAAAGAAGGAGTGATGGAGGGGGAAGAAGGAGTGATATGGGGGAAAAGGAGGAGAGATGGAGGGGGAAAGAAGGAGGGATGGAGAGGGAAGAAGGAGAGATGGAAGGGAGAAGAAGGAGGGATGGAAGCGGGAGAAGGGAGGGATGGAGGGATGACAGAGCACAGAGGGACAAGGAGGGGATGGAGGGGCAAGGTGAGAGGGCACAGAGGGGAAGGAGGGATGGAGCAGACAGAGGGATGGAGGGGATGGAGAGGACAGAGGGATGGAGTGGATGGAGGGATGGGGGAAGAAGGAGGGATGTGAGGGGAAAAAGGAGGGATGTGGAGGAGAAGAAGGAGGGATGGAGGAGTGACAGGGCACGGAGGGGCAAGGAGGGGACGGGTGGGCAAGGCAAGAGGGCGCAGAGGGGAAGGAGGGACGGAGCAGGCAGAGGGAAGGAGGGAACGGAGGGGACAGTGGGATGGAGAGGACAGAGAGGACAGAAGGGTGGAGGTGACGGAGGGAGGGATGCGGCGGAAGAAGGAGAGGTGCGGGGGGCAAAGGAGGAATGCCGGGGGGGGGGGGGGCAGAAGGAGTGCCGGAGAGGGAAAGGGAGGCTGGATGGAGGAGTCGGAAGAGGTGCGCGGGGCGGGCAGGGCTCTCTCTTACCTCCACGTCGTCGCCGTAGAACCGGACCATGGAGGCGTCGGCCACCAGCAGCGCCTCCACGAACCGCGGCTGCGAGACGAGCCTGGGGGCTCTGCGGGGCCGGGCCGGGGGGCGCCCGGGGGGAGGGGGGTCCCCCCCTCCTGGGGACGAGGGGATGGCGGTGGCGGCTGCCGCGGGGCCGGCGGCGCCCGAGAAGCATCCCCACGCGTGGCAGAGCAGCAGCAGCGGGATGGGCGCCGGGAGGCCGCCCCCCAGCAGCCCCATGGCTGTCGCCCCGCTGGCCCCGGCCGCTCCCCGACATATTTATACCCCAGCGCACCCCCCCCCCCCCCTCCCCGACTCCCCCCCCCCCCTCTTCAAGGCTTTGACATAAGAGGTTTATTTTTGAGCCCTCGACGCTCACACCCACACCCCCCCCCGCCCCTCCCCTGCCAGACGGAGGCTAGGGGAGGCGGAGAAGAGGTTGGGGGGGGGGGGGGCGGGGGTGGGGGGGGGGGAAGAAGAAGGAGGGGAAAAAAAAAAAAGAAAGAAGAGGAAGGAAAAAAAAAAGAAGGAGAAGGAATAAAAAAAGAAGGAGAAGGAATAAAAAAAGAAGGAGAAGAAATAAAAAAGGAGAAGAAATAAAAAAAAGAAAGAAGGAGAAGAAATAAAAAAAAGAAAGAAGGAGAAGAAATAAAAAAGGAGAAGAAATAAAAAAAAAGAAAGAAGGAGAAGAAATGAAGGAGAAGAAATAAAAAAAGAAGGAGAAGAAATAAAAAAAGGAGAAGAAATAAAAAAGGAGAAGAAATAAAAAAAGAAAGGAGAAGAAATAGAAAGAAGGAGAAGAAATAAAAAAAGAAGGAGAAGAAATAAAAAAAGAAGGAGAAGAAATAAAAAAAGAAGGAGAAGAAATAAAAAAAGAAAGAAGGAGAAGAAATAAAAAGAAGGAGAAGAAATAAAAAAGAAAGAAGGAGAAGAAATAAAAAGAAGGAGAAGAAATAAAAAAGAAAGAAGGAGAAGAAATAAAAAGAAGGAGAAGAAATAAAAAAAGAAGGAGAAGAAATAAAAAAGAAAGAAGGAGAAGAAATAAATAAAAGAAAGAAGGAGGAGAAATAAAAAAAGAAGGAGAAGAAATAAAAAAAGAAAGGAGGAGAAGAAATAAAAAAAGGTGAAGAAATAAAAAAGGAGAAGAAATAAAAAAGAAGGAGAAGAAATAAAAAAAGAAGGAGAAGAAATAAAAAAGAAGGAGAAGAAATAAAAAAAGAAGGAGAAGAAATAAAAAAGAAAGAAGAAGAAATAAAAAAAGAAGGAGGAGAAATAAAAGAAAGAAGGAGAAGAAATAAAAAAAGGAGAAGAAAAAAGAAGGAGAAGAAATAAAAAGAAAGAAGGAGAAGAAATAAAAAAAGAAAGAAGAAGATAAAAAAGAAGGAAGGAGAAGAAATAAAAAAGAAAGAAGGAGAAGAAATAAAAAAGAAGAGGAAGGAGAAGAAATAAAAAAAGAAGAGGAAGGAGAAGAGGAAGAAAGATGAAGGAGAAAAGAAAGAAAGGAGAAAAAAGAAAGAAGGTGAGAAAAAAGAAGCACGAAGGAGAGAAAAAGAGAATGAAAGAGAAAAGAGGAAAATAACAGGAAAAAGAAGAAAAAAGAAGGAAAGAGAAGAAAAAAGAAGGAAAGAGAAGAAAAAAGAGGAAATAAGAAGGAAAAAGAAAAAAGAAGGAAAAAAGAGAAGAAAAATAGAAGAAAGAAAGAAGAAAAAAGAAAAAATAAGGAAAAATGAAGAAAAAAGAAAGAGAAAAGAAAAAAGAGAAAAGAGAAAAAAAGAAAAAAGAAAAAAGAAAAAAGAAAAAAGAAAAAAGAAAAAGAAAAAAAAAAGAAGAAAGAAAAAAGAAAAAAGAAAAAAGAAAAGAGAAAAAGAAGAAAAAAGAAAAAAGAAGAAAAAAGAAAAAAGAAAAAAGAAGAAAAGATAGAGGAAAAAAGAAGGGAAAAAGAAGAAAAAAGAGGGGAAAAAAAGAAAAAAAAAGAAAAAAAACCAGAAAAAAAAGGAAAAAAGGAAAAAAGGAAAAAAAAAAAAACCCAGCCCACTTTTGGCTGGGGTTTGAGGCCAATCAGGCGCCGGGAGCTCCGCCTGCTCCAAGTGTGAACTGCAGCCTGTGGCGCTCCCAGCGTTAACCCCTTCACTGCCCCATTCCTCCCCAGCTCCCACCGTGGCGAAGGAATCGCCCCAGGGACTGATGCTTCCCCCTTTTCTCCATTCGGGGAGGAATTGAGGGACATGGGTTAGTGATTGATGGGAATGGTTGGACTGGATGAGCCGGTGGGTCTCTTCCAACCTAGTGATTCTATGAATTGCCCCGATTCCTCCACCATCCCCTGACTATGGAGAGGAATCACCTCGATTTCCCTCACCCCTATGGGACAAATTGCCTCGATTCTCGCCCCAGAAGCTGATTCCTCTCCCCTTTCCCCACATCCCTTCACTGCTGGAAGGCACAGGACATTGGGCAGCTGGAGAGCATCTCATGGGAATGGTACAGGTTGAACATTAGGGAAAAAAAAATTCATGGAAAAGGTCATTGGGCAGTGGAACATGTTGCCCAGAGAGGGGGTTGAGTCACCTTCCCTGGAGGAATTTAAAACACAGGTGGATGAGGTGCTGAGGGACATGGGTTAGTGATTGATGGGAATGGTTGGACTTGATGATCCAGTGGGTCTCTTCCAACCTGGTGATTCTATGATTCTACCATAAGTGAAGATCCCTCAGGAGTACAGAAAGCTGTCAAACCAGGTAGCTCCTGTCTCTTACAGAATCACAGAACAACCAGGTTGGAAGGGACCCATCGGATCTTCTAGTCCAACCATTCCTATCAAACACTAAACCAAGTCCCTCAAGACCTCATCCACCCGTCCCTTAAACACCTCCAGGGAAGGTGACTCAACCACCTCCCTGGGCAGCCTATTCCAATGCCCAATGACCCTTTCTGTGAAAAACCTCCTCCTAATCTCCAGCCTAAATCTCCCCTGGTGGAGCTTGAGGCCATTCCCTCTTGTCCTGGCCCCTGTCACTTGGGAGAAGAGCCCAGCTCCCTCCTCTCTACAACCTCCTTTCAGGTACTTGTAGAGAGTACAGTGGCAGCAAAGCTCAGGGGATGGGCAGCCACCTGCTGTCCCTGGCTGGTAACCTGCTCGGCACCAAGGATGATGGAGAAAGGGAAATTACACCTTACTCGTTACTCCTTCTTTCCTCTCAAGACCTCCTTCCCCATTAGTTCATGAGATTCCTGGCCTCTGGAATGCCCTTTGTGCCACACTGAGACATCCCAGGATGTCCTCGCTGTAATCTGAGGGGGAGTGGATCCCATCCTGCTTCATACTCTGGTTTTCACAGAATAGAATCATAGAATCATAGAACAACCAGGTTGGAAGAGACCCACCGGATCATCCAGTCCAAACGTTCCTATCAAACACTAAACCCTTAGCACCTCATCCACCCATCCCTTAAACACCTCCAGGGAAGGTGAATCAACCACCTCCCTGGGCAGCCTATTCCAATGCTCAATGACCCTCTGTGTGAAAAACTTCCTCCTAATCTCTAGTCTAAATCTCCCCTGGTGGAGCTTGAGGCCATTCCCTCTTGTCCTGTCCCCTGTCACTTGGGAGAAGAGCCCAGCTCCCTCCTCTCTACAACCTCCTTTCAGGAGGGAGCAGCCTTTCAGCCTTTCACGGGGAGCAGCACATGCTCAGGACCACTTTTGTGCTCTAACCTTGCTGTGGATGCACCCCAAGGGCCAACTCCCCCCTTTGTGGACGTTTTTTCCCTCTTAGCCTGATGCTAAAAAGACCTGGAAGGGAAAAGCATCTCAGGATTCCTGCGAAACCAGAATCCGGCCACGGCTAAGAGTGGGGCACAGGGTTAAAAGCTGCTCTCCCCTTCTGTGGGGATGTATTTACATCTCCCTCTCTATTATTATCTCCACTTAAAAGCCACATCCCTACCTATATAGTAAACACAGAGCCCTGGCTCTAAATAGCAGCACTGCCCAGGGGCCAAGGCTCTGGTTACTCCCTCTTTTTAAAGTGTTGTTTTTGTGACCCTAGGAAGGGAGGAAATCATAATTAACCCCCCCCAGCAATCCCGGGCATGGTGCGGTTTGGGCTGGGATATGTCTCTAGGGCTGCGTATGGAGCAGGCTCTGACACCCAGCGCCTTGGCTGGGACCTGCAGCTGGAGCAGCTTCTTCACCATGGCCAGGGTGGGTTTGCTGGGCTGTGAAAAAAAAAAAAAAAAAAAAAACAAACGACCCAGAACCACAGTTTGCATTTTTAAAATCAGCTGAAAAGCTTGGAGGCAGGACCAGAAGCCCAAAGCGAGCACTGGCTCGGCCTCCTCCAGCCCCAAACCCTATGGATGGTGCCTGCACAGGGGTGCATCTCACCATCCCACCATCTCTCCATCTCTCCACCTCTCCATCTCTCTGTCCCTCCATCACACCATCCCCCATCTCTCCATCTCACCATCCCTCCATCTTTCCATCTCTCCATCCCTCCATCTCTCCATCCCATCATCTCTCCATCTCTCCATCCCACCATCTCACCGTCCATCTCACCATCCCATCTCTCCATCTCCCCATCTCCCCATCTCTCCATCTCTCCATCTCCCCACCCCATCTCTCCATCCTACCATCTCTCCACCTCTCCATCTCACCATCCCCCATCTCACCATCCCCATCTCTCCATCCCTCCATCTCTCCATCCCATCATCTCTCCATCTCTCCATCTCACCACCCCCATCTCTCCATCCCACCATCTCTCCACCTCTCCATCTCTCTGTCCCTCCATCTCTCCACCTCACCATCCCCATCTCTCCATCCCATCATCTCTCCACCTCACCATCCCCATCTCTCCATCTCTCCATCCCATCATCTCTCCACCTCACCACCTCACCACCTCTCCATCTCTCCGTCTCACCAGGCCAGGGTGGGCAAGGAGAGGTGGTGCCCCTGCTCTGAGCTAGGCCAGGTAAGGCTGCAGGCGACACCCGTCTCTCGGACAGGATGCAATTTATTCCCGGCTTTCCGCTCTCCGAGCTCCATCTTTGATCTTGGAGGACATGCCTGCATCTTAGCTGGAAGGCATGGCTGGTTTTCATTAGCGGCTCTGCTCTGCAAACAGTAGCTGGAATTCCTCGTAGCCTATACGAGCCTTGCTGGGCTTGTTATGAACCAGCTCAAAGGCTCGTGGGAGACAGCAAAACCTCACCTGGCTACTCCTCTGCACCTCCTCCCTGCTCCCCAAGGCTTTTCCCTTGCAGGACACGCTGCCACTGAGGCTCACCTGGAACCTGGAGCTGCATCTCTCATTTCTTTGGGGTTGGGCATGTGAAAGTGGGATTTACTTTTCCTTTGGGGTCAAGCAGCTTGTTTGCCCTTCTCCCCTCTGCCTGTCATAGAATCATAGAATCACCAGGTTGGAAGAGACCCATCGGATCACTGAGTCCAACCATTCCTATCAAACACTAAACTATGTCCAAAGCCAGGCAGTCCTCTCCTGGACCCAAATCCCTGCTCTCCTGCCCCTGCCACCCATCTCTCGGGGGTCTTTGGGCTGCTCGGATGTGTCCCACTCTGTGTTTGCTGTCCCTGCTCCTTCAGAGCGAGATTGCTCCACTTCAAGGGTCTCTGGGATGCTCTGCTGGGCCCTCCTCCCCCTGCCAAAGGTGCTTGCATCCAATTTCTAGTGCCAGGCTGGTGTTTTACCCACTCTCCTGTTTGCTTTTAAGGCACAGGTGGATGAGGTCCTGAGGGACTTGGTTTAGTGTTTGATAGGAATGGTTGGACTCGATGATCCGATGGGTCTTTTCCAACCTGGTTGTTCTATTATTCTATGATTCTATGCTTTGCCTTCCGCCCAGGGGGGAAAAAAATGTTTAGAGTGATCCACAAAGCAGCTACAATCTCAAACCCCCATTACCACTAGATGTCAGTGCCTTCTTACACTGTGAGGAGGGAAAACTTAAATCCACTCCTGTGAGTTTGCTGCCACCGAGCAGACCCTGGAGCAGCAACAGGGACCTGGAGGGGTCCTGCAACAACAAAAAAAATAAAATACCCCCATCTGATGTCAATGGAAGCAATTCCATCAGTTCTCCTCTTAGAGGAAGCAGGTGGGATGGAATTTCTCCCAGAAGAGCAACTCAGCTTTAAATCAGAACCCTGCCCTTGTGTCCTGAGGGAGCTGGGCTCTTCTCCCAAGTGACAGGGGACAGGACAAGAGGGAATGGCCTCAAGCTCCGCCAGGGGAGATTTAGACTGGAGATTAGGAGGAAGTTTTTCACACAGAGGGTCATTGGGCATTGGACTAGGCTGCCCAGGGAGGTGGTTGATTCACCTTCCCTGGAGGTGTTTAAGGGACGGGTGGATGAGGTCTTGAGGGACTTGGTTTAGTGTTTGATGGGAATGGTTGGACTAGAAGATCCGATGGGTCCCTTCCAACCTGATTGTTCTATTATTCTATGATTCTATGATTCCATCTTATTTTAGCAAGGGAGGTTCAGAGAGACTGAGAGATTAGGATTCAGAATCATGGAATCACCAGGTTGGAAGAGACCCACTGGATCATCAAGTCCAACCATTCCTATCAAACACTAAACCATGTCCGTCAGCACCTCATCCACTCATCCCTTAAACCCCTCCAGGGAAGTGAATCAACCCCCTCCCTGGGCAGCCTCTGCCAGTGCCCAGTGACCCTTTCTGTGAAAGGGAGTGAGTGGATATCAATTAAGTGGAGGTGAATTAAGTAGTACAAGTGAATTAAGTAGCAAAATGCGTCATCTGACTTTATAATTGCAGCCTTGGAGTCCAGCTGCATGAGCCACGAGAGGGCCCCCCTGCCTTACAAGTGGTGGATAGTTTGCGTTTTGTACCTCAAAACCTTCTGTATCCCATAAAAAAAAGCAGGTTTGACATCCCTGGTGCATCAGTCCATCTCTGGAGGTTGTGCACCAGCTGCAGGGGCAGAGAGAGGGTTGCTGGGGATAAACTGGCATTCCTACCAGATCCCTTAAAAGTGGGGAAAACAGATCTCTTCAGGTTTTATAGGAAAGGTCATAGAATCATAGAATCATAGAACAGCCAGGTTGGAAGAGACCCATCAGATCATCGAGTCCAACCATTCCTATCAAACACTAAACCATGTCCCTCAGCACCTCATCCACCTGTCCCTTAAACACCTTCAGGGAAGGTGAATCAACCCCCCCACCCGGGCAGCCTGTTCCAATGCCCAATGACCCTTTCAGTGAGAAAAGGTCAGGGACAGCCAGGCTGGGTCTCGGTTTGGAAAATTCTTGGTGCCACAGATGCAGGTGCATGGAGAGCCAAGAGCCACGGTTGTGATTTGACTTTGATTTGATTGGATTTGAAAGGACTCAAATCCGCCCAGGGAGGTGTTTGATTCACCTTCCCTGAGGTGTTTAAGGCACGGGTAGAGGAGTTTTTGAGTTACTTGGTTTAGTGTTTGATAGGAATGGTTGGACTAGATCATCCGATGGGTCTCTTCCAACCTGGTTGTTCTATGATTCTATGATTCTATGACTCCACCTTAAATTGCCGAAGCATCTTTAGGCATCTCCGTATTTACTCTCTATTTTCCATTGCAGGTTGGTTTGTGATGCCATTCATGGCATCCAAAGGCATTTCATACCTCGATTTGCAGAGGGAGAAAGGGTCACCAGAGGGCAACTGTGTTTCAGGGTGGATTTGGAGCTCCAGCTGAGTGCAGGTCTGACTGTAAGGGAAGCAAAAGCCTTTATGCCATCCCAAAATCAAGGACTAAATCCCATCTCCAGCTCTGCATCCTCCTCCCAGGCTTTGTGATCCTTGAGGAGATGCTTCTCGGCTTCCTGACTGGGGTTTGAGGCCTGCAAGGTGTCCTGAGACCAGGACATAAACCTCCAGGGATCACCTGCTTCTTCCCCATGCCTCTTTTTGATTTGATAGGAATAGCTGGACTCGATGATCCGATGGGTCTTTTCCAACCTGGTTGTTCTATGATTCTATGATTCTTGCCAAGCCGTGTCTGAGATGGAGTTAAAAACCTCCAGGTTTGACCTGCTCTTCCCATGAATCAGCCTTTAACCAGTGCTAAAGAAATACAGCAAGTTATAATGAAAATAATTCCTAAGAAAGGAAAAAAAACCACATGTGGATCCTTCTCTGTTCAAGTGTCACAAGGTTTATGGGCTGATGAAAACAAATGAACTTCATGGTTTGCCTGAGGGACGAGCATCCTCAGCAGCTGCTGGGTTGAGTCGCCCTCATCCCAGGTTTATTCCAGATGTGCATCAATTTTCAGCCTTTCGGGCTCACCCAGATCAGCAGTTTTGCTCTTTTACAAGCTCAGTGTCTTTATGTGTCTTTGGTGTATTTATTTCTATCAGGAGCATCGCATCAAGCTAATTAATCAAACGTGAGCCCTGTCTCAGGTAAGTGGGAAGGACACAGAGCTGTGTAGTCCTGGGCCAGGAATCTTCAGGCTGAAGGTGTTTATGGATGATAATAAACACGTGATACTGGGCTTGGGGGGATACGTGGGACCATTGTTTTTCTCCTCTAAATTTCCACTTATTGTTTGAGAGCATCCTGGAAAAAAGCTGCTTCTATCTTCCAAAAAACAGGAGAGAGCCTTAAATACCAAGGGAGGTGAACAGAGAGCGGAATTTTGGATACTTTCAAGGTATATGAACTATCAACAACCCCAGGACCTGCAATACCAACTGGAACTGAGGCAAAACCAAGTTCCACCATTTAACCAACATACTCCAGTATTCCCATGTTGAATCCCTGCCAGATGCTGGAGGTGCATGATGTGTCTGGACCATGAGAATCATAGAATCACCAAGTTGGAAGAGACTCACTGGATCATGGAGTCCAACCATTCCCAAACACGTCCCTCAGCACCTTGTCCACTCGTCCCTTAAACCCCTCCAGGGAAGGTGACTCAACCACCTCCCTGGGCAGTCTATTCCAATGCCCAATGACCCTCTGTGTGGAAAACTCCTAATTTCTAGCCTAAATCTCCCCTGGTGGAGCTTGAGGTCATTCCCTCTTGTCCTGTCCCTTGGGAGAAGAACCCAGCTCCCTCCTCTCTACAACCTCCTTTCGGGTAGTTCTCATGAGAGAAGGCAGCAGAGATGCTCCTGCTCCTCACTTCTCATGAGAGAAAGCAGCAGGAGCAAGGAGACAGGGCACAGCATCCTTCTCCTGCGTCGCTTGTGTGTGGAGGGAAGGAGGACGATTTGATTTTTATTCTGTTGCACATAGATGTGTGCTTGGAGGTGTTTGAGGCATCAATCCTCTTCTCTCACTGGGCAGGTGAAGCTGCACAAGGCTGCCTGGCAAACCCAAGGTGCAGCATCCTCCCCATATCCAGTCACTGTCCTCTGATTCAGAATAAATCTGATTGACTTCGGTATCTTTCTGGCCCAAGTATGGGGCTGGTTTTAGGTTACAAAGACCTCTGTGAGCTGGGGGTGTTTGTCCTGGAGAAGAGGAGGCTGAGGGGAGACCTCATTGCTCTCTGCAACTACCTGGAAGGAGGCTGTGGAGAGGAGGGAACTGGACTCTTCTCTCAAGGGACAGGGGACAGGACGAGAGGGAATGGCCTCAAGCTCCACCAGGGGAGGTTGAAGTTCGACATAAGGAAAAAATTTTTCAAGGAAAGGGTGATTGTGCACTGTCAGAGGCTGCCCAGGGAGGTGGTTGACCCGCCTTCCCTGGAGGGGTTTAAGGTGCAGGTGGATGAGGTACTGAGGAGCATGGTTTAGTGTTTGATAGGAATGATTGGACTAGATGATCTGGTAGGTCTCTTCCAACCTGGTGGTTCTATGATTCTGTGATTCTATATGCTCAGGTTTCTTCTCTATCTCTCCCTTCATGACCCTACATAGACCTAGATAGGTTGTGGTTTTTTTTTTTTCCTCCAAGCCTCTCTTTCCTGGAAAGCCTCCTGACAACTCACTTTGACTCATCTTTGGTCCCTGGAGAGGATCCTCCTTCCTGCCCATGTGGTGGGGAGCTGGGAGAGCACAGTCTGAACTTTTGGGTGAGAGCCCAGGCCTTGGATCTGCCAACCTTTCAGCTGAAGACAAGTGAACGGCTTGTGGCGCCGGCTTTTCCCTGCCTACAACCTCTGTCTTCAGTGTGGAGCTCTCACATGGCCTATTTAAAACATTGCTGTTGTGAACTGGGACATCCAGGAGACAGGTGAGGTTTGGGGTGTCTTGTATATTTTTTTTCTTCTCTTTTATTTCTAAATTCCCACCCTTGGCATCACAATGATGAAGAAGAAGGAAGATAATAACTTGTTGTCACTTCCCGGAGGGGCTTGGGATGAAGCAGGGGGAAGACGGGAGAAGGAGGGTCTACACTGCAGAGCAGCTCACGCTGATATTTCATTATCATAGAATCATAGAATCACCAGGTTGGAAGAGACCCATTGGATCATCGAGTCCAACCATTCCTATCAAACACTAAACCATGCCCCTCAGCACCTCGTCCACCCATGCCCCAAACATCTCCAGGGAAGCTGAATCAACCATCTCCCTGGGATCAGACCTGGGTGAGATGGGTTGAAGTTGTTTTTAGGTAAAAATCAAAGCAGGAGGCAAATTTACCTTATGCATAACTTATCCATAGCAGTTTGATGAGGTCCGAAGGCATCTTCGATCTCCATTCCCTGCTTACTGTGTGGTCTCCGTTATCCAGCCCATTCCCATTAAATCCAGGCAAACTCCAGAGAGTTTCAGCCCCAAACACCTGGGAAGACAAGCAGTGTGAGAACAGATTGTTATCTTGGACCAGCTCCTTGCCACTGCTTTAAAGGGCTGAGGGGTGCAAGCAGCTGCCAGGAGGTCCTCAAATGGACCTGCTTGTTCTCTCTTGGCCCTGAACCTCCCCGATTGTGGCCAATTGCTCTAATCTGCCTCTTCGCATTGGCAGGAGACACGACAGAGACATTCCCACCCTGGTCAAGAAGGACGTGCTGCAGAGACAGAAGCACCCTGAGCAGACACCACAACCCTGGGACAGCTCAAGGGCTTTGTCTGGGTCCTTTCTAGCGACAGAGACTGGAAAAATCACATCATGTCCTTGAGCTAGAGGAGAAAGAAAATAAAAACACGCCTCCCTTCTTGTCTGAAGTGCTCTGAGATTCACCAGCAGCCCCTGGAGCTGCCCGCAAAGGGTGACAAGATATGCTCCGTCTACCCTGCAGCTTTTCTATTCGCTTAGGGAAGGAAAAGGAAGGCAGCAGACAATGTGGCTTGTGAACAAAGCTCTGTCTTTGCGTAGGTGATTCTCACCCTCAAAGGGTCATTGGGCATTGGAATAGGCTGCCCAGGGAGGTGGTTGATTCACTTCCCTGGAGGTGTTTAAGGCACAGGTAGATGAGGTTCTGAGGGACATGGTTTAGTGTTTGATAGGAATGGTTGGACTGGATGATCCGATGGGTCTCTTCCAACCTGGTGACTCTATGATTCTATGATTCACCTGTTCAGAGAGAGAGAGTGAAGAGCCAGCTGACCTGTCCCTTCACTTCAATCTCAAAGATGCTGGCACCATCCTGGGACAGAGCAATTCTAGCCGAAACCCTGTGTCTGATGGGATGGAGCGGGTCTCAGCCAAAACATTCACATTTTCTGCCTGCCTTTCCCCATCAGGAGACAGTCAGATGTTCTCCAGGCTGGAGGTAAAGTCCTGCCAGTTTGTTTTGACTCATCCTCTGCTGCTGGAGAAGATCTGCCAGATGTAGGGGCTGGAGATCCCCCGGCAGTGATGACTAACCCCGGCTTGATGACCTCTAGGCTGGAGTACTCGGAGCCAAGGAGCTCTCAGAGCGCACGCAGGGATTTTTCTGCTCCCATTCCCATCTGCTCCTCACCTCTCCACAACCTCCTTTCAGGGAGTTAGAGAGAGCAATGAGGTCTCCCCTCAGCTTCCTCTGCTCCAGGATAAACCCCCCCAGCTCTCTCAGCCATTCCTCATAGGTTCTGTTCTCCAGCCCCTTCCCCAGCTTTGTTGTTCTTCTCTGGACTTGCTCCAGAGCCTCAACATCCTTCATGTGGTGAGGGGCCCACAACTGAACACAGGATTCAAGGAGTGGTCTCACGAGTGCCAAGTCCAGAGGGATAATCACCTCCCTGGACATTCTGTTCACACCATTTCTGATCCAAGTCAAGATGCCATTGGACTTCTTGGCCACCTGGGCCACTGCTGCCTCATGTTCAGCCTCCTCGTCTTGCTCAGGAACACAGCATGGCTCTAAAAATAAGCTTCAATCACCAAATGCCCCTGGGAGCCACGGGATCAACCCAGAGCTGGATGCTCTGAGGCCATGTACCACCTTGGATGCTGCTGTGGTCTCCAGGATAATCCTGTCCTGTTGATTGGGGCAGTGCTATGGGAAGAAGATCCCTCCCAGCACCTTGAGATGCTCAAGTTTGCAGCCTTTGTTGAGGCTTGAAATGACATAAACCCAGTCTGTCTATGAGAAGGACTTAATTTTACCACTACACCATCCTGCAGTGCTGGAAAGAGTGTGGGCTGTGAGGACATGAGGACATGCCCCTCAGCACAAGAAGGATGCTGAGGCTCTGGAGCCAGTCCAGAGAAGAGCAACGAAGCTGGTGAAGGGGCTGGAGAACAGGCCTTATGAGGAACAGCTGAGAGAGCTGGGGGTGTTTATCCTGGAGAAGAGGAGGCTGAGGGGAGACCTCATTACTCTCTGCAACTCCCTGAAAGGAGGTTGTGGAGAGGAGGGAGCTGGGCTCTTCTCCCAAGGGACAGGGGACAGGACGAGAGGGAATGGCCTCAAATTCCTCCAGGGGAGATTTAGGCTAGAGATTAGAAGGAAGTTTTTCACACAGAGGGTCACTGGACACTGGCAGAGGTTGCCCAGGGAGGTGGTTGGTTCCCCTTCCCTGGAGGTGTTTAAGGCACAGGTAGATGAGGTGCTGAGGGACATGGTTTAGTGTTTGATAGGAATGGCTGGACTTGATGATCTGATGGGTCTCTTCCAACCTGGTTGTTCTATGATTCTATGATTCTATGACTTGAATGCCCAGTGATAGCTGGAAGCACTGCTGAGACCTTCCTTCCCACTTGTGCGGACACAGAGACCCATTGGGCATCCCTGGCCCAGCTCACCCTGACGCTGAGGTCCTTATTACTGGCAATAATTCTACTCTTCGGCCACTGATGGTTGCTGAGGTCTCTTCATCGCCCTCCTTTTAACTGCCTTGCTCCAAAATATCCCACCCATGACGAGAACTTTCTACTTCCCAAGAGCTGCCACACATCTTCCCTGGTCCCAAATGCTGTTCTGATGGTTTGGTGGGCAGAGGGAAATTCCCGTCTCATTCATAAAGCGTGTCCCAGGGTCTCAGAGGAGGGGATATTATGGGTATTAACACTTTCTGTGTGCTCCCTTTGTGGCCCTAGGGAGGCAGGGAGGCTGAGATCTTTCTGAGATGTGGAAATAGTCCCTTTGGGTGTTGTTTGGAGCCACTGAACTGGGCTTAGGTAGCAAGAGATGCTCTGAAATCTGGTCCCTGTGGAGAAGAACCCAAGAGTACCCTTGGTTTGGAAGCATGGAAGGTGAGGCTGGATCTCACTGCCTGAAGCTCAGAGCTGGACTCACCTGGGCTGGGATAAACACATCGATATCTAATGGAAGAAGTCTGAGCGCTGAACCCTCGGGTCCTCCACTCTGCTTAAGTTGTTGGTGATGACCCAGCAATGTGTCCAGGAGGCCAAGGGGTCCCTGGAAGTCTTAAAGAGTGTGGTCAGCAGGGCAAAGGAGGTTCTGCTGCTCTGCCCTAGTGAGGCCTCAGCTGGAGTCCTGTGTCCCGTTCTGGGCTTCCCAGCTCAGAAAAGACAAAGAATGACTGGAGAGAGTCCAGTGGGGGCCATGGAGATGAGGAGGGGATGGGAGGATCTCCCTTAGGAGAAAATACTGAGAATTGGGTCCATATAGCCTGGAGAAGAGAGGATGGAGAGGGGGTCCCATTGATGCTCTCCAGTGTCTAAGAGGAGGAGCAGGGCAGATTTTTTCCTGTGGTGCCCAGTGACAGGACAAGAGGCAGCAGGCACAGACTGGAGCCTGGGAAGATCCACCTGAAGGCAAGGAAAGTCTTAGAATCATAGAATCATAGAATAACCAGGTTAGAAGAGGCCCACCGGATCATTGAGTCCAACCATTCCTATCAAACACTAAACCATGTCCCTCAGCACCTTGTCCACCGATCCCTTAAACCCCTCCAGGGAAGGTGACTCAACCCCCTCCCTGGGCAGCCTCTGACACTGCCCAATGACCCTTTCCGTGAAAATTTTTTTCTGATGTTCAACCTGAATCTCCCCTGGTGGAGCTTGAGGCCATTCCCTCTTGTTCTGTCCCCTCTCCCTTGGGAGAAGAGCCCTCCTCTCCACAACCTCCTTTCAGGTAGTTGGAGAGAGTAATGAGGTCTCCCATCAGCCTCCTCTTCTCCAGGATAAACACCCCCAGCTCTCTCAGCCGTTCCTCATAGGGCCTGTTCTCCAGCCCCTTCACCAGCTTCGTTGCTCTTCTCTGGACTCGCTCCAGAGCCTCAACATCCTTCTTGTGCTGAGGGGCCCAGAACTGAACACAGGATTCGAGGAGCAGTCTCACCAGTGCCGAATCTAGTGGGAGAAGAACCTCCCTGGCCCTGCTGGTCACGCCATGTCTGATCTAAGCCAAGATGCCATTGGCCTTCTTGGCCACCTGGGCCACTGCTGGCTCATGGTCAGTTGCTACCAACCAACACCCCCAGGTCCTTCTCCTCCAGGTGGTTTCCAGCCAGACTTCTCCTAGTCTGTAGCTGCTCAGGGTTGTTGTGCCCCAAGTGCAGGACCTGCTATTTGGCCGTGTTAAACTTCATCCCATTGGTCTCAGCCCATGGATCCAACCTGTTCAGATCCCTTTGGAGCCTCCCTACTCTCCAGCAGATTGACACTTCCCCCCAGCTTAGTGTTATCTGCAAACTTGCTAAGGGAGCACTCGATGCCTTCATCCAGGTCATTGATAAAGACACTGAGCAGGGCTCGACCCAGCACTGAGTACAAACCTCTTCCCTGTAAAGATGATGAAGCACTGGCACAAGTGGTCCAGAGAGGGTGCGGAGCCTTCTTCTCTGGAGAGATTCAAAGCCTTCTGGATGCCATCCTGTCCCACTAGGGGGAGGTGACCCTGCTTTAGCAGGGGTTGGACTGGCATGGAGCAGACAACCTTTCACCTCCCCTGAGCACCCCTGTCCCTCTCAGCACCCGGTTCTTGTGCATTTATCCCTCCCAGGACCACAAAGCTCATCCTCCTCCTTGAAGAGGACCCAGTAGGATGGAGCCCACCATAGAATCATAGAACAACCAGGTTGGAAGGGACCCATCGGATCTTCTAGTCCAACCATTCCTATCAAACACTAAACCAAGTCCCTCAAGACCTCATCCACCTGTGCCTTAAACACCTCCAGGGAAGGGGAATCAACCACCTCCCTGGGCAGCCTGTTCCAATGCCCAATGACCCTTTCCATGAAAAACTTCCTCCTAATCTCCAGCCTAAATCTCCCCTGGTGGAGCTTGAGGTCATTCCCTCTTGTCCAGCTGGGTGCATCCCTTGGAGGGATACAGGATCCCCCTCTCCGGACCCCGGGAGGAAGAGCAGGATGGAGCCCATCCCTAGGGGCATGCAGGATCCCCATCTCAGGACCCAGAGAGGAGAAGGATGCAGCCTGGCAGAGGGGCACATCCCTTGGAGAGATACAGGATCCTCCTCAGGGGACACTGGGAGGAGGAGTAGGATGGACCCCATCCCTGTGGGGATGCAGGATTGGCCCCTGGGGACCCCTGGAGAACAGGCTGGAGCCAGGCAGGGGTGAGCATCCTTCGGGGGGGATGGAGGATTGGCCTCTGGGTACCCATGGAGAGCAGGATGGAGCCAGGAAGAGGGGCACATCCCTGGAGAGATCCATGATCCCCGTTTCCAGACCCCGGGACGAGCAGGTTGGAGCCAGGCAGGGGTGCGCATCCCTTGGAGAGATCCATGATCCCCCTCTCCGGACCACGGGAGGAGGAGGATGGAGCCCATCCCTGTGGGGATGCAGGATCCCCATCTCTGGACCCCGGGACGAGCAGGATGGAGCCAGGCAGGGGTGTGCATCCCTTGGGGGGAATGCAGGATTGAATCATAGAATCATAGAATCATAGAACAACCAGGTTGGAAGGGACCCATCGGATCTTCTAGTCCAACCATTCCTATCAAACACTAAACCAAGTCCCTCAGCATCTTGTCCACCTGTGCCTTAAACACCTCCAGGGAAGGTGAAGCAACCACCTCCCTGGGCAGCCTATTCCAATGCCCAATGACCCTCTGTGTGAAAAACTTCCTCCTAATCTCCAGCCTAAATCTCCCCTGATGGAGCTTGAGGCCATTCCCTCTCATCCTGTCCCCTGTCCCTTGGGAAGAAGAACCCAGCTCCCTCCTCTCCACAACCTCCTTT
Organism: Coccyzus lansbergi; assembly: GCA_033558105.1. NCBI lineage: Eukaryota > Metazoa > Chordata > Aves > Cuculiformes > Coccyzidae > Coccyzus > Coccyzus lansbergi. Next base: position 1,238,252 of record JAUMJK010000750.1, on the reverse strand, counting down.
CAGGTAGTTCTAGAGAGCAATGAGGTCTCCCCTCAACCTCCTGTTCTCCAGGATAAATAACCCCAGCTCTCTCAGCTGTTCCTCACAGGGCCTGTTCTCCAACCCCTTCACCAGCCTCGTTGCTCTTCTCTGGACACTCCAGAGCCTCAACATCCTTCTTGTGCTGAGGGGCCCAAAACTGGACACAGTATTCAAGGAGTGGCCTCACCAGTGCTGAGTACGGAGGGAGAATCACCTCCCTGGCCCTGCTGGTCACACCTTTTCTGATCCAAGCCAAGATGCCATTGGCCTTCTTGGCCACCTGGGCACACTGCTGGCTCATGGTCAGTCGCTGTCGACCAACACCCCCAGGTCCCTCTCCTCCTGGCAGTTTTCCAGCCAGGCTTCTCCCAGTCTGGAGCTCTGCATAGGGTTGTTGTGCCCCAAGTGCAGGACCCCAAGTGCATTGGCCCCTGGGCAGCCCTGGAGAGCAGGCTGGAGTCAGGCAGGGGTGCGCATCCTTAGGGGGGGATGCAGGATTGGCCCCTGGGCACCCCTAGAGAGCAGAATGGAGCCAAGTAGGGGTGCGCATCCCTCGGGGGGATGCAGGTTTCCCCCCTGGGCACCCCGGGAGGAGGCTGTCCCGCTCCCCCTCGCCCCCCCCGGCAGTCCCTCCCCGGGAGGCGGTGGCAGGGCCGGCTCAGCCGTCCCCCCTCTCCGGAGTGGCTGCCTCCTGGCCCCCTCCGCCCCCCCCCTCTCCCCTCCCGGCCCATATAAAGCTCGGCAGCTCCTCTCTGCAGGTACCCGCGGGGCAGGCAGGGGCCGGACAGCTTCGGCGAGAGGAGAAGGAGGTGAAGGAGGAGGAGGAGGAGGAGGAGGGAGAGGAAGGGGGGGGCCGGGTCCCGCTTCGCCCCCTCCCCGGCTCCCCCGATGCCGCCGGCCTGAGCCCCTCGGACGATGCTGCCGCTGCTGCCGCTGCTGCTGCTGGGCTCCCCGGGGCTGAGCCTGCCCTCGGGGGGACCCCAAGGCGACAGCGCCCTGGTCACCCCCATCCGCCTGGAGCCGGACATCAACGGGCGCCCCTACTTCGGGGGCCGCCCCCGGGGGGGGCAGGCGGTGGTCTTCCAGCTCTCGGCTTTCGGGGAAGACTTCTACCTCCACCTCTCCCCCGACGCCCGCTTCATCGCCCCCTCCTTCGCCTCCCGGCACCTGGGGGGGTCCCCCCCGACCCCGGGCTCCGCCCCCCCCCTCCCCTCCCTCCGCCGCTGCTTCTACTCGGGGGACGTCAACGGCGACGGGGAGTCCTTCGCCGCCCTCAGCCTGTGCGGGGGGCTCCGAGGGGCTTTCGGGTACCGGGGGGTCGAGTACACCATCGGCCCCGCGTCGGGGGGCGCGGGGGGACCCCACCGCCTGCAGCGCCGCAGCCCCGGCCGCCCCGTCGGGGCCGGAGCGTCGCGGTGCGCGGTGGGCTCGGCCCTCACCCCGGGGGTCCTGCAGGCTCTGGACAAGTATCAGGGGAGAGCTGGGGGGAAAAGGGGGCGTCGGGCCAAGCGCTTCGCCTCGGTCCCGCGCTACGTGGAGACCTTGGTGGTGGCCGACGAGTCGATGGTCAAGTTCCACGGCGACGACCTCCAGCACTACCTGCTGACCCTGCTGGGCACGGCCGCCCGGCTCTACAAGCACCCCAGCATCCGCAACCCCATCCAGATCGCCGTCGTCAAGTTCCTCCTCATCGGGCAGGAGGACAAGGGGCCCAAGGTGACGGGCAACGCCGCCCTCACCCTCCGCAACTTCTGCGCCTGGCAGAAGAAGTGGAACAAGGGCAGCGACAAGCACCCCGAGTACTGGGACACGGCCATCCTCTTCACCAAGCAGGTGGGTGCTCGGGGGGGGGGTGTCCCCACCTTCATAGAATCATCAGCTGGGCTCTTCTGCCAAGGGACAGGGGGCAGGATGAGAGGGAATGGCCTCAAGCTCCACCAGGGGAGGTTCAGGCTGAACATTAGAAAAAAATTTTTCACAGAAAGGGTCATTGGGCATTGGAACAGGCTGCCCAGGGAGGGGGTTGAGTCACCTTCCCTGGAGGGGTTTAAGGCACAAGTAGATGAGGTGCTGAGGGACATGGTTTAGTGTTTGATAGGAATGGTTGGACTCGATGATCCGATGGGTCTCTTCCAACCTGGTTGTTCTATGATTCTATGATCACTAGGTTGGGAAGGACCCACTGGATCATCGAGTCCAACCACTCCCATCAATCACTAAACCATAGAACCATAGAACAACCAGGTTGGAAGGGACCCATCGGATCTTCAAGTCCAACCATTCCTATCTAACACTAACCCATGTCCCTCAGCACCTCATCTGCCCATCCCTTAAACACCTCCAGGGATGGTGGTTCCACCCCCTCCCTGGGCAAAAGGAGCCCTGCAGGGTGCTAGGTCCCCCAACACCTGTACCCAACCTCTGGTACATGCGGGAGGAGACTGCACTTGTGGTCGATCCCCCTTTCCCAAGGGATCCTCCACCCTGCTGGAGCCAGTCCCTGCTCTCCTCTGGACAGGGTCTGGCCAGCAGCCTGGAGAAAGCCTTGCCAGGGGGTAAATGAGGCCAGGAGGAGTGTAGAGGCAGGTTGTCCCCACCAGCAGAAACCTGTGGCTCCATCCCCTCCCTGCTGGCAGGATCTTTGGTGGCGGGTGCCCACCAGTTCTGTCACACAGCAGCCACCACCCCGAAACCCTGAAAGATGGGGGGCTGAGCCCAGAAGTGCAGAGCGTGGCCCCAGTTCCCCCTCGACGGCTTGGGAAGAGCTCACAGTGCCACCTGCCAAGGAACAAAACCTCTCCCTGCTCCCTCTGGTTCATGGTCCTCTTGAGAACATGGACTTCTCCCCTGCACGGATCAGGCTCAGGGCTGGAAGCAAAAGCAGCAGAGATACAGCCAGCGCTTGGAGCCCTTGGTAGAGGGACGCTGGCTGCATCCCTGCAGTGGGAGAGGCAACGTGGGGCGATTGCTGTGCCAGCATGAGCTCATCATCCTCCCATCCTGATAAAACTGGGTGACACCGAAGCGGTGATGCTGCTTCCAGGGCCTCTCTCCAGTGGAAGAAATTCTTCACAATGAGGGTGGGGAGGCCCAGGTTGCCCAGAGCAGTGGTGGCTGCCCCATCCCTGGAGGGGTTCAAGGCCAGGTTGGATGGGGCTTGGAGCCTCTGATGCAGCGGGAGGTGTCACTGCCCTCGGCAGGGGTGGGACTGGATGGGTTTTGAGGTCCCTTCCAATTCAAACCATTCTGAGATATGCTTCTCCTCTTCCCTGTGTTCCTGTCTCAGTGTCGAGGTGGGTCTGGTGCCTGTGCCCTGAGATTGCTGTTGGGAGGGGAGAAGGTTGAGTCCCATTTGAAGGGGACGGTCACGTTCACCCTGGCTTGCAGCAGGCTTGGCCAGCAAGAGCATCCCTGCCCAGATGTCTTTGGATTAGGGATGGGTTGGGAACTCCCCTCAACAGCAGGGAAACTCTTTCCAGAACATCTTTCCAGGTCAGACGCTCATGGGTGGGAAGGATCCAGCATCCAGCTCGGATCTGCTCCTCGCACGGGGTCAGCACTGGCTGATTCTGGCTGGGACCGGGATCGACGCTGTGCAGGACGTGTGAGATCTCATCCCACCCATTCTCCCTGTTCCCTCCATCCTGGGCAGGGACCGTGTCCCCCAGCCAGCTGTAAATCCTTTCTGGAGCACAGGCAGGGTTGAACCCCAGCCCGCTGGAGCTGCTCCTTCCGGCACACGCAGAATCACTAGGTTGGAAAAGACCCACAGGATCATCGAGTCCAACCGCGCACGGGGTGGCTGCAAAGAGGAGGATGCCTGCTGACACTCCTGCGGGGACGAGCCAGCTCCATCTCTGGTGGAAACCCAGTGAGATCACCGGAGCCACACGTGGGATGGACTCAGTGGCAGCAACTCGAAAGCTGCAGATCGCAGCCGGGCTGCATTTTTTACGCATTGCTAAACCATCCATTCCTGAACTCCCCAAGCAAGCTCGGTGCACAGGCACACGATGGAGGAGACATCTGCCGTCCTTGAGTGCATCCATCTGTGGTCCCCTGACACCTTGGAGCTTATCTCCCTGCCAAAAAGCTGTTACATAAGCCCCTGACTTAAATTTCATCTCAAGCCCGGTTGATAGGCAATTTCCAGTCGTGTCAACGAGTCGCTGATGAATGGGGCTTGTCCTTTCCCGCTCGGCTTTGCTCCCTCCTGACATTGGTCGTGCCGGACTGTGGATTTGCCTTTGGGGAGGTCGGTCCTGCTCAGAGGGTGGGCGCAGATCTACCAACAACCAAAGCCACAAGAGCTCCACCTTCCTACCTGAGCTGGTGCTTGTTGGAGGGTCCTGCAGAGCATCAAGCCTCCAGCCACACTCCTGCCTCTCGGAAACAGTGAAGGGCTTGGCCATGCTTCCCACCCATCCTTGATGTCCCACCAGCAGAACGTCTTCAGCCTGCTGTAAAGCCAAAGAGACATCCTACCAAGAAACAGCTGGAGTTTGGAAATCCACGTTCAGCTTTTGGGGTTTCTTTGGAAACGCGTGGGAAGCCTCCAGGGCTGCGAGAGTGCTTATGACCTGGTGTCTGAGCAGGCGAATTAAAGCAATAGCCACAACTGACCTGCACCCAACTGACCTGCAGAACATCTCAAGAAGTTTGTGAGGGGAGAAAGAAAAGCCTTGGAAGCGCCCACAGCTGCAGACCAGGCTGTCAGGAAAGTCCTGGAGGTGCAGGTAGCAGGTTTCTTGCAGCTCCTTGGGCACATGGCCTCAAGCTCCGCCAGGGGAGATTTAGGCTAGAGATTAGGAGGAGGTTTTTCACAGAAAGGATCATTGGGCATTGGAATAGGCTGCCCAGGGAGGGGGTTGATTCCCCTTCCCTGGAGGTGTTTAAGGGACGGGTGGATGAGGTCTTGAGGGACTTGGTTTAGTGTTTGATAGGAATGGTTGGACTGGAAGATCCGATGGGTCCCGTCCAACCCAGTTGTTCTAGGATTCTATGATTCTTTGTGCTGGCAGCAGGTGACGGTGAGCACACCGTGCAAAGGCAGATCTGGGCCTCTGCATGGTGCTTTCCCACTTTAAACCTCTTGTATTTCTCCTCTGTAGCTCCATCCTTGCACTACCTCCCTCCTGGGCTGGCCAGACCCCCAGCAAGGCAGGAGAAGGTGGGTTTGTGGGGTCCGGACCCCTCATTAGAGCCCAGAGATGCTGCCCCTAGGAGGCTCTGGCTGGGGAGTTGTGAAAAACCCTGTTAGGAGCCGCTTGTCCGTGTGTCCCGGCAGCCGGCAGGCGAGGTTCAGAGCAAGAAGTGGGTCAGTGTGTCAGTGCAGGTGTTGGGCTGAGAGCCAGAAGCTAGCTGCGCCAGCCAGGAAACTCTTCAAAGAGCCGCCAGTGGCTGCCTCTTTCCTTGTGATGTTGCGTCCTCCTCCCACAACCCACCTTCACCCCAAAGCCCCAGCCCTGGGAGAGCACGGGCAGGAGGGCTTGGCCAAGTTGCCTCCCTGGGCTAGCTCAGTGTGGCGATGGCACTGGCTCTCGGTGGCATTTTGGGACAGGGGGCACTGCACTGGGACTTGTCAGCCCCATTACTCGCCCTGTGCTTGCTGGTGGTGGCCCTGCTACCAGGCATGCTGAGCTGCCACCTCCTTGTCCCCGTCGGCATTGATACACGGTGGGATCAGGGATGCGCCAGGGTCCCGGCTGACAAGGAAAACTCGCGGAGCAGAAAGCTGAACTTGGTTGTATGATGGGATTTTCCACCAGCCACAACAGCCGACCCAGACCCAGGCGTTTCTCCTCCTCGCCTCTCCAGAGATCACGGTCTCGTCTGCGCCTCCAGGCTTTGTAGCCACAGGTCTCCTGTTAAAGCCATCTCAGCCCTGGCCGGAGCTCTCTGAAGTCATCGGGACTGTTATTTACTCACAGCTGAACCTGCCTGCGCGGGAATGCCTTCTACTTGGAAACTTCACTGGAAATGTTGGCAGAGCCACTCGTACGAGATTTCGAGCAACCCAGGCGCTTTGGCCCGGCGAGCGCTCAGCATGAATCATGCTTATTTATAGCATGGGAGTGCCTGGCGGGTCCTTTACGTTTTCTTTCATGTGGAGAGCTGCTCCCTGCGGGGGCAACCCTGCAGCTCCCGGCCTAGCTGGGACAGCACCGAGGGATGGGGATGATGCTCGAGCCCTCCCAAGCCACCCAGAGCCTCCAGCAGGGGAAGGAGCATCTGAGGACAAGGACAGGCTGTTCAAACAGTGACTTTTCATTAGCACGAGCACCTTTGGATGCTGAAGATCTACCTACAATGGGAACCCTTCCCGTCCTCCATCCCATCCTCATAAATATGAGGTCCAGCAGTTTTTCTGCTGAGGCTGGTTCCTCCTCCTTGGTTGCTCCTCAAGGCATAGCTGCAAATTGTCTTGGCGAGTCAGGAGCATTTCCCTTAGCCTTGGGAACATCTGGAGCCAGTCCAGGGACTTCTTGCTCTTAGGAAGAAGCTGAGAAATGAGGTTGAGAAAAGGCTCCGCTGTGAGCCCGAGGCCAGGTGCCTTCCCGTCCACTCGCCTGGCTCTGGTCCTTGAGCTTGCGTTGAAGAACAGAGCCAGGCTGATCCTCTGTGCCAAAACCAGCTCCACCCTGGCCAGAGGAGCCGTTTGTTGTTGGAGGCACAAGAGGATGCTACGCACAAAAAGCATCCCTGGTGCCAGGGTTGAATGGAAACATGTCCTTACAGCCCAGTCTTTGTCAGGGTGAGGTTTCCTGTCTCCATAGCCTGGTGTGGTCCCCATCCCTCTGGGATCAGCCTTGGATCAGCTCCCCGTGGGACAGCGGGGACAGGGTAGGGATGGAAACCGTGATACCCATCCTGGCCCTGGGATTCACCCCTTCCCTCTGTGCCTTGCAGGACCTGTGTGGTGCCACCACCTGCGACACGCTGGGGATGGCAGACGTGGGCACCATGTGTGACCCCAAGCGCAGCTGCTCTGTCATCGAGGATGACGGGCTCCCTTCGGCTTTCACCACGGCCCATGAGCTGGGTAAGAATCATAGAATCATAGAATAACCAGGTTGGAAAAGACCCACCAGATCATCGAGTCCAACCATTCCCATCAGTCACTAACCCATGTCCCTCAGTACCTCGTCCACTCGTCCCCTGAACCCCTCCAGGGAAGGTGACTCAACCCCCTCCCTGGGCAGCCTCCCTGGGCAGTGGGTCCAGCCTGTTCAGATCCCTTTGGAGCCTCCCGACCCTCCAGCAGATCCAACTTCCACCCAGCTTAGTGTCATCCGCAACTTGCTAAGGGAGCACTCGATGCCTTCATCCAGGTCATTGATGAAGACATTGAACAGGGCTGGACCCAGCACTGCACTGAGCCTTGGCTCTCCTCTCTCCCCATCCTTCCTCTTGGGAGGAATGCCAAGAACTGGCAAGGTTCAAAATAACCCTTGTTTCCATCTCCAGAAGATCAGACAACAACCGGTGTCTGATGATGGGGAAACTCCACCCTGGGGTCCAGGACCCCCCTGAGCTGGGTAGGAAAGGGCTACTGGGACAGCTTTGCTGTTGTGGTTGCTGCCGCAGCCGCGTTTCCAGGATTCAGGAGTCCTGAAATAACAGACGGAGGGCACACCTACCCCCAGAGACACATGTGGAGCTCTGCAGGAGGAGGAGGATGGGGGTTGGGGGTGGGCGAGTGCTGACTCTCCTTCTCTTTGCAATCTCCTTTTCCTTCTTCTCTTTGCAATCTCCTTTTCCTTCTTTTCCATCAATGGCCACACAGCCTGGACGGCATGTTAGAAGCTGTGCTGGCTCAGGGATGCCACCAGCAGGGTGGCTTGTGTGTGCGGGTCCTGCAAGCATCATCCTTCCCTGGGTTCCTCCTGGGTTGCACACAGCCTGTGCAATCCTTGCAAGGTTCTGCCCTGCTCTGTGCCTCAGTTTCCCCCATTGAAGGCAGCTGTGGGGCCCTAATCTTCATTCCAAGGGGGATTACTCATGGCTGTCCCCTCGCATTTCCCCCCAGGCCATGTCTTCAACATGCCCCATGACAACGTGAAGGCCTGCGAGGAGGTCTTTGGCCGGCTGAAGACCAACCACATGATGTCCCCTACCCTCATCCAGATCGACCGTGCCAACCCCTGGTCAGCCTGCAGCGCTGCCATCATCACAGACTTCCTCGACAGCGGCCACGGTGAGCCCTCCCGCACCCCTCACCCTCTTATCTGTGTCCCTACCCTGCAGGAGCAGGATCTGTCCCTGGGGCCGGTTACTGGGAGAGGTTGATGGGCTGTAGAGCAACTCTATGAGCAAACTAGGAGAACATGGAGAATTTCATAGAATCATAGACACACCAAGTTGGAAAGGACTCATCGGATCATTGAGTCCAACCATTCATATTAAACACTAAACCATGTCCCTCAGCACCTCATCCACCTGTCCCTTAAATCTCTCCAGGGAAAGTGACTCAACCCCCTCCCTGGGCAGCTGTTCCAGTGCTCAGTGACCCTTTCCATGAAAATTTTTTACCTAAAAATTTGGTGGTGGGTCTGTACCAGCCAGGCTTCCTCAGCACCAGGGTGTCCATGGAATCTACCCTGAGGCTACCAGTGGGGCAGCATGACCAAGAGATGGAGTCTCTTGTGTCTTGGATGTGGCCAACATCAAGAGCATCCCCAGGGTAGGACACGATCCCACTTATGGCACTGGGATGGCTTTAATCAAATTCATAGAATCATAGAACAACCAAGTTGGAAGGGACCAATTGGATCTTCTAGTCCAACCACTCCTATCAAACACTAAACCAAGTTCCTGAGGACCTCGTCCACCCGTGCCTTATACACCTCCAGGGAAGGGGACTCAACCTCCTCCCTGGGCAGCCTATTCCAATGCCCAATGACCCTTTCTGTGAAAAACTTCCTCCTAAAGTCCAGCCTGAACCTCCCCTGGTGGAGCTTGAGGCCATTCCCTCTTATCCTGTCCCCTGTCACTTGGAAGCAGAGCCCAACTCCCTCCTCTCCACAACCTCCCTTCAGGTACTTGTAGAGAGTAATGAGGTCTCCTCTCAGCCTCCTCTTCTCCAGGATAAACAACCCCAGCTCTCTCAGCTGTTCCTCATAGGTCCTGTTCTCCAGCCCCTTCACCAGCTTTGTTGCTCTTCTCTGGACTTGCTCCAGAGCCTCAGCATCCTTCTTGTGGTGGTGAGGGGCCCAGAACTGAACACAGGATTCAAGGAGCATTATTAAGGAGGATTATAAATTACCAGTAGCCACAGCTGTTCTCCCTCCCTGTGCTGGTCCCTACAACTCCCCAGGCATCCAGTAACCCCCCCAATCCCTGCTCCCGCAGGAGACTGCTTGCTGGACCAGCCGGCCAAGCCCATCCCACTGCCCGAAGACCTGCCGGGGACGAGCTACAGCCTGAACCAGCAGTGCGAACTGGCGTTTGGTGTGGGCTCCAAGCCCTGCCCGTACATGCAGTTCTGCGCCAAGCTCTGGTGCACGGGCAAGGCACGAGGGCAGATCGTCTGCCAGACCCGGCACTTCCCCTGGGCAGACGGCACCAGCTGCGGTGAGGGACGTTTCTGCCTGAAGGGTGTCTGCGTTGAGAGGCACAACATCAGTAAGTACAGGGTGAGTACCTGCACCGTGAGCCCCAAAACCGCTCCGCGTGGTTACAGAATCATAGAATCACCAGGTTGGAAAAGAACCAAGAGAAGAGCCCAGCTCCCTCCTCTCCACAACCTCCCTTCAGGGAGTTGCAGAGAGCAATGAGGTCTCCCCTCAGTCTCCTCTTCTCCAGGATAAACACCCCCAGCTCTCTCAGCCGCTCCTCATAAGGCCTGTTCTCCAGCCCCTTCACCAGCTTTGTTGCTCTTCTCTGGACTCACTCCAGAGCCTCAACATTCTTCTTGTGCTGAGGGGCCCACAAGTGAACACAGGATTCAAGGAGCGGCCTCACCAGTGCTGAGTACAGAGGGAGATGAACCTCCCTGGCCCTGCTGGTCACACTGTTTCTGATCCAAGCCAAGATGCCATTGGCCTTCTTGGCCACCTGGTCCACTGCTGGCTCATGTTCAGTCGCTGTTGACCAGCACTTCAGGTTCTTCTCCTCCAGGCATTTTCCAGCCAGACTTCTCCCAGTCTGTAGCTGCTCAGGATTGTTGTGCCCCAAGTGCAGGACCCGCCATTTGGCCGTGTTAAACCTCATCCCATTGGTCTCAGCCCATGCATCCAACCTGTTCAGATCACTTTGGAGCCTCCCAACCCTCCAGCAGATCCACACTTTCACCCAGCTTAGTGTGATCCACAAAATTGCTGAGGGTGCTTTCAATGCCTTCATCCAGGTCATTGATGAAGACATTAAACAGGGCTGGACCCAGCACTGAGCCCTGGGGACACCACTTGTAAGTGGCCTCCAGCTGGAGTTAACTCCATTTCCCACCAGTCTCTGGGCCCTCCAGCCAACCAGTTTTCCACCCAGTTTTCCTGTCATCCCATTCCTGGCTGAGCAATCCTCTGCCTTCTGGCTCCAGGGAACCTGGTGGTGGAACACTGATGTGAAAAGGGATGGAGGTCCCTTAAATATCGCATGTTTGTTGAGGAGGAATGGATGCTGCTGCTCCACTTCATCATTTCGGGGCAGGCAGCAGAGGTTTTGCTTGTGAAGGGCTGGCTCCAAGTCCAGAGATCCCCAGCTCGAGATGGAGCCAGCAGCGAAGGGGATACAGGATCTGACCCTGCCGCATGGCCCTCTATAACTCCCTGAAAGGAGGTTGGAGCAAGGAGGATATTGGTCTCTTCTCCCAAGTAACAAGTGCTAGGACGGGAGGAAATGGCCTCAAGTTGCACCAGAGGAGGTTTAGATTGGATATTAGGAAAAATTTCTTTACTGGAAGAGTGGTGAAGCAATGGCAGAGCTGCCCAGGGAGGTGGTTGGGTCTCCATCCCTCGTGGTGTTCAAAACCATTGTAGATGTGGCGCTTCGGGACATGGTTTAGTCAGTGCAGTGGGGGAGAGGTGACAGTTGGACTGGATGATCTTAGTCTTTTCCAACTTTAATGACCCCATGACTTTGATTCCCACAGGTGGACGGTGGCTGGGGGAAGTGGGCACCCTACGGGCAGTGCTCGCGGACGTGCGGTGGTGGGGTGCAGCTGGCCAGGCGCGAGTGCACCAACCCAGTGCCGGCCAACGGTGGCTCCTACTGCGAGGGCATCCGCGTCAAGTACCGCTCCTGCAACCTGGACCCCTGCTCTGCTGCAGGTAAGGGGCTGCACCTCATCCTCCTCGTGGTTGGGTGCATAACAACTCCGTAAAACCAGTGCTAGACGTCCAGGTTGGTTCTAAATGCTGTATATGTCTCTGTTTTATATTCCAGTGCCAGGGAAGAGCTTTCGCGAGGAGCAGTGTGAAGCTTTCAATGGCTACAGCCACAGCACCAACCGCCTCACTGCCTCCGTCTCCTGGGTCCCCAAATACTCTGGTGTCTCACCCCGGGACAAATGCAAACTCATCTGCCGAGCGAACGGCACTGGCTACTTCTACGTGCTGGCACCCAAGGTTGGTGAGGGATCCCCAGGGTCTGGGCTGTAGGATGACTCCAGCAACACTGGAAACGAACCTGAAGGGAGGTTGTAGAGAGGAGGGAGCTGGCCTCTTCTCCCAAGTGACAGGGGACAGGACAAGAGGGAATGGCCTCAAGCTCTGCCAGGGGAGATTTAGGCTAGAGATTAGGAGGAAGTTTTTCACACAGAGGGTCATTGGGCATTGGAACAGGCTGCCCAGGGAGGTGGTTGAGTCACCTTCCCTGGAGGTGTTTAAGGCACAGGTGGATGAGGTCTTGAGGGACTTGGTTTAGTGTTTGATGGGAATGGTTGGACTAGAAGGTCCGATGTGTCCCTTCCAACCTGGTTGTTCTGTGATTCTGTGAATGTGTCTTCATTGCCTGATGAGAAGCTGAGATTGGATGAGGTTGTAGAAGGGTATGAATGAACACATACGAGTCTGTCAATGTATTTCAGGGCTGGAGCTCATCCATGAAAGGTCTTCCTCTGCATTTGTAGTGGTTCTGATATAGAGGATAGTTCTGAAATAGAGGATAATAATTACAGCTCTGGGGAAGTGATGCACGTGCCGGACAGGGCAGGTGATCACACACAGAACCGAGCTGGGTGGTGTTAGCCATGTCCCCAGAGCAACCTGTCCTCTTCATACAGCTGTAAGGGAAAGGGCAGAAAAATAAGTAGATGTAGGAGGAAAGGGATGTGGCCTCTTCTCAGACACTGTACAAATCCCAACTGCTAAGCAGAGCTTGAGCAAAGGGTGACTTGGTGCCTGCTAGCACCTCCTCAGGATCTGGTGGATGGATTTGGATAGCCTTGAGATGGATGTTTGCAGCTGTGGGGTTTGTGGGTGGCGCAGGGAAATGAAACAGCTTGTTTTCTTACCCTCTTGCAGGTGGTGGATGGCACCCCTTGCTCCCCAGACTCCACCTCAATCTGCGTCCAGGGCAAATGCATCAAAGCGGGTTGTGACGGGAAGCTGGGCTCCAAGAAGAAGTTCGACAAATGCAGCGTGTGTGGAGGAGACAACAAGAGCTGCAAGAAGGTCTCGGGATTGTTCACCAAACCCATGTAAGTGCTAGATGACCGTGTGCTCTTTCTTCTTTCCGAGCTCTGCTCTTTGAGGTGGATGCAGGAAGGTCATGGAGATGGTGGAGGGGTCTAAGTCCATCCTGAGCAAAGTCTCCTGCTGCTAACATCCATCCCCATGCATACCTGAGCTAGTTTTGAATGAGAAGCAGGACATGTCTAACATGCTATCAACTTCTGCTGATGGTGTTATCTCCAGTACATTTGTGCTCTTGAGCCAGAGGAGCTGAAGCATCTTCTTGGAGCGAGTCCAGAGAAGAGCCACAAAGCTGGTGAAGGGGCTGGAGAACAGGCCCTATGAGGAGCAGCTGAGAGAGCTGGGGGGGTTTATCCTCGAGAAGAAGAGGTTGAGGGGAGGCCTCATTACTCTCTACAACTCCCTGAAGGGAGGTTGTGGAAAGGAGGGAGCTGGGCTCTTCTCCCAAGTGACAGGGGACAGGACAAGAGGGAATGGCCTCAAGCTCCACCAGGGGAGATTTAGGCTGGAGATTAGGAGGAAGTGTTTCACACAGAGTGTCATTGGGCATTGGAATAGGCTGCCCAGGGAGGTAGTTGATTCCCCTTCCCTGGAGGTGTTTAAGGCACAGGTAGATGAGGTCCTGAGGGACATGGTTTAGTGTTTGATAGGAATGGTTGGACTTGATGATCCGATGGGTCTCTTCCAACCTGGTTGTTCTATGATTCTATGATTCTTAGATGTGTGTAATCTCAGCCTGGACAAAGTTCAGCACAGGGAGGAGATTCAAAGTGATCTTCATGGGTAGGAGGAAACAACAGTAGCAGTAGTAAGAAGTAAGTAGTAAGCCTTGAGAAGAGGAGGCTGAGGGGAGACCTCATTGCTCTCTCCAACTACCTGAAAGGAGGTTGTGGAGAAGAGGGAGCTGGGCTCTTCTCCCAAGGGACAGGACAAGAGGAAATGACCTCAAGCTCCACCAGGGGAGGTTTAGGCTGGACATTAGGAAAAAAATTTTCATGGGAAGGGTCACTGTGCACTGCCAGAGGCTGCCCAGGGAGGGGATTGAGTCACCTTCCCTGTAGGGGTTTAAGGGACGGGTGGACCGAGGGACATAGTTTAGTGATTGATGGGAATGGTTGGACTCGATGATCCGGTGGATCTTTTCCAACCTGGTGATTCTATGATTCTATGATCTGAGGGCTCTGGCTACAAAGCTTCTGGCTAAGGCCACGTCATAGCTAGATGGTCCCCTTGCCTGACGGCTTGTCCTGCTTGCTCTTCTCTTCCAGGCACGGCTACAACTTCGTGGTGGTCATCCCTGCAGGCGCCTCCAACATCGACATCAGGCAGAGGGGCTACAAAGGGCTGATCAGCGACGACAACTACCTAGCACTGAAGAACGGGCAGGGCAAGTACCTGCTGAACGGTCACTTCATCGTCTCGGCCGTGGAGAGGGACCTGATGGTGAAGGGCAGCGTCCTGCGCTACAGCGGCACTGGCACCGCCGTTGAGAGTCTACAATCCTTCAAGCCCATCCAGGAACCCCTGACTCTGGAGGTGCTCTCCGTGGGGAAGATGACCCCTCCTCGGGTACGCTACTCCTTCTACCTCCCCAAGGAGAGCAAAGAGGACAAGTTGCCCTACAAGAAGGAGGGCAAGACCCCACCGGACCTCAACAACAGCGTCCTCAGCCTGTCCAACCGCTTGGACAGCGGGAGACCGAGCTACAAGCGTCCCTCCTACAAGTGGGCTGCAGGCGGTTGGGAGGCTTGCTCGGTCACTTGCGGGGACGGTTTGCAGAAGCGCTCGGTGGCTTGTCGCGACTCCTACGGGCAACCAGCCGCTGAGTGCGATGCAGCACAGCGCCCGCCCGATGTGCGGCTCTGCGGGGAACCCTGCCCGCTCTGGGAAGCGGGACCGTGGTCTCCCTGCTCCAAGAGCTGCGGGCAGGGTTTCAAGAGACGGGCGCTGAAGTGTACGGTGCCAGCTGGGCGCTCGCTGCCCCGGGAGAGTTGCAATTTTCGGAGGAAACCCCAGGAGCTGGATTTTTGCACCTTGAGGCCGTGCTGAGCAGGTCAAGAGGTGTCTCTGAGGAAGGGCACAGTGTCCCTCAGGCTGGATGCAGCCGAGCGGCAGCCAAGGGCTGGGAGAGGGAATGTCCATAGCACATATCAAACAGGGTGGGGGAAGCAAAAAAAAAAAAAGGGACCTGGGTGTAGGGACAGAGCACGCACGCCCCACACACCCAGGAGAGAGGGATTTTACCGACCAGGTCGTTCAGAGACAGAGCGGGAACGAACATCTACCTCGAAGCTGCCAAATGACACGGACACCGGCTGGTGGAGCTTGGGAGTTGAGGAGGAAACAAGAGGATGGCTGCCTGGAATGGGTCCGAGGATGGGCAGGGAGATGCCTCCAAATTGCACAGTTGAAGCCTCCCTGGTCTTCCCGGGGCCAGCCCCACCTCTGCCCTCCCCAGACTCCCTCAACAGTTGTGTTCAATGGGACCAAAAGCATTTACCAATGCAACGACAGCAAATTTTACTGTCCAGCCACCGGTGCCATGAGGTGTTGGTCCTGATGTCTCCAATGACTTTGCAGCCTGGAGCGCCCAGTAGCGTTGCTGGACCAGGCTGGAAGGTGGTGGCTTTATTTTCGTTTTCTCCTCATGTTTATGACCTGACCAGTGTAGATTTTATGGTGCTTAACTCTGTATTTTTTTTGTTTTAACCTCCTTCCTCCCACCTTGATGGATACAACCCTTGCAGGGTGGGGATGGTGTTATTCCCAGTGAGCTTTCACCTGGCTGAGGTTTTCCTATGGTGCTTTGGGATGGAGCTGTGCCGGCATCCAGTGCGGAGCTGGATGCTCCTTTACACCCCTGTCCAGGGCAGGTGGTAAATCACCTGCCTGGAGTCTTTCAGGGCTAAAAGTGATCATTATGGACCTGAGATTTGAGCTGTCATTCCGAAACAGCAAGAAGCAACTGTACTGTAGTACCGCGACACGGTGCCACACGGGGTCGGATGCAGCCCCACGAGTCGCTGGTACTTGACTCTGCTCTGGAAATGGTGCTCACTGCTTCATGGGACCAGAATGCTGTGCTCAGACACCCCAGTGCTCTCTGCCCTCCACCCTTTGGGCCAGGCTGGGTTCTTCGAGCAGCCTGATCCAGTGGGAGGGGTTGGAATTAGATAATGGAACCCACGGCACGGGGTTGGAATTAGATGATCTTTAAGGTCCCTTCTAACTCAAACCATTCTGTTCTTTTTTTCCTCTGCATTAAACCCCCTGGGAGAGCCTGAGCCAAACTTTGATGGAGCTGGGATGACATTCCTAGCATCACTTTCGATGATTCCACTTTTTGTGGGAGCTCAAGATGAATTTGGGTCTTGGCTTTTTCCAGGGGAAAGGGGCTTAATGGGGGTCAAGTGCACAGGGAAAGAGTGGGGATTGAGCCTCTTGCTGCTGCAGAGCATCTACAGCAGCTTCCCCCTCCAGAGTTTGGTACAAGGGTTCATTTAGTGCCTCTGATTACAAATCGTGGTGCCAAGTGGTGATTGGAGTCTGCAGCTCTCGCACCACTCACTCTCTCCAACAAAGCTGTAATGAATGCATCATGTAGGTCTCTTGCTGAGATCCCACCATCAGGGACCCTTTCACTTTTCGCTTTTCCACTGATGAAGGTGCCTCTTGATTAACAAGCTGGGACTGTGAGCAAGCCAGAGTCTGTGGGTTGATCTGTGCTGTTATCTGCAGCGGTAGAAAGGGATGAGACACCCATTATGGGTTGGCAGAAGGTGCCATCTCCACTCTCTGAGGTTTGGAGCCCACCTTGCTCACTCCGTCCCATGCAGGTGCAATGTGGAAACTCCTTGTGCCCTCTGGTCTGCTCCAAAAGGTCTCCAGCTGTGGGCAAGGCAAGGCAGGTCACAAGAAACAGGTCTGCACAAGGTTTTCCTCCCTAGACCTTTCCACCAGCTCAACAAAATCCTGATGACGAGGTTTGCGGACCCACCCTCCCTGGATTCATGCAAAGCCTCTTTGAGCACAAGAATATTTGGAGTCTCCACACTGCTCCACGGAGCCAGGAGCAGATGTTGTGGTTGCTCTGCGCAGCAGGGGACGGGATTTAATGTTCTAGGAAATCCCTTCCAGGTCTCCATTCCCATCAATGTCTCATCCGATTCCAGAGGGTTTTCCTGCCTAGCCAAGCCCACCACACTCTCATTTGGGGATGGAGCTCCAAGGAGCTGCCCTTTAGTGTCTTGCCATCCCACAGGCGGTTTCCAAGCCACTAAGAAATTAATTGTCACCCTTGTTGACGGGGAGGGAAAGGATGGGGCAGGAGGGATTTCTTCTATTGTGGTTCTTTTGCTGAGTGCGCAGCAAGAGGACGGAGATGCCGATCGTACTGGCTGCTTTGTGTATACCATGTATACTAAACCTTGATCTCTGCTGTTTGTGCATCAATAGCAAACCCGAAATAAAACTGTATTTAAAGTTACACCTGGTTCCCTGGGGGATGCGGCCATGCCCACATCTCCTCCACAGGAGGAGAGGGACCTGGGGGTGTTGGTCGACAGCCGACTGAACATGAGCCAGCAGTGTGCCCAGGTGGCCAAGAAGGCCAAGGGCATCCTGGCTTGGATCAGAAATGGTGTGACCAGCAGGGCCAGGGAGGTGATTCTCCCTCTGGACTCAGCACTGGTGAGGCCGCTCCTTGAATCCTGTGTTCAGTTGTGGGCCCCTCAGCACAAGAAGGATGTTGAGGCTCTGGAGAGAGTCCAGAGAAGAGCAACGAGGCTAGTGAAGGGGCTGGAGAACAGAACCTATGAGGAGCGGCTGAGAGAGCTGGGGTTGTTTAGCCTGGAGAAGAGGAGGCTGAGAGGAGACCTCATTACTCTCTATAACTACCTGAAAGGAGGTTGTAGAGAGGAGGGAGCTGGGCTCTTCTCCCAAGGGACAGGGGACAGGACGAGAGGGAATGGCCTCAAGTTCCACCAGGGGAGATTTAGGCTGGAGATTAGGAGGAAGTTTTTCACACAGAGGGTCATTGGGCATTGGAATAGGCTGCCCAGGGAGGTGGTTGATTCACCTTCCCTGGAGGTGTTTAAGGGACGGGTGGATGAGGTGCTGAGGGACTTGGTTTAGTGTTTGATAGGAATGGTTGGACTAGAAGATCCGATGGGTCCCTTCCAACCTGGTTGTTCTGTGATTCTGTTTAGTTGGTGGCTGCAGAGCATTTCTTGTCTTGTCACAATCCCAACCTTTTCCAAACCTCAACTCATTAACAGGAAGATAAAATTATTGAAAGACTTTGCTTTTATTCAGAATATTATGGCTTCCTTCTGGTACAGGATTTATTATGGGCAAAAGGTCCAGCTTAAAGGAGCCCCAGGGGTGGCTTTGTCCCTGCAAACTGGGCCATTTTGATAGGAATGGTTGGACTCGATGATCCGGTGGGTCTCTTCCAACCTGGTGAGTCTATGATTCTATTAAATACATAAAGCTGTGGTTTGCTTTAGCCTAGAAACAGGAGGCTCTTTTGTCAGGATAACCGAGATACAGGGTTAAATGGATTCATATGAACCAGAACAGTGCTCTCACATCCTGGAACAACTGAGTCCTGGACCACCCCTTCCCCGTGTGCTATTCTGGAATCACCTCTGCACACGGGCAAAGCCTCCTCCTCAGCCCTTTTTCCCACCACCTTTGGAAGAGCCAGGAAAAGCGAGGTTAGCGTTGGAGCTGAGCTCACCTGGCACGGCTGGGGGGTTGCTGGGTGCCCAGAAAACAGTGCCTGTTCCTCCTGCTGGTTCCCAACACACCCTCCCTGAGTCAGAACCCTCTTTCCCGGCTACGTCAGTGCCAGCGGTGAGCTAACCCTCTGCCTTTGAATAAAACATCTGCTCAGGGATGCCTGATGTCACCCTGGCTCTCAGCAGATTGCCTGGTATGTTATTTCCCTCTAGCAAACGCAATTCTTTTTCCTGTCATACTGCAATGATTTGGCAAGATTCATGTATTTTCATAGAATCATAGAATCACCAGGTTGGAAGAGACCCGTCAGATCACCAAGTCCAACCATCTCCACCAAACACCAACCCATATCCCCCAGGACCCCGTCCGCCCACACCTTAAACACCTCCAGGGAAGGTGATCTCTCCTCACACACCTTCTGTACAGTCGTGGTGTGCGAAGGAGTCACAAAAACACTCAATTGCAAAGTTGTCTCAAATAGTTTATGTGCTTCCTCAACCTTGCCTTTCCAGGAAGACAAAGCAAGCTATCCAAAGGTCTCCGTTAGCTCTCCAGCATTTTGTTAGCCTAAAGAACTCTTGAGCTGGTCCTTGGTGACGTCCTATCATTTAGTGTTTGATGGGAATGGTTGGACTCGATGATCCGATGGGTCCCCTCCAACCTGGTGATTCCTTGATTCTATGATTTCACACTTGGGACACGGTGCCAAGTTTTCATCACCTAATGAAACCTCTGCTTGGGCTGTTGAGGGAAACGAATGCAATTTGAGCTGAAATGGGTCCAACCGAGCATAAACTTGCTTTGTTTTAAATTACCATAAAGAGACAGAGACCTGACTGAGCACCTTCCCCCTTGGCAGCTCCTACGGGGAAAGGAAGGATTGGTCACCTGTACCTCTCCCCACAGGGAAGTTCAGTCTCAGCTCTGATAAATCCCATGCTGCAAGGGCTCTAGGGGCAAAACAGCTGTATTAGGAACAGAGAAAGAGATTTCCATTTGGCACAAGTATCTCAGAGGTTTCCTAAGCATGCAGATGAATGCACCCACCACCCTTCCACTATATCATAGCCTCTACTGCAGAAGAGCTTTCTTGCTTTTCTTCCTTTTCTCTCTGCCCCTGGGCCCCTCTGTGCTACCCTCAGTGCCTCACCTCATGGTGATCATGTCTGGAGAGGGTCCAGAGAAGCTCCACTAAGATGATCAGAGGACTAGGAAACCTTCCAAACAAAGTAAGGGTGAGAGAACAGGGTGTTTTCAGCCTTGAGAGGAGGAAGCTTAGGGGAGACCCTATGCCCATGTACCTCATACAAAGGTGCCTGCCTAGAGGATAGACAAGGGACAATGGGGATAAGTTGCTCCTGGGGAGATTCCAAGTGGATTCCAGAGGAAAGTTTTTCCCCATGAGAATAGTGGAACATTGGAATAATGTCCCCAGGGAAGCGGTGGATTCAAGGCTCAGCTTGACAGGTAGCTGGGCCATCTCATTTAAACTATAGGTCACCTACAAGGCTGGACCAGATGATCCACACTGTAGCTTTCCCCTTGGGTACCTGTTTGGGAGAAGAAACCTAAGCAAAACCAAACACCTTGCTCCTCTAGCATCAGGTACCAACCACATTTTGCCCTTAAAAACTACCCAGAGACGCAAAACCCCCCTGCAAACTCCAAGTATTTACCTGGAGAGAAAGAGGAGAAGCAACAAAGCCCCCACAAGGGAAGGCTGCTGCTTAGCTGAGTCAGGGCTGCTTACTCAGAGTGTTATCTGAGTGTTATCTGGTTAGATGATTTCCAGCAGGCTGCTGGCATCATGGAATTGAGAGAATCTGTTGGCAGGGAACTGTTCCTGAGGGTGTCTGACAAGGCTGGACTTGGTAAGAGAGATCCAGGTCATCACCTACATCAACTTATTGCCACTGAAATTGCCTGAGTTGGAGCGTTTTACAGCAGTTGAGGCTCTGGACTCAAATTTGTTCCCTCACATGTGCTGTCAGCTCCATCTGGGGAAGGTTGAGGGGACACACAGAGGCACCTACATTTGTCTGACCTTTTCCACCTCTCAAAAACCCCCGTTCCTGGGGTCCCAGCAGTGGGCAGAGGTGGGGAGGGAGGGAGAAGGGTTCTGAGGTTCCTGGAGCTGAGCCCTGAGGTGATGGGGAGGGAATGGGGTGAGTGGGGAGGCTGGAGCTGAGCCCCAAAGCGGTGGGGAGGGACGGGAATGGAGTTACTGGGATTGCTGGAGCTGAGCCCCAAAATGATGGGGAGGGAAAGGAGTTGTGGGACTCCTATAGCTGAGCCACAAGGTGATGAGGAGGGAATGGAGTGACTGGGGAGGGCATGGGGTGACTGGGGAGGTTGGAGTTGAGCCCCAAAGCAGTGGGGACAGAATGGAATGGGGTGACTATGGTTGGACTCAATGATCCGGTGGGTCTCTTCCGGCCTGGCTGTTCTGTGATTCTATGACTCAGACGGTTTTGCTGTAGGAAAGTCGTGGCTTTATGAGGCTGAGCCAAACTCTGACACTTGGGACCGGGTGATGTTCTGCACCCACATGATGCCAGATGCGGCAGGAAAAGGCTCCTGGTGAAGGAGAAATGACGTGGAGCATCGTATGCTGTGTCCAAGGGGAAGGGGTGGCTTTTCCCTGTGTCAGGAGATGCTGTCATTGGCAGCTCTCATGTTTCCTGATTTTCTGACACTGAAAGATTTTGTGTTCTGCTTCCCTTCATTGTGGAATCATCATCCTTTTTAGATTCCTCGATGTTTAATAGAAGGGTGAGTCAGCTACTTTTCCCTGATGGGAAAGCACCTGCATCCTCTGACTCCACTAGATGTAAAGGAAACCCACAGCTTTGAAAGCTCAGCTTCAAAGTGGTTGCAACAAGGTTGTTTAGCCTAGGGAAGAGGAGGCTGAGGGGAGACCTCATTACTCTCTACAACTACCTGAAAGGAGGTTGTAGAGAGGAGGGAGCTGGGTTTTTCTCCCAAGAGACAGGGGACAGGACGAGAGGGAATGGCCTCAGGCTCCGCCAGGGGAGATTTAGGCTAGAGATTAGGAGGAAGTTTTTCACACAGAGGGTCATTGGGCATTGGAATAGGCTGCCCAGGGAGGTGGTTGAGTCATCTTCCCTGGAGGTGTTTAAGGGACGGGTGGATGAGGTCTTGAGGGACTTGGTTTAGTGTTTGATAGGAATGGTTGGACTCGATGATCCGATGGGTCCCTTCCAACCTGGTTGTTCTATGATTCTATGATTCTAAGGTTAGAAATAGGCAAGGAAATGAAAGGGGCAGAGTGATGGGCATGAGGCTCATTCCCTTGGTCCATGGATTGTGCTCAGGAGTTCCCATGGACCCAAGTCCTCTGCTGGAACAAATGTATTTCCTTTCCCCAGTGACTGAGAGCAGCTCTGCAGAGAAGGACTCAGGGTGCTGGTCGATGAGAAGCTCAGTATGAGCCAGCAATGTGCACTCACAGCCCAGAAACCAACCATGACCTGGGCTGCATCCAAAGAAGCATGGCCAGCAGCTGATTCTGCCCCTCTGTTCTCTCTTGTGAGACCTCGTCTGGGGTGTTGTGTCCAGTTCTGGAATCCTCAACATAAGAAGGAAATGGATCTGTTGGAATGGGTTCATAAGAGGCTACTAGGATGATTTGAGGGCTGGAGCACCTTCCATATGAGGACAGGCTGAGAGAGTTGGGGTTGTTCAGCCTGGAGAAGAGAAGGCTCTGGGGAGACCTTATAGTGACCTTCCAGTACCTGAAGGGGCTACAAGAAAGCTGGGGAGGGACTGTTCACAAAGGCTTGTGGTGATAGGACGAGGGGCAATGGGGATAAACTGGAGAGAGGCAGATTTAGACTGGACGTAAGGAGGAATTTCTTCACCATGAGGGTGGGGAGACCCTGACCCAGGTTGCCCAGGAAAGCTGTGACTGTCCCATCCCTGGAGGGGTTCAAGGGCAGGTTGGATGGGGCTTGGAACCCCTGATCCTATGGAAAGGGTCCGTGCCCATGGCAGGGGTGGAACTGGATGATCTTTGAGGTCCCTTCCAACCCAAACTATTATGTGATTCTCTGATTCTCGAATTTTAGCCTCCCGTCCACATTCTTGGCCCTGTTCTTGTGCACTTGCCCAGAATCAGCTTTTGGCCACTTTTGGAGAAAGATACTGCATTAGAGGAGCCTCTGCTCTGACCCAATACATATTTTCTTACTTTTGAGGTAGTAAAAATGGAATGAAAATTGAATCTATCCCCATGGCAGAGCAGCATGAGGCATGGCTGGTGTCCACGATGGGACACTGAGAGCTCCAGCCCCTTAAGCTCTTGCGGTAACGTGTCTAAGAAGTGCAAAACTCTCTAAATGATTTAATATCCAAGGGGATTTGCTGGGAATGAAGGTCATGCAGTGCTCCAGCCAAACCACCCAGTGCTTTGCTCCAACCCCATCCCTGACTGAGCCTGAGGACTGAAGATCCTTGGGCAGTGAGGACGGAATCGCCTTTATGAACTGAAAACCTGATCCTGCGTCTGGGAATCGCCTGCAAACCTGTTTGTTTTCATTTGTCTTAAGCTGAAACCTAAGAAGCTGGAAAAAAATGGAGGGTTTTTTTTTTTTTTTGCTTAAAAAAAGGGGTTACCTGAAGTGTAACATCAGAGAGAGAAACCACAGAGAGGGAGGGCAGCGCTCTTTCTGGTCAAGGGCTTTGATGAGGCTGTGGATCTCTTCTCTGAGGTTGGGATGCTGCTTTGCTATTATTATTATTATTATTATTATTATTATTATTATTATTATTGTTGTTGTTGTTGTTGTTGTTGTTGTTAATTTTATTTTTATTATTAATTTTATTTTTATTATTAATTTTATTTTTATTATTAATTTTATTTTATTATTAATTTTATTTTTATTACGGTGATGATGATGATGACGATGATTATTATTATTATGTTTTGCCAAGAGACAAAAGCAGAACCAGATACAGACTGAACAAATGGACCCAACTGATAACAAACACACCACAGAAAAGCTCTCCCTGGGGCGTAAGAAAACGTGCAAAGGGAAAAATGGGGATGTTGGTGCAAGGGCAGGGATGTAAGATGAAATGAGGAGGTGCAGCAGGGATGAGAGCCTGCATCTCCTCTCCCAATGCCGGCGATGGGCTGTGTTGGCTATAGCTGTCTGGACAAAACTTGTTTTCTGAGCAGAAAAGGCTTTTTTTTTTTTCCATTCAGCGGCTCTGAGGATGTGTGGAAGTGCAGATCTGCTAGAGGGTAGGGAGGCTCTGCAAAGGGACCTAAACAGGCTGGACTGCTGGGCAGAGTCCAACAGCATGAGGTTTAACACGGCCAAATGCTGGGTCCTGCGCTTGGGGCACAACAACCCTATGCAGAGCTACAGACTGGGAGAAGCCTGGCTGGAAAACTGCCAGGAGGAGAGGGACCTGGGGGTGTTGGTCAACAGCTGACTGACCATGAGCCAGCAGTGTGCCCAGGTGGCCAAGAAGGCCAATGGTATCCTGGCTTGGATCAGAAATGGTGTAACCAGAAGGTCCAGGGAGGTGATTCTCCCTCTGGACTCAGCACTGGTGAGGCCGCTCCTTGAATACTGTGTCACTGAGCCTAAGCCGGGGCAGGCACTTGTACAAAGCCCATACAGCTTTTCCACAGCCAGGAGATGATGGAGCTGAGCTCCAGCACCTCAGTATCGCAGGATACCGAGGAGGGATGCCAACCCCTCCCGGGTGATGCCGACCCTTGCCAGCTCCTTGCAGCAGACTAAACTTCCCCCCCATTCTCTCCAGCCAGCAATCCGACACATTCCCACAAGCATTTCTGCTGGTTTTTTTTCTTTTTAATATTTTTTTTCTAATTACACAGCACAGTCAGTGCCAAATTTTTCTGGCCAGCGCTAATCTGGGAAGCAGATCTCATGGATTTATGGCAAGCAAGCTCCTGCCTCCTTATTGACCGGTGAAAAGAGCGGAATGTTCTCTTTTTGGAGGTCTCCGTCTCATCCTTTCCCTCTTATAAATGGATAATCCTTGAAGAAGTGATGGGAGAAGGAACAGAAAGACGGTGTCCATCATTAGCATCTCTGAGGGAGCGAGCTGAGTAAATCAAGCAACTGTTAAAGATTATGATCCTTAACTAGGTAAAACCCTTGGAAACCGCAGCCATGGGGTGAGCGGTGAGAGCTTTCCAGCCGACTCCTGAGGAAGGTGCTGTGTTTGGATTTAGCTTAATTAATATCAAGTGCAGCCAAGCAAAGCTGGGAGGTGGATGCTCTCCCAAATGGTAATTTAACGGCGCTTGATTATTTCTTTCTCAAAGCACTCCTTTGCCACCCCCACTCCTCCTCAAAAATTAATTTAGAGCTGGTGAGAGGTGTTGGATTGACAGCGCTGGGAATAGAAACCCTCGAGGAAAAGTGTTTTGGGGTCGTGGAAGGAACAACGCGACATAACTGAGGTATATATTTGCAGATGACACAAAGCTGTGTGGAAGTGTCGATCTGCTGGAGGGTAGGGAGGCTCTGCAAAGGGACCTAAACAGGCTGGATCCATGGGCTGAGACCAATGGGATGAGGTTTAACACGGCCAAATGGCAGGTCCTGCACTTGGGGCACAACAACCCTATGCAGAACTACAGACTGGGAGAAGCCTGACTGGAAAACTGCCAGGAGGAGAGGGACCTGGGGGTGTTGGTCAACAGCTGACTGAACATGAGCCAGCAGTGTGCCCAGGTGGCCAAGAAGGCCAAGAGCATCTTGGCTTGGATCAGAAATGGTGTGACCAGCAGGTGCAGGGAGGTGATTCCCCCTCTGTACTCGGCACTGGTGAGACCACTCCTTGAATCCTGTGTTCAGTTCTGGGGCCCTCAGCACAAGAAGGATGTTGAGGCTCTGGAGCAAGTCCAGAGAAGAGCAACGAGGCTGGTGAAGGGGCTGGAGAACAGGCCCTATGAGGAGCGGCTGAGAGAGCTGGGGGTGTTTATCCTGGAGAAGAGGAGGCTGAGGGGAGACCTCATTACTCTCTACAACTACCTGAAAGGAGGTTGTAGAGAGGAGGGAGCTGGGCTCTTCTCCCAAGTGACAGGGGACAGGACAAGAGGGAATGGCCTCAAGCTCCTCCAGGGGAGATTTAGGCTGGAGATTAGGAGGAGGTTTTTCACAGAAAGGGTCATTGGGCATTGGAACAGGCTGCCCAGGGAGGTGGTTGAGTCACCTTCCCTGGAGGGGTTTAAGGCACAGGTGGACGAGGTGCTGAGGCACATGGTTTAGTGTTTGATAGGAATGGTTGGACTAGAAGATCAGATGGGTCCCTTCCAACCTGGTTCTTCTATGATTCTATGATTCTATGATATGGGCAATTATTTGCAGTAACTATTGCAGTAATTATTGCAGCTGCTTTATGCTCTAAAATAAAAAAATAGAGTAGGGGAGATTTGACAGCACCTGAGACACTTTCAGGTGGTCAGAGCATTGGGCACAGCCAGAAATCCCCAAGCAAGACACTGTCCCAGAGCCACCCAGAGCCACATGTCATAGAATCCTAGAATCCTAAACTGGTTTGAGTTGGAAGGGGCCTTAAAGATCATGCAATTCCAACACCTCCCAGTGGATCAGGGGCTCCAAGCCCCATCCAACCACTCACCTAGTGGAGAAATTCCTCCGTATGACTAGTCTAAACCTGTCCCTCTCCAATTTAAAGCCATTCTCCCTCATCCCATCACTCCATAACTTTATGAACAGTCCCTCCCTAGCTTTCCTGGAGCCCCTTTCAGCACTGGAAGCTGCTCTAAGGTCTCCTCGGAGCCTTCTTCTCCAAGCTGAACGACCCCAACTCTCTCAGTCTGTCCAATTCAGTGCTTAATTGCTATTCACGCTTAGTTACCACACATTTTTCTTAGTCCTTAAGCCTGTTCTTAATTTTAAGTAGGCACTTCAGCACCTCCCTGCTCAGTACAGCCTGTAAACTTCACACACAGGATGCAAGTTTACACCGAGGCTGAGTCAAAGCCTTCAGGGTGTAGAGAGCTGAGAAAATAGCCTAAATATATCCTTCCCCACATCACAGAACAGGCCTTTCTTTTTCTTGCTTTGGCCTTTTCTGCTATTCTATATTGTCTGGAATAGTTTCAAAGTGCAGGCTCTGGGAATGCATGATTCCGGAGGGAGAGATTACTCTGCTTGTGTGAGACCTGGAGCCCCGTGTCCAGTTCTGGAGTCCTCAAGATGAGAAGGAGATGGAACTGTTGGAACAGGTCCAGAGGAGACCACAAATATGATCCAAGGGCTGGAGCATCTCTGCTATGAGGACAGGTTGAGAGAGTTGGGGTTGTTCAGACTTGAGAAGAGAAGACTTTGGGGAAACATCAGAGCAGGTTCTAGTGCTTAATGGGGCTCCAGGAAAGCTGGGGAGGGGCTCTGGATCAGGGAGGGCAGTGAAAGGATGAGGAGGAACCCTTTTCAGCTGAAAGACTGGAGACTGAGATGAGATGAGATGAGATGAGATGAGATCTAAGGAAGAAATGTTTTGCTGTGAGGGTGGGGAGGCCCTGGCCCAGGTTGCCCAGAGCAGTGGTGGCTGCCCCATCCCTGGAGGGGTTCAAGGGAAGGTTGGATGGGGCTTGGAGTCCCTGATCCAGTGGGAGGTGTCCCTGCCCATGGCAGGAGTGGGACTGGATGGGCTTTGAGATCCCTTCCAACCCAAACCATTCTGTGATTCTACAGGGACCATGACAGAGATGATAGAGGCTCTCTGTGTTGTTGATGATGTATGTTGTCCAGAAGAAGCCCCATATGGTATGGAAACACAGACATGAGAAACAGGGGAAGGACATGTGGACAAGTGATGGAGGGGAAGGTGCAGCAAGATGATGGCTAAAATGTAGACTGAGTCTACTCCAGCCTGGTCTATCTGGGCATCCTCAAAAATCATAGAATCATAGAATCACCAGGTTGGAAGAGACCCACCAGATCATCGAGTCCAACCATTCTCATCAATCACTAAACCATGTCCCTCAGCACCTCGTCCACCTGTCCCTCAAACACCTCCAGGGAAGGTGACTCAACAACGAACCTGGGCAGCCTCTGCCACTGCCCAGTCACCCTTTCTGTGAAAACCTTTTTCCTAATGTCCAGCCTGAACCTCTCCTGGTGGAGCTTGAGGCCATTCCCTCTTGTCCTGTCCCCTGTCCCTTGGGAGAAGAACCCAGTTCCCTTCTTTCCACAACCTCCTTTCAGGCAGTTGGAGAGAGTAATGAGGCCTCCCCTCAGCCTCCTCTTAGGAAAAAAAGTCCAATGTTTCTGTGCTAGATGTTAAGGGAATTTAAGGAGAGTAGAGGACATGTCTTCATCCATCTTTAGGTACTTCCAGCTTTTAGGGGGAGGTGTGATCTGGGTTTAGGGGTCTTCCTCGAGGTCATGCAGGATCACTGGGGTGAGGTAAGGCCTTGATCAGGGTTTTCCCAAGTTGCCCATTAACCCCCTGGCTTCAACACTTCCTTAGGAGGTGAGGATACATTACACGGAAAAACAAACTCAGAGGGAAACGGGCACTGAAAGACAGGGAGAACCTGGGCTGTGTTCTCGTCTTCCACAGGCAGGAGAAAAAGGAGCGAGCGGAGAGGAAAGGAAACAAGGAGAAAGAAGCAAAACAAGGGAAGCCTCAAGAGGGAGATGCTAATGCAAAGCAGCTGTTATCCCACCTGAATCCCAGGGTTTCGAGCTTCTTTGCTTCCCTGGAACATCATGGAGGAGCCGCAGCCCCTCCGTGAGTCTGTGCCTGCTGTGCTACCCCATCCCTAGAGGGGATGATAAAACCCAGCTGCCAAAACGGGGCAGGGAGGAAAATCCCATCCAGGTTGCTCACAGTGAGGGTGTTTTGTGCTGCAAATAACCATTTAGAATGTGTGTCCTTTTTAGAGGGAAATCTTTGACTCCTTCCCTTTGAAACTTCTTATTTTCTGCTTTGGAAGAGGAGAAACGGAAGTGATAAGAGATATGTGTCCTCCTTCCAGCCCTTACGAACGTTTTCTTTACAGAGCAGGGATCTGACATGGTGAAGAGAATGGGAAGCACATCATTTTAAAGCATTTAAGCTGCTAATTACAAAAAACCCTGAACACCTTCAGTATAAATGATGATGAATAACTGATAAAATTACAGAATCATGGAATGGGTTGGGTTGGAAGAGACCTCAAAGATCATCCAGTTCCAACTGGGACACCTCCCACTGGATCAGGGGCTCCAAGCCCCATCCAACCTGCCCTTGAATCCTTCCAGGGATGGGGCAGCCACCACTGCTCTGGGCAACCTGAGCTACTGCATCACCACCCTCCCAGGAAAATATTCCTCCTAAGATCTCATGTCAATCTTTCCTCTTAAATTCCTTCCTTCCTTTCTTCCTTCCGTCCTTCCTTTCCTTGCAAATGCAATTAGAAAGGCTTTTGGGATTTTATTTTCTAACACAGCCAAAGGGGTGCTGGAAGCAGCCCAGGTCCCAGGGCCCCTGCTCCTACTTGGACCTGAAAATCTGCTCTAATTAGCACATGGGGTGTGTGTGACTGAATGGTTTTGTCTTCTTTCTGTAAAGAAAAAGGCACAACATTAGTTCTGTGGCAAATGGTTGGACTCGATGATCCGATGGGTCCCTTCCAACCTGGTTGTTCTATGATTCTATGATTCTCCTGAGCCAGGGGTCCCAGGGTGATGCTGAGCATCCTACGTGCCAGATGAGAACCCCTCACCTCCACACCCAGACCTGGAAATTATCCATCAGATCCAACTGGTATCCACTCCTAAAAATACCATCAGAGGGTATTTTTTTATTTCTTTTTTTGATGGAGGGGTGAGAAGAAAAATAGCCCTGCCCTTCGCTTTGCCCCAGGTACCAGACTGCAAGATTTCACAGAATCACAGAATCACAGAACAACCAGGTTGGAAGGGACCCATCGGATCTTCCAGTCCAACCATTCCTATCAAACGCTAAACCATGTCCCTCAAGACCTCATCCACCCGCCCCTTAAACACCTCCAGGGAAGATGACTCAATCACCTCCCTGGGCAGCCTATTCCAATGCCCAATGACCCTTTCCGTGAAAAACTTCCTCCTAATCTCTAGCCTAAATCTCCCCTGGTGGAGCTTGAGGCCATTCCCTCTTGTCCTGTCCCCTGTCCCTTGGGAGAAGAGCCCAGCTCCCTCCTCTCCACAACCTCCCTTCAGGTAGTTGGAGAGAGTAATGAGGTCTCCTCTCAGCCTCCTCTTCTCCAGGATAAACACCCCCAGCTCTCTCAGCCGCTCCTCATAAGGCCTGTTCTCCAGCCCCTTCACCAGCTTTGTTGCTCTTCTCTGGACTTGCTCCAGAGCCTCAACATCCTTCTTGTGCTGAGGGGCCCAGAACTGGACACAGTATTCAAGGAGTGGCCTCACCAGTGCTGAGTACAGAGGGAGAATCACCTCCCTGGTCCTGCTGGTCACACCAGCACACACACGTTTTTCTCTGAGACTCCTCTTTCTGCATTTTTGCTGCTAGTGGGAGGCCAAAAGCACCAGGGAACCTGTTTCTGATTCATCCTTTTTTCTCTTCCTCACTCCTGGGAGCTTTCAGCCCCCTCTGTGGTGCGAAGACGCGGCTCCGGCAAGGGTTAACTCTTCCACTCGCCTTTTCACATTTTTCCTTTTTAATCTCGCCACTGAAGAAACAAACAGAGGCGAATCCCACCCTCTCCCTGGAGATGCTTTCTTGGCTTGTGCCAGAGAACATGCAAATAATCATTATTTGCCCTATATTTTCTTTTTTTTCGCTGCCTCATTTCAGCAGCCTTGGGGATTGAGTAAACGACATGACAAAACGAACAAGGAAAGCAATAAACCCAAATAAATAAATAACAGATAAAACCAGAGTGGGAAGGAGATAAAAACCCCTGACAACATTCCCCTCGTGGCACGGAGAGCCGGGGCTGGACGTGTCGATGAACCAAACAAGGCGGCAGGACAGAGGGACAGGGGCTGAGGGCTCCGCTGATGGGGTGGGGTGGGAGAGGTAAGCAGAGGCATCTAGGAAAGAGATCCTAAATCCTTCTCATTCTAGGTAGTGAGTCCCCATTTTTGGGGAGAAATCCTCGACGGAGCAGTGGTGCGATATTTCAGTGCCTACATTTGCTCTTGTGGTGGGACCTTCTGGTTCTGCTTCCCACATGCTTCTATTTCCACACTTCCAAGATTTCCTGCACCTTTTAGTCTTCCCCACAGGGCTTTTTCATCCCCCAAACTGGGTCATTTTTATATCTACCTTCTCTTCTCCCATGGCTGCAAAGTGCTGGGCCAAACGACCTCTGGAACTGGAAGCAATCTCCAGCTCTTGCTCAAATCCAGGCTTCAGAGGCTCCATCTGCACTCAAGCCAAGGGCGAGGAAGAGACGTGGAAGGCGTTTTGCACTAGACAGAGGGGAATTAGCAAGAACTCACATTGCTTTGCCGCATCAGAGTCCCTCTGGCTGCAGGAGATACGTAAGACTCCTCTCTTTCCCCACTCACTCCTTCACTCTGCCGCTTCACAGCGGTTAGGCTGGAGATTAGGAGGAAGTTTTTCACACAGAGGGTCATTGGACATTGGAACAGGCTGCCCAAGGAGGTATTTGATTCACCTTCCCTGGAGGTGTTTAAGGGACGGGTGGATGAGGTGCTGAGGGACATGGGTTAGTGTTTGATAGGAATGGTTGGACTAGAAGATCCGATGGGTCTCTTCCAACCTGGTTGTTCTATGATTCTATGATTCAATTTTGTCCCAGGAGCAACCTCAGTTTCTGTGGGCGGCTCCTGAAAAAAGCAGGTCCTGCTATGCAAACAGAATAAAAATATCAAGTTGACTGGTGCAACCCAAGATGCTGTGAAAATCCTGCAGTCTTAATGCACCAAATCTTCCCTGCCAGGCTGCAGGTCCTTGTTCTGCCTGTGCTGTGCAGGCTGGAGACACCAGTGCCCTATTGAATCATAGAACAACCAGGTTGGAAGAGACCCACCGGATCATCGAGTCCAACCGTATGTTATGCATCAGAGAATGATGGAATGGTTTGAGTTGGAAGGGACCTCAAAGCCCATCTAGTCCCATCCCCTGCCATAGGCAGGGACACCTCTCACTGCATCAGGGGCTCCAAGCCCCATCCAACATGCCCTTGAACCCCTCCAGGGATGGGGCAGCCACCACTGCTCTGGGCAACCTGGACCAGGGCCTCCCCACCCTCGCAGCAAAACATTTCTTCCCAAGATCTCATCTCCATCTCCCCTCTTTCAGCTGAAAATGGTTGCCCTTCATCCTATCCCTGCACTCCCTGAGTGAGAGCTCCTCCCCAGCTTTCCTGGAGCCTCTTTAAGCACTGGAAGCTGCTCTGATATATGCCCAAAGCCTTTTCTTCTCCAGGCTGAACAACCCAACTCTCTCAGCCTGTCCTCATAGCAGAGATGCTCCAGCCCTTGGATTGTATTTGTGGTCTCCTCTGGACCTGTTCCAACATTTCCATCTCCTTCTCATATTAAGGACTCCAGAACTGGACATGGGGCTCCAGGTGGGTCTCACAGAGTGGAGCAGAGGGGCAGAATCCCCTCCGTCCCTGCTGCTCCCACGGCTCTGGATGCAGCCCAGGATGCGGTTGGTTTCTGGGCTGTGAGTGCCCATTGTCAGCTCATGTGGAGCTTCTCCTCCCCCAACCCCCAAGTCCTTCTCCTCAGGGCTGCTCTCAATCCACACTCAGCCCAGCCTGTAACTATGTTTGGGATATACAAGGAGCCAATAGTGTGCTTTCCAAGTAGAAATATTTGGGGGTTGCTCAAAACAATGTGAAAAACAAGGCAAGGAATATGGCGAAAGGAAGAAACAGGAGGAGGGGAGTTGTCTCAGGTGCGGAGTTTCTCCTTTATGTCAGATTTTCTTTGCTAGAGCAATGCTGGCAGCTGCTCATAGCCCACATCAGGTCACCCCCAACATGGGTTTTTACTCTCTGATTTCACGTCTGGATGCAGCCAGTATTTCCAAGGCATTTTCATATCTCACTGAAGAGAGCTCCCCTATTTTTCTTTCCCAGAGCAGTGGATTTCTTTGCCTTTCTCCCTAATCTCTCATCTCCAAACTCCTCGGAGTTGATAATGAAAAACTTCCCGCGGCGTCGGGACTGCTGCTTTACTAGATTAAGAAATGCTCCTCAAGGAATCCGACAACCATAACAAAACCATTTGCTAAGATAACATTATTCCAGGATCACGGCTGCTTTCCTACACGTGCTGCAGCTCGGCTCCTACGGATTCTAAACAACCTTGACCGACAAACCCTCCTAAAACCCTGCAGCAGAGGGGACATCCATCCTGGCACATCCCAGAGATTATTTGAGTTGCATACTGGGGCGGAATAGGAGGTACCAGGCTCGTTCAAGGGTTCCAGGGATGCTCCAGGCTGCATCCCTTCCTCCTACCTGCTGGTCCATGGGTCTCATCCACCCAGAAGGTCTCATCCACACACCTCTCCCTCCTCACCCACTGTGGAAGGCAACCCTCTTGGCACATCCCTGCCTGCTAAACATTAACATCTGCTGAGTATAAACTGGTTAGCCGGGAGTGTTTGTACAGCCTTTGCAATCTGTGCTTCCATGTTTACTCACATCGGGCTTGTTTAAAGCCCATTTGACAGGAAAATGAATGCGTGTGGTTTTATTATGACCCAGGGCAATCTGACATCTCCCCCCAAGGCCTGACATCACCTTGTCGCAGGGACAGCAAACTCCAATCCACAGCTCGCTGCTGTGCAAGGAGAGTTTTCTCTGGTGCTTGAATTGGGGGGTAAATAAAATAAAGAAAATGAATGGTGCAGGTGGGCACTACATGTACTACAGACTGGGAGAGCTACAGATGGGGAGAAGTCTGGCTGGAAAACTGCCAGGAGGAGAGGGACCTGGGGGTGTTGGTCGACAGCCGACTGAACATGAGCCAGCAGTGGCCCAGGTAGCCAAGAAGGCCAATGGCATCCTGGCTTGGATCAGAAATGGTGTGACCAGCAGGGCCAGGGAGGTGATTCTCCCTCTGTACTCAGCACTGGTGAGGCTGCTCCTTGAATCCTGTGTTGAGTTCTGGGCCCCTCAGCACAAGAAGGATGTTGAGACTCTGGAGCAAGTCCAGAGAAGAGCAATGAAGCTGGTGAAGGGGCTGGAGAACAGGCCTTATGAAGAACGGCTGAGAGAGCTGGGGGTGTTTAGCCTGGAGAAGAGGAAGCTGAGGGGAGACCTCGTTGCTGTCTCCAACTACCTGAGAGTAGGTTGTGGAGAGGAGGGAGCTCTTCTCCCAAGTGCCAGGGGACAGGACAAGAGGGAATGGCCTCAAGCTCCACCAGGGGAGATTCAGACTAGAGATTAGGAGGAGGTTTTTCAGAGAAAGGGTCATTAGGCATTGGAACAGGCTGCCCAGGGAGGTGGTTGATTCCCCTTCCCTGGAGGTGTTTAAGGGACGGGTGGATGAGGTGCTGAGGCACTTGGTTTAGTGTCTGATAGGAATGGTTGGACTCGATGATCCGATGGGTCTCTTCAACCTGGTTGTTCTATGGTTCTATGGTTCTATGCATTTTATTGCAAAGGAAGCACAGGCATGTAACTCCCGATTGATGTCACCAGCATTTACAGCCAGTGGTGATGAGAACTCTCCCATCTCAGGGTTGGGGAGGTGGACGAGAGGGGCTACAATGCTCAAAGAATCAGCTGTTGGGACTGGGCAACCAAAGGTGCTCAGCATCCCTTTCATAGAATCATAGAACAACCAGGTTGGAAGAGACCCACCGGATCATCAAGTCTCACCGTTACCTATCAAACACTAAGCCATGTCCCTCAGCACCTCGTCCACTCGTGCCTTAAACACCTCCAAGGAAGGTGACTCAACCATCTCCATGGGCAGCCTGTTCCATTGACCAATGACCCTTTCCTTGAAATTTTTTTCCTAATGTCCAGCCTAAACCTCCCCTGGTGGAGCTTGAGGCCATTCCCTCTCATCCTGTCCCCTGGCACTTGGGAGAAAAGGCCAGCTCCCTCCTCTCTACAACCTCCTTTCAGGTAGTTATAGAGAGCAACTAGGTCTCTCCTCAGCCTCTTCTTTCCCTTTGGAAAGCAACACCCACAAGTCCTCCTAGAGAAGGCTGTTTGCCTATTAAGGTGAAAGTGAGGATGTTGGAGAGAGGCAGGATGGAAAGAAATATTAATGGAGATCTTCCAGACATACAACCAGAAACTGGGATGAGAGTAGGGGAGCTCAAGAAATACACCTTATCCTACATCCCACAAACCACATCCCGACAAACCCTATAAATGTCCCATGGATGAAGGAAGAAGGGTCTGATTGCGTCTGATGGCAACAGGTGGTTTCCCAGCAGGAGGCTCCTTGGGGCAGAAGGGTGGTGGGAAGAGACACCATCACGTGTGGCTGGATGATTCGACCTCAGAAGGGAGGTTCCCCAGGGAAGAAGGAAACAGGAGCCTCTAAGTAGGGCGAAATTCTTCCTCGTTTGCTGCTTTCTTCAGAAATCGGAATACCACAAATAGCCTGAGAAGGAGGCAGCTCAGCAGCTGGGATGTGGGCCCTTTCGGGAAGTTTTCTGTTTCTGACGCTGGGAATCCATCATGGGAATCTGATCTCAGGAGGCTGCAAAGCTGCAAAGCCAGGAGGCTTGGGTAGCTTGAGAAATTCAGAGCTCTGCCTTGCCTTGAACCTTGGCCGGGAGCCCAGCTCTGATCTCAGCCCATTTAAGCTGTGCCACTAAGCCCTTTCCCCAGCCTGCGTCTCTAGACCTTGGCCTGCTAAGTCCAGCTCTGCAAGGCCACCCCGAGTCCCACAGCCTGGAGCCAGAGAGAGTAAACAGTCCCAACCACCCAGCGAAAGTCACTTGTGGTCTCAAAACCATGTCCTCAGCCCCTTGCTTCTTCACAGGACTCTGGCATCCAAGCCAGCGGCACATTTGCTCACATCAAAGCCTTTCCCAGTGTCCTTTCCTGGCACTGCCGACTTCCTCCAGCCTTTTCTGGATGTCCCCTTTCCGGAGGACATCTTGCACTCATCAGGGCGATGCCAGCCTTCCTGCTCATTGCACAACCTGAGGCGAACGCTGAGACCTGGGAACCTGATGGCGTTTCTCACAGGGCTGCTCCAAACGACCCTTGTGGGCAACTTATTTATCTCCTTGTACATTTTGTATAAGACCAGGGCACTGGTCTCCGGTAGAGCAAAGAGAAACACTCTGGCTGCTCAGATTTCCCCAAATCTCAACGTTTTTACTTAGAAAAAAGAGGGGGAGTGTGAATTTTCCATCAATTTTAGGGAAATTGGGTGAAGGCAGTGGGGATTCTGTAAGCAAAGCTGGGATGGGACAGTGGAGAGATGTCCTTTGGTGCCAGCTAAGGCAGCAGGAAAGCTGAGGGAGAGGGCTGAGGCTGAATCAAAGGAGATTCCCACTGGAGTTTAAAACTGGAGAATTCATAAGCTTTATTTTCTAACCCCCGATATCTAAGCAGAAAGACAGCAGCTCATCACCACAGGATCCAGGCACCGCCAGGTCCCAGAGTCAGCAAAGCATCCTTGGCTACAGCATCTCCTGCGCAGCATCTGGCAAAAGCCTGAGAGATCCAATGACGAGGCTGAGAGTTTGCCAAACCGTGTGACATCCTGGGGATGCTGCAACCCTGTGAGCTCTGGCCAGCTCAGTCCTTTGGGTTCACTTTGACATCATCCCCGTTTAGCGCCTGCTTTGCAAAGCTTTGCCTCCTCCCAGCTCCCCATGAAGGAGGGAAGCAGGGGTTGGCTTGAGCATTTCTTGGGTCGCAAACTCACAACATGGGGTCCAGACAGAGGTGTTAAAGTAAGGGCATAGAATGATAGAATCATAGAATCACCAGGTTGGAAGAGACCCATCGAATCATCGAATCCATCAATCACTAAACAATGTCCCTCAGCACCTCATCCATCTGTGCCTTAAACACCTCCAGGGAAGGTGAATCAACCACCTCCCTGGGCAGCCTGTTCCAATGCCCAATGACCCTTTCTGTGAAATGTTTTTTCCTAATGTCCAGCCTAAACCTTCCCCGGTGGAGCTTGA
Source organism: Coccyzus lansbergi (assembly GCA_033558105.1). Taxonomy (NCBI): domain Eukaryota; kingdom Metazoa; phylum Chordata; class Aves; order Cuculiformes; family Coccyzidae; genus Coccyzus; species Coccyzus lansbergi. The sequence goes on along the minus strand of JAUMJK010000750.1, from coordinate 1,201,743 downwards.
GGCCATTCCCTCTCGTCCTGTCCCCTGTCACTAGCAAGAACAGCCCAGTTCCCTCCTCTCCACAACCTCCTCTCAGGTAGTTGCAGAGAGCAATGAGGTCTCCCCTCAGCCTCCTCTTCTCCAGGATAAACACCCCCAGCTCTCTCAGCCCTTCCTCATCAGGCCTGTTCTCCAGCCCCTTCACCAGCTTCGTTGCTCTTCTCTGGACTCGCTCCAGAGCCTCAACATCCTTCTTGTCTCTGGATGGAGAGGAACGTGGCTTGCCCCTACAGTGGAGCCTCCCCAGAGCATTGGGTTTCACTCTTGAGTGCTTAATGGTTTGTGTTTATGAGAGCTAAAAATATTTACTTGGGGAAGAAGAGGCAGGGAGAGGGGACATCGCCTGGAGGTTTTATGGGCCTTGTTTGGGAAACAGGCTTATGTAAAAATAACGTGGTATTAAAGATCAAAACCAAAGTGTGAGCAAACAACCACCCAGCTCAGAGCAGAATGAAGTCTCTGCACGACTGTGAGGGTGAGGAGGCCCTGACTCAGGTTATCCAGAGCAGTGGTGACTGCCCCATCCCTGGAGGGGTTCAAGGGCAGGTTGGATGGGGTTTGGAGCCCCTGATCCAGCGGGAGGTGTCCCTGCTCATCACAGGTGTTGTAACTAGATGGGTTTTGAGGTCCCTTCCAACCCAACCCATTCCATGATTCTATGATTCTTCGGCTCTGAGGTTGGTGCTGGATGATGGAACCCCCAACAGGAGCTCCCATTTGGAGGCCTTGCCCACATTTCATAGCTCATATGGTGATTTCATAGAATCATCAGGTTGGAAAAGACCCACTGGATCATCAAGTTCAACCATTACCACTGTCCCTTGGGAGAAGAGCCCAGCTCCCTCCTCTCCACAACCTCCTTTCAGGGAGTTGTAGAGAGCAATGAGGTCTCCCCTCAGCCTCCTCTTCTCCAGGATAAACACCCCCAGCTCTCTCAGCCGTTCCTCAATAAGGCCTGTTCTCCAGCCCCTTCACCAGCTTCTTTGATCTTCTCTGGACTTGCTCCAGAGCCTCAACATCCTTCTTGTGCTGAGGGACCCAGCTCTCCTCAGTGTTTCACTCAGCCTTTTACAAGGCCTGATCCTTACATCTCGCATTCTCTTTCACCACCTGCTAACAACAGCTCCTGGACAGACCCAGTGATGACCCTCCAAAGGCGATGCCAGCACCTCTCTGGGGAAAAGGGCTCAGATGAAACCCAACTGGTTCCGCTGGTGAAAAGCAAGAGGAATCTTGGCACGGACAGCAGCAGCCTGGACACTAGCCATCTGGGCGCTCGCTCCTGACTTCCCCGTTAGAAATATGAAGTGCTAATTCCCTTCTCCCAGGGGCCTGGGCGAGCATGAGCCGGGGTTATCGGCACGGGCAGGGCACCCTACAGCAAAGGCCACGCAGGGGGGGACCGGCAAAGGCACAGCCAGTTTAGTTCTTTCGCTTTATTTTTAAAGGGCATTTTGTTTCCAGTGAGCGAAGGGAATAAATCAGTGCCGTTCATTGCCCTGAGAAAGGAACGCTCGTACTCCGCCACCCTGAGACCCTCTTTGTGCATCCAGCGAGATCGCATGGGTGCTGCGACGCACCAACGTACACAGTCTGTGCATTGTGCGAGACATTTCCAAGGGCGGATCAGGACCCTGTGACATGGCAGAGCGTCAGGACATCCCTGTTCCTTGGCATCGGCTCCTCAAGCCATCAATGGGATATTGTCTGCTGAGAGCAAGGAGCAGCTCGGAGCAGTGGCAAAGGGGTCAAGAACATCAAGACGACCCAAAGGTCTCTCCCTTGTCCTTTTTAACGCTACGCATCTTGCTTCACACCTTGTGTTTATGGGTCACTAGGCACCAAGAGCAAAGCCCAAGCAGGCCTAACAAAGGAGCTCAGTGTGCAGGAGACATCATGGAGCACAGGAGCGGCTCTGTCTCTGGGGTGGCAAATGGCAGAGGAGGCACAGGGCAGGCAGAGCTCGCACTGCTGCTCCCTCAGGGAGGGATGAGCGTGGTGGAAGAAACAACGTGGTGCACCAGGACTCGGAGTGCTGCCAACTCCTTTGTTTGGGACCAAGACTCGTAGTTGGTTTGCAGGAAGGGACATTACTGGGAACAACTTGTCAACTTGGTAGACAGCGACTCACCATGAGCCAAGAAGGTCAAGGGCATCTTGGCTTGGATCAGAAATGGTGTGACCAGCAGGTCCAGGGAGGCTCTTCTCCCTCTGGACTCAGCACTGGTGAGGCCGCTCCTCAAATCCTGTGTTCAGTTCTGGGTCCCTCAGCACAAGAAGGATGTTGAGGCTCTGGAGCGAGTCCAGAGAAGAGCAACGAAGCTGGTGAGGGGGCTGGAGAACAGGCTGGATACGATTTGAGGTCCCTTCCAACCCAAACCATTCAGTGATTCTGTGATTCTATGATTTTATGATCTGATCATGCACAGTGATGATGGCATCACCAAGAAGTATGACTGGATGCCATGCTTGGCCTCTAAAAGATGAAAGCCTGAGTTGCTGAGGAGGATGAGATCCCCAGATCACCACTGAGCTTGGGGGTGTCTGATTAAAGGATGGGCTCCTCAGTAGATAACCACGAGCAGAAGGAGGCAATGTCGGTGCTGAACGGCTTTGTTCTCAAATTCCTGCTTCCTCCACATGGTATGATTTTCCCTGCTTGAATTCCTCACATCTCTTCAAACCACATCTGACTTCTATCTCCAGCACGTCTGGATAATTGGTTAGAGAAAACAAAAGTTGGGAGGGTGGAGATAAGGTTTCTGACACTGGCAATATGTTTCTCCCCCCGTCCTGGGTTCAATCTGTGGCATATAAGAAATGCTCCATGAAAAATCATGGGTTTCTCCAAGACTCCCCGGAAAACTTTGCTTCCCTGCCTATCTCACACCACATCGATGCTTTGTAGACTAAATCTCTGTCTGTGCCCAGCACAGCTGACTTTTTTTTTGTGTGTGTGTGTGTCTCGGCCCCACCAAACAGTCGTGAAACGCTGCCATAAACAATGAGTCAGCTAATCCAAACCACACGGCCGTAAAACGCTGGAGGTCAACCCAGTGCACGGTCCTGATCTTGAAAAGCAGAATTGCATCTCGAGCAAAACCAGTAATAATCAGACATTGGTGGGGAAACACCCTCGTGCTTGTGTGGCAGGAGAGCTGAGGCCTCGGAATGAGTGGAACAGTGCCCGGTGTCACCAAGTACCGGTGCCATCAGACCTGGGAGATGGTCCCCAGGGAAACGCTGGCTTTCCCCATGCCCTAGACTGCCTTGCTTTGCAGATGCAGCCTTTGATGAACATCTCCACTCCCTTGCTGCTCCATTCATCCTCCTTTGGGGGTTATTTCCATCCCCTTTTTGCTGGGCTCCACCTTCTTTTGTTTCCCCCCTTCTCATCTTTCTCTCTTCGAATGACCTGGCTTGGCGACACTCACACAGAGAAAAAAAATCACCTCCCACCAGCTGCCAGCTCTGCCTTTGGCCTATTGCTCCGGTTTCATGTTTGACTCCAATTCCACAATTTATACAGTGGAGAGCTCTGGGCCAAACCGAATGTCTCAGGAACCTGCCAGAAACCTCAGCTTTTCCTAAGCCCTTTAAACAGTTTCCTGCCTCCATCCCTGCACCTGCTGCCCATGCTGTGGGACGCTGGTCTCGCTGGGGTTGGGATGCTCCTGGGATGCCCCATGCTGCCCTATCTCACCTTCTTCCCTGGGTTCTTGGCACTGCAAACTCTTTGCTTGCATCAAAACCAGCTGCTCCCTGTGCTGATGGGAAATGAGCTAATGATACTGCTCCCCTGGGACATCGCTGTTGTTCCTGGCAGCCTGGGCACCAGCCCTGTCCAAAAAGTTCGTGCATTCCTGATCTAAGGAATTTTTTAGCACACGACTTTTCACAGGCTGGAGCATCCTTGGAGGGTTGGGTGCCCACAGGGCTGGTATCGGGGCCCTGGGCTTGGACCCCAGAGGAGGTCTGAGTCTAGAGGAGGATTTGTTATCACTGGTCCCTTCCTGCACCATCTACAAGTTGTGAAATTCTCACTTGAGGCTGGAGCAGTGATGGAATTCAGTGCCATGAGTGGAATTGCGGGACCTCGGGACAATCCGGGAAGAAGTGTGCAAGGAGTTGGTTCTGAGGAGCAAGGAGGAAGCAGGGGCAGGGACATGTGTGCAGGTGTCCCAGGTGAAGGGACATCCAGGAAAGCAAGAGCATGTGAGCCATGGGACGAGAAGAAAGGAGAATGTTCAACTCCTGCCTCTGAGGCCACTTGCTGATCCAAACCATCATGTTTCATACATTCCCATTTCCACATCCGAAAAACCAAAGCTCCAGCAGTTTAGTGGTGGGAGTGGAACAGCCAAGGGAGATTAAGTGAATGATATGATTAGGAGTTTTATCTTCCCAGGGTACCGAGAGATTCCTTTGAAAGTGAATTGCAATGGCTTTTTTTCATGTTATTTTTCCCTCCCCTCTATGTTTTCTGAACAAACAAAGCTCCGGTGATGCAAACAAGCAGCAGAATCAGGGTCTGAGTAGCTTGTGTTGGGCTGTAATAAAAAGGTCTTTTCCTTGTTAATGCCTCGATGCTTTTGAAATGAAGTTAGAACACTGCAAAAAACTCACCTTGCTCTGCTTGCCGCTGCATTTTTGGTGCAACACATGCTTTGTGAGCCTTTTGCTGGGAAGGGACCACTTCATGTGATCTATGATTCTATGATTATTGTTATTATTATTGTTATATTATTGTTACATAGTAGAAATGGAAGAAGCCTGTTTTAATCCTGAGTGGTCTTTGAATGAGTAAAACCAAAACTATTGCTTCTACCACAGCAGAAAAACTGTTTTTGCAGCAAAGTACTAGATAGGCCTCCCCTCAAACACAGGATAGTTGTTACATTACAGAGGGACTCCTATTAACAAGTGATCTGTATTAGGATATAGAAAATTTAATCTCTTCAAATTACTCAGACTTGTACACAAACTTGGAGGATTTGATAATGTGAGTATGAGTGTGATGAGTATTCCAGATCCGTAAAATATGAGGCTTCTGTTTAATTTTGTTTAAGTAGTTATAAAGAAAGTTAGTGAAAGGGCTGGAGAACAAGTCTTACGAGGAGCGACTGAGAGAGCTGGGGGTGATTAGCCTGGAGAAGAGGAGGCTGAGGGGAGACCTCAGAGCTCTCTACAACTACCTGAAAGGAGGTTGTGGAGAGGAGGTTGCTGGGCATTTCTCCCAAGGGACAGGGGACAGGACAAGAGGGAATGGCCTCAAGCTCCACCAGGTGAGGTTCAGGCTGGACATCAGGAGGAAGTTTTTTACTGAATGGGTCATTGGGCACTGTCAGAGGCTGCCCAGGGAGGTGGTTGATTCACCTTCCCTGGAGGTGTTTAAGGGATGGGTGGATGAGGTTCTGAGGGGCATGGTTTAGATGGTTGGACTTGATGATCCGGTGAGTCTCTTCCAACCTGGTGATTCTATGATTCTATGATTCATCCCAACAATGATGCTGCAAATTATTGAGCACCATCTGCTGGCACCTTATTTATTCACTCTACGTGCTGGTGAGGGACAAGGGGGTGTCCTTTCCCTAACAGACCTGGCTCTGCTTTACCGAGCAGCCAAATCATGCCTTTTGCTCATCACTGCAGCATCCGTGCACTGAGGCTCCTTGTGGGCATCAGTCAAGAGCAGAAGCTAAAATAGAAGTAAAAGGTGGGATAAGGAGAACTGATGGGCAGCACATACTGGGGAAAACATTGCTTGGCAGCATATTTGGGCAAAATCTCCCACTGAGGGCAGGGCTTCACCCATAATCTCTTCAAATTGGTGAGCTCAGAGCCTAAATTCATTAAATTGGTGGCGTCCCTTCCCCAGTGTGAGATTAAACCCAGGAGACTTTGCAGGTCTTTATTGGCAGGGCTTGGGAATTCAGCTGAAAAGGACATAAAGCTGTCTCCTCCGGTATAAATCACCTGAATATTTTAGCTCACTCTGAGGCTTAAACCAACGATTTCAGACTCGACTTTGCTGCTTGGTAATTCCTCCTGGCAGCTGGCTCCATCGCTCTCCGGCGCAGGCACGTAACTCAAGCCCCTGACAAGTGCTGATTTACGGCTCCGGCTGGTAAATCAGCAGAAAATCACTGCAGAGCTTGCTAATATTTTTCCAAGCGAAGCTTTCTCACGTGCAAGGCGAAAGGTCCTGGGACCCAGTGCAGCAGCCCTCACACTCATTTTGGGAGACAAACTACAGGTTGTTCTCACCCGTCTGCTAGGACCTCCAGGCAAGGTTCCCGTCCTCACTGCAAAAGGGGTGTTTAAAACAAATCCCTAGGACATGGGGGATGTTGATGCTGGGAAATGGATGCAGGGGTGTTTTTTGCTGTGGAAGCAATTTGTGCCTGCGCTAAGTTGGCTTCGCACCACTCCGGGAGGGCAGAGTAGACCTGCAGGGAGCTTCAGTGGCCTGGATGTAGGATTATTATAGGGATTTAGGCACGGGAGGTGGTGGTCCTGAGCGCTTCCCTGAAAGCCAGGACCGGGTCATAGAATCACACAATCGTTAAGGTTGGTAAAGATCTCTAAACTCATCCAACCCAACCCATTGGGGCTGTTGGTCAACAGCCGACTGACCATGAGCCAGCAGTGTGCCCAGGTAGCCAAGAAGGCCAATGGCATCCTGGCTTGGATCAGAAATGGTGTGACCAGCAGGGCCAGGGAGGTGATTCTCCCTCTGGACTCAGCACTGGTGAGGCCGCTCCTTGAATCCTGTGTTGAGTTCTGGGCCCCTCACCACAAGAAGGATGTTGAGGCTCTGGAGTGAGTCCAGAGAAGAGCAACGAGGCTGGTGAAGGGGCTGGAGAACAGGCCTTATGAGGAAGGGCTGAGAGAGCTGGGGGTGTTTATCCTCGAGGCTGAGGGGAGACCTCATTGCTCTCTACAACTACTTGAAAGGAGGTTGTGGAGAGGAGGGAGCTGGGCTCTTCTCCCAAGGGACAGGGGACAGGACAAGAGGGAATGGCCTCAAGCTCTGCCAGGGGACATTTAGGCTGGAGACTGGGAGGAAGTTTATCACACAGAGGGTCATTGGGCACTGTCAGAGGCTGCCCAGGGAGGTGGTTGATTCACCTTCCCTGGAGGTGTTTAAGGGACAGGTGGATAAGGTGCTGGTTTAGTGTTTGATAGGAATGATTGGACTCGATGATCCGATGGGTCTCTTCCAACCTGGTTGTTCTATGATTCTATGATTCTATGATTCTATGATTGTGCCTCCTAAACCATGTCCCAGAGTGCCACATCTACATGCCCCTCCAGGGCTGGTGACACCACCACTGCCCTGAGCAGCCTCTGCCAGGGCTTCATGACTCTTTCAGTAAAGAAATTTTTCATAATATCCAATCTAAACCTCCGCTGGTGCAAATTGAGGACATTTCCTCTTGCTTTACCAATTTTCACTTGGCAGAAGAGACCAGCACCCACCTTGCTACAACCTCCTCTACTCCAGAGGATGTGTAAATCCCTGTGAGATCCATCTCTTTGTGCAGAGGAAGCAGAGGGCAATGATGTCCCTTAGGTGAATTAACTGAGCGTGCGATGTTACACGGGATGATGCTGGAGCAGTGTAAACGAGCCAGGGTCTTTGTTTCCCAGCATGTCCGTCTCTCCTGTTCTCCTGGCATTAAGGGAATGTGAAATTTTCACGACTTCAAAGCCCCTCTTCTAGTCTGGCCTGTGTGATCCAAGCCAAAGTGCAGTCCTAATCCATCATCCAAAAAAAAAAAAAAAGAGAGATGTTTGTATATTTGTGTAAAATGACAGATTGGAGAGACCCAGAGCTGGAAACCAGATGCTTTCCCAAGAAATTTAAAAGGCAAAGGATTTAGAAATGCAGGAACACCGAAAGAGCCTGCGAAGAAAACACCACTGCGGCTACTGTCTTTAAAATTACTAATCCTTGGCTTCCCATGGGCTGGAAATGGCAGCATCTCCACAAGCATCACAGACCATATTTTATGGAGACAAGGAGGATGAGAGGACATCACTGAGGTCACACAGGCAGTGCAAGAGTGGGAAGCAGCCCCAGTCATCCCTCCAGACCAGAGGAGGCTCTCCTGTGTCATTTCACCGTTTTCACCAGAAATGAGTTAATTCTACAGGAGGCCAGCAAGACAGAGATTTCAAAGAAACTGCAGAAGTCAAAACTGGCCAGTATTTAGAGCTCACTCCCTTCCAAATAAATATCCATCAGTAAGGGTGGATGTCTGATGAAACAGGCTGAGGGGAGACCTCATTACTCTCTACAAGTACCTGAGAGGGAGGTTGTAGAGAGGAGGGAGCTGGGCTCTTCTCCCAAGGGACAGGGGACAGGACAAGAGGGAATGGCCTCAAGCTCCACCAGGGGAGATTTAGGCTGGAGATTAGGAGGAGGTTTTTCACAGAAAGGGTCATTGGGCATTGGAATAGGCTGCCCAGGGAGGGGGTTGATTCACCTTCCCTGGAGGTGTTTAAGGCATGGGTGGATGAGGTGCTGAGGGACTTGGTTTAGTGTTTGATAGGAATGGTTGGACTAGAAGATCCGATGGATCCCTTCCAATGGGTCCCTTCCAACCTGGTTGTTCTATGATTCTATGATTCATCCCAGTTCCTCCCCCATCGAAAGAGAAAGGCATAGGATAGCAAGGCTGAGCCCCATCCTGAAACCCTACCAAGCTAGGAAAGTACATGGTGATTTCGTTCCTGGCTTGAATTTCTTTCTCTCTCTGTCTCTCTTTTTTTTTTTTTTTCTTCTGTCATTTGGATTTGGTCATAAGCCGGAAAAGCTGATCTCATTACAGCTGAAAATCCCTCGTGAGAGCCAGAGCTGTGAGATCTGATGTCAGGCTGTGCAGGTGGAAAGGAAATCTCACGCGTGAGAGCAAGAAGGTGGCAGTTCCTGCTGTCCTCCAGCATCTCACGGGCACAAGCCAAAGCCATTTGTGCCCTCTGCTGAAAGCCACCTGAGGTGGATTCAAATCCATCTATTAATTTCTGTGGAGTCTTAGTAGACCTCAGAGAGCTCCTGAGAGCAGAGGTGTCTCCAACCTCATAGAATCATAGAATCATTTAGGTTGGACAGGATAAGAGGGAATGGCCTCAAGCTCTGCCAGGGGAGGTTCAGGCTCAACATAAGGAAAAAATTCTTCACCGAAAGGGTCATTAGGCACTGGAACAGGCTGCCCAGGGAGGGGGCTGACTCACCTTCCCTGGAGGTGTTTAAGGTGTGGGTGGATGAGGTGCTGAGGGACATGGTTTAGTGATTGGTGGGAATGGTTGGACTTGATGATCCGGTGGGTCTCTTCCAACCTGGTGATTCTATGATTCTATGAAAAGCCATCTAAGATGATCGTGTTAGCCCAACCCCACCATGCCTACTCAACCATGTCTTAAAGTGGAATGGTTACAGGCTTTTTGAACCCCTCCAGGGGTGGAGACTCCACCACTAGCCTGGGCAGTTCCATCTGCACAGGACATGTAAGGAAAAAGCGTTTCAAGCAGTGATTCAGCAAAGGATTCTGCTCTGGCTGTGGCTGGGGACACGTACTAGTGGGGTGGCAACTGACAGCCCAGCGGGATGTGAACAGCTTGACAAAGCTGCTGGAGACGTGCGCACAGGAGGCTGGCACACAGGCCAAGGCCATAAAAATCAAGATCAGTCCCAAAGCCCTATCCAGGAATGGAGGAAATTGCTTTTTTTTCAGGGTGTTTTTGAAGCGCTGAGAAGATTCTCAGCCACCAGGATGGGATCAGCTGCCAGCTCCTGGGTCCCGATGACCCACGGGCACTGGAAAAGCAGCAGGATTTGTTGCTCTGCCTTGTGCCGTGCACTGAAGAAGGGGTTTCTGCGTCGATGTGCTCAGCGGTGAAGAACAATGTGTTGTTCCTAAAAGCCCATGCAAAGAATCCTATTTCATTTTATACGTTTCAATCAGCCACGTGTATGACAGGGCTGACCGCTGGTATGCGTGGCAATGCCAGAAATAAATGAAACTCCTCCCTGGGGCAAAGGGTCAATTGCTTTTGGCTGCAAAATTTGCGAAATTTTCATTATTTTTTTCCAAAATGCCTCCTTGGAAAACGCCTCTGGAGTCTGATTCAAAGAAAAACAAGCCCACGCTTTTTGATTGTGCAAGGCAAAAAAAAGAAACCTCATTTATATTTTTGAAAGCTGGATAATTTTAGCCAAGCACGGGGAACAGCAGTTGAATGTGATCCATGGCCATTGGAAGGACTTAAGAGAGCTTCCAAGACTCTGCTGACAGGGGAGTATTAGGCTGTTGACACCTTTCAGATGCAACGTGTTGAGCGAAAGGTGCTGTGAAAGCACTGATCCAGAAGGCCGACCCAGCATTAGTGTGACCAACAGACCCATGGCCATGTGGAGATCTGTGACAAGTGGTGTCCCTTGGGGTCTGTACTGGGACTGGTGCTGTTTAATATTTTCATTGATCGTAGAATCATAGAATCATAGAATCACCAGGTTGGAAGAGACCCGTTGGATCATCGAGTCCAACCATTCCTATCAAACACTAAACCATGTCCCTCAGGACCTCGTCTACCCATGCCTTAAACACCTCCAGTGAATCAACCACCCCCCTGACAGCCTCTGCCAGTGCAAAATGACCCTTTCTGTGAAAAACTTCCTCCTGATGTCCAGCCTAAATCTCCCCTGGTAGAGCTTGAGGCCATTCCCTCTCATCCTGTCCCCTGTCACTTGGGAGAAGAGGTCAGCACTCTCCTCTCTACAACCTCCTTTCAGGGAGTTGTATAGAGTAATGAGGTCTCCTCTCAGCCTCCTCTTCTCCAGGATAAACACCCCCAGCTCTCTCAACTGTTCCTCATAAGGCCTGTTCTCCAGCCCCTTCACCAGCTTTGTTGCTCTTCTCTGGACTCGCTCTAAAGTACTACTAAGCAAAGCAGTAAGCTAATAAGGGTAAAATATATGTCAGATTGTATTTGATTGAGGTGGCACCTTCAGCAAGTTTGAAGATGACATCAAGCTGAGTGGTGCAGATGTCATGCCAGAAGGATGGGATGGCATCCAGAATGACCCAGAGAAGCTGGAGAAGCGGGGTTGCTCACAGAGGTTGTTGAGTCACCTTCCCTGGAGGTGTTTAAGGGACAGGTGGACAAGGCGCTGAGGGACATAGTTTAGTGTTTGATAGGAATGGTTGGACTTGATGATCCAGTGGGTCTCTTCCAGCCTGGTGATTCTATGATTCTGATTCATGAGGTTCAACAAGGCCAAGTACAAGGTTCTGCCCCTGGGTTAGGGCAATCCATGGTTTCATTACAGGCTGGGGATGATGTGATTGACAACATCTCTGAAGAGAAGGACATGGGGTGCTGTGGGAGGAGAAGCTCAACATAAGCTGGCAATGTACACTCGCAGCCCACAAAGCCAAACCATGTCCTGGGCTGCATCCTAAGCACTGGGACCAGCAAGATGAGGGAGAGGACTCTGCCCCTTTCCTACACTCTGGTGAGAGCCCACCTGGAGCCCTGTGTCCAGTTGTGGAATCCCCAACATAAGAAGGGGATGGAACTGTTGGAACAGGTCCAGAGGAGACCACAGAGATGATCTGAGGACTGGAGCATCTCTGCTATGAGGACAGGCTAAAGGTTGGGGTTATTCAGCCTGGAGAAGAGAAGGCTCTGGGGAAACCTTAGAGCAGCTTCCAGTGCTTAAAGGGGCTCCAGGAAAGCTGGGGAGGGGCTCTGGATCAGGGACTGCAGGGAGAGGATGAGGGGCAACCATTTTCAGCTGAAAGAGGGGAGATTGAGATGAGATCTTGGGGTGAAATGTCTTGCTGTGAGGCTGGGGAGGCCCTGGCCCAGGTTGCCCAGAGCAGTGGTGGCTGCCCCATCCCTGGAGGGGTTCAAGGGCATGTTGGATGGGGCTTGGAGCCCCTGATGCAGTGGGAGGTGTCCCTGCCCATGGCAGGGGTGGGACTGGATGGCCTTTGAGGTCCCTTCCAACATAAAACATTCCATGATTATCCTGCTCACTCACTGGGATCTGGGATGCTTCTGCCTTATCCTGAACTTGCAGATGGTTGAAGCGAAAGGTGGGAAGAAAGTGATGGTGAGGAAAAAGAACAAAAGAACAGAGAGAAACACTGGTTTTTACAATTTAATTTCCTTCTTTGAGTGGGACCTACTTTAATAATATGCACAAGGAGTGAATAATGTTTTAAAACGCTCCCAGGGAATGAATAACATGTAATGATATTCACGGTGCAGTTATTTGACTAATTTCCCCCAGTGTTTTTGGATGAAGATCTAATGGTCCTGGATAAGGGAAGATCTGCGTTTGACTCTCTTGAGTCTGGATCAGGCCCCAAACACCTAACGACCCCATGTTCAAGCAAGCGTCACCCAAGGGTCACCACTCTACCTCCAGTCCATGGTTGGGGCACTTTTCCCTGCTGATCCGCAAATAAATTATCTGCCAATAAATGGAACCAGGAGCGGCTTGGCCAGATGTTCCAACCAATCCCCAGGGAGTCGTGGTGCAGAAAGGGTAAAATGGGGAGGAGAAAGGAAAAAAGAAAAGCCAATAAAAAGTAAAATATTAACATCCCGAGCTTGTTTGCTGCCCGGTGCCTGCGTTGCGCTCCCCTCCCCAGCTGCAGCAGCTTTGCCCGTGTTCCAGAGCGAGGTGCGATGCCCCAGCTGGGGGGACGTGCCAAAAGCAGGATATGGGAAAAGGCTGCGTTCAAACACAGATGGATTAAACCTCTATTCCTTCTAAAATTACATTTTAATGTGTTGGCTACACTGGAGATGTCAGCAGGATGTGTTGGGCTTGAGCTGGTTTGGGGTGAGGGTCTCCTGGGGATCTTGCTACCCAGGTCCAGAGTGACCCAGGTGGCCCTGGAAAGGTTCTCTCCTCCTCAGAAAGGGTCATTGGGCAGCGTCAGAGGCTGCCCAGGGAGGGGGTTGATTCACCTTCCCTGGAGGTGTTTAAGGTGAGGGTGGAAGAAGTGCTGAGGGACATGGTTTAGTGTTTGATAGGAATGGTTGGACTCGATGATCCGGTGGGTCTCTTCCAACCTGATTATTCTATGATTCTATGATTCTCAGACCACCCTTCCCCACCTGCCTGTTACTTGCAAATCCTTTTTGGCAGCTATCACAGCACCTGGTCACAGAATCACAGAATCACCAGGTTGGAAGAGACCCACTGGATCATCCAGTCCAACCATTCCATTCAAACACTAAACCGTGTCCCTCAGCACCTCGTCCACCTGTCCCTTAAACACCTCCAGGGAAGGTGAATCAACAACCTACCTGAGTCCTTGTGCCCTGGGACACCTCTAACTCCTCCAGGTCAGCTCCACCCCGATTTCGGTGCTGGAGGGGTGACCAACTCCCCTTCGAGGCAGTAGGATGCCTCCTGGGGTTTGTCCCATGGGTACCTGCTCAGCTCCTGTCACCCATGGGAGAAGCACGTGGGTTTCATGTCTTTGCATGTCCTGCAAGGCTGTGTTTCCTACTCTTCCAAACCACGAACCACCTCTTGGACTGGTTGGTGTCCTCAACAGAGCCTCACATCACTTCCAAGTCTTGAGTTTGCTGCAAAATAACCATGAATTAGAAGGCTCGGCTACTTTGATAGTGTAAATGGCTAAACACGTGCAATGCCTGCCCTGATCCGCCTCCACCCTGCTGTGGGTGACACCAGGGAGTAAGACATCACTCAAAAGAAACCTGTAGATGTGTCTTGCATAAGACATGCATCTTCTAAGCTGAAAGAGGGGAGATTGAGATGAGATCTTAGGAAGAAATGTTCTCATGTGAGGCTGGGGAGGCCCTGGCCCAGGTTGCCCAGAGCAGTGGTGGCTGCTCCATCGCTGGAGGGGTTCAAGGGCAGGTTGGATGGAGCTTGGAGCAGGCTCAGGGTAGTGAAACCCAGGTCTGGGTTGCCCAGGGTGTAGTGGAGACCCCATCCCTGGGAACATTCAAGGTCAGGTTGGATGGGGCTCTGAGCAACCTGATTGAGTTAAAGATGTTCCTGCAGGGAGGTTGGACTAGGTGACCTGTGAAGGTCCCTTCCAACCCAAAGCAGTCTCTGTTTCTATGTACGGGTGGGAGAGCTGGTAGAGGGACCTGATCCCCAAACCTCAGTGTCTGTCTCGGAGGACAACAGGTCTGAGTGCTCTGTAGTCTACCAACAGTGGAGATTTACAGATAAAGCAGAAGAATCTTTTCTTTTCTTTTGCTTTATCCAGCTGGAAAGAGAAAGAGCAGGGAACATTCCCGCAGAGGAAACACCGTATTTACTTTTTTTTCTGCCTTTTTATTGTGGTGGAGCTGAGCTGTACCCAGGCACTTTAGCTCTCTCGAACGCAGGATTTTCTCACTTTCCGGTAAACTTCAGTTACCATGGAGAGGGCTGAGACAAGCCAAACGCAAAACATTGGAAACTACACCCAACCTCACTGCAGCCATATCAAACAGTTAATTAGAAAGACCGTCCATGTGTTTCCCATTCCCTGGAATGGTTTGAATCAATTGCCCTGTGATTTATCACCTGTTTGCTGGGCGACCGGTTCAGCTCTGCTCTCGTGCATGTGTTGGAAAGGGGATTTGTGCTGTAGAGAGAAAGAGGGAAGGGAGATATTAAGACTTTCTAAAAAAGAAAAAAAAAAGAACCCCAACCCAATCATCAAATAACCAATTCTGCCCCATCCCCCAGTGTAAATCTCCTGCTGGAACCATACGCTTTGGATCTTGATGGCCTTCAAGCCCTTGGCAAGAGAGGAAAAGGAGAGATGGTTTTTGCCTTGCTTTGATTTTGGAGAGTGGAAGATCGTCGCATGCCTGGCGATTCCTGGGGCTGTGTTAGACAGTACCCAGATGGAAATTCAGCTCAGCCTGTTTCCCTGGGGCTGTTTCCTTTCCCACTGCACATAACGCTGGGCGGGTGGGTGGGAAGCAAGTAGGGGGCGGCTGGAAGGGAGAGGAGAGAGGGGGGGAGAAGAAGCAATCCAAACTTCCCACAAGATCTCCTCTCGCTGTGTGAGGTTGTCCACCCACCCAGCAGTGGTCAGTCTGGAGGTGCTTGTGGCTGGAAAGCCATTTGGAGAAGGTCTTGCACTGCCAGCTGAGGAGCAGAGCTGGTCCATGAGTCCATCGTGGCTCTTCTCCTGCCTGCCTGCTGCCATTCCTTCCTTCTGGCTTGCACCTCCTTTTGATGAATGCATCTGGGTGGCTCTGATGCTCCTCAGCTGCCCCATCACCACTACGGAAAGCGAGTAACAGCAACAGGTTGATGGGAAAGCACTTGGGAAGTTTAATCCCTAAGCCTGCTGTGTCCTCCCTGAGCGAGCCGGGTCTGCAGCCCCCCCTGTACCTCGCTCCCCCTTCAAGGCAGAGGGAAAAAACACACCTTGATCTTGCCTTGTGTGCATTGAAGCAGGGTTGGTTCCTCCCGCAGGGACAGCTCTAGCATTCAAAAGCAGCAAAAGATGCTTTCATAGAATCATAGAAGCATAGAAGAACCAGGTTGGACGAGACCCATCGGGTCATCTTGTCCAACCATTCTTATCAAACACTAAACCAAGCCCCTCAAGACCTCATCCACCCGTCCCTTAAACACCTCCAGGGAAGGTGAATCAACCACCTCCCTGGGCAGCCTATTCCAATGCCCAATGACCCTCTCTGTGAAAAACTTCCTCCTAATCTCTAGCCTAAATCTCCCCTGGTGGAGCTTGAGGCCATTCCCTCTCATCCTGTCCCCTGTCCCTTGGGAGAAGAGCCCAGCTCCCTCCTCTCCACAACCTCCCTTCAGGTAGTTGTAGAGAGTAATGCGGTCTCCTCTCAGCCTCCTCTTCTCCAGGCTAAACAATCCCAGAGGAGGGGAGGAGATCCCTCTGCTGTTTCAGCTCTTTCCAAAGCCAGCTGACCTGGTTTTATCTCTGCCATCTCCCTTTGCATCCTAAGCTGCCAAAAGGTGTCTTTGTTAGTGGATTCCCCAGCTGAGATCACCTGAGATGGATGCGGTGTTATCAGAGTCAGCCATTCCGTGTTCCTCTGAAGTCTTCTGGCCAGGAGCACAGGGCTATTTGGAAATCCTGCCCATTTATCTAACCCATCCCCTAAAGCAGCTGTTGGCCTGGAAGGTGGCTGCTCCTCTCCCCATCCACATTCCACCTTTCCTGCCAAGACTAGGGGAAACAGGGAATAAGAGTTGCTTTCCTACCATTAGCAGATGATTGAAAAACCTTGCAGCTCACCCAGCCAAGTGTGAGAGACACCAGCTCCTTTAAGAGAGACACCAAAGGGTTCGTGTGGGGCCTGGGGAGTGAGGGTCACACCTAAGAGAGCTGAAAAAGGAGACTTCCCATACCAGGACAGGCTGAGAGAGTTGGGGCTGTTCAGCCAGGAGAAGAGAAGGCTCTAGGGAGAACTTAGAGCGTCTTCCAGTCCTGAAAGGAGCTCCAGGAAAGCTGGGGAGGGGCTCTTGATCAGGGAGTGCAGGGATAGGATGAAGGGAAACCATTTTCAGCTGAAAGAGGGGAGATGGAGATGAGATCTTGGGAAGAAATGTTTTGCTGTGAGGGTGGGGAGGCCCTGGCCCAGGTTGCCCAGAGCAGTGGTGGCTGCCCCATCCCTGGAGGGGTTCAAGGGCAGGTTGGATGGGGCTTGGAGCCCCTGATGCAGTGGGAGGTGTCCCTGCCCATGGCAGAGGGGTGGGACTGGATGGGCTGTAAAGTCCCTCCCAACCCAAACCACTCTGTGATTCTACGGCTTGTGCAGGATTTCACAGTGGAGAAGGAGCCAGAGGAAAATCTTCAAGGGGAAACTGAGGCAGTGACAAGTGATTGGAAGTGGAGCAGAAGGGTGCCAAAAATCCTCATTTACCCCTGCTCCTCTGTTCCCACACTGAACATATAAACTCATGGACTGGTTTACCTTGAACAAAGTTTGCTGATGCAGCTGGTATCACATCTGCTCTGACCCTGGCCACAGACAAGCCACAAAATCCCCATTCACCACTTCTCTTCAGATCATGTACAGGTATGGAGAAGATCTCTGAAGGAAAAGGTCAGGTCAGGTCTATGCCTCAGTTTCCCCTCTCACTGCAAGGGAAACAGGTGCTCTCTAGGGATGCCCAGTGCTGTCTTGGGAAGGTGTGAAGCAGTGATGCCCTGTGACATGAACCGGAGACCTGGTGGGGCAGTAAATTCTAGTTGGTATGTTGCTGGTTTTATTGCCAAGACCCTGCAATCTGCAAGGAAGGAAACTGGCCTCAAGCAGAGGGAAAAAAGAGAAATTTCCCAGGAATCTCTTAAGAGTTTCCCACCCTGGGAAAAAAAATAGAAAGGGTGTACGTGTATCTTGTGACTGCTGCACCACCCTGACCCGTGGGACAGCAGCCCCACCACAACAGCCCTGGAGCAGGACTGGGATCCTGCAGGCGGCTGGGATGCTTTTGGTACAATCCTACTATGCAAGAATCATAGAATTACAGAATGTTTTGGGTTGGAAGGGTCCTCAAAGCCCATCCAGTCCCACCCCTGCCATGGGCAGGGACACCTCCCACTAGATCAGGGGCTCCAAGCCCCATCCAACCTGCCCTTGAACCCCTCCAGGGATGGGGCAGCCACCACTGCTCTGGGCAACCTGGGCCAGGGCCTCCCCACACTCACACAACAACATTTCTCCCTAAGATCTCATCTCAATCTCCCCTCTTTCAGTTTAAATATTGTGCTAAAGCTGGAGGTACTTCTTGACGTCCCCTCTCACTTTTGCTGGAGCTTCTCCTTGGGAAGCTTCTGCCCTGGATTCCATCTCAGCCTTGGAGAACAACCCTGTGAAACTGCAAAGAAACCCCCGATGCCTCATTCTGGGGCTGTGGGATTCTCTCCCCAGCCTCAGGCTGTCAGCAAGGGCCAGCTCTGCTCGCTGCTTCAGGTCCCTTCGATGGAAATGGACCCGGATTTTATGGTAGAGCTGCTCGTGGGAAGATTCCCAGCAAAGCTGAAAAGAGCAGGTGGGTTTGTCAGGGAAAATGAGACGAGGGGCTCTGCTGAGAGCCCCCAAACCTCCCTGCAGGAGGGAAGAAAATGGCAGAGAGGTTTGCAAGGCAAGAGAGAAGAAGGCTTGAAAAGAGGAATCACCTCTGCCAAGTGCTCCAAGAAGCAGCAGCTCAGAACAGAGGCTCAGAGCTACAGATGTGTGAGGTTTGGATCCAAGATAATTCAACTGGGATCCAGTGCGAATGGGTGGCTTTCCAGCAGCACATATGCCTTTAGCCTGGAGAAGAGGAGGCTGAGAGGAGACCTTATTGCTCTGTGCAACTACCTGAAAGGAGGTTGTGGAGAGGAGGGAGCTGGGCTCTTCTCCCAAGTGACTGGTGGTAGGATGAGAGGAAACAGCCTCAAGTTGCACCAGGGGAAGTTCAGGCTGAACATTAGGAAAAAAATTTTCACAGGAAGGGTCATTGGGCACTGTCAGAGGCTGCCCAGGGAGATGGTTGAGTCACCTTCCCTGGAAGGGTTTAAGGGATGAGGTGCTGAGGGACATGGTTTAGTGTTTGATAGGAATGGTTGGACTCGATGATCTGGCGATCTCGATGATTCTTCTGTGACAGCTCCTCCTCATATGCTCTGCTCTAACAGATTAAACCCCATTCCTCCTATCTTTCTTTTCCAAGTCCAAAATCAAGTCACTGCTTGATTCTTTTCCTTTTGTAAATGTGGCTGTGAAGTGTTTTGGCGTTTAGGGGACTCTCTCCCCAGTCTGGGGAGGGATGAAGCTTTGCATCAAGTTGCATTAAATTCCTTTTGTCTTACCCAATTTGAACACAACTCTCTTAGGGCTCTGCTGGGGCAGGACTCAAAGAGAAATCAGAGCTGCCAAAACTAGAATCCTACATCCCAGGGGCTCACAGGGCTTTGGAACAGGTTGTTTGTCACCTCTGCAACCTGCAAGAGGTAATGAATATGAGGAGTGGAGCCAGAATTTGTTTTGCAGGATCCATATCATAGAATCATAGAATCATCAGGTTGAAAGAGACCCATCGAATCATCGAGTCCAACCATTCCTATCAAACACTAAACCATGACCCTCAGCACCTCATCCACCCATCTCTTAAACACCTCCAGAGAAGGTGAATCAACCACCTCCCTGGGCAGCCTGTTCCAATGCCCAATGACCCTTTCCGTGAAAAATTTCCTCCTAATGTTCAGCCTAAATCTCCCCTGGTGGAACTTAAGGCTGTTTCCTCTCATCCTACCACCAGTCACTTGGGAGAAGAGTCCAGCTCCCTCCTCTCTACAACCTCCTTTCAGGTAGTTGGAGAAAGCAATGAGGTCTCCTCTCAACCTCCTCTTCTCCAGGCTAAACACCCCCAGCTCTCTCAGCCGTTCCTCATAGGACCTCCAGACCCTTAACCAGCTTTGTCGCTCTTCTCTGGACTCGCTCTAGAGCCTCAACATCCTTCTTGTGATGAGGAGCCCATATATGTCTCATACAAGGGCAAAGAAACCCCAATCTGCTTAAAAATGTTAATGACAGAATCATAGAACTGTTTGGTTGGAAAAGACTTTTGAGATCATCGAGTCTGACTGCACTTGTCCACGGCTAAACCAGATCCCTTAGCACCTCATCTGACAGTCTTTTAAATCCCTCCAGGGACGGGGACCCCGACAGGGCTGGAAACAGAATCATAGAATCATTAGGTTGGGAAAGACCTTAGAACATCATCAACTCCAATTGTACCTGTCTACTACTAAATCATGTCCCTAAGCACCTCATCTACCTGCTTTTTAAACACCTCCAGGAATGGGGACTCCACCAACACCCTGGGCAGCCTCTGCCAGTGCCCAGTGACCCTTCCCATGATAAATTTTTTCTGAATGTTCAGCCTGAACCTCCCCTGGTGCAACTTTAGGCTGTTTCCTCTCATCCTACCACCAGTCCCTTGGGAGAAGAGCCCAGCTCCCTCCTCTCCACAACCTCCTTTCAGGGAGTTGGAGAGAGCAATGAGATCTCCCCTCAGCCTCCTCTTCTCCAGGATAAACACCCCCAGCTCTCTCAGCCGTTCCTCATTAGGCCTGTTCTCCAGCACTTAGCATCCTGTGCTGCCCCTTCTCCTTTGCTCTGAAGGAGAATGTGGCACCTTGGGAGTGCCCTTGGCTAACGTGGGGCTGCTGGTGCATAAGCTGGTGGAGAGCAACCTCCTCCCCTCTCTCCTGCCCCATACCCCAAGCAGCACCAGGCCCTGGTGCTCTCCAGTGTGTTTAAATTCCCCCCGTGTTTTGCCAGAGACTGTTATTAAAAAATAAGGCTCTGCCTCTTTATCATTCCTCTGAGCGTCTGTCTGATGTCATTCTGTCTGGCAACCCAGCCATCAAAAGGAGCTCCCCTGGGAGAAATTTCTCAAACAAACAGCCAGTGAGAAAAAAAATAATACCCCATTAAGTATAATAAAATACAAACCCCACAGAATCTCACCGATAAATGAAAAATCAGAGTAACGTAGACTCTGAACACAGAATCTTGCCTCCTACTCTTCGCCCGCAGCAGGGATGCAGGATGCCCTGTGCTTATTTGGGTGATCTGGTGAGACCGCTCCTCGAATCCTGTGTTCAGTTCTGGGCCCCTCAGCACAAGAAGGATGTTGAGGCTCTGGAGCGAGTCCAGAGAAGAGCAAGGAAGCTGGGGAAGGGGCTGGTGAACAGGCCTTCTGAGGAATGGCTGACAGAGCTGGGGGTGTTTCTCCTGGAGAAGAGGAGGCTGAGCAGAGACCTCATTGCTCTCTGCAACTACCTGAAAGGAGGTTGTGGAGAGGAGGGAGCTGGGCTCTTCTCCCAAGTGACTGGTGGTAGGATGAGAGGAAACAGCCTCAAGTTCCACCAGGGGAGGTTCAGGTTGAACATTCAGAAAAAATTTTTCACAGGAAGGGTGATTGGGCACTGGTTGAGGCTGCCCAGAGAAGGGGTTGAGTCACCTTCCCTGGAGGGGTTTAAGGGACGGGTGGACGAGGTGCTCAGGGACATGGGTTAGTGATTGATGGGAATGGTTGGACTCGATGATCCAGTGGGTCTTTTCCAATCTGGTGATTCTATGATTCTGTGATTCTATAAGTAGGTGCTAATCACCAAATCATAGAATGCTTTGGGCTGGAAGGAACCATGAAGGCCACCCTGTCCAACCCTGCTGCAGTGAGCAGGGACATCTTCAACTGCATCAGGTTGCTCAGAGCCCCATGCAAACTGACCTTTTCGTGCTCTGTCCTAATTACCCCTCAGTATTACATAGGGAAGCTGTACAAGTCTCTTCTACCCTGGTTGAGCCCAGATTTTCTAGTTATTCCTTGCACCTTGCACCTCATTGCAGCGCTGTTACCGATTTCTCCAGCAACCACAAGGACCGACCCCTCAAAGCATTTAAGATCTGAGCCCTTATTTACAAAAGGAATATCCTATGCCTTGAGCACCTCCCAGCCTCAGCCCTCACCCCCGTCCTGCGTGACAGAGGTTTGGCCAAGGATGTCCTCCCCAAAAGAGTGTTTGATGTGTTGCAGGAGGTCGCTCAACCGTTGTTTCTGGGTTGTCTTCCTCAAAAACCACTTGCTCTCACTGTGATCACTGAACATCTCCTCCCTGCAACTTTCCTTCCCAAACTGCAGCTGTCTTGACCTTCCTCTCCTTAGCACAGCAAACCATTGCTTGTGTTTCCAGATCAGTTCACGTCAGACCATGCGTGTGTTTTGAAGTCCATCGTGAGAGGCATCGCTTACCTATTTCAATTGACTAATTTCTGGAGCCAACCCTCTGGGATGGCTCTTCAAGAGAAGCAAGTCCCTGCTGCTTGGGATGTTTTGCAGCTCCCAAGTCCAGGATCTTCATGTTTCTACTGCTTTTTCTCATACCACCATCTAAAAGCAAGAGTTTAATGAGAAGGTCAGATTCTTCCTTTTACATACAGGCAGAGACAAGATCACAGACGTGATAACCAGGAAAGAAGTGACCACAAGGTCACGGTTGCCTCAGTGCAGAAACTCAACAGCTCCCAGTTAGAGCACCAACAAAATCTGAAGCTAAGCACCAATCCTTCTGAAGCTGTAGTTACATCTGGCTTTCAGTTTCTTCTCATTGCCTTCTCTTTTTAAGTCGCTCGTAAATTCTTTGGATAAAATTCCGTCTAGGCTAAAGTTTTCTGTCCTTGGACATTCCTCAAAAGTGCTTTTAAAAAGAAATAATTAGAGGAATTGAGACAAGGGGTCTGGCAATTCGCAGATTTTGTCATGCAGAGATCCTGCCTCCCTACCACTTTCCCCAAGCCCCCTGTGCCCCCGATCCACTTAAACCAGACCAGACCAGTGTGCAAACTGGAGTGACATGGGCAGTGAGCTGTGGACACGGAGGGGCTTGCTGGAAGAGGACTCAGATCTCCTTCCTCCTGGCACTCATGCAGAGAAACAGGCCAGATTATTTTCTTTACAGCTCCTCTCCCACGGTTGCTCTCTGCTCTGCGCCACCACGGGATGCAACACAGGGAGAGGCAGATACAGGATTTGGAGGCTGAGTAAGGAAGTGACAGAGCCTAAACCACTTTTGGGATGGCATCAGCTAGGAAATAACCTCATCCTGAACTCCTGTAATCATATGGTTGGTTGGTTCACCTGCCCTGGAGGTGTTTATGCCACGGGTGGACGAGGTGCTGGGGGAGGTGGTTTGGAGGTTGATGGGGGTGGTTGGACTCGATGGTCTGGTGGGTCTCTTCCAACTTGGTGATTCTATGATTCTATGATTCTATAGAAAGTCCCCACTACATACCTATTGCCCAACTAAAACCCTGTTTCTTGACAATATGCAAAGGGTGGTGTGAGAAAATGCTAAACTCTGCTGTCAACTATGAATTCAGGCTGAATTTGTGCTCTCACCACTGTAAGAGGGGGCTGAGATGGTTTCAGACAAACACAAGCCTTATGTGAGCATCATCCAACAGACTCAGTAGAGCAGAGGGAGGTTGTAGAGAGGAGGAAGCTGGGCTCTTCTCCCAAGGGACAGGGGACAGGACAAGAGGGAATGGCCTCAAGCTCCACCAGGGGAGATTTAGGCTGGAGATTAGGAGGAAGATTTTCACACAGAGGGTCATTGGGCATTGGAATAGGCTACCCAGGGAGGTGGTTGATTCACCTTCCCTGGAGGTGTTTAAGGCACGAGTAGATGAGGTCTTGAGGGACATGGTTTAGTGTTAGATAGGAATGGTTGGACTCGATGATCCGATGGGTCTGTTCCAACCTGGTTGTTCTATGATTCTGTGATTCTATGGTTTCATTGCTGTGCTCTTCTAAGAAGGCTTCATGGGGAACTCTCAATGAGCAACCAGTAAATAAGGCTGTAAAAGGGTATTTTCCCCTCTCTATTTTTAATGTGGTGAATTGGATGGGGGAATATTCAGATTAGAAATAAACAAGAAATTCTTCACCATGAGGGTGGGGAGGCCCTGGAGCAAGTTGCCCAGAGCAGGGGTGGCTGCCCCATCCCTGGAGGGGTTCAAGGGCAGGTTGGATGGGGCTTGGAGCCCCTGATCGCCTGGGAGGTGTCCCTGCCCATGGTGGGGTTGGAATTGAATGGGCTTTGAGGTCCTTTCCAACCTAAACCATTCCATGATTCTATGAACTATTCAGGAGCAGTAAGAAAAAGAAATGCAGCCAGCAGGAGGATCAACATGGGGATTGCCTGGGGTGGAAGCCTCCATTCACCCAGGAGCTGAGAATGTGCCTGGGGAACAGAGAGTCAGTTGTCAGCCCAACACTGGGTGAGCATTTTCCATTCATGCCCTGTGACCATTGTCTGGATCACAATGGCCATCCCTGGCCTGGAGCAAGACAGTGGTACCATGCTCCGGTGGGTGTCCTCCCCTGGAGGGTGGCTGAGCAGACAAGAGATGTAGTGTAGTCACTCCTGGGTTGGGGCGGAAGGGGTTGCACACGATAATCAAGACATACAGAGTGCCAGTTCGTACGAGTCTTGTATTGGCTGCTTTTATTTGCACTGATGCTTTCCTCAAGGCTGAATGACCACTTTTCTGCTCAAGTCTACAGAATGTGGACACCTTGGTTTAACACAGAAGGATAGAATCATAGAATCATCAAGTTGGAAGGGACCCACCAGTTCATCGAGTCCAACCATTCCCATCAATCACTAAACCACATCCCTCAGCACCTCATCCACCTGTCCCTTAAACTCCTCCAGGGAAGGTGACTCAACTCCCTCCCTGGGCAGCCTCTGCCACTGCCCAATGACCTCTTCCATGAAAATTTTTTTCCTGATGTCCAATCTAAACTTCCCCGATGCAGCTTGAGGCCATTCCCTCTTGTTCCATCACCTCTCACTTGGGAGAAGAACCCAACATCCACCTCTCCACAATCTCCTTTCAGGTAGTTGGAGAGAGCAATGAGGTCTCCCCTCAGCCTCCTCTTCTCCAGGCTAAACACCCCCAGCTCTTTCAGCCGCTCCTTGTTTTCCAGCCCCTGCAAAGGAGCGCTCTGGGGTGGGAAGGGCAGCAAGAGGGTGGGACAGCAAAGCTTCTTCCAGGAAAGAGCCAGCTGAGATTATTACATACAGTTTAGTTATCATTTCCAGTGAAAAGGGGCCTGGGGAAGCTGGGGTGAGAGATGAGCTTTCCTGGAAACGGGGGTCTGGATGGCTGTAATGTGGACAACACACGCACTCTCCTTGCTTGCATAAACACCCTTTGCTTTCTTCCGCCTGCTCCTGATTTTCCAAAATGGTGGAAAGCTTCGACCCCTGCCTGCTCTGCTGCCTGCAGGCTTATGCTGTCTCCCAGCTCGACACTGAGAGAGCTGGGGTTGTTTAGCCTAGAGAAGAGGAGGCTGAGAGGAGACCTCATTACTCTCTGCAACTCCCTGGGAGGAGGTTGTAGAGAGGAGGGAGGTGGGCTCTTCTCCCAAGGGACAGGGGACAGGACAAGAGGGAATGGCCTCAAGCTTCACCAGGAGAGATTTAGGCTGGAGATTAGGAGGAAGTTTTTCACACAGAGGGTCATTGGGCATTGGAATAGGCTGCCCAAGGAGGGGGTTGATTCACCTTCCCTGGAAGGGTTTAAGGGATGGGTGAATGAGGTCCTGAGGGACATGTTTTAGTGTTTGATAGGAATGGTTGGACTCGATGATCCGATAGGTCTCTTCCAATCTGGTTGTTCTGTGATTCTATGATTTTGTGACACCTTAGGGACATGGAGTTACTGGCTGAACTACCATCACCTGGAAGAAACTCTCACTGCAGGGAGAGCCCCCAAAATCAGATCCCCCTGAAAGAACTGGGCAAGCTGACACAAGCTCCCCCAAACCCTGAGCCCTGGATCCATCCCGGATTGCCCAGCAACATTGCCCAAGAGCGAGGCTATTAATAAAACGCAGCAATAATTCTTAACACGTGGCCGGAGCCTTGTGCTGTCCAACTGCCTTTCCCGCATTAAACACGCTGTTAACTGATAAGGGACAGAAGCAGAGAATGGCTTTTCCAGTCGGAGCCACAATGTGAGATGAAGGACTCAGGATACATTTACCCGAACTTCAATGTGACCCTTTTTCCTCTTGCCAAAACAAGCAAACAGACAAATAGCTGAAAGTTCAGTGCTGCTTTTTGTGGGGCTACGAGCGATGGGGACGAGGCTAATTTTATAACTCATCTGCAGAGTTCGCTTTGCTGGCAGCCTGTAGGGATGGAGATGGGAGCACTGGTCCTGCCAGAGGGCGACTTGTATGCATCTGCCCTTGCCCTGGGGACCACGCGGGTGACAGGATATAGAACAATGACCTGGGATGGAGCTGAAAGGTTTTCAGAGCAGCTTCCATCAGAAATCAGCAACATTCTTTGCCCTGGAGGTCACTATGGCACAGATTAAAGGAGGACTAAAGTTCAAGGAAAACGTGAGGCAGCAGTTGCACAATGCTGGCAAAAGGTTTCCCTTTGTGGAGAAGGCTTTGAAAGCTTTCAGGATGTGGGGAAGAAGAAACGCAGTTTCTTTTTTTAGCTTCTTTTTTTTTTCTTGCTGCCGTGCCACCCAGCTGACCTCCAGAAGGTCCAGATGGATCTGCTGACTTTTCAGATGGTTAGTGCGAAGGGACAAGGTGATGAGGGGGTTTGCTTCCCTGGCAGCCCCGGGGACATGCAGGTCGGGAGAAACCAAGGCAAGAGGTTCTCTGTTAGACTAGTTGGGATGCTGGTATAGTTTTGGGATCCTTAGCTATAGATATAAAAAGGGCAACAGAACACCTAACCTGTACTTGCATCTTTATAGAATCATAGAATCACCAGGTTGGAAGAGACCCACTGGATCATTGAGTCCAACCATTCCTATTAAACACTAAACCATGTCCCTCAGGTCCCCTTTAGGACCAAACCACCCATGGGTGTCCATGGTGCCCCTCTGTGAACATCCTGCACTGTGCTGGGTTGCTTGATCCTGCGAAAGAGTTATAGAATCCTAGAATGGTTTGGGTTGGAAAGGATCTTAGAGTTCATCTAGTTCCATGGGCAGGGACATCTCCCATTGGATCAAGGGCTCCAAGCCCCATCCAACCTGACCTTGAACCCCTCCAGGGATGGGGCAGCCACCACTGCTCTGGGCAACCTGGGTCAGGGCCTCCCCACCCTCACAGGAAAACATTTCTCCCCAAGATCTCATCTTAATCTTCCCTCTTTCAGCTGAAAACAGTTCCCCTTGTCCTCTCCCTGCACCCCTGCTCAAGAGCCCCTCCCCAGCTTTCCTGGAGGCAGGAAAGAGAAGGCAGAGTGTTCCAGATTGTGTAGGGGAAGAAGGACACACAGTCCAGCTTAACCTCCTGGTGTCCACTGCAAAGAAACCTTACAGGGAAGAGACTTTCTCATGGGTTTTTTCCAGTGCCTCCCATGCAGGCCTCTATCCTGCCCCACCATCATCTCGGCAAGCCCCCAGGACCATCCCACAGTGGCACAAATTGCTGTGGCTGAAGTCTCAGCTCTTCCTCTGTCTCTGCTGCTGGAATCTGCAAACCCAGTAGCAGCTGCCGTGCAGTGGGTGAGCTGCTGACTCCACAGGAGATGTAGATCAGCCCCAGCCTGGCACCACAGCAGGACGGAGCCAGGGATGCTCCCGCCCAGGCATTTCATAGAATCATAGAATCATAGAACAACCAGGTTGGAAGAGACCCACTGGATCTTCTAGTCCAACCATTCCCATCAAACACTAAACCATGTCGCTCAGGACCCCATCTACCTGTGCCTTAAACACCTCCAGGGAAGGTGAATCAACCACCTCCCTGGGCAGCCTATTCCAATACCCAATCACCTTCCTGTGAAAAACTTCCTCCTAATCTCTAGCCTAAATCTCCCCTGGTGGAGCTTGAGGCCATTGCCTCTTGTCCTGTCCCCTGTCCCTTGAGAGAAGAGCCCAGCTCCCTCCTCTCCTCAACCTCCTTTCAGGTAGTTGGACAGAGTAATGAGATCTCCTCTCAGCCTCCTCTTCTCCAGGATAAACACCCCCAGCTCTCTCAGTTGCTCCTCATAAGGTCTGTTCTCCAGACCCCTCACCAGCCTCGTTGCTCTTCTCTGGACTCGCTCCAGAGCCTCAACATCCTTCTTGTGCTGAGGGGCCCAGAAATGAACACAGGATTCAAGGAGCAGCCTCACCAGTGCTGAGGACAGAGGGAGAATCACCTCCCTGGACCTGCTGATCACACCATTTCTGATCCAAGCCAGGATGCCATTGGCCTTCTTGGCCACCTGGGCACACTGCTGGCTCATCTTCAGTCGGCTGTCGACCAACACCCCCAGGTCCCTCTCCTCCTGGCAGTTTTCCAGCCAGGCTTCTCCCAGTCTGTAGCTCTGCATAGGGTTGTTGTGCCCCAAGTGCAGGACCCAGCATTTGGCCATGTTAAACTTCATGCCATTGGACACTGCCCAGCGCTCCAGCCTGTTTAGGTCCCTTTGCAGAGCCTCCCTACCCTCCAGCAGATCCACACTTGCACACAGCTTTGTGTCATCTGCAAGCTTGCTAAGGGTACCCTCAGTGCCTTCATCCAGGTTGTTGATGAAGACATTGAACAGGGCTGGACCCAGCACTGAGCCCTGGGGAACCCCATTTCACATGATCCGATGCTGACTGCCCTGCCACGTTTCCCTGTGGTAGCGTGGAGACCTGGAGCCAAAGCATAGTGCGTGATTACAGCAGGGCTCTCCACCCTGTGATGAAAACATCCCTGGCAGGGCTGGAGAGGAAGAATATAACATGCCCAGCAGAGCTGGAATTAGGAAATTCCCCTCTCTCCCCGCAGACAGGCATGAGCCTCGAATGTGCAAGACTTGTGCCTGTGGTTTCGTCACGGCCAGATGAAATCTAGGAGATAGGCGAGGAAATCAGAGCCCCAGCTTTGATGTGCAACTGCCGCCCGTCTCCTCTGTTATTTCTTCTTCCTTGTGCCAAACCACTATAATAGATGCGTCCCCTCTGCCCTCGTGATTTGGGGGTCCCCGCGCAGATGAATTCATGACTCTGATAATTATCTGCGGCCACGTGGCAGGGAAAGCCAAGGTAAACACGCATCCATCCATCAGTAGACGTGTGACACATCTCCTCCTCTTCGAGGCATTCACCCTGGGAGTTCAATCACAAAGTGCGGCAAGGTGGGAGGGAAGCCAGCACTCACCAAGCTGGGTCAGCATTGCAAATCCCACAGAGCCACAGAGAATGCAGATGATACTAAGCTGGGTGGAAGCGTCAATCTGCTGGAGGTAGGGAGGCTCCAAAGATATCTGAACAGGCTGGACCACTGGACTGAGACCAATGGGATGAGGATTAACAAGGCCAAATGGCAGGTCCTGCACTTGGGGCACAAGAACCCTGAGCAGCTACAGACTAGGAGAAGTCTGGCTTGGAAACTGCCTGGAGAAGAAGGACCTGGGGGTGATGGTTGACAGTGACTGACCATAAGCCAGCAGTGGCCCAGGTGGCCAAGAAGGCCAATGGCATCCCGGCTTGGATCAGAAATGGTGTGACCAGCAGGGCCAGGGAGGTTACTCTCCCTCTGTACTCAGCACTGGTGAGACTGCTCCTCAAATCCTGTGTTCAGTCCTGGGCCCCTCAGCACAAGAAGGATGTTGAGGCTCTGGAGCAAGTCCAGAGAAGAGCAACGAAGCTGGTGAAGGGGCTGGAGAACAGGCCTTATGGGGAACGACTGAGAGAGCTGGGGGTGTTTAGCCTCCGAGGAGGCCCTGGCCTCTGCCAGCCAAACTGATCTTCTCCTGCAAAAGGCACCAAGGAGAAGGTGCTGGTGCCACGTGTTCTGGTAGCTTTGGCAAGACCGCGGTGAGGACAGGACAGATGCCATCAGCTGACAGCCACTGACCTTTGTAAACCATAGAAAAGTAAAAATGGCATCCTTATGGTTTAAAATATCCTCCCAAAAAAAGAAAAGAAGGAAAGGGAAAGCGAGACAAATTCCCACGAAGACAGTAAAGCCCAGAGCGTGCCTTCACCATGTCTTCCCATCTTGCCTTCCCACGGAGGCAGGGATGGACCCTGGCTGATGTCCAGCCCCCAGCTGGGTGAGCCGCAAAGCATGTTCCAATGCAGTGAACTGGCTGATCCGTGTGACACAGGGAGCTGCCTCCTGAGCAAAGGGGCACTGAGCAAGTTGCTCCCTCCCTCATTCACCCTCCTTGCAAAAGAGCAGGAATTTGTGGCCTGCTGGGCCAAGCGAGATAAAAGATATACTGTCACCATCCGGCACGGAGGGGCTTCTCTGGGGGATGCTGGGAATGAAGGGATGGAGTTTTCTTGGCAAAGATGGGAGGAGGAGTCAGGTTGCGGTTTCAGAGCCGACCCAAAGGCAGATCGGGGTGGAAGGGGCTGGGCTGCCTGGTACCAGACTGTAGCAAAGGGAGAGTGGGGCTGGTAACCACAACCCCATGCACGTCTCACGGTTCCTGACAGGCCTTCCCAGCTGCTCTCATCAAGACTGCTTTTGATCTTGATAAATCCATCCTTTCCATAAGATGATAACACATGATGTGCCCCAAACAGAACTCCCAAACAGAACCTATGAGAAATGGCTGCGAGTTGGGGTTGTTTATCCTGGAGAAGAGGAGGCTGAGGGGAGACCTCATTACTCTCTACAACTACCTGAAGGGAGGTTGTAGAGAGGAGGGAGCTGGGCTCTTCTCCCAAGGGACAGGGGACAGGACAAGAGGGAATGGCCTCAAGCTCCATGATGGGAGATTTAGGTTGGGGATTAGGAGGAAGTTTTTCACACAGAGGGTGATTGGGCATTGGAATAGGCTGCCCAGGTAGGGGGTTGAGTCACCTTCCCTGGAGGTGTTTAAGGCACAGGTGGATGAGGTCTTGAGGGACTTGGTTTAGCGTTTGATAGGAATGGTTGGACTAGAAGATCCGATGGGTCCCTTCCAACCTGGTTGTTCTATGATTCTATGATTCCTCCACCTCCTACCTCATACCAGTGAAGGCAACTGGGTGCAACCCCCTCAGAAAGCTGTTCTACCTAGAGTTGGGTTGGTTCCTCTTCTGATAAGGGTGATCCACGCTGTGTTCTCCATTGGCCTTTGCAGGGTTAATTCTACCAGAACACAACTTTGAGACTTCTGTCACTATGGGATGTGACGGGAGCTGGTCTAGACTCTGAGAAGACGGGTTGAGTAGCACGTCCCGAGAGCAGCACAGCCACGAGAGCAGTTGGTCAAAGTCAACAGGGAGAGGGGCTCAGTCACTGGTTGGGAGAGCAAGGGTCAGACTGTGATGGATCCACGGCAGGGGGGTTGGAACTGGATGATCTTTAAGGTCCCTTCCAACCAAAACTATTCCATGTTCTGTGACTGTACCACGTTTGCCTGGGGCCGTCAAGAAAAAGTAATTAATGTACTGACAGGGTGATGGCAAAGAAGAATAAGAAAGAAAGAAGAGGGTGTAGCAGGTTCTCCCTGTGCTTTGGTCCACCCTTCAGTCCCAACCATGGGTGGATTTCAGTCTCTTTGGACAGAAGAAGGGGCAAGAGCAGAAATTTGGAGTGAAAGCAGGATCAAAGCCATAAGTTGTTTGCACTGAGGCAGCATAAGAAATACACATACTGCAACACATACTACAACATTTCCCTGACACTGGTGTCCATTTTCCTTTACCCTTTGCACATAACTTAAGAGCTCTGCCCACGATTCTGTTGAGTTGGCTCCGATAATGAACCTAATTTATATCTGGTGGGAGCCCCGACTCTTCCCTCACACCAACTCTGCGAGATACAAGTGCTGTAAATGCTGATATAAGGGAAACGCGTGGCTCGCAGCGAGCGCTCGATGCTGTTCCCATTGGCGTGGGATATATCATGATTTACAGTCTCTCCTTCGTGATATTACTGGCCCCAACCCGTGATCTTGGGAAGAATTCAAAGTCTGGCTTATCAGCAAAAAAATAAGCTAGTTAAACTTAAAACAGCAAGACTCAGCTCAAGCTAGAGGATGATTTATTAAGAATCATGGACTTTGGAGACGGAGAAAGGGAAAGGAAGCCACAAACCCCACATACAGCCTGTAAAAGTTCCAGTTTATAATCTAACACGAGTAACTGTACAGCTCAGGCTGAAGAATCATCTGGGATTCATCAAAAGGTAGAGACAAGCAGCTGCAACGAGTTCACAGATGGGAACGGTGCTCCCATGGGCACGATGCACAGTCCAGCTCCTCCTCTTGAGCTGCTCCTGTGTCCTCCCCGGGTGGACTCATGTCCTGCACTTCCCAGGTTTGGAGATCCAAGGGGGACAGGACAAATCCCCGGAGGAGCTCATCTGGTTTGGGCTCAGCTTGGCTCTGATAGGAATGGTTGGACTCGATGGCCCAATGGGTCTCTTCCAACCTGGTTGTTCTATGATTCTATGATAGGAGTTCACAGCATCCTCTGTCTGATTTGCAAGGAGCTGCAGTGCCCCTTTTGGGTAGCATTCTAGTTGTTGGTGAAGAGTTTGGAGGGGAAGCTGGATGAGAAGCAACTGAAATCCCTTGGTCTGTTCAGCCTGGAGAAGAAGAGACAGGGGGAGATCTCATCATGCTCTGCAGCTTCCTCACACGGGGAGGAGGAGGAGCGGGAGCTGAGCTGAGGTCTTCTCTCTAGACCTAAGGGAGTGGCAGGAAGATGTGACTAGGAAGGTTAGTTTGGACATTAGGAGAAGGTTCTTCCCCCAGAGGGTGGTGGAGCCCTGGAACAGCTCCCAGGGAAGCAGTCACAGCACTAAGCCTGACAATATTCAAAAAGCATTTGGCCAATGCCCTCAGCCCCACAGTGTGAGTGTTGGGGTGTCCTGTGCAGGGACAGGAGTTGGACGTGGTGATCCCCATGGGTGCCTTCCAGCTTAGGACAGTCTATATTTCTATGGTTCCCTCTTAACCAGGAAGAACTATTTCCTTTCAATATCTAATAACAGTGGTAATTAGCAATCTGATTGGTTAAAGGTAGGTGTCCCTACTATAAATATGTATCTGGAAAGAAAATCTCACCTACACCACAGTAAATGACCTGCAACAACACTTTATGCCGGAAGGTTTGTTTACAAGAGCAAAACTAAGTGCCAGAAATAAAGTGAGAAGAAGATGTTGGGAACAAGGTGTGGTTGGGCTTGATGATCCAGTGGGTCTCTTCCAACCTGGTGATTCTATGATTCTATGATTTTTGTGAAGCTTTTTGATTTGGAAGAAACTTTGGAAGCCGTTAGGTCCCAAACCCTTGGCTCACGCTCAGTGAAAGCACCGTGGGCGTTACTAATGGTCACTTAAACCTGAGGACCCAAAGCACCCAGGATGACTCCTCCCTATTTCCACAGGGTTTTGTTCATTCATAAAAGACAAAAATACCATGTGCCAGTCTGATCCCATCAGCCGGGATGAAAATTATTTTGGAAACGGAGCAGCCAGGCTGGATTTCTTAGCTTGGGCCATATCATTCTTTCCAGTCCCTGGAAAGAGGCGAAAACCTGAGATTCCCTCAAGAGCAAAATCAAATCTTGGCTTTCAGATGGGTCCCAATGAGACAGGGACAAGTGAAATATATTAAACCAACCAGAAATTAATATGAGAGCATCGATGGGGGCAACCTTCCCAATGCCAGGAGGTGTTTTGCTGTAAAGCGGATTCTAGGGATACAGGAGCAGTTATGTAGGGATGGGAGTGAGCATGGTAGGGCTGGTAAAGATTGGGCTTTCATTCCCACCAGGGCCAAAGCCTGGGAGAACAGCTGAGCACGGCTGCTGGCATTTAATACCCAACATCTGCAGACCACCACCACGGGATGGAGGAAAATGTGGGTGGCAGTGGGTCCTGGTGAGAAACCTCCCGGGTGGTGCTCTGGGAGGCAGCTGCTCTTTTCAAGGGCTCCTGGGACTTGCTGGACCATATTTTGACAGGTAAATGCGCACCTGGAGCCGAGGTTACCTGTGGGCAGCCTGATCGGTGCTCCTCCCAAAGCCCTGACAGCAGATATTGCTCAGCTTCTTGGAGACATCCTATCTGTGGGATCTGAAGTCGACAGGGGTGGGGAGCACCTGCCCAGTGGGAAGAGGGGGAGAGGATGGGGGGGCTGTGGGCCAGGAAGCAAAATCTTTCCTCCTCAACAGATTTTGAGTGTCATCCTCCTGCCCCCAGAACTGGGAGTGAGGGGTCTGAGCTGGGAACAGAAGGTAGCAGCATCCATTCACCTTCCTGCTGGGAGACTATAATCTAGAAAATGTGGGACAGCTGAGGGCGCAGGTGAGAAGATTTTAAGAGGGGACAGGGTAGAGGGAGCCTTGAATTCCATCATAGTTTGATCCTAGTTTGATCCATAGTTTGATAGGAATTGTTGGACTAGATGATCCAGTGGGTCTCTTCCAACCTGGTGATTCTATGATTCTATGATTTGGACAAGTTTCCTCCCTGAAAGAGTGGTGAAGCACTGGAAGAGGCTTGTGGTGGGGTCACCATCCCAGGAGGGCCTCAGACAATGTGTAGATGTGGCACTTTAGGAGGTGATTTAACAGGCTGACAGTTGGACTGGGTGGGCTTAGAGGTCTTTCCCAACCTTAACGATTCTACGATTCTATGATCTGCTGCCTTTCGAGCTGTGGAACGTTGGCAGAGACACAGTTTGCTCTCTGCTTCCCAGAAGAGCTGTGACAACCCGGAATCTTGGTTTCCTCATGTCTGACCTGGAGGTGCCACTTGGGGAACCAGACAGGGCAGGCAGATAAGAGTTGAGTGCACTCCGGAGCTCTCATGTCCGGTCAGGAAGGCAGAGAGAGCATCACAGACGAGCAGGAAAGGCTCCAGGACATTAAGGGCATAGGATAAACAACTCTCTCCACCTCCTAGTGTCTTAAAGAACAGCAAGAGCATCTTACTTCTGCCGTGTGCCTTGGTTTCCCCATCTCTGAAAAACAAATGGAGCAAATCCTTCTGCTTCTGAGGTTTATCCCCAAACCCACAACCTGTCAGGATATGCAGATAACCCAGAGTCAGAGCCCTTGGTGTGCAGGGAGGGCAAAACCCAAGGGAAGAGCCCTCTGCTCCCCGGGACCCCATGCAATGCCCCTTTTCTATGATGGGAGCCCCATGCTGAGCGGGTGAGGGCAGGGAAAGGTTTATTCTCTGCAGCAGAGGCAGCTAAGCCTCCCCACGAGGGTCATTCCCCTCCTGCCCCCTGACCGCTCCCTTAGCGCGAGCCTGTGTTTGTGCATTCTTGTTTTATAGGGAGGGAAAAGCCAGCAAATATAAATTAAGCAGGCAGGGAAGCTAATGAGCTGCTCTCAGGCCTCGCTGCCCATAAAATGGAGCTGCAAAAAGCAAGGTTGGCCTGGGGCGAGGGGCCTGCACGGCTCCTGCAGCGTGAGGGTCTGCTAACCAGGGCACCGCACGGAGCTCGTGGGATGGCAGACCCCACGCACAGAGCGTTTCAGGCAGAGTCCAATGGCATGAGGTTTAACACAGTCAAATGCCGGGTCCTGCACTTGGGGCACAACAACCCTATGCAGAGCTACAGACTGGGAGAAGCCTGGCTGGATAACTGCCAGGAGGAGAGGGACCTGGGGGTGTTGGTCGACAGCCGACTGCCCATGAGCCAGCAGTGGCCCAGGTGGCCAAGAAGGCCAATGGCATCCTGGCTTGGATCAGAAATGGTGTGACCAGCAGGGCCAGGGAGGTTCTTCTCCCTCTGGACTGAGCACTGGTGAGGTCGCTCCTTGAATCCTGTGTTCATTTCTGGGCCCCTCAGCACAAGAAGGATGTTGAGGCTCTGGAGCGAGTCCAGAGAAGAGCAACGAAGCTGGTAAAGGGGCTCGAGGCCCTATGAGGAGTGGTTGAGAGAGCTGGGGGTGTTTATCCTGGAGAAGAGGAGGCTGAGAGGAAACCTCATTACTCTCTACAACTACCTGAAGGGAGGTTGTAGAGAGGAGGGAGCTGGGCTCTTCTCCCAAGTGACAGGGGACAGGACAAGAGGGAATGGCCTCAAGCTCCACCAGGGGAGATTTAGGCTGGACATTAGGAGGAAGTTTTTCACACAGAGGGTGATTGGGCATTGGAATAGGCTGCCCAGGGAGGTGGTTGATTCACCTTCCCTGGAGGGGTTTAAGGCACAGGTAGATGAGGTGCTGAGGGATATGGTTTAGTGTTTGATAGGAATGGTTGGACTAGAAGATCCAATGGGTCCCTTCCAACCTGGTTGTTCTATGATTCTATGATTCTACACCCAAATATTAGAGTCAATGTAATCTTATTTGGGGCTGTCTGGATGCTTTCAGGCTCAGGGTCTGTACTGTGCTCACTCTCCATCCCAGCCATGATCTCAGGTGGCAGAGCTTTTGTGGGGAGGACAGGCTGTCCAAGCAAACCAAGCAAGAATTAGAGCTTTGAAGTATTGCTCACTGCAGCCCAACACTGAGCCAACATTTTCCCGTCCCCTGCTCCAGATCAGCCTACACAGGACACCGGAGGAGACTCCTTCCTCCAGGCTTTGAATCTCTCCAGCTGGGAATCAGCAAAGTCTTGAAGCACCACAAATGCTCGACCTCAGCAAGAACTTTGCTCCCTTGAAGTTGTAGCCAGGCTGGAGGAGCGCAAAGAGGTCAAAGCATCCTGCTCGCTGGCTTTCTGCTGGGCTAACTCCGGTTATTTCCATACAGCGCTTATGCAAGGCTCTCTGGGGGTTGCACATTGAGCTGTTGGAGCCCTGAGCATCAGGATGGAGTCTCCCAGGACTTGTCCTCAGAAGCAGCAAGGGCTGAGCTGGGTGGTTGAGACGCTTTCCCCTTGTGTCCCCAGCACTTTCCCCCATTCAACCTCAATTTCCACCCCCAACCCAGTCAAATGTTTTCAGCTAAACCATCCAAATTGCACAAAATGAGCTGCTTTACACAAATTTCAAGCCGGTTGTGTGGAAAGCAGCCTGGCACTGCAGTGACAGACACATCGCACACCCCAGATCCTCTCTGAATGCAGACGGTGCAATGCAATCCTGCCACAGCAATCTTTCCAGGGTTTTGGAAAGAGCACTGGGTGCAATGAGCTGTGCTTGTTCTCAGCTTCACAATTTCCTTGGCTTCCATTTTTGGGTCCCTTGCCTTCATAGAATCATAGAACAACCAGGTTGGAAGGGACGCATCGGATCTTCTAGTCCAACCATTCCTATCAAACACTAAACCAAGTCCCTCAAGACCTCATTCTCCCGTGCCTTAAACACCTCCAGAGAAGGTGAATCCACCACCTCCCTGGGCAGCCTATTCCAATGCCCAATGACCCTCTGTGTGAAAAACTTCCTCCTAATCTCCAGCCTAAATCTCCCCTGGCGGAGCTTGAGGCCATTCCCTCTTGTCCTGTCCCCTGTCCCTTGGGAGAAGAGCCCAGCTCCCTCCTCTCCACAACCTCCTTTCAGGGAGTTGGAGAGAGCACTGAGGTCTCCTCTCAGTCTCCTGTTCTCCAGGATAAATACCCCCAGCTCTCTCAGCCGTTCCTCATAGGGCCTGTTCTCCAGCCTCTTCACCAGCTTCGTTGCTCTTCTCTGGACTTACTCCAGAGCCTCAACATCCTTCTTGTGCTGAGGGGCCCAGAACTGAACACAGGATTCAAGGAGCGGCCTCACCAAAGCTGAGTTCAGAGGGAGAAGAATCTCCCTGGCCCTGCTGGTCACACCATTTCTGATCCAAGCCAGGATGCCATTGGCCTTCTTGGCCACCTGGGCACACTGGGAGAAGCCTGGCTGGAAAACTGCCAGGAGGAGAGGGACTTGGGGGTGTTGGTCGACAGCCGACTGAACATGAGCCAGCAGTGTGGAAAGGGGAGGCCTCTTCCCTGGCCTTCCAACACCAAAGCTCTGCTCTTCCCAGCACCTGAGCACCGATGGTTTTTATTGCATTAATAGGCACTGATGGCACTTTGCTTCCAAAACACTCCAGCTCCTAAAAGCAAAGGCGTGAGTCGACCCCCAGCCTGACCGACTGTTTTATTTCCCAATCAGCCTCATCAGCCCCCACGGTTTATGTAACTTCACTTCATGTGAAGTGGATCCGCTTCCTTCTCCCTGGAAGAAGAGATAAACAGGACAGAGAAAGCCACCAAGAGGCACACGGCCAAACTGAGATCAAATCCAGGGGAGCACGTGCTGCACCTCAGGACCCTCTTAGAATCATAGAATCATAGAACAACCAGGTTGGAAGGGACCCATCAGATCATCGAGTCCAACGAGCACTCCAGTGTAGACAGGTAAATACATGATCAAAGGTAAGTAAAGATGCTGAACAGGAGTTTAGCAAGTGCAGACCTCAAAACAGCCTTTTTTTAACCTCCTCCTGTTTTCACACTGGTCAGAGGATGTTGGCAAACGTTCTCACCATGTCTAAGAGCTGGACGATGGTTCTCGGGGACTTTCCTAAGAGGAAGAAGGGAACAGGCTGCGCTCCCTGTCATCACACACTTTAACTCAAGTGGTTCGCACGAGAAATCACTTACACCTAAGAGCAACGTTCCAACACCAGCCCTGAGCCACAAACCCAGCTGAGGAGAGACCCAGGAAAGGAAGAAAACTGGCATTGCAATGAGAAATGAGAAAAATTGCATACTGATACCCACTGACCCTAGGTAAATTTTTCTCTTCTTATTCTTATCAGATTATAGAATCATAGAACCACCAGGTTGGAAAAGACCTCTGAGTTCGCTGAGTCCAACCATACCCATCTTCCACTAAAACATATCATTAACTACCCCAGGTCAGGAAACTCAAGCTGAGTCTTGATAAATTTATTGATAAATTAAAACCAGTTTCCCTGGGTTTAATATTTACAACCCAATATACATTCCCTCCTTAGAACCAGGACTCTTCCATCCCAAAATGGGGATTTGGGATCCCTTGTTGATGCTTATTCTTGATTTTTTTTGTGGTAGATGTCTGATAGAGATATCTTGGCTTGGATCATAGAATCATAGAATCAGTCCAATTGGACTCACTGAGTCCAATCATTCCTATCAAACATTAAACCATGTCCCTCAGGACCTCATCCACCTGTGCCTTAAACACCTCCAGGGAAGGTGAATCAACCACCTCCCTGGGGCTGCCTATTCCAATGCCCAATGACCCTTTCCGTGAAAAACTTCCTCCTAATGTCCAGCCTAGATCTCCCCTGGTGGAGCTTGAGGCCATTCCCTCTCATCCTCTGTCCCTTGGGAGAAGAGCCCAGCTCCCTCCTCTCTACAACCTCCTTTCAGGTACTTGTAGAGAATAATGAGGACTCCTCTCAGCCTCCTCTTCTCAGAAAGAGTGTGGCCAGTAGGAGCAGAGAAGTGATCGTGCCCCTAAAATCAGCATTGATGAGGCTGCACCTCAGATCCTGGGTTCAGTTTTGGGCCCCTCACCACAAGAAGGACAATGAGGGGCTGGAGCATGTCCAGAGAAGGGAACAGAGCTGGGGAAGGGGCTGGAGAACCAGGGTTATGAGAGGTGGCTGAGGGAACTGGAGTTTTTTAGCTTGGAGAAGAGTAGACTGAGGGGAGACCTCATCACCGTCTACAACTGCTTGAAAGGAGATTGTAGGAAGGTGGATGCTGGTTTCTTCTCCCAAGTAACAAGTGATAGATAAGAGGAAATGGCCTCAAGTTGCACCAGGGAAGGTTCAGATTGGATATTAGGAAAAATTCCTTCCCCGAAAATGTTCTCAGGCACTGGCAGAGGCTGCCCAGGGAGGTGGGGGAGTCCCCATCCCTGGAGGTGTTCAAAAGACAGGTGGGTGACATGCTGAGGGATGTTTTAGTAGTGGACAGGTATGGTTGCCCTCGATGATCTCAAGGGTATTTTCCAACCAATTGATTCTATGATTCGATTCATCTCACATCCATAACACACCCACTGCCTGGGCTCACACAGGGCTTGCATTTCCAGGGGAGTGATTCTGCTCAGCTGGATGCAGGGAGGAAAAAAGAAAGCAGCCAACCCAGCCCCCAGATCTCTTCCTCCTGCACATCCAAATCCACGCTGGTGGGAAGCGTGAGGCCTCGGCACTGCCAACCCCAGGGACTCCGTGCTGAGAGGTGAGGGCAGAGGCATCAGTCTCTGCATCCTGTGCGGAGCTGACATCAGTTCCTCTCAGTTTTATTGACGCCTTCCCAATCCTGGCCTGATTTTTTAATTGCCTCGTAATTCCTGCAGCACTTGGAGGTTTTATAAGCCTCCTGCTTTCCCCAAGGTCAAGAAGGAGTGCCCCCAGCTCCCCCGTTTTCTTCAGCACCAACTAGCGAGTGAGCAGTAAAAGAGGAACGCGGAGGCCGTTTCCCTGAAGCGACGGGGCACACGTGCTGGGCAGGGCACTGAGGTTTAAAGGAGAAAAAATTCCTCCCCATTTAAGTAGGTTTATGGCCTTTCTCATCCTCCTCCATCTCTTGGTGCCAGGAGGTACCCAGCATGGTGGAGATGATGTTGGAAAAATGAGAGACGTCCTTCAGGCTCAGGGTTGCTGCTTTGGGGAGGATTTTAAACACGCTTTTGTCAGCCAAGTTGGAAATGTCTTACAGGACTTGGTAGTGCTAGGAGGTGAGGCTAAACCTGAGAAGCTCATCAGGAGAAGTGGGCCTGGTGGACATCCTGTGGGTGGTAGGGAGCAGGTGGGGTTTGGCTTTGCTTCATGGCAATTAAGAACAGATCGAAGCTATACGAGGCTCTGTTAAGCGGGTGTAAGGGCTGCTGTGAGTCACAGCCAAGTGGCGTTTTCTAGAGAAGGTTTCTCATTAAAACAGCCACCATGCAGCAAACCTGAGCAGGGCCGAGCACAACCAGTGCTGGTGGAGAAGGGACCTCTTATGAGGGCTTGGAGTGACAGGACGAGGGGGAAATGGCCTTAAATTGGAAGGGTGAAATTTAGATTAGACATTAGGAAGAAATTCTTCACGATGAGGGTGGGGAGGCCCTGGCCCTGGTTGCCCGAGCAGTGGTGGCTGCCCCATCCCTGGAGGGGTTCAAGGGCAGGCTGGATGGGGCTTGGAGCCATGATCCAGTGGGAGGTGTCCCTGCCCATGGCAGGGGTGGGACTGGATGGGCTTTGAGATCCCTTCCGACCAAAATCCAAGATGGATTTTGCAAAGCAACTCCTTGAAGGTGACACGTACCGTATTGCACCCTCAAGTCGGGGCTGTGCAGAACAGGTCCCATACACAGGACACAAGCTCCCATCGTGGTGGTACCTGAGGCCACGAGGATAGAATAATAATAGAATGGTT
The DNA here is from genome assembly GCA_033558105.1 of Coccyzus lansbergi. Classification (NCBI taxonomy): domain Eukaryota; kingdom Metazoa; phylum Chordata; class Aves; order Cuculiformes; family Coccyzidae; genus Coccyzus; species Coccyzus lansbergi. The sequence goes on along the minus strand of JAUMJK010000750.1, from coordinate 1,160,914 downwards.
TGGGTTAGAAAGGACCTTAAAGATCACCAACCTCCCTGCGCTGGGCAAGGACACTTCCCACTACATCAGGCCGCCCAAGGCCCACCCCAACTAGGCCTTGAACACCTCCAGGGATGGGGAATCCACAGCTTCCCTGGGCAACCTGTGCCTGTGCTTCACCATCCTCATTGTGAAGAAATGGATGGATAGCAGGGGCTCAGCCATGAGGCAGGAGATGTCAGGGAGACTGCACATGCACAAACACAGACAGGGAGGGGGTATTTTGGAGGCCTGAGCCTTTTTGGAGGAGCCAAGTCTGCTCTTCCCGTGAGAAAGTCAGACTGGAGCTTCCAATAAGCCCAGTTCAACTCAGAAATACCTCTTTCTCCCTCAGCAAGCCCTCAGCAAAGGGACTCGGCTTCTCCTGACCCCTGCTTTCCCTGGGTACCAGAATGAACAGAAATAGCACGGCAGACAGGGACTGAAGCACAGAGGTCCCAAACAGCCGCCTCCGTGTCCCGGGAGAGGAGGCAGGGAGCTGCTTTCTTGCACACAGCCATCTCCATTGTCCCTTTACACGTTTCCCAGGAGCGCCTTGTGCTGAGGGCATTACAGAACATGCGCATCATCTCAGGGCTGCACCCCAAGAGCTGCTTTTACAGCCTCCCCCCGCCCCCTACCCAAAGCAAAGGCACAGACAGACAGGGTTGCTCGTAAAAGTCAGCATGCATGTGCTTCAAGTGCCTCCAAAGCCTCTCCAGGACAGGAGAGAGCCGCAAGGGACCCCAAGCACACACATATTTTACATGGTTTGGGGTAACACCAGCTTCTTGCTGCTGTCCTACAACCCTGCACACAGCCAAGCTTCCAACAGTGCTGAGCAACTCAAAGATATCAAATGGTTGCTGGATTTGACGTGGTGGGGCAGAAGAATTTCATTAACATCTCAGATGCCAGGAAAGCTGGGGAGGGGCTCTTGATCAGGGAGGGCAGGGAGAGGATGAGGAGGAAGAGTTTTCAGCTGAAAGAGAGGAGATTGAGATGAGATCTCAGGAAGAAATGTTTTGCTGTGAGGTTGGGGAGGCCCTGGTCCAGGTTGCCCAGAGCAGTGGGCAACCCCATCCCTGGAGGGGTTCAAGGGCAGGTTGGATGGGGCTTGGAGCCCCTGATCCAGTGGGAGGTGTCCCTGCCCATGGCAGGGGTGGGACTGGATGGGCTTTGAGGACCCTTCCAACCCAAACCATTCCACGATTCCATGGTGTTTCTAGCCCCAAGCCTCACTTCGCAGCTTAGAGCCATCCAAGAGTGAATCGAACTGCAGCAGGAACGGGAGCAATAAAAATCAAATTAAGAAGAAAAATCCTTCACCATTTTTCAGCCAATCGCTGATGATGAGAGACAGATCATGATTTGTAGATGCCTAGAGATGGAGAAGTGGAGGCCATTTGAAAAGGGAGTGAATAAATAAGGCTTTGTATGAGGTCTGGAGAGATAACTTGAAGGGAGAGTGAGCTAGACAGTGTTTTTCCAGCTGAATAGAGTTTTGCCAGACAGCGTTTTGCAGGCATGTTTCAATTCAATGAAAATACCTATTCAGGATTGCAAAGTATTGTACTGTGCCCTTATTCCTTTCTCATACTCTGCCTTACTTGTAAAGACAGAAGGAAATATTTCCTCCTGTGAATATTCCTTTTGAAGAATTTCAAGATTAACCCCAAACGGAATGGAAAATCCTTCTTTCTTTCAAGCTCTCTGCTTTCAGCTGAGAGAGCTGGGGGTGTTTATCCTGGAGAAGAGGCAGCTGAGGGGAGACCTCATTGCTCTCTACAAGTACCTGAAAGGAGGTTGTGGAGAGGAGGGAGCTGGGCTCTTCTCCCAAGGGACAGGAGAAGAGGGAATGGCCTCAAGCTCCACCAGGGGAGGTTCAGGCTTGACATCAGGGAAAAATTTCTCACAGAAAGGGTGATTGGGCAGTGGCAGAGGCTGCCCAGGGAGGTGATTGAGTCACCTTCCCTGGAGGGGTTTAAGAGACAGGTAGACAAGGTGCTGAGGGACATGGTTTAGTGTTTGATAGGAATGGTTGGACTCAATGATCCGGTAGGTCTTTTCCAACCTGGTCATTCTATGATTCTGCTGGTTGGTAGCCCTCAGGGGAGACTGAAGGATCCTGGTGCACCAGCTCTGGGACTCTCCTACCTCAGTTTCTCCATGTAAGCACGAGGCTACACGTTGGGAAGGGGCAAACTCTCCTCTGCAACAGGCCATTCACTTCCCGATGACCACGGAGACCCAGACAGAGCCTCAGGCTGCTTGTTCTCAGCTGTGGGAATACAGTCGAGAAGCTAGACGGAGCAGAGAGGGTCGGAGGGCTTCTCCTTGGCGCTCGCAGCCAGGCTCTTCCTCCTTGCCAGACGTCTTGGCTGATGGCTTGCTGCTCCGTTGTCTCCTGGCACGCGCTGGCGGTGGTGGTGGAGGGCGATCGAAGGGAAGTCGGGTCAAGCCTGCAGCTCAGCCTCCCACAAGAGCATCCTGGCCCACGCCGCTGACTCTGCTGACAGCTTTACTGCTGCCACAGGCTGCGAGAGGGCAGACCCTGCGCCCCCACAGACCAGCGCTAGCCCAAAGGCAGCCGTTGGTAGCCCCAGGTGACTGGGGGAGGGTTAAACCCCCCCAAAGCCTGGAGCTGCCAGCACAGCCTTTCTCCCTTCTTCCCTCCAGACCTTACTCCTCTTGCGATTTTAGGGATGCAAACTGCACATTTTCAGATTTAAAAGGTAAAGATAGCATTTCAAGGAGGAAAACACCCGAGTGGATGGGGAGAACCATCATCCCTGATTGAGCTTAGTCAAAGCCCACATGCTCTTCCCTACCCTTTCTCTCTGCACTGCCTATAGCAACTCTGGAGCTTCTTCCCTCGCTTCTGCATCCTCTCCAGGCTCTTGGTGTTACCCAAGGGGATAAGGAGAATGCCTTTTGCAACTTGTTTACCTCATTTATTTACTAAAAAACATCCTTATCTCAGAGATGAAGACACTCGGTACCTTCTACAAACACTAATATCTGCCCTGGGATGCAGACACTTCATGTCTTCTATCAACATTTCGGCCTCTGCCCAGGGACACAGACACTGAGTCTTAAGAAAATGATGAACTCGGTAGTTAATTGACCCAAGACTGAAAGTGTGGGATGAAAGAAGAGAATGGATTAGAATTGGAACAGGTTGCCCAGGGAGGTGGTTGATTCACCTTCCCTGAAGGTGTTTAAGGCACAGGTGGGTGAGGTCTTGAGGGACATGGTTTAGTGCTTGATAGGAATGGTTGGACTTGATGATCCGATGGGTCTCTTCCAACCTGGCTGTTCTATGATTCTATGATTCTATGAAGGGATATTGGAATGGGAGAATCTGTGATTGTTTAAAGATTCCCTGAAGGACATCCTTCTCCTAACTAAGGCTGTGGAAAGCAAGCAAGCAATTTTATGTTCAAGTAGGGTTGTGCAACCTAAAGAATGTATGTATTAGGTAGGTGTAAGGATTGTACTAGCTAGGTGGGATTTTGAACATTGGTTTTGAATCATAGAATCATAGAATAAACAGGTTGGAAAAGACCCCACTGGATCATCGAGTCATAGAATCATAGAATCATAGAATCATAGAACAACCAGGTTTGAAGGGACCCATCGGATCATCGAGTCCAACCATTCCCATCAAATACTAAACCATGTCCCTCAGGACCTCATCTACCTGTGCCTTAAACACCTCCAGGGAAGGTGAATCAACCACCTCCCTGGGCAGCCTATTCCAATGCCCAATGATCCTCTGTGTGAAAAACTTCCTCCTAATCTCCAGCCTAAATCTCCCCTGGTGGAGTTTGAGGCCATTCCCTCTTGTCCTGTCCCCTGTCACTTGGGAGAAAAGGCCAGCTCCCTCCTCTCTACAACCTCCTTTCAGGTAGTTATAGAGAGCACTGAGGTCTCCTCTCAGCCTCCTCTTCTCCAGGCTAAACACCCCCAGCTCTCTCAGCCGCTCCCCACAGGGCCTGTGATACATGAGTCATGACACACTCTCAGCAACAATCCTCAAGCCCAGAGCACCCATGCCGTGTTACCCCATAAAAAGGTGTAAAACAACCACTTGTAGGAAAACGTGTTAATAAATCCATACCCAACCCCAGTTATGCTCAAGCCCTGAGACCAGGAGTTGTGCACAGACCCAGCACCCTGCCTGCTGCCCACAATCCCTGAGCACTGACCCCATCTCCCCCTATCCCTGGAGGTGTTTAAAAGGCAGGTGGATGAAGTGCTCAGCGATCTGGTTTAGTAGCGGACAGGGACGGTTGGGCTCGACGATCTTGAAGGTCTTCTCCAACCTAATGATTCTCTGTTCCTGTGCACAAAGCCCTCACAGCGCCCGATAAATGCCACTGCCCAGACATGACCTAGGTGAGGAGCGCGGTGGTGGGCGAGGGCTGAAGGCCAGCCGCCTGCTATGAGATCTGCTGCTGTTCTCCACAAAGAATAGCCCCTTGTCCTGCCCCGACGGCTCCCCCCCAACCAAGGGGCTGGGGGCAGCGGGGCAGTGTGGTGTCAGGGACAAAAAGTATTAAGTTTGGAGACTCAGAGACAAAAGACCTGCCAAACGGGGTCAGACAGAGCCGCCGCAGTCCTTGGCCCGTCCTCAGCAGTACCAGACCTGTGGCTTCACGCCAGGATGCTGCCACTCCAAAAGGCAAAGGGCTACTGCCCCCTCCCAGTGAAGCCTCGAGAAAAGGAGGATGAGGGGAGACCTCATCACTGCCTACAAGTGCCTGAAAGGAGAGTGTAGAGAGGTGGGTGCTGGGTTCTTCTTCCAAGTGTCAGGTGGTAGAATCATAGAATCACCAGGTTGGAAAAGGCCCATCGGATCATCGAGTTCAACCATTCCCATCAATCACCAATCCATGTCCCTCAGCACCTCGTCCACCCATCCCCTAAACCCCTCCAGGGAAGGTGACTCAAGCCCCTCCCTGGGCAGCCTCTGCCAGTGCCCAATGGCCCTTTCTGTGAAAAACTTCCTCCTAATATTCAGCCTGAACCTCCCCTGGAGGGGTTTCAAAGACATGTACATGAAGCGCTTAGGGAGCCGGTTAGTAACACACAGGTACGATTCAGCTTGATGATCGGAAAGGTCTTTTCCAACCTAGTGATTCTATGATTCTATGAAGCATCATTTATTCAACACTGAGGGACACATGGCAAGAATGGCACACAGGGGAATGGTGCCAAGGGGATGTCAGGGAGGTCTCACACACATCTGCCTTTCCTCGGCTGGACAAGGAGCAGTTTGGATGGAATCAAGCCCTCCTGCCCCCTGGCAGTGTCTCATGCTAAGCAGGGGAGGCACCAGGCAGACATGTGCTTCCCGCTGTGGTGAGGGTTTATTTTACCAGCTAAAATAATTTAATTTAGTGGAAATTTTTCCTCTTCTCAACCTGCTTTCTCCTGTAAGCAGCCCAACCTCAGGAATGGCTCATCAGCTGGATGGGAACCAAGCTGGCTGGCACATGAAGTCAGAAGGCACATAAAAAGCCAGGTTATGTCATTTATTTTCCAACCAGGCATAGCTGGGGGGCAAAATGTCATCGCTAATGGAATTTACTGGTCCTGATGTCAGAGCAGATGTACAGGAGGGGGCACAAGTCATGCTACAAGCTGTGTCTGTGTGTGTGTGTTCAGTGCACTCCTGCAAATCTCCGGGTCTGCAGAAGGAAAAAACACATTTGCTGTCACACTGCATGCACACACCAGAACAATCAGAGTCGTAGCATGGTTTGGGTTGGAAGGGACCTTAAAGATCTGCCATGGGCAGGGACACCTCCCACTGGATCAGAGGCTCCCAGCCCCATCCAACCTGCCCTTGAACCCCTCCAGGGATGGGGCAGCCACCACTGCTCTGGGTAACTTGGGCCAGGGCCTCCTCACCCTCACCATGAAGAATTTCTTCCTAATGTCCAATCTAAATTGTTCACCTTCCAATTTTAAACCCTTCCCCCTTGTCCTATCATTCCATGTCCTTGTATAAAGTCCCCCCTCCCCAGGTTTCCTGCAGACCCTTTCAGCACTGGAAGCTGCTCTAAGGTCTCCCCATGGCCTTCTCTTCTCCAGGGTGAACAACTCCAACTCTCTCAGCCTGTCCTTGCAAAGGAGGTTCTCCAGACTTCAGATCATCTCTGTGGCCTCCTCTGAACTTGCTCCAACAGCTCCATGTCCTTCTTGTGCTCAGGACTCCAGAACTGGACTCAGGGCTCCAGGTGGGTCTCACCAGAGCAGAGCAGAGGGACAGAATCCCCACAGTCACCCTGCTGGACCCACTGCTTTGCAACCAGCCAAGGATACAGTTGGTTTCTGGGCTGCACGCACACATTGCAGGCTTAATAAGGTGTAGCGGGTTTATTTTAGCAGAGCTCACCCAGCTACTGAAGTTCTAAGCACCGACAAACCTTTATCCATAGAATCATCATAGAATCACCAGGTTGGAAAAGACCCACCGGATCATTGAGTCCAACCATTCCTATCAAACACTAAACCATGTCCCTCAGTACCTTGTCCACCCGTCCCTTAAACACCTCCAGGGAAGGCAAGTCAACCCCCTCCTTGGGCAGCCTGTTCCAGTGCCTAACGACCCTTTCTGTGAAGAATTTTTCGAGCCTCAACCTCCCCTGGCGGAGCTTGAGGCCATTTCCTCTCGTCCTGTCCCCTGTCACTTGGGAGAAGAGGCTCATGTCATGTCACGTCAGCTTGCTGCTCTTAGGAGTGGAATGGACAGCACAGCCATGGTGGATCAAGATGCACCAAACAATGTGAGAAATAAGCAGGCAGCAGATCCACAGCCAGAGCAAAACCCACTCACCTGGCAGGGTCTCAGCAAACCCCTCTCCTGGTGAAGGTCCTCATACAGCAAGTGCAAGTACTGGTCATGAACCTCATGGGATGTGGGAAGCTTGGATATCTGAGCTGAGCTGTCCACTTGTGGTTGTGGTAACATCTCCACAGCAGCAGAACTTAATGATCCTGCAGGGAAAAGAAATATCTTGCATTTTTTTTTTCTATCAAGGCTGCCAGCTGTCCATTATGTTTAATAGGACAGTTATCGTACGTTAAATACTGGCATGATTAAAAACATATTTATAAAGGATTAGCAGCTCTGTAACGGCTACACGTCTGTTCCGAGGCCGTTAAATCTCCCAGAATGTGTTTCTAATCATCTATACAATAACCGTCTTAATAAATCAGAATTAGAGGCACATTTGAGCGAGCGTGGATTCCACATTGCACCTGGAGGGGTTTTGTCAAGGGGAAGTGGGAGAAGAAAACCCAACAGGCAGAAGAGGTCTGAAGGAAAACCAACTGCTGGTTGCAGAAATCCAGCAGTGCTTGAAGATGGAGAGCACCTGATGGAGACAACGTGGACCAGAACTCCTAGTTCCAGCTCCCTGGGTCATGGCTAGACATAGGTGTGTGGGACCAAGGTGAGGAGAGCAGCCTGCACACCCACCCATGGGTTGAAACCCTTGGGTTTGGAGCATGACAGCCCTCAGGGCAGACCGGGGCTGCTCCAGTTTTCCTTGCACTTCCATTTCATAGAATCATAGAACCATAGAACAACCAGGTTGGAAGGGACCCATCTGATCTTCTAGTCCAACCATTTCTATCAAACACTAAACCAAGTCCCTCAAGACCTCATCCACATGTGCCTTAAACACCTCCAGGGAAGGTGACTCAACCACCTCCCTGGGCAGCCTATTCCAATGCCCAATCACCCTCTCTGTGAAAAACTTCCTCCTAATCTCTAGCCTAAATCTCCCCTGGTGGAGCTTGAGGCCATTCCCTCTTGTCCTGTCCCCTGTCCCTTGGGAGAAGAGACCAGCTCCCTCCTCTCCACAACCTCCTTTCAGGTAGTTGTAGAGAGTAATGAGGTCTCCTCTCAACCTCCTCTTCTCCAGGATAAACAACCCCAGCTCTCTCAGCTGCTCCTCATAGGTTCTGTTCTCCAGCCCCTTCACCAGCTTTGTTGCTCTTCTCTGGACTTGCTCCAGAGCCTCAACATCCTTCTTGTGCTGAGGGGCCCACAACTGGACACAGGATTCAAGGAGCGGCCTCACCAGTGCTGAGTACAGAGGGAGAATCACCTCCCTGGACCTACTGGTCACACCATTTCTGATACAAGCCAGGATGCCATTGGCCTTCTTGGCCACCTGGGCACACTGCTGGCTCATGTTCAGTCAGCTGTCGACCGACACCCCCAGGTCCCTCTCCTCCTGGCAGTTTTCCAGCCAGGTTTCTCCCAGTCTGTAGCTCTGCATAGGGTTGTTGTGCCCCAAGTGCAGGACCCGACATTTGGCCGTGTTAAACCTCATCCCATTGGACTCAGCCCAGTGGTCCAGCCTGTTTAGGTCCCTTTGCAGAGCCTCCCTACCCTCCAGCAGATCGACACTTGCACACAGCTTTGTGTCATCTGCAAACTTGCTAAGGGTGCCCTCAATGCCTTCATCCAGGTCATTGATGAAGACATTGAACAGGACTGGACCTAGTACTGATCCCTGGGGAGCCCCAGGGCTCAGTGCTAGGTCCAGTCCTGTTCAGTGCTTGCATTTGTTGCGTTTCTCACCCAGGCTGATGAGCTGACGCTCCAGCCGTGCTCCCGAGGATGGATGTGGGGCAGCCGTACCCTGCTGTTAGCAGAACGCCCGGGCGCGGCGAAGGCATTCAGCAAAAATAAACGCCGAGGCCGAGTTGGAAATGTTTATTTTCCAACTCCAGGTCATTCATCCAGTGACACTGCTCTGTTCCAGCCAGTCTCTCTCTGTTTATATCAGATGATTAATGAGATACAGATTGTCTTTAGCCTTGATGGATGTTGCAGTCACCAGGGAGAAGTACGAATTTGGGCTTTCTCCTCCCACCTCTGTCTGCAGCCACCACACCATCCCGATTGGCTTGGAGAACAGATTTTCTTCCCTTCTCATGCAATCAAATCCAAGATTTTATTACTTTCTTTTTTTTTTTTTTTTTTTTTTTTTTTTACAGCCTGTCCATCTGCCTTCTGCACTCAGCCCTCTTCTAGCTGGAACCTCTGGTGACCCAGGAACACGGTTTGAGCTGCAACCAGTTCAGAGAAAGGGAAGGGACACATCAAACAGTAAACAAATGAGGGAGTCGGAGATTTAAAGGGAAAAGGCAACCTGGGTTCAGCCACTCCAAATCTCACGACTGACTCAGAAGGGAGGGATCTGCAGGACACACAAAGCTTGAGAGTGTGGCATCCACCGGACACTGCAACCACTGTCACAACAAATCAGCCTAACCCCAGTGCGATGCACGGATGCCATTCCCAGAGGAGACAGGGCTGTCCCTGCTCCAGAAAATCCTACGTACAACTCCAGCATCACCTTTGTACTTTTTTTCCTCCTGGGCTACAGACCTGCTCAACCAATGCCATTCCGATGCTGCACCCATTGATCCATCTCCCATTTTCCTAGAAAGGGAGGCTTGGCCGAGCAGCTCAGTTTTTCCTCCTTCGAGGAATTCCTATCAAACATTCCTAGGAGCTTATTTCTAACCCGTGTGCCATGGCACAATGGAGAGGGACCAGCGAGCTGGGGCTGAAACCACAGACGCAGGGTCTTAACCACATGTATAATAGCTAATTAACCCCACTAATCAAACACCACCAGGTAATCACACCGCATAGAGACAAGGAAGCTTTAAGGAAGTGCAGAACATAAATTAATGAGCCCAATTAATAATAATAATTGACTCTGCAATGGCTAAATGGGGCTGGATGGAAACCAGCTTGAATGCATCACTGCACCAATGCTTCCGCATCCCCCCAGAGCACGGCTCGGGGCAGGAGCAGTTGACACATCTCTCCAGCACTCAAAGCTTAAATTGAAAAGCTGCCATTAACATTAAAAAGAAAAAAATAGCTTTTAAAAAACCCCATACGTTTCTATTCCCCACCTCCCCCTTCTTTTCCTTCTGATTCACCCTTCTGATATTTTACTTGGACTCCAACCCTAATGCATTCGTCCTTCTTAGCACATTTTTGGGCTGCTTCCACCATTGTTCTTGGAAACCTGTTTTTTTTAGTAAAGGACATATATTTAGATATACAACCTGGTCTCTCACGTTAAAAACCCTACGATGGGCTGTGAAGAGCTTATAGAAAAGGGAATCGGTCCATGGCTGCTGCCAGAGATGCACTCGGCAAGAGGCTTGTGCCACAGGGCTGTGAGCGTGTGCAAGGGTGTGTGTGCAAGGGTGTGTGTGCAAGGGCATGAGTGATGCTGGAAAAAAAGAATCATAGAAAGGGTCATTGGGCACTGGCAAAGGCTGCCCAGGGAGGGGGTTGATTTACCTTCCCTGGAGGGGTTTATGGATGGGTGGACAAGATGCTGAGGGACATGGTTTAGTGTTTGATAGGAATGGTTGGACTCGATGATCTGGTGGGTCTCTTCCAACCTGGTGATTCTATGATTCTGGTGGGTACCTGGCTCTGGATGACAGGAACCTCTCAGTGGCAGTGGATGTGACATCACCAGTGGGATGTTTGTCTCTGGCTCCGTCTCCAATGTAGGAATATCTCCTGAAAGCTTTGCCAGCACAAACAGAGGGCTGGTGGCTTCAGATGCCTCCATGTCCTCCCCAAAAGCTGCTGTCATAGAATCATAGAATCATAGAATCACCAGGTTGGAAGAGACCCATAGGATCATCGAGTCCAACCATTGCTATCAAACACTAAACTACGTCCAGATCAGAACAGTTTAACCTGTTCCTGTCAGCTACCCAGAGTAAAAGTAAAATAGTCCTGGAAAAAGAAACGAACTTAAAATGCTTTTTAAAAGAGCAGCAGCTATCTTCAAGCACTTCAGCTCCTCCTCATCCCTCCGGACTTCGCTCCAGCCCAGCTCAGGTGGACATGAGCGTTTCCTTAAACCAGGCAACACCCCTAAATATATTTACAGCCGGGTCCTGGGCCATGGTTAGGGGTTGCTCCACCCATGGTCATGGTCCCCAGTTGGAGGAGGCTCAGGTCATCCCAGCTGATACCACACTTTGCCAACGGAGGGGGTGGGTTTGGATGGGCTGGTTCTAATAACTTCCGAGCGCTCAGCCCGCACCCAAACATCTCATTTTGAAAAGGCAGGTTGGAGTCCAAGAAGCACTCGCAGGCTTTTCATAAACACACTTTAATAATCTTCATCAAGAATTTTAATACAGAGCGAGCTGCCTGCCAGGAACTGCATTTACACTGTCAGCTGTGGAGAGGAACAGCCCTGCATCGCTGCTCAATAGCAGAAACACCCTGGCTCCCTCCCTCTGAGTTTTTCTTCTCTTCCCTTTTGTACGAAACGTGGTGTTTCGGATATCGGAGGGATTAATAACTCTGGTGAGGAGCCAGCGAGCTCCCTGTAGCATCCCCTAGTAGCACTGGGGTGCAGCCCCTTTGCCTTGCCCCGCCACGTGCCTACCACCATCCCACTCCCATCTCCTGCCCAGAGGGACCTCAGCTGGCCTCACACTTCATCTCGTTTTTTCCTTTTTCCTTATTTTTGGCATTTAAAGGCTTCAGGCAGTATCTTTCCTTCTCTCCTGCTACCCTGCTGAATCATAGATTCATGGAACAGCTAAGGTTGGAAAAGACCTCTAAGCTCACCAAGTCCAACTGTCAGCCCAGCCCCATTGTGTCTGCTAAACCACGTCCCAAAGTGCCACCTCTACACATATTTTTAACACCTCCAGGGATGGAGACTCCAACACTGCCCTGGACTGGTGCTTCCACCATTCTTCTGTGAAGAAATTTTTTCTAATATCCGATCTAAACCTCCACCGGGCAATGTAAAGCCATTTCCTCTCATCTTTTCACCTGTTACTTAGGAGAAGAGACCAACACTCGCCTTGCTACAATCTCCTTCCAGGAGTTGTAGAGAGCAATAAGGTCCCTCCTTAGCCTCCTCATCTCAAGACTAAACAACCCCAGGGCCTTCAGACATCTCTAACAACCCTTGTTCTCCAGCCTCTTCCCCAGCTCCATTCCCCTTTCTGGATGCGCTCCAGCCCCTCAAAGTCCTTCGTGGAGTGAGGGGCCCAAAACTGAGCACAGGATTTGAGGTGTGGCCTCACCAGCTCCCCCGTCCACCGGGATAGAATCACAGAATCATAGAATCATAGAACAACCAGGTTGGAAGGGACCCATCGGATCTTCTAGTCCAACCATTCCTATCAAACACTAAACCAAGTCCCTCAAGACCTCATCCACCCATCCCTTAAACACCTCCAGGGAAGGGGAATCAACCACCTCCCTGGGCAGCCTATTCCAATGCCCAATGACCCTTTCTGTGAAAAACTTCCTCCTAATCTCTAGCCTAAATCTCCCCTGGTGGAGCTTGAGGCCATTCCCTCTTGTCCTGTCCCCTGTCACTTGGGAGAAGAGCCCAGCTCCCTCCTCTCCACAACCTCCTCTCAGGTAGTTGTAGAGAGCACTGACGTCTCCTCTCAGCCTCCTCTTCTCCAGGATAAACAACCCCAGCTCTCTCAGCTGCTCCTCATAGGGTCTGTTCTCCAGCCCTTTCACCAGCTTCGTCGCTTTTCTCTGAACTTGCTCCAGAGCCTCAACATCCTTCTTGTGCTGAGGGGCCCAGAACTGGACACAGGATTCAAAGAACGGCCTCACCAGTGCTGAGTCCAGAGGGAGAATCACCTTCCTGGCCCTGCTGATCACACCATTTCTGATACAAGCCAGGATGTCATTGGCCTTCTGATGATCCCTTCCCTGCCCCTGCTGGCCGTCCTACCGCTGATCCAAGCCAGGAGGGCTTGTATGATACCCAAAATGTTGCCGTCACAGGCTCTGCACAGGGTGGTGGCTGGAGACACACTGTGCATTCAGATTGAGGGAGTAATGGGGCAGGGGGTGAGCTACGGATACGGTTACCAGTGCTTTCCTTTCACAGCAAAGATTAAGAGGATCAGAAAACATTTTCCTGCTGGCGATGGTATCAAACAATTACAGGGATTAGGCGAGGGCTTTGCCATCCTCTGGCACATCAGGTTTTAGTTTCTGCCAAAGGCAAAATACCCAATTTGATGTACTTCGAACCCAAAGGGCTGTTTACGATGGGAATCATATTTTTTACAGTCTTTTTCCCAACAGCTGAAAACACTCTGGTTGGAATCACCCTCCAGATGCTGCTCCAAGAGACATCCGTGCCCGACTGAGCCAGGGGTGGACGTCACCCCTCTGTGTCCCCATACAATGGTCCCACCTTGAAGGGAAGGGCTCAGACAGGAGCAGAGTCTGAAAAATACCTCAGGGTGACTTCAGTGTCAGCGTCTCCTTCCACCCAGTTCTTATCAAGTCTTATATTTCTTGGGGGCAGGGGAGGAGGTGGCATTTTTGAACACCCGTTCCTGGCACATCAAAGAGTTGGTCTGTTTTGAAGCCTGTTCCCAAGCGACTGACATGAAGAAAGAATATAAAGAACCCCCAACTCAGTGAAATAAAATGATGAGATTAGAAGCACCAGATGGCTTCTCTTAACCTCATTTAGCAGAGGTGGGGAATGCCAGTTTTCCAAGAGGACTGGCACCACCACCTCCACCGCTTTCCCTGCCCTTGTGAAGTTCTTACCTTATTTATTTACTTGAGAGCAGAAAAGCTGAGGAAGCCGCCCGGGAGAAATACCAAACTTCTGCCAAGTGTTTTTGAAGTCCCACCACAAGTTGCCTTTTACAGGCAGGGGAGTGGGATGGAGAGGTAGAAGGAAGGTCATTTCTTCTTGTGGAAACCCCCAAAAAGGCTTTGGAGAGCCGAAAGGACCTTTTCATCGCGTGGGCAGGGGAAAGGTGCCAGATGGGTTTGGGGAAGTGGTGGTGGGAAGTCCCTGCATGGTTATGGCATCTGCTAGTGCCAGGGCAATACAGGCCGCAAGATACCTTAATAATAAATAATAAACCTCAAAAACAGTAGGAACTTAAAAGATGCTGTCCCCAAAAATCTCTCCAGAGCAGACAGAAGCCTCCCATAGATTCCACTACTGTCATTAATGGTCTTCTTCAGCTCTTTTAGGTACCTGCAAAACTGCTCCCAATGCCTCTGCAGTCTCCAGGTGGGGAAGGTCTATCTGCACGGTGCTTCACAGAATCATGGAATCATAGAATGGTTTGGGATGGAAGAGACCTCAAAGCCCATCCAGTGCCACCCCTGCCATGGGCAGGGACACCTCCCACTGGATCAGGGGCTCCAAACCCCATCCAACCTGCCCTTGAACCCCTCCAGGGATGGGGCAGCCACCACTGCTCTGGGCAACCTGGGCCAGGGCCTCCCCACACTCACATAACAACATTTCTCCTAAGATCTCATCTCAATCTCCCCTCTTTCAGCATAAAGCCATTCCCCCTTGTCCTCTCCCTGCTCTCCCTGATCCAGAGCCCCTCCCCAGGTTTCCTGCAGCCACTTTCAGCACTGGAAGCTGCTCTAAGGTCTCCTCAGAGCCTTCTCTTCTCCTGGCTGAACAACCCCAGCTCTCTCAGTCTGTCCTCATACAGGAGATGCTCCAGCCCTCACATCACCTCTGTGGCCTTCTCTGGACCTGTTTCAACAGCTCCATCTCCTTCTTACATTGAGGATTCCAGAACTGGGCAAAGGACTCCAGGTGGGTTCTCATGAGCGAGGAGCAGAGGGGTAGAATCCCCTCCCTTGCCCTCCTGCCCACACTTGTTGTGATGCAGCCCAGGACATGGTTGGCTTTGTCCAGGTGCATCCTTGCAGTGGCATCAGGAGCATCCAAAAAGAAAAGACCTTCAGACACTCAAAATAACCTTCACAAGGCCAAGGTTTAGAGATGGTTTAGAGATGGGGCATGGTTTAGAGACTGGTGGGAATGGTTGGACTTGATGATCCGGTGGGTCTCTTCCAATCTGGTGATTCTGTGATTCTGTGAAAATCAAGTCCTGGAGCAACACATGAGCCACATTCTCGCCCTGAGTGGCCATGGAGAAAATCCAGGTATGCCGGTGCCTCCCGTCAAGCTCGAAACAGCCGTCGCTCCCCAGGGTCTCAGCTTTCCACCAGCCGGTGGAGCAAGATGTTATACCTTGTTTGTGTTTCTATGGTATTACCCTGCCTGCTGGCTCCCATCCTGCAGCCCCCACCGGCTAAATCTCTGCGAGGTTAATTTCGAACATGAAAAACGGCCTCCCAAGAGCAACTGCGGTTGATTTAAAATAATAAAAATGGAAATCTCAGATTTGATGACTAATCCCGGGGGACCAGCTTAAATTAGTGCAAACCAATCGGCCGCAAAAGACCAGAGGAAAATTCCTGCTGGACTTCTCTCCTCAGTCCACTCCCTGGCTTCATTTTCCATCTCCAGATCCTTCCAGCCTGCAAACATATACAGTGTTGCCTCGGCAACTCGGAGACGAGATATATGTACATGAGAAAATGAGACAATCTCTTTCCCTAGTGATTGCCTGGAAGGTGGAAAATGAAAACCTGTTCTTGTCTTAAAGCACCGTCAGCTCATACCAGACATGCTCGCGCCCTAACCTGCTCTTGAACTACCTCCATCTCCCACATGAACAAAAATAACCATCCGCTCACAGGTGTTGGTCCCAGATCTACCTGCTCTCTCATCTTAGACCTGAGGGAAATGCAGGAAGATGCACCAGGGGATGGTTAGGTTGGACATTAGGAGAAGGTTCTTCCTCACAGAGGGTCGTGGAGCCCTGGAACAGCTCCCGGGGAAGCAGTCACAGAGCCTGACAATATTCCAGAAGCATTTAGCCAGCGCTCTCAGCCCCATGGTGTGAATGTTGGGGTGTCCTGTGCAGGGACAGAAGCTGGACTCGCTGATCCTTGCAGGTCCTACTCGGGAAATTCTACGATCCCAAGGAAGGATGCTCAGGACATGAAGACTCATCCAAACACATGCTCTGTCCAGAAGTGCTTTCTCTCTTGCACACACAAACTGGCTTGTTCCTCCATCTTCCAGGAGCTTGGGTTCATTTGTGAACCCTAGTTCATCTGTGCCTTCAGTCCAGCCTGGACCAGACGGACTCCACTCAGCCAGGCTACTGCAGGCCCCACGTGTTGGTGCTCCATCGGTGCTACACTTTGTCTTTGAAAAGCCTCTGCAGCTCAGGGCTTATAAGAAAAATAAGCATGATGTACACCAGGAGTATAAAACAGAGCATCAATGGCATATCCCAAGCCATCACAGAATCACAGAATCACAGAACAACCAGGTTGGAAGGGACCCATCGGATCTTCTAGTCCAACCATTCCTATCAAACACTAAACCAAGTCCCGCAAGACCTCATCCACCCGTCCCTTAAACACCTCCAGGGAAGATGAATCAACCACCTCCCTGGGCAGCCTGTTCCAATGCCCAATGACCCTTTCTGTGAAAAACCTCCTCCTAATCTCCAGCCTAAATCTCCCCTGGCGGAGCTTGAGGCCATTCCCTCTTGTCCTGTCCCCTGTAACTTGGGAGAAGAGCCCAGCTCCCTCCTCTCTACAACCTTCTTTCAGGCACTTGTAGAGAGTAATGAGGTCTCCTCTCAGCCTCCTCTTCTCCAGGCTAAACACCCCCAGCTCTCTCAGCCGCTCCTCATAGGTTCTGTTCTGCAGACCCTTCACCAGCCTATCCTCATATCATCCTGCTCCAAGTTCCCACTGCTCTGTGCATCATAGAATCATAGAATGGTTTGGGTTGGAAGGGACCCTAAAGCCCTTCCAATTCCAACCCCCTGCCAGGTCAGGGACACCTCCCACTGGGTGCTCCAAGCCCCATCCAACACCTCCAGGGGCATCCACAACTTCTCGGGACAATCTAGGCCAGGGCTTCCCCACCCTCATCATGAAGAATTTGTTCCTAATGTCCAATCATCACCCTTTGCAACCCACAGTCAGCCTTGGAAGGGCAGTGTGGTCTGCCGGGATGAGGTTGTTCTACACTAACACAGGAGTCCAGGGATCAGAGAATCACTAAGGTTAGAAAAGGCATCTAAGATCATCAACCCAACCCCACCGTGACTACTAAATGTGTATATAGACCCCCTGTGGGCTGCTGCAGCCATTGCCACCAGCCCCACCAGCCCATGCAGTCCCTCTTTGTGGCAGCACCCACTCTCTCCTTGACCATTCCCCCCTAGCCTTGTGCCGAATGAATCTCGACACTGGAATTTTCCTCGGCATTAGCAGCATTTTTTCCTCTCCAACCCCATCCCCTAAGGGACCCGCCTGACCTGCAAGCAATTAGAACACTGGGACTCATGAACTCCCCGCGACGTCTTGGCTGCACAAGGACATGATGAAAAGACCCGTTCCCCTCGCTGCAGCTCGGCACCACACTCCACTTCCCTAGGAGCTTTGTTGTGAACTGTGGCTATCGGAACACTCCTTGCTCAGACGTTTCCCATCTGGAGTCAATTGCTCCATCGGTCCCCTCAACCGGCAGGAATCCTGTGCCGTGGGACTGATTGATCGAAGCACAAACGATTAATTACAAATAACAGGAAGGCTCCAAAACAAGGAGAATAGCTGGGTGAAGAGGGTTGCTAGTGTACGTCATGGATACAACTGCCTTTCTTCAAGACATCTACAGCATCCTTCCTCGAGTCTGCCCAGAGAAGTTGTGGATGCCCCTGGAGGTGCTGGATGGGGTTTGGAGCAACCTGATCCCGTGGGAGGTGTTCCTGCCCATGGCAGGGGTGGAACTGGATTGGTTTTGAGGTCCCTTCCAACCCAAACCATCCTGTGGCTCTATAACTCTTCCTACTGCAATTGAGAAGCAGCATGGACTGGCCAGGGACATGGATTCAGGGGCTGCTGTCACGATTGTGCTATAAAGATAAAACTCCCTTCTCTGTTCTACTACAGCTGAGCATGAGACGAGTCAGAGGCTCTTGGGGAGCCATTCCTTCGGCTCAACCTCTAAGCCCTATGCCCAGGACACTGGAGAAATCTTATAATGAAATTTTGGCTTTCTCAAAAGCCCTGCAGGCTTTGCCACAGGTCTCAGTGGAGCAAAGAACCCATCCCTTGCTTCCAGTTCCACCATCGTCTTTTTTTTAATAAAGTTCCTCTTGTGACATTTGGCCCATCAAACACAGCAAGTGCCTTTTAATACCCACCTCCCTGTGCCAGGGATGTAGCCAGATTTATTCTCGGGCTGCTCCATCCCTGCACCACCTGATATGGCTTTGAAATGCACAAGGGGGATAGAAAGGATGGTACATAATTTCTCATAAAGACAAGGCAAAATCTACTTTCCCGAAGTGTGAAAACTCATAGAATCATGCAATGGTTTGGGTTGGAAGAGACCTCAAAGCCCATCCAGTGCCACCCCTGCCATGGACAGGGACACCTCCCACTGGATCAGGGGCTCCAAGCCCCATCCAACCTGCCCTTGAACCCCTCCAGGGATGGGACATCACAACTTCTTTATCCAAATAGAAAGTATCTCTCAGATTTTCCATCCCCTGAACACTGAGAAATCCGACCCATATTTGTGGAAACGGCCGCGAAGGTAAAGCTGATTTCTGCCATTAAGACCTTCCCGTGCTGGGGTGCAGAGAAGATGAAGTGAAAACAAAGGGTGGGAAAATGTGATTCGATCTCCTTTTTAAAGCACTAACAGCTTCAATGAAGAGCCTTGCAAACTGTAACGTGGAGGGTGGAGCAGGATTAAGATCATAAATAACTCCCAGAGAAGAAAAATGATGCCCTTTCACACGCTGGTAGCGTGTTATCTTTAAAGCTCAAGGAAGATAAAATAACTGTCTTCAAATATCACCACCTTTCATCCCAAAGGACTGGTTTTAACTTGTTTTTCAGGGATCACAGCTGCAGTGTGACCACCTTCGGGCTGGAATTCAGCAGCCGCTTGGCCACGCAGGACCATGCCGCAGGAGGGGATGGATTCTTATCCCATTAAAATGATGAGCTGGCATTGCAGTGGTAATTGATAACAGCTTGTCCTGAAGAGTGATTAAACTCTGTTTTGAAACGCTGGCCCTGAGGCCAGTCTCTAAGAGCAGGGCGAAGCCGGATCCAAAGGCAGAGCATCTATTTTATATCAGAAACCAGCCCAAGATACAGAGTGGGGATCCTGGACCCTCCCCAGCCCTGCTGGTCCTTTCTCCCCACTGTGCTTTGATAACTAAGCATCCTGGGTTTCCACTTCATTCCACCTCTGAACAAGCTTTTCCCCTTTAAAGATAAAAGCTTGAGATCCAAACCATACTCAGAATGGTTTGGGTTGGAAGGGACCTCAAACCCCATCCTGTTCCAATCTCCTGCCATGGGCAGGGACACCTCCCACTGCATCAGGGGCTCCAAGCCCCATCCAACTTGCCCTTGAATCCCTCCAGGGATGGGGCAGCCACCACCGCTCTGTCCAAATAGAAAGTGTCTCTCACTTTTTGATTTGCCAAAAGCAAAGAGTTTGCTTCTCCCGATGGGGATGAAGGTCAGATCTCCAGCTCAACCAGCCCAATCTCCAAAGCAGTAAGTGTTTTCTCCCTGGCAGCACTGACCAAGGGCAGAGGTGCTGCTCAGACCCATGGATCCACGGTTAGGAACACGGACCCAGAACCGAGTAAAACTGCAGGTGGAATTTTAGGTAGTTGGGATGCATTTCCTTAAACTGGAATTTAGGCAGGAGTCCAAGACTAACACCCCCCACCTCCCCTCTCGCAAATAGTGCCGAGGGCTCTTTAACAGCCCTGAGTGGTCTAGGCCTGGGTTAATGTCTTATCCATAAGTTATTCAGTATTTCCTTTTACAGACAAAATAGTTGGAATACTTCTCTTTCTCTCTTCAAATTGCAGTTGTGGAGGTTACACAAAACCCTGCAGCCTCTGCACTATTTCCATATGTGGCACCAACTTGGGAAGTGTCCGTTTCATGGCAGTCCCACCTCTTGAATTCTTATGGGAACTCCAGCGTTATCGAGTTTATAGCGGCACTAAAACCACAGAGATAAAAGCAGTCTCCTCGTCAGCCTCAGAACTTGGCAGGGCTGGGAAAACAGGCTCCCCAGACTGCTGGTTGTGTCTTGGAGCGTCCCAGGTAGGATTTTGGGGTAGGTGCATCTCCTGGTCTTTCCCCTAAGGTGACACCTCCCACTGGATCAGGGGCTCCAAGCCCCATCCAACCTGCCCTTGAACCCCTCCAGGGATGAAGCAGCCACCACTGCTCTGGGCAACCTGGGCCAGGGCCTCCCCACCCTCACTGCAAAACATTTCTCCCCAAGATCTCAACTCGATCTCTCCTCTTGCAGCTGAAAACCATTCCTCCTCGTCCTATCCTTGCCCTCCCTGATCCAGAGGCCCTCCCCAGCTTTCCTGGAGCCCCTATCAGTACTGGAAGTTGCTCTACTGTCTCTTTGGAGCCTTCTCTTCTCCAGGCTGAACAACCCCAGCTCTCCCAGCCTGTCCTCGTATGAGAGGTGCTCCAGCCCTCACATCATCTCCGTGGCCTCCTCTGGACTCGCTCCAACAGCTCCATGTCCTCCCTGTGCTGAGGTCTCCAGAACTGGACACAGGACTCCAGGTGGGTCTCACCAGAGCAGAGCAGAGGGGCAGAATCCCCTCCTTTGCCTGCTGGTCCCACTGCTCTGGATGCAGCCCAGGACATGGTTGGCTTCTGGGATGTGTGTGCCTACTGTCAGCTCATGTGAAGCTTCTCATCCCACAGCATCCCAGGTCCTTCTTTTCAGAGCTGCTTCCAATCCATTCTCACTTGGAGGGGATGATGTCCCCTGGGAGCCTGAGCTACACCCAAATCAAAGCCTGAGCACCCGCCCTGAGGCAGCTGTGGGGTTCTGATTTTGCACCAGAAGAGTGTTCTGTATACTCTCAGTGCTCTGACTGTATCCTGATCCTGAACCCCTTGGAAAACTGGGAAAGACTAAGCACAAGTCTGGACCCATCCAACATTTCCAGCTTACTCAGGGAACAACGTCTTCTTCCCATGGCAGAGTTGAATCAACATTCTTTTTCCCCTTCTTCCTTCAAGTTTTTCAGACCTTTGTTGAAAGAATGAATGCAGGAAAGCCAAAATCATTTTGTTTTCTGGCACCAGAGCTCCTCTTGGGAGGCAAATTCCCACGTAATGAATCTCATGGCTGGGGAGACGCAGCTTTAGATGCAGACAAGATCGAAGAGGCAGACTGAGCTTTGCAACACCCTTCGAGCACAGAGCAGACAAGCTTTGGCCAGGGCAATTCTGAAGAGAATCCTTCGCTAAGACTCAAGGACGAAGCCTAAAATCATGTCTCTTATTGGCTCCCAAAAGCTAATGTTTCCCCAAGTGCCAAAGAGCCTTTAATCCTATCGGGATTTTGGGTTTAGTTTTTTAAAGCAATTTGGAAACGCATGTCAGGAATGATTCTCACGTGTCGCTGCAAGGCTCTGTGCCTGAACTGGCATGGATTTAAGGACCACCACGATCCACCTCTTCCTTTCTTGCAAGAGTTATTTCACATGGATGCTTGAAGGCAAGAGGATTGGGTCTTTGATGGCCCCAGTGCTACAGCCCTCCCTTCTTTGATATGAGCTGCTAATGGCTACTGTAATGTTAGAGCTGGAAAACCATTGACAGGAGAAGCTCTCCATCCACCCCAAACACAGACATCAACTACATTTTTGGAATAGCTCAAGCAACTGGGACTCCAGAGATCTGTCATTAGGTGAGGAAACAAATGACAAGGGGTTTGACATCCTACACTGCTTTCAATGCTATAAAAAGTATATCTATCTCCATACATGTGCTTATAGAGATACATACACAAAGGGGATTCCATACTCCTGGAAAAAGTGCTCACTAAGCTTTTCAGTAATTACTCAGAGGTACTTTGGCATCAGTGGAGCTCGACTTTGATGGTCTGGGACCAGCATGGTCAAGTTTAAAGCACCGCATAAGACAACTGCCAGTAAGGTAACAGGGATGTATTAATGCTGATGGTTTCTCCATGGGTGTGTTGAGAGGGGCTCTGCAGGCTGCTCAGTGCTATAAGTGTACATCTTAAGGTACCATTCTGGTTCCAAGAAGCATAAACATAGACCCTCAGAGTTCCTCATTGACAGATCATAGAATCACCAGGTCGGAAGAGACCCACCAGATCATCAAGTCCAACTATTCCTATCAAACACTAAACCATGTCCCTCAGCACCTCATCCACCCGTCCCTTAAACAGCTCCAGGGAAGGTGACTCAAACCCCTCCCTGGGCAGCCTCTGCCACTGCCCAGTGACCCTTTCCATGAAAACTTTTTCCTAATGTTCAGCCTGAACCTCCCCTGGTGGAGCTTGAGGCCATTCCCTCTTGTCCTGTCCCCTGTCCCTTGGGAGAAGAGCCCAGCTCCCTCCTCTTCACAATCTCCTTGCAAGTAGTTGTAGAGAGCAATGAGGTCTCCTCTCAGCCTCCTCTTCTCCAGGAGAAACACCCCCAGCTCTCTCAGCCGTTCCTCATCAGGCCTGCTCTCCAGCCCCCTCACCAGCTTCGTTGCTCTTCTCTGGACTCACTCCAGAGCCTCAACATCCTTCTGGTGGAGAGGGGCCCAGAACTGAACACAGGATTCGAGGAGTGGTGTCACCAGTGCCGAGTGCAGAGGGAGAAGAACCTCCCTGGACCTGCTAGCCACACAGTTTCTGATCCAAGCCAGGATGCCATTGGCCTTCTTGGCCACCTGGACACACTGCTGGAGCTAAGCAGATGGAGGTGAGGAGCTAAAATGCAAGGCAGATGCTTGCAGCACTCCCTGGAGGAACCCCAGGTTCCGAATGCTGGGTTTTGTTGCACTCAGCATTGGCCATAAACCCTTCTGTTTACAACTTCAGGTGCATTTGCAGCAAAATAAAGCTCCATGCCATGCTTAAAACTTCTGCTCCAGTTATTTACAAGTCCTAATGGTGGGAGGGACCAAGGGTTAAGAGGAAAAAACTGTTGGAACGTGCAGTACTTCCATGAATTTTCATGCAAGAAGAACAAATGTCAGTGCTGCTGCCCATTTCTTCACTGCCTGCCCTGCACGTGTTTCCAATCTTCAGCAATACATGAGGACGGCACGTGGCAGCCTGGATGGGTCTCTCCATCTCCTCCTCCAACGTGGCATTCCAGCAGACGTCCTCCCAGCAATCGGTGTCACTTTACTAGTCCCTCTCCGTCCTGTTCTGGTCCCAACATAGAATCATAGAATCATAGAACAACCAGGTTGGAAGGGACCCATAGGATCATCGAGTCCAACCATTCCTACCAAACACTAAACCATGTCCCTCAGGACCTTTCCTGGGATTGCAGAAAGGCTCCCAAAGGTGCAATGCAAACCTGCCTTGGTTCAGCACAAAGCACAGACACTTTCCTACTTCTCCAGCACCTTCTGCACGGGGATCAGCATGACTTTTGCACACATCGATTGCCTCAGCTTTTTAGGTGGAGGATTATTGTGGAAAAAAAGCCTGGGGGAAGGAAAGGACTTGTCCACAAAACCCGATTTCTTCCTCCCAGCTTCACTTTTTCTTAGATTTGACAGCTAAAAGTTAAGGTGCTAAGACCCCATCTTCTACAAGACCCTCAAGGAGAATTATTCAAAGGCTCCTAAAAGGAAAACCATCCAAGCCGTGGCCAAAATCTTTGCCATCATGAGCCCTGTTCTTGCAGGGAGCTAATGCAGGCAGGGCAAGGGATGCAGAACAGAGCAGCCCTGTGGAGAAGGGCGTGGGGTGCTGGATGATGAGAAGCTTCACATAAGCAGACAATGGGCACTCAGAGTCCAGAAAGCAACCGTGACCTGGGCTGCATCCGAAGCAGCGTGACCAGCAGAGAGGGAGAGGATTCTGCCCCTCTGCTCCACTCTGAGACCCAACTTGGAGCCCCGTGTCCAGTTCTAGAGTCCTCAATATGAGAGGGACATGGAAGTGTTGGAACAGGTTCAGAGGAGGCCACAAATATGATTCAAGGGCTGGAGAACCTCTGCTATGAGGACAGGCTGAGAGAGTTGGAGATGTTCAGCCTAGAAAAGGCTGTGGGGAGACCTTAGAGCAGCTTCCAGTGCTGAAAGTGGCTGCAGGAAACCTGGGGAGGGGCTCTTCATCAGGGAGAGGACAAGGGGGTATGGCTTTAAATTGGAAGGAGAGAAATTGAGATGAGATCTTAGCAGAAATGTTTTGCTGTGAGGGTGGGGAGGTCCTGGCCCAGGTTGCCCAGAGCAGTGGTGGCTGCCCCATCCCTGGAGGGGTTCAAGGGCAGGTTGGATGGGGCTTGGAGCCCCTGATCCAGTGGGAGGTGTCCCTGCCCATGGCAGGGGTGGGACTGGATGGCCTTTGAGGTCCCTTCCAACCCAAACCATTCTGTGATTCTATGATCAGCAACAAACACAGACAGAAGGAGCCTTTTCCCTCCCCTGTATGCACATTTCTTGACAGGAATGGCAGCAGCGGCAGTGAAAGCGGAAAGGAAAGGCCTGGCCAAGAGCTCTTTGATATGTTGGTAACCTCTGCTAAACACCCGCCTGCATTTGGATCGAGGATCTGGGTCACTTCGTCGTCTGTCAAGAAATATATTTTGGTTTTGGGAAAAAATGTCAGCGAAAAAAAATGTTACCTTTGATATTTCTCTTTAAAAGGTTTCAGGCTTCCTTTGAAAAGAATATGCCAGGACCCTGCGAGAGGAGAAATATCCAGTTTGGACATTTCAAACAGAAAACTTCTATTTGAAAATATGTTTTTTTTCCCCGAGATCCCTCTCATCTTGTCTTCCCCCTCCCTCCAGCTGAACAGCAAATTGTTTCCATCTCCAGGTCAGTGCAGACTCAGCCCAGACGGATTCCTTCATTCCTGCCAGGTGCAGCTTTGGTTTCGCTGCAGAAGCCAGTGGTGTGAGAGGAAGATCCCACAGTTCAGTGAAGACATTCCATCGCTCTAATCCGCTCCTCAGGATTTATCAGTACCAGCTTTGAGGTGCCTGTTGCTTTATCAAGTCACCTCCCTCTTCTCCAGCCCCTTTTCACATTATCATAGAATCACCAGGTTGGAAGAGACCCACCGGATCATCGAGTCCAACCATTCCTATCAAACACTAACCCATGTCCCTCAGCACCTTGTCCACCCATCCCTTAAACCCCTCCAGGGAAGGTGATTCAACCCCCAGGATGGACATAGTAGACATTAATTCATGGAATGATTTGGGTTGGCAGAGACCTCAAAGCCCAGCCAGTTCCACCCCCTGTCATGGACACGGACAATTCCCCCTGGATGAGGTTGCTCCCAGCCCCATCCAACCGGCCCTTGAACCCCTCCAGGGATGGGGCAGCCACCACTGCTCTGGGCAGCCTGGGCCAGTGTTCCTAGGATGAGGTAATGATCCCTGCTTCCACAATTTAAGTGAGTTTGAGTTAGTGTGGGGCTGGCTGGGAAGCTTATTTTACGTCACTGGGCAAGGAGATTCTAATTCACAAGTCTGCATTCAGCTAAAATGAAGCAGTTGCTTGAATTAGGAGGTTGGATGGGAAATATCCAATCCAGCTCTCCCCGGAGTGACTCCGGCCAAGGATTGGAGTATTCAGATGATTTTCCCTTGTGCATTCAAGGCAGAGAAACTGGCCTAGAGGCTGCTCTGGGCAGGGTCACGCTCCAGCTGCTGGTTTGAGCTTCTCCACTTTGTGTAAATAATAACTAAGGCTTTGAGCATCCTGATCTAGAAGAAGATCATAGAATTGTAGAATCACCAGGTTGGAAGAGACCCATCGGATCATCTAGTCCAACCATTCCTATCAAACACTAAACCATGCTCCTCAGCACCTCGTCCACCTGTCCCTTAAACACCTCCAGGGAAGGTGACTCAACCCCCTCCCTGGGCAGCCTCTGCCACTGCCCAATCACCCTTTCTGTGAAAAATTTCCTCCTAATGTCTAGCCCTGCCTGTAGCAGGTCTCTTCTTTAAGGTCTCTTCTGACCCAAACCATCCGATAATTCTATGATTCTTGAATCCCTATTGTGCTATAGGGCCCATGTTCCAGGCTTAGCAATACCATCACTTTGTTTTCAGGAGATTAAAATCCAAAGAATCAGGTCTGGAGAGGTGTAATATCTTCTCCGGCTCACAGGGTGGGTCCACATTTGAGCTTTGCATTGATTTCTTTCTGGCCCAAAGACTCCTCTGCCCCAAACTTGGACACCTCATGGATGCACTACCACCCCAGGCTCCAAATCCTGCAGGCTCCAAATCAGGGGGGGTTTGCTGACGTTCCTGCAACCGCATTGACATAAAATCCTAAAGGAAATGAGGTGCAGAGCAGCCAGCACTTTCCTAATGGTCTCTCTGGAGAGAGCTGGGAGTATTTATCCTGGAGAAGAGGAGGCTGAGGGGAGACCTCACTGCTCTCTACAATTCCCTGAAAGGAGGTTGTGGAGAGGAGGGAGCTGGGCTCTACTCCCAAGGGACAGGGGACAGGACAAGAGGGAATGGCCTCAAGCTTCACCAGGGAAGGTTTAGGCTGGACATTGGGAAAATTTTTCACGGAAAGGGTCATTGGGCAGTGGCAGAGCCTGCCCAGGGAGGTGGTTCAGTCACCTTCCCTAGAGGGGTTTAAGGGACGGGTGGACAAGGTGCTGAGGGACATGGTTTAGTGATTGATAGGAATGGTTAGACTTGATGATCTGGTGGGTCTCTTCCAACCTGGTGATTCTGTGATTCTATGAACACAAAGACATGAGCCTTCTGTTTTATTCTTGCTCATGCTCACCATCTCTTTCCCTGATGCCCTTCTCCCACCTAAAAAATCACAGTCCTGCTTATTTTAACTATTACAATTAATAACAACGGCTGTTACTGGTAGGCAACAATAATATATTGGTGTATAATAGTTCTTAAAACCATTATTTTCATGGAATCACAGACTGTCCTGAGTTGGAAATGACCCACAAGGATCATCGAGTCCAACTTCTGTCCCTGCACAGGACACCCCAATATTCACACCGTGGGGCTGAGGGTGTTGGCCAAATGCTTCTGGAATATTGTCAGGCTTGGGGCTGTGATTGCTTCTCTGGGAGCTGTTCCAGGGCTCCACCATCCTCTTGGGGAAGAACCTTCTCCTAATGTCCAACCTAACCCTGTGGCATGTTAATGCCATTCCTTCTGGTCCAGAGAGAAGAGCTCAGCACCTGAGGTTTAACACGGCCAAATGCCGCGTCCTGTACTTGGGGCACAACAACCCTATGCAGAGCTCCAGACTGGGAGAAGCCTGGCTGGAAAACTGCCAGGAGGAGAGGGACCTGGGGGTGTTGGTCGACAGCGACTGACCATGAGCCAGCAGTGTGCCCAGGTGGCCAAGAAGGCCAATGGCATCCTGGCTTGGATCAGAAATGGTGTGACCAGCAGGGCCAGGGAGGTGATTCTCCCTCTGGACTCAGCACTGGTGAGGCCGCTCCTTGAATCCTGTGTCCAGTTCTGGGCCCCTCAGCACAAGAAGGATGTTGAGGCTCTGGAGCAAGTCCAGAGAAGAGCGACGAGGCTGGTGAAGGGGCTGGAGAACAGAACCTATGAGGAGCGGCTGAGAGAGCTGGGGTTGTTTATCCTGGAGAAGAGGAGGCTGAGGGGAGACCTCATTACTCTCTGCAACTCCCTGAACGGAGGTTGTAGAGAGGAGGGAGCTGGACTCTTCTCCCAAGGGACAGGGGACAGGACAAGAGGGAATGGCCTCAAGCTCTACCAGGGGAGATTTAGGCTAGAGATTAGGAGGAGGTTTTTCACAGAGAGGGTGATTGGGCATTGGAATAGGCTGCCCAGGGAGGTGGTTGATTCACCTTCCCTGGAGGTGTTTAAGGCACAGGTGGATGAGGTCTTGAGGGACTTGGTTTAGTGTTTGATAAGGAATGGTTGGACTAGAAGATCCGATGGGTCCCTTCCAACCTGGTTGTTCTGTGATTCTGTGATTCTGTAAAGCAGTGGGTGAGAGCCAAGGACAGTGGCTGTGGTTGCTCCTCAGCTGTGTCACCACCACCTCCCCACCTTGAAACCAGGAGCCTTCCCCCGCAAAGGGCTGTGGGCTCCCAGATGAATGGCCCCATTGAGAAGCCCGTTACTAAACATATCTCCCGTTCGGAACCTCTGCACAAATGATTTTTTTTGGATCCCTCAAGCCACCAGTAAAAGTTTCCCTTGTTTTCATCTTCCCAGCAGCTCCCAGCCACAGCAGAACGCTCTTCTCCTGCCAGACCAGCCAGAAAAACAGGAAAGGCTAGAAAAATCACCCAAAAAATAGGTGTCAGCTGCTCACAGTCACACTCCCCCGGTACTCGTGGGCTTTGCTGCACCCACTCGTTGTCCTGCAGGCAAATCCTGCTATCTAGAGACTGAAAATGAAAACCAAAGGCAAGGGGAAGGCTGGAATTGTCACCTTGGGTGCACCTATATGCCATCTGTCCACAAAAATATGTTTTCAGAGAGCTACAAATAGCACCACGCATTGCCAGGCCAAGCCAGTTCTGCAACCACTTCCAAAAGGAAGCAATTTTGAGAGCATAAAAATATCCCTTGGACTCTCTCAGATGACCTAGGCACAAGCTCGGCTTCTCGCTGCTATAAAGACAGGCTGAGAGAGTTGGGGCTGTTCAGCCAGGAGAAGAGAAGGCTCTGGGGAGAACTTAGAGCAGCTTCCAGTCCTGAAAGGAGCTCCAGGAAAGCTGGGGAGGGGCTCTCGATCAGAGAGTGCAGGGATAGGATAATGGAGAATGGTTTTCATCTGAAAGAGGGGAGATTGAGATGAGATCTTGGGAAGAAATGTTGTCATGTGAGGGTGAGAGCCCCTGGCCCAGGTTGCCCACAGCAGTGGTGTCTGCCCCATCCCTGGAGGGGTTCAAGGGTAGGTTGGATGGGGCTTGGAGCCCCTGATCCAGTGGGAGGTGTCCCTGCCTGTGGAACTGGCTGGGCTTTGAGGTCCCCTCCAACCCAAACCATCCTGTAATTCTATGATTCTCTCACATCTATGATTTACAGATTCCAAGTACATTGCTGCTTATAAATTGTCACCTTTTACTTTTAGTTGAAAGACTCAAAATGGAAATGAAAAGAAAAAAAAATCCCTCCAGACGAAAGCAAGTCTTGATTCGATAAGAAACCCTTAAAGATTTTTTTTTTTTTACTGGCTGAGTAAAATCAACAGGATTATTTGGACTTGAGCCACAAGCACTTTTGGAATTATTAAGCTTTTAGGAACTGCCAGCAAACCACAAAAGCCATTATCCACACAGGTCAGGCTTTGTATACCTGACCCAGGAAACTTCTCAGAAGGCAGAACTTAAGATTTCCTGAAAATTAAGTTTTTCCAATTGGTCCTTGCAGTCATCAGGCACCTGGGAAAAGAGCTTTGACCTCAGCCTAAGGAGCTGCAGATGCCACAGGGGATTTGCTCTGGGGTTACATTGGAGAAGTTGATGTTTAACGAGATGACAGCATCAACTCTAGGTTAGAAAGCATTTTTTAAGCTGTTTTCATGTCCAGATTGCAAATGTGGGAAGAATGGATGGGCTGGGGACTGAGGGTTCGGTCATCCTCGCGACGCATGATTTGGATGCAGTCAGGCGATCGCTCGCCCATCGCATCCCAGCCTGGGGTGTGGGAACTGGCAGCAGGGGAGGTCGGGAAAGGAAATTTGGGTGGACCCCGCGCTGAAAAGGTGGATGGGCAGCCACCGTGGGGCTGACATCACCCCCACTTACGTGGGCTGGGGATGATTTAAAGCAGGCGTGGGGCTGGGTGGGGCTGGGGGCTAATTTGGTGGCTGCTGCCTAGAGGAAGCCTTGCCTGAAATTACACCCCAGGGGTTCAGGGCTGAAATAGCCGAGCGGCCTCCAAACCAGCCCCAGGGCAAGCAGAGAGCCAGGGAGGGAAATAAAGCCAAAGGTTCCTTGCAGCAACCATTGATCACAGGGTCTTCCCCAAAAGAGTTAGGAAATATCCAGTGCTCTATTATTTAAAGGCAGCGTCGGTAATCAGGAGGTATTTTATATTTTATTTTAATATCCTTTTATTTAAATTCCTTTTTTTTTTTCTGTGTCACCCCTGTCCTGGGCTGCATCCAAAGCAGTCAGACAAGAGGGTGAGGGAGGGGATTCTGCCCCACTGCTCTGCTCTGTGAGACCCTCCTGGAGCCCCGAGTCCAGCTCTGGAGTCCTCAACATAGGGAGGACATGGAGCTGTTGGAGAGACTGCAGAAGAGGCCACGGAGATGATCTGAGGGCTGGAGCACCTTTGATATGAGGACAGGCTGAGAGAGCTGAGGTTGTTCAGCCTGGAGAAGAGAAGGCTGCAGGGAGACCTTAGAGCAGCTTCCAGTGCTGAAAGAGGCTCCAGGAAAGCTGGGGAGGGGCTTTTGATCAGGGAGGGCAGGGAGAGGACAAGGGGGAATGACTTTAAATTGGAAGGAGAGAGATTGAGATGAGATCTTGGGGAGAAATAACTTGCTGTGAGGGTGGGTTGCCCAGAGCAGGGGTGGCTGCCTCATCCTTGGAGGGGTTCAAGGGCAGGTTGGATGGGGCTGGGAGCCCCTGATCCAGCGGGAGGTGTCCCTGCCCATGGCAGTAACTGGCACTAGATGATCTTTTAAGGTCCCTTCCAACCCAACCCATTCCATCATTCTATGATTCTATGACTTTTGTTCTTCGCTTCTGACCATCACTGCCCTCAAAGCAGGTTGTGAGAGCAGAAAAGCAACTCAAACGTGTAGGTGAGAGCAAGGTGGTTTCCTCTGGAGTAATAAGAGAGCAATCACAGAGCTCCTGCCTATAATTTGAGGGCAGATTTTTGCTGAACATAATAGGCTTGTGGCCTCGGTGGTTAAAATAGGGGAAGGAAAAAAATAACAAAGCAGGAGAAACTTGCAGTTTGGGTCAAAAGGAATTGACTCTTCAGAGGGTTTTCAGAAAAAAAAAAAGCCCAATATAAACAAAGCAACCACTTTGGGTCAACTTAATAGTTTCTCTGATTTAAAACAGTCTTTTGTTTCACTGATTCATTCGTTTGATTTGGTAGTTTATTCTTTCGGTTCAGTAGAACATTTTATTCTCTTGGTTTGGTCAATTTTTGAGAATCTACGCAAAAAAAAAAAGGGGGTCAAAAGGGTTTATTTTGAAAAATGTCAAAGCAAAACATTTTTACATCAAAAAAAAAAAAAAAAACCAAAATGAACCCTTTCTGGCCAAAACATACTTGCCAAATTAGACTGGTATTTGTGAGTCATTTCTCCGCCACATTTTTTTAGTGAATTTACTATTTGTCAAAGAAAAAAGAAGGTTAACCTTCCTCTAATGAGAGCACACATGCTCGGGGTTCACATAAACAGACCTCGTGAAGATGAAAAGGCATCGCAAAGCTCTTCCACTCACTGCACACTGGGCTCGGCATCTGCCCCTGCAGAAACTGGGTCTAAAATAGAGACGCGCAGATAAAACACAGACCCTGCCCTCGCCCGACACATTTCCCCAGCGAGATCAGGGGAACCAGAGAACAAAGCCATTCGGGGAACATATTTCAGCAGATATGCTCTGAGGTTTATTTAAACTTCAAAGTGGGGCACAGGGAATGGGATTGTGCAGGAAGAAAAACACTGGTAGTGCTGGCATCTCCCCTCCCAAGCAAGGCAGCTCAGCCATTAGCGGCACCTTAATGTGCATTTTCTCCGTCCTCCCTGCACATCATCCCCAGAGGGCCTTCTCCTTCAGAAAGACTTTCTCATACCTCTGATGATTTGCAGGATTCTCATTTAATAGGATAAGGGGGAATGGGTTTCAGCTGAAAAAGGGGAGATTGAGATGAGATCTTGGGAAGAAATGTTCTCCAGTGAGGGTGAGGAGGCCCTGGCCCAAGTTGCCCAAAGAAGTAGTGGTTGCCCCAACCCTGGAGATATTCAGGCAGGTTGGATGGGGCTTGGAGCCCCTGACCCAGTAGGAAGTGTCCCTGCCCATGGCAGGGGTGGGACTGGATGGCCTTTGAGGTCTCTTCCAAACCAAACCATTCCATGACTCTATGATTGAATAAGAAGAAATAACACATCCTTACACATGAGCTGCCAAGTGCCTCAGCCTCTGCCACAAAAATCATAGAATCATAGAATCACCAGGTTGGAAAAGACCCACCTGATCACTGAGTCCAACCATTCCTATCAAACACTGAACCATGTCCCTAAGCACCTCGTCCACACGCCCCTTAAACCACTCCAGGGAAGGTGACTTGAAAGTATTTGACTTATTTTATTGGAAAATAAATACCAAAACTTGAACATTGAGAAATTCCATTTTGAGCAGCAAGTGATCAAGTTTTGGTCTCCAACACCTTATTTCTTTTCCAACAAAAGTCAACATTTTCCTTTTATTAAAGTCACATCTTAAAGAACTTTTCTCCTGGGCAGGCAGCATATGGACCTTACGCAGGATACAAAGCGATGACCAGAGACACACAGGACTATGGGCAGAGGCACCTGGGCAAGGATCTGCAAGCAATGCTTGAGCATGCTCATGTTTACAAGACCACTGGAGCACACTACAAGGACAGTTTATCTCCATGGAGATGCAATCTGCCCCAGAAGAACATCTAGCAGGTATGCTATTTGCAGGCAGTAACGAGAGGGACCATCATGACCACGTAGGATAACACCAACATCTAAACCAAACCTCTTTGGAATCATAGAACAACCAGGTTGGAAGAGACCCACCAGATCGTCGAGTCCAACCATTCCTATCAAACACTAAACCATGTCCCTCAGGACCTCATCCACCCGTCCCTTAAACACCTCCAGGGAAGGGGAATCAACCACCTCCCTGGGCAGCCTATTCCAATGCCCAATGACCCTCTGTGTGAAAAACTTCCTCCTAATCTCCAACCTAAAGTTTGAGGCTTCCTTGGGTTTATTCCACATCATCTGCCTGCAGATCAGACGGAAACCAGCACAGTTCCTTGTAATAAAGAAAGGACGAGACCTCTGTGCCTACTGAGATGCTGTGGACACGGATCTCATGCTGCTCTCCAACCCCCTTGCTTTCGCATCAACCAGCCCATCACAGAACATAAACACACAGACCTGCTCTAAATCCTTCTTCCTAGAACTCAGTTGTCACGGGCAGGAGGTTATCTTCACCAGGATTGATTAAATTCCCTGCATTTGCAGGGTTACTGTCATAAAATCTTTCCATTCAGCTATTCTGAAAACAAACGTTCACCCCTTGCTCCCTGAAGCTTCCTCAGCTCACCCAGTGCTTTGGTCTCCCTGGAATAATTCATAGAATCATAGAATAACCAGGTTGGAAGAGACCCACTGGATCATCGAGTCCAACCATTCCTATCAAACACTAAACCATGTCCCTCAGCACCTTGTCCACCTGCACCTTAAACCCTTCCAGGGAAGGTGGCTCAAACCCCTCCCTGGGCAGCCTCTGACAGTGACCAATGACCCTTTCCATGAAAAATTTCCTCCTAATGTCCAGCCTAAATCTCTCCTGGAGGAGCTTGAGGCCATTCCCTCTTGTCCTGTGCCCTGGCACTTGGGAGAAGAGCCCAGCTCCCTCCTCTCCACAATCTCCTTTCAGGTAGTTGGAGAGAGCAATGAGGTCTCCCCTCAGCCTCCTCTTCTCCAGGATAAACACCCCCAGCTCTCTCAGCCGTTCCTGATAAGGCCTCTTCTCCAGCCCCTTCACCAGTTCCATTGCTCTTCTCTGGACTCGCTCCAGAGCCTCAACATCCTTCTTGTGGTGAGTGTAATGTTAAGCCCTGGGTGATACGGTTGGACTTGATGACTCAGTGGGTCATTCCATGATTCTATGATATCAGCCAAGAGGTGGCAGGTTATGGGCTCTCTAACCCCAAATCTAAATGAAACTGTGGAAGCCCTGGAGGCTCTCACTCCCTGCTGACTCTGTTCAGAGCAAGACACGCTCAAGATGCTCTTCAAATTACTCTGCAAGAGTAATACAGCAAGAGACAGTATTGGGGAAACTGAGGCACTGCCAGAATCAAACACTTGGCCAAGCCCAGAAGCAAACCGTGCACCAGGGCTGGGCTCTTCAGCCACAATAATCTGAGATTTCATTTAATCACAGAACCATCTCTCCCCTCCACCCCAGGAGCCTGGTGCGCTTCATTCCCTTTCTGATCAAAGCCAGCACGAGTTGTAAAATAAGGATGGTTTACAGTTATCTAATCATCAGCTCTTCAGTCCCTAGACACGCTGGAGCCAAAGGTTTGAGTCCCAGCAGGATTCACAACCTTGTTTTGCTTTAGGAGGTTCCTTTCTGAGCTTCAACCTCCAGCTCTGCAATGGGTTGATGTTTCCTAAGAGGGAACAGACAGGGAGGTGACTGCAGCTCAGCCCAAAATAGTCTCTTTCTGTACTGTTTTGAGGTCCATCCTCTACTCAGACATCCTTACACTCCAGGTTCACATTCAGCAAAGCATTTTGGCACATTTTAGAGGGGAATAGCCTGCTGACTTCATATTGAAACAGGCCCTGACTCTGAAATCCCAAGTCCACAGCACTTCTTGCTCTGGAGAAAGCGCAGTGATAAATGGTGAGCAGCACATTGCAGCAAACTGTCACGAGAAAGTGACGGTGTGAAGGAGAAGGGCTTCGCTAGTGACTTGCAGAGCTCAATCTGGCTTGGGTTAACCCTGCTCTACCAGTAAAGCCTTGATCACAATCTGTTCTGGCTGGGCTGGCCGCTGAGCCCTGTTCACAGCTGTGCTGGCAAAGCCCAAGCCCAGTGCAGAAACCTGGAGTGGTTCTTCCTACTTTCAGCATGTCCCCAAAGTGACAAGCATGCCCACCAGTATTTACAAACCAACTATTCCCTCTCGACTTAATTTTGGTGCCAGGACTTACTGAGATAAACTAAGGACAGGCTCGGAGTGTTTTCACGCACCAAGACGTTGTCCCACAGCATCTCTGCCCAGAGCTGGTGACACCCAAGCCAGCCCAGTCCTGGCTTCCTTTGCACCAGCAATCAGCAGCAGCAACTCTTTGCACAGCCCGAGGCACCTCCTGACACCAAAATGGGATTGCCAGGCTTGGTAAAACAGAATATGAAAGTGGCTGAAAATCTCCTTTTTCTTTGCTTTTCCTCCTTAAGTGTAGGGAGATCAAGGAATCAGGGAATGGTTTGAGTTGGAAGGGAACTCAAACCCCATCCAGTCCCACCCCTGCCATGGGTAGTGACACCTCCCACGGGATCAGGGGCTCCAAGCTCCATCCAACCTGCCCTTGAACCCCTCCAGGGATGGGGCAGCCACCCCTGCTCTGGGCAACCTGGGCCAGGGCCTCCACACCCTCACAGGGAAATATTTCTTCCTAAAATCACACCTCAATCTCAATCCTTCCAATTTAAAGCCATTCCCCCTTGTCCTCTCCCTGCCACCCCTGATCCAGAGCCCCTTCCCAGCTTTCCTGTAGCCCCTTTCAGCACTGGAAGCTACTCTAAGGTCTCCCCAGAGCCTCCAGGCAGAACAACCTCAACTCTCTCAGCCTGTCCTCATACAAGAGGTTCTCCAGCCCTGGGATCATCTCTGTGGCCTCCTCTGGACTCACTCCAACAGCTCCATGTGCTCCCTGTGTTGAGGACTCCAGAACTGGACACAGGGCTCCAGATTTGGTCTCACCAGAGCAGAGCAGAGAAGAGGGACAGAATCCCCTCCAGCCCTGCTGGTCCCACTTCTCTGGGTGCAGCCCAGGACACGGTTGGTTTTCTGC
The DNA here is from genome assembly GCA_033558105.1 of Coccyzus lansbergi. Classification (NCBI taxonomy): domain Eukaryota; kingdom Metazoa; phylum Chordata; class Aves; order Cuculiformes; family Coccyzidae; genus Coccyzus; species Coccyzus lansbergi. Next base: position 1,125,162 of record JAUMJK010000750.1, on the reverse strand, counting down.
AAGATCTTTTATTGCACTTGTACATCAGCCTGCACCAAGGTCTTTCATCACTTTGAAGCCTCCAGGTGATACTTTAGAGCCTCCCTAAACTCTCATTGATCAAGAACACCACTGGAAGGAGGGAAAAATCCCCCCCAAATATTTTTTTACCATATTTAATTTGTTATTCCCTTGTTTTTCTGGACGGCTCAGAAGAACAGGAGTGAGATCAGAGCCTCCTGCCATGTCTGCTTCACAGAACTGCTCTGCTGGCTCTTTAGGGATGCCATTCCACACTTAGGCTTTTCCGCTGAAATCAAATATTTATCGTGTCTGGAGTAACTGGCTTGTAAAAAGCAGAGGTGGGAAGTTTGTTTTGCTTGTTGAACGGTCTTGGAAGCAAAGCGTCTTTTTGCCTGCTTTGTATGCAGAAGCCTGAAAGTCCACAGGAGGCAAGCGATGGTGGTTCTGGATCTGGAAACACCCGTGTTTTAGCTGGCAGCGAAGCGGCAAACATAGAGGCAAAACACAGCTTAAGACTCCAGCAGTAAAATTTAGCCCAGTTTCAAGCAAGGGACCTCAAGCAAACAAGCCCCACCTCGCTCTACCACTAGGAATATCCACAAAGTTCAGCCCAAAAGACCAATGCAAAGAGTTTCAGCCAAAACCCATGTTTGCTTTGTTATTGCTTTCAGGCCACCCTGAAAAAAAATCACAGCTGATCATTTCTTCCTCCACTGAACACTGAAATATTCTACAGAAACATCTCACATTGTCCAGACAATTCACAGAAATCTGTGGTGCTAAAGAGAAGACAACCCATTTCACCATAAAGTGAAATATTTGGGGACCTGAGTCCATGGAAAAATCCTCCTTGCTGGATCCTCTTCCCCTTGGCCTCCAGGACAGCTGGAGAGGGGCTCTGAATCAGGGAGGGCAGGGATAGGGCGATGGGGAATGGTTTTGAGTTGAAAGAGGGGAGATTGAGATGAGATCTTAGGCAGAAATGTTTTGCTGTGAGGGTGGGGAGGCCCTGGCCCAGGTTGCCCAGAGCAGGGGTGGCTGCCCCATCCCTGGAGGGGTTCCAGGCCAGGTTGGATGGGGCTTGGAGCCCCTGATCCAGTGGGAGGTGTCCCTGCCCATGGCAGGGGTGGGACTGGATGGGCTTTGAGGTCCCTTCCAACCCAAACCATTCTATGAATGTGGTTCATTCTGTCCAGTTGTAAGACAGAGACACCAGAAGGTAGAGATGGCCACTTCACAGCCTAATTCTCATCTCGCAGCATCATTTCACTGATGTGAAAGCATCCTCCATGTAGCAGAGAAATGCGAGTTCCTCCTCACTTGTGTGCCACACGCTGGGCTGACCTAGCTCACCACATCTCTCAAGAATCTATTAAGTACGCTCTGTATTTAAAACAGCAGTGACGCGGCCGTCCTCTTCATGTGGATCGGGGAGTGATGTTAATTCTTAACAGTAAATGGAAAAAAAAATATCTGGAGAGTCAATGAAGCAAGAAGAGGCAGGGGGTCAGTGCAGATGGCAGGGGAAGCTGGAGGAGGGCAGCGAGGGCTGGCCAGGGCTGCAGCTGGGGCTGAGAAGTTCACCAGGCAGCGGGAGAGGAGCAGAGGGAGTTCAAGGGGTCCAGGTCAGAGGGACACATTAAGTGGATTTAAGGGAACAGGGTTGATGCAAGCCCCATGGTTCGGGTTGGGAGGAAGGTCTGATTCATACCAGCGCGGAGTCATTTTTCCAGGTCAGCTGAAGGTCTTTGGAAGCAGGCTGACCACCAGTCCCGCATGACTCTGACCAACCGCCCTTCAGTGCAGGGTCACCAGGGACACTGGGTACAGGAGAGGTCAGTTTACCTGCACTGGACTATCTCCAAAGCCAGCTCCATCAAAGCACACACAGACTCAGAGACACAACCACAGCCCCAGGGAAGCGCAACCTGCTGCATTTATGGGCTAGATACTGCCAGGAAAGACCAGAGTCAATCTTCACAGGTTCGAAAGTCAGTCTGCAAGACCAGCTGTGTCAGGAAGACAGAGAAAAATGGAAACTAACCCATCTAAGCAAACAAATTGCAGAGTTCAGCAGTCACCGGGCAGCCAGGAAGATGCAGGGGTGGTAAAACAGCAGTGGGATCAGCTACAGTAATGGCTTTCCAATGGCTTCAGATTTTGTTGTAGGTTGTCCTGGGATTTTTTCAGGCAAACCCCTACGTTTAATGTACTTCGGATATTTATGCCCAGGTGTTACTGTTATTTTGCCATGGTTTTATCATCATCTAATAAAGAGTGGGATTGCTTTTTGGTATCCTTTGCTCCTGCCTGCTCACACGAATCCCAAAGCAAGGATGCATGATTCCTGCTTGCTTTCCATGCTTTCCAAGGACAACCAAGAGGTAGAATCATAGAACAACCAGGTTGGAAGAGATCCATCGGATCATCGAGTCCAACCATTCCTATCAAACACTAAACCATGTCCCTCAGCACTTTGTCCACTTGTGCCTTAAACATCTCCAGGGAAGGTGAATCAACCACCTCCCTGGGCAGCCTATTCCAATGCCCAATGACCCTCTGTGTGAAAAACTTCCTCCTAATCTCCAGCCTAAATCTCCCCTGGTGGAGCTTGCGGCCATTCCCTCTCGTCCTGTCCCCTGTCCCTTGGGAGAAGAGCCCAGCTCTCTCCTCTCTACAACCTCCTTTCAGGTAGTTGTAGAGAGCAATGAGGTCTCCTCTCAGCCTCCTCTTCTCTAGGCTAAACAACCCGATCCCAGCCTCACAGCTCGGTCCTGCAAAGGCTCTGGGCACATGGGCCACCCCAGAGGTTTTGGTAGGCAGGGGTTAAGCAGCAGCAGCAGCAAAGCCAAGTGCTCCAGCCTTTATCTAACTATTCAGGGAGCTGCAGCCCCCACAAGGAATTAGAGCAGCCGGCTGGGTGCGATGCCCACCCATGGAGATATAACTGCAAGGTCAAGACCTAACATAGCGTCGCAACACACTGCGATTGCTAGAGGCAGGGAGAGAAGGAGCCTCCCCCCTCCTTTGGGTGCTGCAGGGGGAGATGAGGGGGAAAGGCTCCGTTTCACTCAGTGGGCAGGACAGCAGCCTCTTCCTTCTCCCAGATTCCTTTTCCAAGCAAGCCCCAGCCTAGATCGTAGCAGCCTCGAACGGTTTTCTTTCTTACCCTGCACCAACTGCCCTCACCATGGAACAGGGGCCGCGTTCCCATTGCATCCCTCCTCCAAAGGATGCTTGAGTGCCCCTGAAATAATCTCCGTTCAAAGGCAGAGCAGATCCCAGGGCACGATCCAGCCTTCAGGGAATGCATTTCCCCCCAGAGTGGTTTGCAATGTCTTTAAAAAAGACTGAATTGGGTATAGTCCATGACACCATATAGTCTCAGATTAAGGTTCCCAAACATGCCTTTAATTCGAGCTTAATAAAGCTGTTATTGTCCAGTCACTAATGACTCCTTATTAAAAACATATTTATTGCATATGGTGCTGAGAGATCTCACAGAAAGAGCCCAAGGCAACAACCTCTCCCTCCATCCAACAGCATTTAATGAGAGATACTTGTGATTGGAGCTGTTAATTCACAGTGAACATGTCTCTAACAAGCCCTCGTGCCTCAGCTGAGGGACGATGTGCACATACCTGTCTGTGCACCAACACGAGATGGAATCATAGAATAGTTTGGGTTGGAATGGACCTCAAAGCCCATCTAGTTCCACCCCTGCCATGGGCAGGGACACCTCCCACTGCATCAGGGGTTCCAAGCCCCATCCGACCTGCCCTTGAACCCCTCCAGGAATGGGGCAGCCACCACTGCTCTGGGCAACCTGGGCCAGGGCCTCCCCTCCCTCATGGTGAAGAAACTCTTCGTTGTGTCCAGTCTAAATCTGCCCCTCTCCAGTTTATCCCCATTGTCCCTCGTCCTGTCACCACAAGCCTTTGTGAACAGTCCCTCCCTAGCTTTCCTGTAGCCCCTTCAGGTACTGGAAGGACACTATAAGGTCTCCACTGAGCCTTCTCTTCTCCAGGCTGAATAACCCCAACTCCCTCAGCCTGTCTATATTGTCCCATACAAGGAATCTCAATTATTGAAATATCGATGTTCTTAGCTACTGTAGATAAGAGAAGTACATGAAAAGGGAGGTGGGCTAAGATGCAATCTGGCAGGAGCAGCATCGTTCCTCGGCCCCCAGCCCTCTGCTCCGGGTGCCCAAAACACCATCTAAACCCTCAGCACAAGAAGGATGTTGAGGCTCTGGAGTGAGTCCAGAGAAGAGCCACGAAGCTGGTGAAGGGGCTGGAGAACAGGCCCTATGAATGGTTGAGAGAGCTGGGGGTGTTTAGCCTGGAGAAGAGGAGACTGAGAGGAGACCTCATGGCTCTCTATAACTACTTGAAAGGAGGTTGTAGAGAGGAGGGAGCTGGGCTCTTCTCCCAAGTGACAGGGGACAGGACGAGAGGGAATGGCCTCAAGTTCCACCAGGGGAGATTTAGGCTGGAGATTAGGAAAAAAAAATCACCTAAAGGGTGATTGGGCACTGGAACAGTCTGCCCAGGGAGGTGGTTGATTCACCTTCCCTGGAGGTGTTTAAGGCACAAAGTGGGCAGAGTGCTGAGGGACATGGTTTAGTGTTTGATAGGAATGGTTGGACTCGATGATCCGGTGGGTCTCTTCCAACCTGGTTATTCTATGATTCTATGATTCTAAACCCTGCGGGAAGTCAATCCACAACAGGAAAACAGTTTGGGATGAGGCTTTGCGTGAATTTTACGAGTGCTCTGTGCCCAATGTCCCACCGAATTCCAGCTGGTCCAGCCACCAGTGCATCCGCCACGGGGAATTTTCTCCATTTGGGATGGTTTGCCCAACCAGATAACAATGTCCTGGATACACGAGCCACTGACCCACATCTGCACCACTTCACCCACCTCCCCAGAGCCACTGCCCCTCTCATCCAGGTTTATTTACTCAGCTCAATGAGCCTGGCTGTGTCTGTCAGCAGGGTGGGTTTTTTTGAGGTCTGAATTTTAGAGTATTCAAAAATGCTTCCTCCCCCCGCACCCTCCCCCCTTTTCTGTTTTCCCTCAAAACAGCTTGGCCAGCAGTTGGGGGTAGGAGGGGAAACGCTGCCAGCAAAGCTCCTAACAGCTCTCTTTGGAGACAGGGTTCAGACTCTCAGCTGTCCCTTGTAAACTAAGCCCTGTGCGAGCTCTTTCCCAAACCTTTCAATCCCCCCTCCTTGCCCTCACCCCTCCTGCTTTGCTCACGCTGCAAGTATGCAGAAAGAAATACTTTGGTACAAGAATGTCCTTTTGTGCTGCAGAAGCGAGGGGGCAAGAGGCAAAATGAAACAACCTAAGCTGCAAAAAGGAAGGGGGGGAAAGCATCAACATCGTCTTGGTCGTCCTGGAGGGCTCTGCTGGGCATGGAAAGGTCCCTCTGCCAAACCCAGGTGGGTCAAAAGCCTGCTGTCCACCACTGCCCCATCGCCACCACGATCTGCAAATGGAAATGAGAGCACAGGGCATTCTGCTGGGATTGTTTTCCTGCAGCCTGCGGGTTCAGATAATCATGGAATGGATTGGGTTGGAAGGGACTCCAAAACCCATCCAGTTCCATGGGCAGGGACACCTCCCACTGGATCAGGGGCTCCAAGCCCCATCCAACCTGGCCTTGAACCCCTCTAGGGATTGGGGCAGCCACAGCTTCCCTGGGCAACCTGGGCCAGGGCCTCCCCATTCTCACAGCAAAACATTTCTCCCTAAGATCTCATCTCAATCTCCCCTCTTGCAGATGGAAGCCATTCCCCCTTTTCCTCTCCCTGTCCTCTCTGATCAAGAGCCCCTCTCCATCTTTCCTGGAGCCCCTTTCAGCACTGGAAGCTGCTCTAAGGCCTCCCCAGAGCCTTCTCTTCTTCAGGCTGAACAACCCCAGCTCTCCCAGTCTGTCCTCACACAGGAGGTGCTTCAGCCCTCAGATGATCTCTGTGGTCTCTTCTGTCCTTGCTCCAACAGCTCCATGTCCTTCCTGTGCTGAGGACTCCAGAACTGGACACAGGGCTCCAGGTGGGTCTCACCAGAGCAGAGCAGAGGGGCAGAATCCCCTCCCTTGCCTGCTGGTCCCACTGCTCTGGATGCAGCCCAGGACATGGTTGCTTTCTGGGCCGTGCACACCCATTTCTGGCTCATATTGAGCTTTTCATTCCCCAGCTCCCTCAGTCCTCCTCAAGGCTGCTCCCAATCCATTCTCCATCCAGCCTGTGTTTCTGGTTGGGATTGCCCTTACCCGGAAGCAGGACCTTGCACTTGCCCTTGTTGAACTTCATGGGTTCGCTCAGCCCCACCTCTCAAGCCTGTCAAGGTCCCTCTGGATGACATCCCTTCCCTCCAGCGCGTCCACCGTGCCACACAAGGTGGAGGTCTGCAAAAGGAGCAGTCCTTGGTGGGCACCAGTGGTCAGCAGGAGAGAGTCCCATGCAGGGTGGCTGGATATTGCTTGTCATAGAATCATAGAACAACCAGGTTGGAAGGGACCCATCGGATCTTCTAGTCCAACCATTCCTATCAAACACTAAACCATGTCCCTCAAGACCTCATCCACCCGTGTCTTATACACCTCCAGGGAAGGGGAATCAACCACCTCCCTGGGCAGCCTAGTCCAATGCCCAATGACCCTTTCTGTGAAAAACTTCCTCCTAATCTCCAGCCTAAACCTCCCCTGGTGGAGCTTGAGGCCATTCCCTCTTGTCCTGTCCCCTGTCACTTTGGAGAAGAGCCCAGCTCCCTCCTCTCTACAACCTCCTTTCAGGTACTTGTAGAGAGTAATGAGGTCTCCTCTCAGCCTCCTCTTCTCCAGGTTAAACACCCCCAGCTCTCTCAGCTGCTCCTCATAGGGCCTGTTCTCCAGCCCCTTCACCAGCTTCGTCGCTCTTCTCTGGACTTGCTCCAGAGCCTCAACAAAGCCTTTGTCCCTCAAAGCAGGGATTCTCCACTGGTGTTCACTGGATGGGGTCTCACTTTTTTAAGCTGCAGAAGGGACCCATCCCACTTGTATCCTGCCCCAAAGCTTTTGGTGCACACAGGGAAGAGAGAAGACAGCCGCCATTCCTACAAGACCTGACGTGGCCCAAAGCCTTCAGAGAAGGGAAACACTAAGCACTTTCTGGCTTGGATCAGGATTAAAAAAAAGCAGAATTTGCTCTGTTGTGGCCAGAGCGGATGTGTCAGCACAGCGAGTCTCCGGGGAGAAGGATTTCTGGCTGCAGCTGGGACAAACTCACGGTGCAGAAAAGAGGGTCCCGGAAATATGTGTCCCTGCTGACCAGATGCGTGTTCTCCATACACCCGGGAGAAGAAACTCCAGTTAATTTAACCAAGCTGGGGAGCTGCCGTCACCTCCTGCCTTGCCAGCCCCAGGAGAGCTGCAGCAGAGGGCTCAGCAGGTGCCCTGCAGCGCGAGGGCTGTGTGGGAAGCTGGCAGCACCAAGCATTACTCAGAGCATCCTTTGCAACCCCCTGTCCCACCACGAGCTCAGGAAAAGCTCTGGGTTGGGTGATGCTGCTCCAGGAGCCATCACGTCATGCGAAGGCATTGCAGGCGTGAGCCTCCACGCTGGGCTCTCGCTGCCCTCCCGGCTGCTCGCTGACATCTGGGTGATAGACGAGCCCCGTTCCTCCAGCCACGCTGCCTCTCCAGCACAGCCCGGGCCCTGAGCCCGAGAGTTTCACTCCCTGAGTTAATGGAAATATTATACACATGGAGTTGGCCCCTTCCCAAAGACACTCCTGCCTCGGAGACAACCACTCCTCACAGTTCGCTGCTCTGCAGACAGACACGGTGGAGGGGCTGGAGGGAAGGAGAAGCCAAGAGCCACTCAACAAGCAGCAGGACAGGGTGAGGAGCCCTTGTCTGTCCTCCTCAGTCAAGGTTGTGCCTGAAAGGAAAACAAGTGGTCATCTCCCGCAACCCAGAAAGGCTCTTCTCAACGTGGTTATGGTTTTAGCCTGGAGAAGAGGAGGCTGAGAGGAGACCTCATTACTCTCTACAACTACCTGAAAGGAGGTTGTGGAGAGGAGGGAGCTGGCCTCTTCTCCCAAGGGACAGGGGACAGGACGAGAGGGAATGGCCTCAAGCTCCACCAGGGGAGATTTAGGCTGGAGATTAGGAGGAAGTTTTTCACACAGAGGGCCACTGGGCATTGGAATAGGCTGCCCAGGGAGGTGGTTGCTTCACCTTCCCTGGAGGTGTTTAAGGGACGGGTGGATGAGGTCTTGAGGGACTTGGTTTAGTGTTTGATAGGAATGGTTGGACTCGATGATCTGATGGGTCCCTTCCAACCTGGTTGTTCTATGATTCTATGATTCTATGCAAGGAGGACCCTAGGGCTCAACTAACACTTCAGGCACAAGGGGAAAAAGCACTAGGACTCGCCCATTCCCAAGCTCATTGCCCTGAGGTACCAACCAAGAGAGGTAAAAACCCCTAACGTGTCACTAGACCAACCTTTACACACTGCAACAAGCCAAAATTCAAGACAGAAGAGGTCAGTGAGGCATTTCTGCCATCAGAGCATCCCCGACAGCTCTACGATGCCTGCGGCTGCTTTTAAACCACATGCGATGAACTGGCCTTCCATCCCAGCTCTAGAGTCCAAACCCGAGGAGGGTCTTGTTTTTATTAAAATGTTTTACATCTTTTATAACCTCTCTGCCAACTGGACGGCTGCGCTCTCAGGGCAATTATATGCATCATCTAAACATCATCTAAAATCAAAGGACTTCTTTTAATTAGGTTATTTAAATGACACGTTTGATGGAAAAAGCCAAGCAGACTTAACAGGGTATTTAATGTTCGCATTAGTTTGCATGCGTACAGAGCATTATCTGAAAGCCTTGGAAATTAATGGCAAGACTCCTGTTGGCTTCACAGGCTGCGGACCAGATGTTGGAAGAAAAAGGATGAGAGATATCATAGAATGGTTTGGGTTGGAATGGACCTCAAACCCCCTGCAGTGCCACCCCTGCCATGGGCAGGGACACCTCCCACTGCATCAGGGGCTCCAAGTCCCATCCAACCTGCCCTTGAACCCCTCCAGGGATGGGGCAGCCACCACTGCTCTGGGCAACCTGGGTCAGGGCGTGATGAATTTCTTCCTAACATCCAATCTAAATCTTCCCCCTTCCAGTCTAAAGCCATTGCCCCTCCTCTGGTCACTCCATCACCTTGTATGAATCGTAGAATGATAGAATCATAGAACAACCAGGTTGGAAGGGACCCATCGGATCTTCTACTCCAACCATTCCTATCAAACACTAAACCAAGTCCCTCAAGACCTCATCCACCTGTGCCTTAAACACCTCCAGGGAAGGGGAATCAACCCCCTCCCTGGGCAGCCTATTCCAATGCCCAGTGACCCTCTGTGTGAAAAACTTCCTCCTAATCTCCAGCCTAAATCTCCCCTGGCGGAGCTTGAGGCCATTCCCTCTTGTCCTGTCCCCTGTCACTTGGGAGAAGAGCCCAGCTCCCTCCTCTCTACAACCTCCCTTCAGGGAGTTGTAGAGAGTAATGAGGTCTCCCCTCAGCCTCCTCTTCTCCAGGCTAAACAGCTCCAGCTCTCTCAGCCACTCCTCATAGGTTCTGTTCTCCAGCTCCTTCACCAGCCTTGTCGCTCTTCTCTGGACTTGCTCCAGAGCCTCAACATCCTTCTTGTGGTGAGGGGCCCAGAACTGAACACAGGATTCAAGGAGCGGCCTCACCAGTGCTGAGTACAGAGGGAGAATCACCTCCCTGGTTCCTCCCCAGCTTTCCTGGAACCCCTTTCAGCACTGTAAACTGCTCTAAGGTCTCCACGGAGGCTTCTCCAGCCTGTCCTCATAGCAGGGGTGCTCCAGCCCTAGGATCATCTCAATTACCTCCTCTGGTCACGTTCCAACAGCTCTGTATCCTTTTTATGCTGAGGATTCCAGAACTGGACCTAGGACCCCAAGTGGGGTCTCATGAGAGATGACAGAGGGAGCTGCCACCCAGAGAGCATGGGCACTGCTTCTGCTGAGATGATGCCAAAGGGAAATTTTCATTTTGGTCTGAACTCTGTGGTTTTTCTCCCCTACAAAAATAGCTCTGCCGTGAGTTTTACCAAAATTGTTTACTCCTTCCGACTTCTTCTCCGCATAGAGGAAACGGGACTTCAAAAAGGGAAAATTCCTTCCCTCCAGCAAAACCAAACCTGAAAGCTCGTCTGTTGTTGACAAACCAGAAATCTGGTATTTTGTACCAAAACAAACAGGTGTAGTTCCAATCCTTTTAGCTCCTTATGCCCAAATCTGAAAAGCCTAAACCAAAGTGCAGAGTTTGAAGCTAATTTTAGAAGTGTGGCAGAAAATACTTTGTATTTTATTACTCTCCAAAGCCCATGCTCTGCAGGGGTAGAAAGCAGAAGATGCCCAAGGCTTTTCATAGAATCATAGAATTATACAACAACCAGGTTGGAAGAGACCCACCGGATCATCGAGTCCAACTGTTCCTATCAAAACCATTCCTATCATGCTGATGGGCACAGCGTTAAAAACCTCTTTGTACAGACAGGCTGCATTTAACCTTTTTAGACAGCATTAGATCCTTTCTAGGGGAACAGGGCTCCCCAAAACCACTTCTCTTTCTATGAACGCAGAAGCAATCAGTGCCGGGAGTCAAGAGCCAATTCCTCAAAGCCATAGCCAATGTTTTCCCGTTGAAACACAGAACAGCAAGAGAAAACACAGAGAATTGTCCTTGGGAAACAGATAGAAAACACGTTTGTAAGACTTACATGGGAAATGATTGTAAAAATCTTCAGATTTCATTAACTGTGAAAAGCGTTTTAAAAAATCAATTGTTTCAAAATGTGATAGGACAAGAGGAAATGGCTGCATGTTGCACTGGGGGGGGATTAGATTGGATATTAGGAAAAATTTCTTGGTCAAAATAGTGGTAAAGCCCTGGCAGAGGCTGCCCAGGGCAGTGGGGGAGTCTCCATCCCTGGAGAGGTTCAGAAACTGTAGATGTAGCACTTTGGGACATGGTTTAGTAGGGATGGTGGAGATGAGATGGTTTGGTAGGGATGAGCTTAGAGGTCTTCTCCAACCTCAGTGATTCTGTGATCCTTTTACTTTTTCCTAGCGGATGTTGTTTCTAAGAACTCAGTTTCTTGCAGAGAATGAGAAACTAACCTTTCATTCAAGGCTTCTCAGGCACTGGAACTCAGGGAAGTGTTTGAGTCCCCATCAAAGGAGGGATTTAAAAGATGGGCAGGTGAGATGCTCAGGGATGGTTTAGCAGCAGACGGGTACGGTTGGACTTGACGATTTCAAAGGTCTTTTCCAAACAAACGATTCTATGATCTTTTTCCTAGATAGAGCCCAAAGTTATCGCTATCAGTAATCCAGCATCTAGAAGTCGAAGTGCTGGACCAAGACCTTACCTGCAAGACAGAAGGCAGCAGACACCCCTTGGTGATGCTCTTGGTGAAGGGGTTGGAGAACAGAACCTATGAGGAGCGGCTGAGAGAGCTGGGGTTGTTTATCCTGGAGAAGAGGAGGCTGAGAGGAGACCTCATTACTCTCTACAACTACCTGAAAGGAGGTTGTAGAGACGAGGGAGCTGGGCTCTTCTCCCAAGTGACAGGGGACAGGACAAGAGGGAATGGCCTCAAGCTCTGCCAGGGGAGATTTAGGCTGGAGATTAGGAGGAAGTTTTTCACACAGAGGGTCATTGGGCATTGGACTAGGCTGCCCAGGGAGGTGGTTGATTCACCTTCCCTGGAGGTGTTTAAGGGACGGGTGGATGAGGTCTTGAGGGACTTGGTTTAGTGTTAGATAGGAATGGTTGGAGTAGAAGATCCGATGGGTCCCTTCCAACCTGGTTGTTCTATGATTCTACGATTCTCCTGCAGCCCTTTTTCCCAGGGCAGGGAGCTTCACACGGTGAGCAGCTCCTTCGCTTTTCCCTCAGCCCCTTCCAGCCCCGGAGGGCAGCCAAAAATGTCACTAAGTGAGTCATCAGCAATGGAAAGACTTGTGCTCCTGGCCCTGGCTCTTCCAAGTGACACAAGCATTCTGGCACCCAGCCCCTCTTTAATCTATAGATCTACAGCCCGTGGGGTTTCGCTCCAGAGGTCGCTTGATGTCACACACACCCGGGTCCTCATCTCTCCCCACCATTAAAGGGCAAAACGGACCCTGGGGCTAAAGGATGAAAAACAGAGGAGCCTCTTGAAGCTGCAGGAGCTGGTCTTAAATCCTGACACTTTTTGAGCCATGAAAAGCTTTAGGGGGAAGAATCACGCTCAGGAAAGCAGTAAAAGCCTCACACTTGCAAGGAAAGGAGCAGGGAGCGTGATGCCAGCCCTGGCCATTTCCTGGCGGTGGGCAGCCTGCAGCTGGGGGGCTGCTCTAAAAACCAGGTAGCAAAGGCAGCGAGGTGGGAAATATTACACACGCATCGTTAGAAGGTGATGTGAGCAGACAGGGAGGGAAAAGGTGTGGGCACAGCAGCAGTGCTGGAGCTGAGAGCCATGGGGGGCAACTACCCCCAGGAGCAGCCTCAAGGAGGGACACTCAGTGCCTGGAATAGGAGCTGCAAAACCAGCAATGACAAGGGCAATGAATAAGGTGAAGTGCAAGGTCCTGCACCTGGTTCAGGGCAATCTTCAGTCTCGGTACAGGCTGCGGGATGAAGACATTGAGAGCAACCCTGAGGAGAGGGGTTTAGGGTCCTCGTAGATGAGAAGTTGGACATGAGTTGGCAACACATGCCTGCAGGGCAGAAACCAACTGTGTCCTGGGCTGCATCAAAAGTGTAACCAGCAGGGCTGGAGGGGATTCTGCCCCTCTGCTCTGCTCTGCTGAGACCCACATAAAGCCTTGTGTCCAGTTCTGGAGTCCTCGACACAGGAAGGACACGGAGCTGTTGGAGAGAGTCCAGAGGAGGCCATGATGATGATGTGAGGGCTGAAGCACCTCCTGTATGAAGACAGGCTGAGAGAGTTGGGGTTGTTCAGTTTGGAGAAGACCCCAAGGAGAACTCATTCCAGCTTTTCAGTACTGAAAGGGGCTGATAAGAAAGATAGAGAAGAACTTTTTAGCAGTGCCTGTAGCGTTAGGACGTTGGGGAATGATTTTAAGCTGAAAGAGGGGAGACTGAGATGAGATCTTGGGAATAAATATTTTCCTGTAAGTGTGGGGAGGCCCTGGTCCAGGCTGCCCATCCCTGGAGGGGTTGGAGGTAGATAGACAGATTGGGGCTGCTTGGATGGGACTTTGAGCAACCTGATCTGGTTGTAGATGTCCCTGCTCACAGCAGGGGGTGGGACTGGATGACTTTCATGATCCCTTCCAATCCAAACTACCCTATGATTCAGGTTCCGGGCATGCCACGCTCCTTGTACGAAGGCATTTAGACCCAGATGCTTACTGAGACATCTTTATAAAAGGTAAGTTTCACTATCCTATAGCACACAACCCCGAGCTGATGCACTATCCTGCTTCACACTATTTTTTTTTTTTTTTTTGTAACCCCCCTCCCTGCCCAGACATTCCCTAACTGCAGTTGTTCTGGCTTTAACATCCAGCCCTAGCTCTTCCAAGCCCATCTGTGAAAGCTCAGCATAATCTGTAAGGGCTGTGCGTTTACACGCAGTGAGGTTTAAGCAAGGAGAAAGTGTTTCCAGCAGATTCGAGAGACTTCAACACGACATTCCTAAACCCAGCAGAATCCCAGGGAAACCTGCCCTGTGGTGCTCTGGGAGGAAAATAGCCCTGGAAAAAAATAAAAGTCAGAAATTTACTGAGCTTGGTTTGGTACGTGGTTGCGCATCAGCGCTGGGGAAGTAAAGATGTCAGGAAAAGGTTGGTTTGGCTGAAGCCAAAGCAAACTTTTTCCAAAAATGAATAAAGAAACTGAAAACTAGATCCACAAATAACCTTAGTCCCTACCCTGCTGTTCCCAAAGCTGTGCTTTTGGTGAATTAAGGCTTTTGGACCTCCTACAATGAAACAGTCACTGCCGAATGCGAACAGAGCAATCATAGAATCACAGAACAGTTTGGGTTGGAAGGGATCTCAAAGCAACTTCAGTTCCAACTCTGCCATGGGCAGGGACACCTCCCACTGGAGCAGGGTGCTCCAAGTCTCCAAGCCCCATCCAGCCTGCCCTTGAACCCCTCCAGGGATGGGGCAGCCACCACTGCTCTGGGCAACCTAGGCCAGGACGTCACTTCTTTCATTGCGAAGAAATTATTCCTAATGTCTAATCTAAATCTTCCCCTTTCCAGTTTAGAGCCGTTCCCCCTTGTCCTATCACTCCAGGTCCTTGTAATAAGCCACTCCCCAGCTTTCCTGAAGCCCTTTCAGCACTGGAAGCTGCTCTAAGGTCTCCTTGGAGCCTTCTCTTCTCCAGGCTGAACAACCCCGACTCTCCCAGCCTGTCCTCATAGCAGAGGTGCTCCAGCCCTTGGATCATCTTTGTGGCCTCCTCTGGACCTGTTCCAACAGTTCCATATCCGAGGGACCAAGAGCACATTCAAATAAACACTCTCTTTATGTATATTTGAATCTTTCATCATCTACTAAGTTGCTGTGTAGGACTTATTTGTGTTTGTAAACTCTGGGATAAAGGTACTCGTGGAGTTTACTTCTTTCTGACGTCACACGTACAAATAACTGAGGAGAACAAATCCCGTACAGCCCTGTTTACCTTCTCCCCACGTCTCTCTTAGTGCAATATCCTCCTGCCCGGAACCACCACCAACCCAGCAAACAAAGGAAACAGAACACAAACAATTTCTTCGCATGATGCTGGTGTGCAAAGAGTTCCAAGAAACAGCCTACGAATCCAGCTCAAAGACTCCAGCAACGACTCCAAGACCGGCGGCAGCAAGAGATTAATCACGTTTAACGATATTTTACTTTCCTCCCCAAATTAATTTTGGTCTTCACGAACCATTTGATTTCCAAATAGGTGAAGAGAACTGGCAGCAAGGTAGACCACAACAGCAGGACTGCTGGGTTCAGCGGAAGCACACGGTCAGTGAGTCTCAGATCTTTGTTTCCTTGTGGTTGTGAGATAGGAGAAACCACCCAAGCAACCACCAAATAAAGAGGAGAGCAGGCAAACTACGTCCGTAAACTGTGTCCATCCTGCAATGAAAATTCAGAAAAGGCAGCCTGGAGATGCACATCATAGAATCATAGAATCACCAGGTTGGAAGGGACCCATCGGATCTTCTAGTCCAACAATTCCTATCAAACATTAAACCAAGTCCCTCAAGACCTCATCCACCTGTGCCTTAAACACCTCCAGGGAAGGTGAATCAACCACCTCCCTGGGCAGCCTATTCCAATGCCCAATGACCCTTTCTGTGAAAAACTTCCTCCTAATCTCTAGCCTAAATCTCCCCTGGCGGAGCTTGAGGCCATTCCCTCTTGTCCTGTCCCCTGTCCCTTGGGAGAAGAGTCCAGCTCCCTCCTCTCTACAACCTCCTTTCAGGTACTTGTAGAGAGTAATGAGGTCTCCTCTCAGCCTCCTCTTCTCCAGGATAAACACCCCCAGCTCTCTCAGCCACTCCTCATAGGTTCTGTTCTCCAGCCCCTTCACCAGCCTCGTCGCTCTTCTCTGGACTTGCTCCAGAGCCTCAACATCCTTCTTGTGCTGAGGGGCCCACAACTCAACACAGGATTCAAGGAGCGGCCTCACCAGTGCCGAGTACAGAGGGGGAATCACCTCCCTGGACCTGCTGGTCACACCATTTCTGATCCAAGTCAGGATGTCATTGGCCTTCTTGGCCACCTGGGCACACTGCTGGTTCATGGTCAGTCGCTGTTGACCAACACCCCCAGGTCCCTCTCCTCCTGGCAGTTTTCCAGCCAGGCTTCTCCCAGTCTGTAGCTCTGCATAGGGTTGTTGTGCCCCAAGTGCAGGACCCGGCATTTGGCCGTGTTAAACCTCATGCCATTGGACACTGCCCAGCGCTCCAGCCTGTTTAGGTCCCTTTGCAGAGCCTCCCTACCCTCCAGCAGATTGACACTTCCACACAGTTTTGTGTCATCTGCAAACTTGCTAAGGGTGTCTCCAAAATGTTCAGCTCAACTTCTCAGCATTCTAAAAGGCAGACGACACCAAAAGCCTCTCGAGAACTGTATCCAATTATAGTTTTACCTATCGTGATAAACACTGCAGAAGACAACTGGCCCAAAATGCAAGATACAGGTAGACCCATTGCTAGCACTTTCACTAGAGAAAAGCGATTTCCACCCTTCACGCCTCACCCAGGCTCCTACCAGGTGGTTTTAAGGGGAAATCCATGAGGTACAGGCAACGCACAACCTCCCTACACAAAGGGGATGCCAAGGCTCCTCCTATGATCGACTCCTCTCAGCAATAACTGAACAAACAAAGAGAACAGAGGGAAAAATTATAGCCACATTCCTTCAAAAAACGCCTCAAAGAGTTTCCTCGTGGATTATGTGCACAGAAAATCATTTGTGTGGGCCTGTAGTTTATCAAAACCATCCCACTTCCTATGTCAATAAAGGGTCATTACCAGTTACATGATATTTCTGGCTTGTAACTTGATGTCTCGCCCATATTTCTTTGCACTGGAATCAAAAATGTCTTGTCTGTGAAGCATGGGTCAGATAATTTGGGTTTTACAGTTGTTGGCAGCTCAGAAATTGTTTTCTTTTCTTTCCTTTCCCTTCACAATCACTTTCTTAAACCAGTTACCATCCCGGCCCTTGGTTGTTTCTTCTCTCCAGCAAGGAGAGCTCCTCCAATGAAGACCCTGATATTCCGCACCAGGCATCCAGGACAAGTCTCCGTGGATTGCAGTAGGAACCCAGGCATGGAAACCCACCCAACCCTAAGCAATTGCAGGATTTTATCATAAAACGGTTTGGGATGGAAGGGACCTTAACGTCCATCCAGTTCCAACCTCCTACCATGGGCAGGGACACCTCCCACTGGATCAAGGTGCTCAGTTTAACCAGGGACTTTCTGGGTTCCCCAGTTGGAAATGCCTAGAACCCAATGCAGGGTCTGATCCTCATTGACCTTATTGCTCTCTACAACTACCTGAAAGGAGGTTATGGAGAGGAGGGAGCTGAGCTCTTCTCCCAAGGGACAGGGGATGAGATGAGAGGGAATGGTCTCAAGCTCCACCAGGGGAGATTTAGGCTGGACATCAGGAGGAAGTTTTTCACAGAAAGAGTCATTGGGCACTGGCAGAGGCTGCCCAGAGAGGTGCTTGATTTACCTTCCCTGGAGATGTTTAAGGGACGGGTAGACGACGTCCTGAGGGACATGGTTTAGTGTTTGATAGGAATGGTTGGACTCAATGATCCAGTGGGTCTCTTCCAAGCTGGTGACTCTATGATCCTGCCCCAAGAGGCTGCTTTCTCTGAGATACAAAAATCAAGAATACCGTCCCTGAAACCAATGGGGTTACGCTAGTGTAGGACCAAACAAGAAGGAGAAGAGGCGCCTTCCTGCATCCCCTGCTCTGGGATTAATCCGACTCTCCATCTTGGCAATGCTTCAACTCCCGGCTGGCAGCTTTGCGATAGCCGAGCTTTGCAGGTTCACAGCAAATGGAGCTTTATCATGTTTTATTAATTGCTCTGTAACTACCTCCACACTGATGTTTCTCTTCCTGGTGATTTCTTGGGCTGTGGGAGCTGCTAATGTGGTCTCTCTCCTCTCGGGCTATTTGATATCCTAGATCTGATTCTCCTCAGCGCCTTTCTGTGCTTTTCCTGCTGACCGCCGTCCCTCCCATCGCCTTTGTAATTCTTTACCTCTGTGCATCAGCACCGCAGAGGCTTCCTCCGACTTTCAACCAAAGCCAAGATTGTCCTTGTCCAGCTGGGTCTGCCATTAATTTTATTTTAGTTTCACGTCCATCCCGCTCTGCTTTGCCACGGGGCTCTCCGCTCCTCTCCTTAGCTTAGGAAGCACCGTAAGCAGGACCAGGTTATGAATTTCTCTGGGTTGTTTTGAATCTGAAGTGGGGAAAAGTGCAGAGCACTTGCAATCCCAGCTCTGCTGCCTCAGTTTACAGTTTTCAGGGAGAAATAAGGGCCCCAGTGTTTATTTCACAGCTCTCCAGGGGCTCTTCTAGTGCTCCATTAAGTGAAAACAGATGAGCTGAGTACACAAACCTCAATGCCTCCTTAGGATGCTCTCTCCAAACCTCTTGGAAGTCAACATTCTTGAAGGAGCATCCGATTCCCTGAAAGGTGAGGTTATTCCTAACAAAGCTCTCCTGGAGAGCAAGAGAAGGGAGGCGGAATTTTTGCACATGCAACCAAAAATCCTGGAGATGGCTTTTGGCTGAGCCACGCTAATAAATAAGGACTAATTTCTGAGAGCATAACTCATGCTGGTGGGAGATAAGAAAGGAATGCGAGTTGCCTGCAAGACCAGCCTAGTTGAGAGTTTATCCTCCGAGATCAGAACAGAAATCATCGAGTCAACAGCAGAGGCCAGTCACCAATAATAAATCCACCCTCGGCAGAGCAGCCCCTGAATCAGCAGAGCGAGACACCGTCCCAGCCGGCAGGAAAGCAGGAGCTCCGCCAAACTCTTGTCCCAGAGCAAGAGTTTGGTGCTTGCAACACAACCTCCATTTGTTTAGCAGCCCGTTTATCTCCATCGTGAAGTAAACACATTCCTCCAAGGTGAAGCAACAGGCCCCATGGACGGGAAGCAGTGCTAGTCCTTCCAGGAGTGGTTTCAGTGGCATTCCTGGGTGGGAATTGTCAGGGAGGACGGAGGCTGGTCCAAGTAGTTTGAAGCTGGAGGGGCTTTCAAGAAGCCCAGTGTTTCTCTGCACCCATGAGAAGAATCATAGAATCACAGAACAACCAGGTTGGAAGAGACCCATCGGATCATCCAGTCCAACCATTCCTATCAAACACTAAACCAAGTCCCTCAAGACCTCATCCACCTGTGCCTTAAACACCTCCAGGGAAGGGGAATCAACCACCTCCCTATTCCAATGCCCAATGACCCTTTCCATGAAAAACCTCCTCCTAATCTCTAGCCTAAATCTCCCCTGGTGGAGCTTGAGGCCATTCCCTCTTGTCCTGTCCCCTGTCCCTTGGGAGAAGAGCCCAGCTCCCTCCTCTCTACAACCTCCTTTCAGGTAGTTGGAGAGAGTAATGAGGTCTCCTCTCAGCCTCCTCTTTTCCAGGCTAAACAACCCCAGCTCTCAAGAGAAGTGAGCCTCCTGGTTTCCTCTGCTCTGCCTGCTTCTTACTTAACAAATCATAGAGGTTCAACCAGCATCTTGAGAAAGCACACCGCTCTTTATAGATTCTCTTATTTCTTCCAAAAATCTTCTTATGCTCTGTTTTTCTTAGTTAAGCTTTTGGATTCGTTCAAATTATCGTCCACCTTAGATCTTGGAGATGTCAGGCAACCATCCTGATCACTCAGCTATTCAGAACCCCAAGTAATGTGAATTTACATTCTCGCCCTTTCCTTCATGCTCTGGCTGCCTCAATCTTGCCCTCTATCTTCTACCAGAGGAACATTTTCACCACTACTTGTCTTAAACGCTGCTGCAGTTCTGGTCTGCATGGCCAGTTTGTCCCATGCTATTCGTTCTTAATGAAGAAAGTAATTGTCAGTTAGGAATCTCGATCCAAATTCTATAATCTGAACAACTTAAACACTGGGACGTTCCCGCCTGTCCTGCCTCTTCCAACCCCAAATCTGAATTTTAAGGGAACAGAAGACCTCAATTCCTAAGTATAAGTGGTTGCCCCATCCCTGGAGGGGTTCAAGGCCAGGTTGGACGGGGCTTGGAGCCCTTGATCCAGTGGGAGGTGTCCCTGCCCATGGCAGGAGGAGGAACTAGATGATATTTTAAGGTCCCTTCCAACCCAATCTATTCTACGAATCTACACACTCCAACCCTTGCCCGATACAAACCTGCATCCCAGCCACAGGTGCAACCAAACACCATCCCACAGATTGTTTCCCGTTCCCTAAGTTTTATCACAGAAACTCTGTTCCCAGCCTCCAGAGGCCGCAGACACATCTCCCCCTCCTCATGCTGCGACAGTTTTTTGGCAGCCAAGCCTTTGCTGCAGCTGAGAAATGAGCTGATAAAACTCCGAGCGCAGCCTGGTCCCTTCGCTCCTGCAGCTTGTTGCCGCCTAACTCCTTGCAGCCGGGTGACATCATGGTCAGAGATTATGAAATCCTCTTCCCTGCTGGCCAGGTGGGGCACGACAGCAGAGAAACATCTGATGTAGAGGCCGAAAGAGATGACAACTACACTACAGCGCAGTGATCCTACTGCTGGTGCCACTGTAAATCCCACCAGCTGCAGCAGAGCATCCTCACTCGACTGATGCAGATGTCCAGTCTCCACGTGGGTCATTTTTGTAAGGTATCCTAGAAAAGAGCTCATTCTCATCTCATCTTTGCTGTCAAGTGCAGTGTGGACTAAACGGAGTCATAGAATCATAGAACAACCAGGTTGGAAGAAACCCACCAGATCATCGAGTCCAACCATTCCCATTAATCACTATCCCATGTCCCTCAGCACCTCATCCACTCCTCCCTTAAATCCCTCCAGGGAAGGTGACTCAACCCCCTCCCTGGGCAGCCTCTGCCAGTGCCCAATGACCCTTCCTGTGAAAAATTTTTTCCTAATGTCCAGCCTAAATCTCTCCTGGTGGAGCTTGAGGCCATTCCCTCTCGTCCTGTCCCCTGTCACTTGGGAGAAGAGCCCAGCTCCCTCCTCTCCACAACTTCCTTTCAGGTAGTTGTAGAGAGCAATGAGGTCAATGAGGATCAGACCCTGCATTGGGTTCAAGGCATTTCCAACTGGGGAACCCAGAAAGTTGCAGCAAGGCAGTGGCTTGTGAATGCTGGAGGGGCCAGGGGCTTGTCTTGTTGGACGCCTCTTTGTTGCTCCACATGGAAGATGTTTGTCTCAAGTGCTTCTAGGATCCTGCCCAACATTGAATAAGAACTTGTTGACACAGGACACCGAGAAACAGTCATCTGAATCTTTCTGGATTGTATTAGCTTAACAGCATCAAACTCCTGCGTGGTGCTGTGTTCAAATCCTTATTCACTTTGGGGAAGCCTGGAGTCCACACAGTCCTCCCATGTCCCTCTTGGATTAACACCTTCTGTTAACTCAGAAAAAGCTTTTGGCACAGGCAGGAGAAGAGCTTAGCTTCCTCCACACAGCGTCAGTGACAGCAGGACACCCGAGTACTGTGTTAATCAAACATTAGACCTTGTGCCAGGTCAGACACTCTCCATCCTCTCTGCTGGGAGCAGGATTGAGCCGCTTTGAAGCCAGAGGATCAAGAAGTCCCCATTTAAAACTGGACACCTGCCCATTAGGTGACAGCAGAGAGATAATGCTGCTCAGAGGACTCAGTTGCACAGAGAAAGGAGTTTTCCTCCTGCTCCCCTAACCTGTAGGTACTTGGGCAGAGGGACAGGGACACTACAGACCTCTGAAAAGAGGGAGCTGAAGTCCAGGGATCAGCTCCCAAAGCACTCCCTGCACCTGCTCTGTGTTCAGAGATCGCTCCAGTGGGGTAAAAAGTCAAGGCGATGGGAGTGCGGAGAAAACTGAGTGGGAAAAGCAGACCTCAGCCATGCACCACTGCATTTTTCTATGAGCATATTTCATAAAGTCTTCTATATTAAACCAAAGCCGCATTGTTGAAATCCTCAGGGGCTAATCCTGCTTTCTGTCTGAATCCCACATCTCCCCAGTGCATCCTCCAAGAGGCTCCCAGTACGGTGCTCCAAGTAAATGGAAAAACGTGAAGAAAACTGACAGCAAATCCTTCAGAGCACACGTCTTAAAAATTATAACAAAAAGCTTCCTGGGAAGCGAGACATTTGGGGCTACTTACACATCAGAAGATGTGCTGTAAGACACTTACCCTGCACCCTGTCAGACTGGCACAGCAGGCACAGAGATCTGGTTCTGGAATAGGGATCCACGTATTCATGGGTCACAGCACCTTTAGCCGTGGTTTCAATCCAGGCTCAGGGACAAAGTGCCTGAAAGCAGCCCTGAGGAGAAGGACTTGGGGTGCTGACTGATGAGAAGCTCAACATGAGCCAGCGATGTGCACCTGCAGACCAGAAACCAACCGTGCCCTGGGCTGCATCCAAAGCAGTGTGGCCAGCAGGGCGAGGGAAGGGATCCTCCCCCTCTACTGCTCTCTCCTGAGAATCCACCTGGACTCCTGTGTCCAGTTCTGGAATCCCCAACAGAACAAGACCATGGAGCTGTTGGAATGGCTCCAGAGGAAGCCATGGAATTGATCCAAGGGCTGGAGCATCTCCTGTACAAGGACAGGCTGAGAGAGTTGGGGTTGTTCAGCCTGGAGGAGAGAAGGTTGTGAGTAGACCTTAGAGCAGCTTCTAGTACTGAAAGGGGTTCTAGGAAAGCTGGGGAGTGACTTTGTACAAGCGTCTGGAGTGATAGGATGAGAGGGAATGACTTTAAAGTGGAAGGGGGAAGATTTAGATTGGACTTTAGGAAGAAACTCTTCACTATAATGGTAGGGAGGCCCTGGCCTAGGTTGCCCAGAACAGTGGTGGCTGCCCCATCCCTGGAGAGGTTCCAGGCCAGGTTGGATGGGGCTTGGAGCCCCTGATCCTGTGGGAAGTATCCCATGAAGCCCATGGCAGGGGTAGAACTGGATGGGCTTTGATGCCCCTTCCAATCTAAACAACTCCACGATTCTACAGAGCTAACAAATGGAGTTTTAGCATTGGCTTTACCATTAATTAGCAACCACACCTCTGCTCACACACACAACTGCCATCAGCTCAGTCAGGCACCCGAGGAATGGCTCATTTCAGTAGAACCCCCAGTTTCAGAGTCTTGTGGGATCCTCGCCTCCCAGCAGCGCCCGTGTGGGCAGGTCTCGCCAGCCATCAGTCAGCACATCGCAGCTGATGGGAAAACCACCTCCACCTTTCACTGTGTGAGGCGCATCTCTCAACAGGACAGAAATAGAAGGTAACCTCATACCAGGAGGAATTCTTGGGCCACACATTCCTTTGAGCATACCTTGGGCTCAGTGAACTGTCTTCTCGGTCTCAAATCCACCTTGTTAATTCCAGTGGGACTGTGCCAACACCACTGAGGACCCAACTCAACCCGTTACCTGGACTCCACCTCCTCTAAAGTAATTTTTTCCAAAGCCCGTTTGCACCATTCATCACCTCATCGTAAAAAAACCTGCAAACAACCCAACATTAAGAACCTGCTGGGAACGCGCTGGGATCTGTAGCCGCAAACCCCAGCCAAAGCGACAGAGACATCACCAACGAGCTATGCAGAGCGCTCTATTTTTAAACCCTCACCTTGGCTGCCTATTGACTCCTTTCCTCTCGGGATGAGGCGCGGAGATTCCTTTAAGTTTGCAGAACGCATCAGCCCCGATTCCTGCCTTTTAACCTTTATGATTTGTTTTCATCTCCAGGAGGGAGAACTGCACCCCCTGGGCTCCATCCCGCGGCCCGGCTGCGTTGGTTTTGGACTGGCCTGGAGCTGTTTCATACTTGGCACCGGCCTGGGCTTGTTATACCAGCTGCTTAAGAACAACACACCTGTAGGCAAGCTGGGTCGGGGGCTGCAGAGCAACCGAGCGGCCTTCTTAATTATTGCAGGGTGACACGGTGATGTCGGCATGACCTCATGGTTTACTTTAGCTGGATGAGCTGATGCGATGAAGAGCACATGTTTTCGCAGCTGCCCACGTCCCCACCAGGAGATCGGACCGACCCGTGCGCCAAACCTCTGGTGTGGAGGTAGACGTCTGTGTGTAGGAACCAGAGCCCTGTGCCCATCCTCGGTGAAGTTGTATCTCTTCTCTTGTTGACGCATCATCAATTTTCTTCTTGGAAAGATTTATTGGAAGTGGTTTTGGGTTTGGTTTGGCTTTCAAAGCTGATGAAAAGGTTCCAATTCTCTCTTTTGGAAAACTGTGCCTTACTACGGCTGCCTCCAACGGGCCAGGAAGCTACAAACCCAATGGCATCCCCATAAAGACTGGGAAAACATCTCTGTGGGCTTCAGCAGGAAAATATGAGACACATTTACGTAATAATTATAACTCACACTCGCACAGAACCTTTCAGCAAGGGATTAAAAAGCACTTTGCGAACATTATCGGTCACAACTCTTCTATGAGGTAGGTACGAGTCCCCTTTTCTCTGCAGCAAAAGCCAAGGCAGAGAGGTGTTTTTCCAGTCTGTATTTTCAGAAACCAGCCTGCACATCTGGAAGCCTCAGTGTTTGGATGCTAACAGTGAAGTCACAGGGGTCCTGACTTCCCTGCTGGATTTGATGCCTGCGTTTCACGGAGGTGACAGCCAGGGTGGTGATGACCAGGACCCTCCTGAACCAGCTCTGAAGGAGTTTGGTGACAAGCATCCTCCAGAACCAGCTCTCAAAGGGTTTGGTGATGATCAGAACCCTCCTCAACCAGCTCTGGAAGGGTTTGAGATGATCAGGACCCTCCTGAACCAGTTCTGAAAGGGTTTGGAGATGATCAGGACCCTCCTGAACCAGCTCTGAAAGGTTTTGGGGATGATCAGGACCCTCCTGAACCAGCTCTGAAAGGGTTTGAGATGGGCAACCAAGGGGCTCATGCACTAAAGACCAGAGGCAGCTTTTATGAATAAGAACATAAAGTTTGAAAAACTTGTAAGTTACAACTTGAGTCGAGGAGTTGTAATTAACAAAGCTTGGGTATTAATATATTATTACAGCATTATTATGGTACTAGCTAGTGGAACAATAATGTGTTGCGTCTTCATGCTTCAGGGACTAACCAGACACACTATGGAGCACAGGTCACTCCATCTTCTATGAGTCAGTCTTCATTAATATCTAGATTAATCGATTTTTTTTCTTTCCTCGAAATGGAACTACCAAAGCAGGGGATATCAAGCCACAATGGATGCTAAAAAAGTTTGGAATCAGTCTACTTATAATGCTCTAGAAGATCATCTCCCTCTTTTCCCTTTGTAAGCAGGACAACATAGAAACCAGGAAAAGGACAAAATCCAAAAGGAAAGGACGAAGCCACAACCGCTCTCTGAAGCCATCTCCTAGATCCACAGTCATCCCACGACACAGGGGGGCTGGAAAAGTCCAATGAAGGCCCTGGAGAAGGAGTCGTTATTTACAGACTCCTCTCGGAAACCTTGAGAGACCACGGGGAATCTGACCTATAGAATCATAGAAGAACCAGGTTGGAAGGGACCCATCGGATCATCAAGTCCAACCATGTTATGGTCAGGAGGACACGTTATGGCCAGGAGGAAAGGTGGCCCAGAGCTTGCCGCAAGGGTTAATTCACCAGCCCAGCTCCAAATACAACCACGTACAGAGCTCATTATGCTACCCGCATTTTAAGAGAGCTGTAAAACATATATTGCGTTGGCAAAATAGTCAAAAGCACCCGTGGGACTTGTGCTCTCAACTCCTTAAAGAGGTTCTACTTGATTTGATTTTTGTTTTCTTTTTTTTTTTTTCTCCTTTGGTTGGGTTTGGAGCTTTGTTTTCTATTTCTTACTTATCCAATCCATCTGCACTATTGCGAGGCAATACACGAGCTCTGGGAGATTAAAGAGCTGCTATCTGCGAGCACTCCACGGATATAAATAGATCACAGTGGAGCAGCGGTATCATTTTCAACATACCTGAGTATCTGTCATCTATCTCCCCCTGCCTGCCAGCGCTCCCCACTCCCCAGAGCCAGAATAAAATGAAAACGTGGGCTCCCAACATTCAAAAAATTTGCTCTAAACCTCTCCAGTCTCACTTTTCCCCCCTCCCAGTTTCAGCACAACTGCCCCTCAGGCATGCAAAGCAGCCTTAAAATGTGCCTGCATGCAGAAAAGTGACTGCATAAAAATGACACCTCATTACCACAAACATCTGCCCCTGGTGTTCCTGGTGAGTCATATTCGCTCAGTTTACAGAGGAGAAACACAAACACATGTTTTAACTCCTCTGGACCAATACGGTGCCAGTGCAACTCAGGAAAGGCCCACGAGGGTCTCCGCTGCCTCGTGTTGTCATCACAAACCGTCCACTCCGCAGTCCACATGGTAACAAAACAACACCCTTTGCTCTGACAAAAGCTCTCATTCCTTTTACATGCAGGGAGATGGAGGAACTGGGGTCCAAAAGGATTTTGTTAAGAATAGTCTGATGAAAGAGCTTGTTGCTATAGGCAAATGCTGATGTCTGCAGCAACAGGGGTTGCAAAGCTTCAGGTGCTCTCAATGGGAGCATCTCCTTCAGAATTCTGCAACCTCAAGGGATACCTAAGCTTAATGATGTGTGATTGTATTACACTAAGTGTTAATAACGTGACTGCTCTGCTGATGAGCTTTGGGAGCAGACAGCACTATTACAAGTAGGGAAATTAAGGGACAAAGCCATGATGAGCAGAGCGTCACTGATTATTAGGAAGAAATGTTTTGCAGTGAGGGTGGGGAGGCCCTGGCCCTGGTTGCCCAGAGCAGAGGTGGCTGCCCCATCCCTGGAGGGGTTCAAGGGCAGGTTGGATGGGGCTTGGAGCCCCTGATCCAGTGGGAGGTGTCCCTGCTCATCACAGGGGCTGGAACTAGATGGAGGTCCCTTCATCCCAAAGGTCCCTTCCAACCCAGCCCATTCTGTGATTCACTGATGATTCTATGATCCATAGAATAGATCTTCACTCCTGAGATGGTTTTATCTTATGGCATCAGGAACTACAACATCCTGGAAAGAGCTCTGAGAAATATATTTCATTTCAACAAAGTCTTTGGGACCTCTGAAACTATCCCCATAGAGCACCAAGCACATCTACAAATGATCTTCTGAACTTAAAGTCACTTCCTGGAGCAGCAGCACTACAGCATTTTGTCACAGCCTAATGCGTCAGGTCGTCTATAAGTTGAAAGAAAACACACCCTTGATCAAACACGGTGCAACAGACAATATCTGAAAAGCCTACAGTTGGAACTCAGAGGTTCTTCAGACCTGCACTTCATCATGTTTCTCATTTCAACCCTTCCTGACTCACCATGGAGGGTGGCAGCACAAACTCTGAGCTGTGACGGTGTCCAGAGCTCCTCCACGATCACGCGTTGGGCTCTCCGCACAGCCTATTCCAGCCCAAATGGCATGCAGGGCACAAGCTCTGATGAGGAAAAGCTGTTTCACAATGAAATGCACTTACAGGACGACTGGGGGACTCTGCCAGGAAGAGTTTATTTGGTTTTTTGGCTTTTTTTTTTCCCCCCCAAACTAAAACTAAACCAGAAAAACGTGTGATTCTTATTGCTGGTGAAAGGTGCTGGATTTGCACTCAAAGGATTGTGCAATGAGCTGGGGAGAACAGAGTGCCCTATCTGATCAAGTTCTGCAGTATCCTAAATTTCTTCACATCCACATCACAGGAGCAGGAACTCAGGATTACTTTTTTTTTTTTTTTTCAAATTTTTGCCAAGGATTTTACATTGATAAAGTTATCAGCTTCTGGCTGTAAACCAGAAAATCCAGTTGACGAATTATTAAAATCAGCGTTCATAGTTCTCCTCTGAGATTTTTTTCAGTGGAAAACCACGTTTCCTACAGGAATTTTCAGGGACTGAGAAATATTTAACCAAAACCCCTCAAGAACCAGCACAATAAGTGAGTCTCAGTCAGGGCTGGATCCCAGTTTAACATCTGCAAATGTTGGTGAAGACCTCACCCTTGGCTTATATGGTCTTCCCACCTCCAATAGGGTAATGGCCTGTGGTGTTATCCCATAAACTGTTAAATAACCCATCTGGGTTTTAAACACCCTCCACCCTACCAATAAAAGGGCATCCGCTAACAAATCATTTTGGGGAAATGGGAAGGAGGAAACAAACTTCTGCACCAATAACGCTGCTGCCTGAGAGGGAGGTGAGGTAAAGGATCCCTGAACCCAACTCCTCCTTAGCTACAGCATCACTGACTTCAACCTAAGCGCCTGCAACAGCAGCTTCAGCTCCAACAGCTTATGGGGAACATACGTACTTCATAGAATCACAGAATCACCAGATTGGAAGGGACCCACTGGATCATCGAGTCCAACCATTCCTATCAAACACTAAACCATGTCCCTCAGCACCTTGTCCACCTGTCCCTTAAACACCTCCAGGGAAGGTGATTCAACCACCTCCCTGGGCAGCCTCTGACAGTGACCAATGACCCCTTACGTGACAATTTTTTTCCTAATGTCCAGCCTGAATCTCCCCTGGCGGAGCTTGAGGCCATTCCCTCTCGTCCTGTCCCCTGTCACTTGGGAGAAGAGCCCAGCTCCCTCCTCTCCACAACCTCCTTTCAGGTAGTTGGAGAGAGCAATGAGGTCTCCCTTCAGCCTCCTCTTCTCCAGGATAAACACCCCCAGCTCTCTCAGACGCTCCTCATAGGTTCTGTTCTCCAGCCCCTTCACCAGCTTCCTTGCTCTTCTCTGGACTCATTCCAGAGCCTCAACATCCTTCTTGTGCTGAGGGGTCCACAACTGAACACAGGATTCAAGGAGCGGCCTCACCAGTGCCGAGTCCCAAGGGAGAATAACCTCCCTGGCCCTGCTGGTCACACCATTTCTGATCCAAGCCAAGATGCCATTGGCCTTCTTGGCCACCTGGGCCACTGCTGCCTCATGGTCAGTCACTGTCAACCAACACCCCCAGATCCTTCTCCTCCAGGCAACTTGCCTTTCCATGACAAAAGGCAATGAAGCATTTAAGCAAGTCCCCTTCTACAGGAAAGAAACCAACCCTTCCACTGGGCTTTCAACACAAGTTTTGCAAATCCAGGAAGTGTCCCCAGTCCCCATCGCAGGGGCTCAGAGTTCCTCCAACACCCATTGTGTTAGTCAGCACATGAACACAGACCAAGGCCAAGGATCTATGGTTTCAAAGCAAACACAAAGCAGGGCTTGCTTTACACCAGTGGACAATGTTCTCTCCATCATTTATCTTGGCCAGTGAAGAACTCACAGTCCTGATTAATTTTGTTTAGAGGCGCTGCCGCCAATTCCAGGCCACGGTGCTCTGACGTGACACGTGGATGAAAACCATCACTGCTGAGCACACCAGCACTGCTAGGAAGTCTTCTTCAGAGAAGTCCCTAGAACTTTTGAACCCTCCCCAAGGTACAGTTGGTTGCACCGAAGCTTTAACACCACCCTCCAAAACCCTACAAAGAACAGGGCTGGGAAAGAGTTCAGGCAGTGCCAGGATGCAATCGTTCCAATGAACTCAGAAACCACAAAATAACTTTGCCGGTCGAGTACGAAAACAATCATTTTGGAAGAGCGTCCCGTGAGTACATACACTCACTCATTTACACTCTGTTGTTATTATTCGATGTGTTATTCTCTATTGGTGATGAAATCCATATGTCTGCTTTTCCCTCCGTTCTTTCTACATGACTATGTCAGGCTTTGATTTATTTCCTGCCTTTCCAAATTGATTATTCAGAGCCATAGAGGAGGGAAAACACGATACTAGAGACACCGAGACAAAGCCATAAGCAAAAACAAAGGGCAGAGAAGACAAGACGACAGCGCCAAGTCTCACACATCTGTGGTGTCTCGACAGAGGGGGGAACACATCGAGCTGTTCTCCGAAAAGAAGCAGACAGGGATTTATTGCAAAAACTACAGTAAACTAAACTTCTTGGGCAAGGGTTGAGAAACTAAGGACCGGATCTTATAAACACTAAAGCACATACTTAACTTGATTTCCACATCAAAGGCGACTCACGTGAGTGAAGTTATCAAGCATGTGCTTGCAGGGCACGAGGGGTTAGCGTTACCGTCATAAAAGCCTGAGAAAGCTAGGACAGAGAGAAAAAAAATAAGCAGGGATTAAAAATAACCAAAAGAGAGAGAAAGCTGGCAAGGAAATCTTGGCAGCTAAAATACTAATAGCAAACCCCTCACATAAATTAAAACATTGCTAACATTATATATGCGAGGGATGCTCAATGCATTTATTTGCCAGACTGAGCAATGAGATGGACTCGCTGTTGGGACCTTTGTTCTTTATCATCCATCTTGTTGCACGTCTAATATTGGAGCCTTGTCTATGAGAAAAGAGCTTTATTTCCTTAATTCTTCTCACCCAAATAAGACAGCCTGCAGAGCAGGATGACGGCGGGATCAGCATCCATGGTTAAATCTTCCCAGCAGGACTTTCTCTTTCTTGATGTATTGGTTCTGCTGTAACAGAGGCCAGGAATGGATGAAGCAAAAGCTCATTTAAAGCTAAGATGACTTATCCACATAGCCAAACCCACACTGACCACCAGCCCTGCTACTTTTACATCACTGGTAGAGTACCTGCAAGTTCCCACTGGAGATGAGGACCAGACGTCACCTTTGGGGGCACTAGGGGATGAGAAGCTCAACATGAGATGGAAACATGTGACTGCAGCCCAGAAAGCAAACAGTGTCCTGGGCTGCACCCAGAGCAGTGGGAGCAACAGGGCGAGGGAGGGGATTCTGCGCCTCTACTCTGCTTTTGAGACACCCCACCAGGAGCCCTGAGTCCAGCTCAGGAGTCCTCAACACAGTAAGGACATGGAGCTGTTGGAGTGAGACCAGAGGAGGTCACAGAGATGATCCGAGGGCT
The DNA here is from genome assembly GCA_033558105.1 of Coccyzus lansbergi. Lineage (NCBI taxonomy): Eukaryota > Metazoa > Chordata > Aves > Cuculiformes > Coccyzidae > Coccyzus > Coccyzus lansbergi. The sequence goes on along the minus strand of JAUMJK010000750.1, from coordinate 1,094,457 downwards.
GGAGAACCTCCTGTATGAGGACAGGCTGAGAGAGTTGGGGTTGTTCAGCCTGGAGAAGAGAAGGCTCCAGGGAGACCTTAGAGCAGCTTCCAGTGCTGAAAGGGGCTCCAGGAAAGCTGGGGAGGGGCTCTGGATCAGGGAGGGCAGGGAGAGGATGAGTGGGAATGGTTTTCAGCTGAAAGAGGGGAGATTGAAATGAGATCTTAGGAAGAAATGTTTCCCTGTGAGGGTGAGGAGGTCCTGGCCCAGGTTGCCCAGAGCAGAGGTGGCTGCTCCATCCCTGGAGGGGTTCCAGGCCAGGTTGGATGGGGCTTGGAGTCCCTTATGCAGTGGGAGGTGTCCCTGCCCATGGCAGGGGTGGAACTGCATGATATTTAAGGTCCCTTCCAACCCAAACCATTCTATTCTGTTCTATCCCCAGAGTAGCTCTAACTGAACAAGCCTGAAGTGCTCCCTTAGGTACAACACGGCCACTGAACCCTTTGAGACACAAGTTCTCCTCTTATAAAACACCTCAGAAAAAAACAATATGTTGCAAAAAGTTTATTATGGTTCAAAAATGCCCTTTCAAATGGCAGACTCCTGCCTACTTCCAAAACTGCTCTCTCCAGCAGAGGAAAACCTCACCCACCACTGCCCTTGCCCGACTTCTGCCAGCTCAGAACCCTTTGAAATGTCAAGTTTGAGCTGGAAAAAGTTAGAGACAGTGAGAAAGTGAGGAAAAACCCACTTAGCCACAACTAGCAAGTTTCCTGTGGGAAAATCAGAGTTTTTTTTTTGTGGAAGGCTGTCAAAAAAAGGGATTTTTCCCATAACTTCCTTTCTTTCAGGGGAAATGGTGGAGCTGCAGCCAGCTCTATTCGAAAGCTCTTAGGTTTCCAGTATTAGGCTGGGAAAATAATAAAAATAAGCTTCTTTGGAAGAGGGCTGGTATTTCAAACTCTTAATAGAGCTGATTTTGGGAGCAGCATGAACAGTGATCAGTAGTTGTTAGAAAACTGTCAATGGGAGACACAGCAGCGCAGATTAAAAATGTCAGTAGGAGCTTTGGAACACAGTTCAGCTCCCGTTCCCCTTCTCCTTTGCCATATTTCTCAGACATATTATTAATTATTCTCAGAGAGCTTTTGTAGGTGTCCATCTCTTCAACATCTGCTTAAAGGATGATTTATGAAACTTTGGTTGAAAAGCTCGATCACTTTGCTTCTTCAGCCCACTACTCAGCTATAAACACCCACCCCAAACCTTCCAGATGTCCAAAAATCCAACCTTGACACAGAAGTCCCCTCTTAAGGTAAGGTGGGAGCTGCTCACTGTTCCGGCTGCCAGCAGAGCTCTCCTTAAATTATCTCTGCTCCTCATTTCCTTACCCTGTTTTCAGGTTGGTGGGAGGTCCCACCAGCTCCACTCTGGGCTGGGAGAGGTCGGCTGCTGACCTGCTGGAAGCAGAATTGCAGAAGAGGCGGTTTCTGCTGGTTATCACCCCTGAGCACTCAGTTTCTGTGTCCGACGCCTCCACCAACTCATTATTAAACACCTCAAGCGAGACTTGATACCTTGTTAAGGCAGCTGAGGGATGCACCCTCACAGCTCAGATGCTACAAGATTGTCCTTTCTGTTGCTTCCACTGAAAATACGCAGCACGTTAAGAGTAGGGGTTAATAAACAGATCCGTCTCCTATATTTCAATGGAATTGTAGAGTGGTTTGTGTTGGAAGGGAACTCAAAGCCCATCCAGTGCCACCCCTGCCATGGGCAGGGACACCTCCCACTGGATCAGGGGCTCCAAGCCCCATCCAACCTGCCCTTGAACCCCTCCAGGGACGGGGCAGCCACCAATGCTCTAGGCTACCTGGGCCAGGGCCTCCCCACCCTCACTGCAAAACATTTCTCCCCAAGATCTCATTGCAATCTCTCCTCTTGCAGCTGAAAATCATTCCTTCTCATCCTCTCCCTGCCCTCCCTGATCAAGAGCCCCTCCCCAGCTTTCCTAGAGCCCCTATCAGTACTGGAAGCTGCTCTACTGTCTCTTTGGAGCCTTCTCTTCTCCAGGCTGAACAACCCTGACTCTCTCAGCCTGTCCTCATACAGGAGGTTCTCCAGCACTTGGATCATCTTTGCGGCCTCCAGTTGACTCTCTCCAACAGTTCCATGTCCTCCCTGTGCCGAGGACTCCTGAGCTGGACATATGGCTCCAGGTGGGGTCTTACCAGAGCAGAGCAGAGGGGTAGGATCCCCTCTGTCACCCTGTTGCTCACAATTCTTTGGATGCGGCCCAGGACATGGTTGTCTTCTTGGGCTGTGAGCGCATTTTGAGCAAAGTTACATCGCTGTGCTAGGAATTTAATTGAGAAACTTGTTTAGAAGTTCCTCCCCACGTTCATTCACTGGAAAAAGCTAACAAAAAGAAGTGGAAGAAAGCAAAGCTGGTCACAAGAAGACATGAGAGGTCTGTTAAAGTCAAACTCTTGCTGTCCTGCAATAATCAAAATGATGATCCCATAGCGCTGTGCTCCAGCAAAACCCAAGGCACGTTTGCCAGAGCAGTTGATCTCAAGACCTAGGGACTAGATCAGCGCTAGCAACATGCAACAAGAATGCAGAGTGTTTTTATCCCCACTCTCTTCCAGCAACCATTAACTTCCTTCCTCTGCTCTTGAACTGTCTGGGGTTTTAGCATTTGGTACCATATCCCATCCTCAGAATTGGCAGGAAGATTAAAGAGGTCTGTCGCTCTTGTCTTCACGAAGCATTGCAGAGGGATCATGTCACAGCTAATCCCTCCCCCACCACCTATCAGTTATTATAACAAGAACACTAAATTGCCTTGGAACCAGGAAAGTCTTTTTTTTTTCTCCCCCTCCCCATCTTAAGATTGTCTCCACTTACAATCTACAGCGTAACGTTAAACTTGTGTCTCCAGTAACACCAGTCCCGCTGGGCGTCTGATCTCACCAGCGGGGAACCGTCCCACCAGAGCCGCGGAAGCGCCGGCAGACAAAAATACAGGATCCAGACTTCAGCTCCATGGGACAGGGAGACTACCTTGCGTTCTGATAAGATGCAGCAGAAAGAAGAAAGAGCCTTAGGGATTTTTCAAGAGTCGGTGAAGCCTTACAGCTGGACGAGAGAGAGCAAACGCAAGGCTGGGCAGTTAGACCTGAACAGATAATGAAAGCAAATCCAATGCTTCCCCTTGGAGAAACCATCTGGGCCAGCAAACAGTAACCTGAGAGGGGTTGTGGTTACTGAACTATGCTAGATAACACCCTGTCCCCAAGACCTAGACTCACCCTTCTCCAATCCCTTTCCCAGAAGTCTAACCTTTTTCTGGGCACTGCTATGGGGTTTTTTTCTGCTGAGAAGGTTGCTTGCCATTGCCCCGTGGATTATTTACTGCAATAAGCAAAGATAAGGGCATCTTCCTTGCCCCTTCATCAGTCACAGTCGCTTGCAGACACCCTGAATGATGCCTTGCAGCATCCCTTTGCTTCTTTAACCACTATGGGCATCAAGCAGGTGAGACCAGCAGTGTTGTAGTTCACCAACGCTTACCAAAGGAAGAACCAAGCCTGATACAAGCTTGGAATAAATAGAGGGAATGTATTTCATAGAATCACAGAATCATAGAATAACCAAGTTGGAAGAGACCCACCAGATCATCGAGTCCAACCATTCCTATCAAACACTAAACCATGTCCCTCAGCACCTCATCCATCCGTCACTTAAACACCTCCAGGGAAGGTGACTCAACCACCTTCCTGGGCAGCCTGTTCCAGTGACCAATGACCCTTTCCACGAAGATGTTTTCCCTAGTGTCCAGCCTGAACCTCCCCTGGTGGAGCTTGAGGCCATTCCCTCTCGTCCTGTCCCCTGTCACTTGGGAGAAGAGCCCAGTTCCCTCCTCTCCACAACCTCCTTTCAGGTAGTTCAAGAGAGCAATGAGGTCTCCCCTCATCCTCCTCTTCTCCAGGCTCCCTCCTGCAACACAACAGCACGAGCAGACACCAAGGATGTCAACTCCTAACCCCGTGGTCTGTCCAGCCTGGGAATACCAGGAATTTTGCCTGCTCTGTGGCTTCTTGCCATAAATAAAAGCGATCCTGCTTTGGGGGCTGTGCTCTCTTCCCATGGCCGAGCTGCCTCTGCACACTCCCAAACAAAGCATTACACTATGTGAAAAGAAGGCCCAAGCCCTGCAAAGCCCATCCCGCTGGCTAAGACAGGAAATATCTCCCATCATCTCAGCTAATCCTCCACCAATACAATGAGAAATGATGTCCGACCGACGCCAAAAGATTATTAAGCGAAGAACAAAAATACTGCACCGCCCACTGCAGCAGAGCCAAAGGCAATAAAAGGGGAAATACAAACTGCAGCCAGCGGCTGGAAGGAGGAGGGGGTAAGGAGAAGCAGCAGGCGAAGCCTTCAGCGAAGCTCACTGTTGGAATACAGGTGGTTCGAGGACGTTTAAGCTTAACCCCAGCTCCTCAGGAAGCCGTATCATCCTTTTTGCTGCACCAATGAGTCCGTCTGGCTAGAAAACAGGCTTAGATTTCTGACAGCTTGATAAATACACAGGAGAGCATGAAAGGACTAAGCTAAAGCCAAAGTGTTGATGCTACAGAGCAGACTGACGCATGCTAAGCTGCTGAATAGAATCATAGAACACAGAATCATAGAACAAAGAGGTTGGAAGAGACCCACCGGATCATCGAGTCCAACCGTTCCTATCAAACACTAAACCATGTCCCTCAGGATAGAAGCAACATAACCAGAAAGGTGTCCTTGGCCATGCAAGCTCTAGGAAGCACCATGTTCCATATCAACGTGTCAGCTTGATGCGGCACCTTCTATCTGCTCCACAGCTTCTCCGGTAGGTCTGGCTATAAGGAAAGGACAGATGGGCCATGGCATGAGTTTACAGTACAACCCAAGGCCTGTCTCCTACAAGCAGAGAGCTTCTGGAAACAGGAGACATCACCAGCAGGTTCCTACCTGCACATCCTACCACAGAGGCACTATTTCCCCTCTTTGATCAGCACATTCAACCAACAGTTTGGCTTTAGCCTCAAAGATACTTCTAGAATAGCCATTTGCAAAGTTTCTAACTACATTCAGCAAGCTGAGGCCGTTTACATAGATCAGCACCAGGATATTAAGAGCTCTGGGTTACCCGGGATCACTGCACATCACCCAGCATGAGCACATCAGCTCCTTTTATGAACAGGACACTTGGTTGCTTGGGATAGAATAATTACAATATCTCCCTACTGCTCTTACCTCTGGTGCTCAAGGTCTGTGAAATCAAAGAGGGTATGAGGACCGACAGCACAGGGTGAAACTCAGCATCTGCTTCAATACCAGCCTCCAAAAACCAAGTTATTCAACCAGGGAGATGACCTATTAGCAGTATTCCTTGAAGGTTTTTGTTTCTTTTCTAACAAGTGCATTGAAAGCAACTAGATTTAACCCTTGCAGAAACAGCACCGATACAGGACATGGTTTAGTGTTTGATAGGAATGGTTGGACTCCATGATCCGACGGGTCTCTTCCAACCTGGTGGTTCTGTGATTCTATGATTCTCTAATATGTGAGGCCCTGACATGGGCTGCCCAAGGAAATTGTGCTGCCCCATCCCTGGAAATGTTCAAGGGCAGGTTGGATGGGGTCTGGAGCCCCTGATCCAGTGGGAGGTGTCCCTGCTCATGGCAGGGGTGGAACTGGATGATCTTGGAGGTCCCTTCCAACCCAAACTATTCTATGATTCCATGAGGAGATGCTTCAGCCTTAATCACCTGCATAGCTCTCAGTGACAGAATATTAAAAACACTTGACTTCTCCAGCCTACAGCTCGCAGACACCCCCGGACACCCATACACATCTACTATTTCATCAGCCCTTCTCTGTCTCTGCTGGTTTACGCTATCTGCTCTAGCCAGCAATCCTTCTACTGCCACAGAGCAGACCTCGGATTCCAAGGAAAGCTCTGCTCCAGTGGTTTGCAGCCTTGGAACAGAGCTGCTTGCCAACCCCTAACAGCTGAAGGCAGACTTAATCCCCTGTATAGACAATGGCCTGGGAAACAAACATAATCGGTTTTAATTTGTTGTTTGCTTACATTTTTGATAATGAACACTGAGATCTTGGCACCCAGCAAAGCACAATCTCTCCTTGGTGAGATTTTCACTGCTGTCTCATTTCCATGCAGGAATATCAACTGATCCCCTCACTTCAGGGAAACATTTCTGGTGTGCTTCAGAGCGTGCTGACTCATTTCCTGCTCCACAACACCGAGCAGTCGCCTTCCTCCATAACCTTTGGGAACACCTATGGACAAGTTTGGGCTCAGAGATGCAGGGCGAGATAGCACTGTGAGAAAGGTCATGGATCAGCATTGGAAGGACCTACTGGAGAGAGTCCAGAGGAGGTCACAGAGATGATCCAAGGGTTGGAGCATCTCCTGTACGAGGAACAGGCTGAGAGAGTTGGGGTTGTTCAGCCTGGAGAAGAGAAGGCCCCAGGGAGATCTTAGAGCAGCTTCCAGTGCTGAAAGGGGCTCCAGAAAAGCTGGGGAGGGGCTCTTGATCAGGGAGGACAGGGAGAGGAGGAAAGGAAACAGTTTTCATCTGCAAGAGGGGAGATTGAGATGAGATCTCAGGGAGAAATGTTTTGCTGTGAGGGTGGGGAGGCCCTGGCCCAGGTTGCCCAGAGCATTGGTGTCTGCCCCATCCCTGAAGGGGTTCAAGGGCAGGTTGGATAGGGGCTTGGAGCCCCTTATGCAGTGGGAGGTGTCCCTGCCCATGGCAGGGGTGGGACTGGGTGTACTTTAAGTTCTCTTCCAACCCAAACCACTCCATGATTCTATGAAATTAAGATCAATGGAGCTTTCATGAACCACACACGCCTGTCCTTGAAGTAGCGCCTAAGTTTTAGCTCCCACCCATGTTCACCCATTCAAATTTGAGGGCAACCAGGCACATCGCAGTCAGTTTTGCAGTTGGATGCTTACAGACACATTTGAGGAGACCTAGGGACTGACTGACTGTGAGCACACTGCCCGCTTGGGTCTCATTTTCAGCCAGGCTGAGCTCCCATAGACTCTGGTTGAGCTGCACACTGCTGAAAATCAGGCTGTTTCCTTACAGTTCATCAGAACACGTCAATATGTGAAAAAACATGGGACCAAACCCCCTCAGTGGCACCACAGTTATGTTAATAATAATAAAAAAGAAAGTTTACAGTCTGAAGAGACAGCCAGACAAGGTCAGAGCAAGGGATTATCATTATCACCCGTTGCTGTGACTCAGAAGGGCTTACCCAGCAGCCACATGCAGACAGTGCTGTAAAGGAGGTTCAGCATCCCTACCTCCCACATGCCGTGCACCAGCATCTCCTCTCTCTCTACACCTTCCACACCAGCAGGATTGTCCCTGTTTGGAGACTAAAGTTCTCTTTCAGAGGGAAGAACCCTGCCACCACCGAAGTTATCAAATCCTCTGGTTTCATAAATACCCAAGACACTTAACATCAAAGTCTGATTTCTGACATCCCTCAGCTCAGACATCGCAATTTCTCCACACAGGACGCTGCAAATTGTTCTAAAATACATCATTAGGAACACCAGAGCAATTACAGGAAAACTGAAACACTCAGTAGCTTCCAGGAAATCTTAAAGGTGTTTTCCTTAAACAAGAGTGACCTATTCCAGTGTCTGGGTATTGCATTCCCACTGTGGATCTACTGCCAAGTTTTCCACATGAGTAATGCTGAGTAGGTGGCACAGAGGGAGCGCACATCCTCACTTCTCATCAAGCTTGAGATTTGTCACAGGCTCCAACTGGCACGCTTCCACTGGGCCATTGTAGCCATCTGCCCTCAAACAAGGTACAGAACAAACCAGAGCACGGCGGTCCTGATGCTTTGGGTGTCACTGGGTAGCTTCACAGCTTGGGACTGGTCTGAATTCAAACTTCACATAACTGCACCCTCACCTTAAAGCTGCTGTCACCACTTAAGGAGAAACAGTTTCATAGAATCATAGAATAATCAGGTTGGAAGAGACCCACTGGATCATCAAGTCCAACCATTCCCATCAATCACTAAACCATGTCCCTCAGCACCTCATCCACTCATCCCTTAAACACCTCCAGGAAAGGTGACACAGGCCCCTCCCTGGGCAGCCTCTGCCACTGCACAATGACCCTTTCCATGAATTTTTTTTTTCCTAATGTTCAGCCTAAACTTCCCCTGGTGGAGCTTGAGGCCATTCCCTCTCACCCTGTCCCCTGTCACTTGGGAGAAGAGCCCAGCTCCCTCCTCTCCACAACCTCCTTTCAGGTAGTTGCAGAGAGCAATGAGGTCTCCTCTCAGCCTCCTCTTCTCCAGGCTAAACACCCCCAGCTCTCTCAGCTGTTCCTCATAAGGCCTGTTCTCCAGCCCCTTCACCAGCTTTGTTGCTCTTCTCTGGACTCGCTCCAGAGCCTCAGCTCTCCTGTGGTCTTCAGAAGAGGGTGGTTTCCAGTGGAGGTTGCTCTATTAAACTGTCAGAGCTGTTCCAGCAGTGTAATCAAGTTTGCTGTGTGGGGATGGCTTTTATTCAAACGCCTGATGACTCGGCTCCTCTTGCAGAAGCTTCCCTCATCCAAAGCTCCCAGAGGAGCTTACCAAGAGAGGCGAGGTGCCACCAGACACCTTTGTTACACCCCATCACTCCCTCAAGGAGTCTCCAAAGTGTGTGCAGAGGCCAAGCTGCACCTATTCCTGACACGGAAACACACGTGGCCACGCAGATAATCCCTATCCTACGCTGCCAGCACCAAGTGACAGCTGACAGCGTGGCTAACACCGAGCTTGAAGGCTTGCACGAGCTCTGTTTATACATCCCAGCACGATACTTGTCTTTTTTATTTGCAATAGAAAAACCACATGTGACCCAGGCCCAGGTCCACTCCAAACCCTCCCAGGCAGCGCTGTCAGCTGGCCAGCCTGCCTTCCTCCTCTCTTTACGCACCTGATGATTTATGTGCAAACTTCAGCCACGACAAGTTATATCCAGGGCTTGGTCCCCACCCAGGAAGGAGGGTGTTTCTCTCCACCAGGACAGTCACCTCTCACAGCACCTCCCCGACTGGCAGCATCAACACCCACATTCCCTCTTCTATCACCCAGAGCCGCAGGGATTATGAAACACTTGGGTTTGAGTGGGTTGTTTTGGTTTTTTTTTTTTTTCAAGCCTGGCAAAAAAAATCTCACTTCATAAAGCTTGCTGCTAATGGTTTGCTGCCAAAACAACTGTTCCGTGTCTGGTTTTCTCCTGCTTACATCTACCTTTTCGCAGCAGCCCGTGTTTCCCAAGTTAACGCGAGGCCCAAACCTAGTGCCAACAGCCTTCAAGTCAAAGATATACAAGTTTACTCTTCCCTATCCTCATATCTGGTTACCCATCAGGAAAGGCAATTAAATTACCTGGTTGAGAATAAACCACCACGAACAACCATTATTCCTTGACAGATACTTGTTTTCTTCTGTGTCAGCGCAAGGGCTCAAGTAATATAATATCAGGCAAATAACTACACAATTCAAGCACTCGATTTCAAAAGAGTTGTTGGAGTTCAAGTAACAGAGGTCACGGTGGCAGAGTTCCTTGCATCGATATTGCCACACGCTTACTGCAAGACTTCCACAGGGCAGATTTATGAAAACTGGGCTGTAGTTACGGTGAACTACCCAAAAATTTCCAGCTCTGGATCTGTTAGAGCTGAACCCTAGGGCAATAAGTACTCAATTAATGCGGAACCAGAAAAGCCAACAGAAGGATTCATGGAAGCTCTAGGTATAGTTATTCCGAAATCCCAGCAGCTAACCTGTAATGCTTATACACTTTGTATATGCTCGTGGGAACACACAACTGGCACAGGAATCATGGAATGGTTTGGGTTGGAAGGGACCTCAAAGCCCACCCAGTCCCACCCCTGCCATGGGCAGGGACACCTCCTGCTGGACCAGGGGCTCCAAGCCCCATCCAACCTGCCCTTGAACCCCTCCAGGGATGGGGCAGCCACCACTGCTCTGGGCAACCTGGGCCAGGGCCTCCTCACCCTCACAGCAAAACATTTCTTCCTGAGATCTCATCTCAATGTCTCCTCTTTCAGCTTCAAACTTAACTTTTCACCTTTCTTAACCAGAGATAGAAGCATAACTATAGGAACTTGGAAGCCGTTTGGATTTATTATAGAAACATAGAATCACCAGGTTGGAAGAGACCCACTGGATCATGGAGTCCAACCATTCCCATCAATCACTAACCCATGTCCCTCAGCACCTCGTCCCTTAAACACCTCCAGGGAAGGCGACTCAACCCCCTCCCTGGGCAGCCTCTGCCACTGTCCAATCACCCTATCTTTGACAATTTTTTTTCCCTGATGTTCAGCCTGAACCTCCCCTGGTGGAGCTTGAGGCCATTCCCTCTCATCCTGTTCCCTGTCCCTTGGGAGAAGAGCCCAGCTCCCTCCTCTCCACAACCTCCACTCAGGTAGTTGGAGAGAGCAATGAGGTCTCCCCTCAGCCTCCTCTTCTCCAGGATAAACACCTCCAGCTCTCTCAGCTGTTCCTCATAAGGCCTGTTCTCCAGCCCCTTCACCAGCTTCACCCTTATAAGCAGTTACTGATCTTCCACGCTGCACTCGGTGGCTTTTCACCTACCAAGACTGGCAGAAAAACATCTTCCACCCCCATAGGACACAGTATTCTGTTTCAAAAGATTCAGAAAAGAACTGATAAAGCATAAGAAGTAGCATCAAAAGTGATCCATCAGATCTCTATGACGCTTTTCCAAAAACAATGCTCGTCTTTAAGCTACAACCTACCATGAAGCACAGAGCAGCCACCCCTCTTTCCCAGTTTGGTCAGACAGGCAGCAGACACCAGTTAATACCCTGCTTCCTATTTCATGCGGGAATCGCTGAGTTTTCCATGAGTCGAGACCTTCACACCCACATGGTACCACTCTGCCCATTCGCTCCCACTCCCCATCTGTGGCCAATGATTTTCCACATTCCATTTCCACAACCCTTCCAAGAGCTGTGTTGCTAACAGCTCGGTCTGGCTCATACTCAGATGTTCAATGCTAGTTTCTCCACTGGTTAGCCAAGCTTTTCACATCCATGTGGTAGCAATTAAAGAATGATGTTCATTCTGCCTCTGTTTTGCTTTTGTTTTCCTGGCTTACTCATAAATCACTGTTCCTTCGCTCCCTTTCTCAGCCTTGTATTTCCATGTTAGAAGCATCTTTCAAAGAAGAGTCCATGAGAGTTCCTGGAGCACTCTGAGTTAGACTGGTCTTCTCTTTGCTTACTCCTTCTACACGTGCAGATACTTTCTCTTGTGCCAGTGATGCATGTAGATCTCGCCTCGGTGCCATCCCAACAATCCCTTTGTACTTCTGTCTCCACTCAATCATCATCTCGCTGTGATCCAAGAGCCCTTTCTCCCCACATCCCACTCCAGTATCTCAAAGGTTTCCTAAGCAAGCAGATGAATGCATCCACCACCCTTCCGCTATATCATACCCTCTACTGCAGAAGTGCTTTCTTAGAATCATAGAACAACCAGGTTGGAAGGGACCCATTGGATCTTCTAGTCCAACCATTCCTATCAAACACTAAACCAAGTCCCTCAAGACCTCATCCACCCGTCCCTTAAACACCTCCAGGGAAGGGGAATCAACCACCTACCTGGGCAGCCTATTCCAACGCCCAATGACCCTTTCTGTGAAAACCTTCCTCCTAATCTCTAGCCTAAATCTCCCCTGGCGGAGCTTGAGGCCATTCCCTCTTGTCCTGTCCCCTGGCACTTGGGAGAAGAGCCCAGCTCCCTCCTCTCTACAACCTCCCTTCAGGTAGTTGTAGAGAGTAATGAGGTCTCCTCTCAGCCTCCTCTTCTCCAGGCTAAACTACCCCAGCTCTCTCAGCTGCTCCTCATAGGGTCTGCTCTCCAGCCCCTTCACCAGCCTCGTGGGTCTTCTCTGGACTTGCTCCAGAGCCTCAACATCCTTCTTGTGGTGAGGGGCCCAGAACTGGACACAGTATTCAAGGAGCGGCCTCTCTTCCTTTTCTCTCTGCCCCTGGGCCCCTCTGTGCTACCCGCAGTGCCTTGCCTCGTGGTGATCATGTCTGGAGAGGGTCCAGAGAAGATCCACTAAGATGATCAGAGGACTAGGAACCCTTCCAAACAAAGTAAGGGTGAGACAACAGGGTGTTTTCAGTCTTGAGAGGAGAAGGCTTAGGGGAGACCCTATGCCCATGTACCTCTCTATACAAAAGGTGTGTCTGCCGAGAGGATAGACATTCCCATTTTACAGGGAGTCACATGGAAAAGACAAGGGACAATGGGAATAAATTGCTCCTGGGGAGATTCCGAGTGGATTCCAGAAGAAAGTTTTTCCCCAAGAGAACAGTGGAACACTGGAATAATGTCCCCAGGGAAGTGGTGGATTAAAGGCTTGGCTTGAGAGGGAGCTGGGCCATCTCATTTAAACTATAGATCACCCACAAGGTTGCACCAGATGACCCTTCCAACCTGGCATTCTGTCATTCTCTGCTATTTCCCTGCTTGGAAACAAGCTAAATGTCCACAGCATTCTCTTTGGGACAGACATCTCAAGGATATCTAAAGAAATAAAAACCTCTAACAGCAGTAAGGGCTTCATGCATTAAGTACAAAAACAATTAGCCAAGTAGAAGAAGGGTACATCCACTGCTCCAAGATATCGTAACCACAGAGGCAGCCGTTCGGCACTGGAGGGAAAGCCTTGGGATTTATTTGTATCACGCAATGATGAAATAGCTTCTAATCCAACACTAACTAAGAAGGATGTTAAGCCACAGCTATTAAATGAGGTATTTTTAAATCAGCAAGCCCAGAAGAACTTGTATTAGAGGTTTAAAAGAGACCTGGCCAAAGCGTACTCTGGATCATTAATGTTGACTTTTAATAAGGCTTTGGAACACCAGGGGCTGGAAGAAAGCTTATGTTGTGCCAGGGTTTTAAGAGGACAGAACAGGATGACCCACAATTATCCACCTGCGACCCTGACTCCTATCCCAGGTGAACTAATGGAACAGCTGTAAAAGAACTTCATTAATAAAGCATTAAAGGAGGGTAACAGCAAATGCCAGCAGCTCGGCTTTATAGGAAGCAGATTTGTCACTAAGTCGAGAAATTCTTCTGGAGTTGAATATGTACTAAGCTTGCAAGCTGGATGTAAAAAGAGCACAAAGTTTATACAATTTAAAGCCAACTGAGGCCTTAAAAAAACCCTCAGCCTTCCTATCCCTGCAGAAGGGCGACCAAACCGGTTACAGAAACCCTGATGCAAGCCAGGAAATTGTGGGGTAAGACGGGCAAGTGATCCTTGAGTCACCATTGCATGAGCAAAGGGAAAGGAGCAGCCATCGAAGGAATTTCCCCAGTGGGAAGTGCAAAAATGTCATCACTCCCTGCTCCGGCTTTCCTTGGCTCGGTGTTTCACTTCTGAGAAGCCCATTGGCCTCTGATTAGTTTTGTCTTAAGTGAAACATCAACATGACATTCATAAAAACTCAATTAGCTGAAACCAAACCCATAAACTGAAGCTCACGCATGAATATCAGAGATGTTTCCAGGTACACACCAAAAGATGTGCTTCTGACGCTCAGGAATGGCAGCAAGAGCCAAAAGAGAGCAATCTCCTACCGGTAAGGGACTAGTAAATTCATTACATGTGGCGAAGGCTTTGGGTCCTCGCCCAAGGGTAAGAAGAGAAACGTGGGGGGAAATAAAGTTGCTGTTCATGTCATCTTCTGGGATGAAGCAATGAGTGACAAACAGCCAAACCGCCTCACACTTTTTGGGTCCAATATTACACAAAGGACGGGCTTCATCTCCAGCAACATCTCTGCCCTGCCTCAGGCTCCTTCCTGGGAGGTCAGCTCCGGTGTGACCTTTACTAAAAGGTCAGTTTCCCAACCCTGGAGCCAAAGGGGATAAAAAAAGAGAGAAATTTTCAGTCATCTTCCTCTTGATTTATCCCTGCCAGGTCCAGGTGGAGCAGCAGCAAGTTGAGGAGACAAGTCATTCCTCAGCTCTAAAGCCGTTAGCACACAGCTACGAACATCACATATCACCCCTGCCCTGCCAAACAGCTGGGCTACCCTGGGCATCACAGGGACAGATAGAGGGGCTGGGAACAATTTCAAATCCCCCTGATGGTCATTGCTGAGCCTACATGACTTCATCTCGGTGACTGCTGTGTTTTTGAGAGTCAAGAATAACATTAGTTTTCCATATCTTGTGGTTTTTGGAGGGTGTGAATGAATTCTCTTCCTGTGAGTTGTTTAGGTATCAGTAAACCCAACCCAGCAGTGGGGAAACCGTTGAGCAATAGAATGGGCCACGGTGCAGATGTGGCAGGGAAGGACTTGTGTGACACATCGTGAGGTCCTAAGCTGGAACCCTCAAGAAGAATAGCAGATACTTCTTACGGTCATGATTGGTCTGTTCAGAGAGGTTTCCTAGATACAAAGCCTAAGCAAAAAGAATTCACTTCCTTTTCTGTATTTGGTTTCACACCTTATACACACACCTGACTATGAACTGCCAAAAGAAAACAAACACATGTCCTTCCAGACCACCAGGAATCAAATAACCTCCAAAAACTCCTGAAAAATAGCCTGTTGGCATATCAACAAGAAAAGCTTCATCATCATCATCACCCACCATCGTGCAGTCTCTTCCGAAAGATGCATCTTAGCAGAAGTGTCATTTGGTCATAGAATCACCAGGGTGGAAAAGTCCTACGGTCACTCAAAGTTAAGCACAGCTCAGAAGGTCTTACGGTTAGCGTCTATCAACCCTATTTTCCTCACGTTGTCTGCTTGAACTACAGAGTAGCTAAAAGTAAGACCTACCTGTCAGGCCATGGCAATCAGAGGACCACAAAACACACCCTGCAGAACCCAAAAATCAAAGCTAGTTTTGGTCTCTGGTTTCATTGAGCTCAATCCCCATGCTTGGCACACATTTTCACCAACTGATCCTTGTGAATTCCCAGGGTTGGAAGTCCAGAGCAGGCTACAGAGATGACCCAAGGGCTGGAGCACCTCCCATATGAGGACAGGCTGAGAGAGTTGAGGCTGTTCAGCCTGGAGAAAAGGTGGCTATGGAGAAATTAGAGCAGTTTCTAGTAGTGAAAGGGGCTTCAGGAAAGCTGGGGGGGGAGTTCTTGATTAGGGAGGGCAGGTATAGCACAAGGGGAACTGTTTGAAACAGAAGAAGGGGAGATTGAGATGAGATCTTAGGCAGAAATGTTTTGCTGTGAGGGTGGGGAGGTCCTGGCCTAGGTTGCCCAGAGCAGTGGTGGCTGCCCCATCCCTGGAGGGGTTCAAGGGCAGGTTGGATGGGGCTTGGAGCCCCTGATCCAGTAGGAGGTGTCCCTGGGCAGGGGTGGGACTGGCTGGGCTTTGAGGTCCCTTCCAACCCAAACCACTCCATGATTCCAAGCAGGGAAGATGCAGTGAATGGGGTATCCCAAAACCTGTAGGCTCTCCCTTAAACCCATAGTGGTTAGGGCTACTTCCTCCCTCACCTTTGACTTTCCCTTCCTCCCTCCAAAAACATATTCCTTTTTTTTTTTTTTCAACTGTGCTTCTCAGCTGAGCTAAAGCCCACAAAAACACATGGAAAGCTTTCAGTTCAACTCAATGGATTCTTGAATCCAACTCAAGAGGAACGAACCTCCTACGTGAACAAGTGCAGAAAGAACAGGAGGAGGAGAAGAGACCTCATTTCTGACTCTACAAGGGGAAACAGCAAAAAAATTACCTAAACCTTTAGGAACATATTTATATTTTGATTTCATGTAATATTACTTCCTGGTTTCCAGCACGTATTCCCTGGGCGTCCCCTATCAAATATCAGGCAGTATTAAATCACTGATCCCTGATCCCCGTAGCTCTCAGAAAAACATCTGTACTAATTTGTTGGTTTTCCTTAACACGAGGGCCAGATGAACTCCTCCAGGGCTCAGCCAAGCGAGATCGCTGACAGATGCAGAATAGAAGTGCAAAGATTTTTCCTTTATTAAAAATAAGGCTCCACACTCCAAGCCCCGAGCTCGGAGTTTGCCAGAGTGATGAAATGACACGCGGCAACCTTGATCCAACACTGTTGTGGATACAAACCCAGGATTCTTACCTAACGCTAGCGAATGATTCCTTGCAGCACATCCACTGGATCCAGCCCCCTTTTTACAAGGGGTCTCCAAAATAACTGCACACCTTTGAGGCATTTAAGTTCACCGAGCTGTGAATGGAGCAAATCTGCGCTCTCCTCAACACTTGCGGGACCTTGACTGTGTGGCAGTGGTTCAGCAAGAAGCTGCTTTCTCAAGAGGGGCAGCAGATGTGAAGGTTAAGCCAGCTCTTAGTCCTTGCTGTTCATCAATCTAGATCATCAGCAAAGGAACGAACCACAAAGCCCCAGAGGAATGAGTGAGGATCATCATCGGTGTGCAGTCCTTGGCACCTTCCAACTCGTTCATCCTAGACATATCCAGGGAGTTAAACTCACTCTGTGGATGTACCAGGTAGTCTGCAGAAGCAAGCAGGAGCTCTGAGCAGCAAGCATCAGTTTGCTCCTACTGCTTTAGCCATAATATTTTGCCTCAGTGGCCTCGTGCCCCTCAGTAAGGTGTTCACACATGTATTTATTAATCATAGAACAACCAGGTTGGAAGAGACCCACCAGATCATCAAGTCCAACCATTCCCATCAAACACTAAACCGTGTCCCTCAGCACCTCGTCCACCTGTGCCTTAAACACCTCCAGTGAAGGTGAATCAACCACCTCCCTGGGCAGCCTGTTCCATCATGAAGATGTCTGTCTCGGCTACTTCAATTTCCAGCCACCACAATAAGCAGATCTAGCAAGGTTCCTACATTGCAGATAAACCTGCGGATCCTCTTCTGCTTTTGCCCTTAGGCAAGGTGCTGCATTCCAAATCCAGTTAACTGCAGCCCAGTTGAACCCCCACTCTGCCCTTGAAACCAAGTTATTTTCACAGGAAAAACGCCCTTTGAAGCTCAGAAGAATCCCATGGGAAAGTGCTGCCTGCAAATAACAGTAAGAGACCTCAGTTTTCTCCCTGTCTGGTAGGTTTTGTAGTGTGAACGCTTCTCTTCTGCAGAAGAGCTTGGATGCTTCATGAGGGATGCTGAAGGGGTATCAGGGCAAGCCTTCCACTGAGAAATAGAAATATTAATCACGGTACTAGTTCACTGCCGAGGAAAGATCAACTTGCATGTATAACCTCAGGCATGCGCTCAGCCCCAGAAGAATCACTACAAAACTTGTCAGCACCACAATCCCTGGGCCAATGCCGATGGTTCCCGGTGGGCACTCCTGCAGTGGGATATTCTTCTCAGGATGAGCCAATCCAAACGCCGAAGACCCCAAAAAGCGGCTCCCTCCGCCAGAAGGCTGAGGATTCACACCGGCCAGGGGCAGCATCAGCCCATTGACAGGCTGGATCTGCTTCCAATAAACTTTTATAGCCTGTCAATGCTGCGAATCCTACGCAATAAAATTGGTGTCATAAAAAAAAAAAAAAAAATGTAGTCTTGCAGTGCCAGTGTCTTCCCCTCCTTTCTCATTTGAGGACAGCTGGGAGGGACTGATTCGGGGGTCAAATTCATAAGATTTTTTAAAAAAAGAAAAAAACCCCACTTGAAATTACAATGGGAATTTTCAGAGCCTTCTTCTGGGCAGAACAGCCATTTGCAAAGTGACTTCATTTCCAGAGCTGGCTTCCCTCCCAGTATCTGAACAAGCAAGGAAAGAAACGTTCAGAAAAGTAGTTGGGTTTCAAGTTTTCTTGATTGTTTTCAAGTTTAACAGTCAAACCCCAGGCTTTACGGTTCCAGGCATATTCTGGGATGGTTCAGCTCAGGTAGCCAGTCCTGAGCTTCAGCTCAGAGGAGAGGATCCTGCACAGCCTGTCCAGGGGACACCTTAACCCATCACCTTAGCTCAGACAAGGAACCTGAACACCCTCAGCTGGCAAACCTGCAGATTCCACCCTGACAAACCTGCATGGACTTTCACAAAGCCCTTGGTTTGCATCCTTTCCCTGGGATGTACTTGAGCGGCAGTAGTTAAGGGCCATTTTTAAGCAGTTTAAACCCCTTTCAAGTCCCTGCACTCAATGAAATGGGGAGCCAGGGACACTTAAGAGCAATTCAGAGACCTCAGTGAAGCACCGACTGGAGACACAAGGACATGGAGACTTCAGGGCAGCCTGCGGGAGTCTTTGTTTCCAACCTTTAAGATGCAGATAAGGCTGTTCCCTGAACTAGGATGTTAGGAAGATAAACGGCCACCCTCAGGAGGCACAACAACCCTGAGCAGTGCTACAGACTAGAAGTCTGGCTGGAAGGTGCCTGGAGGAGAAGGACTTGGGGGTGTTGGTTGACAGTGACTGACCATGAGCCAGCAGTGGCCCAGGTGGCCAAGAAGGCCAATGGCATCTCGGTTTGGAACAGAATCAGTGTGATCAACAGGTCCAGGGAGGTTATTCTCCCTCTGTACTCCACACTGGTGAGGCCGCTCCTTGAATCCTGTGTTCAGTTCTGGGCCCCTCAGCACAAGAAGGATGTTGAGGCTCTGGAGTGAGTTCAGAGAAGAGCGACGAGGCTGGTGAAGGGACTGGAGAACAGGCCTTAGGAGGAGCGGCTGAGAGAGCTGGGGGTGTTTATCCTGGAGAAGAGGAGGCTGAGAGGAGACCTCATTGCTCTCTGCAACTACCTGAAAGGAGGTTGTGGAGAGGAGGGAGCTGGGCTCTTCTCCCAGGGGACAAGACGAGAGGGAGTGGCCTCAAGCTCCACCAGGGGAGATTTAGGATGAACATTAGGAGGAAGTTTTTCACAGAAAGGATCATTGGGCACTGGCAGAGGTTGCCCAGGGAGGGGGTTGAGTCACCTTCCCTGGAGGTGTTTAAGGGACAGGTGGACAAGGTGCTGAGGTACATGGTTTAGTGTTTGATAGGAATGGTTGGACTTGATGACCTGGTGGGTCTCTTCCAACCTGGTTATTCTATGATTCTATGCAGCCCAATTCCCAGTCCCACTGGCTGCTTGGGGCTAGTTCCCCCAGCTGATGCTTGTCTGCAATGTCTGCTTATCACTTTTCCCCTGAGAGGAGCAGGACTTTGATTAAAGCTCCTGCAAAAAGCCCCAAGTAAGCAGGAGGAATTCTCCCTGCTGGCATTGTTTGGGCTGTCAGTCACCTCTGGCTTTGCTGGGAGTAACACTTGAGCCTAAGAGGGAGCTGTAAATACCGTGCGTCCCGGCGGGTGTCCAAGGGAGGGGATTCACACATGGAGGGTGCAAACAGCTGGAGCCACAGCCAGATGTTCTCCACCACAACCCTTTGACAGATGGGGGCTCACACCGAGATGTCGGTTTGCGCTTGTGTTTTAGGAAAGATAAGTCACTAATGACCACTGTTTAAATGGTTCTTGGCAGGAAGAAACACACAGAGGGCCTTTAGGAAGAGTTGCTCTTTATCTGTCAGAAGAACAGTGCCTGTTAATGTGGCTTTTTTTTTTTTTTTTTGCTGTTTCCATGCCATATGTTGTCCCAGGGGCAGGTTGGGGGATGCACGTGGAGGAAGAATGTGCTTTCCAAGTCTTCGTAGACTAGATGTTAATGTCTAAGACGTGATGGACTCCTTGCCGGAGTCCCAAGGCTGTGTCTCTTCGTACCACCTCTTCAATTCTTAAGCGCTTTTGTGCCTGGTGAAAGGTAGAGGATTGACAGCAGTTGGTTTGAACAGGCACAGGGGAGGCTGAAACAATGTCCTCCCCAACACAAATGCAACAGCTCACACTGGTGCTACCTGGCCACCCCTCCTAGAGGGTGACTTTTGGTGACAAATGGCCTCTGGTCAAACTGGCTTCCCACAACATCCCAAGCAGCAGCTCCTTGGTGAGTTCTGCTAGCAAATCAAAGAACCTAATTTCCCATTCTCCAGGTTGCTTCATCTTCTTGTGATGCCATGACAAAGACATTGCCTGATGAGAAGAACTTTATTCCAAACTTGCACAGCTTCTCAAGTCACTCATTCTTCCTCTCCTATTTACTCAGTATGTCTCCTATCTCCTTGGACTTCATAGGGCACAAGTTCTTGCACGGCAGCACATCCCATTTCATATATTCATAGAATAGTTTGGGTCAGAAGGGACCTCAAAGATCAACCAGTTCCAATCCTTGCCATGGACAGGGACACCTCCCACTGGACTGGGGGCTCCAAGCCCCATCCAACCTGCCCTTGAACCCCTCCAGGGATGGGGCAGCCACCACTGCTCTGGGCAACCTGGGCCAGGGCCTCCCCACCCGTAAGTTTCTTCCTATTGTCTAAGCTAAATCTCCCCCCTTCCAATTTAAAGCCATTCCCTCTCATCCTATCACTCCATGACCTTGTACAAAGTCCCTCCCCAGCTTTCTTGGAGCCCCTTTCAGCACTGGAACCTGCTCTAAGGTCTCCCCACAGTCATCTTAACAGGCTGCCCAGGGGCTGAGTCACCTTCCCTGGAGGTGTTTAGGGGATGGGTGGACGAGGTGCTGAAGGACATAGTTTAGTTTTCGATAGGAATGGTTGGACTCAATGATCCAACAGGTCTTTTCCAACCTGGTGATTCTATGATTCTCTACTCTAGGGTGAAAAACCTCAACCTTTAGCCTGTCCTCATAGGAGAGATGCTCCAGTCCTCAGATCATCTCTGTGGCCTCCTCTGGACCTGTTCCAACAGTTCCATATCACACACACACAACGATAGCATTTACCAGACGCCTTTTTTTTTAAGAAGCAGGAGAGGTTTCTCTGAGGCCAGTAGCACAGTTGCAGCGAAACAGAGAGCCTGAGAAACTGGGTTTGATCCCATCCTACACGACCTCAACAAGGTCAAGCTTTTCCTCTTAAGTCTCCCCACCTGCACAGAGCTGGAGAGCCAGACTAGAATGGTGAGAATTAACTTGTGCCTGTAAAGCACGTCAAGAGACTCGGATGACAGGTACTGTACAACTGCAGACTCTATTATATCATTCCAGCATCCCCTTCGCCAAAAATCTGCCTTTGCGGAAAAGATCCAGACTCCACATTCGTTATTAAGTGAGGATGTCTGACAGTAGTTCAGCTACACAGAGATGTTAAATAGTAATAATAATGGAACAATACATAGTGTTTGAGGATGCTGTACATCTTCAAAGCACTTCACCAAAACATTAACTGATTACACCCAAAATGAATTGCTCGCAGCTGTTAAAGATCCATGAGGTATTCAAAAGAAATGGATGGAACATCATCCATCCTGGATCATGCAGGGGATGCATGTGCTACAGCACAATCAAGAGCTCAAAGGAAATAACTTAAAGGGAGTTGAGCTTTTAGTGCTCTTTGCTGTGCACCTCAAAGCAGTTTATTGTTAGAGATACAGGGAGACCCGAACTCCCTCCTCTCAACTGCAAGAGAAAGTTGTGACAGAGCCAAAGCCTCATTCAAAGTTCAATGTCATCCTGTTCAACCCCCTGTTTCGTTTTAGCAGAAACAGCCACATGCCAGACAGCTTGAGGCATCCACAGCATTTACAGCCACAACCAGGGGAACACAGACCTTGCCCTGTTGTAGCAAACACTGCAAGCTCATCCAACACCCCCTCCTGCCTGCATCTGTCTTGATTTAAGTACGGTCCTCACTACTGCAATTCCACACTATGCTGGGGAATTACACCCACCTCTCCCCTCTCCCAACCAGTTTGCATCCCTGAGTTACAAAACCATCACCCCCCTTGCCTCTGCCCACCTCTCCCACCTCAAAGCAAACAGCTGGGAAAAAGCAATCTCAAGTGCACAGCAAAAAACTCATTGTTTTAACTGCCTGGTAGCACACATGCACTCAAGAGAGCACCAGGGCACTTGCATCTAAATAAACCCAGGAGATGTATTATTTCCACGTACAATTATTGGCTGGCTTTCCAGCGTTGGAGCAAGTTCCCAGCCCGTTCCTTGCCAGAGCACAGCATCTGCCTAGGCAGATGCCTGGAAAGACAAGCAGGGACCTGGCTTCTGCAATAACCATTAAGGTATGAAAGGTTGTTTGTTAACAGAGCTGGAGACTCGCTCATTTACAGCTGCCGCAGCCCAGTGTTTGTCACTGACCCACTTTGTGGTTTGCCTACAATCCCTCAAGATCTCAAAGGACAGAGCTGAGAAGAAAACAAGCCCCGAGATGCCCAAACCCAACCACCAATTTAAAACCACTTTACCACAGCATTAGGCTTGGCCTGGGTAGTTTATCCCTTCCAAAAGCAAAGTCCAAAGTCCTGCTCCGTGTGGTGAGAATGCCTGATCTCTCATCATCACATAGCAGCAGGGAAAGGATGGAGCAAGCCCCAGGTCCAGAGGGGAGCACACGTGGAACATTATTCCTACTAAAACCTGCAGCAATCAGCATGAATCAAAGCTGAGAGGGCCACAATTGTGTTTTGGGGGATGAGGCTGGCAAAGCACAGAAGAGCAGTACCACCTGGAAAAAGCCAGCAAGACATTGGTCAGGAATAGCACACATCTGCAAGGGCCACACAGTTCCATGCCAGGAGCTTTCCAGATGCCAACAGCCAAGAAGAAGGTAGAGCAGCCAGCCTTGCATCTGCACAGGACTGCGGCTTCCTACAGGGAGCTTGAACCAGGAATCCGGGAAATCATATCTTGCTAGGAAACAGCAGAGCTACAGCGAACACACACTGACCCAGGCTGTACCTAGAGGAAAGAAAATCAGCGCCTCATTTTCTTCAGCATTAGAGCTTACGGCATGCACAGTCTCACAGGAGTTTTGTTTTCAGCCTTTTCTACCATTTCCACACCGTGTTCTGGAGATCATCCTGCCACACATCATCAACATCTCCAAAGAATCCCGAGGTGACTGCATTTAAAATGAAGCCCCCAGTGCCCTGCGGGAAAGCCAGCATAACAGAGACAGCAACCCATGCACGGGTGAGCTCTTTAAAAGCAATAGCCTGTGGTACCCTGCCAAACTCTTTGTGCTTGAGGGGAACATCATAACACATCTCTCTGGTTTGCCCTTAGTTCACAACACCGAGAAACACCAAGGTGGCTTTTGTTTTGCAAACCACATTCTAGTGGGGGATCACTACATCTATCAAGTGCTCTGGACTCCACAAGAGAGAAATTGCACCTTCCACTGTGCTAAACCTAACTGGCTTTTATAAAGATTAAGGAAATTGTTTAAGCATGGTTTAGTGATTGATAGGAATGGTTGGACTCAATGATCCAGTGGGTCTCTTCCAACCTGGTTGTTCCGTGATTCCAGCACACCACATCAGGTTCAAGGACACAAGTATAGAACAGGGGCTGAAAAGCTCCTCTCAGCCTTGTACACAGTAGAAAATATTCCCAGAATACCACCCAGCACAGCAGCTTGAAAGATTTGGCAGGGTCTGACATCAAGGACAGTGCTGCCCTGGACAGAAGGATGCTGCAAGAGGACCTGTGGTAGCAGGTCAAAAAAACATATTTAAAGACTCTTTTAGGATCTGTAGCATCAAAGAATGGCATCCTGGCTTGTATCAGAAATGGTGTGACCAGCAGGTCCAGGGAGGTTCTTCTCCCTCTGGACTCAGCACTGGTGAGGCCACTCCTTGAATACTGTGTTCAGTTCTGGACCCCTCAGCACAAGAAGGATGTTGAGGCTCTGGAGCAAGTCCAGAGAAGAGCAACAAAGCTGATGAAGGGGCTGGAGAACCGGCCTTATGAGGAGCAGCTGAGAGAGCTGGGGGTGTTTAGCCTGGAGAAGAGGAGGCTGAGGGGAGACCTCATTGCTCTCTCCAACTACCTGAAAGGAGGTTGTAGAGAGGAGGGAGCTGGCCTCTTCTCCCAAGGGACAGGGGACAGGACAAGAGGGAATGGCCTCAAGCTCTGCCAGGGGAGATTTAGGCTGGAGATTAGGAGGAAGTTTTTCACACAGAGGGTCATTGGGCATTGGAATAGGCTGCCCAGGGAGGTGGTTCATTCACCTTCCCTGGAGGTGTTTAAGGGATGGGTAGATGAGGTCCTGAGGGACACGGTTTAGTGTTTGATAGGAATGGTTGGACTAGAAGACCCGATGGGTCCCTTCCAACCTGGTTGTTCTATTATTCTATGAAACCTAAGGCAGCTGTCAGCAGGCTGCGTTGCTGAATTTGATAGGAATGGTTGGACTCGATCTGGTGGGTCTCTTTCAACCTGGTGATTCTATGATTCTATGAAGTCTGAAAGTACAGCTTAAAAATCTGTGTGGGGCATCAGAGTGAGAAGAGCCAAGACCTGCCTCAAAACAAGACTGGAGCACGTTGGCAGAGCTACATGTGAGTTCCCAGAGTCAAGCGATGGCTCAGATACAGGCTGGGCTTGAGGTGTTTCTTATGAGCACCTTTCACCTCAGATGCTGCAGGAGGGTCTGTGCACCCACATGGTCAGGGAGGAGAAACACGGAAGGGCAAAGCGCACACAGCACCTGCTTGAGCTGAGCTTGGATCCAGTAAACGCTGTCAGCCTCTCACTTGAGAAAAAAAAAAAAAATAACACCACACCACAAATACAGTTTCTTCCATCCAAGCCTCTCTCCTTCCCCTTCTGAGCTCATTCATGGCTCAGGCTCTGGGACAGCTGCCGGGTTGCCAAGTCCCCCCAGCTCAGTGAAGCACAGAGGAACACGATCGGGATGATAGCCGGGCCAGCTGTTAGAAATCACTGCAGGACTCAAAACTACTAAAGAAGAGACCAAGCAGGGGGAAAAAAAATAAATGGGTAGAAAGCCCCTTAAGTCCATTTCCTCTGCCTGGACATCGCGGTCTCATTGTTACCACTATCCTTAAATTGCCAAGTGAGCCCCGGCCAACAGGACAGCTCATTAAGAATGTTTTGAAAATACACTGGGTGGGAACCGGGGAGCCCAGGGAGCAGGCAGGGGAGTTTTTCACACCTAAGTGACTGTTTTGAATGCAGCTCAGGTCACAGAAGTGACCTGGATCCCGACTGGGACCAGTGCCAGCAGACCCTAGTGTGAAGCCCCCCTCCAGGCGTCAGCAGAACCATTCTGAAGGCCACGGTACTGTGGGAAGGCGAGCTGTGTGTCCAGGAATCGCAGGTACAGGAAGGCTCAGATACATTTCTATAAAGACTTTGCTTCCAAGAGATGCCCAAACTCAGCCTACAACCTCAACTGAAAGCTAAAACGCTACCTCTACCAGAAAAGCCCTTTCTCACTAATGTCTCCCACAACAAAATCCAAATTCATTTGAAAACACCATTTTGTTTAAATTAGAGCACATTAAACCAAGCAACAATACCCTAGTCTGTGTTTATGAGAAGCATGTTGCCTTCCCATGGTGACTTACACAGTAGGCTACTGTATGTCCTCAACTGACACCAAAACATCAAAAGGACATAGAGAGAATGGAGAAGAGCAGGATGTCTGCTCCCTGAACAGGAGCAGAACAGGAACGGCACAAGCCCAAGAGCTCAGGAAGGAAAATGGGATTTTGAGACACAAATAATCCCAGAAGCACCACTGACAGCAGTCAAGCCACAGCCTGGGCTTGTTCTCCTAAAAGAACAAGGACAGGGGGCAGCTGGTCAGGAACCACCTTCCCTGGAGGTGTTTAAAGCACAGGCGGACAAGGTGCTGAGGGACATGATTTAGGATTTGATAGGAACGGTTGGACTCGATGATCCAGTGGGTCTCTTCCAACCTGCTTGTTCTATGATTCTATGAACACTCACGCCCAAGTACCAGATTCTGCACGGGATACCCCTTGCCAAGGGGATGAGGGTCTGCCCCTCACATCACGGTGGGATGGGGCTTGGATGCCACTATTGCTGGTGTTGGTGACAGGACTTTGGGAAGCTGAAGGAGAGCAGCAGCACTCAGGCAGTTAAGAATGTTTTCTCAGCGTATCACCTTACTGCTGCTCCACAGCCCTCCAGGTCTTCCCAGCTCCTCAGAGCTCAGCAGGCAGGATGGGCCCTTGGAGCTGATTTCAATTTCAGCCACCACTAGGGGCTAATGTTAATATTCCACTTTCCCTCTGCTCTCTGGCTGGCAGGGGCTGGTCTCAGTGGCCACTCTTCCTCCACTCCCCATCGCTGACGTGGGACCCAAGCCAAGACACAAAAGCCTGGCAATTTCCCTCAAGATTTGAGGTGCCTCTCTGCCTTTGTGGTGCGGAGGGGGCCAAGCTGACATGTTGCTCCAACGGCACTGCCACTGCCAGCCCCACTGGATTTACCCCAAGCATTGGGACTCATAAGACATCTCCACACCTCCTTGGTGCTCTGCTAACTCCAGGGAAACAGCAGAGCTCTGCTCTGTCAGCTCCATTTAGCTTTGCTGCAGGCACATCTGCTGAAGCAAAGCCAGAGGTTCTACTCGCTGTTACAAAGCTGGAAATACAGTTGCAAGGAAAAAAAACCCAAAAACCAAACTCAGAGCGGACACAGTTCTACGTTGTGCCTGTCATCACGATGCCTCCTGAGATGTTTCCACCATCATCTCCCTGACACGCAGCAGTGTTTCTGTGCAGCGTCTCCCCAGCACAGAACCCATCCCACCCTTGCTCCTTGCTTCAGGGCAGGGTTTTAACCCCAGCACGTGGCCATCCAGAACCCTTCATTAACCCCTGCACACTGCTGCCCAGAAGCCCTAACCCACCCTGGTTGGAAGTTAAGCACCACGTTTCACAGGGGAGCGGGAGGGGACTGCACATCCTCTGTTCAAGACACTCTTGGCTCTTGAGAAGAGGCAGTCATTGCACATACATTTCAGCAAACCCATGGGCTCCCACATCCTCTCAGCGCATTAAGAAACAGCTGACTAGTTCGTTATTAGAGACTCTGGTCCAGATGCACTCCTCCCTTCCTGTCCTCTGCCTTCCAGAAAGCTGGTCTGTCCCTCTGGAGGAGGCTCTCACCTACAGCAAAGGCTGTGGCTAAGAAAGCTGAAGGGTTTCTCATTTTTGGAGAGAACAGGAGCCACCACAACCTCTCTCCTGCGATTGCTTTTCTTCACCAAGCCTCCAGCAGAAGCACCCTGATGGCTTCCTACCCTCATTACAGCCCCAGCTTCCTGCACTGCTTCCCATTCCACAAGCTTGTTCCCACTGTCTCCAGGTGCATTATTAGAAGCACTCAACACTACTCCTGGTTAACTGGCTTCTTTCTCTTCTATTCCTTTATCCTCTGAGGCTTTGCTGCTTGCACAGAGGACAGGACAGACGGACAGGCTGCCGCAGCCCAGGGTGCCCTGTGGGACAGTAACCGCAGGGTGAGGTAAGGCAGGAGGAAGCGGGTGCTCCAGGCTGAAGGGAAGGACAGCTGGGGCTGTTCCCAGGGCCTGGAGCAAGTTAATTGATAAATACCAGAGTCTGACCTGAAGGAGAGCTGGGCATTCACAGCCAAGACAAACGGCTTTGGAAGAAGCCCTGGCTTTGGTTGCACAATATCTATGCAAGGCACTCACTGTACTCAGAGGCAAAGGAAGGATAAATAAATGCACATTCCCCCCCCCCACTCAGTTTTGCACAGCCCAGAACACAGCTCAGCACAGGCTGCCAGCTTCCCATCTACCAAAAGAAAAAGGCAGCCCTGCTGCTCGACCTGTACAGCTGCCCCTAAGGAACTTGGCATAAGCAGCAGCAACATTTCAGCCTCCCTCAGGGCTCTGAGAAGTCGAAGGCACACACCATCCTGCACAGTGTCTGTAACTCTCAGTACTCAACAGTCTTTGAAACCTCAGGGGAGGGTCAGCACCAAGGTGGACCCCAAGCATTCCTCCACAAACCACATTAGAAGAACCAACTGCTAGTGAAATAAAACCTGCAAAGTCTTCCATTCGAAGCTTCACAACATTTCACAATGCAACCCTATGCCCTTCTGGACACTTGTAGCTGACAACTTATTAAAAGAAAACTCCAGCTGGTTCCCACCATTCCATAAATTCACTCAAATCCTACCTTATCATGCAAGCAGCAACTCAGATCCAGCCAGGACCTTCTCCACCGCATGTGGTAGTTTGGGATGCTCTGAGTGTTACAGGAAGCACTTGGAAACAAAGAAAAAAGAAAGGGATAAGTCTTCAGAAGAATCCTCCTCACTAATCCTCAAGCCTTTAATCTCTTAAAACACAAAGAGACTTACCACAAGGAGTCCACCAAACACACCAAGAGAGCTGCTTCTCTCATCCCTTCCCTAAGTTGCTCAGCCTCACCTGAGCCTGGTTTATATGAACTCAGACAGGTTAAGTGGAGCCACAGGGCTGGCCTCCTCCTCTTCTGCAGGTTCCTTAGCTCTATTTCTCCTCCTTCTTACCAAAATTATGAGGAACAGCTGAGAGAGCTGGGGGTGTTTAGCCTGGAGAAGAGGAGGCTGAGAGGAGACCTCATTACTCTCTCCAGCTACCTGAAAGGAGGTTGTGGAGAGGAGGGAGCTGGGCTCTTCTCCCAAGGGACAAGGGACAGGACAAGAGGAAATTGCCTCAAGCTCCACCAGGGGAGGTTTAGGCTGAACATTAGGAAAAAACTTTTCACAGAAAGGGTCACTGGAACAGGCTGCCCAGGAAGGGGATTGAGTCACCTTCCCTGGAGGGGTTTAAGGGACGGGTGGACGAGGTGCCGAGGGACATGGTTTAGTGGTTGATAGGAATGGTTGGACTCGATGATCCAGTGGGTCTCTTCCAACCTGGTTGTTCTGTGATTCTGTGATTCTATGAAATAGCCTCAGGTGGCCCAGGGAGCAGTCTTTCAGGTGCACTTTGAAGCCTCTCTGCCCAACTGGGACTGGAAGGTTTGGAAGCCCTGTACTTATCTAAAAAGCTTAGAGAAAGCACAGAATGACTGTGCAAGAGATCTTATCTGAGTCATGCACATGGAAGCGCTCACCTAAAACACCTCTACAACACACATACATCAGGCTTCCCTTCTTGTACGTGCCAAAACAATCACAAAATTACAGTTATTTAAAGAAAAATCACTGATGGGCACTTCCAGCTGTAGCATGGGATGTAAATAAAGCTCATGCACACACACACAAAACCCGTGTGCACATCCCTGTGTGCAGATTATCTGTCTTCCGTTTGTATTTGGCTTGGCTGCACAGCCTGCTCTCTGTGGGCTGGGCCAGCAGATATCCCGGCTCAGATAAACACCAAGCAGCTGCTGGGAGCCAGAGATATTCTGTTGATTAACAGCTGTGTGGTGCTCTACAACAGAGACCCCCCCGACCCCGCGATCCATCCAGAACAGCCTGTTTCGGTTCAGATTTCTGTTTGTCAGGCGAAGGCTGGAAGCGATCAGAGGAGATTCGTTGCAGAAGGCACAGGTGGGAAAACTGGCGAGGAGAAGCCGTTGCTCCAAATCCCATCCCTTTCCCGGCATGCCCAATGCCTCTTGCAGCCACAACTGCCAAGTCATGATGGCTTATTTCAAGGTTTCCTTGGGGCACTTGGGGTACAACAACCCTTAGCAGCTACAGACTAGGAGAAGTCTTTCTGGAAAGCTGTTAGGAGGAGAAGGACCTGGGAGTGTTGGTTGACAGCGACTGACCATGAGCCAGCAGTGGCCCAGGTGGCCAAGAAGGCCAATGGCATCTTGGCTTGGAACAGAATCAGGGTGACCAGCAGGTCCAGGGAGGTGATTCTCCCTCTGGACTCAGCACTGGTGAGACTGCTTGTCAAATCCTGTGTTCAGTTCTGGGCCCCTCAGCACAAGAAGAATGTTGAGGTTCTGGAGTAAGTCCAGAGAAGAGCAACAAAGCTGGTGAAGGGGCTGGAGAACAGGCCTTATGAGGAGTGACTGAAAGAGCTGGGGGTGTTTATCCTGGAGAAGAGGAGGCTGAGAGGAGACCTCATTACTCACTACAACTCCCTGAAAGGAGGTTGTGGAGAGGAGGGAGCTGGGCTCTTCTGCCAAGTGACAGGGGACAGGACAAGAGGGAATGGCCTCAAGCTCCAACAGGGGAGGTTCAGGCTGAACATTAGGAGGAAATTTTTCACAGAAAGGGTCATTGGGCATTGGAACAGGCTGCCCAGGGAGCAGGTGAAGGTGATTCACCTTCCCTGGAGGTGTTTAAGGTGTGGGTGGACGAGGTGCTGAGGGACATGGTTTAGTGTTTGATAGGAATGGTTGGACTCGATGATCCAATGGGTCTCTTCCAACCTGGTGATTCTATGATTCTATGAACTGGATGGGTTTTGAGGTCTCTTCCAACCCAAACTATTCCACGATCCTATGAAATATTATTAACCCTTTGTGCTAAGAGGAAATGGGATGCATAGAAACTGTAGCTGATCATTTCCAAAGAGCACAAGGAAATTCCCAGTCCAATTTTCCCACTTTCAAAGTTGAACCACAGCAGAGCTGCCGAATGGAAATCCATCCCGAGCAGCAGCAGCCTATGATCCCTTGCCCACATCCATGGAGCCAAAGACGTTTTGATAGAGGAAAGAGGCGAAAAGTGGGAAGTTGCTCACAATGTGACTATAAATTCGAGGGATTAGTTAATAACGTGTGGTCTGAGAAAACAAACAGCTCTCCCTGTAAAGGCCCTAGTTCAAATAAACTGGTGCTGTGTCATTAAACCCCACCATCCACATGCCTGTTTCCCACTGGGTCTAGTGTGGAATTTAAAGGGACCACTGCGTGGGGAAATAGTCCCCCACACCAGCTTCGGGCACTTCAAAATCCAGATGTGGCTGAGAGACACCGTGACTTGGACTCATCGCTGCTCATTATTTGCATTGAAACTGAAACATGCAGAGCTGAAAGTCTTGAAGCTTTTCTGCAGGAAGCAGAAGTTGAAGGTGCTGAGTTATAGCAACAGCTTCTTGTCTTCAAAACGATGAAGCCCGTGTGCCCTAAAAAGCCAACAAATGGAGGCGTGTGGAAGGATGGCTGGTTGAGTTCCTTGGAGCTCTCCTTCCCCTCTTTTCCCTCCCTGCTCCCAGCTCCATCCCTGCAGTGCAAGAGAGATGAAAAACTGGGAAAAAAAGGTCTGGTACTTAAGTTCTCCAAGCTCGGTGTGGGAGTGGAGACCTCCCTGGCTCTGCTCAGGTCGTACTTTCATGCCTGATTGCAGCTCATCAAGGCCCAAAGTCTTAATAATGCAACAACTGAGGCTGAGAGCTCCCTCTGACAGCTTAACCGATGGTTGTAATTAGGGAGCAGCCCACACAGCTTTTCATTAGCGCTGCACAGTACAAGACTTATCGTGACTCTTGTGGAGAACCTTGCGTGATGGCCAGGAAAAAGGCATGAAGAACTCCAGCCTTCAGGGGAAAGGAGAGCAGAAAGGTTTGGTGCAAATAAGATTCATAAATGGCCATCAGAGATGCGTGTCAGGCGGTACCTGAGCTCTTGGAGGGAGCGCACAGCAAGTTTTTCACAGAAAGGGTCATTGGCCACTCACAGACGCTGTCCAGGGAGGGGGTTGATTCACCTTCCCTGGAGGGGTTTAAGGGACGGGTGGACGAGGTGCTGAGGAATATGGTTTAGTGTTTGATAGGAATGGTTGGACTCTGATCTGATGGGTCTCTTCCAACCTGGTGATTCTATGATTCTATGATTCTATATGTAAATGGATTTATGAGCCCCTGACACAGCATGCTGAGCTAAATACAGGTACACAGAGTTTACAGAGGCCTACGTGCCCTTCACAGGCCAACCTGCCCGTGCCTTTCAGGGTGTCTTCAGTGTAGAACATGGCATTTACATTCTATTTGCATCCAAGAACATCTACATTTCATTGCATGTGGCATATTCCTCATTTTTTTAATCTTCTGTGGCACCCCGAATCATAGAATCATGGAATGGGTTGAGTTGGAAGAAATTCTTCATGCTAAGAGTGGGGAGGCCCTGGCCCAGGTTGCCCAGGGAAGCTGTGACTGCTCCATCCCTGGAGGGGTTCAAGGGCAGGTTGGATGGGGCTTGGAGCCCCTGATCCAGTGGGAGGTGTCCCTGCCCATGGCAGGGTGGAAGAGAATGGGCTTTGAGGTCCCTTCCAATCCAAACCATTCTACGATTCTATTATCATCCAACCCCCCTGCTATGGGTAGGGTCACCTCCCACTGGATCAGGTTGCTCAAAGCCCCATCCAACCTGGCCTTGAAGCCCTCCAGGGATGGGATGATTATTTCCCAGATGTTGGTGACTGCAGGCAGTCCCTGACTTTCTCCTTCTTTCTAAACAATCCACATATCCCTAGATGAGCCTGACCACCTCTTTCCTTAGTCCTTGGGTCACTGGTTTTGGCTGTGATTCACCTACCAGCCCTCTTGGCTACTGGCTGCGATGCCCTGCGGCAGTTGTGGTGATGCTGGGTACCTGGGGTGTCTGTACTGCTTCCTCTGTTTTCCTTCCTCAAAGATTATAAATACTTTCTTACATACCAAAGACCAAGCACACTAAGAAACAGACTCATTTTCTAGACGATAGGGAGAACAGAGTCCTCTGGGGTCTCTACTTTCTTCCTCTTTTCTGTCTTTCCAAGCAGAACCTGCTTCCTTCTCCAAAACTGCAAAAAGCATTTTGGTTTTTGTCAGTTTGATTCTGCAGCTTCACGTTTTCTTACTCCAGGGCAATGTCTGCTCTTCTCATAGCTGTTTTATAGAAGGGCTTGTGATTGTAAATGGCAAAGCAAAGGGAAAGGAAGTAAACTAGTTGTTGTGCCAGAATCCCTCCTGGCGCTCCTCCCATTTCTGTCTTCTCTTCCATTAGAGAGCTGGAATCAGTCAGAAATGAGCAGCGCAAAGATGAACTGAGGAAAGGGCTTCAAAGATGAAGCGGAACCAGCACTCTGGTCCCTCACACTGGTATAAAATGGTGTAGTCCCATGCAGGCAACAGTTATCCTGAGGTACACGTGGTGGGGAAGGAGAATCGACTCTGAGTGTTTATTAGCAGTCATAACCTTAATCAAACAACACTCAAGGATATGTAAAGAAATCTGTTCCACTGCAGCCTCCCAAGCCAAATAAAGGAGTAAATGGGACTTCTATCAAAAAATCCCTTTTAAAACCCATGCATGCTAGGTTCTAAAAAACACATCCCAATTTCTTGTGGAGCAGCCAAAGCTCCAGAGGAGCTGCCCAGATCAAACCAGTGGGCCAAGCACTCAGGCTGCTGCTGTCACCAGCTCCAACGCACCAAAGAAAGGTGATGCCCCAGGATAAACCTGCCTGCTTGGGGGTTTGTAGAAGGAAGAAGATGCTCTTCCCTACGCACCATCCCTACAGGTATCTCCCAGCTCAGAGATCTCAATCTACCTGTGTCACTTTGCATAGCAGGAGCCTGTTTGCTCCTTCGCCCTCATCCATGCGGCTCCTTCAGTCCACGTTTAAGTTTTTTATAGAATTGCATGGGGAAAAATAAAAGAACAGAAAAGAAACAGGCTCTGTGTAATAGAGGTGCATGTAAATAATCACTGGCCTAATCCTCTTTGACAATGAAAGATACCCAACCAGAAAATGTTAACGTCTGGTACTCAACCTGAAATTTAAGCACAAGGAAGTAGTGTCAAAAGGGGACTCGGGTTCCCATAAAAGCCTCTCTAATTCCAGGCCCTGGGCCCCCTCGCCAAAAAAACAGAGCAAACTTCCAGACATAACATCTGAGGAGTGCAGGCCTCACAAAGGGACTCGCTAACCTCTGCCGGAGAGACAACCCCCAGAAAAACAAGCACAGCGCAGCCTTCAAGGGCAGATGAAGTACCTGCCATGGAGAAGAGGCACGGATTCCATCAGAGATCCAGCAGGCTGGGGTGCATTATCCCACCAGGGCTGGTGAAGCCCTCTCAGGGGAGTCATTTGAAACCAGACTGGAGATCCCTGGAGAAGGTTAGTGGCTGGAGTCTGTTCTCCTCAGCTCTCGTGCAACAACCCTTAAGTTGATGGACAACAGAAGAAGCTAGCTTGGTGCAGGCAGAAGAGCCTCTGGGCAGAGAGAGGTGGGTTAAATAATCTAATTGGGGTTTCAACTCTCTTGCTTGATCACTTCCGTCTCACTGAGGATGTACAATGCTTGAGGTTCACCATGGACAGGACTGAAAATCTTCCTGGAAGCAGCCCACGTGGGCTGGGGAGTGGAAGGCACCTCCAGCCCAGTGGGTGCTCATCTCTGTGTGATGATACTAAAGAAAAGAAGCAGTAGGAGCCAAAGTCTGGGCTACTGTTAAGGGCAGAGGGCCAGATCAGGACACGGTTTCTGTTTTTTTTCACAAAGGAAGAGAAGATGGCATTGTCTTTTCCAGGGCTAGCAGCTAGTCTGCTGTGTTCCCTGCCTCCACCAACCCTGCCTTGCCTGTCCTCAGCTCTGCAGCTCCTCATGGCCCATGGGGCACCACGCTGCCAGGACCCAGATCACGTTCTTCTAGGAGTGAAGCACCCAGGCAGGAACCTGCCAAGGGTAGGTCAGAGTCCACCCTCACAGCAATGTCCCATTGTCCATCAGGAAGAGCCTTTGCAGGGGTAAGAGCCTGTATTGTTATTGCACAAGAGGAATCCCAAACTTAAGAGCTGTCTCAAAATATTCCACCAGCCTGGTTGTGTGACCACCAAAACTCAACAATCAGGTCCATCAGAGAGCAGGTAATTTCTTTGACTTGGTTTCTTCCATTACCTCGAACTTGCATGGTCCCACACGCTGGGTGAACCACTGGAGCTTCAGCTTGTGCTGAAGACCCTACAGGTCCTGCCAGTGCTGCCTCTGGTCTGCAATGCTTGCACGCTGCACCTTCTGCCTGCACGGGATGCCGCGACACCCTGATGGAAGAGAAATATTAGGAGGAAAGTGTTGGGAAAATGGGCAGCAGCCGGCAGAGCTGCTCAATTGCAGGACTTCACGCTTTCCCTTTCACCGTAAGCTGGGCTGGCCGCATTTCATCTTTCTTTATCCAGAGCCTCCAGACTCAAGACTCCACTGGTATTAAATTCCCGCTGCGTGCGACAGTATCCCTCCCCTGATACACTGGGGAGTTTCTCTGCACTGGTTGGGAATTTTCCGATGAGATGGTTTCTCATCGGAAAATGCCGATATACTGAAATCAAAGTCCTCTGTGGGAACGTACCAGTTTCGGGGAATCTGTCATGGGAAAATTTTCTTCAAAGCCAGGCTGGAGCTTTCTGCCTGAGAAGCATCAGCAAGGGTGCTGTGCATCCAACATCCCCATCACCTGGCAGGGCCGGCATCTCCCTGGATGGGGACACCAAACCCTTCCCTGTGTTTTCTTATACCCATCTCCCCACCCTGAGGACCTCACACGGTTAATGTTTCTGCAGAGCACAGGCACGAGACTTATTTTACCTCTTTGAAATGCTATAGATTGAGAGATATATGGAGGAAATGCTTTCCCATGAAGGTGAGGAGGCCCTGGCCCAGGCTGCCCAGGGAAGCTGTGGCTGCCCCATTTTTGGAGGTGTTCAAAGCTAGGCTGGATGGGGCTTGGAGCCCCTGACCCAGTGGGAGGTGTCCCATGGCACAGTGTTGGAACTGGATGGGCTTTGAGGTTCCTTCCAACCCAAACCATTCCATGATTCTATGAATCTATGACACAGCCTTCAGCCCTGTGGGCAGGATGGTTGGACTTGATGATCCAGTGGGTCTTGTCCAACCTGGTTATTCTATGATTCTACGATTCTATGATCTCCAGGTCATTCTCCCTCTGGACCTGGCATTGGTGAGACTGCTCCTCAAATCCTGTGGTCAGTCGTGGGCCCCTCAGCACAAGAAGGATGTTGAGGCTCTGGAGCGAGTCCAGAGAAGAGCAGCGAAGCTGGTGAAGGGGCTGGAGGACAGGCCTTACAAGGAACAGCTGAGAGAGCTGGGGGTGTTTATCCTGGAGAAGAGGAGGCTGAGCGGAGACCTCAGTGCTCTCTAGAACTACCTGGAAGGAGGTTGTGGAGAGGAGGGAGCTGGGCTCTTCTCCCAAGGGACAGGGGAGAGGACGAGAGGGAATGGCCTCAAGCTCCACCAGGGGAAGTTCAGGCTGAACATTAGAAAAAAAAAATTCACAGAAAGGGTGATTGTGCACTGACAGAGGCTGCCCAGGGAGGGGATTGAGTCACCTTCCCTGGAGGTGTTTAAGGGATGGGTGGACAAGGTGCTGAGGGACATGGGTTAGTGATTGATGGGAATGGTTGGACACAGTGATCTATCTGATGGGTCTTTTCCAACCTGGTGATTCTATGATTCTATGATCTCAGGCTATAGGAAGGGCAGATCTGGGTATGAAGCTGTGCCTCTTCTAGATCACTTGTACCTCAGCTTTTCCTGAGACAAACTGGGTAGTGCCTTAGGACCAGCCTGAAGTGGGGCTGGAAACAGCCTTATATGTGGGACAAGCTCCCTTTTGGGGGGTGGGCCTTGTCCTGCACACAGCTCTAGCACGAGGTGTGGTGGCACAGTGGGGTTCACCAGTGGTCCCCTGTCCTCGGTGGTTTCCCCGTGTCCCCCTCAGGCTCTGCGATGGCTGAGACAACAGCACCACCTCGTGCCTCTCCTTGGCTTGAGGAAAAAGTGGAAGGGACAGCCCCGAAGCTCCCTCTCGTGGCTCCGGAAAGGAGGAGGTCGCACCAGCCAGGAGCAGAAATTCCTCTGTACATGCCTTGATGTGCAAGGGTTGAAAGTAGGTGTGAGTGCAAACCAGACCTTGCAGCTTCCAGGCTTCCAAAATCGAAGCATTTCAGAGAAACCATTCCTGGGCATGGCAGGACATGGCAGGTTTGTGCTTCTTCTGCCCCCAATTCCATCCACAGCAGTCAGGGTCCACGAGAGGACATGGTGCAGGTAAAGGTTTATCATAGAATCACCAGGTTGGAAGAGACCCACTGGATCATTGAGTCCAACCATTCCTGTCAAACACTAAACCATGTCCCTCAGCACCTCATCCACCAGTCGCTTAAACTCGTCCAGGGAAGGTGAATCAACCCCCCCTCCCTGGGCAGCCTCTGACAGTGCCCAATCACCCTGTGAAAAACTTTTTCCTAATGTTCAGCCTAAATCTCCTCTGGTGGAGCTTGAGGCCATTCCCTCTTGTCCTGTCCCCTGTCCCTTGGGAGAAGAGCCCAGCTCCCTCCTCTCCACAACCTCCTCTCAGGTAGTTGCAGAGAGCAATGAGGTCTCCCCTCAGCCTCCTCTTCTCCAGGCTAAACACCCCCAGCTCTCTCAGCTGTTCCTCATAAGTCCTGTTCTCCAGCCCCTTCACCAGCTTCGTTGCTCTTCTCTGGACTTGCTCCAGAGCCTCAACATCCTTCTTATGCTGAGGGGCCAGAACTGAACACAGGATTCAAGGAGCTTGCCTGCTCTGGGCAGGCAAGTCTGGAGCTGATAACTCAGACCTCCTGCTGCAGAACGCGGCACCTTGTTTCAGGGGATAAATCTGCACTGAATCTGTTCCCAAATGAACATCTGAAGGGCTGTGCTCCTCCAAGAGATGCTCAGAGCCAAGGGAGGTGTCTCCACTGTGACCTGCTGCCCGTAAGCACTAACCTTACTGGCAGAATTAACTTCAACTGCCAACTTCTTTGGCGGCTCAAGGTGTTTCAGGACGCTCGCTGCAAACACGCTGTCTCAACCTCAACGGTGGTTGCAAGATTTTCCATCACCTGCAGTTTCAAAGCCAACACTTTGAATTCAGCACAGACCTGGGGGGGATTTGCTCATATGAAGCTGTTCCTATTCTTTCCCAAGTGATTTTTTTTTCCCCCCTGCTGCAACCACTCATTTGTCATTATGAAGAAATTGGGTCTTTCTGAAGTTTTCCCCCGAGAATGACCCAGAGGGTTGGCAGATTGCAAAACCTCCGCGAGCTGCCTTATCTGCCCGGGCTTGTGCCGCACTCCAGGCTAAACACAGCCGCTGCCAAGCAGAAAAGATGAACTTTGTTTCAAGGACAATACAATCTACAGACCAAGCGTAAGGAGCTTTCCAAAGGGTTTTGGTAGCTTTAGATGTAGCCTAAAGATGAATTTCCATCTTTGCCACTTGAGAAAAGTAATGGCAGTAGTCCTGCTCCCCCTGTTAATCTCATATCTGGAGTTTTTGGGGTACGTGATCTGAATTCCTCTCCCACAAAATTTTCCTCTCAAGCTCCTGTACAGAAGTGCAGTTTTCAGTCCCATTCCCCTTCTTCTCTCCACACAATTTCACTTTTTCATAGAATCACAGAATGGCCAGGTTGGAAAAAACCTTTGAGATCATCAAGCCCAACTGTACCTGTCTCCTAGTTAATCAGCTCCCTAAGCACTTCATGTACCTGTCTTAAATCATAGAATCATAGAATCATAGAACAACCAGGTTGGAAGGGACCCATCGGATCTTCTAGTCCAACCATTCCTATCAAAAAAATCCCTCCAGGTGACTCCATCACCTCCCTGGGCAGCCTCTGCCAGTGCCTGAGAACCCTTCAAGTGGAGACGTTTTTCCTAACATCCAATCTAAACCTCCCCTGGCGCAACTTGAGGCTGTTCCCTCTTGTCCTATCGCTTGTTACTTGGTTGAAGAGCCCATCACCCACCTTTCT
Organism: Coccyzus lansbergi; assembly: GCA_033558105.1. Lineage (NCBI taxonomy): Eukaryota > Metazoa > Chordata > Aves > Cuculiformes > Coccyzidae > Coccyzus > Coccyzus lansbergi. The sequence goes on along the minus strand of JAUMJK010000750.1, from coordinate 1,055,804 downwards.
AAACCCTCCTTTCAGGCAGGTGTAGACGGTGATAAGGTCTCCCCTCAGCTTCCTTTTCTCTAGTTTAAAAGCCATCCCTAACCACTGCCCAACTGTGCTCAGCTCTCCTGTGTCTTCAGCCTCCCACAAGCACAGGGCTCTTGTTGACGCTGCTCTCCAACTTGCTGGAGACGCTTCCCCGAGGCTGCCAGCCAGGATCTGACCACGCTTGACTAGCGGGAGCCTAGCATTGCGAGTTAAGCCTGTCTTCCCGCGTCCCTCGCCACACACGCTGAACCTTCCAGGGAAGAGCGCGCCGGCCGGCGTGCCAGCCCTCTTGTTTCACTATCGATGAGATAATGTCTCTTAAATCTGGATCCCTGAAACGAGGGCGTTCAACCCCCTCTCGCCCGTGGCTGCGTTCCAATTTCAGGACAGAAATGACCAGAAGAAATATGAGAGGTTAGTGACACTCTTGGCTTGGAAATCGTCAGCCTGTCATGGAAAGGAATGTGATCAAAAAGAGACATTGCTGGTGTTTACTTCCAAGCCCCCGATGCGTGATGCACTTTCATAGAATCATAGAATCACCAGGTAGGAAGAGACCCACCGAATCATCGAGTCCAACCATTCCTATCAAACACTAAACCATGCCCCCCAGGACCTTGTCCACCTGGCCCTTAAACTCCTCCAGGGAAGGAGGCTTTAATACAGGCTGCTCTAATGCAGCTTTTCAGCTTCAGGTGAACCTTGCTGAAGGAGGTGGAACAGGTTGTTTTGGTTAGTGGAGTATACTGGGAAAAAGGATCGCAGAGCTTCCCACCTATTTATACCCTGGACACTCTTTTCCTCAAGACAGGAGGACCAAGGGATGGAGATGTCCCGCATCCTGCTTTTCCATGCAGGTGGTGGCAGGAATGCTGCCAAATGCCACTTTGAGTGGCATTCTTTGAGAAGAGGATTTTTCATACAGTCCATAGAGATTGCTCTGGAGATGTACATGAACATTCGGACCTGGACGATCCTTAAGGTCTGTTCTAACCCAAACCATTCTATCAAACTGGGATAAAGCTCTCGAAACGAGCAAGGATGTGTTTGTGCTGGAGCGCGTTGAAAACGACAGCCGTAAGCTAGTTGATCAGAATTCACTGGCACAGACAAAAAGAAATGCTTGATGGAATGTATGGAGCCCAGAGCAGTCCTGCTTCAATAAAAGCCCATTGCCTTTCGAGCTCATGATGAAGTGCAGTGCTAGGAAGGCTCTTTACCAGTCAGTCACGCTGGGAAAGCTCCGGTTGCTTTGTCTTCATCACTTTATCACAAAAGGAGTAACAAGAAGCCATCTCCATCCTCTCAGAGTTACTTAATTGTTCCAGCAGCCTTTTCTCTAGAGGAGCCGCTTCCTCTCCCAAGGCCACGTCTGGAGGGGCACGGGTGGTGAGAAGGAAAGTGTGCGGCTGGTGCGCTGGTGTCTGCAGCACGTCCATCCTTGGAGATACAGGAAGAATTCAAGAATCTTTATCAGCCAAATCAGACAAAAACATAGATGAGATCCCTACTGGCGCAGGAGCACACTCCTGTCACACAAACAAATTCCTCCGGCAGCCCCAACTGCACAAGTGGCTGATAACATGGGAGAATCTGTCGGGAAGAGGAGATTACAGAGTGCTAATGCTTTAAAAGGCCTCAGAGTTCCCTCAGCAGCTGCAAACACAAGCAAACTGGAGAATATGTTGCAGACAGCCCATCCAGCAGCATTTTTGCAATAAACAAGCTCTCAGCCATCAGAAGGAGGGCACGAGCTGTCAGCACATGGATTGCTCAGCTCGGTTAACTGCGCTGGGAGCAGTGTGTCCTGCACCCCGAGCCAGTCAGACACAGAAAGGATGAGCCTCAACCTGACAACTTGATCTTTCAGACAAGCACAGCTCTTTCATAGAATCATAGAATCATAGAACAACCAGGTTGGAAGGGACCCATCAGATCTTCTAGTCCAACCATTTCTATCTAACACTAAACCAAGTCCCTCAAGACCTCATCCACCCATCCCTTAAGCACCTCCAGGGAAGGTGAATCAACCACCTCCCTGGGCAGCCTATTCCAACGCCCAATGACTCTTTCTGTGAAAAACTTCCTCCTAATCTCTAGCCTAAATCTCACCTGGTGGAGCTTGAGGCCATTCCCTCATTCCCTTGCCATGAAGTTGACATTTCTAATCCCCACCCTGCCTTCTCTTTTCACACACTGCTGGCTGGGCCCTTTCCCCACTGCGAGGGGCTTTTTGCCCCCCCCTCCCCATGTCCCCAGCCTTATTGCTCCTTCCCACCCAGAGCCGAGAATTAAAAATAATAAAGGGCCCTTGAACCAGAGGGGGAGCGTCTGGTGGGGGAAAGAGCAGGTTTCTTGTTTGAGCCCAGGATTCATCTCCCCCTCCCTGCAGAGATGAAGAGGCCCTTTCACCCCAGCAACCAGTAGGTTGAAGCTGGATATGTGCTTACCAGCGCGGCCGTGGCTGGGAGCTGCCAGCCTGGGGGCTGACGGCGCTGACATTTCTACTTCAGATTAGACGGTAACGGTGCGAAAACGCATTAGAGTTGCTGGGGAGACTGGCCCTTCATAAGGCTGCACGCTTGGGAGCGAGCCGCTGTAGCTATGAAACGGGGCCCCGGCCTGGTTTCAGCCCCCTTCTGCAGATTAAGGTTAATAAGAGCCTCCCCGACCCGCCGTGCCCACCGCGCGATCCCAGCAGAAAGCAGACCGGACGGAGGTGGGAGCCCAGCGCCTCTAATATCCCCACCGTGAGCGCGCTGTGCCCCGGCTTTTGTTCTCTGCTTCTGCCCAGCGATTTTCATTACAAATATCCTCTTATCATGCACACACGGGGGGTGGGAGAGCGGGGAGCGAGCCCACACAAAGAGAAAGAAAAGGCTGCTTGCTGGAAAACCAGTAATTACAGGGCTTGGGTTTTCCTTGTGGAGGATTCATACGGATTCGACATGGCAGCGGTTCACACGTACGGCCCCTCCGGGGGCAAGCTCCTGGTTCCATTTCATTATCGGCAAGCTGGGCTGCCAGGGGAACTTTTGCCCCCGAAATGAGTTCCCAAAAGGGGACAGTTGCACTTCTTTTATTATTTGCTTTGAAAGCAATTTCGCTGCCGCCCCCAGAAGCCCCCACGGTCGCTCAGGCGCACGATGGGAGAGCGCAAATGCCGCGAGTTGGCTTGTCATCACAGCGCTGCCGCAGCCACTAAGTATGGGAAATCTTCTTAGACGTGGCCACCACCTACTTCAGCAAAACCCGGTGGTGTTGAATCAACCCTTCAAACGTCTTCTGATCCCATGAGCGACTTGTGAAGTCTGTGCTCTCAAGTTGCTTCTAAAGATAAGCGAATCTGTGTTAAAGATAAGCACCTGTGTGCCCAGGTGGCCAAGAAGGCCAATGGCATCCTGGCTTGGATCAGAAACGGTGGGACCAGCAGGGCCAGGAAGGTGATTCTCCCTATGGACTCAGCACTGGTGAGGCCGCTCCTTGAATACTGTGTCCAGTTCTGGGCCCCTCAGCACAAGAAGGATGTTGAGACTCTGGAGCGAGTCCAGAGAAGAGCAACAAAGCTGGTGAAGGGGCTGGAGAACAGAACCTATGAGGAGCGACTGAGAGAGCTGGGGTTGTTTAGCCTGGAGAAGAGGAGGCTGAGAGGAGACCTCATTACTCTCTACAAGTACCTGAAAGGAGGTTGTGGAGAGGAGGGAGCTGGGCTCTTCTGCCAAGTGACAGGGGACAGGACAAGAGGGAATGGCCTCAAGCTCCGCCAGGGGAGGTTTAGGCTAGAGATTAGGAGGAAGTTTTTCACAGAAAGGGTCATTGGGCATTGGAATAGGCTGCCCAGGGAGGTGGTTGATTCCCCTTCCCTGGAGGTGTTTAAGGCACAGGTGGATGAGGTCTTGAGGGACTTGGTTCAGTGTTTGATAGGAATGGTTGGACTAGAAGATCCGATGGGTCCCTTCCAACCTGGTTGTTCTATGATTCTATGATTCTATGAATTCTCTTTTACAAGCAGGTAAAACACAACCCACACCTAAATGAATGCAAGTAAAGAGGGGAGATTGAGATCTTGGGTCCAGTTTTTCACCTTCCTTGGTGCTTGACCAAAAGCTCTGGGGCATTTGTAGGATATTCTACGGGGACAAAACTGATGATGACAACCAGAAAACTCTGTAGGAAAGATGTTTCAGCCACCAGCACATGGACTTCTAGGCAAACTACCCTGATCCTTGGTGGTTTAATGTTGCATATAAGGACTCACATCGACCCACTGTGGCCTTGGACCCATTTGATGACAAAAAGAAAGCTGCTGCCATGGACAGAGTCTCACAACACCAGAAGTCACTCCATGTCCCTGAAGGTTCACAAACTCAAGGTGTACCTATTTTTTTAAATGCTGTCTAGATCCATTATTCCTGGGCCAAATGCAAAGCGGAGAGTTGAGCTGTAGTTTAGGTTTCAGGTAACCCTGATCTGTTACTAAAAGAGTCCCAGTTCATGGTTTGGTTCCTTGTAAAGACAGAACCATTTGCAAAACTCAGACCCAAGCCCTGGTTTCCAAACATCCTGAATTCTGCTTCGCGTCTATCTCTTAATTCCCATCGCCTTTTCTTTCTCTCCTTATCTATTTCTTAATTTCCATGGGTCTTAATTTCCTGCACCCGAGCCCTGCTGAGACCAGGCTCTGCCTACACGGGATTGCCGGCTACAACCCTTCCCTCTTGAGGGAAAGGTCAGGAACGGAGGTTTAGCGTGTGAGAAGAAAGGCAGCAGCAGACAGACGGGAGAGCCCTCATAAAGATCTGGCTGTGAGCTTCTCTGAGAAAATGTCAGGTTGGGGAGGCTATAATAGCTTTAATCTGCAGTACAAGGGGATTAAAAGACTCGTTCTCACAGGACAAAAAAGAAAGGAGCAGAGCGGAAGGAGCAGAACAAGGGGAGAATGAAGGCTGCAAGGGGAGGAAGGGAGAAAGTTAAAGAGCTCAACTATAAAGAGCATCGGGATTTAAAGAGCTCCGTCTTCCAGTGTAATAAATGTGAAGTGGCCCCCGTGGAAAAGGGGCTTTAGCCAATGGCTTCGCTCTTTCACACTAAGCACACACACTTCAGGTTTCTTCAATCGAGGCAACTTGTTATGTTTGGCTTTGTTGATTTTCGGGGCCAAAGGAGTAGGAGGGGGAACCAGAAGGTTAATGAGGCTCTGCCAGATGCGATGCTCGAGAGGAGTTGGGGGGCATTATATTTTTTAAACAGTGGTTTACGGTCTTTGATCCTCGCCCCTGCTGTCCCCCCTCTAGCACGTCCCTCAAGCTCTGGTTGTCCTCGAGGGCCATGGAAGAGCGAAGGGGCCTGGGAACAGGAAGGAAGTACTTGGAATTGCAGGACGTTCACCTCAAGTACTGCTTGAGCAACCTTTTCAGCAAGGCCAGGAGATGAAGAGAGTGTCACTGAAAGGGTAAGGAAAGAAGGCGATTTTAAATACTTTTCAAAAGGAAAAAACCAACCCAGTGCTCAACTGCAGGAAATGTAAAGGCCAACGAGCTACCAACACTGCCAAGAAAGCTGCACTCCAAAAGGGAAACAAGGTACTCAAAGTCAGCTTGTAGCATTGCTCACCGTCTGCAGAAAGAAGGGTTTCTTAGGGCTGGATGCTTACCTCAAACCAGGGCAGGACTCCCTCGTTAGATTAGTAGGGAGGTTTGAACATATTTAGATTAGAATCACAGAATCACCAGGTTGGAAGAGACCCACTAGATCATCGAGTCCAATCATTGCTATCTAACACTAAACCATGTCCCTCAGCACCTCATCCACTGTCTGTGTTCTCCATGAAAATAAGAGGATTCTTCCCCCATCTGGAATTAAAAACATACCTTAGCCTTCAAAAATCTTTGAAGAAATGGCAACCTAGGAAGGTAAGATACTCATCCAGGAGGCTTGAGTTTCCTCCTATGAACCCACTCACAGCCTAAGGCACTCTGAGAGGAGAGAATCATAGAATCATAGCATGGTTAGAGTTGGAAGAGATCCTAAAAAACATCCAATTCCACCTACCCTGCCATGGGCTGGAACACTTCCTGCTGGATCAGGTTGTTCCTGGCCTGGAACACCTCCAGGGATGGGGCAGGCATGACTACTCTGGGCAACCAGAGCCAGGGCCTCCCTGCCCTCAGCATGAAGAATCGCTTCCTAATGTCCAATCTAAATGTTTCCTCTTTGCTCCTTGTCCTATCACTCCATGCCCTAGTAAAAAGTAGCCCCCCCCAGCCTTCTTGTAGCTCCTTTCAACACTGGAAGCTGCTCTAAGGTCTCCCCACAGCCTTCTCTTCTCCAGGCTGAATAATCCCAACTCTCTGAGCCTGTCCTCATAGCAGAGGTGCTCCAGCCCTCAGATCACCTCTGTGGCCTCCTCTGGACCTGTTCCAACAGCTCCATCCCCTTCCTTTCTTGAGGATTCTAGAACTGGACACAGGACTCCAGGTGGAGTCTCATGAGAGCAGAGGGAGTGAATCCCCTCCCTTGACCTGCAGGCCACGCTCCTTTTGATGCAGTCCACAGCAACACTTGCTCCAAGTTTTGATGCCACCCACCTTCCCAGTTCAGTAAGCTTACACGCCAAGAATAACGCTCCAGGACATCACCAAGTGCCTAAGGCAAGTTCTCTTGACTATGGTAGCAGCTCAGCACAGCACTGGGGCTGGTTAGCTCTCAGAGAGAAAAAAATAAAAAGGCTTTGTAACATAATAAGCCAGTTCCAGACAGGAATTAGAGTGCAGCATATCCAGTGGAGACAGGGGCCTGGAGTGGCATTAAGGTAGGAAGAATATAATTACCTGAACTGGACTGCGGCCAAGATAATGATATCAATTTAGTATAAAAAAGCCAAAGTGTCAAAACCTGGATTTCACATTCACTTCCAGAAGATGGCAAATCCCAGCATCCCGATTCTATTCTTCTTGCTGGAAGGAAATGTCTCCTGATAGCTTTTCATCCCAAATAGCTACTGCCTGTGCCCACGTTAGGAAAGTTCACCCTCAACTCCGCGTCCGATGCCATCCCAGCACACAGCCTTGTAGCTACTGATGCTCTGCTATGAGGCAGCGCCCGCACCTTGCAGTACGAAGAAAACATGCTCCCACTCCCCGTAACTCGCCCGCAGGCAATAAAGCCACGCTCAGTCACAAATACAGTCCCAAGCAAGCTCCCTAGTTCGATCTGGTATTAATTATCCTCTGTTCTGCAGAGATAAATGCTTAATCCTCTGGCTGTTGACACTGGAAATGGACCAACCTACCCCAGGGTGGATATTATACAGGGGAACTTGGCGTCAGCTACGATCCCCGCATCATGTGCTGTACAAATGTGCACTGGCTTGTAGGTAATGGATTTCATAGGAGGCATGGGATCTTTCTTCTGCAGAGCTAATCCAGAATAACACATGACCCAAGCATTCGCTGTATCAGGTTTTGCTTCCGCCCTCTGTTTTTTTTTCTTTAATGTAATATTTCAGATCTCATGTGGAATTTCTCATTTTCAGACATTCACTGTTTCCTTACAGTTTATCAGCTTTCCTCCTCCAGGACTGATATCGAGGTGAACTTCCACGTGGTGCCCAAGGGATGTGGAGATGGGTCTGCACAAGCCCTGCTTCTCCACGTGTCTTTCACTTCCTTCCAGGAGAAAGGCCAAAGATTTCCACATTGCTTCTCTGGTTTCACGCTTGCTGGAGAGCCTAAATCAAGACGTTGTCTTGTCAGGAAGAAAGAAGCAAAGCTGATGCTACCACAAATGGGAAAACTGCCCAAAGCAGTGGTGGAGTCTCCATCCCTGGAGGGGTTAAGTAAAAGTTTAGACATGGCACTTTAGGACATGGTTTAGTAGGTGTTGAGAGGTGTTGAGAACATGGTTTAGTAGGTGTGAGGCTGAGAGAGCTGGGGTTGTTTAGCCTGGAGAAGAGGAGGCTGAGAGGAGACCTCATTACTCTCTACAACTACCTGAAAGGAAGGTTGTAGAGAGGAGGGAGCTGGGCTCTTCTCCCAAGTGACAGGGGACAGGACAAGAGGGAATGGCCTCAAGCTCTGCCAGGGAAGATTTAGGCTGGAGATTAGGAGGAAGGTTTTCACACAGAGGGTCACTGGGCATTGGAATAGGCTGCCCAGGGAGGTGGTTGATTCCCCTTCCCTGGAGGTGTTTAAGGCACAGGTAGATGAGGTGCTGAGGAACATGGTTTAGTGTTGGATAGGAATGGTTGGACTCGATGACCCGATGGGTCCCTTCCAACCTGGTTGTTCTATGATTCTATTTTGTGAGGTTGATGGTTAGCCTGGCTGATCTCAAAGGTCTTTCCTGACCTTAGTGATTCTATGGTTCTGTGCCTGCCCCACATCTTCCCCCTCCCACCTGCTCTTCTCTTCCCAAGGGCTGCCCGATAGGCAGTTTCTTGGCAAAGGTAAATTTTAAATCAAAAAAACAGAAACAAGTTTGAAATGGAGTATTATTGGACAGAAAGTCAGACCACGAATCACGAGCACTTGGGAGCATGGTTTTGCTCCCCATTTAACAACAAAGAGGTTCTCAGGACAGCGATCTTCTACTGACTTGAACGGCAGCACCCACGAGTAGCTGATACAAGCGCTTGAATACAAGAAACAGGGAACCAGTGCATGGTAGCACTTTTTTTGCCCCAAAAAAACAACCTAAACCCAAGCTCTGGTTCAATGCAACTACTCTTTAGCTTGTGGTGGTGCCTTGAAGCTCTGCACTACCACACACTGGGTCAGACACGCACACGAGCAGCCTCTGCTTCCACAGAGCTTGCAGGCTATTCAGCCAGCGTGGAGGGAAACTGAGGCAGGGAGAGATGCAATGCTTTCCTCAGTGCCACACATAGCAGGCTGGAAGCAGGTGGCCTGTGTCCAGTAGGACCCAGAGAAGTGAGTTCTCACCAGAAGCATGTGCTGCTCTGTACCCAAGATGATGGCAGAAACCTGCAACCTCTTCTAAAGATCAGCCTGCTCTCACCATCTTCCCTTCAGTAAGAGGCGACTGAAGCCTTCTACTCAAATTCCTGCAGAAAGAGCGGGTGCTGGTGGACAGTGGCCCAGATGGCCAAGAAAATCCACGGCATCCTGGCTTGGATCAGAAACAGGGGGAGCAGCAGAAGAGAAGTGATTGCACTGCTGTACTTGCATGGTTTTGCTGCACTGCGACTTCACCATCAACAACAGAGCCATGAGGCTGTTCTCAAGGCCATTGCTGCGGCCCATCCCACTGGCTGTCCATGACTGTGTCCTCTATTCCTTCTGGACCCAGAGGCACTTGCTCCTCTTCCGGACCTTACTGTGACAAGCACTTTTGTGCAGGAGCTGATTTACTGGTGTGTGTCACACGTGGGGCAGCTCCTCTTCTCTTACACCTTCCAGGTGAGTCCTGGAGACTAAAACGTGACTCAGCAGGCAAAATACAAGGTGATCCTAAAGTCTAGCTAAGCTACCATTCCTCTTTAGCCTGGTGACAGGTCTCTTTTCCAGGCCCCACGGCCCACCCTGCCTGTGCATCCTACTCTTCAGGCAGCAAAAGATGCCAGAAGACGACCATGTCAGAGCAGTGGCAGTGGGAGGCAGCTTATTTTTGTCCCTAAGGCAGGACAGCAGCTTTGATTGCTGCACTGCTTTTGACCTCCCATTTATTCAGGCAATAGGGAAGGGTCCCTGACACTGACTTGGGGGCTGTTACCACATCTCCATACTCCATTCTCTCCCCATCTCAGCGCGGCAGTGCAGGCACAGGCTGCTTAGAGAGCAGGGACAGCATTTGGTCCTCCCTTCACCTGTCCTGGAGAAACATCTGTCAACAAGACACCGTCACATCAAGTCTCTGTGTGCCAGTGCCAGGCGGAGCCTGAGGGCACAGAAGCAAATCTTAGGTGATGTCTGCTTTTCGATGTTAGAGATGTTCAGAACAGTGGGGCAAGACAACAGGGCTTGCGGGAAGCCTGTGTATCCTTCTCAAGACCGTCCAGCTCAGGCCAGGCATCTTCATTTCAGGCTCTCCATCAGGTCAGCAATGGAACAGACGCCATAGGGCAGAACAGCATCTTCAGCTCCTGACAATGGGTTTAATCCATCACCCAGCCAACCCAGAGAAGCCTGGAAGCAGCCTCATTTAGCACTGGCTGGAAAAACTCTTCATGAGAAGCTCCCAGGCATGTTCAGTAAACACTGAAAATCAAATCACCCCATGCCTAGGGCTGCTTCTCTCCTCCACCACTGGCTACACCAGCCCAGTTAATGTGCTGAAATGACTGCTCTGTCCAGGCCAGTAGAGGCAGACGGTGTGACAGCTGCGGTCTTGAGCCCATCGCTGGAGCCCTTCAGAACCAAGAACTCCAGAAGAATGTCCAAGAGGCAGAAAACCAGGTGCCTGAAATGGAGAGAAGACAAAGCTTAGGCTGGGCAGGGCACAGGGGAGCTAGGAGATCAGCTCCAGACATGCAGAAGCCAAAGCTCATGCAAGGAAGAAGAATTCTGACTGCCATCAGGGCAAAGAAAAAGGACCTCAGACCCTAGAAGAAATCTTTCAAGGAATGGTTCAGGTTCATTTCCAGCCCCAAAGCAATGGGTGTTTGAAGCTGTTGAGCAGCACAGAAAACACAAACCCATCTGACAGGTTGAGTTGATCAGCCTGGAGAAGAGAAGGCTACAGGTAGACTTTAGAGCAGCTACCAGGATTGAAAAGGGCTCCAGGAAAGCTGGAGAGCGAGTTTTTACAAAGGCACGGAGTGATAGGATGGGCTTTAAATCAGAAGGGGGAAGATTTCGATTAGACATCAGGAAGAAGTTCTTCACAATGAAGGTTGGAAGGCCCTAGTCCAGGTTGTCCAGGGAAGCTGCGGCTGCCCCATCCCTGGAGGGGTTCAAGGGCAGGTTGGATGGGGCTGGGAGCCCCTGATCCAGTAGGAGGTGTCCCTGCCCAGAGTGGGGAGGGAACTGTATGGGCTTTAATGTCCCTCTTCCAACCCAAACCTGTCTCTGCCTCTACGATCTCCTGGAGCGAGGTGGCACATGCAGTCAATGATAACAACTTTGCTTTCAAAACACACAGCGATGGTTACACAAACACCACACAGATACACAGTTCCCTAAGCTCCTCTGAAAACAACAAACTAAAACAGCATTTGGTCTTCTTTCCTCTGACAATCCCCTGGCATCAACGAACTAAGCAGGCCCAACAACAGAATGAACAGAGCTGCCTCAATAATCTCCAGCCAGACGCAGGTCCTAGACATGCACCTTCATAATGACCATGCCAGATGCCCTTTCATAGCGCAAGCCGAGGGAAATTAGCTGGATGTGTCCTATGCCAGGAAGCTGGCAGCATGAATTTCACAGCAAGCCCCGAGCGTAGCTTGGCAGGCTCCATCGCAAAGGCTGTCAGAGTAAAGAGACTAAAATCCAGGTACCTGTTTATCACAGGCTGGCCCAGGGACTCCAGTACCAGCTTCCAGCTCATCCAGCATTTACCGGTTCCAAGCAATTCTTGGATCACATCTGTCAACATCACAGACAAAGCTTTAGGAACTGCACACTTCCACTGTGGTAACACAGGGTCTGTCTTCTGCTGGTAGGGACTAAATCTAAGTTTGGGATGGTGCCCCGAGCCTCAGGCATCTTGTGCCCAATATTACCATGACAGAAACCAGTCAGAATGCTAGAGAAGTGTTCCAGTCTGAAACCGGTAGCACTTTTTACCCCCCAAGGATAGTAAGGGCCTCTTACACTACAGTAAGGAGTTAAAAGTCCAGACTGGACTCACATGGATTAGGCAGCAGCTGCTTTAATGCCAAAGGTCCCAGCGTCAGACTTCAAGAGAGGGAAATCCAGTGCAGCTGGGCTCACGATATCAGTCCAGTGGAAAAGCCACTCTTTTGAGCGAGAAGCCAAAGGCTTTATGTTTCCTCTCAGTGCTGGTACCTTGGTAGCAGGTGGGAGCAAAGTGTGGCATGGGCCTTCCTGAGCCCTGTCCGATGTGAGGTGGCTCAGCTGGACCTGCACCACCAGCACAAAGCACCAAGCCTGTGGCCAGTCTGCAGCTGGGAATCACCAAGACCCATGTCCTTCCTCTCTGAGTGCTTGTGCAAACTATCTAGAACTGGGAAACTGTGGTTTTCGCTTGTGGGAAACCATTCAAACCTCAAAGGTCATGAATGTTCCCCAATGCCTTGGCACAAGCAGACTCCATCTCTGTCTTTAAACACATTTCCAGAGATGCCAACGCACTGGCGGGTTCCCCAGCCTCCTGCACTGCTCCCTAGGGCGACTGAGACAACTCTGGGGAACACTTACTAGGCAAGATGCCCATCAGGCTCTGCAGGGCCTGCTCTGCTGCTGCTTTCTTCTGTTCCTCTGTCCTGGCTGGTTTAGGCACTGCTGGTAAAACCCCTCCAGGCCAGATGGATTCCTGGAGCAACTGGAGGTACTGGACCCAACGCTGGGTGCAGGTCAGGTTGGCCACTTGGACTTCCAGCCACCTGTGGGCACAGGGAGAGAGGGAGAGAAAGGTCAAGGAAAGTCAGTTTTGGTACCAACTCAGGAGCTTTGTGTTGACCAGAGGCCCTCGAGGGAAATATCCACCAAGACACAGTTTCCAGGCCTACACTTTAAATTTTTTTACCAGTATTACTTTACTGAGTTTCGCCATACACCAGGTAAATAGGTAAATGTTCCCTATCTTATCGACAGAAACACATATGGGAAGTCACAGGGGAAAAGCAAAAGCCATGAAAATCTCCATCATCCTGCTGGGAACCAAATGAGGAACTGGTCGCTAAAGGGAGCACAAGTAAGGGATACGACTGGCCTTAACCTCCTAAGTTATCTCCATACACAAGCCGAAAGAGAGCTGGAAGAACCACCAAACCTGGAGTTTTATCTCTCAAATGACCTCTATGACTGGAAGGACACATGCATGTTCTGGTAACCAGCACTCCCCTCATCAGCTCTTTTGCTACCAAGAGAGCCACGGTGCCTGTCCTGGAGACCCAAACATGCTTCCAGGCTGGCAAGGTACGAATATCCTGCTGCTTTGTGCTCCTCTCACTCCCCTGCTGTCCACTCCGGCTCCATCCATCAGTGACCAGCAACAAAATCATCGCCACTCCCATCTAAAAACTCACGTTGCGCATCTATTAAAAGAAAAGTTAGGTACCTGCCAACAGAGCTGCCTGTCGGCCCTCCCGCTGGGCCAAGATTGTGCCCTTTATACGGTAACAACCTGCAAACCCCGACGCTGCAGGAATGCAGCTCCACATAAGGGCTGGGAGATGTGTCCCACAGCACCCAAGTGCTGGCCAGGAAAGGTTTCTAAATCAATCACGCAGACCCTCTTTCCCAGACATGAAATCATAGAACCATAGAACAATCAGGTTGGAAGAGAACCACTGGATCATTGAGTCCAACCATTCCTATCAAACACTAAACCATGTCCCTCAGCACCTCATCCACCCCTGCCTTAAATCCCTTCAGGGAAGATGACTCAACCCCCTCCCTGGGAAGCCTGTGCCAGTGCACAGTGACCCTTTCTGTGAAAAAAATTTTCTTAATGTTCAGCCTGAACCTCCCCTGGTGGAGCTTGAGGCCATTCCCTCTCGTCCTGTCTCCTGTCACTTGGGAGAAGAGTCCATCTCCCTCCTCTCCACAACCTCCTTTCAGGTAGTTGTACAGCAAAGGCCTTAGCCATCAGTTAAAATTCACCACTGCTTAAAATCTTTCCCTCCAGAATAAGGAGAGGCCAGTGGACGAATCCCTGATGCCACAGGAAGGTCCTCATCAATTTAAGAAGTTTGGGATTGAGTGGCGCACGGGCTGCTGCCGCCGTCCTCATGAGCGGGAGGCTCCAGAGGCAAGAGAGAGCGTCAGGCCAGGGCTGGGGTAGGGAGAAGGCTTGTGATTTCGCCAGTACTTCAAGAGTCCCAGAGGAGAGGAGTCCGCAAGCAGGGCCAGGAGACCTGTTCCTCTTGGCAGCTGGCGTTCGTGCTTGCAATTCCGTCACCACTACGCCCCGGCAGCTCATAGTACATCCAAGAGCACGGGCCCTGCCAAGGCAAACTTTATTTAACCTGCGCTCTGCCAGACTGTCTGCATTCTTCTCAGGCGAGGCATTCGCGCCAAGGGCATCTTTCCCCACACAACCAGGACAAGAGGAGCAGAGAGGCGGGAACAGCAACACCTAAAGGTAACAAGGGCAAAGGAACCGTAGGTAACCGTCATCGAAGCCAGGGCTGCAATAGGATGCTGCCTCCTTCCACGTGGAACCAGCCACACGTCTTTAAAGACGCACACCTAGGAGAAGCCAGCTGAAAAAGCAAAAACCATTAAAATTCTGAAAAAGAGACTTGGTGTAGCAGTAAAGCCTGTTCTGTCTCAGAGAAAGGTCTTACTGGAGCACAAGCAATGCTCCTGCTGATCCCAGTAACAGCACTGGAAATGGGAAGACACAGTCTTCATGCTCAGCCTCAACAAGGAGCCCGAGATAGGCCAGAGATTCGGAGGAGCTTCTAGGAGTACAAAATGTCACCACACAGCCCTGCCTGGGAAAAGGCCTTGTTTGAAATACAATTGCTTAAAAGGATTTTTATCTCCAGCCATCAGAGGAATTTAACACCCCAGATCACATTAAACCCTCCAGCCATTCCCATTCAAATTAAAGTGGTAAACTTCAGCTCCTCTAGGGGCAAGAGTTTTCATTAACATGGTTTTTCATTAACACGATTTCTTATGCAACCTGCTTTCCTAATTAAGGATACACTTGACAAGCAACAGAATTACAGAGACACAGGGAGAGAGCTGCAAACAGTACAAGTCTGTATCTGGGGACATCAGATTGAACCTTGACTTGAAATTCATCTCAGCAAGAGTCATTCATAGAATCACAGAATCACCAGATTGGAAGAGACCCACTAGATCATCCAGTCCAACCATTCCTATCAAACACTAAACTATGTCCCTCAGCATCTCATCCACCTGTCCCTTAAACCCCTCCAGGGAAGCTGACTCTGAACTCCACGCTCAGGAAACCTAGTGCCAGAGACACTTTCCTCAGAAAATCACAACCCTGTCAGGCACCCAAAGCTGGACGCAGACGTCACCATGCTCCACGTTTCACCTGTTCCATTGTGAAAACGTGTTTCCCAGTTTTTCACTGTGAAAATGATGTCTGGTGCCTGGAAGGGACACTGGAACAGAGCCGCAGTGCCCCAGCAGCCTGGATTTTCCCCCTTTATTCAGAAACACAATAGCGAGTGCAGTTAAGCCCAGACAGAGGTGAGGCCCCTGCACTCCCACTTGGGCTGGTTTAGCCCACTGAAGTCAGCAAAAAATCCAGGAACACAGCATCAGGCCCCTACTCACCATCCTTTAAAAAGTTGTAGGGAAGCAAAGACGCAGCTTTCTGCTTCTTAGGAATGTCCCTAAAGTATCAAAAACAAAAATCAAGCAAATGGTGTGCAGAGTGAAAGCTGAACTTAAGCCAGGGGAGCAGATATTTCCATGCAGCTCAAGAGCAGACCGAGAAGTGGTGCACAGCAAAGGTTCCGTATGAACCACTGTTTCCAGCTCATCGATTTCCATAAAGCCACCAGAAGAAGGAAACAGGGCCTAGAAGTAACACCTATTACTCTGATCACATGTGCATGCACTGTGACCATGCAAGTGCTTACAAGTCTTAGTTCCCACAGGGGCAAGACACTGTTGATGGATTCGTTTACTTAGCCTGGATGTGAGAACGGTTCTGTTGGCTTTGCCCAACCTGTGCTGATGCCTCCACGCAAGCTTGTGGAGCAGGCCAACTCGCCCCATTGCGTGGTGCTCAGAGAGCGATACTCACTGCTGGGAAAGCGGAAGAGGCACCTGAATCCACAGAGCATTAAAAAAAAAGGAAAAGTAGGAAAGCAGGCAAGAGAAGAAAGTGAAACCACAGCTGGGTGCAAACGGAAGGAAGACTAAAGTCACTGTGCACCACAGGTTCCCTTTTGCCAGCCTATCACAGTATGATTTTGATTGGAAAAGACCTTTAAGACCATCAACTCAAACCATCGATCCAACCCTGCCAAGTCTGCCACCAAACCATGTCGCTAAGTACGACACCTACTCATTTTTTAAACACCTCCAGGGATTGTGACTTAACCACCTCCCTGACCAGCCTCTGCATGTGCTGGACAGCCCTTTCAGTAAAGAAATTCTTCTTAATATCCAATCTAAATCTCTGAGGGCACTTCCCTTCATCCTTTCACTGTCTATCAGGGAGAGCAGTGTCGGGGATTCATCCCAAAAAGCACTAAGAAGAGAGGAACTGTCAAGACTGGTCTGTCTGCCTCAGCATCCTCCCTCGGGGAGCATCTGATGCTCTCGGTTACTCTAAAAGTCAAAACAGAGTAACTGTCTCTTCCTCCCTGCTCTCAACTTGTTAAAGTCACTGCCACCACCCGCTTTGGGGGATGTGGCCAACACACGCAGGGCAGAATGCACACATGCACGAGCAACCAAGGAGCTGAGTGACTCCTCAGCACTCACAACTGCAGCTGCAACTAAGGGAGGGTCATGCCGAGCTTTATTGAAAAATCCTACCTGAGCCAAACCCAGATTACTAAGCAAACTGACCTTTCCATCAGGCAGACTCGCTGCGCAAGGATCGGGATTAACAGCTCACGCTTCTCACACAGGAACTCCAAATACGCGCTGGTCCAAAGCTGACCTTTGCCAGATCGCAGACGATTTTTCGTACTATTAAAGGACTGAGCATTTAAGATCCACACGTCACATCGAAAGCACACGCATGCTTTCTCCCAGGTAGAAATAAATCCAGTAAGAAACAGAAATAGACCCATCTTTCTTATTTTGGATGGTTATTTCCATTCATAGCCTTAACGAGAAAGAAAGGGAAATAAACCCATCACTGAACCATCTCCTTATACTCTGGCTGAGACTGGAATAGACAGAAAGTGACCTCCTGGGCTCAGACGATTAAATGCTTTGAAAATGCCCCACGCAAAGAGGCAGACTGCAAGCTCTACGAGGTCCTGGACATTAGTCTGGAGGTGCATAACTTGCCCATGCTGTAAGGGCCCTCTCTTTGAAATAGCTGTGGATGGAGGAATGAAATGGGTGCTAAAAAAGAGTTGATTTAATGCCATGGCTTAAGCTGGAACTCCAAGGTCAGCTCAAGGGGCCTATTAAGACAGAAACACCCTGGGAATGAGAAACAGAGCCTGGGGGGTGCATACCTTGGTCCTCCTAGAAGGAAAATGGGCTGCTAAGACAAAGCAGCTTATGGTAAAGACAACCAAGAGTCAAGAACAGGCAAAACACAGCATATGGACTAGGTTTTACCAGGTTCCTGCGAGTTGGAGGCCTTCACTTAAGTGGGTTGCCCAGAGAGAGCAAACTCAGCTCTGCAAGTAAAGATTGGACAGGTTGGGTTTGCTTAGTGAGGTGGGGGGGGGGGGGGAAGATGGACCAGGAATGGACAAAAAGACATGGCACGGTTGCTGGAAGCTCGTAAACCTCTGCTTTTGTTGTCCATCACAGTTAGAAGAACTGCTAAATTCATTTGGACTGAGGAATGGAGGAGTTAAATATGCTAAAAGTAACTAAAACCTGAAGGAACAGCAGTTGTGATTGTCCCAAAACTGGGGATTTTAAGGATGCAGGCAAACGCAAGGAGAGCTCACGTTAGGAAGACACAAAAGCCTCAACTAGCCTGCTTTAGCTTCATAAATACAAACAGCTCTATAGATACACAGGAGCTGTACAGAACAGTAGCAAGACAAACTCAACACCTCCTACCTTCCGCCCCAGAACAAGGCCTCTGCTTCCCTGAGGGTGGCTAACACGGCCTGGCTAAGCAGAAGCTCAGAAAAGGCCTGTGAGACTAAGGCACTGAAGAAGATTTAAGACTAAAGCAACATCTGGAAATGCACAACCTCTTCAAGCATCTGACTTAGGGAATCAAGAAAAGCTGGTACTTCAATCACCAGAGCATCCGTCCCTTCACAGCACTTGTCCTCCAGATTCCTGAGCAAATTGTGTCTCAAACAGAAACAGCAACATTTCAGTGCCTTGACGGTAAAACTTTTCTGAGCAGAGCTTGTAAATCTGAAGAAACAGCTGCAGCGGGCACAGCTAGAAGAATGGAAAAACACGGAGAGCTTTCGCCCCCCCAGGCTTGGCTTTTAGCACCTGCTGCTTGAGCCCAGATCCACCTTCTCCGCATAGAAACACGTGCGGCCAACTGCACTTGTCCAGGCCACCGGTAAAATCCTATGGAGAGGAAGGAAATGGGAAAGAAAAGAAGAAAAGCTCTCCATAAATCAAAGAATACGAAGCACCCTGAGTCCTTTTAAACTTTTGGCCAAAGACACACACAAAAGTAAACTATCCTCCTTGCCTTACTGGAAATGTTCCTCTGCTGCTGCCCTATAAAAGGTTTACAATCGAATATGCTACAAACAATACGTCCTGTACCCCTGCCCTAGCACAGGGTAATGAAGTGTTTGACCAGTGAGGCAGCAGCCCTGTGGCTCAGTGCCTTCCCCTCGAACAAAGCGTCTGGCCAGCCTTGCAGTTCTGCTGGGGGCAACCACACTGAAGGAAGCAAGAATCCAACCAAGCTGCAAGGAGTTCACGCTGGTAGCATTTGCACTAACCTAACCAGCATCAGCATTTCGCTGGCGTAGGGCAGGGGGATTTTAATACCTCTTCTGTACTCAGCACTGGTGAGGCCGCTCCTTGAATCTTGTGTCCAGTTCTGGGCCCCTCAGCACAAGAAGGATGTTGAGGCTCTGGAACAAGTCCAGAGAAGAGTGATGAGGCTGGTGAAGGGGCTGGAGAACAGAACCTATGAGGAGCGGCTGAGAGAGCTGGGGGTGTTTAGCCTGGAGGAGACTAAGAGGAGACCTCATTACTCTCTACAAGTACCTGAAGGGAGGTTGTAGAGAGGAGGGAGCTGGCCTCTTCTCCCAAGGGACAGGACAAGAGGGAATAGCCTCAAGCTCCACCAGGGGAGATTTAGGCTGGAGATTAGGAGAAAGTTTTTCACACAGAGGGTCATTGGGAGTTGGAATAGGCTGCCCAGGGAGGTGGTTGATTCACCTTCCCTGGAGGTGTTTAAGGCACAGGTGGATGAGGTGCTGAGGGACTTGGTTTAGTGCCTGATAGGAATGGTTGGACTAGAAAATCCGATGGGTCCCTTCCAACCTGGTTGTTCTATGATTCTATGATCCTGCCGGGGAGAGGTGGAGCTGGCAGAAGCTGTGTGAGAAGTGGATATGCAGGACATTTTTCTGTGGGGCAGACAGAAGGAAAAACAGATCATCCACTCGGAGTGCAGGCACGAAATTGCATCTCAGGGTTGGGATCTGGGGCACCAAGTTGTGCTGATTTAAGTTCTGCCTGCTGCAAAATGAAATCATGGAACCCACATGTGTTCCACGAAGACCAATGTCTTCTCCCCCTGAGCTGCTCTACTTTCTGCTTTTCACAAATCAAATCTCCCTGTGATATCGTGGAGCATCAGCATCTCACCAGCGTAGGGCAGGGGGATTTTAATACCTCTCTGATCCTGCTGGGGAGAGGTGGAGCTGGCAGAAGCCCTATGAGAAGCGGATATACAGGGCATTTTATCGCAGGGCAGAGAGAAGGAAAAACAGATCATCTACTATGGAGTGCAGGCACGAAATTGCACCTCGGGATTGGGATCTGGGGCACCAATTTGTGCTGCTTTAAGTCCTGCCTGTTGCAAAGAAATCATAGAATGCACGTGCGTTCCATGAAGACCAATGTCTTCTCCCTCCATGAATTCACTGAGCTGCTCTGCTTTCTACTTTTTGCAAGTTAGATGTCCCTGCGACACCGTGGGGCACAGAAAAGGGGGAGGAAACTATGCGATCAGGAAAAAAATTGTCCCCAAACCCCTTTGATTTTTCACAAAGCATCCCAGCTTTCGATAACATCTTCATCAAGTATTTATTGAGCCAATTAAGCTCTCAGTGGTGCCCCAGGGAGAGGCCAGGCTGTCTCAGCCAGGTCCTGCTCTGAGCAGATTGCTTCATTAGCCCACTTTGGAATCAAACTACATAAAAACACTGTTAACCCCTCAGAGCCCAGGGAAAACTAAACCCAACAAGGAGAAGTACTTCCTCTCGATCCTTTTCTCCTTCGTCTCTTCTATGTGAAATAGGAAGCTGTTGAGGGGCTGTTTTTTTTAATACATGGAAAAAAAAGTTGGCACGAATCTCATCACTGAAACAGAGTCAAAAGGGAAAAAGACAGATACAGTTAAAATAATGTTGCAATTGTTATCAAAGCACAGAGCGTTTGCTTCATCCTAGCGTCTGGTTTTGGAAGAACACTGCTTCTAGAAGAGGAGAAAAAAAAAAAAATTGTTTGGGATAGAGATTCAAAGCCAGATCCAAAATTTCCAGGTGCTTGGAGACAACTGAACCGAGGCCTGTTTCCAAGCTGATTTTTATTTACTTTTCATACATACACCAAGGCACACAAATCCCAAAGATCGCTCCTGCTGATGTACCACAGCCCTCTGATTTCTACTTGCAGCTACAACGCAAATCCAGAAGCAAACAGGACAGTGCCAAAGGAAAGTGGGAGCACTCATGCTGGGAACAGCTTTAGCATAAACCTTCCGGCCTTCTCCTAGCACCTGAAGAGCATGAGCAGACCCTTGTCTGTAATGTCTTTTTCAGAGATAACACAAGGAAGAATCAGGGAGCCTCGGCAGCGTTGCCTGCCCACGCACAGCCACATCCTGCCCCAGGATCACAGAAAGGTTTCAGTTGGAAAAGACCTTAAAGATCATCGACGCCAGCCCTGCTAAGTCCACCACTAGACCATAGAATCATAGAATCATCAGGTTGGAAAAGACCTACCAGATCATTGAGTCCAACCACTCCCATCAAACACTAAACCATGTCCCTCAGCACCTCATCCACCTGTCCCTTAAACACCACCACGGAAAGTGACTCAACCACCTCCATAGAACCACAGAAGGTATGAAATGTACAACATCTACTTGCCTTTTAAATCTCTCCAGGGATGGGGATTCAACCACACCTCCCTAGGCAGCCTCTGCCAGCCCTTGACAACCCTTTCAGTAAGGAAATTCCTCCTAATATCCAACCCAAATCTCCCTTGACACATCTTGAGGCCGTTTCCCATTGTCTTGTCACTCATTACCAGGGAGAAAAGACTAATCCTCACCTCACTACAACCTCCTTTCAGGTAGTTGTAGAGAGTGATGAGGTCTCCCCTCAGTCTCTGGTGAGACTGCTCCTCGAATCCTGTGTTCAGTTGTGGGCCCCTCAGCACAAGAAGGATGTTGAGGCTCTGGAGCGAGTCCAGAGAAGAGCAACAAAACTGGTGAAGCGGCTGGAGAACAACAGGAATAGCTGAGAGAGTTGGGGGTGTTTATCCTGGAAAAGAGGAGGCTGAGGGGAGACCTCATTGCTCTCTGCAACTCCCTGAAAGGAGGTTGTGGAGAGGAGGGAGCTGGGCTCTTCTCCCAAGGGACAGGGGATAGGACGAGAGGGAATGGCCTCAAGCTCCACCAGGGGAGGTTTAGGCTGGACATCAGGAAAAAAATTTCACAGAAAGGGTCACTGGGCACTGGCAGAGGCTGCCCAGCTTGGGGGTTGAGTCACCATCCCTGGAGGTTTTTAGGGGACGAGTGGATGAGGTGCTGAGGGACATGGTTTAGTGTCTGAAAGGAATAGTTGGACTTGATGATCCGTTGGGTCTTTTCCAACCTGGCGATTCTATGATACCTTTTCTCCAGACTAAACAACTTCAGCTCCCCAAGCCGCTCCTGACAAGGCTTGCGCTCTGAACCCTTCACCAGCTTTGTCAGCCTTCTCTGGACACAGCATCTCGATACCCTCTGCACTGGGTGACTCAGGTAGGGCCTGGCTTTGTGCCGACCTCCAGTGCCCTGTGGCACCAAGAAGAGGTCTGGCTCGCCATCTCGGTTCTTGGACATAGCTCCTGCAGGGCTCTAGACGGCCAGGGCTGGGCAGAGTTGCTTGCCCACTGGGCAGCGAGTTCCCAGCACCCTCGGGGCTGCAGGTGTTTGGCTGCCAGAGCAGGCAGGTTTACTTAGGGACATTTAAGAGGGTCAGGCAACACTACACACCGGTGGAACTTTCAAGTCAAGAGGATCAAGGAGGCTGCCAAGTGTCTTTGCTTTTGCCAGTCCTTCTGGCACAGAGATCAATAGAGAAAGAAGAGAAAAAGCAGGTAAGAAAACACCCAGTAGGCAGCTCCTTGACTCACACCGGCAGTTGCACAAGTGCCCATGAGACCTGGCCTGGCATGACAGGCTCTGGCACAGAGCCCTGGAGCCAAGAGGACAGCAAGAAGGCAAGAGGAGCCTGGGAATGTACACAGGGGAAACCCCTGCAGCAGCTCACTTCAACCCACCCTGTCCAAGGTGCAGCCTTCATGTCACATCTCTGCTAGAAGAGGGATGGCAGAGAAGGCTGCAGCAGCCTTTGGACTGGTACAGTTGTCCATTCTGCCACAGGGACCCCAGGCCTGGCTGTAAGACCCTTTAAAGTGACAACCACAGCCACCCCAGGACCTTCCAACCGCACTTTTAATGTATGCATTCAAAACCTGGCCTGTGTGTTGCCCAAGCACCTCTTCTCTCCTCTGAAATTTTCCAGGGCTCATGGTCAGCATCACAGCACCCAAGAGCCGGGTTGTCTGCAAGACTACAGTCCAAGACTCAGCTCCAGGGTGGATCTGAGCTCAGACAGGCTTTTCTTCCCAAAGGCAGCTCAGCAGTAGCTGAAACCTTGGGAGAACCAGCCTAGGAGGGGAAACCCTATAAGGAAAACAAACCAGACCTCTGGGAACCACAACTACAAGAATTTGCAAGAAAATGCTCTCATAAAAGCCTGATGGTCACCTGCAATCAGCCTCAAAGTGTCCCTGCCTCTCCACCTACACCTCACACAGACTGGAACCTCACCTCCCCAGATAGACTCGCTTTGCTGAGGAATAACAGGAACAAAGCCTGGAGGAGCACCACAGTGACCCAAAGCGAACGGCAGTGCTGAGCTCCTGGGTAAGGCAAGGATGCTCTGCATTTATTTGAACTTGGTGGAAGATGACACCATCAAAGCCGCCTGCGTAGTTCCACACACTCCCTTATATACACGCAGGCACTTCCAAGCCCCAGCACAGACTCCGTGCCCTGGCCTCGCTCAGGTTACAGGGTGCAGACAGCTGGGGGGTGCTGAGACACCCTCCCTCTGCTTGTGGGTTTGCACTGCCATGCACAGGAAGGAAGGATACAGACCTGGATCTGTACCTAACACTCTCCCAGGTCCATCCCTGGGATCCTGGTACACTTTCCTCCAGAAGAAGAAGCAGACGTGGTCCTGGTAGAAGCCCAGCAGCAGCTGAAGGACACAGTGAGGTGATACCTGGTGGCTCAGCGACTGCCCTGGACTCATCATGACACTGGCAGTGCCTGACCCAGTGAACATTGTGCTGCTGGGGATGGACCAGGGGCAGGGCATGGGGTCACAGCCACGGCAGGGTTCACGTGCCTGCCACGTATTTTTAACACTGCTTTGACTGGGAAGGCTCAAAAAGGCACACAGATTCTCCAAATGCCTTTTAGATCTTCTACCAAATGCCCCCAGAGCTCAGAATAGCCCCATCTATTCTCCTATGCAAACAGCCCCCAGCTCTAGCCTCCCCATGAAAGAGAGGTCTGTATTTCCAGCACACGGGAGGGAAGCGAGAGCTGGACAGAGGAGAGGTGCGGAAGCAGAACAGGGCAGTGGGTTTGTTTACAGGCACAGACCCAGTGAGCGGAGTCTGTTGGAAGCTCTCCTCGGCCCCAGGGTCGAGCCTCCCAGCTCCTCCACCTTCCCTCCACCCACTTGTCCTTTCGGCTCCAAAAAAGGATCACTCCCTGTTACATAATGGGATGAGCTCTGCACGGATGCAGGCTTGCACACGCGGTCTCCCTTTTACTTAACAATACCTTTTTCGGTCATCCAGCCTTCCTCCTCCCGGCTGCCATCAAACTGACAGCGAGGGGAGACGGATAGCGCCTGGCTCCGGCTATTTCAGCTGCGGAGGCGAGGGGAGAGAAAGAAGCACGGTGGGATGCTCTGTGCAGAGAATGGCAAGAGTAAGGAGGTCCCACGATCAGCAACAGTGCAGTCACAGCAGTCACTTGATGTCACTGCAGAGGATGCTGTGGGCACCGTGAGCCTAAGGGAGAAAAATCCCTAAGGAGAGGGGGATTGGCTCTCTGTAGAAGCTGGACTTTGTTCTTGGTGTTTTTCTGTCCTGCACCTTGCTCTTTGTGGTTTTCTGTCAATTCTTCTGCTTAGTGCAGAGCAGCAGTGATGTGCACAAAGGTAGCTGTGAGAAGACTACAGGAGCAGCACACAAGTACAAGCTGACACAGGAGTATAGAATCGTAGAATCACAGAACAATCAGGTTGGAAGAGACCCATGGGATCATTGAGTCCAACCATTCCTATCAAACACTAAACCATGTCCCTCAGGACCTCATCCACCCGTGCCTTAAACACCTTCAGGGAGGGTGACTCAACCACCTCCCTGGGGAGCCTAGTCCAATGCCCAATGACCCTCTGTGTGAAAAACTTCCTCCTAATCTCCAGCCTAAATCTCCCCTGGCAGAGCTTGAGGCCATTCCCTCTTGTCCTGTCCCCTGTCACTTGGGAGAAGAGCCCAGCTCCCTCCTCTCCACAACCTCCTTTTAGGTAGTTGTAGAGAGTAATGAGGTCTCCCCTCAGCCTCCTCTTCTCCAGGCTAAACACCCCCAGCTCTCTCAGACGCTCCTCATAGGTTCTGTTCTCCAGCCCCTTCACCAGCCTCGTCGCTCTTCTCTGGACTCGCTCCAGAGCCTCAACATCCTTCTTGTGCTGAGGGGCCCAGAACTGAACACAGTAGAGGATCCTTTCTCCCCATGGGAGGGCTCCGCCACCACAGTCCCTACTCCCCTTTATGGATGCTGCGCAGTAGCCCCCTTCCCAATACCCAAAATGCTGCTAGGACACCTTTCCACCAGCTGCCACCTAACCCAGCCCTTGACAGGAACAGAGAAGGACCTCATCTCTTGAAGGGGCAATGCCTACTCCTGCTTTGTGACCAGCAATGCTTAGGGACAGCATGCGTGCCCACCCGCTGCCTTATCTTCATCTGCCTGTTCCAGAGGTAGAAGGAATGATGCCTCGAATAGCACAAGCTCCCAGAACAGCTTCTGGTATTCTCTCCACCCGTAAAGGGTACCTAGACATGATCCCAGCCAGAACACCACTGCCAGAGTTGCTCCAACAGTGACCAAGTTGCAAATATTTAACTGGAAGAGAAATGCAACCAAATTCACACTGGGTGTCTGGATAGGCAGCTGGTGGCCCATCTGTGTCCCTGGACAGGCAGCTTCTTGATCTGCTCAGGACAACAGTGGCCACCTGGGCAAGCCGTGAGCACCATCCCGCGTGGCTCAGGGACAGGGTGCAACAGGAAGCCAGCAGAGATTCCCACCTCGTTCCTTAACCATCCTTCACTGCAGAGATATCCACACACCTCATCTCAGGCGCTGTCTGAATTCTGCTCTCATACCAGACCACGACTTTCATGACAGGCAGACACTGACTGCTCTCGGGGCAGTTCCTGTGCCCTAGCCCTCCACCTGGGATTCCAGCACCACAAAAAAAACTACCAGCCTGTTTCAAGATAGGTCTCCTACATCCTATCACTCCTCCCTTTCAGGAGACCCAAGTACTGTCCCAGGCACAACCTTCTTGGTCAGGGTGGTGACTACAGTAGCAGAAACAGGGGACGAAAATACTCGTTGGAGCAATTAATGAGCAAAACCATCCTCCTGGCAGCAGCCCAGCTCACACTGTGCGACTCCCTTCCCCTATCCCCCTCACACTGGGCCTGCGGGCTCCTGACTGTCCCAGAATGAGAGCCAAGCCAGTGTCAACACGTGGATTTCAGCAGGAACACGTTCAGTCCGAGGGACACAGGGTTAGTTCAAAAGGTTGTAATTGCACCTTGTCCTGATCAGGACATCAGGGAGCCATTGGGCTTCCCAGTATCACCTCCAGCCAGACGCTTCCTTGCGGCACACGTGGCTTCATCCACGCCTGTTGAAGCGGAGCAGCTACAAACACATTCACTATCACGCTGCTCCGTGAGCAGAACTCGTGGAGCTCCTCCACCTTCCAGAGCCAGGCATGTGCTGTGTGTACGACAGCTCTAGTGGAAAATACCAACGTCACGTGGCGGCGCAGCAGGCTCCCTGGGTGACCGGGACACAGCTTATTAGGAGGTGATGACGTGCATATTCAAGCCCTCATACCTCTGTGCTTACACACAAGGATTGGGTTCCAGCTCATTCTGTGAGAGACCAGAGCCCATTTCGGAGAAATGGAAGCAACACCCACCTCCTCCCACACAAGGCAACAGACTTGGCAGCAATGACAGCAGCCCCTGACCTCAAAGCGCTTCGGCAACCTCTGCTGAGGGCAGCTAAAATTACCAGCTTGTTTATAATGGGCTGCCCTGCACATTCTGACAATGGCTCTGGATGCCTGCAAGAGAAGAAAAGGTGCAGGAGTGGGAAGAGCACTGCTCCGAGAGTGCCCCTAACCAAAGTCCTTCTGGGAAGTCTCTCCTTCTACTCTAAAGGACTGTACTCTCAGCAAGTGATAGTCACCGACTGACACAAGAGAACAGAAATGCTCTCTGTGTGTATTGGCTTGGTGCCTTCCCACATAGAGGTACCGGCCCCAGAAATGCTTGGCAAGTACCTACCAGCTGGAAAGGAAACCCTTCCCTGATACATCTGTGGGTCACTCACTGCCTAAGGCACAGGCACCCCCAGCCCACCACAGATCAGAGAGGGGAGCAAAGGCCCTGGGAAGCTGTGCTTCAAGCTGTTACTCCACAAGCTGCTGTTCCCTGTGCCTGGTTAGTCTCCTTTTGTAGAAAGAACAAGTTGAGCTTCTGGGCAGCAAGAGATCAGGTGGTCAGACTCTCCCTGGAGAGACACTGGACACTTCTAACCTTCCATGAGGCCAGAAGCTTCCCACTCCCGCAGCCGGATCCTTCCTTTTCCCTGTTGTTAAAGGATGGGAGGCTGCCTGCTAGAGTAATGCTACTGCTCATGGGGAAAACAGTTCTTAATGCAAATCTCTGAGATGTTTACTCCACTGACATGTGACATCACCTTTACAGAACCTTTTGTATGATGCAATGGAAAGCACTCATGTGCACTCATGTGAGGCAGGAGCCCCAGTTTAGACTAACTCCAAAGGCAATGAACTTCACAGAGCTGCAAGGTTGGTCCCTGAGGCCTCACCTTTGAATGAGGGTCCCAAAGAGCAGGTGCAAGACCTTCTGGATGTTGTCCGTGCACAGCCAGCTCCAATGATCCATCAGCAGCAGATGAAGCACGTCCAGGGCCAAGTCAGCCAAAGCTGTCTCAGAGTCTGCTAGGAGGAAGAGAAGGGTGGAATGAAGAAGCTAACTTGGGGCCCAAGTAAACCTGGTGGGAAGCATTATTCAAAGCTCACTCTTTTCCCCAACAGCCTGCTGGATGCTCTTCTACAGCCACACACATAAGGTGCTGAGCACAACCAGCTTGGAAAGGCTGTCCTCACAAGCTCCAATCGCTCTCCTTCATTTCCACTTCCATCCAAACAGCCCCAACCTCCCTGCCAGCAGGTGCACCAGGCCAGAATGTGGTTGCCCAGCTCCTTCTCTGTTGAGCAGAGGGATTATCACACCCTGGTCCACACACAAGGAAGGCAGTGAGCCCAAAAGAGGGGAGAAATAAGGCCAGGAGAAAGGTACATTGTTGAGGACTGTCTTCCTAGTCATCAACAAAACTTTCCCCTGTTTCACTGTGCGGTTTTCCAGATGTGAGGCTCCAGTCAGCGTTTTCAGGCTGCCATCGTGTGGCAGCTCCAAGCCTCAGCAGGAAGATGGGTGAATCAGGTGCACCAGCTAAAACAAAATCCCATGTTTGGGCCTACATACCCCTGGTGACACAGACCTGGGACAGCAAAACCTCTCTCTCTCTCCTCAGGACATCAAAGCTTACAGCCTAAACACATTCTGCTTGCTGGGGAGTTACTTTTATACTGCTTGGCCCCGGAGTATCCTAAGTGTTGCTCCAAACAAGGTCATAATTACTACAAACCTGCCTGAAACAGCCACTCCTAGGCTAGAGCCCCAGGTCCCGGCTACTGCATCAGCTCTGTGGGCAGTGAGCTCCAGTACAGGAGCTTCCCCATCTCTGCTGTTCCCTGATGCCTTTTCTTTCAACCACTTTGCCTACAGAAACACTGTTCACACAGCGTTTACTGCTGGAAATAAAGGTGAGAGGGATTCTGGACCCTAACAGGCCTCCTCTTCTCTTCCTCTGGGAAGCTGGACTAAACTCCAGGCTACTGTCTTTTCCGACAGGGCATGTGACTGCATTTGGTGCTTCTTGCTCTGGGCCACAGACAAGTTACTCCTCGATTGCTCAGCCCTTTCAGACTTGATTTCCCTGTGCAAAAACTAGAGCAGGGTGTTTAGCTTCCCCACAGCCCCATACAAAGAGTGCTGTCAACACACTCTGTTCCCATAGCATTCAGGCCCCTTTTCTCAGCGAGCTGCTGGCCAGACCCTTCCGAGGAGTCACTCAGTGAGCACACAAGCACACAGGGAGCGTTTTTAGCCAGCTGCTCCCAGACATTTGTTCCCCTTGCCCTGCCAGACCAACCTGCCCCATCTCAGTTCTGAAGCACTGCAAACCTGTAGGCATTTGACATTATTAACATAAAATTCCCTTAGAAGTTTGGCTAACTTGGTCTGCCTGTATCTCTCGTACTCTGTACAGCCTCCAATTCCAGCCCTGCTCCCCAGCAGCCCCGAAACAACCATGGGCATGTGTTCAAAGATAAACAGGGAAAGGAACTGGACTGATGATCCTTGTGGGTCTCTTCCAACTCAGAACTTTCTGTGATTCTATGCTAGGCAAAGCTGGTAGCACGGGCTGGGTCTCAGAACACCACACCCATCCTGTCACAAGCACGTGCTTTCAGTCAGAACTTGCCAAACTTGAACCACCGGAGTGAAATGGTTGGGAAGTTCCAGCTGATACAGCTCAGCTATTCCAAGGAAAAGTCTGGAGAACATATTTTTGCTTGCATCCAGAATAAACTTGTAACTACTCTAAGAGGCTGTAGCACCCCTGTGCTTTGGAGGAAGGATCTATAATCAGAAAGGGAGCATCATTCCTTTAGTTGAGATTACATATTTGCTTTCTCTACCCAACAATCCAAACTTAACTGAATCTCAAAAGGTTCATGGACATATCAAGGCTAACTTGAGACTACCAAGAAACTGTAATTTAGTCACTTTTCAGTTCCCAAGAGCTTGATTTTACAATACTGGCAGTTCGAACAGTGTATCCTTTGGAAACTATTTCTGCAGTAACTGTACTGAGTTAGGGTGAAAATCTACAGTGACACAACTGAGCCAAGACCCAATTTGCTTCCAATAGCAATAAAACCCAGAGTAACCACTTCGCAGGACTGGGAAAATGTAGTTTGCCTTGCGTTTCTTCCATCAAGGCACAACAGACAGGAGACCATGTTCTCACAACGAGTACCTCGCAAGTGCCTGCAGATGTTGGAGTAGAAGCACTAATAGAAAGGCTGAGCTCACCAGAGTCTGTATCCAGATGTGTCTCCTGCTCTGATGCATCCAGTCTGTCCATATCGTCCTGCACGGAGTTTTCCTTGGTTTCTCTGCCTCCCACACCTTCAGGAGCTTTGCTGGAGACTGCCTCCAGCAGTTTCTCTTGCTTCTGGATGAAGGACTCCATAGCAGCCAGCGACAGGGTGCCAGTACCCTACAAAACACCAGTGTTTTAGAATTAGAATCACAGCAGAGAATTGAACAGATATGCGAAGCCTCCAGCGCCCAGACAGCTTCCCACCACCTGGTTTGCACCATGCTCTATCCAACAGCACAACCAGGGCTGCTTATTGCCTTTCTGCAAAGACCTTGCACATGGTAATAAGGCTGCAGCAGCCACAACCCCCATGCACCTGGGTTATTTCAGGTCAGTACCCAACCAGGGCAATAAGTAAGGTTATGAGGATTACAAGAGAGATCTGAACTCACAGTGCTGCCCTCCCTGATGGAGTACACGATCCTGTCATGGACTTCATTCACACTCAGCACTGGAGCAATTTTACTGGATGAGAATCTCAGCCTGGATCTGAAGAGGAGAGAGACAGCATAGTCAGGGTTTGCTCCTCAAGCTGTGAGCGATGAGTTTCCCAGCTTCAACCCAGAACCTGGACCAGCCTCAGCCAAGAAATCGGATCACCTATCTTTGCCCAGGTTCACATCCAAGCTAAGAAGTCTGATTAGACCTAACGTGGTTTAAAAAAGCATCTGCCCCCATACATCTGCTTGTATCAGAAACGGTGTGACCAGAAATGGTCCAGCGAGGTTCTTTTCCCTATGTACTCAGCACTGCTGAGGCCGCTCCTTGAATCCTGTGTTCAGTTCTGGGTCCCTCACCACAAGAAGGATGTCGAGGCTCTGGAGCAAGTCCAGAGAAGAGCCACGAAGCTGGTGAAGGGGCTGGAGAACAGGCCCTATGAGGAATGGCTGAGAGAGCTGGGGGTGTTTAGCCTGGAGGAGGCTGAGAGGAGACCTCATTACTCTCTACAAGTACCTGAAAGGAGGTTGTAGAGAGGAGAGAGTTGGCCTCTTCTCCCAAGTGACAGGGGACAGAACAAGAGGGAATGACCTCAAGCTCCGCCAGGGGAGATTTAGGCTGGAGATTAGGAGGAAGTTTTTCACACAGAGGGTCATTGGGTATTGGAATAGGCTGCCCAGGGAGGTGGTTGAGTCACCCTCCCTGGAGGTGTTTAAGGGACGGGTGGATGAGGTCCTGAGGGACATGGTTTAGTATTTGATAGGAATGGTTTGACTCGATGATCCGATGGGTCTCTTCCAACCTGGTTGTTCTATGATTCTATGAAAAGCATTTAAGTGCTTTTCCTCAGCTACATGTGAGCCTAGCCAAGGCTTTCTAACATTCCCCATGTACCCACACCTTCTCTGGCAGGTAGAAGCTTTAGTACAGATGTAGGCATTTTTGTCCAGTGAGGCATGAGCTTTGCAGCATAATAGGAAAGTGTTCAGAAACGCCTCTGAGATGAAACACGCTCAGGATTGTGAAATCCAATTATAAACATGCACACAGAGAAAGAAAGATACGAAAGGGCGTTTGGGATTGTGGGACAAATTCTAAAACAGCCTGTTTATCACTAAGGAATGTCCTTTTCAGCCAAAATCCTTCAAAACTTGTACTTTTTTGGTTTGTCTTTTTGTCCAAAGCAGCTTTTTCTAGCAAAACATCTCTTTTCTGGAAAAAACCCCCGCTGTGCTTGTGGAGGAATCTTCCCTTCTCGGTAAGGGAAGAATCACTAGAGAGCACAATGGGGCTCATCA
This sequence comes from Coccyzus lansbergi, assembly GCA_033558105.1. Taxonomy (NCBI): domain Eukaryota; kingdom Metazoa; phylum Chordata; class Aves; order Cuculiformes; family Coccyzidae; genus Coccyzus; species Coccyzus lansbergi. The sequence continues at coordinate 1,024,194 of JAUMJK010000750.1, read as the reverse complement.
CCCCCAGCAACACCAAATAAACAACTTGGTGAGCAACATATGTGCAATGGCCTTTCTCATCAGCATCTTTCCCAGCAAATGCCACCAACCCCACAGCTCCCTCAGGAGGAAACCCACTGTCTGGGAAAACCTGAGCATTCCTGGAACAGCCCTTTATCCAAAAAGGTACTCAGATACCCTTGCTCAGCACGTCAAAGCAATTCAGTTACTGTGCAAGAGCAATCGTACAGGTCAGGCACCTCATGATGGAGTCAGTTTACCTTTGAAGTCCTTGTTCTGCATAAAGCACGGGGGAAGCTGAAGGAAGCCTTACTTGTTCGCTTTCTTCCCGTCTGTCTGAGATTTCCCATCCACTTCAGACTCGCTAAGATCCTCCGTGGGGCTCTGGGGCTCGGACCTGGGGAACGCGGTCTTCAAGGTGTCCACAATGGCATTGACAACGATCTGCAAAAGCCAGGAGGGCCATCAATTACTGAATCATAGAAAAACCAGGTTGGAAGAGACCCACTGGGTAATCGAGTCCAACCATTCCTATCAAACACTAAACCATGTCCCTCAGCATCTCATCCACCCATCCCTTAAACCCCTCTAGGGAAGGTAAATCAACCACTTTCCTGGGCAGCCTCTGCCAGTGCCCAATGACCCCCTCTGCGAAAAACCTTTTCCTGTTGTCCAGCCCAAATCTCCCCTGTCGGAGCCCAAGGTCACCTCCTCCTGTCCCGTCTCCCGCCATCTGGGAGAAAAGGCCACCACCCTCCTCTCCACAACCTCCCCTCAGGTAGTTATAGATAATACGTTCCTTTTTCCTTAATACAAATCAAGAGGTTTCAGACTTGTGCTCTACACTCTACGATAACTTCCAGGCTCTTTGAAATAGGTTTTAAATCTTTCTAGTGTTACGGCTTTCTGGGCAGAATTCGAGTTTTCTGGCTATTACTGCTTGGAAGCCCAAGAAGCACATCAAGGTGCAGTCAAAGTGGTTTAGAAATACAGTCTCCCACTTATCTACCTTATCTATCCTGGAGACAACAAAGGGCTTCTTGACAAATGCAATCCTGGCGTCGGTGTTCAGGGCGAGGAACTCCTGCACCTCCTCACTGTTTGCAATCTCGGGGACTGCACACAATTGCTGCAAGAAAAGATACATTTTTAGACATTTTTGAATCAACTTTGCAGCTTGATCATGTAAAGCACAGGCGGAAGAGAAGCAATGTGCCTGTCAGTAGAGAGCTGAGGCACACAGCAAGTATCTCACCTTCAAGAAAGATTCTAGCAGGCTCTTTCTGGCTTCCACTTTATCACTGTCCATGTTTCCAAATGGGAGATCAGGGAACAGTTTCTTTGGGCCTTTGATATCTACAAAGGAAACAAAGCCATTAGTAAGCTGGAGAAAACTGCAACAGTTGCATTAAAACCTTAATGCTACGACTACCCAACACGTCTGGAATCACCCCAAGATAATGCACCCCTCAAACCAGGGTGGCTGAATCCAGACACAGGATGATGAAAGGGAATGGCCTCAAGCTCCACCAGGGAAGGTTCAGGCTGGACATTAGGAAAAAATTATTCATGGAAAGAGTCACTGGGCACTGCCAGTGGCTGCCCAGGGTGGGGGTTGAGTCACCTTCCCTGAAGATGTTTAAGGGACAGGTGGACGAGGCACTGAAGGACATGGTTTAGGGTTTGATAGGAATGGTTGGACTCAATGATCCTGTGGGTCTCTTCCAACCTGACGGTGAGTCTATGATTCTATATCATCCCTGTCTTTAATCTTAAAAAAGCAACAACGTCAGTTTAGCACAAGGACTCTGGGTCACTCAGAGAGCCCCAAAATTCTCAGCATAGCAGTTTTCTAGTCAAAACCCTAGATCTGTCAAACCCAAAGGATTATACAAGAATCTGCTAAATTCAAGGATGTTTTATACATAAGTAGCACTAGAAAAAACATTGTTTTCTTTTTTATAAAAGCTTACTTTCAACACTCTACTTGCACTCAACATCACTGTGAAGGTGCAGAACTACAAAAGCGAGTGTTTTGATGTGAATGGGAACAAAGATGTTTTGAAACACTGAAATTTGCTGCCAGGAGAAAGAAATCTCTCCACCAGTCAGCTCTGCACGGATCATCACCAGCAGCCCAGCATCATGAGCTGCACAGGGAGGGCTGTATATCCCCAGAGCAGAGAAGCAGGGACTGGAGTGAGAGGGAGAAGGATTTTCTCAGGAAGCTAATGCAGGCACTGACTTTTCAGGAACTTGCGGAGCTCCTGTTTCTCCTCCAGTCTGGTCTGCAGGTTGAGGAACTCTCGGTACCGACGGTTCACGGTGTGGTAAGCCATTTGCTGAAGGCTGCCCGCACCCTCACCTTCCAGGGCTGTCTCATACTGAGGAGAAAAGCAACAGCCATAAATCCTTACAGAGCTCAAAATCCTGATGTGTTGTAGCCCCCATTGGTCTCACGGTCCCCAGACCCCACAGTGGTCCCATCTAGTAATTCCTCAGATTGATCCTTCCAGAGGAACAAGGGCATGCACAGCATGCAAATCCCTCACAAGGAAGGGAATGGTAAGAATAGGATACAAAAGTCTCACCCAGCCCCACATAATCTTTGGTCAGGAATAGTAATTCCTATCCTGCACCAGAATGGCTACAGGGAAAACTGCCTCATTCCCTCACTGCCAGACAAAATTCATTATTGAGGGCATTCATGATGATGCATGCCTCATCTCCAATGACCAGCTCATGTTCCCCTGACAGGGCAGGGCTCTTGGAAAAGGGGTGACAGCTAGGGGAGGCTTTACCTTGACAGTGTACAGGGTGTAGGGGTGGAAGCCAGTCCCGCTGTGCTCTCGGGCAGTGATGGTCCCGGTTATCCGTAGGTTCTGGATGACGACCGGCCCATCAGGGCTGCTGAGGGGCTCAAAGCTGAAGGTGCTGATGGAAGCTGTTGGGGAGGATGAGAGCAAGGGCAGAGTCTGCCCCAGCTCTGGGGGACTCTGTGGTGGGCCCTCTGCTGCACCCAGATCTTTACCCAAGCTGCAGGGTCTCTGTGAAGAGGATTTCCGGAGAGCAGTTGGGCTTTCCTCTTCCTTCTCAACTGCTGGGTCAATCTGGATGTCAGGGCAGGAGCTCGGCACAAACGCAGAGGTGGAAAGCAGGCCGGAATTTGAGCTGATGGGAATAGCCTCCTCCAGGTCCCCAACGCCATTCTCTGAAGCGGCCGGTCCCTCCAGTACAGTGCAGGAGTCCTGGAGAGATTCATCAAGGAATTCCCCCACGGGCGACGGTGCCAGTAAGTCAGCGTCCTTGCCTGCATCTGGCCCAGGGGACTCCAGCTCCAAACCCTCAGAGAAGAGGGAGCCCAGTGCTCGTGGGCAGGGCAATTGCTCCTCTGCATGGCACAACCTGCTCACCGGGTCCTCTCCCTCCTCACCAGCCGCCCCAGCCTCTCGCCTGGGCACCTCCGTGGCCCTTGGGGAGAGGGGCAGCATGGCAGGGGCGGTGCCCAACTGCACTGGGAAGGGCAAGTAATCGGGTACCGGGGGTGCAGAGGGGGGTTCCTCTTTCCGGGGCTTCTTGGAGAAAGCTCCGATGAGCAGCAGGTTGATCCAGTCAGGATCGGCCATCTTCTTGATGGCCGGCAGCAGCACATTGCAGGTGACCAGCTCCACCACCACGAAGCGTCCTGTCCGCGTCTCCAGGTGGGGCTGAGGCACCAGTGCCCGCAGCAGCGTCTCCACAGCAGCCCGGGCATAGGCAACCTCAGCTGTGGGACTACGGAGGGCAGGGTGTGGCCCTGCCAGCCGGCTGTACTCCCGCCACAAGGCCTGGTCACCCTCCGGATCACCTCTCAGGGCCTCACGGGCCTGCAAGTAGCTCTGCAAATGGTGGCCACAGAGAAGGAGGAGGCGGCGGGCCAGGGCCTGGCGGTCGACTTGCGCCATCCGCTGCCTCAGCTCAGCGGCCAGGCCCGTCATGGCCTTCTCCACCTCGTCCTCGAAGGCTGGCTCGCTGGAGATGGTGCGGTACCAGGAAGCGACAAAGTCCCGCACCACTTTGCGGATAGTGTTGGCGATCTCCCTCTCCAGCTGCCCCTCGGCTGCCGGACATTGAGGTGGGGGCCGCAGGGAGCTGATGAAGCGTTCCAAGCGCAGCCGTCGGCCGGGAATGCTGAGGGCGTGGGGGCCCAGCCACCCACCCAGCACGGCCAGCGCCCCACAAAGCAGCCCCAGCACCCGCAGGTCGAGCAGCAGCTGCAGGGCCAGCAGCCAGCCCAGCACGGCCACCAGCACCAGCACTGCCCGCTGGGCTCCTGAGGGCCCCTGGGCTGGCATGACGGGGTTGGGCAGAGGAAGCTGCTTTGGGGCTCTCTTGGCTCTTTCCTCAATAGCCTGAATGGTCGGAGAGTGGGGCTTATCAGGGCTTAACTAACAGGGCTCTTGAGCAGGCACTGCAGCTTTTTAGGGCTCAACCAACCAGTGTGCTTACTGGGCAGCAAGGCTCAGCAGACTGGGCTCATCTCCAAGGACTGGGGCTCACAGGGCCAAACAGACAGGGCTCCTTTGCTAAGCAACAGGGCTGAACTGACCAGGCTCCTCACCAGGGCCCTACCCCAGGGTTTAACTGACCAGCCCTCTCCGGCCACCAGGGCTCAATGAGTCCCTCATTGCACACTGGGTTCACTGGGGCCCAACCAATCCAGCTGCTGCACTGCTGGTCAACAGACTGGGCTAGTACTGGGTACCGGGGCCCATGGGGTCCTAACTGACCAGGCCACTCACCAGCTGCTAGGGTTCACCAACCAGTTCTTCACCAGGTACTAGGACTCAACTCACCAGGTCCTCAACTGAGTGGTTTCTCAGCATGCACTGGGGCTCAAATGACCAGGTCCCTCAGCAGGTGCTGGGGCTCACCAGGGCTTAACCAACTGGTTCTTCCATGGGGCTCAACTGACCGGATCTTCCCCACCAGGTCGCTGGGGCCAGCTAGAGAGGTCCCTGCATGAGGACTCAACTGAACAATTCCTCACCAGTTACCACGGCCCACAAGGTCCTGACCGACCAGGGCCCTGCATCGAGACCAAACTGTTTCCTCACCGGGTGCTGGGGCTCACTAGGGCTCACCTGATTATTCCCTGAGGCTCAACTGACCGTGTCCCCCATCACACACCGCGGTAAGTGGGGCCCAGCCAACGGGATCCCTGCACTGGGGCTTAACCGAGCAGTCCCTTCCCAGCACGGTGACGCACCAGGGCTTAACCGAGCGGCTCCTCCCCAGCACCGGGACTCACCAGGGCTTAACCGTCTCCCTCGTCGCACACTGGCTCACTGGGGCCCAGCCAACGGAGACCTTGCACTGAGGCTTAACCTGCCAGTCGCCCCGCAGCCCTAGGGATCCTGACCGAGCCCCAGCTGAGCAGTTCCTTCCAGACCCGGAGCCCTAGGGGCCCTGACCGAGCCTCAGCTGAGCAGTTCCTTCCAGACCCGGAGCCCTAGGGGCCCTGACCGAGCCCCAGCTGAGTAGTTCCCCCGCAGCCCTAGGGATCCTGACCGAGCCCCAGCTGAGCAGTTCCTCCGCAGCGCCGTGTCCCAGGCGGCTCTCCGGGCCCACTGCTCTCCCTCCACCGGCTGGGACACCCCCCGGGCCGCACTCGCCGCCCGTGCCCGGCGCCACTTCCTCTTCCGGCACCGCTTCCGGCACCGCCTCCAGCCCCGCCCCCCCGCGCTCCCCCTGGCGGCGGGAGGAAGAGCCGCAACGTGTGTCGCGTGTTCGAAACTCCCCTGGGAGTCTGGAGCTGAAAGGGGCTCCAGGAACGGTGAGGAGGGCCTTACCCAAGGGCCTGGAGGGATAGGGTGAGAAGGAATGGCTTTAAATGGCTGCTACAACTACCTGAAAGGAGGTTGTAGAGAGGAGGGAGCTGGGCTCTTCTCCCAAGGGACAGGGGACAGGACAAGAGGGAATGACCTCAAGCTCCACCAGGGGAGATTTAGGCTGGAGATTAGGAGGAAGTTTTTCACAGAAAGAGTCATTGGGCATTGGAATAGGCTGCCCAGGGAGGGGGTTGAGTCACATTCCCTGGAGGTGTTTAAGGCACAGGTAGACGAGGTGCTGAGCGACATAGTTTAGTGTTTGATAGGAATGGTTGGACTTGATGATCCGATGGGTCTCTTCCAACCTGGTTGTTCTATGATTCTAAATTGGAAGTGAAAGAAGAGATAATTTGTTATAAGTTCCTAACCTGTTATAAGTTTGAATATTATGTATAAGTTTCTGTGACTTTAGAATGAAAACGTAGAATTAGATTGAACAATCTGATCTCTGGAGGAGAAGGACAGCCAACTGATCATGAGCCAGCAGTGGCCCAGGTGGCCAAGAAGGGCAATGACATCTTGACTTGGATCAGAAACAGTGTGACCAGCAGGGCCAGGGAGGTTCTTCTCCCTCTGGACTCGGCACTGGTGAGACTGCTCCTTGAATCCTGTGTTTAGTTCTGGGCCTTTCGTCTGAGGGTTCTAGATGGGTATTCAGGGGCTCTAGATAGGTCTGGGCACCTTTTTAAGGGTCAAGGGGATGTCTAGAGGGGTCCAGAGCATCTCGAAAGGGGGACTGGATGTCCAAGATGGGTCATAGGTGGCTCTAGAGGTGTCCAGAGTGTCCCAGAGAGGCCCTGTTGGTCTCAAAATGGGTCCTGGAGGTTGAAACTGGGTCCTAGAAAGCTTTAAAGGGGTCCCAGTGGGCTCTAGAGGGATTCTGGGGGTTTCTTGAGGGGTTCTGGGGGCCCAAGAAGAAGCCTGGAAGGCTTTAAAGGGGTTTCAAGGAGCTCTAGATGGGTCCGGGGGGGTCCCAGAGTAGTCCTGGGGGTCTCAAAAAGGGGTCCTGCAGGTCCGAGTGGGGTCCTAGAAGACCCTTAAGGGGTTCCAGGGTGCTCTACAGGGGTCCTAGATTGATCAGGGTGTCTTTAGAAAGGTCCTCGGGATCTCTAGAGGGGATCTGGGAGTCTCTAGAACAGTCCTAGGGGTCCTAGAAGGGTCTTGGAAGGCCTTAAAGGTGTCACAGGGGGCTCTAGATGAGTCCTCAGCATCTAAGAGGGGACCTAGAAGGCCCTAAAGGGCTCCCAAGGGGTCTAGAAGGGTCCTGAGGGTCCAAGAGAGGTAATGGTTGGCTCTAGAGTGGTGCAGATGGTCCTAAAGGGGTTCTGGGGAGTCTCAAAAGAGGTGCTAGTGGTCCAAGAGGGATCCTTAAAGACAGTAAAGTGGTCCCAGGGGGCTCTCGAGGGGTCCTACAACAGTCCACAGTTTTCCAGAGGGGTTCTAGGGTTCCTAGAAGTGTCCTAGGGGGCTCTAGAAGGGTGCTGTCGAACACTAAAGAGGTCCTAAGGGCTCTAGATGGGAACTGGGGGCTCTAGATAGGTTTGAGAGCATTTAGAAAAGTACTGGGGGTCTCTAGAAGGGTCCTGGGGATCCTAGAAGGGTCCTGGGGGTGTCTAGAGAGGTTCTGGGGGCTCTGGGGTGTTTCTGATGGTCCTAAAATGGTGCTGGCGGCCTCTAGAGGGGTTCTCGTGGTAGTAGAAGTGTCCTGGGCTCTCTATAGGGGTCCTGGTTCTTTTAGAAGGGCCCTGGTGGTTTCTAGAGGGGTTCTGGGGGGCTTTACTGACTTTAGGGACATCTCTGCAATGACTTCAAGAAAAGGATCTTGCAGGGCTGCCTGGTGCAGCTGGGAGCTTTGCCTTGAGCAACCCAGAGGGTCCTTTGGCTCCGAGCACCGCGACAGATGCTGCCTCTCTGGCCTTCTGAAGTTATCAGCATCTCTTCCTTGTCTTCCTGTGCCCCTGAGTCTAAGTGGGACCCTACACCCTCTGTAATCTTTGATTTAGAATCTTGGAAGAGTTCTTTCCACAAACAGGATTTTCTAGGTCATCAAACTCTGTCAGATAACCTCATTCATAAAATGGCCAAACTCTATTTAAAAACTAGTTGGATGTCTTCCCTCCTTCTCCTCTCCCCACATAACACTTCCTATCAGAAGGCAGTTACAAAACCCTCTGTCTTGTGCTTAGAATCCTTTTTATTTCCAAACCAGAAATATTTGCAGGCAGTTTCTACCCCATTTGTTCCCTTGCCGAATTATCTCAAGCGCAAAGATCCCAAAAGGTTTTAAATAAAACGCAGCCGTCTCAGAAGCTGGAGAGAGCAAATGAAGTTCAAAATAATTGGAATCCAGTTATCTCTGTTCAAAATTAGTGATGAGGGGGAAAGCTTGAGCTTTTCCAGAGCTGGGGAGGAGGAAAGGAGAGGGAGAAAGGGAGCAGAACTGAGTTCAGCTGTGTTGTCCTTCACTGTGTCTTGCAAGACTCATAGGATGGGACCCATCCTGACGATGTGGTGAGGGAGGGTTTGAAGCCACACTGTCCTGCTCCCTTGCCTTACGCTGGGTTGGATGTTTGCTCATCACAGGGGAGGTGAAAAGCCAATGGCAACTTGGCTTGGATCAGAAACAGCATGGCCAGCAGGGCCAGGGAGGTTCTTCTCCTTCTAGACTCGTCACTGGTGAGACCGCTCCTTGAATCCTGGGGTCAGTTCTGGGCCCCTCACCACAAGAAGGATGTTGAGGCTCTGGAGCGAGTCCAGAGAACAGCAATGAAGCTGGTGAAGGGGCTGGAGAACAGAACCTATGAGGAGCGTCTGAGAGAGCTGGGGTTGTTTAGCCTGGAGAAGAGGAGGCTGAGAGGAGACCTCATTGCTCTCTGCAACTACCTGAAAGGAGGTTGTGGAGAGGAGGGAGCTGGGCTCTTCTCCCAAGGGACAGGGGACGGGATGAGAGGGAATGGCCTCAAGCTCCACCAGGGGAGGGTCAGGCTGAACATCAGAAAAAATATTTCACAGAAAGGGTGATTGTGCACTGGGAGAGGCTTCCCAGGGAGGGGATTGATTCACCTTCCCTGAAGGTGTTTAAGGGATGGGTAGGCGAGGTGCTGAGGGATATGGGTTGGTATTTGATAGGAATGGTTGGACTCGATGATCAGTTGGGTCTTTTCAAACCTGGTGAGTCTATGATTCTACGAATTTTGTGATTCTGCGCTGATTTATACCCTTCCATAAAATGCCTCATGGAGATTATAAGGCAAACGCCTTGTCTTGCTTTTCAGGTGTTCAATTCCCCTCTAAGAGTCTAACAACAAAGCTAAAGCTCTGATAATGGCTTGAAGGACTTAAGGCTCTGCAGAGATGTACCTGAACTATGTGAAAGACGCTTAAAAGAAAGCTGTGTGGCTGCACAAGCAGACGTCTCTGAAGACAGGAGGTGGCAGCAACCATGAGGAGGATGCAGCATCTGGCAGGATGATGTTTGCAAGGGGTGTACAGAGGAAGCTCTGCCTGCTCGGGTGGGGTCAGCAGTGAGGTAAGAGGTAGGATGTGTCTGTCTCCCACTTCTGGAGTTTGCACAGAGGCTGCTCTTGATCCTGGAGCAATCGCAGCTCTGCCAGCCAAACCTGCATTGTCCTGTCCTGCAAACCCACACTCAGACAGGAGCAGAAAGCTCCACTCCGTGCAGGAGCTGTGCCCCAGACAGCTGTGAACATGGATCTTGAGGACCACAATCATAAATTAAAAGCAAATGCGGTCCAGAAATAGGGAACTGCTCTTCCATCCTGAGAAATAACGAATGCTGGGAATGGCCTGTTGGTCCCGGTCACGGGTGCAAAGGCACAAGGAGCATTCACAAAGTGATTGCCTTGGAGCTGTTGTCCTAAGGGAAATGATGAGCTCAAAGGGATGAGCTCAAAGCATCCTGTTACCTCTGTATCTTATGAGTAATTTGTCTCTGAAGCAGAGGTGGTTCTTTTTTTTTTTTTTTTTTTTCCTCCTGTGAAGCTGATTCTTTTCCTCCAGCTTCTTTCTTCTCAGCAGGAGTGGAAGATGAATTTCTGTCAAATAATAGTTCATTGCTTCTAATGCGAGAGTCCAGTTAATTGATGGTTTAAAAGCTTTGCTTCGCTCGCTGTTAAAAACAAACAAACAAACAGGAAACCAAAACTGCAGCGTAGCAGAGAAGGCTGGAACATTACGGCCTGCAGGGACGCAGCTCAAAACATGGACTGTCTGCTGCTGCAGTTCTCAGCTTTGTGCTAAAGGACAGGTCCTGCCTGCCCCACTCCACCCAGTTTCCCAGTCCCAGGTGATGTCTCTTGCTCAGCATCCACTACTGTTCAGGGCACAAGGAGATGATTAACGTTTAATATAAAGATTTTCAAAGCTGTGGGCAAAAGTATCTCACCCTGTGCTTCTCAGGCAGTGTAGGAGAAGACACAGGGGCTGAGTTGGGGCCCTGGTTGATAGCAGGGGGTCAAAAAGCAGTTATGGATTTAGGATGTGTAGGGAGAAGGCAAAGTCTTTCCAAAACTCAGTTTTCTCATCCAAGAGTGCTCAGTGTGGGCTTGGAGAATCCAATCCCTTCCAAAAGCAATAGTTCCAGTGACTAGCTGCTCCCTGCCCTCTCTCCCTCCTGAAACCCCTCGCCCTCCCTCCCTGAACCCCCTACTCTCCGTCCCTTCCCCTGCATCACAGCTTTCCCTATCCCATCTCTCTGTTCTCCTTGCTCTCTCCATTCCTTGCCCCCTGCCCTCCCTTCCTCCATTCCTCCCCCCTTCATCCCTCTCCATCCCTTCCCTTGACCCCCCTGCATCCCAGCTTTCCCTATCCCATCTCTTTGCACTCCCAACCCTCTCTCTCTCACTGTACCCCTTACCCTCCCTTCCTCCCTCCCTCTCCATCCCCATCCCTTGCCCTTTCTTCATCCTGGCATTACCCATCTTATCTCCTTGTGCTCCTGGCCCTCTCTCCCCTCTTTGATCCCTTACCCTGCCTCGCTCTCCATCCCTCTTCCCCTCCACCCCTCTCCATCTTCATCCCTTGTCCTCCCTTCATTCTAGCTTTCCCGATCCCATCTTCTTGTGCTCCCAGGCTCTCTCCCCTCCTTGATCCCCTTCCCTGCCTCCCTTTCCATCCCTCTCCCCCTCCCTCTCTCATCGCCATTCTCATCCCTTGCCCTCCGTACATCCCAGCTTTCCCCATCCTGACTCTTTGCAGTCCCTGCCCTTTCTCCCTGCCTGGACCACTTGCCCTCCCTCCCTCCTATCCTCTCCTTCCCTTCATTCCTGTCTCCCTCCTGCCCTCCCTCCCGTTCCATCCTCATCCCTTGCCCTCCCTGCATCCTAGCTTTCCTCATCCTGACTCTTAGCAGTCCCTGCCCTCTCAGTTGCCCTCCCTCTCCATCCTCATCCCTGCATCCCAGCTTTCCCCATCCTGTCTCCTTGTGCTCCCAGGCTCTCTCCCCTCCTTGATCCCCTTCCCTGCCTCCCTCTCCATCCCTCCCCACCTCCCTCTCTTATCTCCATCCTCATCCCTTGCCCTCCCTACATCCCAGCTTTCCCCATCCTGACTCTTTGCAGTCCCTGCCCTTTCTCCTGCCCTGGACCACTTGCCTTCCTTCTCCATCCCTATCCCTTGCCTTCCCTGCATCCCAGCTTTCCCCATCCCATCCCTTTGCAGTCCTTGCCCTCTCTCCCTCCCTGGACCACTTGCCCTCCCTCACCATCCTCATCCCTGCGCCCCAGCTTTCCCCATCCCATCTCTTTGCAGTCCCTGCCCTTTCTCCTGCCCTGGACCACTTGCCTTCCCTGCATCCCAGCTTTCCCCATCCTGTCTCCTTGTACTCCCAGGCTCTCTCCCCTCCTTGATCCCCTTCCCTACCTCCCTCTCCATCCCTCTCCTCCTCCCTCTTTTATCTCCATCCACATCCCTGCATCCCAGCTTTCCCCATCCTGACTCTTCACGGTCCCTGCCCTTTCTCCTGCCCTGGACCACTTGCCTTCCCTCTCCATCCCTATCCCTTGCCTTCCCTGCATCCCAGCTTTCCCCATCCCACTTCTTTGCAGTCCCTGCCCTCTCTCCCTCCCTGGACCACTTGCCCTCCCTCTCCATCCTCATCCCTGCATCCCAGCTTTCCCCATCCTGTCTCCTTGTGCTCCCAGGCTCTCTCCCCTCCTTGATCCCTTTCCCTGCCTCCCTCTCCATCCCTCTCCCCCTCCCTCTCTCATCTCCATTCTCATCCCTTGCCCTCCTTACATCCCAGCTTTCCCCATCCCATCCCTTTGCAGTCCCTGCCCTTTCTCCTGCCCTGGACCACTTGCCCTCCCTCTCCATCCTCATCCCTGCATCTCAGCTTTCCCCATCCTGTCTCCTTGTGCTCCCAGGCTCTCTCCCCTCCTTGATCCCCCTCCTTGCCTTCCCTCTCCATCCCTATCCTTTGCCTTCCCTGCATCCCAGCTTTCCCCATCCCATCTCTTTGCAGTCCCTGGGCTCTCTCCCTCCCTGGTCCGCTTGCCCTCCCTCTCCATCCTCATCCCTGCGCCCCAGCTTTCCCCATCCCGTCTCCTCGCGCTCCCTGCCCCGTGTCCCCCCTCCCCGGCAGAGGGGGGGTCCCCCCGCCCCCTGCAGTTCCCCCTCCCGCCGCCGGGGAGCCGCAGCGGCTGTCGGAGCGGGGCCGGAGCAGCCGCGGGCAGAGCCTGGCCGCCCAGCCCAGGTAGGAGCCGCCGCGGGGAGGTGGGGGGATAGTGGGGAGGGGAGGGGGGGGGGTGGGGGGGGGTCGGCCATCCCCGGCTCCGGCCGGAGGGACCCAGGGAAGGTGCGGAAGCGTCCCGGCTACCGTGTCGGCGTCCCCTCCCGTGGGATTCCAGCCCCGCTTACCGGGCAGAGCCGCTCCCGCCGCTGCGGAGCCGGGGGGTGCTCGAGCCCGGAGATGCTGGCAGGCGAGGGATGCTCTGAGCCGGGAGATGCGGGGACCCCCCAGACGCAGGGAGCCCCGAGCGTCCTCAGCCCCCGGGGCGGCGGGAGGAGAACCGGAGCCTAAAGCCCTTAAGCATCCCCTCAGCAGCCGGCAGCGGCATCCCCCGTCCTCCCGGTGCAGGGCAACACTTCCTACAGGACTTTCCTACAGGGTGTGGATGTTTTGGTGCCCACGGTGCTTTCAATGCAGGAAATGGTACACTTGGGCTGGGAAGAGCTGAAGTTCAAGGAGTGCGGAGAGGTGGGGAGGGGGGAGAGGGCGATGCTCTGTATGGCTGCAACTCCTATGGATAACCCAGGAAGCATTCCCGGGATGGCTCCAGCATGTGGAGGTGTGGGAGTAGCTTACGGGAGCCCAGGAGCTGCACTGGATGCGCCCCGGGTCCTTGGCTGGTGCTGGATTCCCAGCCTGGTGTGTTCCAGCCGTAGGCGGTGGGGGAAAAATGCTGTTTAACACATCCTGGCTTCGGATTGAGGAGAAAAGGGTCGACGTTCCGGAATGTGTTTTGGTGGAGTTGGGCTTCTGAATAATTTGTTTTAGGACATAGAAGGCATTTGTTGTATGCGCAGAGGTGCAGGCTCGATGCTGACACAGACTCCTTTAATGAACGAGCATCGCTGATTCTGGGCAGAGGGGGAAAAAACTCCCTGCAGAAACCTCTTCCTAGGCCCAACTTTATTCTCTTCTTCCTGCATAAACTCCAGCATAGCCTGCAGCTCCCACCAGGAGCTCTGCATAAGGGAGAGATGCTGCAAGTGCTGTTCAGCTTGCATCCTCTGTCAGGTTTCTCCCTTTCCCAGCCTGGTAGGGTCGAGACCTCAAGGTTGCATCCTTCGGGAAAGTTAACCTAAGGAGCGTACGGGTTGGTTCGTCTCCCACACGTGCCTCCTTTGTGGTGAGGTGCTCCTTGGCGGAGGACCCAGAGCTTCACCTTGTCTCCCTGGGGGCCTCCTGGGAGATGCTGAGGGACCACTCGCTCTGCCACAGCATCCTGGGCAGCATTCCTGACGGAGCACTGATGGTTGCCCCATGGAGATTCCTCTGCTTCCCCCAGCAGGAACCAGTCCCTTCATCTCTCTGAGGTGAGGCAGCCTTATTTATTTTTTCCCCCTGAGAAGACATTCACCAACCAGCCACATCCCAGCTGGATGTGACCGCTGCAGCCAGCTGAAAGCAGAACCTTCCATGCCTCTCTGGACAGGGAGACAAAGGTCTACGGTGCCGGAGAGCGAGCGTCCCCATAGAGTCGCTGGCGTTCCTGTAGAGCTGCCGCCAGCAGCTTGTGCCACCGGTTCCTGGGTGTCAGGACGTGCACGCTGGCAGGTAGGAGGTGGATGTGAACTGTGCCCGGCGCTTGCCTGCCACGGCTTTCTTCCCTCTTGGTTTCGCACTAGGTTAAAATTGGGATCTGCAGGCAGGCTCCCACCGTGCCAAGGCATTTTCAAAGTGTCTTGATGCAAGTCTGCGTTAGTATTTATGCATATTAAGCTCTGCATTTGGAGAGAACCATCTGCGGAGAGAAATAGATGGGAGAGAAATAGATGGGAGAGAAATAGATGGTAAAGACATAGAGGGTAAGTGGCTGAACCTTTCCCTGTTGGTTTCCATTTCAGGGTTTGGCCCGATTAGCAAAGCCTGAAGTTGGGAAAGTTGCTGGCTGGCGGTTTGTGGGTGCCTCGTTCCCCCTGTTTGGCATCAATTAATGCCCTAATAGAGAGCCCTGTGCCTGGGATGGGGGGGGAGAGGGAGCTGACAGGCTGTGCTGAGCAGGGAGAGGGCTTCAGAGTGTCAGCACAGCAAATGAGAATGCTCTTTTTTTTTTTTTTTTCCTTCTTCCCCCTTCAAATAGCCATTTATTTTAACCCTTTGCGGGCTGGCTCCTGTGGGGATGATGTCTCTGCTGTTGGTGGTGGCACAGGTTGCCTGAGGAAGGTGAGCCTTGAAATAAAGGGCTGTGGGCTCTAAACCCCCTTTTTCAAGCCAGCCTTTCACAGCTGACTCTTTTTAGGGAGAGAGCAAGGCTGATGAAGGCATCAATATCTCCCTAAAAAGAGTCAGCTGTGAAAGGCTGGCTTGAAAAACTGAGGTTTAGAGCTGCTGCCTGCAGCTCTGGGAGAGACACAAGAGACAGTGTTGATGCTGCTGCCTGCGAGTTTCTTGCTGGAGATTTCTTTTGCAAGCTGTGCAAGGAAAATAAGCCAAGGAGTCATGTGGGCTGGCAAAGGGCTAAAGACCCAGATGCCAAGGAGTATGCAGCAGTCTGGGGGAGAATGGCAAATGATTCAAGGGAGCTGGTCTTCAGAGAGCTCATCAAAGTAACAGCAAGGCAGGTACGTGCAGCGCTGCCTCCAAATCAGGTATTTGAAAAGCAAAGTGTGTCAGGAAATCCCATCTTCACCATGGGGTGTGTGTGTATGTGTGTGTTTGTGCGCAGTCCTGCTAATTTCTTTGCTTGATGCAACTTAAAACTCAGCCAGGACTCAGGGAAGATCCTCAGCAAGATGGTAGCAGAGCACATAAGTTGTTGTGGGAAAGCATCTGCCTGCAATGTAGCTTCTCTGCTTTCTGGTGCAACAGCTGCTCTGACTGTGTTGGTTTAGATTCCTCCTTCTCTGGGAGAAGCCCTGGTTTTGTACCAGAGGAGCTTCATGGTTTTACTGGGTGCGTAAGAAAAGCGAGAGATGAGCCTGCGTGAGAGTGGGTGGAAGGATGAGCCGTTGTGTCAGTGACGGAAGAGGAAGGAGGGAAAATCAGAAATAAGTGTAGAAGGAAGCAAGAGAGAGGGGGAGCATGGGGGGGGTAGAAATGATAAAGGACTGGGAAGGAGTGGATGCTTATCTTAGGATATTTTAGAATCAGATATTGCTGGGCTGTACGGGCAGAGGAGAACTCGCTCATCCAAGAAACTTTATTTTCCTTGAAGACGGGTTGAGCTGTGGTCAGTATTCAGTCAGGACTGAGCATATGCGGGTGGTTAGTCTCTTTTTAAAGGCTTGCCGATGTGCCTGGGTTGAGGATATTGATTATCGCTGACTTTTGGGGCAGGTCGTCAAACTCAGCACTCGGTAGGGTCAGAATGAATTTATTTTTCATGCTTGTAGGCAGGCAGAAGGCGAGACAGAGGTTTCTGCAAGCCTTCTCAGAAAGGTTTTCTGCTCTGGGCAAGAGGCTTCCAAGGCGTTGCATACAAGGCTGAGTTATCTGTTAATACAAGAAGCCCCTTGCTGTGTGTGAATAGGAGGAACACACTGAAATTGTGGCCTAACAAGATGAGAACAGCTTGAAGGTTGTCTTTTAGATTTGAGGGAATGATACGGAGAAATCAATGGGATAATAGTAACTCCATGATGAAAGCTTTATACATGAATTGAAGACTTGGCTTTCAGCTTCGTACAGAAAAGAGACTCCGGTCTTGCTGCAGAGCCCAGGAGACAATGAATTCCAGTTTGCTTGGCCATACCCTCTCAAGGGAACCATTAACACTGTCTGTGGGTTCTCGGTGAAGACAAATGGGGAATAAAAGAAGTTTTAAAACCTATGAGGAGGTAATGGAGCAGTTTTAAGGATCATCGTAATAACTTTTCATCTGATCTGTGGGACTTGGCTTGGAAGAACTGTTGGTGGTGTTAATGTGGCAGTGCTTTTCACATCGTTCTGGTGCCTGAGGGAGATTTTGTGTGCTATAGTAGATGGGGGAGGCTGTGGCAGTTACTTTAAAGGAATGTGGAGGAAAACGTAGAGAGGACCAGCTTGAGCAGGGTTTTTTCCGTGATGGTCAGCAGCAAGTGGCTGATGAGTGCAACAGAGCTGGCAAGGCAGCTTCTGGACCTTAGAATGCTCAACTAGTGTCATAAATGGGTTGGATTGGAAGGAACCTCAAAGCCCATACAGTCGCACCCCTGCCATGGGCAGGGACACCTCCCACTGCATCAGGTTGCTCCAAGCCCCATCCAACCTGCCCTTGAACCCCTCCAGGGATGGGGCAGCCACCACTGCTCTGGTTAACAATGTAAGAAGCAAGCAATGTGAGTAAAGCGAGCATGGGACTCCACAGGTACTTCTCAAATGAGACATCTGCAGGTGACTTGTAAGAGAGAGGAGAAAGGAGGCTTAGCTGTGATTTACACAGCTCTATGGATATTGGCTTCTCTCTGACTGTGCCAAGTGAGGGGAGCTGGACCCAGCACTGACCAGCTGTAATGTTGTCCTGCTCTTCGTTTGGTAATTGCTCTCCTCTTTGTAGGAGACCTCGTTTGGGCTGGGCAAAGTCTCCCTGTGTTCCTGGGGGCAGTGTGGAATAGGGAATGTGGTGTAGGTGGCATCCAACATGGCCAAGCGACAGCAGAACTAGAATTTCTCCAAGGGCAGCAGCAGCGAATGGTCCCTCCCTGAATCACAGAATCACCAGGTTGGAAGAGACCCACCAGATCATCAAGGCCAACCATTCCCACCAATCTCTAAAACATGCCCCATCTCTAAACCTTGGCCTTGTGAAGGTTATTTTGAGTGTCTGAAGGTTATTTTCAGTATTTCTTTACTAATGGAGGAGTTTGAGACAAGTTCTCTTTGCGTACCCCAACACCTACCTTGACAGCTGCATCTTATTACTCAAGCGCTTCTCGGTATTAAATAGCGATGCCTTTAAGTGACTTGTCTGACCAAGGCAGCAGCTTTTACTCGGGAGTGGGGTGGCGGGGGTTACCCAGGAGGTATGAGGACTTGGGGCAGAGCGAAGAGTTGGCTGGGAGGAATGTAGAGTCATTTCCCTGTACCCAGAATGTTGAGGAAATCCTCATTTGTAGCAAATTAGCAGTGATTGAATTGTTCAAAGAGAAGTAATGGAGCAAAGGATGAAACTTGGGTGTTGTAAATGAGTAGGGCTGGGGATGGCTCCTCTGAGAGCCCTGAAGCAGGTAAAGTGAAGCAGCAGGAGATGTTAACATGAAAGGAACAACTCTCCCTTCTCTCTGGGAAGATACCAAGGCAGGAACGGAAGGGGTCAAAGGGAACTGGGAGGTACAACAGGAGCGGTTTTGTCAGGCTCTGCCTTTCCAGAACTCAAACCTGAGAAGAGGGTATTGGACAGGTGAGTTTTGCTTCTTTTCTCTCACCGTAAACTTAAAGGCAGAAGATGGGTAGCTCACCTTCCTAATGCCAACTGCAGCTTGGAAAGCTAATAAAATGAAATAGAAAATGTGCGAATGGACCGAATTTATTTGGATTTTTCATTAGATGCAACCAAAAGAGACTATTTTAGGCGATAAATAGCTGTAGGGCAAGGGGTAGAGTTAGGTACCGGCTTTCCTAGCTAAGCTGCAGAAAATAGAAGTGTAATGGAAGAGCCCTGATCAGAGCACAGATAGGTGATTACGTGAAGGCTCCTCGTGCTGAGCCTTGGCTTATTTATTATCTTTAATGATCTGGAGGTGGAAATGGATCAGAGCTGGGTTACAGAGAGCGGGTGTACCAACATAAAAGGTTTGCTTTGGCTGCTAAGCATTTGGAAGAATTAAGAGACAAGGCTGCTGGATTGAGTGTTCCAGTGTAGCAGCAGTCGGGGTCTAACTCAGACCTGAGCAGTACAAGCATGTGAAAAAGGGAAAACCTGCACGAATGTAGCAGCCAGTGATGCTTCTGTGGGATTCTATCAGGATCAAGTGGAGGATGTGGGGTGGTATATGTGGTTTGTGTGTGTTTGGCTTGCAAGGCTAGGTGGCTGCTTGGGAAGGGGAGCCCCAGGAGATCATAGAATCATAGAACAGCCAGGTTGGAAGGGACCCATCGGATCTTCTAGTCCAACCATTCCTATCAAACACTAAACCAAGTCCCTCAGCACCTCATCCACCCGTCCCTTAAACACCTCCAGGGAGGGTGACTCAACCACCTCCCTGGGCAGCCTATTCCAATGCCCAATGACCCTCTGTGTGAAGAACTTCCTCCTAATCTCCAGCCTAAATCTCCCCTGGCGGAACTTGAGGCCATTCCCTCTTGTCCTGTCCCTTGGGAGAAGAGGCCAGCTCCCTCCTCTCTACAACCTCCCTTCAGGTAGTTGTAGAGAGTAATGAGGTCTCCTCTCAGCCTCCTCTTCTTCAGGCTAAACAACCCCAGCTCTCTCAGCCGCTCCTCATAGGTTGATCTCATAGGAGATGCTCTGGTCTGGTAAAAAATGATCTTTGTCCCAGTCATTGTGTGGTCCAGGGGTTCTGTGGTGTCCACAGTGTCACAGCAGTAACAGTCAACTCTTCCCAAAGCTTCTCCCATCAGACCAGGGGTTCATTGCTGCTGGGGCCAGGGTACGGCTCTGGCTGGAGCAGGGCCTCTGGGCATCCAGACTGTGCCAGCATCTGATGGGGCTGGCAGGCTCTAAAATTAATCAAGAGGAACTTTACTGGGCGCTGGTGAGCTCTTCCTTGACCATCTGGTGGGACCTTGCCCTGGATTTGCTGAGAGGATGGGTACCACAATACTGATTTATCAGGGAAGAAGGAGCCAAGAGAGAAACTGCCCATCCACATGGGCAATTCCCTGCCCAGATCCATAGCGTCTCTTACCCAATGGCTTGAAATTGCTCACAG
This sequence comes from Coccyzus lansbergi, assembly GCA_033558105.1. Classification (NCBI taxonomy): domain Eukaryota; kingdom Metazoa; phylum Chordata; class Aves; order Cuculiformes; family Coccyzidae; genus Coccyzus; species Coccyzus lansbergi. Next base: position 1,004,773 of record JAUMJK010000750.1, on the reverse strand, counting down.
TGTCTGAAGGTGAGCGTTCCCGTTGAGTGCCTGAAGTGCAGGTTTTGAAGAGGCTGTGGCCTCTCAGTGGTGGGAGGGAGATTAGAGAACCCAGAAGGTTTGTATTTCTGCTTGACTGCAAATCCCTGAGCCAGGTCTCAGTCAGGTGGCAGGGAAACAACATTTATTCTGACCATCCTTTGCGTGGAAGCGGCTGCATAATGCAAAACCCAAGCCATGTCTCAACTGAGCACCTGGTGAGCCGTCCAGCGCAGGGGGATTTTCATCTCGGCTGCCGAGATCTCCTCCTTTCAAAGTCTGCAGAATTGATTTGCATCCTTCATGAGGGAGAGAGCCAGGCACACGTTTTATTCCGTAGTCTCTCTGTTCCTCCCTCCCTTCCCCACTTGCCTTTTTGGTTTGTTTATTTGGTTAGCTCAGCATCAGCACAATGATGTGGAAATAAAGCGAAAGGAGCTTCGTCTCGCCCTTATTGCATATGCATAAATGAGAGGGATAGATCATCTTCGCAATCCCTTGCTAGGCTACAGTTAATGGAAATTCTTCCGTGACCTTATAAACCCTGCTTTGCGAGGGTTTATAATGAGTCTGCAAAAATTCATTCTGGGCACAAACAAGTCATCCGAGGTCTTAGACCTTGTGAGCACAAAGTAATAATAACACTAATTTCCCGCCCACTCAGGCATGTGCTCAGCTCTTTAAAGAATTTGCTATTTTTAAAAAAAATCAGGTTTTTGCCTTTTTGGGGCTGTTGTAACGTGTGTGTGTTGTGGGGGGAGAGGAGGAAGAGGAGGGCTGGTGGTGAAGAGCTTTCTGTGCAGCGTAACAGCAGTTCCTGCATCACCTTCCGTGGAAGAGGCTCTGGGGGTCCTTCCCGTGGCTGGAGCTGAAGCCGTTTACGTCATTAGCATTGCAGCCTGATGAACTGTGCGATTGCACCTCAGCTGCTTCAGCAGAAAATCAGCTCTTCTACACCATTGTGGCTCTGCACCCTCCCCACATGGGCATCTGAATCTGATAACAAAGATAGCCTGGGCACGAGCAGGACAGGATGGATTGTTAAAAATCCCTGCCATGTTTTGTTCAGCCTTAACATTTTTTAACTTTTTCCTGAAAAAAATGAGTTTTTTGATTCAGTGACAGAAGTTGACATTTTTTGTCAACTCTCATACTAGGACAGGCTGAGGGAATTGGGGTTGTTCAGCCTGGAGAAGAGAAGGCTCCAAGGGGACTTTAGTGACCTCCTGATACCTTAGGGGTCTACAAGACACCTGGGGAGGGGCTGTTCAGTAGTGCTTGTAGTGATAGGATGGGGAGCAATGGAGATAAACTGGAGAGGGGAAGATTTAGACTAGACATAAGGAGGAATTTCTCTACTATGAGAGTAGTGAGGTACTGCAACAGGTTGCCCAGAGCAGTGATGGCTGCTCTATCACTGGAGGGGTTCAAGGGCAGGTTGGATGGGGCTTGGAGCCCCTGATCCAGTGGGAGGTGTCCCTGCCCATAGCAGGGGCTGGAACTGGATGGGCTTTGGGGTCCCTTCCAACCCAAACTACGCTGATTTATGATTTTTCTCAGGCACGTGTTGCATCTTGGTGCTGAGGGGTTTTTCAGTGGCTCTCTGGCCCTGCCCCAGAGGGGTTGCAGAGCTGATTATCACTGATGTTTGAGTCTGTAATGGGATTCATGTTGGGCATCAGCCCTTTGTAGGTGATGATGAAGAATCAGATTACTGTGTCTGATAGAGTTGCTCTCAGTGTGGTTTGTCTTGGGTGAGGTGGCAAAGCTGGGAAGTAACAGAGCCATGGGCAGAGCCTGTATAATACTGCTAGTTATCAAATTAGAGAATGGTTTGGGTTGGAAGTAACCTTAGAACCCATCCAACCCCCCCTGCCATGGGCAGGGACACCTCCCACTGCATAAGGGGCTCCAAGCCCCATCCAACCTGCCCTTGAACCCCTCCAGGGATGGGGCAGCCACAGCTTCCCTTGGGCAACCTGGGCCAGGGCCTCCTTACCCTCACAGCAAAACATTTCTTCCTGAGATCTCATTTCAACCTCCTCTCTTTCAGCTTAAAATTCATTGAAACCTGTGCTGATTTGCAAACTGTTGCATATGCCAAATGTGTTTTTTCCACTCAAAAGGTTGATCAAAATATAATTTATTCTGCCCGGACTCCTTGTTTGTCCTTGCTCTTTTCTTGTTTGGTCGCTGCTTATTTCCGATCTTTGCTGCACTTTGCGTATGATGTGGTAACACCTGGGGTTAAAAGATTGTGTGTGTGCATGGATAGCTTTGAAAGCAGGCGTTCACATCTCTTTTTGGACTACAAAATGTTTGGGGCAGAGACTGTACTAATGTTCACAGAGCATCTGGTCCTCTCCAGGTCCAATTCATCACTGTCTTGCAGTCTGCATTATTGTTCACACCGAGGGAAAGTGGGTGTGAAGCTGGAATAATAATGTTTCACACTTGCTTTGCATTGGTTTTGATGTTCAACAACATTTTAACCTATCAGAACAGGCATAAAGAAGTTGAGTAGTCAGAAGCTGAAAGCGCAGCCTACGAGTAACATCTTAATTATTCTTACTGGGAAAATGACCGCTGTGCTTATTCCTGTATTGGTGGCAAGTGCGAAATCAAGATGGAAATTCTAAAGTCTAACTTAAGGGTTCAAAACTGGTGAAGGGGCTGGAGAACAAGTCTTACAAAGAGCAAGTGAGAGAGCTGAGGGTGTTTATCCTGGAGAAGAGGAGGCTGAGGGGAGACCTCATTGCTCTCTCCAGCTATCTGAAAGGAGGTTGTGGAGAGGAGCGTAATGGCCTCTTCTCCCAAGTGACAGGGGACAGGATGAGAGGAAATGGCCTCAAGCTCTGCCGGGGGAGATTCAGGCTCGACATCAGGAAAAAATTCTTCACGGAAAGGGTCATTTGACAGTGGCAAAGGCTGCCCAGGGAGGGGGTTGATTCCCTTTCCCTGGAGGGGTTTAAGGGGTGGGTGGATGAGGTGCTGAGGCACATGGTTTAGTGTTTGATAGGAATGGTTGGACTCAATGATCCAGTGGGTCTTTTCCATCCTGGTGATTCTATGATTCTGTGAAATCGTTGTGAAGGAATTAGTGGGTAGGGGCAGCAACAGGGCTCAACGCAAGCTTTACTCCAACTTCAACCTTCTCCAGCTTTATGACTCTTCCCAATGGAATTCCATCATGGTTGGGAAGCAGCGATACTTTCCTGAGTTAGGAGAGAGTCCTGAACAATATCCCTGGATAGAATTTCATGCTCTGTGGTATGTCTGAAGTTTTGTGTTTGGGAAACAGGGTCTCTGGAATGAAGGTGGTTAACCATCCAAAGGGTCTTAAGCAAATGTCTATTTCATTGATTCGAACTGACATGCGTTTTGTTCCCTTCCTGCTGTGTGTTAAATAAGATTTAAGTCTCCTCAGTCACTATTTAGCTCTTGAAGAACATCACAGCCAACACGAATGCAAACAAAACTGTCTGGATGTTTGTTTATGCTACAGTTCATTAGAAAGTCTGTAAGGAAAAAAAATGTTCTGAACTGTTAGATAATTAATCTGCATTTTAAGAATTGTCTATAGACATATTTGCAAGCTAGCCCATTGAGCTGCTGCTCATCTAGTCAATAATCCGCATATTTAATAGTCCCAAAGAATGTATTTCCATAATGTGCTGTGAACAGTTGAGAAATCTGCATCTTTTTTCTCTTAAGATGTCAATGTGTGCGCATCCTCCGTGACAAATTTTGTTTCTGACTGTTGGTGAAAAATCAGAATGTGCTGGCTTCCCTTCCCACTGGTGGGGCTGGGGATTGGAAGAGAGAAAGCTTAAAGCAAAGCCTTGAGTCCAGACCCTTTCAAACGCTGGATGAGTTTGCAGTTTCCATTTGGCATCAGATTCCAGTGCTGTGGCATCAGTCTGCAACGTGCTGGCAGTGTTGCCCACAGTGCATCTCGTGGGAGAGGGGCTTTGCTGGCTCTCAGTGGCTCTGGCTCCTTGTCCTGTGGGCGCTGGAGAAGCAGGAGCGCGTCTCCGGGAGGAGGATCTGAACTATCTGAGCTACGTCTGAACCAGCTCTGTGTTGTAGGGACAGCTCTGTTGGACGGGGTGTGAAATGCTGTAATCCTTGTGTGGTAGATTTATTCTGGCAGGAGCCTTGAGCGTGGATAAACTGGCTCTGCTTGGCTTTGACCGATGGAGCTTGTTTGGCTCCGGGGAGCTGGCTTTACCGCAGCAGCACAGAGCCTGGCGTGGGACCCTGTTTCTGCCTGGGATCCTGACAGCAGGCAGGTTCATTCGTGGGTCGTGGACCAGGTTTTGGGGTGTCTGCAGCATAACCAGCAGCCTGTGTCATCTGAGCCAAGGTAACCCTTGTTCCTGAACCGTGGCGAACGTGACAGTTTGACAAAGGGTGTGAATTTAGCCAAGTTAGCTTGAATTGGTCGTGAGAAAAGGGTAAACGTACAGACAGCTCTGGCAGCATGGCTGGCGAGTGATAACTTACTAATCCACGTTAACGAGAGCAGGGAGTAAAGCCCACACTTGGAGAGAAGAGCCCTGGGGAGTTGCCGCGTCGAGGTGAGAAGCTGGAGCTTAATTTCATTATCTTATCAATAACTAGCTGGTCTTGTGCTGTGGTGTGAGTTCTCAGGGGTGTTAATGCTATCTTTGGCTGCCTAAGCAAAGAATGAATACAAGTAGGGAGAGCGTTGTGTGCAGTCGTGGTATCTATACCTTAAAAATGATGTTGGCAAACTGGCTCGAGATAAGAGAAGAGCTATGAGGATGATGTGAGTCTGGAGCCTGCTGGAGAGAGAGACTGAAGCTCAACCTGTTTCTTTGAACAAAGAAAAGGTTAAGGGGTGATTTGATTACTGTCTGCAAGTAATTAAGCAGGGGAAGAGACTCTGCTAGCCAAAGGTACGAAGGCAGGACGTAGTTCTGTGGCTGAGTGCTTTGAGCTAGATAAATTCAGACTAGAAAAAGGCATGTTTTATTTTTGTACAGCTTTATATTTAAGCACAGGAGCAAATTACCCAAGACTTGGTACATTTGCTGGCTTTAAATTGAAATGATACATCTTGCAGAGTTCTTTTAGGTCAACTGCAGGCTGCGGAGTGTTGGTGTGGGGAAACTCAGCATGAGTCAATAACAGGTAAAACAAGATCTTCAAAGTGGTCATTATTGTCCTTCCAATCTTGCAGTGATGTCATGAATATATATATTTTTTTATTTTTTTAAACTTTTGGGAATGGCCAGAGAAAACAGCAAGGATTTGGGCTGTACCTCAGAAGGGATCATGTTGGTGGTAGTGGGGGTTGGAACTGGATGATTGTTAAGGTCCCTTCTAGCCCAAACCGTTTTATGTCAGTGATTTTTAGGTCTTGGTCAGAAGCTCAGGCCATAATGCCCCAATCCTGCATGTGCCAAACTGTCACCTTTTCTGAGCTCTCACTTGTGAGGACAGTTCCTTTGTTTGAACAGCAATTAAAGAATCCCCTATCCACTGCCTTTAGGACAGGAATGGGGAGCATAAGCTTTGTCCAAAAACTGACCTGCTTATACCATGACTTCAGAGCTGGAATTTGGAATGTCTTGGCCAGAATTGCTCCCTATGGAGGGGAGAAGGTGGTAGAGACTGTCAGTTACCCCTGAAGCGCACTTGGGATGGATGAAGTCAACCCTAAGAATGATTTGGCTCGATGATCTAAGAGGTCTTTTCCAACCTAATGATTCTATGATTCTAAGTCATGTGCTGACCATATGAAGGGGTGGACATTCTGTTCCTTTGACCAATGATGTGGAGTAGAGTCCCAGAGTTCCCTGTGCTCTGTGTTTAAATACAGTTCTTTCATCCCTGGATCACCTGCCTCCCTTCCCTGGCTGACTTCTCCAGCAAGCTTCCTTCCCTTCCCTTCTCCTTGTTTTCTTCCATCCAAGGAATCTGCTGTTTCAACACGCTCCAAGTGGCTGAAGGGGTTCTGCTTCCTCCAGACCCACTTCCCTCTTACTCCTCCATGAGACACACCAACCCCCTAAGCCTCCAGCAGCGCCTGCACAGCAACAAAGGGTGCTGCAACCCCAAATCCCTCATGTCACGTGTTCAACCAACTCTGGGAGAGAGATTATGAGGCGTCATTACCTTTCAGATTGTGGCTGGCATGTTAATTAGGGCACACATTATGCTCAGGAAGGTTACGTTCACCTCCTACCTAGGCTCCTCACCTACCTTAAAGCTGCAGAGCAAGGCAGAAGTGGAAGAGGAGTGGTGGCAAGAAAACACAGTGGCTCCTTGCACCTCGAAGCAAGAGATTGGGGCTTGGTGGTGTTGGGGTGACAGTTGGACTTGGATGGTCTTAGAGATCTTTTCCAACTTTAATGATTTTATTATTCTGTAAGTCTGCACTTCCAGGCTGTTGAGTAGGATTCTTGTAGGACTGTGCTGCTTCTCCCTTTTCGATGGAAGCTGTTGCCAGGTAGTTGTCCTGCAGCCTCATCTTGTCTCCTTCGGCCGCTTTCACTCAGCTCTTCACAGAATTGAAGGTTATTTCCTTTCAGATAGTGGCACCTGCATTTTTTTTCTCTTTGTTTTTGGCGTTGGAGCATTGAAGCAAATTAAATCAGGATTGTATCAGCGCGAGGGAGAGATTACCATTTGCAAACCCACCTTTTCCTTAAGTTAGTAATATTGTAACTGTTAATTGAGTGTTCATTGATTGTCTGTCACTACCTTGATGTAATCTGTTATTCTTCTTTCAGGCGGATGGCCCTACCGCTGATTAAATGCTGTAGCTGCTCTTGCACCAGTTAACTATCTCAACTGCTCGTTTTCTTTCTCCCCCTGCGATTCTATTTTACCAGCAGTATATTTAGCAGCCTCTCCTCCTTTTTGGAGTGATCTCAGCCTGCGCGCCAGCCTTGTTCTCGCCCAAGTACCTTTAATGCTTCTAATGCTTTAGGGTTTTTAAATGACCCGAGACAAGAATTTAAGCAGGGGATGGGTTTGAACTCGGTCCAAGAGCTGTTCTTTGCATGGATTTGGAGTCCGAGCTTCTGCAGAAGCTGCTGCATTCGCTAGAGCTTCTTTGTTGCTGAAGCTTCCGTTACAGAAGTGAGTAGTGTTTTATGGCAATGAGGGGAAAAGAAAAACCAAACCCTTGCTTTCCTGTGGCATCTTTCATGGAAATGGCACTGTAGTCAGGTAATCGTGGACAAGTAGTTGGAGATAACTTGTGTGGAGATAAGTGTGTAGCAATGAGAGGATGCGAGTGCTCCTGCAATGCTTCCCACTGGAGACTTGTCAGAGCCTTTTCTAGCACTTCAGGGAAGCTCTACAGGCTCCCTTGGGGGGTTTTCAATGTGCAGGTGTGGAAGGATTCCTGCTCAGGATGCACATGCCGGGGAGCAGCTTGGCTGAGCCCTTGCACAGCAGAGCCCGGCAGATGCAGCAAGGCAGAAGGGTCCAGTGGAGGACCCAGCTCCAGAAGTCCTTGAGTCCTCGGAGTCCTTCTGTAACGCGAGACAAGGAGCTGGCAGCACACTCCAGTAATCCCCTGCACTAAATGATGCTCCTCTTCTGTATCCACCGTGTGATCCAACGTGTCCACAGTAATTGCATTTTTTTTTCTCTCAAAGAAAAGACTCGTGGCAAAACACAAAGTGGTTTTGCATATCCAATTATTTCTTCTCTGCCAGGTTGTGCAGGAAACCTTGAGGATTTGTGGTGGGCTTTCCCGAAACCATGGACTGGGCTTTCACATCTTCCTACTGTGTTGGATTCAAGCACTTTTGAACCATTAATTAACGCTAAGTGAGAGACGATGATTTCACATTTATACAGGGAAGGGGAATTAATATTCTCTCTGCCATGCTGAGTATGTTTAAACTTCTGCTTTAAGCTTGTCTGACTCTGACTATCTTGTAACTAGTACAAATGATAGAACAATTCATTTTAGATGATGAGTTATGAGAATATTGCTCATACACCCAGAACATAACATTTTCAATCACATCTTCATTGTGCTGATAACAAAAAAAAAAAAAGATTTTTGTATCTTGACATGTTTATTCTTTGGAGACAGAATCAGTTATAATATGAAGAATTTTCTCTGTAGCTCTTAGTTCTCTGGGAATATCATCATGGCATAAGGAAAATCCTGCAGCGCTTATTCTGGCTCTTATAAAGTTGAGAATATAGCACAAGTTAAGAGATCTACAGGTGACGTTCAGAAATAAATGACTTAATAAAGGTGTGATGTTAAAATATGGAAGATGGAACCTGCTAAATTCTGTGGAAAAGCTTTCATGGGGGAACAAATTTGTCATAGAATCATAGGTTGGAAGAGACCCAGCGGATCACTGAATCCAACCATATGTCCTCAAATACGTTTTCTTGTTTTGTGGACTTTAATTTCATGAGTGTAGCCATGCAGATAAGATCTTGGAGGGACTGGAGATTACCTGGTCAGCTTCTCTGTTGATTTAATATTGCACTTTTAATGTCAGCCCCCTGGCAGCAGTGATGGCTCTGGCCACCGTGGGCTGCTGGGCACTTCACCACAGGTTCTGAGCAAAGGATGGTTTGCTGCTGAGTGGTCCAGAGAGTCTCTGTGTGATTGCTTTCCCTCCCTCTCCATCTCCAAAGTTGGAGTGCGGGTCACTTCCCCCACTGCAGCGTGTCAGGGCTAGCACAGCTTTGCTGGTGTGTCCAAGAGTGGTGCTATGGAGTGGCTCTCTGTGTCCTGCTGGCATCTTTCAACCATTCTGTGGACACAAGCAAGGAAAAGAGACTCCTTATCAAGGCCGTAGTCTCCTAAATCCCTCATCACAGCTCATAGACTCATAGATTGGTTTGGGTTGGAAGGGACTTTGCAGATCATCCACCTTCTGCCATGGGCAGGGACACATCCCACTGTGTTCTATATAGCTGATTTCCACAAAGGATACACAAGTTTCTGTTTTAAATTGACATTTTCAGCATATGAGCTAAGCAACCAAAAGAGGATAAGACGTGAGGGCCCTTCAGAACACCTGATGAACACACTTATAACCCCATTTGAAGCTCAGTATTTTGCCTTACAGAGAAATAAAAATGGATACGTGGTGGGAATGGTTGGACTCGATGATCCGGTGGGTCTCTTCCAACCTGGTGATTCTGTGATCTTGCTGTGAATTACAGCAGTTTGGGTTGTCCTCCTCTCCATGCAGGTAGATTTGCTGGTTGGTAATGATACTGGAAAGCTTCCTCTCGCTTCTTTCTATGTGCAAAGCATGGATGTGCTCCTGGAACATGGCAGATAAAGATGGGTCGATGCTGAAAGTCAAACTCAAAGCAGTTTTCTCCTTGCCTCTATGCTGAGAAAATTTCCAGTCATAGCAATAGAAATATCCGAGTTCCATTTGCAGACTCTGCTGTTAATACAGTGCAGCTGATATGCTCCATTTGCTTGCATAAATGCAGCTTTTAAAGCTGTCACATATGCTAGATAGAGCCACTACTGCTCACCTGCTTCTTGGAATGGCAATTTTTAAATGGAATTCCCAAGGTGATGGAGGTGATGGTCGTAACTATGAGTTTGTGCATATGTCTGGACTGGAGAGCCACCATTTCCAAGCTGGTAGCAACACTTTAGCCGAAATGCTCAAAATGCTGTTTTACAGATGGATTTTTTTTACCTATATACCTTGGCTTAAGTGTTCCTGTTGCTGCAGCTTTGTTTACATGGAGGTTTTGTGCTGGCTTTTGATTTTCCCATTATTGAGGTTGTTATGTTTTTATAGTGTTGCATTACTCATTGGTTCCCTTTATTCTTTTCAAGTTTGCTAGCCATGACTAATGAGCAGTTTTGCTTCAGCCCTTTTATAGAGTGGAACCTCAAGCTGGGTTGACGGGAGCCGTTTCTTTTCCTTTCCCATCACCGGAATTCAATACCATAGAGTTGGTGCTCAGTGGGAAGCTGCAAGTCAAGAAGTCGTGTCTCTTTCTGGACTCATTACTAGTGAGACCGCTCCTCGAATCCTGTGTTCAGTCTTCAGACTCTTTTAGGATCTGTAGCATCAAAGAATGGCATCCTGGCTTGTATCAGAAATGGTGTGACCAGCAGGTCCAGGGAGGTGATTCTCCCTCTGGACTCAGCACTGGTGAGGCCACTCCTTGAATCCTGTGTTCGGTTCTGGGCCCCTCAGCACAAGAAGGATGTTGAGGCTCTGGAGCGAGTCCAGAGAGGAGCAACGAAGCTGGTGAAGGGGCTGGAGAACAGGCCTTATGAGGAACAGCTGAGAGAGCTGGGGGTGTTTATCCTGGAGAAGAGGAGGCTGAGGGGAGACCTCATTGCTCTCTCCAACTACCTGAAAGGAGGTTGTGGAGAGGAGGGAGCTGGGCTCTTCTCCCAAGCGTCAGGGGACAGGACAAGAGGGAATGGCCTCAAGCTCCACCAGGGGAGGTTCAGGCTGGACATTGGGGGGAAAAAAAAAATTCACAGTAAGTGTTATTGGGCACTGGCAGAAACTGCCCAGGGAGGTGGTTGATTCATCTTCCGTGGAGGTGTTTAAGGGATGGGTGGATGAGGTGCTGAGGGACATGGTTTATTGCTTGATAGGAACGGTTGGACTCGATGATCCGGTGGGTCTCTTCCAACCTTGTTGTTCTATGATTCTTTCCTCTCGCAACAGCTGGTAGGGGATGGTTCAGGATGTTCCCGGTGTTCTGGAGTGCTGGTGTGGCGACTCCAGTTTGGATGCTGCAAGCTGGTCTTTCTAGTTTAGAACATCCCTTGGTAAAATACCATCTCATTGTCACATTCTGAGAGTTCCTGGTGCTGTGAAAGCTGTGGTTTAGGATTCATGATGGATGGTAGGGGGTCTGAGAAAATGTGCTACCTTTTCCTGGAGCATTGGTGAGAGGGGTTCTAACTCACTTTATTTCCATTGCTGGGGTGTTTGTGCTTTTGTGGTGAACTCAGTCTGGTAAAGAAATAAGTCCCTTTATTGATGAAAAGATGAACTTTTTTTCAAGAGAGTCTGGAGCTCTGAACCTGTCGGCAACTGAGCTGGTTTTGCAGTGTGAGGGTCATTGTTTCCCAGGCTATTGCCACTGGGATGTCTTTGGTGTCACTGCATGTTCTCAGCACAGCTGACAGACTCTTTAGAGATCATTTAATGCAAAGACTATCAGTATCTTCTATTTAGCAGCAGCCACAGTCATGAGCACTGGCCTGGAACATTTTGGTAAGGTCAGATGCAGGACCCCACACCTGTGTTGGGGACAGCTGAGTTGTTTCTGCTTCGCTGCTGAGTTGGTGCCAGATTTTTGTGTCTTTCCCTGTCTCTTTTATGCAAGGCTTTGTCTTCCACACTGAAGAGCTCAGCAGATGACCTGAAGTCTGTTATGCCATCTGTTAGGGTCGTGTCCCCGTGCCCCCAGATCTTGCTGATGGAGCTGATGCTTTCTTGGCACTGTGTATTTCAGAAGTCACTCAACCCTGGGAACGCTTCTGAGGAGGGGGGAGTAGGATGTGAGCAAGAAATAAGAAGGAGGAAAGTTGACAGTACTTTAAATACGTACAATTCTTCCCTGCTTCTAAAACCCATCTGCTTTGCCTTGCCTGCCACAGGGATATTGTTTCTGCAGGAAACCTGTCTTGGTGGTCTTCACCTTCCCTGGAGGGGTTTAAGGGATGGGTGGACACGGTGCTGAGGGACATGGTTTAGTGTTTGATAGGAATGGTTGGACTCGATCCAGTGGGTCTCTTCCAACCTGGTTGTTCTATAATTCTATGATTGATCTGAAGGGAGCACCAGAGTAGAGGCGCTTCCCAGTGACCCAGAATTCCAACCTATTGAGCTGCTTGAGCAGCAAGAAAGTGGCAGCAGGGTGTTTTGTTTTGGGTTTTGTTTTTTTTTTTCCCTCTAGGGGTCATGCATCTTCAGATGACAGAGTGGAATGTTTATTCTGAAAGTATCATGAACCTGGACCAAGATTTGGGTGTCTTCTCCCAGTTGGAAGACATTGAATTTATGATGCAGGCAGTGCAGAAGGAGAAAATGATGGACTGTTGGTTGCCTGTGGAGCACCCAAAACCAGAGAGCTCTGAACACCAGCGAGAGTTTCTGGTTGCACAGGATCCAACCAGGAAGGATTGTTCAGCGAGATGGTTTAGCAGTGGACAGGCACAGTTGGCCATGATGATCTTTTGATAGGAATGGTTGGACTCGATGATCTGATGGGTCCCTTCCAACCTGGTTGTTCTATGATTCTATCTCAAAGGCCTTTTCCAACCAAACAATTCTATGATTAAATTGTTGGGGAAAAAACTGAATGAAGTTTCAGATAACACCTATGAAGTTTAGTTTTATAATGGTAGATCAGCTGAGTTCAGTAACACTTGTGATTTGCTTTGGGGTCATGGTGCTTGTAGGATCTTGACAGTGTTGGTTGCAGCAAGTGCTGCAAGAGGATCTGATTTGAGTGTTCTTTCACTCCGTCTTCAAGTAGCAATGGGGGTATATATATACACACACACATATATGTTCACAGTGGATGTTTTCTATGTGAGAATTGGGATCTGTATGGTTCTGTGTCACCCCTCTTAACTGTAAATAATTTAGAATGTGAGAGCCAGTAGCTGTGGAATCACAGAATCCTAGAACAACCAGGTTGGAAGAGACCCACTGCATCATCGAGTCCAACCATTCCCATCAATCGCTAACCCATGTCCTTCAGCACCTTGTCCACCCGTCCCTTAAACCCCTTCAGGGAAGCTGACTCAACCCCCTTCCTGGGCAGCCTGAACAAGCAGCCTTCACTTAATTTCTATTAAAAAATTCAAATACACTTCATATCCTTAAAAATAAATGAAAAAAAGACAGTGCAAAACAGATTGAGATGAGGTTTGGATTTTTTTTTTTTTTTAATTAAAGGAAGCTGTTGACTTGTACTTGGATGTTCCCGCTGAGATGACTGCCTTGGAGTTTTAATTCACTGCATATTTTTTGTTCACTTTTCTCCCCAGTTCTGCTACTGAACTTTACCCTGTGGGTGGAACTGGTGTTAGAGCATCTAAAGCCTCTAATTATTGGAGAGATGACTTGCACTGGATGAGAATTATCAAGCCAGCTGCTCTGTATGTGTTAGCTTATTTTTTTTTTCCCCCTAGGTGTGGATGCATCTACTTAATTTAAACAACAGGGAGCATGTAAGTGTGGCTTGATTGCTGTGTCCGCATCGCTGCTCTGGTCTAGTGGAATGAGGTGTGTTTTCATGCCATGTATCCACTCCTATCCAAGAGAGCTTGGAATTGTTTTGTACTTCGGGTATTGTTATTTTACAGCTGAAATGAAGGAACATGGAATATATGTATTTTTTTTTAAGAGGTACGGAGTAACAGGGAGCCGCCGGGAGCAGTTAGTCAGCATGTACAAAAAGGCACAGCCCTAATGATGACAGGGAAAAATTCTTTATGGGATCTGGGAGCAAAAGGCAGGGAACAAATGGATACAGCCTGCCGAGGCGCAGGATGGAATTCATCAGGGAAACAGGGCTTGCAAATAATTGCATATGCAGTTGTTAATGTCTTGGGTGATTAGTTAGAGCCTGCTGTCCCATTCTTCTTGGGCAAAGAGCCTGCAAGAAGGAGAAAGAAGGTTGCAGGAGCTAAAGAGAGATAAAGAAGCAACACAAAGGGTGTAACAGCATTATAGAGTAATTTGGAAGAACGAATGAAAAGGAAAGTATTATAATGGAAGCATCTTTGGTGTTTGCAGTCAAACAGTCATTGGTGAGATGGTTAGTGTGTGAGAGCAAGTCTCCAGTACATAAAATGGGGAGGACAGTTTGCTGCCTTGTTTTCTTTCCACGTCTGGCTATGAAGATAAGCTTTTGAGTCCCGTGACCCTCACACAGGGAAGCCAGGCAGGAGAAGGCAGCACTGGTTGGTTTAGGAGCAGAATTGAGATGATTTCCATAAGCACAGTGCCTGGTGTTTGCTGCAGGGAGTTGGTGGGTGTCCTTCCCATCCTTACAATACGGCACAGGGATGGATGGCAAGAGGCTGCTGCAAATGAGCAGGACAAGCTGAATTGCTGGAGCAGCCCTGTAGGCTCATGTAAAGATGTCTTCAAGAGTGTTGCAGAGAGGTGAGAAGGGCTACACAAGCTGCTGGAATGTCAGTACATGCTGAGACCTTGTTCCTGCTCCCACTGCAGCCAGTAAGGGAGCTCTGGTGGGGTGGAAAATCCTCTTCTTGTGGAGTTGGTTGGGACCCGCTGAAGCTGCAGGCAGTGCTCTGTGGGTGACTGTGCCTGAGCACAGGGATTGTGGAGCCAGCTCAGCTGTGGCACAAGCCACGTAGCCCAGCTGGGTTGCCTGCATCCCCCTGGAGTTGTACTGACCTGGCACGGGATGCTGTGCTGGGGCCCAGAGACCAAGAAATTGCAGGACCTGCAGTGTAATGTTGCTCTGTTGCCCAGAGAAGTCATGATTGCCCCATCGCTGAATGTGTTCAAGACCAGGTTGAATGAAGCTTTGAACCACTAGGTCCAGTGGGAGGTATCACCGTTGGTGGTAGGGGTTTGGAACTGGATGGGCTTTGAGGTTATGGACCAGCCAAGGCTGAGGAGCACATCTCTGCCCTGCCATGGAGCACACAATGACCTCAACAATTTTCAACATGGAGAAGATCAAGGACCACAAGCTGCCTTTGGGTGGGTGGGTACGTTGGAGTCAGCAAAGCAGTGTCACTTCTTTATGAATGAGATGCAGATAGTTCCCTTCATCAAACTATGCTTGTTTTGTGGTCTACAGTGAAACAGTAAGGTTGGCAGATAGAACCATGGAACGGTTTGTGTTGGAAGGGACCTTAAAGATCATCTAGAAAACTGGGTTGTGTTCAGGACCACACTCAAATCTGTTCAGGTCAGCTCTGGTTGTGGGACTGAAGCACGGTCTGTGTTGAAGGAGTTGCAGCCCTTTCAGAGCTGAGTGTGTAGAAGGAAGGAGGTGTAGAACTGGATCTCCATGCATGGGGGAGGACTTGGGAGCAGAGGCTGCTCAGCTCTTCTGCTTCAGCAACAGGTGTGGGATTGTGTTTCTCATTTGCATTGTCATTGCTCAGAGAGCTTTGCTTCTCTCTCATTTGCTTCCCAGCACACTCCTATTTTTTTCCCCCCATCTATTACTTTGTTTAAAAACTACCTTGTGTTGCCTTGGCCTTGATTGGCGGTTGCTAGGTCCTAGCTCTCTGGCACGACGCTGCTTTCTTCTCCTCCTGGTTTCCCAAGGCCACAAGCCAATGTTTCAAAGTTGGAAGCTTAAGGCTGAGCTCCAATGTCCGCAGCTCAGGCACAGAAATATCCCTTTGAAGGTAATTAGTCTGAAACAGAAACCAGTTTTTTAGGTGTCCAAACGTGAGTAGCAGGGTCTACAACCTCTGTGACTGGAAAACCAGGCCAGTGCTTTTAGAGAGCGACCATTTCCAACCCCTTCAATTTTGGTTGCCAGTTTGAGGCTCTAATAGACAGAGCTCCTATTTGTGCCGTTGATTTAGCTGTGCCACGTGCACAGGCTTGAACAGCCATACAGTGACAGCAAATTCCTGAGCTGGGCTTGCAGAGGGCAATTCAAATAAGAGAGCCCATCAATTCTGCTCTGTAATGTTTGATTTATTAAAGCACGGAAGGCTGTGGCCATCCCTGGGCCGAACGCGTGCCCACAGGAATCAAAGAGAAACAGTCTCAAAGAAAAGGGAATGAACTCTTCTCAACAGCATAAAGAGCGGCAAGAAAAATTGAGGCTGGACCTTGGGAAGCAGTGTTGAACAGTAAAAATAGTGAAGCACTGAAATAGATTGCTAAGGGGGTTTGCAGCGTATCTGTCACCGGAGGTTTTAACAAACAGATTAGAGAAATGACTTGGAAGGATTGAGCTGGTTGGAGAGATGGGAGGGTGGCAGAGCTCTTCATTTGCTCCCTCTTTCTCACAGTTCCTCCCTCAGTCCCAGGGCACAGATGGGAGAGCAGAGAGGGTGCGTTTCTCCCTGTGCCCGCCTGATGATGCCTTGGGAGTGCTTGACTTCCCCTCTGCTTGGCACAGGCTGGTTCAGGGGCTTGCAGAACCCTGGAGGTAGGGAGTTCAGGGTTATTTTACTCTTAGTACCTTATTTACAGCCTTCTGGCCACTGAGGAGTCCGTGCCAGATTTCAACAATAATACACGAGCAGCAGCCCTGGGCTACTGCAAATCTGGCTTTAATTCATAGCTCTGCCAGAGACCTCCCATGCAACCTTGAGCGAGTCACATTTACCTCTTGAGAATGGGCCAAAATTCAAGCAACAAGTAGAGGCATCCATGTTACAGACCTGGGATGAGTTATGTTCTTTTACAGTCAGTGGATAGAATCATAGTATTGGGGTTGGAAAAGACCTCCAAGATCATCCAGTCCAATTGTCACCACCGTGCCTACTAAACCATGTCTCAGTGCAAAATATACAGGCCTTCTGAACCCCTCCATGGATGGAGACTCCTCTGCTGCCCTGGGCAGCCTCTTCCAGTGCTTCATCACTCTTTTAGTAAAGAAACTTTTCCTAGTAACCAATCTAAGCCTCCCCTGGTATAACTTGAGGCCGTTTCATTTCATCCTGTCACTTGTTCCTTGGGAGAAGAGACCAACACACATGTTGCCACAACCTCCTTCCCAAGAGCTGCAGAGAGTGATGAGGTCTCCCCTCAGTCTTCTTTCCTCAAGGCTGAACAGCCCCAGGTCCTTCAGCTGCTCCCAGAACCCTTGGGCTCCAGACCATTCCCCAGCTCCATTCCCTTTCTCTGAACATGCTCCAACCCCTCGATGTCTTTCTTGGAGTGAGGGGCACAAAACTGGACATGGGGTTTGAGGTGCAGCCTCACCAGCACCAAGTACAGGGGGACAAGCCCTTCTCTACTGCCACTGGCCACCCCATGGCTGATCCAAGCCAAGATACTGGTGGCCACCTTGGTCACTGCTGGCTCGTGTTCAGCTGCTCTTGACCAGTACCCTTGGGTCTTTTTGTATGATTGGGATAAAGTGGAAAAAAGCTTGTCTTGTATTCCATGATTCCTGAGAAGAAAATTGGGAATTGGGGCCAAACTTTGCAGTAACAAAATGGTTTTACTCTGTAACAAAACCTCTGTGCTCTGGGAGTGGTTCTACTCGCTGTGCTGTGCAGTCCTTCCTTTTGAAGCAGGTTTTATGTAAATAGGGTTGAGTGTTGTATGAAAACTTTAAAACTCAGGACTTCCAGGGCCCTTGGAAGGAGGGGAGAGTATGTTCAGAAAATTAAATCTTTCTGTCAAGAGCACAGTGAATCTTCTGCTGTTTAGAAAGGTGAGAAATTAGAATTGTAAAACAGGCAGGAAGGGAGAAAGTCAGTATGTGTGGCAGGGTTGGCTGGGTCTCCTGGCTTCAGAGAGACGGCGAGAGGGAATCAGCAGAGAGACAGAGCTCGTTCATATTCAGAGAAGTCGAAGAGCCCTGGTGTGGCACGGCTGTGGCTTCGTTTGCATGTGCAGGATACGGCAAAGCTCATGCCGTGCGAAGCTGAGCCTGCTCGTGTCTTCGGTTCTTTGACTTAGGAGTGTTTTCCCTTGTCTTTGGAGATATGAGAAGGCTGGGGGGTATATAATTTGTGTCCTTTCGCTGTCTGTTCTAATCTACAAACCCTCTGCAAAGATAAATTGTGGAGCGAGTTGAGCAGTAGGTTACAGATGGAAAACCAATTTTACAAATCCATAAGCATAGGGAGAAGGGAAGGAGAGAAATGCAGGGGTTGCCTGGTGATCTGCTAAGTGATGGAGTGTAGGTAGAGCTGAAGGATCAGAAGTGTGATGGGGTAACTTCTGACTTGTCCTCCCTTTAAAAGGAAAATCACAGGGTGTTTTATTTGATCTTGAGAGACTGCATTCTCTGTCTTGGAGGGCTATGTTAGCGCTCTCAATGTACAAAGCACGAATTATGTCCTCCCTGTCTAAGAAAACCACTTCTGTTCAGCCTTTGCTGGTCTTTTGGATCCCTAAGGCCAGGTTTTGCTATATAAAACAGAAGACATCGTTGCATTTTATTTCAGACTGAAGTATATTCTCAGAGAGATAGCTGACACGTTAACCTGTCAAGCATTCTCACTGCAGTTGTGTTCAGTTCTTATGTCCAGGTCCTCAAATGGAGAATAGCCTTGAAAAACCTGGGTTATCGATGCTGGGGCTGCAGCTGGGGGGTAGATGGGTGATTTGGTCAGACCAGAGATTTGGGTCTGAGATTATAGAATCATAGAATCACCAGGTTGAAAAAGACCCACAGGATCATTGAGTCCAACCTTTTTTACCAGTCACTAACCCATGTCCCTCAGCACCTTGTCCACCCATCCCTTAAACCCCTCCAGGGAAGGTGACTCAACCCCCTCCCTGGGCAGCCTCTGCCAGTGCCCAGTGACCCTTTCCATGAAATATTTTTTTCCTAATGTCCAACCTGAACCTCTCCTGGTGGAACTTGAGGCCATTCCCTCTCGTCCTGTCCCTTGGGAGAAAAGCCCAGCTCCCTCCTCTCCACAACCTCCTTTCAGGGAGTTGGAGCGAGCAATGAGGTCTCCTCTCAGCCTCCTTTTCTCCAGGCTAAACACCTCCAGCTCTCTCAGCCGTTCCTCATAGGTCCTGTTCTCCAGCCCCTTCACCAGCTTTGTTGCTCTTCTCTGGACTCGCTCCAGAACCTCAACATCCTTCTTGTGCTGAGTGGCCCAGAACTGAACACAGGATTTGAGGAGCGGTCTCCTCAGTGCCAAGTCCAGAGGGAGGATAACCTCCCTGGACCTGCTGGTCACTCAGTTTCTGATCCAAGCCAAGATACCATTGGCCTGGACCACTGCTACTCATGTTCAGTCGTGTTCAGAGATGTGAAGCTCTGGCTGGATTCTGCAGGTGGGCTTGGAGCTGGGTGGCAAGAGGCAGCCTAGTGTCCTCCTTTCACAAGGGAAAGGAGTAACCACTCCGGAGTCACTTGAGGAACTCTCCAGGAAATTCCAGGAGTGATTCTGCATCTCCAAGTGCCTCTCCCTTTTCTCCAAGGGCAGAGCTTACCCTGCAGAGGGACTGGAGGACCCTTCACCCGTGTCTCCATCCCTCCTCAGAGTGGTGGCAAGCGGGATGCCAGGCGGCAGCCCTTTCCGTCCCCTGAAGCGTGGCCCTGGCAGCTCCGGTGCCTCCGTTACTCTGGCAACAAACCGCGATCAGACAGCACCAAGCAGCTGAATTCAGCCCCTTGTTCCAGGAAAAATGCTCTCATTGAAGCCGAGCCGGAGCAAAACCCTCCTGCCTTTATTCCGCTGAATGACACCGACATCCATTCGTGAACTTATTAGTTAGTGCGTGTGGAGTCGGGGCTGTGGGAGGAGGTGGCTCGCAGCAAGGCAGAGCCACTTCCTAATCGAGACCACCGAGTCGCTTGCCCCGTGCCATGTCCCTCATATTTGGTGGTGGCCAAGCCCCAGGGGATGTGGAAAGGAGATGAAGGCTTGGGGAGGTGAGAGTGTTAGAGAAAATGGGGATAGATGGGTGGGAGAGAGTGCGAGAAAGACTAGGGAGGGATGGAGGGGGGACAGTGTGGATGCAAAGAGTGGAGTTGCTGGGAAAGGGGGTAAGAGCAGAGACCCTCGCTGGCAAACCTAGAAACAGTCACCAAGACAGGGCATGACATAAATGGGAGATGGCAATTCTGCTCTCATCCTGCTAGAATAAGTCAGTCTCGCAAAGCGCTTCTCTCTCTCTGCCTGTTTGTCAGCTTACAGTGGTGACAAGGCTTTTGTGGCACTGGAGATGTGCTGCTTCTCTGGGATCGAGGGAGCTGCCCAGAATGATAATTGGGTCCTTTTTTTGCTTTTTCTTTTTTTTTCAAAGAAGCTAACAGGCTGCTGCACAAAGTAATTAACTGGACAGATGGATACAGCAGAATTTGTAAACGTCGACAGCAACAATAAGGCACTTTTTCCTCTTTTTTTAAAGGCCTTGTGTCAGCAGAAGGGCTTCAAGTTGGGGCTGGCTTTCAGGGAAGGAGCTAAAATAAATGAGACTTTAAATAAAGTAATAATCTTGAGAGCTGCATATGATGCGCATGTCTGGTGATGGCTGCAGCAGTAGCCAAAAGGTGGAGGAGAGCACAGGATTTCAATATACCTCCTTGCTTGTGTGCATATTTTGATTTTTGTGTGCAGAACAACCTTTGTGCATGCAGGGGTGTAATTTTTTCACCAAATGTGTGAGAGGACTGAAAAAACTCATGGTTCCTGCAGTACCAAATCCAAATGATATTGGTTTTAGATACGTAACTATCTTGGGGACTGTCAGATCTATTTCAAGGTGTCTGTAACTGGTGACAGAAATGGTTAATCTGCTGGTAGAGCTGGGTTAAGCAGAAAAGGTGTGTTATTCTCTCACATTTGCTAACCAGTCCTTTCAGATGTCTGGGTCTTGCCTGTGCAATGTGTCAGACTTTCCAATTCTTGCCATTTGCTGGTTTCTCGTGGCAGTGAGCTCCACGGGTTTAATTATGTGTGGGATGTTCTTCATCTTGTGTTGAAAGAATGCTGCTCACTTCCTACAGCAGTAGCCTCCCAGCTGATGGCCTGTCAACAGGATACTGAAGCCTTATAAAATACCAAGTGGAGGGCATGGCTGTTGGCAAGCAGCTCATGCAGAGCTGGCTTGGGCATCTCTGAACTGCGCAGGTAATATGGCCTTAATGAATCAAAGGGCTGGTGTTGGTTTCTAAAGGTTATCGGCTCTGTCAGGTCAGCCAGGAAGACTTATCATAGAATCACCAGGTTGGGAAAGACCCATTGGATCAAGTCCAACCATTCTCATCAAACACTAAACCATGTCCCTCAGCACCTCGTCCACCCGTCCCTTAAACCCCTTCAAGGAAGGTGACTCAACCTCCTCCCTGGGCAGCCTCTGCCACTGCCCAATCGCCCTTTTAACGAAAATTTTTTTCCTAATGTCATGCATGTCTCCACTGGCAGAGCTTGAGGTCATTCCCTCTCGTCCTGTCCCTTGGGAGAAGAGCCCAGCTCCCTCCTCTCCACAACCTCCTTTCAGGTAGTTGCAGAGAGCAATGAGGTCTCCCCTCAGCCTCCTCTTCTCCAGGATAAACACCCCCAGCTCTCTCAGCCATTCCTCATAAGACCTGTTCTCCAGCCCCTTCACCAGCTTCGTTGCTCTTCTCTGGACTTGCTCCAGAGCCTCAACATCCTTCTTGTGGTGAGGGACTTGGAGGATGCTGTCCTCCAGCATCAGCATCACAGGAGATGGGCTTCTCGCCTACCCCTTAACACATTTCCCCTGACAGCTCGGTGCATATCATAAGAACATCCATCCTTCAGATGAAATATCGTAGGCAGAGGAAAGGAAACCTGTTACTAATGTGGATAGAGCCAGCAAATAGGTTGTTTGGCTTGTGCAGCTCCAGTCCCATTCCTGCCTACTAGTTCTGTCCACGGCACCAAGTTCAGCTGGTGATAGGGTGTCTGGGGGACCTTAACGCAGACCCAGAGGGAATAGTTTGGTTCTTGGGTTTTGTTTGCTTATTTGTTTCTTCTTAGGAGCATAAGAGTGTGCTCTCCTCAGGGCTGTAATAGTGTGTTAATAGTGCAATACGGCAAGGGAGTGCAGTGATGTAACAGCAAGTGCAAAGATTTTGATGCTGCAACCCAAGGAGGATCTCCCTTATCATCTCCAGACTGCTCCTTTTCTCTAATTAGCCGGCAGGAACTGGGACAAGTTGTACCAATCATGTAAGTGGGGACATGCAGGCAAGGAACTGCTCAAAACTGGTGTTATTAGCGTGGCAAACGTTATTAGGCAGAGAGGGTGAGGGAAACACGAGAGATGAGGGGTGTGCAGTGTCTCCTGAATTTGTAACGACTCCTGCTTGGCTTGAACGCCTTCTCACTGGCAAATGGAATGGGAAGTACTTGACAGATCAAACCCTGTCAGGGAAAGAGGGATCCGTGGTGGGGGGAGCCTTGCCTACATCATGCTTGGCTAATCAAGGTGACTGGTTTATGGGATTGTGATTAGAGCTTTCAATACATTGATGACAGAAGCACCTTCCCTATGTGTTTTTAAGATGTTGCATTGGCAAAGGTTTGGGTTTCAATTAGTTTAATAGGAAAAAAAAAATCAAAGTCTGGTCTTTCTCCCCTAAAAAATAAAATAGAGGTAAAAGCATCATGATTTCCTGGGTTTGGGTGCAAGTCTGGATTATTATTGAAGGTTTTGTTTTCCCTGTCCTGCTGGAGGGCTGAAGAATGTTGTTCTGATCCGAATTGTATCGTGTTCAGTGCTTTCAGAGATGAACAGAGAATTTCTTTTACTTTCATAGAATCATAGAACAACCAGGTTGGAAGAGACCCATCAGATCATTGAGTCCAACCATTCCTATCAAACTCTAAACCATGTCCCTCAGGACCTCATCTACCTGTGCCTTAAACACCTCCAGGGAAGGTGAATCAACCACCTCCCTGGGCAGCATATTCCAATGCCCAATCACCCTCTGTGTGAAAAACTTCCTCTTAATCTCCACTTTGATTAGCAGAAACTGCGGTTGGCAATGAGGAGCAGTGTTGGGCTGATGTTCTGGAGGGTAAGGCAGAGGACAATCAGTGCTAGCATCCCCCTCTTGTCCTGTTGGAGTGTTTTGCCTGGGGTCTCATGGGTGGTGGTGCCTCTGCTGGAATGTGGTCACTTGCGCTGCTGCTGAGTCCCTGGCTGAGTGTGATGAATTCATAGGATCATAGAATCGCCTGGTGGGAAAGGACCCACTGGATCATCGAGTCCAACCATTCCCATCAGTCACTAAACCATGTCCCTCAGCACCTCATCCACCTGTCCCTTAAACCCCTCCAGGGAAGGTGACTCAACCACCTCCTCTTTTTCCATGTAGCACAGGTTCTGCCTGTGGAGAATCAAAGCTGAGAAGAGCAAGAACTCTGCAGTCAGGTGAATATCTGTTTTTCTGTCTATTTATATTTAAGATTAGAACTCTTTCTGATGCTGGACATGGCAAAGGCTGGATTAATTCTCCCTCAGGACGGGTTAATCTGGTTTTCCTTCCAACTTTTTCCAAATGTTTGGACCAGTCCAGACCTGGATCTTCTGCTTTGGTTGGAGACCAGATCCAGGACTGGACAACTCTTCAGGTTAATCTTGTGGAGCAATTTTGATGATGATCTCTTGGCTTCTAGAAACTGAGATCCAGCAAACCCATGGGCCGCTACACTTCACATTAGCAGCAGGCAAAGGAGACAACCTTGAAATCCTTCCCATCTTTGGTAGCTATAAACCTGGCTTTACAACAAACTGTACGTTGTGGATGAATTGTCTCCAATTAACCTAACAACTCATTCTCATCTTATGGGAAAGGCCTCCAGCCTTTTCTGGGTGCCTTTACTGCCCAAAGCAAAAACACGTGAACAAGTGAAGTATCCAAAGGCTCTTTCATAGGCAGAGGGATTGCTGGGAGCGCAGTAGTGTTCATGGCTTGGATTTTTGTACTCTATGCCAAAATGTTCAGGTCACTGATTCATAAGATAAAAGACTCCTGACTCGAACATAACAGCTCTGCTGCAAACTGCTTTAGTTCATTATGGTTGGATAATTACTCGATGCTCTTTCAAATCTAGTGAAGCTCAGAGCTGTCAGGCAGGGAGCAGGGGTGGCTTGTGAGCTTTTCTGCATAACACAGGGCACAAACCAAGGCAAAAATCTGTCCATGTTCACACAGAGGCCACATATGGCTCATCTGGAGGTAGCTGGTGCTTGTGCTGGTATGAGCCGAAACTGGTCCTGGAGCTGAAGGAAACTCTGGAACAGGCTGCCTAGGGAGGTGGTTGAGTCAACTTCCCTGGAGGGGTTTAAGGGACAGGTGGATGAGGTGCTGAGGGACATGGGTTAGTGTTTGATAGGAACGGTTGGACTCGATGGTCCAGTGGGTCCTTTCTAACCTAGTGATTCTACGATCCTCTGAGGTGTATGTATGCCTAGAGTATGCTCCATGTGCTGGGTAGGAAGGCACAGTCAGAGACAGGACTAAAAATTGTGACCAGCATGTTGAGGGAGGAGATTCTCCCATATAAGGACAATGTGAGAGAGTTGGGGTTATTCAGCCTAGTGAGGAGAAGGCTCCAGGAACACCTTAGAGCAGCTTCCAGTATGGAAAAGGGCTCCAGAAAAACTGGTGAAGGGCTCTTGATCAAGGAGTGCAGGGATAGGACAAGGGGAACAGATTCAAACTGCAAGAAGGGAGATTGAGATGAGATCTTAGGAAGAAATGTTTTGCTGTGAGGCTGGGGAGGCCCTGGCCCAGGTTGCCCAGAGCAGGGGTGGCTGCCCCATCCCTGGAGGGGTTCAAGGGCAGGTTGGATGGGGCTTGGAGCCCCTGATGCAGTGGGAGGTGTCCCTGCCCATGGCAGGGGTGGGACTGGATGGGCTTTGAGGTCCCTTCCAACTCAAACCCTTCTGGGATCTGAAGCACCCTTGGCACGCTGCTGCTGCTACAGCTCTGTGCTTTTTCTTGTGTTTTTGCTCATTGCTGCACCTTTTGCCAATCATCAACAGAAAACAAAAGAGCGAAAAAACTCCTAAGAAGTTACAGCAAGTCAGTGACAGCATCTGGAATAAATCCGAGACTGTCCATGGACACCTTTCCTGGGAGCAAATGAGAAGTGTAGCCCAGCAGCAAAGAAGAAACCAGGCTAGGCATCAGCATCCAGGCAGAGGAGGGAGGTTCTGAGCAGTAATTACAGGAAAGTTCTTCAAGCTGTTAAAGTGAAAGGGGAAGCAGTAAAATTTTATGTGTAGAAAAAAATATATGAATAAAATAATCAGCTGGAGTATTAGCTCATATTAGTGGATTGGAACCGCTGCCGTGCCCCTGAATCGAGGCGCTTGCCTTCCAGGTCAAGGGAACAATTGCACTGGGGAGACGAGGCAAGTGTGGGTCACGTCAGCTTGTCTGACCCCAATGTTTGTGTGAGATACAGGGCAGGGATGGCTACTGACCGCAAGCATCTTTGGCACCTTCCTCAGATGAGGTTACCCTGCCTCGCTGGGCTGGGTATGAACATCCCCATCACTCTGTGATCTTGTCCCTTTGGGCTGAGGAACCTCTCCTGCCTCAGCCCAGGGCTGACCCAGCCCCAGAGCACACGTGGCACAGAGGAACCCGAATTATCCCATCTGCCTCCTGCTCTGTGTAGGCTTGAGTAAACCCGTGAGAGCTGGAGGAGGCTCCAAAATGGCAAAAATACATACGTGGAAAAATAGTTGCAGTTTTGGAGAATGAAAAAAAAAAAAAGTCGCATTCCTCCTTCTCACAACCTATCTTCCCTTCTGCTGGGTTTATTTTCCCTTTTTCTCCCACCTTTGGTAAGAGCTTTCTTCTCCAGTAACCCCAAATAAAGTGAGTGTGTTACTTGAGGGGCTTGTGGGAAAAATTGGAAACTTCATGGTGAGGGGGCCGAATTGCAAAATTTATCATTTTCTGGCAGAAAGCCACTCTCTTGACAAAAACTATTTGAGAAATTCTCCCCAGCTCTAGCTATAATGTGTTTTGGCCACCGTCCTGTATAATCACAGCTGATTATTTCTGAAGCACGGATGCTGCCTCATCTGAAATATTCCTCACGTCAGGAATGATCATGTCTTAGAACAGGTCTCTGCTGCTGCCTCCCATTCTGACCCTGCTGGCAAGGTGGGATGGTTCCCATCTACCCTGGACATCTCAGGTCTTAGGGGAGCAATCTGGGAGCAATCTGATATCTCTCTAAAACAAGGGACATTTAACCTGGTGGAGACCTTGGGTTTTGCAAAATTTCAGAGTTGCAAGGATGGTCTCATACCCCCCTTGGTCATCCCTACATCATGGTGTAAGAGAGCATGAGCTGGGCAGAGCAGGGCAACTGTTGAGCTTGAACTTTGCAGCAACACAGAGCTCTGGTTGGACTGACCAGCAGGTCCAGGGAGGTGATTCTTCCTCTGTACTCAGCACTGATGAGGCTGCTCCTTGAATTCTGTGTTCAGTTCTGGGCCCCTCAGCACAAGAAGGATGTTGAGGCTCTGGAGCAAGTCCAGAGAAGAGCGACAAAACTGGTGAAGGGGCTGGAGAACAGACCCTATGAGGAGCGGCTGAGAGAACTGGGGGTGTTTATCCTGGAGAAGAGGAGGCTGAGAGGAGACCTCATTGCTCTCTACAACTACCTGAAAGGAGGTTGTGGAGAGGAGGGAGCTGGTCTCTTCTCCCAAGGGACAGGGGACAGGACAAGAGGGAATGGCCTCAAGCTCTGCCAGGGGAGGTTTAGGCTAGAGATGAGGAGGAGGTTTTTCACAGAAAGGGTCATTGGGCATTGGAATAGGCTACCCAGGGAGGTGGTTGATTCACCTTCCCTGGAGGTGTTTAAGGCACGGGTGGATGAGGTCTTGAAGGGACTTGGTTTAGTGTTAAGTAGGAATGGTTGGACTCGATGATCCGATGGGTCTCTTCCAACCTGGTTGTTCTATGATTCTATTGATGCTTCTTTCCTTCCTTCTTGTATGAAGCTGTTGGATGGTTTGGGAGCTGATCAGAGCAACAGGGTCAGAGCAGAGCAAAGACATAGTTTTTCATTGACTTCTGGTGATGGGTTGATCGTGCAATTTAAAGCTCCTTTTGCTTATTCACCTTGAAGCAGCCGCCATGGGCATTTTGCAAAGGTTTTCAAGTGCCAGTGACAGCAGCACAACACTGATACTGTTTTATTGAGTTGCCTCTTCTACTGCTCCTGCCTTCCCCCTCCCTGCAGCCTTCTCTCCTCCCTGAACACCTGCCTTTTATCCAATTTAATTTTCACACCTCCTCCTGCTGCTGATGTCCTTGCCAGTTATCTCTGTGGTTATGCAGTGGGTGTCTCTTTCCTTTACTGGAGCCATTGCCTTGCAGACTCCCATCCCATCCCAAACTGACTTCCAGGAGCTCAGGAGCTGGTCCACAAGGTCTCAGAGCTGGTTCTGCCGTAGCTTCCAACTGTTCTGGGGGAAAGCACCTCAGATACCCACCAAGACTGTACTAAAGCATAAAGTTAACTTCAAATTAGGGCTGAAGTCATGTTGATTTATATGTAAACAGAACGAGTCTAATGAGGAATGGCTGAGAGAGAGTTGGGGTTGTTTAGCCTGGAGAAGAGGAGGCTGAGGGGAGACCTCATTGCTCTCTGCAACTACCTGAAAGGAGGTTGTGGAGAGGAGGGAGCTGGGCTCTTCTCCTAAGTGACAGGGGACAGGACGAGAGGAAATGTCCTCAAGCTCCACCAGGGGAGGTTCAGGCTGAACATTACCAAAAAAATTTTATAGAAAGGGTCGTTGGGCACTGGCAGAAGCTGCGCAGGGAGTGGGTTGAGTCACTTTCCCTGGAGGGGTTTAAGGGATGGGTGGATGAGGTGCTGAGGGACATGGGTTAGTGATTGATAGGAATGGTAGGACTCAACGATCCTGTGGGTCTTTTCCAACCTGGTGATGCTATGTTTCTATGAAGCCCTTTGTTGATGTAGTTGCCTTTGTGGTATCACCAAACTCGGAGGGTGGAGAGAATGGCATGTTCCTCCTCTGCCTCTGAGGACTTGTTTGGTGCAGCTGCTGTCACAAAAGCATCAGTTTGGATATCAATTACCCTGCTAGAGAAAGGAGAGAAACTTATTTTAACAGCTCTCTTTCAAGGTTTGATTATGAATATGGGTAGAGCGGTTAGCGTGGGTTTTCTCAGTGAGGCAAAGCCATTTCAATCACCATGCCTAAAGGATCCCTTAGACACATGCGTCACTTCTTGATGGCAGTGAACATTGTTTTTGATTTGGTTAAATCTGTAAAACATTTGTGTTCTTTTAGTCAGGCTCTTCTGTGTTTACTTTTCTCTTTGCTCCTGCTAGACCTGCAGACAGCACAGCAATTGGAAAAATCCTCGTGTGCTCTGGCTCGGGCATCACCACAAGTGCTAATGAAGTCGCAGCTCATGGGCCAGACAATTGCATTTCTATATCCCCGAAAACAGAGCCAGATTCTCCGGGGCCCAGTGGCCTCTCAGGCTGCATTTGGCATGTGTGATCTTTATGACTCATAACGGCAAAAAGGAAAGGACCCAGCATGAATCTCCTGTTCCCGTCTGAGCTTGCCGGATTGGCAGTTAAGTGGAGAGACAGAGAGAGTGATGTGCTCTTAACGGAGAAATCTGCGCTCATTTGATCAGAGTAACTAATGTGCCAACAGGGATGCTAGCGCTACCATCCCATTTGTCAGACTTGCTGTTACTTTTTACACAGGGCTGGAAAGGCAGAGTCTGAATAGCAAGAACCAGAAGGGCAGCAGGTTGTGCACAGCAATGTCTAGAGAGCAGCATCCTGTTTGTTATTAACCTCTGCTTGAGGAGTGCTGAGTAGAGGTTAATAACAAAGAGTGCTCCTCACTAGATGAGGGACCTATTCCCTTTCAGCTTGATGTCCAGTGCTTTGCTAGAGAGAATGTGGTAGCTTGTGTTGGACTCTGCCTTGTTTCCACAGAGGATTTTTCCAACTCAGCTCAAAACTGAGCTGGAGCTCAGCTTCGAGTTGCACTAGGGAGGTTGAGACTGAATATCAGAAAAAAAATATTTGCCCCTCCAGGCAGCTTTCCAGCCAGACTTCTCCTAGTCTGTAGCTGCTCAGGGTTGTTGTGCCCCAAGTGCAGGATCTGCCATTTGGCCTTGTTAAACCTCATCCCACTGGCCTCAGCCCAGCAGTCCAGCCTGTTCAGATCCCTTTGGAGCCTCCCCACCCTCCATCAGATCCACGCTTCCACCCAGAATATGGCACCTTCAGGGGTGAAGAGGCAACCTGGGTGAGCATCCAGGATTCATAGAATCATAGAACAACCAGGTTGGAAGGGACCCATCGGATCTTCTAGTCCAACCATTCCTATCAAACACTAAACCAAGTCCCTCAAGACCTCATCCCTTAAACCTCGTCCCTTAAACACCTCCAGGGAAGGTGAATCAACCACCTCCCTGGGCAGCCTATTCCAATGCCCAATGACCCTTTCTGTGAAAAACTTCCTCCTAATCTCCAGCCTAAATCTCCCCTGGCGGAGCTTGAGGCCATTCCCTCTTGTCCTGTCCCCTGTCCCTTGGGAGAAGAGCCCAGCTCCCTCCTCTCTACAACCTCCTTCAGATTCCTTTCTCTCCTGCCCATTGTCACGGTCCCAGTGATCTCTGTTATTGCCTTGTGTTACCTCTACGGAGATCTGAGCTCGGGTAATTGCAGCAGGGCAGCACGTGTGCTGCCTACTCCCAATAACACCAGGACAGTCCCCTCCTCAGCCAAAACCTCTGTGTGAACACGTCTGCGGCCCCATGCTGATTTATTCAATAAAGGAAGCAGTCGGAGACGATTATGAGGGACC
This sequence comes from Coccyzus lansbergi, assembly GCA_033558105.1. Lineage (NCBI taxonomy): Eukaryota > Metazoa > Chordata > Aves > Cuculiformes > Coccyzidae > Coccyzus > Coccyzus lansbergi. The sequence goes on along the minus strand of JAUMJK010000750.1, from coordinate 975,281 downwards.
TTGATCAAAAAGACAGAGGTTATCCTAAGTGGGAGGAAGAAAAGCTGATGCTGGCACAGCAGGGCTGTCTGCAGCTGGTAACCTGCCTTACATCTCCAGAGTGCCCTTTCTAACTGAGGAAGCAGGGAAGAGGGAAAATTGCTGTCTCTCTGCAAGGATGAAAAGAAAACAAAGTATGAATGGTCATAATTTAGTGGGCTCTTGGGTAAATTTGTGTTTCATACTGATTATTGAGTGCATTCCCTAATTGCAGCAATAAAAAGGAATAGTCCATCTTCTAAATGCAAACGGTAGTGCTGATTGTTATTTAATTAGTTGATTCCAGTGGTCGAGGGGTGAGCGTGGAATTACAATTGCAGCTTGTATTATTTCACTGAGATTGCTGAATTAATTAGGAGAACAATGGGATTCTTCATCGTTGATGTCTTAAGAACTTGTGACAATAACTTTTTAGCAGGAGGAATAATAAACAGCCGTAATGGGTTCTTCTCCCGACGCATGGAGACCTGCAGAGAGACAGAGAGAACTCTAGTGCCCCTGTCCCCTCTTTCCTCCTTCACTGTCCTTCCTTGTAGAAGGTGAGTTGTTTACAGTGAAGTTTATAGTTTCTAGGAAGAGCATCAGAGTAATGCTTTCAGAAAGAAGAGGCGTCTCTGCCACTCTGCATCCATAGGAGTAGGTGTGCTTGGAACAGCAATAGCTCAACATCAGGTGCCGGAGCAGAACTTGCTGTTGGGATGACAGAAGAGAGAGGAGTCCTACAGCATGGAGGGAGAAGCAGTGTTCATGTCTTCCTTACAGCACAATGCTCATCTTCATCTTTCCTGCCTCCAGAAACACCTTACAGCAGCTTCCAGTATGGAAAAGGGCTCAGGGAAAGCTGGGGAGGGGCTCTTGATCAGGTAGGGCAGGGAGAGGACGAAGGGAAGAGATTCAAGTTGCAAGAAGGGAGATTGAGATGAGATTTTAGGAAGAAATGTTTTGCTGTGAGGGTGGGGAGGCCCTGGCCCACGTTGCCCAGATCAGGGGTGGCTGCCCCATCCCTGGAGGGGTTCAAGGGCAGGTTGGATGGGGCTTGGAGCCCCTGATGCAGTGGGAGGTGTCCCTGCCCACGGCAGGGGTGGGACTGGATGGGCTTTGAGGTCCCTTCTAACCCCAAACCATTCCATGATTATTGTCCAGTCAAGGCTGAGGAAGCTGCTGAAGCACCTGTTTGCTGCCGAGCAAACTCCCGTGAGTTCACTCTCTCGTTTGCTGTTATCATGCTTTGAACCAGTGTGCAGCAGCTTAGTGGTTGCAGGACTCATGTGAGGTGGTTGTGTCAGCATCAGAGAAGGGTTGCAAATGAGATCTGGAGCATCCATAATAAGTCAAGTTCAGAAAAAAAAAAATCCCTTTGCTGCATTTGCTGTGCAAGATTTTCTCTATGATGAGAGGTGGTTTGGAAAACCATCAGGGAAACACAAAGTAATTCAAAGTCAAACTTGAGTTGCTGACGTGGGTTAATTCCTAACTGTCGTGGAAAAATAGCCCGTGGTATTCATTGTCATACAGAATAATTGAAGCTGAGAGGAGATATTTATGTGGCTTATCAGACTTTTTACAGAGTTGTAAGCGTAAAAGCATAAATGAATAGAAAGTTATAAGTTCTTATGCTTCAGGATATGACCTAACTGCTGCTTAATGAGTGCTGAGCAGAAGCTTAACCGCAGGATAAGCTGTGTCTGCTCTGCTTTTGCACTTTCTTGTTGAGTACTTGGTGCTGGCTGCTATCAGGCCAGAGAGACCACGAGTCTGTCCCGAGAGAAGCTGGTTCCGTTTGGGGAGGTGCTGTGTTCAATCTAATGATCTGCTGACCCTCCACCCCAGAAGGTGCTGCCTTCCCGGGCATCCTGCTGCGATGCTTTTCTACAACTGAGGAAGAATTGGGTAATCACATGCCTCATTCTCATTGCTGCATTAGTTGAGTTTGGTTTGCATCCATGTAGCCAAGAAAATGAGGTCTTGTCCTTTCCCATCATCATCCAGACGCGCTGCCTGGGAATGCAGGCTTGTGGGAAGATGTGTTTCCCTGAGGGCTGCTAATGACCTGCAAAAAAACTATTCCTGAAGTGAAAAATGGAGCAGTCTTTAAGAACTGAGACAATTTGCAAACGTGTCCATGAAACGGGCATTGAGATTTTCCTCTGAAAACGTTCGCTTTATTGGGTTTTTTTCCCCTCTTTTTTATTTTATCGAAAATGTGTTTCATGTAATGGCCTTTTGGCTGGTTTATTGTCATATGGCTTTTATTGTAGCTGAGTGGGGTTATTACAGCCTTGGAGTAGAAGAAAACACAAAACAGGTTTTCTGAAAATACATGAGGGGCATTATTATGTTAAAGTAATCATCTGTCCTGACTGAACTTGGCTTCCTCCTTCCTGGGTGCTCTGCAGAGAGTTGTTCCTTTCTTGTGTACATCTTTGTATTGTCAGGATTAATTTTGCAGAGGGAGAGGTCTTCATAAGCAAAGTGTTAGCCTCTCTTTCTGTTTTATAGGCATGAGGTTAGGATTTTTTTTTTCTCTCCCTTGCAGAAATACTGTGGCTTGAATCTATGACATTGCTCACTTGCTGCCCTTCCAGGGCTGCTACCAACCTCTCTGGTTTCTCTTCTCCTTTTATATATGAGTTTACTGTGTTGGTTGGAAGTACTTTAAGGAAGGATAGTTTCCTCCCCTGTTACTCCCTTGTAGGAATTTGCAGGGGCATCTTAGTTGGAAAGGTATCATAAAATCATAGAATCACCAGGTTGGAAGAGATCATCGACCACCGGATCATCGAGTCCGACCACTCCTATCAAACACTAAATCATGTCCCTCAGCACCTTGTCCACCTTTCCCTTAAACACCTCTAGGGAAGGTGAATCAACCCCCTCCCTGGGCAGCCTCTGACAGTGCCCAATGACCCTTTCCACGAAAATTTTTTTCCTAATGTTCAGCCTGAACCTCTCCTGGTGGAGCTTGAGGCCATTCCCTCTCGTCCTGTCTCCTGTCCCTTGGGAGAGGAGTCCAGCTCCCTCCTCTCCACAACCTCCTTTCAGGTAGTTGTAGAGAGCAATGAGGTCTCCCCTCAGCCTCCTCTTCTCCAGGATAAACACCCCCAGCTCTCTCAGACACTCCTCATAATGCCTGTTCTCCAGCCCCTTCACCAGCTTTGTTGCTCTTCTCTGGACTTGCTCCAGAGCCTCAACATCCTTCTTGTGTTCAGTTCTGGGAACTGAACACAGGATTTGAGGAGTGGTTTCACCAGTGCTGGAGAAAGGTTGATGTACCCCCAGTTCCACAACTGGGCTGGCTGCAGTGGTCCTGTGGCCACCAAACTAGCAAAATCGAAGCAAAATCTCCCTCTCTGCTCCCTCGGGGCTGTCGTAGCTGGCAGCTCACTGAGCTGGCAACTCCCCTGCCAGGGCAGTGAGTGCTGAGATGGGCGATACTGAGCAGAGTCAGATGGAAAATGATCTGAATGAACAGTATGGTAAATATTCAAATGTTTACTAGGGTGCCCCTAGGCAGGTGCTTGTTTTCATCTACTCAGATGAATTGCATCCCCTGCTTTCACAACCATCCACCTTCTCCCTCTCCACCTCCCACATCTCCCTACCCTTCTCTTTGGCACGGCTCAGCTCTCCTGCTCCTGGCTCATCCCAGGGGCTGTATTTCACCTGCCAGCGAGACCTCTTCACTCTGGCTGTGCTTCAGCTCAGCTTTTAGCCAGGCTTGAGTAACTGCGTGTACCTCAGCATAGCCAGGAGCTTTAATGAAGGAGATTTGTGCCAGAGCAGGGCCTGAGCCACTGGAAAGGGAGCAGCGTGTGCAGCCCTGGCCCTGGATGCTGCAACCACAAACAGGATATTCTCCTTGTACCTTTGACCCAAGCATCCCATGGGAGAAAAGAGGATGCTGGTGGCATTTTGGGATGTGGGAGCCATGAGGAGGGAAGTTTGTCAGCTGATGAGGAAGGGATAGTGTTGGGGACAGGAATGGAGAAGGAATCTCCATGTGGGAGGGGAGAGGGAAAGGCTGAACAACAAGTGGGACTCTGGGGGAGCCTTTACTTACTTACTTCTTCAGGTTGGAAGAGGCCCACCAGATCATCGAGTCCAACCATCTCTATCAATCACTAACCCATGTCCCTCAGCACCTCGTCCACCTGTCCCTTAAACACCTCCAGGGAAGGCGAGTCAACCTCCTCCCTGGGCAGCCTGTTCCAATGCCCAATGACCCTTTCTGTGAAAAACTTCCTCCTAATCTTTAGCCTAAATCTCCCCTGGCGGAGCTTGAGGCCATTCCCTCTTGTCCTGTTCCCTGTCCCTTGGGAGAAGAGCCCAGCTCCCTCCTCTCCACAACCTCCTTTCAGGGAGTTGGAGAGAGCAATGAGGTCTCCCCTCAGCCTCCTCTTCTCCAGGATAAACACCCCCAGCTCTCTCAGCCGTTCCTCATAAGACCTGTTCTCCAGCCCCTTCACCAGCTTTGTTGCTCTTCTCTGGACTCTCTCCAGAGCCTCAACATCCTTCTTGTGCTGAGTGACCCAGAACTGAACACAGGATTCAAGGAGCAGTCTCACCAGTGCCAAGTCCAGAGGGAGAAGATTCTCCCTGGACCTGCTGGTCATGCTGTTTCTGATCCAAGCCAAGATGTCCTTGGCCTTCTCGGTCTCCTGGGCCACTGCTGGCTCATGGCTTTGGGACAGGCGGCGTGGAGAGGAGGCTGTTCAAGAGCCGAGTGGATGGGTTTGGGCAGGATTGTCCCTGTCAGATCTGTCCCTTTATCAACATTTTGGCAAAGTCCAAAATTTCCTAAGCCTCAACTGTGATCCAGGAGCCAAGGAGAGAATATGTGCCTGTATGTGTATGTACAGGGAGAGGGAGGTGAGCCGTGGTGGGTGGTTAGGGTGAGGGCATGTCCATGGGGTGCCTAAGTGAGAGAGAGAATTCAATTTCTCCCCCCCTCACTGTGTTTTTGATGTTAGAATGCTTCAAGCTCTTTTAGCTCACATAAGAAGGAAGATGCTTGTGGCATCGGTTTCTTCTCTTTACTCAAAATCAGTTTGAATTAAAGGGCAGGAGAGTTTGCTGTATCTTTTCTTTGGTTTCCCCCTTCTCTTCCTCACTTCTCTCCTCTTAGTTTCTACTTGCACCTGACAAGCAAACGTCTCCCTTCCTTCTCTGCAAGTACCTTTTCTCTCTCCATTCTCATCAGACTCCAGAACATCTCTAATCTCTCTTCCCACACTGATAAGTCAGATGAGTTGTTCTTCTCCCCAGCCAGCAACAGCTCAACTTGGACGGGGCTGAAGGGCAGTTTTGCTTGGGCTGTGATTGACAAGGGAACTTTGGGATCTTGCAGGCTGTGTTGATATATTTCCCTCTTTTTACCCTCCCTTCCTCTGGGATTTTGACACCTGCTGGAGAAAGGGCAACCAAGCTCCATTCCCGGGGAAGGAGGCTGCGACCTGACAGGGGCATGGGTGAGATCAAACTTGCTGAGCGTTGTTGATCATGAGTCCATCAGCCAGGAACTGCGGAGATGAAGAAACCTCAAGGGAGAGTGGGGTGAACTGGAGAGGTGAAGAAAAGAGAGCTGCAAGGAGAATTAAAAAAAAAATATAAAAAAAGAAGAATGGCACCCTGGAGATCTGGAGAAGAGCCAGAAAGCACAGTGCACAAAATACCAGGGAACTGACAGTTAATTCAGTCTCCAGGAGACGAAAGGGGAAAGAAAAAGGGAAAAAATGTCTTTGTTGCAAAGAAGCAAGTGATACAGAAGAGTTTATGGTGGAATGGAAATACGTGACATCTTCCCAAGTCCTGGGTTTTCTCCTCTTTCTACAGCAGTATTGTCCTGGTCAGTGGAGATTGCATCTTCCTGAGGGTGTGAGGGAAACCCTTGTCCAGGAGCTGTTCCCTGGCAGCACAGGGAGGTTCTAGGTTAAACAAAGATGCTGGAAGAAATACAAGAGCTGAAGCTGGGCCCTCAATAGGAGGCTGATCGCAGTTACAGTGTGAAGCTGGGGCCTGGGGTGTCTGGTTTTGCTACGGACTGGGATGACCCCCTTCAAATGGTCACCAGTCCATTTCCCTTGTCTGGCACTGAGATCAAAGTGTGAGCATGGGTTCATGTGGGCAATGTGGTTTCTTGCTGCTGTGTCTGATTCTGTCTTTGAGAGGAAGTGCACTTTGCCCTCTGGTCTGTCTTCAGGCTTTGTTTGCTGCTCTTTTCTCCTGCTGCCTTCCCGTATGATCGAGCTTCTGGATTTGCTGAGCCTTTGCCCTCTCCAGGGTCTGTTCCTCAAGGAATCACTGGGAGTTGTGCTTATGAAGAGCTAATGCTGACTTCTGATTTGTGCATCACGTTTAGTTTTGAGGGATAAAATGAATCTTCTGTCTCCAATGATGGAAAACCTTGCGTTATTCCTGAAGGTGACACGTGTCCCCGGGAGCAAGAAGCCTAAAGACAAGTCACGCTGGAGGGGAAGAGAAGCTATATAATTGCATTTTCTCTGTCCTTTGAGTTGAGAGTTCCTACAGCTCTGAGCTGGAGCTTTTGGAGCAAGCAAGTTGAGGCATATGGTGACTCACCTCACACTGAGCTCGTCCCTGCTGTTCCTACCAGGAAAACATTGCTGACAATTAGGAACAACTGCTCCAGCCCTGTCTGCCTCTCCGAAGGCTTCCTGGCAGCTGGATCTCTGTGGGCTCTGCTGCAGGACTGGTGCTCCCTGTTGGAGCAACACCTGTTCCAGCTTCTCTCTTCCCAGGACCTGCTCCAGGGCTGCCTGCACGGAATTGTCTCCTTAGCTCCCCCTCTCCCAGGTCTCCAGGAGCACCAGCTGCTCCTCTGTTGATGTCTCCATATATGACTCTTCCAAGCTAGCACCTCCCCCTTCGCTGTAATTGCTAGTTGCTGAATAAGCTACAGTTTCTGTATTTTCAGCTTAGAAGCTGAGTCCTTTCCTGGAAGAATCCCCAGTTGGGTTACTGGGGTGCTTTAAACTGCATGAAGCCATGGGACTGTAGGCAGAGACCAGAGTGCAGTGAAGATTCAGCTTGCTTAGTGCTGGAATTCCAGAGTCAGAGTAGCACAGAGGGTTTAACAGCTTTAAGCTGGAAGGGGGAAGGAGGAGATGAGATCTTAGGAAGAAATGTTTTCTTCACAATGAGGGTGGAGAGGCCCTGGCCCAGGTTGCCCAGAGCAGTGGTGGCTGCCCCATCCCTGGAGGGGTTCAAGGGCAGGTTGGATGGGGCTTGGAGCCCCTCATGCAGTGGGAGGTGTCCCTGCCCATGGCAGGGGTGGGACTGGATGGGCTTTGAGGTCCCTTCCAACCCAAACCATTCCATGATTCTGTGTCCAGGTAGTTCGTTCGCTAGCCAAACAGCCACTCTCTCCTCTGACAGGAATATAGAGCCAATGGTTCTTTTTCACTCTGTCTGAAATTGCTTTGTAATAACAGTAGGAGTTGGAGAGGCATTTTTATTGATTAAACAATTGAGGCTATCTGTCTTTTACAAAACCTAAAATATAGAGGTGTCTTTTGCTTCCTGTGTACACATTATACACATTTATTACATGCAGCAGTCTCTGTAATCAAGCTGATGTTTATGATGGACTGGTTTATAACACCAGATTGAGATGGTATAATGTGTACTAAAATGCTAAGAAAGCCTGATGTAAATATGCTGAATTACACGAGCTGGAGTCAAGGCAGGGAGGGAGGGAGGCCAGAAGCCAGCTTCTTGCAGGAGGGATGGGATGTGAGTGAAGAATTACTTCTGAAATACACAGTCCTATGCTCTCTCTCAGCAATGCAACAGTGATTTCGAAGACTTCCCTTTGATCAATCACCATTTCAGCTATTGGAAAATTTGTAGCTGCTCTGTCTCTCGACCCCTTCTGCCACTGGTTCTGGGCGACTGCAATGTGGATGTTTCCCCGAGGCAGGAGACACCAGAGGTTCGAGCTCAGCTGTGCAAAAGAGGGGCACACAGCTCAGGCTGCTCACCTCATTCCTCTTCCTTGTTTGGTTTTATCGCTTTCTAGGTGGTATCCATGATGTGCCAGTCCCAGAGCATTGATAGAGATCTCATCTTTTTATTTGTGTGTTTGTACTAGCTTGTATAACTGAATGCTTGGGAATTATCTCTGCCTTCATTGACTCTTTGAGATGTTCAGATTTTCCTTTTTTTTTTTTTTATTTCCTTTGCTCTTCTTCTCTGAGTGGGCACATCAGCATTTTTCCACAAACAGGAACATGTGTATGATGGAGTTGGGATGCCTTTAGGCACGTATGGACTTTCTGAGGTCAGATACTGAATGAGTTTGCCTGCCCTTTTCCAGCAGTCAGATATAAGAGCTCTCTGAGCTGTGTGTGTGTCTGACTCAGTCCCCAGGGAGCTCTGGGCTGGCAAAAGGGATTTATTTTGGCCGGCCCGCAGTGCGTTTGCTGTAGTAAGTGTCCTTCAGCAGGCTGTGTTTCTTCTTTGTTGTGCACTTGCAAGCTCCCTTCTCTGCCTTCCCCAGCAAGGAAATGCAATCTGGGAAGGGACCCAAGCCTTCCCGAGAGTGAGGAGGCGAGTGATTTGTCCAGATAGAAGTGAAGCAGCTTCAATTTGACTTATTAAATGATCATTTAGATTGCAGCACTTGGTCCTGCCGGGCTTGTTGTGGTCCTGCAGGGCTTCTTTGGGAAGTTGTGGCATATAGAATCATAGAATCACCAGGTTGGAAAAGACCCACCAGATCATCAAGTTCAACCATTCCTATCACACGCTAAACCACGGCCCTCAGCACCTCGTCCACCTGTCCCTTAAACCCCTTCAGGGATGGTGACTCAACCACCTACCTGGGCAGCCTCTGCCCACTGCACAATGACCCTTTTCACAAAATTTTTTTTTCTACTGTTCAGCCTGAACCTCTCCTGGTGGAGCTTGAGGCCATTCCCTCTTGTCCTTTCCCTTGTTACTTGGGAGAAGAGCCCAACTCCCTCCTCTCCACAACCTTCTTTCAGGGAGTTGGAGAGAGCAATGAGGTCTCCCTTCAGCTTCTTCTTCTCCAGGCTAAACACCCCCATCTCTCTCAGCTGTTTCTCTTGTTCTCCAGCCCCTTCACCAGCTTCATTGCTCTTCTCTGGACTCACTCCAGAGGCTCAACATCGTTCTTGTGGTGAAGGGCCCAGAACTGAACACAGGATTCAAGGAGCGGTCTCACCAGTACAATATAGATTGAAGAGAAACCAGTTCAGCAATGAAAAGCCTTTGTAGATGTGTTTGTTTATGTGGTATCTTAGGTGCACAATATGTCTGTGTGCGCCACAGCCACCTCCACCCTAAAGTGAAGGGCTTGGCTGAAAACACTGTGTGTGGCACATGTATATGTGTTGCTCTGTTCTCTCTGCGTGATGTGTTGAAGGAATATTGGATGTAAGCCTGGACTGGGACCTTACGAGACATGCAGCCCCTGCAGTCACAGGTACCTGGCTTGGTAAAGCTTAGCAAACACCATCTCAAAGCTGCTATTGTTTTGGGTTTTTTTTTCCCTCCCTTTGTTAGTTTTTGGGAAGGCTGTTATAGATCCTTGCTGCTCTAATGGCTGGGAACGCCTTCAGAATGGCACCTGAAATCAATTCAGAATTTGCTTAGCCCCACTAGCTTTTGTGTCATTATTATCCTTGGACATAAATAGTCATATAGAGGAGTTGTCCACTGAACTAATCTTGGTCTATAATTGTGCAGGAATGCGTGCATCGGAGTAGCACGTGTCTCCAAGCATTCTTGGCTTGGGTTTTGCTTAAGAGTCCCTTTCGGCATGAAGTAAAAAAGGTGCCCTTGCCACTGCAGGGGATGATTTACAGCTCCACAGAGCCCCCTCTTCAAAAGAACTTGTCAGGCTTTCCTGGGTTAAAATGATAACGAAGAAAAAAAACAAATACAAGTGAAGAAATAAGAAAGAGGTGTCTTGTGAAGAATGTTCTTTAATGGAAAATGTCTTTTTTGATGTGATAATCGTGCGTGTGTGTGAAGTCGTAGCACAGCTTTGATTGTTGCATGGTTTAAAAACTTTGTCTTGTCCTAGAAATGAGGAAAAGAAGTGATACCGGTAGAAAGAAGCATGTCTGCTACTTTGGATGGAGGTCGTCTGTCTGGTTTCTATGCTGTGAGGGTGGGGAGGCCATAGAACAGGTTGCCCAGAGCAGTGGTGGCTGCCCCATCCCTGGAGGGGTTCAAGGGCAGGTTGGATGAGGCTTGGAGCCCCTGATCCAGTGGGAGGTGTCCCTGCACATGGCAGGAGATGGATCTAGATGATCTTTAAGGTCCCTTCCAACCCATCCCATCTCATGGTTCCATGGATCTCACTTGGTGGCAACCAGAACCTCCAGATTCCATCCCTGGAGGGGTTCAAGGTCAGGCTGGATGGGGCTTGGAGCCCCTGATCCAACAGGAGGTGTCCCTGCCCATGGCAGGAGTGGGACTGGATGGGCTTTGAGATCCCTGCCAACCCAAACTGTTCTATGATTCTATAATTTTTTCAGTGTCCCTCCTCTGACTGTCTACCTAGATCTAATATTTGAGGGTCTTTTTAATTTGAACGCTTTCATAAAACACCTTTGGCAAGTGACAGTGGGGTCAAACCCGTGGGGCATGGCAAAGGGTGGCCAGAGGGCCTCAAGCTCCACCAGGGGAATGTCAGGCTGGACATTAGGAAAAAATTTTTTACAGAAAGGGTCATTGGGCACTGACAGAGGCTGCCCAGGGAGGGGGTTGAGTCACCTTCCCTGGAGGGGTTTAAGGGATAGGTGGATGAGGTGCTGAGGGACATGGGTTAGTGATTGATGGGAATGGTTGGACTCGATGATATGGTGGGTATCTTCTGACCTGATGATTCTATGATGGTATATGTGCAGGTGAGGATGAGGTCCAGGTATAGAACTTGGCTGGTGGAGGGCTCGGCAGGGGCACCAGCAGCTACTTTGTGTGGAGGGGAGAGGCAGGAGCTTCCCTTTGGCTTTCAGAGAAGGCCTGCAGGGATTAGAGTGCTTCCCATCTTATTCCTGCAGTGATTTGGGACTCATCAAGTCATCTTTATTCGGCTGCAGCGTTTCTTGGTTTCTAGTCTTGCTATGTCTGCCTAAATTGGGTACTGCAACAGTTATATATGTTAAAATAAATGAACTTTTCACGGCAAAAGGGGAAGAGAAGAAAGACAGATGAACCCTCAGTAACAGCTGTTTGGAGAAAGAATCCCACAGAAGCTGCTCCCTTCACTAATTAGAAATCTGCTTGCTTTTAGGAAGGGTAACGTCTATGTTCTTGACTCCTGTTCTCGCTTCTAATTACTTCTTGGAGAAGTGAATAAAGACACAGTTTCATATGTTTTACTTAGAGTTGCTGAGGCAGAGAATGTTGGGTGGAAATGTCTTCTGGAGACAGGAAGGAAGGGAAAAGAATGAAATAAAGATGTTGGATGTGGTTACTGACGCTTAAATTTGAGGAAAGGGGAATTGTGTTTATTCCAGCAAGAGCTGCATGAATATTGGATTAGAAGCAGTGATAGAGCTGTTACGTGGGATCTTCTGGGTCTCGGGGGAGAGGCTGCTGTTCCTTAGAGAGGACAAATCTGTAATGAACTGGTACTAGTGGAAGATCACATTGAGAGATTGCAGACAGCCCAATGGCTCTGCTGTAAAGGCAGACAGCAAGCAGCTCCCTTTCTCTGCGAATGAGCTTTCTTGCTCAGTGGCTTCTCTGTAATTTGAGTAAAAAAAGGGTGGTGGTTGTTGCAATAGCTGCATCCAGCCAGGGGAGAATGAGGGATGCTGGGCAGAGATTTAAGGAAGAGCAAGATCATGCATAGGTAGGTTCAATATTAAGTTTACAAAATGTTACTGAAATTAAGAAAAAAATAAAAATAGAGGAGAGCCATGAAGTTGGTGAGAGATTTAGAGGGGAAGCCGGTTGAGGAGCACATGATGTCATTTGGTCTGTTGAGCCTGGAGAAGAAGAGACTGAAGTGAGACATAGAATCATAGAACAACCAGGTTGGAAGAGACCCATCGGATCATCAAGTCCAACCATTCCTATCAGAAGATGGAGGTCTCCGACTTCATCCCCGAGACCCCCAGCGCCAGTGTTGGGGAAGCTTCTCAAATTAATTACAATATGAGGCGAAGAAAACCATGAATATGTAGTAGGCGCTTATGAATCTTCATGGTCTGCAGCTTCCTCACAAGAGGAGGAGGAGAAGATGCTGAGATCTTCTCTCAGGTGACTAATGACAGGACCTAAGGGAATGACAGGAAGATGCTAGGGGAGGGTTGGGCTGGACGTTAGGAGAAGATCCTTTCCCAAGAGGGTTCTTCACCCCAGGGCCAAACCTGATGATGTTCCAGAAGCGTTCGGCCAATGCCCTGAACCTCACAGTGTGTATGTTGATGACAGGAGTTAGACTCAATGTTCCTTGAGGATCCCTTCCAGCTCAGGACAATCTATGATCCTATGAAAATGCAAAGAGGTTTGAAACCACTGTTGAACAGAGCCTGTTGCAGGCTCTGGTGGGTGGCAGGGAACTGAAGGTGTAGCAGTTCTGCACAGCAGCTGAGGTGGGAGGGGAGGAAGGTGAGTCACGGCAAAGGCACCAATACCAACCTGCATGCAGAGGGCTCACTGCTTCACCTCAGATCATAGAATCATAGAATCACCAGGTTAGAAGAGACCCATCAGATCAAGTCCAACCATTCCTATCAAACACTAAACCATGTCCCTCAGCACCTCGTCCACCCGTCCCTTAAACCCCTCCAGGGGTCATTTACCTTGGTTCCTTCCCAAGGAAAGAAAAAAGTGGAAAGAATCTCAGATACCTCCATATCCAATTGTCATTGCTTGTGGTGGGAATTAACTGTCTAAACCACTTGGGAGGTCCAGGCTTAATGATTCCAGGCTTAGGGACATGGTTTAGTGTTTGATAGGAATGGTTGGACTCGATGACCCAGTGGGTCCCTTCCAACCTGGTTGTTCTATGATTCTTTGATTCTGATACAGAGGGAATCCATGAGTACTGTTTGATATCTGGTGAACAGCACAGCTTCTTGGCAGAACATTTTAGTAAATTCATCACAAAACAAACGCTTAGAAAAATGGAACATCAAAGCTAAAAATTGTAGAAAAGAGTAAATATGCAAGTTCGTCATCTTGGAGGAAAAAACCCAGCTTTGATTGTTTTCTATTAAGAAATGAGTCTGTTTTGAGATGTGTTTCATCTTTTTATTAAGGTTATAAATATTGAAATTGGAAGAAAGCATTTTATTCAGTCTGAAACAAACAATTTTGTCATCGCCCCAGTAGCTGGTGAGCAGCCTGTGGAGTATGGGCTGGGGGAGGGGGTCCTCGAGAGCTTCTCTCCGGTGGAAAAGGCACTTGGTCGTTTGCTAGCACGTGGTGGTCACGGCTTGAGTAAAGCCCCTCTCTGTCTCTGCTGAGCTTTATTAAGCCTTGAGCAGGTGATCGTTTGCAATCCAGCAATTCAATTACTCCAGGCAATAAATTTCCAGGTAAGTGTTGGAAGCTCCATCATTTGAAGTACCAATGTTTTTCTTTTTCCCCTCACGGTCTTCGAGGCAGTATCATCAGCTGGGGAAGCAGTGAAGCCTGATTTCCTATGGATTTCTTTCTCACGGTTGAATTCTTTGATAACTAAATAAGTGGGAGCTTTGACTGAACACCTCGGCCGCAGAAAAAGCTTCAGAAAAGCTGTGTTTGGGGTAAATTCTCTGAATAAGGAGTTGAGCTTGCATCGTATCCTGCTTGTCCATCAGGATGCTGAGACACCGGCTATTGTCTGTCAGCTATTTTTGTGAATCTCGAAGGATTTGAGGGAGCTGGCTCTGCCCAACGTGGCTGCAGGTGGTCACTGGGTTCATTTATGCTTGTGGGAGGCTGAGATCTGCTCGGGGGAGCTTGTTTCCATAGGAAAGCAAGTTAGAAATAGAGATAGGTAAAGAAAAAGTGGGAAGACCTACCTTTGATGTGACCCTGGTGGAGTCGGTGACATCATTTCTGGACTCGAAGCTGAAGAAGGAGCTTTTTTTTCCCACTTGGGAGATGGTTTCTTCTGGGAGTGTGTGAATAAACACGTCCATTAACGTGGTGACAAACAGGACTTGGCGAGCAGGGTGGGTAAGTGCAGTGCTTAAATTAAAGCTGCTACTTCACCGTGACCAGGGGATGGGATTTAAACGCATCAGTCCTTGTGTTTGGTGAGCACCATATCCACCGTTACCGGAGGGTTAGTTAAATGGCATGCGGCGTATTAAAAATGATCTATTTCTCCACTGTAGATGGAGTCTTTCTAAAAATCACTTTACCTTTCCGTGTTAGTCATTTCCAGGAGTGTGCTTAAACAAAAGCAGTCGTAGAAAGTGTCTGCGTGTCTGGGCAACAGGGAGGAAGAGGAGTGAAATATGTATTTCATCTCTCGCCTAGGAGCCATAAAGACGAGTTTCCATCTGCGGGACCTGTTGGTTGCCAGATGAATTCCCCTGGCTCCGAAGCTGATGGGATGGTGCTGGTGGTCTCCAGCTTTGCTGTTTAGAAGAAATAAAAATCATGGGGGGAACTTGGGGCACAACAACCCTATGCAGAGCTACAGACTGGGAGAAGCCTGGCTGGAAAACTGCCAGGAGGAGAGGGACCTGGAGGTGTTGGTCGACAGCCGACTGAACATGAGCCAACAGTGTGCCCAGGTGGCCAAGAAGGCCAATGGCATCCTGGCTTGGATCAGAAATGGTGTGACCAGCAGGGCCAGGGAGGTGATTCTCCCTCTGGACTCAGCACTGGTGAGGCCACTCCTTGAATCCTGTGTTCAGTTGTGGGCCCCTCAGCACAAGAAGGATGTTGAGGCTCTGGAGCAAGTCCAGAGAAGAGCAACGAGGCTGGTGAAGGGTCTGGAGAACAGGCCCTATGAGGAGCGTCTGAGAGAGCTGGGGTTGTTTAGCCTGGAGAAGAGGAGGCTGAGAGGAGACCTCATTACTGTCTCCAACTCCCTGAAAGGAGGTTGTAGAGAGGAGGGAGCTGGGCTCTTCTGCCAAGTGACAGGGGACAGGACGAGAGGGAATGGCCTCAAGCTCCTCCAGGGGTGTTTCAGGCTGGACATTAGGAAAAAAATTTTCATGCAAAGGGTCATTGGGCATTGGAATAGGCTGCCCAGGGAGGTGGTTGATTCCCCTTCCCTGGAGATGTTTAAAGCACAGGTGAATGAGGTCTTGAGGGACTTGGTTTAGTGTTTGATAGGAATGGTTGGACTAGAAGATCCGATGGGTCCCTTCCAACCTGTTTGTTCTATGATTCTATGAAAATCAGTATGGAAGAGCTGAGTGGCAGATCATTCTGTACAAATAACAAGTGATAAGCGGATAAGTAGTGGCCCAGGTAGGCAATTAACACTATTGGTTTAATTAACTGATGGCAGCGATCTCTTTTATGTAGAGATTTGCCTCCAGTCTTTATGTCCTTGCTGAAGGCTGGTGGGGAATAGCTGTGCAGGACAGACATCTTCCAAAATTAACAGTGACTTTCAAGCACGATAGGTGATTAATGAGGATTTATTGCTCTTGATGGACAAATGAAGCTCCTCCAGTTTTCTTGTGAGTGAGGTTCAGCTTTCTTTTCTCTGGTAAATGAATCATCTGCTCAAACTTTTCGAAGAACAGTTAGAGGTAAAGAAAGGGGAGAGAACTGGCCCCTTTCAGCTTGATTTATTATCTAACTCTTTTGTAACAAGATTTCCAGTGTTGTAAAATATTAAATACATCCTTATATTCAATATCACATTTTGATACATTTCATGCCTCATTTGCTACCGGAGTCAAGGACAACTTCACATTTTTCATGGCACAAGGCCCAGATTTGTCTATTTATTTATTTTTAATCACTTCATTTTTCTTTTTTTTTTTTTTTTCCTTCACCTGTATCAATTTGGATTAAATCTTGGCAACCATAGCAACCTATTCCGCTGGGTGGTTTCAGGTCTCTAGAACGTGGGAACTCTTTGACTTGGCTTATCCCCCTCGGGCTGCCGTGCGGGAGTGGTTAGCGGGGAATGGGCGAGAGATGCTTTTGTGCTGGATGTTAGACCGAATCAAGTGGTTTTGTGCTGGGTGTTGAACTCAGTCAAGCAGCTCTCTTTGTCACCGGCAGTGTCATTTTTAAACAAAATGCTGTTTTGTTTAACAGCTCACATGATATAATGAGAAGGATTAAGTGGAGTTTGCTGCCAGTTAAAGCAAAATGCACGTAACTGCTGTTAATTAGGAAAGGCTCAGTATTTGTCTTCACTTGGCTCTGTGTGGGAGGTTTTTGATTATTGCATCTCACATTGGGAAACAACAGCTGAATCCTGCTACCTTCTGTACCAAGTCCTTCATATCCAGTGACTCTGCAGGTAGAGGAGGCAGCTTGGGATGTGGCAGAGCCACTGCTGCGTCTTTATAATTGGAACACAGGCTCCATCCGACTTCAGTTGTTGAACATTGGGAGCATCCTTTGAAATTTCTGTGTTAATCCAAGGAGTTTCTACAAGGAGTTCGATAGGAGTGGTTGGACTCGACGATCCGGTGGGTCTCTTCCAACCTGGTGATTCTATGATTCTATGATACAGGACTGCTTTCCCACCTGGGCTCTGTGGGGGGTGTGTGTTGGCTAGGGGGTCAGAATCATCGAATCATAGAATCACCAGGTTGGAAGAGACCCACTGGATCATCAAGTCCAACCATTCCTATCAAACACTAAACCATGTCCCTCAGCACCTCGTCCATCCATCCCTTAAACACCTCCAGGGGAGGTGAGTCAACCACCTCCCTGGGCAGACTCTGCCAATGCCCAATCACCCTTTCTGTGAAAAACTTTTTCCTAATGTCCAGCTTGAACCTCCCCTGGTGGAGCTTGTGGCCCTTCCTTCTCGTCCTGTCACTTGGGAGAAGAGCCCAGCTCCCTCCTCTCTGCAACCTCTTTCAGGTAGCTGTAGAGAGCAATGAGGTCTCCCCTCAGCCTCCTCTTCTCCAGGCTGATTTCTCATCAGATGAAAGCTATTGACTCCGATTTTTCAGACAGGGACTGATAAAACGCACTGAAATTTCACAAATCCCCTTCCCCACTGGTCCTTCTCTGAAGCTGTCTGTTCTTCACTCTCAGCCTTCTCAAGCACTCAGAGATAGCCCAGTAGCCCAAACCACCACATTGAGCAGAAGGGTTACTCCTTCATTAAATCCATCTGGAAACCCATTCCACCAGAAAATGGAACACTTTGGGGGAGAACTCGACTCTCAATCCTTGCCCTGCATCCCTCCCCCTTACCTTCACTGTGGCATCTTATCTCTTCCTAAGTCAACGTAGAGAAATTGGTCTGTGCTCCCTCCGGAGGTGATTTCTCACGTGTGAGTCATCCTCCCGGGCTCAGACTTTCTCTTTACAAAATCCTACTTTTTCTTCCTAGTGGCAAGGTGACTCCAGTCTTTTGTCTAAGAAAGTACAGTAAGAGCCATTTACAAGGAGCTGGAGCTCAAGAAACTCTGCCTAAAAAATGAAGCAGATGTTCTTGAACAGTGAGGGTAATTAGAAACTGTAATATCACCCCTAAGGCTTGTGGTCAATTGTCCATGAATTGCAACTTTGCATTGCAATCGGATGCTTTTCCTGAAAGATTTGCTTTAGTTGGAATTGGAAGGAGTTCAAGAAGGCCCATGGCTGGTTGTTTTGGAAGGGGGCCTGGACAACTACAGGGGTTCTTTCTGATCTGTAAGTGGGAGCTGGTTTAGCAAAAGAGTCCAGTGTTCACAGGTTTTCTTCAACAAGCTCCTTTGAACTGCTCCAGGTTTGTCACAGAAGCCAAGTTCCTGAAAGAAGGGCAATGAGACTTGGAAGAGTTTGACTGGATTGAAAATCTTACAGCTAACCCCGTGGTGCTGTTGCCCTTCCAGTTATCAAGAGTTGCACATCTTTTAGAAGCACTCAGCACTCAGAATAAATCCTTTCAAGTTGAAGTGATAACATCTCCTAATGGGCAGGCACTCATCTGCCTTTAGGGACAGGTAGCACAGGACATAGAATCACAGAATGGTTTGGGTTGGAAGGGACCTCGAAGCCCATCCAGTCCCACCCCTGCCATGGGCAGGGACACCTCCCACTGGATCAGGGGCTCCAAGCTCCATCCAACCTGCCCTTGAACCCCTCCAGGGATGGGGCAGCCACCACTGCTCTGGGCAACCTGGGCCAGGGCTTCCTCACCCTCACAGGGAAATATTTCTTCCGAAAATCTCATCTCAATCTCCTCTCTTTAAGCTGAAAACCCTTCCCCCTCATCCTCCCCCTGCCCTCCCTGATCAAGAGCCCCTCCCCAGCTTTCCTGTAGGACTTGGTGCCCTCATGAGAGACTTTGAACCTTGGATCAATTGGCAGCAGAGTCTGTGAAAGATGAGGTCCACAAATGATAAACAAACGGTTTTTCTCTACAGAAAAGAGCTTGTGTGTGTACTGGAGAACTTCTAAGACTTTGGATCAAAAAAACTTCAAAGCCTTCCTTTTTAAATGAAAGTATCACGAGGAGTCAGGATCCTTATTAGTTTAAGGGGCTCTTAAAAATCCCGCTAGGTGCTTATCTGCCTCTTCTGATGGGTATTATCTTTTGCAAATCTGTCTCCCAGTACTTGAATCTCTCCTGAAAATGGAACTTCAGCTCCTAAATTACCTGGTTACCTGAAAACATCCTCAGTAGGATCAGCTTTCTCTAATAACCACGTCAATTAAAAGTGTGTCTGCATCCTGCTCTCAGCAGTGTGTGGCTGGGAGTGCGAGCGTTTCACCCAGCTTGCTTTTTATGATCCCCGCGCTTTACAAACGAAACAAAATTTAGTGAGGGAACCTGTCTTTGTTCTCCTTCTTCCTTACAGTAAACTAATTGAAAACAACATGAATGTTAATGATGCATTTCGCATTTGGAAGTTAGAGGGGTGATTAATACTTTGTACGTTGTATATTAACACCTTCTCAGGGGCATAATGAAGACAAAATATGTGCTCTGAGATGAGGTTGTTCATTGCGTGGTGTGTTTCTTCTGT
The DNA here is from genome assembly GCA_033558105.1 of Coccyzus lansbergi. Classification (NCBI taxonomy): domain Eukaryota; kingdom Metazoa; phylum Chordata; class Aves; order Cuculiformes; family Coccyzidae; genus Coccyzus; species Coccyzus lansbergi. Next base: position 956,142 of record JAUMJK010000750.1, on the reverse strand, counting down.
TCTACCATCCCTTCCCGCGCTGAAATACAAGCGTTACAGTCCAGAGGGTCTTGTTTCAAAGCATAATTTTAAATCAATCAATGAAATTTTATGTCTTAATCCTTTTTTCCCTCCCCTTTTGACTGGGTAGCCAAAACAAACTGCACGAAGGGAGTGGAGATGTAAGGAAGGCAGAGGACAGAACAGCTAAGAGGATGGTGTGAAGGGCCGATGATGCGACAGGTTCTTGAAGCCACCTCTTGATGTTGATGGAAATAATCTGTCATTGGAGCGAACGCTGATCAAAGATAACCTGTTAGAGCCCGGGAAAAGTTTTTTCCCCCCCTCCTCTGCTCCTTGACACTCTCTCCAACTCATGTAATGCTTTTTTTTTTTTATTTCTTAAGATCATTGTGATAAATTGCTCTTGTGAAGTCCCTGACATGGTGGGAGACTGAAGCTCTGAAGCTTCTGATTGATCGGTGAGGCAGTTGGATGCGCTGGGTGCATCCATGTGGTAAGCTGAGTTCAGCCTCCTCTGTCCCCTGTACTGGAACAAAAACTTCTATGGAAACTGGGCTGCTGTGACTTTTGGAGTGCCTGTAACTTTTGGAGTGCTCATGCTTCCCTGTGTGTCTACCCTGCAAACTGTGGCTCTTCCCTGAATTCAGCTGCGACTTGGGTGCTGTTGTGGCCTCGGCCTCTCTGTCTGGCTGTCCTGGCTCCTTGTCTGTGCCACATTTCAAAACCTCTTTGCTTCAAGGAGGGCTTTCAACCAAGCAGGGTTCTCTTTGATCAAAGCTGGGGGGTAACCTGTCTTTGGAACGGCACTGACTGGTGTCGCTGGCACCGAGCACCTGGCTTATAAACCACTTGCAGCCTTGGCAGAGGTTTTAGCTGAGCTGTGGATGAGCTGCGATTTGCTGCTCACTCTGCAACTTTGCATCCTAAAAGGGTTCAAAAGTTGCCAGCTTTTGTGGGGTTTGTTGCAGATGGTTGAATGGGTTTGTAATCTGAACAGAAAGTTCAGGTTCCTGAAGTCCTGAGTCTTTCATCTACTTTCCTTTCCTGAACCAACTCTGGTTTGTGAAACAAACCTTAGACACAACACGGAAACCACAAAGACATTAACAATGCCAGAGATATTTGCATTCATATGTTACTTCATACGCTAAGTCATGGCTGTCCCTACCTCCCAAGCAAGAGGTGGAATTGGATGGGCTTTAAGGTCCTTTCCAACCCAAACCAGTCTATGATTTAATCCCTGGACAATCTGTTCCAGTGCCTCCTCACTCTCATGGTGAAGAAAGTCTTCCTTATGTCTAATTCTCATGAACCTGCAAGGTCAATGAGGTTATTTGAGAAAGCCTCTTAAGCCCTTCAGGTAGGTGCATAGTACATTGGCCTTAAAGGGCCTGGTTATCAGACGATGCAAGATAAGTTAATGGGTCTGCAGCCTCGTGATGGAGCAAAACCTCAGTGCCACTTGGCAGCTGAAGCTGTGTCTGAAATCCCTTAGCCCTTCTGGCTATCCCAGGGAGCAGAGCCTCACACTTAGTGCAGGTGAGTCCAGCCCCTGCCATAGAATCATAGAATCACAGAATCACCAGGTTGGAAAAGACCCGTTGGATCATCGAGTCAAACCATTCCCATCAAACACTAACCCATGTCCCTCAGCACCTCATCCACCCATCCCTTAAACCCCTCCAGGGAAGGTGACTCAACCCCCTCCCTGGGCAGCCTCTGCCAGTGCCCAATGACCCTTTCCATGAAAATTTTTTTCCTAATGTTTAGCCTAAACCTCCCCTGGTGGAGCTTGAGGCCATTCCCTATCAGCAGTCATGGTATTTACCTCTTCCCGTGGCTCATGGACTTCCTGAGGACCAGGAAAGGTAATGAGCATCTGTGTATTTGCGTCCCTCAGACTAATAGGCTCTAGGAAATGACAATTTAGCACATTGTGGCCCTTCTGCTGTAATATTGTTGTCGTAGGTGGAAGCATGCGGTGGTGGCTGATTATGTAACTCCAGGAAGAGAAGGAGATCATGTGAGCTGTAACACATCTATAATTAAGTACAATCAGTGGCTATAAAACAACAAACACTTCTAAATGCCGTTCTTAGCCACAACTGACTTATTTTTCTCTTTTGCCAAAGTCATTAAAGGAGAAGGCACCAGCGGGGGGAGGTGGAGGTGTGGGGGACGTGTTTACATCAATCTGTTCTGTGTGCTTGAACCCTTCTTTTTGTTATTTTTTGATGAATGAAAATGTAAAGCCTGAGAATGAGTAGAAAGCCCTGGAAAGAACGGTCAAGTTCCTCCAGGCTGGAGGCAGCTTCCCCAGCACTGCAATTCCCACCACTTTATGATAAAGAACCCCGATTCCGATGTGTTTTTCCAAAGGGAGGGGGAATCAGCCTATAGTAATAATGGCTTTGCTAGTTCAGTATTTATCCTCTTTGTGAATGGCGATGAATGGAAATGTGCTTTATTCCATGAAAGACGTAAAATGCCTTTTTTTTTTCCTTCAGAACCTGACATATTTTTCCTGTCCTTGCTCCCCTTCTAAGCCTTTTTATCTGCTATTAGGCTGTGCATTTGCATGAAATCAGCTTTGTCTTTGTGTTTTGTCTGTAATGATCGTAGGCTCAAATTAAGGCCCCCGAGCTCCTCAATGACACATTCTACCTGCTTTGCTTGGCTCCGTTTCCCTGCTTTAGGAGCAGTAACCTCTGGCTGTCTACGTGATCTTAACCTGCGGTGGCTTGGCTGGGTCTTCACAGGATTCCTTGTTTGGGTCTAATTAATTAATCTGCCATTAGCAACACAGCCCAAACCACACTCAGGAGGCTGAGAGGAGACCTCATTACTCTCTACAACTACCTGAAGGGAGGTTGTAGAGAGGAGGGAGCTGGGCTCTTCTCCCAAGCGCTAGGGGACAGGGCGAGAGGGAATGGCCTCAAGCTCCGCCAGGGGAGATTTAGGCTGGAGATTAGGAGGAAGTTTTTCACACAGAGGGTCATTGGGCATTGGAATAGGCTGCCCAGGGAGGGGGTTGATTCACCTTCCCTGGAGGTGTTTAAGGCACGAGTGGATGAGGTCTTGCGGACTTGGTTTAGTGTTTGATAGGGGTGGTTGGACTAGAAGATCCGATGGGTCTCTTCCAACCTGGTTATTCTATGATTCTAACTGTGGACTTGGGTATCGCTCGTAGAAAAGAGCTGAAAATTAGAGTGATGGTACCAAGACGAACCATGTCATCTTTCAGGATTATGTAATAGAACAATTTTATCCTCCTTCTGTAATTTCCAGGCCAGCGGTGGTAGGAGGAAGGATTTACTGCTGCTCTTCTCTGGCAGGCAGAGTTCTTCCCCTGACCTTCTGCTCTAGCAGACATTCGAACCTGGCCATAAATCTGGGGCTATTGCTTCTCCCAGTCATCTTGGTGATCTCACTGCTGCCTTGTGCTTGCTGTTGCATATCCGTCTGTCTGCCTGCCGCTCCTCTTGCGCGCAGTTCCCAGTTTTTTGAGGGTTACAGGGCTGTGTCCTTGCTTATCGGTGGTTTGCAGGGTTCTGGAGGGCTACGCAAGGAAGGGAGTTATAGTTTCACAGGTTTGGCGGCAACCTGGTGTGCCACCTGATGTGACCTGAGGGAGCTGGCCTCTTCTCCCAAGTGACAGGGGACAGGACGAGAGGGAATGGCCTCAAGCTCCGCCAGGGGAGATTTAGGCTGGAGATTAGGAGGAGGTTTTTCACGCAGAGGGTCATTGGGCACTGGCAGAGGCTGCCCAGGGAGGTGGTTGAGTCACCTTCCCTGGAGGTGTTTAAGGCACGGGTGGATGAGGTATTGGGGGACTTGGTTTAGTGTTTGATAGGAATGGTTGGACTAGAAGATCCACTGGGTCCCTTCCAACCTGGTTGTTCTGTGATTCTGTGATTCTGTGATCTGGGAACGCAGATGAGGGGTCACTGGTTGAAGCTGGGTTACAGTGGACTGGGAAAAGGGGATGGTGCAGAAAACTCCAAGAGATGGAGCAGGAGCTGCCAAGGCCTGGATGCCATCTGTATCTTTGAAGTTGATGAGTATTTCCTATTAAAAACATGTTAAAGGAGGCTTTGTTAACACATTAACAGGCCTTCTGAGGAGTGGCTGAGAGAGCTGGGCATGTTTAGCCTGGAGAAGAGGAGGCTGAGGGGAGACCTCATTACTCTCTGCAACTACCTGAAAGGAGGTTGTGGAGAGGAGGTAGTTGTACTCATCTCCCAAGTGACAGGGGACAGGATGAGAGGCAATGGCCTCAAGCTCCACCAGGGGAGGTTCAGACTGGACATTAGGAAAAAAATTTTCACAGAAAGAGTGATTGTGCAGTGTCAGAGGCTGCCCAGGGAGGGGTTTGATTCACCTTCCCTGGAAGTATTTAAGGGACGGGTGGACAAGGTGCTGAGGGACATGGTTTAGTGATTGATAAGAATGGTTGAACTCGATGATCCAGTGGGTCTTTTCCAACCTGGTGATTCTATGATTCTATGTAAGGTCCTGAATTCCTCAGGTACTCATGGTGAAAGATTTCCCCAACCTTCTGTCTCTGGCACAACTGGTCCTCATCCTTCTCTGCTCTGGAGGTGTCCATGTTGTGCTCACCTGGTTGCCAGCTCTCAAAAGCCGGTAAGGATTGCTGATGGCATTACTTAATGATCTTGAGGTCAGGTGAGGTTATCTGATGACTACATCAACACTTCAAGTGTGAGTTTAAGTAGGAGCTGTAAGTGTTGTAACTATATACACAAATTATATATGTTCTATAATATCTAAATGATTATGACTTATGATAGTTAAAAGTACTCTTATAACAATTCACATTAAAAGTTTCTCTTTTGTGCTTTGATGCTGTAGCACAGAATAAATCCAAACTGTCATAATCCATAAGCATGTAGAACCTCTTTAACAGGCTGCTAGAGCTGCTTCCAGAACGATAACTCAGGCAATAAGGAGTCCCTAGATTCAGCTTAGCAATAGCTTGTAATGATTCCCAGGGAGTGATTTCAGCCTCCATAATCCTCCTAGCCATACCCACCTTGTCTGTGAGGAACCAAACCTGTCTCATCAGCAGTTTTGTCCTTGTATGAAAAGCTGAACACAGTGGTTTTGATGAGGAATGAAGGCTTGGAGAAACTTGATCCAGTGGGAGGTGTCCCTGCCCATGGGAGGGGGGTTGGAATTGGATGGGCTTTAAGTTCCCTTCTGACCCAAACCATTCCATGGGTCTGTGATTTGGGTTTTGTCATGGAGTCGGGCAAGGAGGAAGCAAAGGATGTTGAGGCTCTGGAGAAAGTCCAGAGAAGAGCAAGGAAGCTGGTGAAGGGGCTGGAGAACAGGCCTGATGAGGAGCGACTGAGAGAGCTGGGGGTGTTTATCCTGGAGAAGAGCAGGCTGAGAGGAGACCTCATTACTCTCTACAACTACCTGAAAGGAGGTTGTAGAGAGGAGGGAGCTGGGCTCTTCTCCCAAGTGACAGGGGACAGGACAAGAGGGAATGGCCTCAAGCTCCGCCAGGGAAAATTTAGGCTAGAGATTAGGAGGAAGTTTTTCACAGAAAGGGTCATTGGGCATTGGAATAGGCTGCCCAGGGAGGTGATTGATTCCCCTTCCCTGGAGGTGTTTAAGGGACGGGTGGATGAGGTCTTGCGGGACTTGGTTTAGTGTTTGATAGGAATGATTGGACTAGAAGATCCGATGGGTCCCTTCCAACCTGGTTGTTCTATGATTCTATGAAAGCTGGCTGGCTTGGCTGGCTGACTGAGCAGATAAAGATGCAGACCTGAATGTCATTTTAGAAACCTTCATCCAAAAAATTCAGACTCAGAGACACGATCAGGAAGAAGGCTCAGATCAATAGACTTTGAATGGATTCCTATAAAAAAAAGGAAGAATTTGAGTTTGACTTTGTCGGCACACTGCAGGAGAATCTAATCCATTGTCCCCAAAGGAGTCGTTGCAGCCCTTCTCTCATCAAGATACGCAGAGGTTTTAAAACCTGCCAGGTTTTAGCATGGTCGGAGAAGGAAAAAAAGGTGAGGAGGAGGAGGCGGAAATTAAACCACAAATGTTCATAATAAAATGGAAGTGGACAGAGAAGTAGAGAGCATCTGAATTTTGTCTCAGGAGACCAGTAACTTCGTGGGGCATATTTGGCTGTTCTCAAGTCTTCCGCCTGTGTGCTGGAAAGATCTGAGCAGGCTGAGGTCAGTCCAGCGTTGGGGTTTTGGTATGTTTTGCTGCCAAACCCTGTGATCCCCACCTCTCTAAATAAGAGTCATTTGAGCCTCTGAGGTGGGCACGGAGCGAACTTGGATAGAGCGCATGCCTGAATCTTTTGCTGGAGCAGGGCCAACCTGCCTTGCCTCTTGTCGAATCAAGCTTCTACAAGCTTATGTTCTGCAAACAAATAGGCTTTCCACCTTGAAGCTGGGTTCTGTGCGTGTGTATGTGAGAGAAGCTTACTCAGCACTGGTGAGGCCTCTCCTTGAATACTGTGTTCAGTTCTGGGCCCCTCAGCACAAGGAGGATGTTGAGGCTCTGGAACAAGTCCAGAGAAGAGCCACGAAGCTGGTGAAGGGGCTGGAGAACAGGCCTTATGAGGAGTGGCTGAGAGAGCTGGGGGTGTTTATCCTGGAGAAGAGGAGGCTGAGGGGAGACCTCATTACTCTCTCCAACTACCTGAAGGGAGGTTGTAGAGAGGAGGGAGCTGGGTTCTTCTCCCAAGTGACAGGGGCAGGACAAGAGGGAATGGCCTCAAGCTCCACCAGGGGAGATTTAGGCTAGAGATTAGGAGGAAGTTTTTCACACAGAGGGTCATTGGGCATTGGAATAGACTGCCCAGGGAGGTGGTTGATTCCCCTTCCCTGGAGGTGTTTAAGGCACGGGTAGATGAGGTCTTGAGGGACTTGGTTTAGCGTTTGATAGGAATGGTTGGACTAGAAGATCCGCTGGGTCCCTTCCAACCTGGTTGTTCTATGATTCTATGATTCTGTTGAGGGTTGTTTTTTTTTTTTTAATAGCAGTGTTGGTGCTTCACAGCTCCAGCTCCAAATCTCCTTACAAAGGGAGGCGTGACCTTGTCAGCATGTGCATATGTCACTGTGTACTCTGAGAAATTGTGGAAGGCATCTTCTCTCTAGGTAGTTTGTGAGGAGTAATTATGTGCAACCTTTGAATCCATGTTGGGACTCGTAGGCAAGCATGTGGCATAACTGAAAAGGTGTTTTTGAAGCTCATTTGGATAGATCCATGCAGCACCATGTAAGAAGACCTAGAAGGGAACGCTTCCCGTTTTCCACAGGGGTAAACAGTGGGAAGAAGAGACAGTTCAGCTATTTAAGGATAGGGAATAGGGCAGTTGTAGAGCTAAAAATGGATTTCTGGAGTCCCAATTCAACAGCCCAAACTATCACGCTGTGTGTGTTATCTTTTCCAGGCTTACTAGCAAGCACAAACATGTACCCACCCACACAGTTTTAATCTCAGTTGCTGTGTCAGACGTTGCTGATGGGTGAACCCTGAAAACTCCATGAGGCAATTTCAGAGGCATTGCCAACATTTCCCTGGCTGGTAGTGGAAGAACGGCCACCCTTTGGGTCTTCCAAACTGAGCTGGGAACCCTTGGAGAAACATCTGTTTTTTCTGGTGGTGGATTTCCTGGGAAGTGGATTTCCCCACAAGCAGCTGAGCTGTCATTTTTGCCCCTTCCTGCCCCATACAGAGCCAAAAATGGGAATGAAACCCTGAAATTTGTGCCTTGTCCTTATGAGCATGCAAAATCATAGAATCATAGAATCACCAGGTTGGAAGAGACCCACTGGATCATCGAGCCCAACCATTCTTATCAAACACTAACCCATGTCCCTCAGCACCTTGTCCACCCATCCCTTAAACCCCTCCAGGGAAGGTGACTCAACCCCCTCCCTGGGCTGCTTCTGACACTGCCCAATCACCCTTTCTGTGAAGAATTTTTTCCTAATGTCCAGCCTGACCCTCCCCTGGTGGAGCTTGAGACCATTCCCTCTTGTCCTATACCCCTTCACTTGGGAGAAGAGCCCAGCTCCCTCCTCTCCACAACCTCCTTTCAGGTAGTTGCAGAGAGTAATGAGGTCTCCCCTCAGCTTCCTCTTCTCCAGGATAAACACCCCCAGCTCTCTCAGACGCTCCTCTTCTTCAGGTGAGACTAGCTCCTCATTGTACTTGCCCAAATCTGCCTTGTTGGTTGGTGGATGCTTTCCTGAAGCCCCTTTCAGCACTGGTAGCCGCTCTAAGGTCTCCCTGCAGCCTTCTGTTCTCCAGGCTGAACAATCCTAGCTCTCCCACCTTGTCCTCATATAGGAGGTGCTCCAGCCCTTGGATCATCTTCATAGCAAGTCCAGAGAAGGCCATGAAGATGATCTTTTCTTAAAGAAATCTTGTCTCTAGTGGTTTTTGTTTGTTTTACTGGAAGGATGAGATGCCATGCAGTGATCTCAGTTCAACGCCCTGTCAACAAAAAACTTTCTCTCTCTTTGGGTTTTCATTTTCCCATCCTCAAAATGAGGATTGATAATTGTACCGAGGGGTTGTGAGAAGCAGCAGCATGTGAATCATAGAATCGCCAGGTAGGAAGAGATCCACTGGATCATTGAGTCCAACCATTCCCATCAATCACTAACCCATGTCCCTCAGCACCTCGTCCACCTGTCCCTTAAACACCTCCAGGGAAGGTGACTCAGCCACCTCCCTGGGCAGCCTGTTCCAGTGCCCAATGACCCTTTCCATGAAAAATTTTTAATTAATGTCCAGCCTAAACCTCCCCTGGTGGAGCTTGAGGTCATTTCCTCTTGTCCTGTTCCCTGTCCCTTGGGAGAAGAGCCCAGCTCCCTCCTCTCTACAACCTCCTTTGAGGTAGTTGGAGAGAGCAATGAGGTCTCCCCTCAGCCTCCTCTAATCCAGGCTAAACACCCCCAGCTCTGTCAGCCATTCCTCATAAGGCCTGTATGAACTCACATAACATGCACTAACAGAGGCAGAATATTTACAAATATTCTGGGCTGAGAAGGAATCTTTGCATCTTGTCACCTTGTGACTCTTGCAGGTGGCGAGCATGGGCCGCTCCTTGAATCCTGTGTCCAGTTCTGGGCCCATCACCACAAGAAGGATGTTGAGTCTCTGGAGCAAGTCCAGAGAAGAACCACGAAGCTGGTGAAGGGGCTGGAGAACAGGCCCTATGAGGAGCGGCTGAGAGAGCTGGGGTTGTTTATCCTGGAGAAGAGGAGGCTGAGAGGAGACCTCATTACTCTCTACAACTACCTGAAAGGAGGTTGTAGAGAGGAGGGAGCTGGGCTCTTCTCCCAAGGGACAGGGGATAGGACGAGAGGGAATGGCCTCAAGCTTCACCAGGGGAGATTTAGGCTGGAGATTAGGAGGAGGTTTTTCACACAGAGGGTCATTGGGCATTGGAATAGGCTGCCCAGGGAGGTGGTTGATTCCCCTTCCCTGGAGGTGTTTAAGGCACAGGTGGATGAGGTCTTGAGGGACTTGGTTTAGTGTTTGATAGGAATGGCTGGACTAGAAGATTCGATGGGTCCCTTCCAACCTGGTTGTTCTATGATTCTATGATTCTGTGACTGTTTGGAGAAGGCTACTGAGATCCCTCTCTAAACCCAGCAAATCTGCTGCAGGAGAATACACGCTACTTGACAGCCGTTACCGCCAAGCTTTGATACTCTATTTACACATGACAGAAATGAATTGTCGACACAGCAGATGACTAAACAGATTAGTTACCACGTTGTTAATTACCTTCATCCCAGCACTGTTCTGGACAAAGCTCTGAGGCAGAACAGTGACCTGACGATACCAGCGCTGTGTCGCCTGTCCTGAGCTGTCAGCATGAGAATTATTAGAATTGCTTCAACTGGTAAATCACTGGCAGCTGCTTTTGTTTGGTGCAAGAGAGAGCGTCTCTGTAGAAGAAAGTTGCCTCGCGTAACCCGTTTGATTTATGTTTACAAGGAATTGTTGGAGTGCCTTTTGAGTGACTTTCAATGGAGATGAGGATGTTGTTAAAAGACATTATAAACTCATTTACTAAATGCTAGTCTTTTCTGTGAGCGCTGGGTGAGAACTTAAGGTGTGAAATGTAAATGGCAGCATCTTCTAGACAGCGCAGGGCTTGTCTTAGTTTGGATGATGACAGGAGCACAGTATTTGGGGACAGGAACTTTAACTGGAGCCTTAAGCCTTTGGACATGGTTTAGTGTTTGATAGGAATGGTTGGACTTGATGATCTGATGGGTCTCTTCCAACCTGGTTGTTCTGTGGTTCTGATTCTCAGGGATTTCATTTACCATGCTGCTGTTGTTTGCATAAATCATAGAATCTTAGAGTCACCAGGTTGGAAAAGACCCACCAGATCATCGAGTCCAACCATTCCTATCAATCACTAAACCATGTCCCTCAGCACCTCGTCCACCTGTGCCTTAAACCCCTCCAGGGAAGGTGTCTCTATCCCCTCCTTGGGCAGCCTGTTAAATGACCTAGTCCAGCTATAGGCAGAGCATCAGGGTGTGGGTTTTACTGGGGTTAGAGGGTGGGAAATGCATTCCAAGTGCAGCTGGAAAAATGCTGCTCCAGGTTTCCAGCCTCCGGGTTATTCCTGGCCAGAGCTAATGATGATATATGAGTTTTACAGAACACTTTTCATCTGGAGACCTCAAAGCCCTTCGCTGAAGAGGTCTGCAACATTATTCTCACTAGGTACGGGTGGTAAAATTAATGCATTAAGAGAGAAAGTAGTTTAGCCAAGCAGCAGAAATGGGGAGGAAATCTCCATGTCCTGAAACAGTGCCATGCTTTACCTTTTTCAGCTCTTGGGCTTTGCTGGTGCTTTGTTTGCTAAGTCCAGCCTTCCTGTTCTGGAAGGTCAGCCAGCTTACACCTCTTGTTCATATATACTCGCTTGATTGTCTGTTAGCTCTGCGAGACCCCATAAAGCACCTTTAACCCCATCTCCCAGCCCCTGCTGTGTGCTTACCATGACAAAATCAAACACCAGTTTATCAGCATCTTCTTCCTTCTGCAGGGCAGCTGCTGTGAATACCACAAGCCAGTGCTTTAACTCTTGTAGTCTGCTCACAAAGCCAGGGTAGAGTTGGTGCAAGTATTTTTAGGGGCACGTGAGAGCTTCTGCAGTCACCTTCCCTGGAGGGGTTTAAGGGATGGGTGGACAAGGTGCTGAGGGACATGGTTTAGTGATTGATGGGAATGGTTGGACTCCATGATCTGGTGAGTCTCTTCCAACCTGGTTATTCTATGATTCTGTGAATCTAAAACAATAAGGATAACTCCCTATACTTTGGACAGGAGCTCGTGCTGCCCTCCTAGCAGTGTCTCCTCTGGGAGCAGCCCCTGCTGATGTGCTCTTTCCTTTGGCTTCCCCTCGATTTAAAGGTGTTGGCTCTACTCCTTCAGCTTCTTCCTCACCCTGCGTTGCGTCTCTCGGCTGCTCAGGCAGTCTGCCACTGCTGCGGAGAGCCTGGGCTGTGTAGGTGGCTGCCTTTTGCCTCTGCCGGAGCTCCAGGCTGGAGGCGTGTGGGATAGAGTGGGCTTTGCATCCTTCCTTTGCACTCCCTGGCTCCTTGTGTTTGGTGCTGGTGAGCTGAGCCTTAACGTGCAGCACACAGATGGCCTGAACAGTTTGGGGAGCAGACTCTTCATCTGTGTAAAGGCAAATAGGCTTTGAAGTGACTAAACTGCTAGAGCAGTAGCGACAGGGGAATTCAGGGTGTGGGTTTTTTTTTTTTTTATTTTTGTTTCATTCTTAGGCTTGGTTCCTCTGGTTGCAGCGAGAGGCTTCGGCACACACGGGGAAATCCTCTGCATGTTTACACTTCCCCAGGGGCATCCTGAGCTGCAGCGGCTCCTGCGGTTTGGCTCTGAGTTGTTGCGTTGTCACGGCTCGTGCAACATCCACTGACAGTCGCTTGGAAGGGGGTATTGACTCTCTTTTGGGAAACATCTTGTTCATTAAGGACTGAAAAAGTCACCAGGGTAGAAAGAGCTATTTCTTCCCTGTGGAAAATCCCTGCTGTTTATTTTGCGAGCTAAAGGTCAACTGGGCAATCTACCCTATTTAGATAAAATATGAAACCTTCCCTGCTCTGCTCTAAGCTTTCTGTGCTACTTTTTGGTAGCCTAACCGTAGGAGGGAGCAACGGATTGGGGAGACTCTGATGCTCTTTATGTTTCTTGCTAACTCGGAGGCTTTACCGTACGCGCAGAGGTTGCTGCTGCCGACCGTGAGCTGATTAAATGCGATGCCTCAAAGTTAAAGAGAGCCTGAGATTCCCTCTGCAGCTGGGATCGGCTGAGAGGATGTGGCACAGCCCAAGATTCTAGTCAGGCTAGAAATCAAATTAAAGTTTCCCAGCGGGATATTTTAGGAGGGGAGGATAAAAAAAAAAATATATATATATATATAAAAAGATGGAAAAAGAAAAACCCCAAACAAAAAAACCCCCCACCGAGCTCATCTGGTGGATGGAGTTACATTAAGCGAATGGAAATTAAAGGCTTTTCATAGAGATCTTCAGTATAATTTGATGGAAGACTTTAATTATTTCAAAGTGCCTAAGAAAAGGAGCTTGGAAAGATTTCGAGAGGGGGGTGAGCTTTCATAAAAATATCTCTCTTCACAAGCGTTTTGAGCTGTTGTTGGACTGAAAGGCTGCTGTCAGCTTTAGAAAAGAGGGATTTGAGAATCCTGTGCCCCCCGTCCTCCCCAGAGACCGGTTTCTGTGTGAGTGGCAGTCAGTCTCATAACAGAAGGGCCAGGGAGCTGCCAGGAGGCGGGTGAAGGGAGAGCAAAGACTTCAGTGCTGCCAAGCAACTTTCTTTATCAGCTTTCACAAGGCACGTAGGATGAAGAGGGATCCTGGTCATTACCATGAGGGCGGTGGGCTGGGTTCGATTTGGATCTCTCTTGGCATTTCAGACAGTGGAGCATCTTCTCCCTGGCACCCTGGGGAGATGGTCCATTGAAGTCATAATGCTAAAGTTGTCACTCATCCAGTTCTTGCCCAGACAGCTCAGGAATTAATGGGTCTTTGTCTGGTCTCCACGTTGACATAAATTCAAAAGGTTTGAGACCATCCATTCTTTCCCTGGGACGTGGATGCTCTTCTGTCCTCAGCCTGCTCACTTCTAGGCAGAAATGTGGCCTCTTCCAGCTCTGAACACTCAGTCTTTTCAACTCCTCCTCTTCTCCAGATGTGCTGTTTTGAGATACCCCTCTCTCCTTCTCCAGGAGATGTGCTATGGTGAAGGATGGCAGTCAGAAATCGCTGTGTCTCAATGAAACTGGGACTCTTGCCTGATTTATCATAGAACCACCAGGTTGGAAAAGACCCACCGGATCATCGAGTCCAACCATTCCCATCAATCACTAACTCATGTCCCGCAGCACCTTGTCCACCTGTCTCTTAAACCCCTCCAGGGAAGGTGACTCAACCCCCTCCCTGGGCAGCCTCTGCCAGTGCCCAATCACCCTTTCCATGGAATTTTTTTCCCTAATGTTCAGCCTGAACCTCCCCTGGTGGAGTTTGAGGCCATTCCCTCTCGTCCTGTCCCTTGGGAGATGAGCCCAGCTCCCTCCTCTCCACAACCTCCTTTCAGGTAGTTGTAGAGAGTAATGAGGTCTCCTCTCAGCCTCCACTTCTCCAGGATAAACACCCCCAGCTCTCTCAGCCCCTCCTCATCAGGCCTGTTCTCCAGCCCCTTCCCCAGCTTTGCCTCAAATTTACTACAGCCCCAGGGTTGTGCAGCACCAGGTGTTTCCCACTGAAGTTCAGGATGCCTTTCCTGGCTAAGTCTATTCTTCCCATCCCTTCTGATGATTCTGATGCTGCTTTGACTGTGTGGGGCTCTGTGGGGGCTGCGCTTGCCCTGCCAGAGACTCGCTGTGTTCCCTCTGCTGTGCCAGCCCCTGTGGTGGATAACGGCGCTTTCACCCTCTGCAGGGATGCAGATGAAGACAGCCAAGGAAGTTTGTAGAGAAGGAGTGGGGAAAACGTAACTGATTTAAATAAATAGGTGAGATGGGGAGAGCAGCGGGTTCTATTCCCAGCGACTGCATTATGTAGCAGCAGCGGGCAGGTGCTTGTTTCTCCTGCCTGCGAGGGTGGGTGGGTGGTAGAAAACTAGCAAAAAGGCAGCGTTGGTAGCCATGGGGATGGGAAGAACATGGGGATGCTCAGCTGCAGGCAGGAGCCAGGGCAAAAAGCACAGACACACATCCGAGTGCTGCACCAGGCGGCTGAACTGCCTCCCTTGGCAGCAACCTGTTGCCCTGAGTGATTGCGCTTGGGCTTGGGGAGCCATTGACTTTGCTCGGCTCATGGGTGAAACAGCCCCAGAGAGGGAGCCTCTGGGATAAACATAATAATAAATAAGCTAGAGAAATGAACTCTGTTTGCAGGAGGCTGGAGTTGGCTGCACAGTCTCCTGATTGCTAGGAGAGAGGTAGAAGGCACTGCAGCTTCAGAGAAAAGCTTGATCTGAAGGGGCACTGTGTTTGTTCAGCCCTTAATGAGCAGCTCCCTGGGAATGCTGGCAGCAGAGGTCCTGTGGGTGGCTCATCTGAGGCGGCTCAGGGGCCAGAGCTAAGCCAGCTCTCCACTAATAGGAAACCAGGCAGTGTTTATTGCTGAGAATGATTCTTTTAACTTGATGTGCCAAAGCCTTTCTGCCCCTCATCCACCTGTCCCTTAAAGCCATCCAGGGATGGTGACGCAACCCCCTCCCTGGGCAGCCTCTGCCAGTGCACAATGACCCTTTCCATGAAAAATGGTTTCCTAATATTCAGCCTGAACCTCCCCTGGTGGAGATTGAGGCCATTCCTTCTCATCCTGTCCCCTGTCCCTTAGGAGAAGAGCCCAGCTCCCTCCTCTCCACAACCTCCCTTCAGGTACTTGTAGAGAGTAATGAGGTCTCCTCTCAGCCTCCTCTTCTCCAGGATAAACACCCCCAGCTCTCTCAGCCATTCCTCATAATGCCTGTTCTCCAGCCCCTTCCCCAGCTTTGTTGCTCTTCTCTGGACTCACTTCAGAGCCTCAACATCCTTCTTGTGGTGAGGGGCCCACAACTGACCCCAGGATTCGAGGAGCAGTCTCACCAGTCCTGAGTACAGAGGGAGAAGAACCTCCCTTCCCTGGAGGGGTTCAAGGGACAGGTGGACAAAGCATGAGGGACATGGTTTAGTTTTTGATGGGACTGATCTGACTCGATGATCCGGTGGGTCTCTTCCAACCTGGTGGTGCTGTGATTCTGTCATTTCCTCCCTAACCCAGCTCTTCAAGGAGTTTTGTGCTGTGTGCTTGGCTGCGGTGTCACTGCAGAAGTTTGATTTGTTAACCGTTTCTGTCTTCTTGTGCTGGTACCAAACCAGCCTCCTCCCACATTGCATCTCCTGTGCTCTCCCGGTGCTCGTGCCAAGACGCTTTCATCACTGGGTGAAATTAGAGTCCCTCCTGGACTCCATGTGCTGCTGAACTCATATCAGTGGCTGGAATCCAGATGTGAAATAGCCTCCGCTATCTTTGTGGCATCTCAGGAGAAGAGCTGGCTCAGTAGAAGAGCTGTTTGAGTGCAGACAGCAGCACGGTGGATGCAGACAGCGACGTATCTTCAGGGCAGGGACTATTCCTATAATGGGAAGCAACTGAGGTGATGGCAGTCGGCTTTGTTTTTAATTTAAGGGTCTATCTGCACACACCAGGCTGTCCTTGTTCTGTGTAATAACAGCATCTGCACACGGGGGTCACCGTCTCGCTGCATTCTCTGAGGATTTGTTGTTCGAGCAGCAGCGTTTGTCAGGGGGTGGCACTGAGCAAATAGTCCCCTATGGTTAGTGATTTAACTTCTGGCAAAGCAGCCTGAGAGATGGAGAGGAGGAAGAGATGCTCCATTAGGGGCTGGGGGAAAAGCTCAGGCTGGAGGTCTGATGAGCAACCACCTTCGTTCACCTTCAAAATGCTCATTTTTATCTGTTGCTCTGGGTATTTGTCCCTCTCCACCGTTGGGCTCTAAACTTCTTTTGGAAAGGAGTGATGTATTACCCTAATAGCTTTTCTTTGGGGGGGCAGGAGGAGAAGCAGAGGCTGCCAGGCTGCCATTTGCCAGTAGTTAGCAGCAATCAGCTGAGCTGATGGCTACCGGGCAGCTGGAATAGTTGGAAGCCTGCTGGGCTCAAAACTGGCTCAAAATGAGTTGTGCTGAATCGCAGCCGCTCAAAACTTCCTCTGCCTGGAGCGTGTCTGCGCCCAAGTGAATCCCAGAGGGAAGAGGGAGAAAAAACCCCAGTGGTTCCTGTGCAGTGGGGAGTTAAGGCAGCCTCGCGTACAGCTTCTGCCTCGTGGCTAAGTTCAGTAAACTCTAATTGATGATTTTCCCCTATATTTGGGGCATGCAGATCATCTTTCCCTGATGGATTCCTCAGTGCCTAATGGGAGTTAAGCTAAATTGCAGCCCTTCCCTCTGTGGAGAAATCTTTCTCTCCTCTATTAGACTATTATTTCATGGAACTCTTAGAAACAGGGAGTTTTGTGAGTCTGCATCCCCAGGAAATTTGGTTGGCAATTGGCCATCGTATTCCAGGTTGATTAGGGATGGGTTTAACAATGGGTATTGAAAGCATAAGTGTGAGCCTCGCTTTCTCTGCTATAGAGAGCAAAGCAGAAGGGTCTGAATAGGAAAAAAAACAGATTTAGGTTGTCATATGTCTGAGTCCTTTTGGCCCATCTGGCCAGGCAGGCAGTGAATTTGGGCTGCATTAGAACCTGGTGCTGGGTTTTGGATATATTATAGGTCAAGATGTGATCATTAAAGTTGGGCTAAGGCTGGTTAATGAGGACGATTTATGTTTGTAGCTGGAAGAGAATGATGTGATCGGGGTTTTCAGAGTCCTCAATGTGGACATAACTTAGTTCCTTTGTACTTTCCTCATTTAACTGGAATTGATGTTAAGCCAGTGACGAGAACAACTCCAAAGCCAACTCTGGGAAGAGTTGTTCCTTGCTCAGTTTGGAAATTGGATATCGCTGATGAGGATGACTGCTCTGGGAGCAGTTTTGAGAATGATACTAAGTCAGGAGCGCAGACAGCCTGATTATATAGCTAACTTGGAGCCACAGAAAGGCAAAGTGGTCAGAATGAATTTGCTCTGCACAAGCATTTGTTTTTCTCGCTGAGGCGATGTCCTGTGCCTTTGTAGGCCAGCGTGTTCCCTGGTGTTGTGCTTTGTTAATGAAGCCAAGTGATCTTTGCCTGCTGCACATTCAACCCCTGGACAAAATCTGCAATTGTGGTGTCATTCTTCTGCTTCTATCACCCTGCAGATAGGAAGGGAATTGTTGTACTCGGCTAAGAATGAAGGAAAAGCCCATTAAGTGTCCGTGAGATTTATCCCAGGCTTAATTCTTCCCAGGGATGGCAAAATGCAGGCTCTGTTTCAATCAGTGGTGGAAGGCTGGGCGTGTTGTGCTACATTTCATGGCAATTCAGGAGTGTAAGTCTCATTAACACTTTTAGAGAAGCTGCTGGCCTGTAGTGTAGAAGAGCTTAGATCTCTTACAGGATTGACTGTCTGGGCAAGATCTCTGCAAGTAAGAGGTCTGATGGCATTTCACAGAATCACCACGTTGGAAAAGACCCACTGGATCATGAGTCCAGCTGTTCCCATCAATCACTAACCCATGTCCCTCAGCACCTCGTCCATCTGTCCCTTAAATCCCTCCAGGGAAGGTGAATCAACCACCTCCCTGGGCAGCCTATTCCAATGCCCAATGACCCTTTCTGTGAAGAATTTTTTCCTTATGTCAAGCCTGAACTTCCCCTGGTGGAGCTTGAGGCCATTCCCTCTTGTCCTGTCCTCTGTCACTTGGGAGAAGAGCCCAGCTCCCTCCTCAACACAACCTCCTCTCAGGGAGTTGTAGAGAGCAATGAGGTCTCCTCTCAGCCTCCTCTTCTCCAGGATAAACACCCCCAGCTCTCTCAGATGCTCCTCGTAAGACTTGCTTTCCAGCTCCTTCACCAGCTTTGTTGCTCTTCTCTGGACTCGCTCCAGAGCCTCAACATCCTTCTTGTGGCTTGTAAAAGGGAGAAATGGTAAATAACTTAAATAATGTGAAATCTGGAGTGGTATATATATATATGGTGTGTATATATATATAACCATATTTGAAGCAACGTGGCCAGTTATTCATAGAATCATAGAGGCTGGAAAAGACCTCTAGGTTCATCCAGTCCAACCATCAGCCCAACCCCACTGTGCCCACTAAACCATGTCCTGAAATGCCACGTCTATGTGCTTTCTGAAGCCTTCCAGGGATGGAGACTCCACTACTTCCCTGGGCAGCCTCTGCCAGTGCTTCATGACTCTGTCAGGAAGGCAATTTTCCCCACTCTAAACCTCCCCTGGCACTACCTGAAGCCGCTTCCTCTCATCCTACCACTTGTTACTTGGGAGACGAGACCAGCACCCACCTCCCTACAAACCTCCTTTCAGGTTTGGGAGAGAAAGGATAAGCCAGACGTAGAGCAGTTATCTTGAGGCTTATGAAACTGGAGTGGTGCTTTGTTCAAAAGCACTTGTATCATCAGGCAAGCTGCTCTGCGCCTGTATTCCCTGTTAAGCAAAAGACTCACCGAGCCTTAGAATAAACACATTAATGGCCATGAGACAGAGAGAAGAGGATGATGAGACGCTGAGAGATGCAGAGCCAGGACTGGGGGGAGAAGTCTTGTCTCTTGCTGAATTATCTGTGCTGTCATGAGGGGAAAAATTGAGGAGCTTTTTGCCAGGGATGTGTGTGTGAAGGTTTCTCTGTTGTTTTTTTTTTTTTTCCCAGTAATAAGAAATTTCCTTTTCTCAGCAAACATTGCCTCTTTTCTGTCCTTCCACCATCACCGCTCCCAGGATGCTTCTCCTGCTGAGCCAGAAAGGTGAGGGCTTCTTTCCCAGGGAGCTCTTTTCAAAGACTCTCTATCGGATTAAATGAAAAGCCTATTCCCTCAGGCTCACATCCTCTGCAGTGACCCAGTAAGGGAGGTCTGCTTTTTTTTTTCCCCTTTCCTTTTTCAACCCTCTCCTGCCCTCAGAAATTTTATGCACTTGTCTGAGTGTGAGTATTTCTCATGTGGCCAGGACTCCCCTCACTTCGCCGCTACTGCTTGCTGTGGGATTTGGCATCTGTTGGAATAAATATGGGAAAAATGTCAGAGCTGCCTGTTCTCCTCCATCCCTCTGGGATCTGGACATTTCATCTCTAACACAGCGGCACTGCTCCTCTAATTAGAAGCCTTTTGGTGTTCAACTGTTAATCAAAAGCATAGTTTTCTGGTTTCAAGTAGGTTTGGTGTCACTTAAGCTATGAGCAGGATTAAAAGCTTCTCTCATGCAAATTAATGCCTTTTAAATGCAGCATCACTTATCAGTTTGGACTTTGGTTCTGCTTTCTTGTGCAAGGTCTATTACTCCAAGTCCTCTAGCAGCTGTCATTTACATCTGGTTGCCGTGTGCACCTCTAGCCTTGCATCTATTTGCATCTCCTAACTCCTGGGTTTTCCATTAGTATCACTGGTTTCCTTGCTCTCTTGTGCAGACTTTCCTCCTCAGCTTCTCCTCTGTCTGCTCTCAAACAGACCTCATCGCTCTCTACAACTACCTGAAAGGAGGTTGTAGAGAGGAGGGTGCTGCCTCTTCTCCCAGGTGACAGGGGACAGGACAAGAGGGAATGGCCTCAAGCTCCACCAGGGGAGATTTAGGCTAGACATTAGGAGGAAGTTTTTCACAGAAGGGGTGATTGGGCATTGGAATAGGCTGCCCAGGGTTGGGGTTGAGTCACCTTCCCTGGAGGTGTTTAAGGGACACGTGGACGAGGTGCTGAGGGACATGGTTTAGTGTTTGATAGGAATGGTTGGACTCGATGACCCAGTGGGTCTCTTCCAACCTGGTGATTCTATGTTTCTATGAAGCCTACCAGCCCTGTATTTTCTCGTTCATATTCTCCACTTGGCATCTATCCCCTTCCCCACCTCCTTCCAAGCACACACCCGATAATTCTCACTCCATTCAAATACTCAAACCCAGTCTTACAAACATCATCTTCAGCCATTCAGAAATCGCCTCCTCCCAGCCCTAAAGTGCATGCATCAAAATGTTCTTTGGGTGATAGATGGCAGATTAATCTATTTATTTCACTTACAACTTTGGCAGCTGTAAAAAGAAGCAAAACTTGCTTTTTGGCCATAAAGCACTCCTTGCAGGTTGATTTGGTAGAGGCTGCTTTGTTTTCCTTTCTTTTCCCTCTTGAATCTGCCAGAGCCTTTAAGTGAAATAAATAGATTAATCTCCTTTTTGTAGCCCTGAGATCAGGTTGATGCATTTAAGAGCTTTTTCTCCCTCTAGATTTCTGGTATGTTCACGGATCCGATTCATATTTCAGAACTTCCTTCATGTGGAAAGAGACCTGGTGGTAGCAGTAATTCTTCACTAACAGCAAATAGGGGTTAGTGCTTGTTGGATTTCTTTTCTTCAGAGAGAGCTGAAAATTTTCCATCAAAGCAGTGTTGATGAAAGGAAATTTTGTGGGAAAATGTCAGTGGGGAGGGGGGGAACCACCCAAAATCTGAAGATGGCCTTCAAAAGAAAAAGTGGGTGTTTTGCAAGACAGTCTTCAAAAAGGTTAAATTGCTGCGAGCCACACGACTGAAAGTGAGTTTACAAAAGTGTGTGTACTTATCAAAATGGAGCTGAGAAGAAGTGTGGCAGGACTGGAAAAAATCATCTGCTTTCTGTGGTGAAAGGGTGTGCGGTGAATGTAAGGAGGGCTCAGGGAAAGGGGTTCTTCAAGCAGTTAATTCTGAAGAGTCCTTGGCACATTACAAAGCCAAGGTCCTGGTTATTGTATTTGCTTTCCCACACACACTCACATCCCAGCGGAGTGAGAAAGTCAAGTGAGTTGGAAGAACTGAAGGATTAATGCCATCCGAGTGCTTGCTCGGGGGAAGATACAGGAGTGTTGCTGAGGGATATTGTCTGCAAAGGAGTAGTTGTCCCCTGTTTTATCCAGCAGTTTGTACCTTGTTGATTTGTTTGTCTTGAGCCTGTTCTCTGTTGGAACAAAACTGAAATTTCAAGCCTCTCTTTTTATTCATTTCTTAATGCTAACCTGTCGGTGGCTTAAAGGCTTTTCCTTTTTCCTGGTTAAACTTTTTATGAGACCAAGGCTCTGA
This sequence comes from Coccyzus lansbergi, assembly GCA_033558105.1. Taxonomy (NCBI): domain Eukaryota; kingdom Metazoa; phylum Chordata; class Aves; order Cuculiformes; family Coccyzidae; genus Coccyzus; species Coccyzus lansbergi. Next base: position 934,845 of record JAUMJK010000750.1, on the reverse strand, counting down.
CTGTTTTTATTTATTCAGGGTCCCACAGGCCTCTTTGCGAGGAGACAGTGGTTGAGCAATCGATATTCTGCTCACCCAGGACTTTCCCTGGGCCACCGCAGCTGGAGAGATCAGCTTGTATTTCCCCTTGCTGAAAACATCCGCTTCTATTTGGCTGCTTGCTGAATGCAGCATAAACTCGCCGCCCTCTCTCACAGCAGAGGTGGCTTAATGGAAGTGCTGACCTGCTGAGGGGGTAGGAGTCTTCTGCTGGATAAATGTGGTGTAATGTTTGACGGGAAAGCCCTGGCCTCTTTATGTGAGAGAAACGGTTGGTGTGAGGCTGTATACCAAGGTTTTTGTGAGTGCCAGGTGTGGGGAGGTAAGCAAAGCTCTTCTTGCGTCTTTTTAGAGGATTTGGAATCATTAAATCATAGAATCATAGAACAACCAGGTTGGGAGAGACCCACTGGATCACTGAGTCCAACCATTCCTATCAAACATTAAACCATGTCCCTCAGCACCTCATCCACCCGTCCCTTAAACCCCCTCCAGGGAAGGTGAGTCAACCCCCTCCCTGAGCAGCCTCTGCCAGTCCCTTTCTGAGAAAATTTTTTTCCTAATGTCCAGCCTAAATCTCCCCTGGCAGAGCTTGAGGCCATTCCCTCTTGTCCTGTCCCCTGTCCCTTGGGAGAAGAACCCAGCTCCCTCCTCTCCACAACCTCCTTTCTGGTAGTTGGAGAGAGCAATGAGGTCTCCTCTCAGCCTCCTCTTCTCCAGGCTAAACACCCCCAGCTCTCTCAGCCCTTCCTCATAAGACCTGTTCTCCAGCCCCTTCATAAAGTCCTGAGTTGGAAGGATCATCGAGTCCAGCTCCTGTCCCTGCACAGGACACCCTAACACTCACACTGTGGGGCTGAGGGTGATGGCTAAATGCTTCTGGAATATCATCAGACTTGGTGCTGTGACTGCTTTCCTGGGAGCTGTTCCAGGGCTCCACCACCCTCTGGGGGAAGAACCTTCTCCTAAAGACCAACCTAACTCTCACCTAGCACATTCCTGCCATTCCCTTGGGTCTGGAGAGAAGAGCTCAGCGCCTGCTCCTTCCTCCCCGGCTTGTGTGGAAGCTGCAGACTGCAATGAGGTCTCCAAAAACTTTATCCAATGCAGACAGCCCTCATTATCGATATTTTTAAAAGTGGTTAAAAGGTGGAGGTGATGTCACGACGCATAGCGCTTAGATCAGAGGAGCAGTGGTGGTGGGGACAGCTCTGGCGCTTGCTCAGTGGCAGCTCGCTGTCCTCCCCAGCTGGAAGAAAATCTGCCTTTCTCCTTCCACCTACAGACACTCGCCTTCCTCCAGCCTTGTCGTGATTTTTCCTTTAAGATAACAGCGTCAAGCCAATTAAGAGCGTCTGCAGTGGGTAGAGCAGACATCGCCGTGTGAGACCACAGCGCTTTTAACTGCTATTGTTTGTTAATAAAAATAAATTGTGGGCAGTAGGGAGGAAGAAAAAAAAATCCCACATGATCTTGGTTTCCTCTTTTCATTGTTTTTTCTCCCAGCGAGAAGCGAATTGTCACAGCCAGGGAACCTTTTAGTAGATGAACTCAGGAGGGTCATGCTGGGATGGTTTGGAAGGTTACTGGTCTCGTTTTTCCCGATGCACGTGTGCCCCGCGTCTCCTCGCCTTGTCTGCCCTGCATGCAGTGTAAATCATCGCCTGTGAGCTCTGCTGCCAGGCTGTGAGCTGGAGAGGGCTGAGGCACAGGCAACGCTGGCATTTTGCTGCCAGGAGCATTGATTTCTGGCAGAGGGATGGGGCAGCTGAAGGCAGAAGCCTCTTCGTCATGCTGTGAAGCTGGCCAGAGCTTGTCCATCACGGCTCCTGGACACAGAAGTAGCTCAGGTGGCTCTGCTGGGGAGGGTGAGGCAGGGTTAGACTCGAACAGCCCTGCCAAAAGGTCCATGTGATGTCCTATATTGACACGTTCTGCTTGTTGTGCCGTGCGTGTCCATCGAGTTATGCACCTTAGTGTCGGATTCCTCAGCAGCCACAGGATTTCATAGGATTCATTTCATTATAGAATCATTAAGGTTGGAAAAGACGTCTAAGCTCATCCAGTCCAATTGTTAACTCAACCCCACTGTGCCTACTAAACCGTGTCCTGAAGTGACATGTCTACATGCTTTTTTAACCCTTCCAGGGCTGGAATCATAGAGTCACCAAGTAGGAAGAGACCCACCAGATCATCGAGTCCAACCATTCCTATCAAACACTAAACCATGTCCCTCAGCACCTCGTCCACCCGTCCCTTAAACACCTCCAGGGAAGGTGAATCAACCACCTCCCTGGGCAGCCTCTGACAGTGCCCAATCACCCTTTCTGTGGAATATTTTTTCCTAATGTTCAGCTTGAACCTTGCCTGGTGGAGCTTGAGGCCATTCCCTCTCATCCTGTCCCCTGTCCCTTGGGAGAAGAGCCCAGCTCCCTCCTCTCCACAACCTCCTTTCAGGGAGTTGGAGACAGCAGTGAGGTCTCCCCTCAGCCTCCTCTTCTCCAGGATAAACCCCCCCAGCTCTCTCAGCCCTTCCTCATAGGGCCTGTTCTCCAGCCCCTTCCCCAGCTTCGTTGCTCTTCCCTGGACTCGCTCCAGAGCCTCAACACCCTTTGCTGTCCTTGCAGTGCAAAGAAGGAGAGGGGCCAGCAGTGCACGGACTTCATCCTTTTGTGTGCCTGAAAATGTTTCCCGGTGTGGTTGTACCAGCAAAATTTCCTAGCAGAGAATCAGCTTAACCTCGGTCCTGGAATAAAATAAGCTGCCCCAACAAATGAGGTTTAATGCTGTCAAGTCGGTGTCGGTAATGGGCCTGCTGCAAGCACGACTCTGAGGGGGCAGGTGAGGTTTTCACACTTACAATTCACTTCACTGAGCCAATAAAACTTTCAAGTATTGACCGACCCTGGGGGCCCTGACAGGTTGTGTGACAAGGCTGCGGAGGGGCGGATAATTGAATGAAGATGTCCTGTGACTCAGCCTGAAGCTGTAACCGCCGAAGGCTCCTGCGTTTGCAGGTCTGGTTGATAATGCTGGGGAAAATCTCCCTTGGAGATAGCTGAGCCTGGGTTGCAGCTTGTATGGGTGCCTATTGCTTTTATCTCGAAGCAATGATAGGAGAAGCTGATCAGGCTTTGCTAATGCTGGGGAGGATCGAGAAGGGAGAGACGAGGGAGAACTCAGGATTGCGGAGAGAGAAAGTTAAAGCAAATAATCCACGGGTATGAGAAATGTCAGGAGTCTATTCGTCCTTCTGCTTCGCTGCCTCCAGAATTCTTTTCTCCTTGAAGTTTCTTGCTGCTTTTTCTGGAAGTCACGAAGGGGGGGAGGAAAAAAAAAAAGAAAAGAAAACGAGAGAGATGAAAGATCACAGCTGGTAGAACTGGGAAAAAAAAAATCTATGTATCAGCTGAGCAGGTGTTTATCACCAATATCACCTTCCCTTGAGTGTCACCTACTCCAGGGCCAAGAGCGTGGCTCTCGTGGAGCTGAGCCGATGGAGAGTCGGAGGTCCTTTAATCCCCCTGACACCTGGAGAAGAGAGATACCACTGCTCTGTCTCTCACCACAGGAGAGTTCATCCCCGCGAAGCACGGTGCGGATATTGTGAGGCCGATGCGAGGAGAAGAAAGGCGAGACGGGGGAAAGTGAAGCAGGCGCCTTAATGCTGATGAAATCTAAAAGGAGACATAGGTTTTATAGGAACATAGAAATTGCTAGACTGGAACAGCACTGCGCTTCCTATTGTTAAGCATCCTTTTTTTAATACTGGCTGCTTCCAGAAGCAGCGTTGGGAGCCTTGGCCCGAGGGGTGATTCTTCTAACCCTCGCACACAGCGACAAAGCCCGTGCCTTGCAGCGTGAAGGGCTTACACGCCATCCGAAATCTTATTTTCTCTTGTTTTAAAAAACCCTCAAACTTTCCCCTTGTAATTCTAGCTATTCATTCTCTTTATAAATGTCTGATCCTTCTCTCAATCTTGCCGAGGTTTTGACTGCAACAATACCTAGCGGTAATGATTTACCCTTGCTAATTATGCGTTTTGCAGAGGCAAACATATTGTTCGTGGCTTTAAATGGAGCGATTTTTCAGTTTAATTGAACTTACAGCTCTGTATCCCTGGGGCAGGCGTGCGGTTTAGTTCCTCCCCCTGAGACGCACAGGCTCTTGCTCAAGCCCAGCAACAGCCACCTGTTGGAGTGGTTTTCAGCTTCTTTCCCTCTTGTCGCTTCCATTTAAATTTCAGCTTCTCTGCAGAAGCTTTACAAAAGGAAATCGCTCTTTTTTTTTTTTTTTTTCTTTTTCGCTTGTCAAAAGAATGAAAAGGGCTCTGTCGAGTTGTTTGTTGATATTTCCTGACAGTTTTTCAGAATTCCTTGCTGCTCTGCAGCTGTTAAATTTGTTGTCTCAGCTGTGAGGATCACTCTAGCTTTGCTGGAGCGGCGTTTTCTCACCATTCATCAAGCTTCTGGTGATGCACAGAAAGATCCGTTAGCACCAAAACCACCTCCAAACTCTCAGTTGGCTAAAAGTCTGCCTTCCCCATTGCCTGGATAAGTTGCTGCCAAGTTTTGTAAGTGTGTTTGTGGTTTCTCAGTGAGCTCTGCAGATGATGGCGTAGGGGGGTTTGTGGTGCAAGGAAAAGGAGGTTACATCAGGATAAAGCACATCGTGGGGTTTTTTTTTTTTTTTTGAGAGCCTGGTGCTGGCACTGCCTTCCAGGACCATGGAGCGAAGCGCTAGTGCAGCTGGAGATGCATCTTACTGGGATGCAGCCCAGCTCCAGAGCTCCCCACCTCGCCTGGGGCCAGCTGGGGTAGGGCAGGTGGCAAATAGATTTCACAGGGTGGCAATAAGTTTGAAAATGTGAACAGAAATAGCAACGCACCTGGATCCCTTCATTGTCCTTGGCAGGGTGGGCAGAGGGAAGAAGAGGGAGGGAAGAGATGTGGCTGGTGCTCATGGATCTCCGCGCTCTCTGTGTGGCGGCTTCGAGAGAATTTTATTGTGATTTAACGTGTTATTCTGCCTTTTGGCTTTTGCTGTATTGTCGAAGAATTTTAAGATCTCAAAATATCAGGAAGACGCGGCGATGGCAGCGCAGAAGAGCACCATCTCACACAGTCATTAAAAATGTATAAGTAGTTTCAGAAGCAAGTCGCTTCCTCCGAGAAGCAAATCGTCCATAATTCTGCTTGGTATTTAGAGACTTTTATCTCCAGCGAGAATTCAAAACTATTCAGGACGGTCTTGATTTATTTTATTCTCCTGAATTTTCAGAGCTAAAGATGAAAAAGGGGCTTAGCAGGAGAAGAATTCCATACTTGGGCTGTGCAGGGAGAAGCCAGGGGCCAGCCCAAGATCCACCAGCTACTCAGCGATTCACGCACCGTCCTGAAGGACCTATGGAACTGTTTTTTACTCAGCCTACTCCTTTTGGGGGTAGCAGATTCAGATTGTTTTATAAGCTGCCCTCCATCAAGCAGGCTTGCTTGCTGTCGTAGCACGCCTGCCAGTACAGCGAAGAGGAACTGTCGATGCAATAGCTGTAAATACCCAGCCTGACAAAAGTTCTCGTGTTCTCGGTGCAAACTTTACTGAAGGAAGTTGCGTTGATTTATTTCCAGCGAGCCGTGGGAAGGGGGAGCTGGGATAAGTCATCTACCCGTGCACAAGAATAAGTGCATGTTGCTAAATATCCTCATTCTTTTAAGGTCCTGCATGGGGGTTGGGGTAATGCCAAATACATATACAGGTTGGGTGGAGAATGGATTGAGAGCAGCCCTGGAGAGAAGGACTTAGGGTGTTGAGAGGTGGGGCTGTGAGCAACCTGGTCCAGTGGGAGGTGTCTGTATCCATGGCAGAGTCATAGAATCATAGAATGAACAAGTTGGAAGAGACCCACTGGATCACTGAGTCCAACCATTCCTATCAAACACTAAACCATGTCCCTCAGCACCTCATCCACCCATCCCTTAAACCCCTCCAGGGAAGGTGAATCAACCCTGTCCCTGGGCAGCTTCCACCAGTGCCTGATCAACCTTTCCATGAAGATTTTTTTCCTTATGTCCAGCCTGACCCTCCCCTGGTGGAACTTGAGGCCATTCCCTCTCGTCCTGTCCCCTGTCCCTTGGGAGAAGAGCCCAGCTCCCTCCTCTCCACAACCTCCTTTCAGGGAGTTGGAGAGAGCAATGAGGTCTCCCCTCAGCCTCCTCTTCTCCAGGCTAAGCAACCCCAGGGCTGAAACTGAATGGACTTTAAGGTTCCTTCTTGACTTCTTTGTGTTGCATGATAGGAGAATATCAGCTTCCTTCCCTGCCTGTGTGGAGTTTTGGACTAGACTGGAGTTGATACCCCAGTCCTACCTCTGATTCGGGACTGCACCTGGGCAGAAAGCATCTTTGATAGCTTCTCACGGGGAGATGAGAGACAGATGCGCCTTGCAGCTGGGAGGAAGGAAAAGCTGTTGGGAGGATGGGTAGCTCGGCAAGGCAAAGATTACGTTACAGTGAGTGGGTTTGAACTGTGTTTACAACCCTTTTGTGCTTGAATTTAGAGAGAAGGAGGCAGGAGGAACTTGGAGGCTGAGGAGATGACGAGAGCCACGAGAACTGAAGTACCTTTGTCCCTTTGAGAATAGAAACCTTGCTGTTAGGCTAGGGCTAAAAATCCTCTCTTTTTCTCTTTTCCCTGTCACCGTACATCCTGAATTCCAGTGTCTGTTCCCACTACTCGCTAGCACAGGTGGGGAAGCGTCCTTGTGTTGCATTCCCTGGGCATTTTGCAAGCACCTCCATCAACCAGATGGTCTATGGGCCTGGGCCTGTGTCGTTCTGCTGTCTGCTGAACCCCAAGGTGTATTTCTATTGCTGACAGCTGTTCCTTAGGTTTGTGCTCAAAAATCAAAATCCTGGGAAGCCGCTCTTAGCAGTGGGGAATGCGGTAGGTGAAGGCAGCATCCCTCTGTGCTCCATGTTCTAGGTAATTACAACCCTGCCGCTCACGTAACGCAGCACAGCGGGCGCCCTGTATTTATTATTTAGCGGTACTATTAACTCAGAGCTGGTGATGCGGAGGCAGCTGCTTCTCTGGGAATCTTGTACTTTGCCTCTTCACCAAACCAGACTACAAAGAGGAGAGGTGGCCTTGAGGTCTGTCCCTCGGAGCTGAAAGCCCTGGGATCCTTTCCCAGACCTTGGCTGTTTTTAGGGTGCCTGGAGAGCTTTTCCTGGTGCAGTTTGTCCTTGCAGAGTCTAAAATGAGGACCACCCACTGCAGCATGATGCTTCCACAGGGCTTTGGCAGGGAACAACGGCAATGTTAGCTCTGGCATCGTGTCAGATGCCAGGAAGGCATCTCCCTTTACTTCTTCAAGTGGAAATTGGTGGCTTTAACCCCCTTTTCTTTGCCCTAGTCCAGAGACACTGCTGTCCTGCTTCTCCCACACAAAGTATCTGCTGCAGGTGGGATCACTGTATTTATCTGCACAAAGATGTGATCTTAAAACTCTTTGTCTGATGGTATTAGATGAATGCAGCCAGTGTTGTGGAGAAGTGCACATCTTCTGCACTGAAAGCACACCTAGGGTAGTGGTGGAAGAAGTGGAACCCAAAGGAGGAAAACAAGATGGTGAATCTTAGGTAGTAACTGTGGAACTGGTTCTGAGTATGATGCTGCTCGTCATGGTGCAGACCTTGAGGTCCCTGAGGTGCATTTGGAGCCTTTCTCTGCCTCACTCCCTCCAATGGCTCTAGTAAGTCTCTCTAGTAAGTCTCTCTAGTAAGTAAGGCATCCTGGCTTGTATCAGAAATGGTGTGACCAGCAGGTCCAGGGAGGTTATTCTCCCTCTGGACTCAGCACTGGTGAGGCCACTCCTTGAATCCTGTGTTCAGTTCTGGGCCCCTCACCACAAGAAGGATGTTGAGGCTCTGGAGCGAGTCCAGAGAAGAGCAACGAGGCTGATGAAGGGGCTGGAGAACAGGCCTTATGGGGAACGGCCGAGAGAGCTGGGGGTGTTTAATGGAGACCTCATTACTGTCTCCAACTACCTGAAAGGAGGTTGTAGAGAGGAGGGAGCTGGGCTCTTCTCCCAAGGGACAGGGGACAGGACAAGAGGGAATGGCCAGGGGAGATTTAGGCTGGAGATTGGGGTGCAGACCTCAAGCTCCTCTGGAGGTCCCCCCAGCTCCTCCTCTGGCTCTGCAGGGAAGGGTCGAGAGGGAAGTGGCGTGTGATAGTGTGCGACTTCAGAGCCGCAAGCGCAGCCTGGGCTGTAATACCCGTGCGAGTAAATTTGACGCCATCCTGCTGTTTTGTCAGTAACTTAGAAAGTTTCCAAATAGCGGCTTCAAAGTGCTCAAATAATATGTTGCTCCACAATCTCTCTACTGCTGCCAGTGCTTCCAAGTAACCAATTTACCATGCGCTTAACCTGTCAGGGTTTTTCCTCACTAGGTATTACTCTACAACTCCCACTTTTTTTTTAAAGAGAAAATTGCTTTTGGCCTTCTGAGAGGTGGTTAATGATTTCCAGGTGGGTTTTGGCAGTTTCTGCTTTTTTAAATATGTGTTGAACACACAATTTCGCAAATCAGGATGCTCTTCAAAATGTCCAGCTGGTATTTCAGCATGGGGACCCTCGGTTTTCTTGATCTCAGAGAACTGGGAGTCAGAACACAGGGCTGCTGGTGGAGCTTCCCAAGGCAGATGTGGTCCAGATAAAGATCATGCTCCAACGATTGGAGATCATAGAAAAACAGAATGGTTTGGGTTGGAAAGGACCTTAAAGATCATCCAGTTCCACCTTCTGCCATGGGCAGAGATATCTCCTGCTGGATCAGGGGCTTCAAGCCCCACCCAACCTGGCCTTGAACCCCTCCAGGGTTGGGGCAGCCTGGGCCAGGGCCTCCCTACCCTCATCATTAACAGTTTCTTCCTAATGTGTAGTCTAAATCTTCCTCCCTTCCAATTTAAAGCCATTCCCCCTCGTCCTATCCCTCTGGTGAGGCCGCTCCTTGAATACTGTGTTCAGTTCTGGGCTTCTCACCACAAGAAGGATGTTGAGGCTCTGGAACAAGTCCAGAGAAGAACCACGAAGCTGGTGAAGGGGCTGGAGAACAGACCCTATGAGGAGCGGCTGAGAGAGCTGGGGGTGTTTATCCTGTAGAAGAGGAGTCTGAGAGGAGACCTCATTACTCTCTACAACTACCTGAAGGGAGGTTGTAGAGAGGAGGGAGCTGGGCTCTTCTCCCAAGGGACAGGGGACAGGACAAGAGGGAATGGCCTCAAGCTCCGCCAGGGGAGATTTAGGCTAGAGATTAGGAGGAAGTTTTTCACACAGAGGGTCACTGGGCATTGGAATAGGCTGCTCAGGGAGGTGGTTCATTCCCCTTCCCTGGAGGTGTTTAAGGGACAGGTGGATGAGGTCTTGAGGGACTTGGTTTAGTGTTTGATAGGAATGGTTGGACTAGAAGATCTGATGGGTCTCTTCCAACCTGGTTGTTCTATGATTCTATGATTCTATGCCCTTATAAGAAGTCCTTCCCCAGCTTTTCTGGAGCCCCTTTCCATATTCTGAGAGATGCTGTGATGAGATGGAGGAAGTCTAAATGTAATCTAAACTTAGAGGAATTGGAAAACTGCGAGTTAGAAGCTACATCTTTCTCGAACAAATCTCCTGGTAGCTTCAAAGACAGATTAAAGACTTTGCTTGTGTTGGGACTTCAGTATTTGGCCCAAGCATTAGACAAATGCAATGGGGTGAGAGCGTTTGCCAGAAAATCGGAGAAGGGAGAGATAAGGTAACAGCTGAAACACTCAAAGTCAGCATTTAAGGACATTGCTGCCTGTGGAGATAATTTTATCAACTTGAGGGACAACCATTTCTCCTATAAAGTGAAATTTACCCTCTACGTAGCTGTTTAAAATTATATTTGTTAAAAACTTGTTTAACTGCGCGGCGGGAGTCTGCTTTGTGACAACCAGGGCCGGTATCTGTATTAATGACAGGATTGTGGATCTCCACTTGCTGCTTTTCGTTCTGATGGTGTTTGGACTTAGGAAGTCAGACCAATATGTGTTGGGGTGGTGTTACTTTGTAAGAGGAGGGAGAAAGTGGTCTTCATCTTGTCTTGAATCCTCTTGCACATGATAAGAAGGGAAGAAGATGGTGGTTGCCATTGGGGCTGGAGAGCCAGCAGTGTGCCCAGGTGGCCAAGAAGGCCAATGGCATCCTGGCTTGTATCAGAAACGGTGTGACCAGCAGGTCCAGGGAGGTGATTCTCCCTCTGTACTCAGCACTGGTGAGGCTGCTCCTTGAATACTGTGTCTAGTTCTGGGCCCCTCAGCACAAAAAGGATGTTGAGGCTCTGGAGCAAGTCCAGAGAAGAGCAACGAGGCTGGTGAAGGGGCTGGAGAACAGACCCTACGAGGAGCAGCTGAGAGAGCTGGGGTTGTTTATCCTGGAGAAGAGGAGGCTGAGAGGAGACCTCATTACTCTCTACAAGTACCTGAAAGGAGGTTGTAGAGAGGAGGGAGCTGGGCTCTTCTCCCAAGTGACAGGGGACAGGACAAGAGGGAATGGCCTCAAGCTCCACCAGGGGAGATTTAGGCTAGAGATTAGGAGGAAGTTTTTCACAGAAAGGGTCATTGGGCATTGGAATAGGCTGCCCAGGGAGGTGGTTGATTCACCTTCCCTGGAGGTGTTTAAGGGACGGGTGGATGAGGTCTTGAGGGACTTGGTTTAGTGTTAGATAGGAATGGTTGGACTTGATGATCCGATGGGTCTCTTCCAACCTGGTTGTTCTGTGATTCTGTGATTCTGTAATCGGTTTCTAGCTTGATGGCCAAGGTGACTCACTGTATCTCACTCCCATCCCTCAAATTACGTTTTGGGAATGAAAATGATATGTTCTATCTGAAGACCAGATGTTGGTATTGTATCAGGTTGCCCAAGGAAGAAGGGGAGGTGCATCCCTGGAAACGTTCAAGGTCAGGTTGGATGGGGCTCTGAGCAACCTGATTGATTTAAAGATGTTCCTGCTCTCACAGGGGGGTTGGACTGGGTGACCTCTAAAGGTCCCTTCCAACCCAAAGCAGTCTATGATTATATATAAAGTTGTAGACTGCTTTGAGTTAAAAAAAAAAAAAAAAGGGAGAGAGGGACATGTCTAAGAGAAATTACAGACGTGACTCAATATTGATTTCCACTTGTTTTTGTGGAAACGTTAGAAGTGCCAGGATGAAATATTTGGACTTTTCCTTGTGTTTCTTTTCCATTTTTTTTTTTTGTTAGGAGCTCTTCTCCCAGTTTGAGTCCAATCCCTGAATAATTCATAGGCTGTAAATAGCTTCGTCCTCCTCCTTTGGTAAACAAGACTCCTTGTCCCAAGTGCTTGGCAAGCTGGCAGCAGTGTCATCCTGCTGCGTCGCTGGTTTGAGAGCAGAGGTGCTCACGGTGCCGCGTGTCCTCTCTCTGCAGAGTTATGTCATGCCCAGACCACCGAAGGGCTCCATGAGGATTTATAGAAGATGCCCCGTGTCTTGGCGCCTCTGGTGCTCCTTCTGCTGTGGCTGACGAGGATCGCTGGCAGCCCCCATTCCCTGCGCATCGGTGAGTACAAAGTTTGCTCTGACCTGTGTTTAACCAGCCTTCCGCTCAGCGTTCGGGCCACTCTGCCTTGAAATGCTTGGACAAGGGGGGACAAGCTTTGCCTTGGTGCTGTGCACCCTTTCCAGATTGGGGCTGAGTCACTTGCTGAGTTACGGTGTCCCCCCAGCATCTGCGAAAGGTTCTCTCCTTCATCTTGTAAACTAAATGGTTTATGGTGAGTGTATGCATTTGCGTTGGCTTTTATGGTGCTGTTGCCTGATGGGAATCTCCTTCTGTATAAATCTGAAGCGAAAGCCACTCCTTGAAGAGGTACTGAGGAATGAAAATTGTTCCCTCCTACATCTCACCCACCTCGATGCTCTCCTAAGCTCCACATGCAAGGAACAGGGTATTTTGTCACAAATGTATTTGTCCCCACATTGATGAGCAAAGATTGTTCAAGCCCAAACTGAATCTGGTTAAGTGGTGCTACAAAGTCACTAATAACCCCAAAATGTTCCTTTTGTAATGTATGTAGTGATTGAATTTTGTATTGTAATGTCGTCCTCTGCATTCTGTCTCTTCTGGGCTTTACTAAAAGGAGGTCAGTAAGAGGCACCATCATCTTCACTTGCTGCCTGTGTGTGGATCAGGGGAAAGAAATGCATCCAGAAACTTTGTAAGGAAGCTGCCTTCATAGGATTGACACTTTGCTTTGTAGTTTAGAAAGGAAACAGCTTTTCCGACTGTTCTTTCTGAAGCTACTAGCTGGTTTAATTAACTGTTTGTTGCAGATAAGAAGCTAATCTATACCTGTCCCCGTTTGCAACTTTCACAGGTGACACTTGAAGTAAAATTACTTTTCCCCTCTGCTCGTGGATCATAGAGCAACTCAGAAATATAGCGAGGGAGGGTCCGTGCTGGCAGGAGCCTGGGAAGGGCTGCTGGGTGTTTTATTTTCCCTCCTGTGTGATTCATGTGGAGCACTCGTGCTGCATAGTTTCAGCTCCGCAGACTGCATTTCATGGTGATCGGCAGATCCTCCACTTGAGCCAGCGGATGGGGTTGGACAGTAAATTATTAGGATGCTGGAAGTGAAAGATTCTTCATTACGCTTTGTACCCTGGCCATCTGCTTCGGTGGGGAAAGCTCAGTGGGTGCTTGGGAATACGAGGAGAAGTGGTGTCGCGTGTAGAAGCACTGGGCTGCAAACCAGCCTGGGAACTGGTGAGGTTGTCCACCTTCACACTATAACCCAGAGCGAAACCAGGAGGCATTTGGGAGAGGTAGGATGGTGCTTTTGAGTTCCAGGCTGAGGACTGGCAATGGAAATCTGCTGTGCTGCACATGGGGGACAACCAGGTGGGATTGGCTGCTGTCTCAGCTTGGTGCATGTTCCAGAGCTCCCTAAACAAAGTTGATGGTGACTGCTGTGACATCATGTCACAAGAAGAAAGCACAGTGTTTGTGTGTTCACATAGAATCATAGAACAACCAGTTTGGAAGAGACCCATCGTATCATCGAGTCCAACCATTCCTATCAAACACTAAACCATGTCCCTCAAGACCTCATCCACCTGTGCCTTAAACACCTCCAGGGAAGGTGACTCAACCACCTCCCTGGGCAGCCTATTCCAATGCCCAATGACCCTTTCCGTGAAAAACTTCCTCCTAATCTCTAGCCTAAATCTCCCCTGGCGGAGCTTGAGGCCATTCTCTTTTGTCCTGTCCCCTGTCCCTTGGGAGAAGAGGCCAGCTCCCTCCTCTCTACAGCCTCCCTTCAGGTAGTTGTAGAGAGTAATGAGGTCTCCTCTCAGCCTCCTCTTCTCCAGGATAAACACCCCCAGCTCTCTCAGCCGCTCCTCATCAGACCTGTTCTCCAGCCCCTTCACCAGCTTCATTGCTCTTCTCTGGACTTGCTCCAGAGCCTCAACATCCTCCTTGTGGTGAGGGGCCCAGAACTGAACACAGGATTCAAGGAGCGGTCTCACCAGTGCTGAGTACAGAGCCCGGGAAACTGCCTCCCTCCCTCTGTCCAAATACTATCTTTATCTTTATCTTCCGTGATGTGCTGCTGGGTGAAGGAGATCTTGACACTCTGCTGGGTTCCTGAAGGCATATCCAGAATAGAATTACTCCCACACTCGAACACAGGCATGGTTCATATATCCTAATCCCAGTACTTCGTACAGGTAGAAAGCTGTATGCCTGTGTGCTCAGCAGGGACTTGTGGTGGTGAATAGCTGAGTACACGCTGATTAAACATAAGCATCTCTTCCTCAGCATCATGTACCTGCAGGAGGCTGAGGGCTGTGGTGCTGGGAATTCAGCTCTCTGCAGTTATCAAGCAGTGATCATAGAATCATAGAATGTGTTGGGTTGGAAGAGAACTTAAAGTACACCCATTTCCATCCCTGTCATGGGCAGGGTAACCTCCCACTGCATCAGGGGCTCCAAGCCCCATCCAACCTGCCCTTGAACCCCTCCAGGGATGGGGCAGCCACCACTGCTCTGAGCAACCTGTTCCAGGGCCTCCCATCTTCATAGGGAAATGTTTTTTCTAATAAAAAGAATGATCTGCTGGTGCTTTGCTCTCCATTCCAGAGACTGTTCCACCCGTGATTATAAACACGCTCATGCTGTGGTCATGCTCTCTTGTATCCATCTTTCCCATTTTTAAATCCTCACCCAATTAGCAATTCTGTGCTTTAGACTTTCCTGTGTATAAATACAGGAGCTGCTCCAGACGTAGTTGTTCAATAGAATCATAGAATCATAGAATCATAGAACAACCAGGTTGGAAGAGACCCATCGGATCATTGGGTCCAACCATCATAAAACTTAAACTCTTGCTTCCTAGTCCAGGATGGAAATGCTGGATTTCTGTAGTCTGCACAGGGCAAATCTCTCTGTTGAATCCTCCTAGGACTGAAGAACCTGTGTTAGGATATTGCAACGTAGAAGTCAAGATTTCAAAGAGGGTGTAATGTTGTTGAGGGAATGGGAAGGAGCTTCAGCGACCCTTCTAAAAGGCACTGGAGGTCTTGACTTCTGTGCCAAGTTAAAGGGAAGAGATCCTGTAGTCAAGTCACAGCTGCTTCCAGTCACCTCCTGCATCCTCATAGTGGGACTCCAGCAGTCCTGACCTCGGATGTGGCTAATTCCCACCCATGAGCCTAAAGCAAGAATTTACTGGGACTGGGGAGGCTCAGGTAGATATATTGGTGCACAATTACTGCTTTTGCTTTGCTTGTGGCCTCAGAGCTACCTTCTCTGCGAATGAGATCTGGAGCAGATGGGCAAAGAGGGGGTTGGGGTTTTGGTTTTGTTTCTTCAAGACACGGTTTTATTTTAACAATATAGCCAACAAAAGGAAAAAAAAAGTTAATAAAAAATAAAGTACAAAATAAAAGGAGAGAAAAAATATTACTAGGAGCCCTGAAATCATTCCCCAATGCATGCTTTTAGCAAGGCAGGGAGATACGGTATCTGGCGGCATAAATCAATGCACTGCATAGAGAAAGAAAACAGCAGCATGAACATTTAAATATTCAAAGGAAACACAAGCTAAGCTTCAAAATAATTCTGAAAACCATCTGGTAATGGACTGCTTAAATGCACACTTATTAGATTAGTGATGTGAGGTGAACGTAGACAACGTCGTGCCTGGGTTCTTCACCAAGTGGCTAGAGAGATGATTCCCTGCTGTGTGAGGCTTCCAGGGTAGAAGGAGACCTGATGGTGCTGAGTCAGGGGCACTTGGCTCGGCTTTTAAAGTAAGCTCTAAGCTTTCCTTCTGCTGCTTTCTTGGGATTTTGTGTGGATCTTGGCCCTGATAACTCTAAGTGGACTTTGCAGGCAGCAGATTGCTTAATCCTTAACGCACGCAGCGACAGGAGGTTTTGCTGCCTGGATGGGACCAGCGATGAGTGTTGCATTGCAGAGAGCTTTAGAGGCATCATCTATGCAAAAAAGAGAGAGGAATATAGGCTACAGGGTGACCTTCCCTGTGCCTTTGGCACGCATAGGAACAATCTGTAGGTTCGTATGCTCTATTTCTCTCCTTGATACAAAGGAAAAAAGACTGGTGCAAACCTTTTTTCCAGCCTTTTTTCTTTGATCTTAAACTCTGCAGTCCCTACTGATCCAGTTCTGGAAAAAGTCTTCTAGTTGACATTGTTCTGGAGACCTTTGTGGGGAAAAACACTGACTCACATGCTTTATCCAAGCAGTGTTTGTCTTTTGTTTGCTAGAGTGGTGGTGGCTGCCCCATCCCTGGAGGGGTTCAAGGGCAGGTTGGATGGGTTTGGGGCATCCCGATCCAGTGGGAGGTGTCCCTGCCTGTGGCAGAGGGTGGAACTGGATGGGTTTTAAGGTCCCTTCCAACTCAAGCCATTCTATGATTCTCTGATCTCCCCCAGCTCTGGCTTCCGGCAGTATATCCTGCCTATAGAATTAATTTTCAGTTTGTTTTTTGTTTGCTCACTCATGCTCAATAAAGTGTCAGGAAATTCACTTGAGTTATTTACTGAGTTATTTACTTGGTCTTGTAGAGCAAACCGTCGGAGCCCTACATTGGTATTCTCTTGCCGGCTTCATTGGGTTTACTAACAGCTCATTTAAAATTCATATACAAGCCGAAGTTATAGTTTATACATGGCATTGCCCTAACTAGCAGCAGGCTCGGTAGCGCTGACATACGATCTACTGACAAACTCCTTGCAAGGCCTCCTCAGCCCTTTAAAATGCTCTTTTTCTGTAATTGCCTCTGTCCAAATCCCTTCCCTCCCTCTACCTCCCAACTTTGCAAACTTCATACAAAAGGCAAAATGCAGCTGTAGCACTTGAGGGTATCTTCTTTGCTGAATGTTGTTCTTCTATGGGCTCATATACCCAGTGAACACACATCCACCTCCTGCTCAGCTGATAAATGAAGCAATTTGTGTTGCTGTCCCAGCCCTCAAGGTAGGGTTTCATCAACCAGGGAGCAATGAAGCTGGTGAAGTGGCTGGAGAACAGGCCTTATGAGGAATGGCTGAGAGAGCTGGGGGTGTTTATCCTGGAGAAGAGGAGGCTGAGGGGACACCTCTTTGCTTTCTCCAACTCCCTGAAAGGAGGTTGTGGAGAGGAGGGAGCTGGGCTCTTCTCCCAAGGGACAGGGCACAGGACAAGAGGGAATGGCCTTCAGCTCCACCAGGGGAGGTTCAAGCTGGACATTAGGAAAAAAATATTTCATGGAAAGGGTCATTGTGCACTGTCAGAGGCTGCCCAGGGAGGGGGTTGATTCACCTTCCCTGGAGGTGTTTAAGGGATGCGTGGACGAGGTGCTGAGGGACATGGGTTAGTGTTTGATAGGAATGGTTGGACTCAATGATCCAGTGGGTCTCTTCTAACCTGGTTATTCTACAATTCTATGATTCTGTGATTTTAGTGCCCCTCTATTTCCTACCTGTCACAGACCTTTGTAGCAGAGCATCGTTTGTGTGGCCTTGCATCTCTGTTTAATTACCCTTACAAGATGTTTATGATACCGAGCTGCTTGTTTAGTGAGTGAAGGCTCCATAACTGCACCACATGCTTCTGCCTTGTCCAATGCAGTTTGTGCCTCGGTGTGTCTGAGCTGGAGGGCTGAAGCAAGGAAAGAAGCACTGAGCACTAAAAACGCATAAGGCAAAAATGAATGATAATGGCAATGAACAGAATCGTGGACCATTTAGTTGAGCTTCCCCAGCTCCCAGAGGACATACATAATTCTGCTAAAGACACTGCAGAGAAGATCCCACAAGGCAGCGTTATTTAACATTAATGTTTGAAAGGAGGGTAGCGGCACTGATGATGAAGGTGCAGGCAGTCCCCTGGATGCCATAGAAATAAAACATCAGTGTCAGCCCTTGTGGGCAGTACAAATGCTTCCTTGCAGGGATGTGATCCAACATCATAGAATAGTTTGGGTTGGAAGGGACCTTAAAGATCACCCAGTCCCATCCCTGCCATGGGCAGGGACACATCCCACTGGATCAGGGGCTCCAAGCCACATCCAACCTGGCCTTAAACATCTGCTTACTCTTCTCCATCAGAGAAACGACTTTGAACCCAGACAGGCTACTGCGACTGGTTTAATGCATAGAAACATAGTCTCACATGGTGATGCTTTTGCTGGAAGTCCTTTCCACTTGTAATTAGCATTCATGTTTAAGAAAACAAAGATTCTGGTAAGGGTTAGTGACTCTCTGGCCAGCTGTCCCACCAGCAGCAGGAGCAGAATCATAGAATCATAGAATCATAGAATCACCAGGTTGGAAAAGACCCACCAGATCATCAAGTCCAACCATAAGAAGGCACAGCCAATGACTCCTTGCCAGAAGGCAGCAGGCTGGAGGGGAAGAACTGGGCTGGAAGCAAAGCAGGTTGGCAAGATGCATGTGATTAGCTGACTTCTCTGTCCGTGGACCTAACTGTTTCTAAAGGATTAAAAATGATCCTTAAATATCCTTAAAAAGAAACCATTGTGAGCTGCAGGGCCCTATGTGAGCTGGGGGTGTTTATCCTGGAGAAAAGGAGACTGAGGGGAGACCTCATTGCTCTCTGCAACTCCCTGAAAGGAGGTTGTGGAGAGGAGGGAGCTGGGCTTTTC
Organism: Coccyzus lansbergi; assembly: GCA_033558105.1. Lineage (NCBI taxonomy): Eukaryota > Metazoa > Chordata > Aves > Cuculiformes > Coccyzidae > Coccyzus > Coccyzus lansbergi. Next base: position 916,581 of record JAUMJK010000750.1, on the reverse strand, counting down.
TCCCAAGGGACAGGACGAGAGGGAATGGCCTCAAGCTCCACCAAGGGAGGTTCAGGTTGGACATTAGGAAAAAATATTTCATGGAAAGGGTGATTGGGCAGTGGCAGAGGCTGCCCAGGGAGGGGGTTGAGTCACCTTCCCTGGAGGGGTTTAAGGGATGAGTGGACGAGGTGCTGAGGGACATGGGTTAGTGATTGATGGGAATGATTGGACTTGATGATCTGGTGGGTCTCTTCCAACCTGGTGATTCTATGATTCTACGATTCTACACCCGAGGCTGTGCCTGCACTCCAGGAGGGCAGCAGAAGTCTCTACATGAGTTTCATCCAATCAGGGTTGGATGCAGGACTGAGCTACAGGCTGCAGGGATCCTGTGTGGAAGAAAGAAGGTGCAAAGTTGGGTGACCTGATGTGGGTGACTCGGGCATCCTACCCTGGTGTTGACGGCTCTGCAGGAGAAATGGGAGCTGGCCTCTTCTCCCAAGTGACAGGGGACAGGACAAGAGGGAATGGCCTCAAGCTCCGCCAGGGGAGATTTAGGCTGGACATTAGGAGGAAGTTTTTCATGGAAAGGGTCATTGGGCATTGGAACAGGCTGCCCAGGGAGGTGGTTGATTCACCTTCCCTGGAGGTGTTTAAGGCACGAGTAGATGAGGTCCTGAGGGACATGGTTTAGTATTTAATAGGAATGGTTGGACTCGATGATCCGATGGGTCCTTTCCAACTTGGTTGTTCTATGATTCTATGATTCTATGAAATGTCTCCATGGCACGTGCCAGGCAGCCCATTGCCCTGCTTGCCCACCCCCTGGGGCAGGCGGTGCCGCTTATCTCACCTGGAAGATCACGGTAGGAGGGGTGTGTGTCTCTCCAGGCTGCTGGTTTGCCACATAAAACTTAATGAGCTTCTAGTCTACAGCTAAGGAGTCCAGCGCTATGATAATATGAATAATAAATAATAAGCAGATTTATACCTTACATCAATGCTTACACTGCATGGAGTGAGGGGAGGTGTGAATTCAGCGAGACAGACCATCTCTTTATGTGTTTTGCACCTCTGTGGCAGAGTTATTTTTACTGATCTGTTGCTGTTCATTAATGTCTCCGAGGCAGGCTGCACTGTACATCCCAAGGGGCCTTAAGCTTTGTTTTGATTCATTATAGATCCATATACATATTATATAGGTATAGATCTCTGTGTGCAGAGCATCTGGATGGGAAAATCAGCTGGTAATTATGGGAAAGAGCCATGCTCCTCAGGTAGAAAATCACCATAGAGCTCTATTATTTTCATTTACTTGTTTAATGAAAGTTATTTGCTCATCAGAATGGGGAAAGACGTGGTGCGGCTGGGCACGGCAGCCAGCGGCTGCTCGGTGCTGCACCGCTTCGTAGGTCTGGAAGGTGACTGGGTTCAAGGAGCTAATTCAGCAGGAAGAGGACAGTTTGCTTTAAAGAGAGGAGCTAGGGAGAGAGGGGTCAGTCACTGGAAAGGTTTATATATGTTTACATACATATATGTTCAGGCTGGGAGAGTTGGAGTTGTTCAGCCTGGAGGAGAAAAGGCTCTGGGGAGACCTTAGAGCAGCTTCCAGTTCTGGAATAGGCTCCAGGAGAGCTGGAGAGGGGCTCTTGGTCAGGGAAGGCAGGGAGAGGATGAGGGGGAATGGTTTTTAGGTGAAAGAGGGGAGACTGAGGTGACATCTTGGGAAGAAATGTTTTGCTGTGAAGGTGGGGAGACCCTGGCCCAGGTTGCCCAGAGCAGGGGTGGCTGCCCCATCCCTGGAGGGGCTCAAGGGCAGGTTGGATGGGACTTGGAGCCCCCGATCCAGCAGGAGGTGTCCCTGCTCATGGCAGGGGTGGAACTGGATGGGTTTTGAGGTCCCTTCCAACCCAAACAGTCATGCAATTCTATCCATCTCTCTGTCTTACAGGCACAGCCCTGTGTAGTCTCAGGGGGAGCAACAGAAGCTGGACATGGAGAGGTTTTGATTTTTAACTTTTGTTTCTGAATGTTGACGTCTCTTCCTGAGCCAAGGATCAGGATCTCAGAGCCACATAACCTATTTTATATCTAAATACTGTTACTGCCCTGGGGCAGCTCTTTGTATATTTAGCCATTGAGCCTTTTTTAATACAGATCTTTGTTTCAGAGTCACAGCAAAAGCTATTCTGTCATTTCTTTCATTATTTTTCATATATATATATATGTGAATAAAAAAGTCAATTACATGAATGAAAGGTGCTTGGTTCCCTGCCTAAACAGCTGCCAAAATGAATTCCAACTCTGAGCCAAACTCAGCAAAGCTGGAATTTCTGCAGAAAGCTCCAGTGCGGCATGAGATCGGGTGGTGCAGTTGTCTGCATTACAGATTCCCGCTGCCCAGCCCCTCGCCCAGGGCTCTCCTTGTGGGCAATTGAGAAGGGATGGATTTCACACACACTCTGGTGAGCTTGACTTCACTGCAGAATAAGCCTGAATTAAATATCTCCAGCAGCCCCTTGCTGGAGTGAGAACCATCACCCTGCAAAGCAGCTTGATAGAGAGCAGCTGGCTTGGCAGCTCAGAGACTCGAAAACTTAGTGCCAGTGTCAGCAATACTTTGAGCTTCAAATTCGTTCCTCCCCATGGACCAATTAACTTGCGTTTTAAGAACCACCTGAATGGAACAGGAGAGGGTTTGGATATGGGAAGGAACTGGGTCAAGTTAAAGCATTGGAATAAGAACATAGTGGAAGCAAACACTCCATCCAGGCAGCAGCTGCTGGTATGGGAGGGCAGGGAGCAGCTCTGCGTGAGGGCACCTGTGGATCTATGCCTGAAGAACACAGCTGGTTTCTTTTAGGGAGATACCTCCCTGTAATAATTGGTTTGAAGGTTGTTTTCAGTGGGTGAGGTGGAGAATAGCCTTGCAGATGGTCCGAGTTTCTAAAGGTAAGCTGAGAGGAAGCCAAAGTTGTCACCTTGTGAGCTATTATAACCTTCCCGAGAAAGCAAGCTGGAGGAGAGCAGGTGAGAGGAGGAAGACAGCAGCTTGTCACAGTCTGTTGGAGCAGAGCTGAGATCTCACACTGCATGTAAGGTAGGGCTTCTCTCTCTTTGAAGCTATATACCTTGTGCTCAGAGGTTTGTTCCTTGTTCTCCTGCTGCGTAGCTCTTGGCAGGTTCACTTGTCCTTGCTCTGCAGATGGGTGGACTGTGAGCTGCGGGGCCAGCTCTCCTGGATCCAGCTCAGTGAGGTGTTCAAGCCCTCTTGCGAGTATTAGGCACTGCAGGGCTGTTGGGCAACCTTCCCAGAAATGGTGCATCTGACCTGGAGGGGCACTTATCTCAAGTGCCCCTCTGCAGCTAATTGCTTGTGGCTGAGTTTAAGATAAACACAGCCCTGTAAAGCTAAAAGCCTGCTCTGTCCTGGCTTGGATTCAGAACTTCTAGCTATTGATATCCAGGTGTTTTGAACCTATAGAAGCAGAGAACAACCTGATGATAAAATAACTAAGGCAGATCCACTGTGTGTGGTTGGCTCTACTTGGAGCGCTGGGCTCTGTGAGGTCCGGCCCATCCCTGCAAAGCCTCATCCTAGCTTTGTGCTTCTCTTGCTCCTCTTCTCCCTCACAAAGACCTTGGTGGCTGAGATTGCTGAAAAACGCAGAGGGGGGAAAAAAAAAGGAAGGATGGAAGAACTTGGAAGCAAAATGCTTTTCTCTAGGAGATCTGCTATGAGAAGCAAAGAGCTGTGCTGATGGGCGACAGAAGCAGTGTGTATGTGGGAGAGAACAGGGCAACACTCGGGGCGTGATCCATACCTAAAATAGCTGTGGGCAGGCAGGACTAATGGGTGCACTCAGCCCACATTTCATTTGCTGCTGGGGAAGCCATCCAAGAGGATGACATTGAGGTAATGATGCTACGGGTGGATGAGGTCCTGAGGGACTTGGTTTAGTGTTTGATAGGAATGGTTGGACTCAATGATCCAGTGGGTCTCTTCCAACCTGGTTGTTCTATGATTCTACCCTAACACGCCTTTGGGGTGTTACCTCTGGAGGGGAGATGAGTGCAGGATGCCTGAGAGAGGAAAGGTGAAGATCCCAGCTGGAGGAGAGCTCCTGAAATGGGAAGGACCTGGGAGATACATGGAGATAGGTACTCATAACCATGGCTGGTTATGCGCATGAGGAGCAGTAGCAGGGCATGGACCACAGGGCATGGACCACAGGGCTTGTGGGGCTGGCAGAGACTTCCCTGTGGTGAGGGACATACAGACCTGGTGCTTGTAGGGCTGAGGAGAATGAGAAAGGGAAGGAGAGAGCCTGTAAGTAAGCAAGCAAGCAGGGTCAAGGCTGCAAGATTTTAGCTCTGTCACCCATAGATAAAAGCAAAATGTTATGCTCAGCGGGCAGAGAAGTAGAGAAAGCAGATGCTCGCGTGTCAGCACAGGGGTGGGCTTCAGCGTGGGGGGTTAGAGAGGAGCACCAAGGAGGATCTGCAGTGGAGGAGCTGCTTAGCCCAGCATTTCCCAGCTCCGGCTCTGCCCCTGCCAAATGAGGGCTGAGAATGTAAGAAGGCTGCAGGGGGGGATGGCTCATTTTCCTGAAGACACCGCTAATGAATTCCTCTTGCACCTCCAGACACTGTAGGGGTTTGGAGAGACTAAATGGAACTTTATGTGAAAATGATGGCTGAATGTCAATTCTGCTGTCGAAGCCAATTTGGGAGCCGGAAAGTGCTAAAAGAATTAAGATTGTTAAATGGAAATAAGTCTACTTGGTTGAGATGAAATAGGGCTTAAATGAGTGAAATTATCTGTGGATTACCCTTGTTAGAGTGCTGCCTTATTTAATAAACTGAGTTTTTATCTGCTGCAGGGATTCCTGGAGGAAAAGTTTAACCTACAGGGGTAAATGCATGTGATGAAGCAGAAGGATAAGGCTGTGCTGGCGTCCTCCAGAATGGAATCGCAAGAGTACAGGGGAGGGAATAGTTTGCCCATGGGTGCTTTGTACTTCGATGAGGATCTCGTTTGCTGCTCGGGAATTGGTTAGAACTTTGTTCAAGCTTCTTGCGTAGTTCTTCTCTTTTGCTGGCGGCTTACGAGGCCACTTCTTTGTCTCCAGGAAAGCTGGGGAGGGAGTGCAGGCACAGGATGAGGGGGAACATATTTAAGCTGAAAGAGGGGAGAGAAAAAGAGATTTAAGGAAGAAATGGGAGGTCCTGGCCAAGGTTGCCCAGAGCAGTGGTGGCTGCTCCATCCTTGGAGGGGTTCAAGGGCAGGTTGGATGGGGCTTGGAGCCCCTGATCCAGTGGGAGGTGTCCCTGTCCATTGATTGCAACTAGATGATCTTCAAGGTCCCTTCCCACCCAACCCATTCCATGGTTTTATGATTCTTTTGATTGGGTGACAACCTCTCTGGAGCCACAAGCCCCTGGATACTTTCCTAGCCCAGGGCCATGCAGCACTTGGTGCTTCCTGGGCTAAATCCAGCACTGAAAAGGGTTGCTGCAGGGGAGCAAATTCTTGCTGGGTTTAGGTTGGAAAGAGAAAGTGCTGGAAATCTTGAGGGCTGCAGTTTCTTTGTGAAGAGAGAGTTTAGTAATTATTAATGGACACTGATTATCTGCTTCTGCAAGAGCAGATCTGTTGCAGAAGAGCTACCTGGTGCTCTTAGGTGCCTTTAGCCGGCCACCTGACTTAATGCAGATGTCATTTGTCATCTTGCATGTGTTTCTGACCCATCTCTCTTCAGTGATAGTCATGAAAGCATAAGTGCTCCAGATGCTTCTAAAATTGCCTGTGGAGGGAAGGACCTGATCTTAGAGCTGAGCAGTCACCTTTCAACCTCAGAGGACTCTGTTCTCAGCTGCTGGAGCTGATGCCTGAACCTCGGAGCTTGTGGCATGTGGCTTAGAGGGGACATACTGAATGCCAGGGACAAAAGGCTAATGCACAGGGAGAGATGAGGCTTGATTTTATCTCTTAGCCATGTAACTCTGAGGTTTCAGAATATCTTATGTTCTGTTATGGGGAAAAGCAAGAGTTTTCAAGCTGTTCTCAGGCTGTTCTGAGACGGAAATCAACTCCCAAGTCATCGATGGTTTAGGAGTCTCAGAAGGGATGCAGGAGATCCAGGATCAAACTGCAGCCCCTGTAAGGCTCTAGATAATGTGTCTGGGTTATACTCCTGTCCCTTCAAAGGAGATTGTCTTATGTAAATATTACATATTGAGTAGCCCTGTTTGTTGTGGTTGGCAGGAGAGAGACACCTGGCCAGCAGGCAGAGCCGAGCCAGGGCTTTTCTTTCTTCTATTTTTGCCTCCTGTCCTGACAACCTGGTCTCTAAGCTCTGACATGGTGTTGCATCTTATGCTGCAGAAATTGTGTTTAGGGAGGATGATGGAGCTGGCAATAGCAGCAAGAAGGCAGGGAAGGGGCTCTCTTTGTCTATTTTTCTCTTGCTGAGGGGGATTGCCGAGGAACATGGGTTAGTGTTTGATAGGAATGGTTGGACTCAATCTGATGGGTCTCTTCCAACCTGGTTGTTCTATGATTCTGTGATTGCAGTTCACCACCCAGTGTCGTAGCACAGTGCAGACTCACAGCTGCTGGTCTGTATGTGCTGTGCACTCCAGAATTATTCCTGGTTTCGTATCTTCGAGGTGCAGGCCAGGATGAATGTCTGATACCTAGCCTGAGGCTCATCTCACATGAGCCTAAAACTTCTGTAATCTTCTTGCTAAGCCCAGGGGATAATGAAGTCTGAAAAGTTTTAATGTGGTGTCAGTTTGGGTTTGTCTGAGGATCTCCGCATTTGTTACAGATTCCACCTCCTTCCCAAGACTAATTTATGGTTCTTCTGCTAGGCAAGAAGAATCCACTAACCTGTATCTGATAGGATCAGCTGCCCTGTCTCACTGCTAGAAGGTTTTGTAGTGAACAGCATCTTAAGAATTCATCCTTACAGATACATGTCTGTGCATGATGTGATGTTCACCAGCACATTCGATAGCCTCAACCTTGTTACAGTGAGGCTGCTCCTTGAATACTGTGTCCAGTTCTGGGGCCCTCACCACAAGAAGGATGTTGAGGCTCTGGAGCAAGTCCAGAGAAGAGCGACAAGGCTGGTGAAGGGGCTGGAGAACAGAACCTATGAGGAATGGCTGAGAGAGCTGGGGGTGTTTAGCCTGGAGAAGAGGAGGCTGAGGGGAGACCTCATTACTCTCTACAACTACCTGAAAGGTGGTTGTAGAGAGGAGGGAGCTGGGCTCTTCTCCCAAGTGACAGGGGACAGGACAAGAGGGAATGGCTTCAAGCTCCACCAGGGAAGATTTAGGCTGGAGATTAGAAGGAGGCTTTTCACAGAAAGGGTCATTGGGCATTGGAATAGGCTGCCCAGGGAGGTGGTTGAGTCACCATCCCTGGAGGTGTTTATGACACGGGTGGATGAGGTCTTGAGGGACTTGGTTTAGTGTTAGATAGGAATGGTTGGACTAGAAGATCCGATGGGTCCCTTCCAACCTGGTTGTTCTATGATTCTAGATCTGATTCACAGGCATCTAATTTTGCTATAGCAGGATGCCCCTAATGGGACTCTTTTATTCACCCTGCAGAGTGGGTTTCTGGTTGTGTTTGGCTGCCTTCCACATCTTTCCGTTTGACCAGCAGTGGAAGTCGTTTGGCTTCGCCATTTCAAAACATTTTGTTCCACACCCCTTGCGCAGAAGACAGCTTGGCAGCTGCAGACCTTTAGCATTTGTTATCTGTTGTGTTTCTATCCGTTTCAGTGGCATGAGGAATATTCTTGGCGTGACTGTTTCATTGTGGGCCCTGGTACAGTGGGAAGAACTGCTTTAATATTCCAGTCGTGCCCAGAAACACCATGATCTTAGCAATCATGGAAGTAGCAATCATGATCTTGGCAATCACGAAGAGGAGGCTGAGGGGAGACCTCATTGCTCTCTACAACTCCCTGAAAGGAGGTTGTGGAGAGGAGGGAGCTGGGCTCTTCTCCCAAGGGACAGGAGGGAACAGCCTCAAGCTCCACCAGGGGAGGTTTAGGCTGAACATTAGACAAAAGTATTTCACAGAAAGCATGATCAGTCTTTAAGAGGTAATGCCGTGGGTTAGGAGCCTACCAACTCTGGCAGAACACAAACCCTGTGGTTGTCCAGCTTGGCACAGCTTGAGGAGCATCGCCAGGGGTAAGACCAGGGGTCTGAGCACCTGGGTTTTGGAACAGAAAGCTTGTTTTCATTGTAATGGCTGTGGCTGCAAAGCCTGTTCTTCTCTCATGCATTTAAATCCCATGGAGCATCTCATTAGGAACAAATGATGCCTCAGGCAAGCGGAGCTATAGAAAAGTAATCTTTATTAAGCACCCTCAGTGGTCAGAGTTACTTGATGAGCTCCAGAGTTTTATTTGCAGGCAGCTTGGGTTGTCATTTAGCAGAAAAGTGCTTTGAACTCCCTCCCTTCGCTGTCTCTAGGTTACTGTTTTCTATTTCTGTGTGTTTTCAGTCCCTGCAGCCCTGCAAATGCTGCTGGTAAAATTGTTGACACTGGGAACAAAATGAATGGAAGACACTGGGTGTGTGGTAGGTCAGGAACATGCAGATGGAGATCATAGAATCATAGAACAACCAGGTTGGAGATCATAGAATCATAGAACAACCAGGTTGGAAGGGACCCATTGGATCTTCTAGTCCAACCATTCCTATCAAACACTAAACCGTGTCCCTCAGGACCTCATCCACCTGTGCCTTAAACACCTCCAGGGAAGGTGAATCAACCACCTCCCTGGGCAGCCTATTCCAATGCCCAATGACCCCTTCTGTGAAAAACCTCCTCCTAATCTCCAGCCTAAATCTCCCCTGGTGGAGCTTGAGGCCATTCCCTCTTGTCCTGTCCCCTGTCCCTTGGGAGAAGAGCCCAGCTCCCTCCTCTCTACAATCTCCTTTCAGGTAGTTGTAGAGAGCAATGAGGTCTCCTCTCAGTCTCCTCTTCTCCAGGCTAAACAACCCCAGCTCTCTCAGCTACTCCTCATAGGTTCTCCAGCCCCTTCACCAGCTTTGTTGCTCTTCTCTGGACTCGCTCCAGAGCCTCAACATCCTTCTTGTGGTGAGGGGCCCAGAACTGGACACAGGATTCAAGGAGCGGCCTCACCAGTGCTGAGTCCAGAGGGAGAATCACCTCCCTGGACCTGTTGGTCACACCATGGTGAGATGGGGATATCGGGAGCCTACAGTACATCATGAGTTGCCCTGAGCAGGACATGGGCCACTCATGCCATTTCCATGGTGAACAGAACCCACAGATTGAGGTGGGAACATCTTTGAGAAGTTCTGGCCCTGGATGCCTCATTGCTGTGTATTTGGGGCAGGAATGGCCACAGGGAGAGCAGCACCTCCTCTCAGAGCAATCCTTTCTGCCTCTCCAAGCCGCACGGTTAGTTGTCTTTCATCTCTGGACTTTGCAAGTTCTCCACAGGTGACAGAAAATGAGCTGTAAACTGCGAGCACAAAGGGCAGCGAAAAGCAAAATACATTTAAACCAGGTTCCTGCCAGATGTTTTGCTTTTTGCCGAATAGCTAGAGAGAAAAGGAACAAACAGCTCAGAAAAATAAAGGAAGGCATGGGGTGTGAACATGAAGCTGTTGCACAGCTCACCTACATAATGAACCGTGATAGATATCAGAGGCTCTGGTGCTGCATGTGCTGTGTGGGATATCTCGAGATTGATGTGGAGGCAACCCCAGCCTCGCCCTCTGCTTGAATGGTATCAGGGCATCTCAAGGTAAGTCCGGGAAGAAAGAGGGAGAGAGGAAAATTAATCTGTCGCCACTGTACTCGGCTTTATGAAAAGGAAATGAAGTGTAGGCAGGAGACTCAAAAGTTCTCCTGCATCTGTCTTGTCAAGCATGTGAAGCTGACTCGGCGATGGACTCATTACAGGCTCCTGTGTAAATACAGGCTCTTCATTATGTTTTTCTTTCCCATAACATGTCTCATTTACTTAATAGTCTGTAATTGCTCTGGAGGAGCAGTCACTGTTTATCAAGAGCCTCGTGGTCATGTCAGCCAGCTTGAGCATTCGTGGTCTATAGGAGCTTTTTGGCATCAGAGTAAGCACCTCTGCGAAGTGCAGCAGCAAGGAGGGCTCGATGATCAGACTCGATGATCCAGTGGGTCTTTTCCTACCTGGTGATTCTATGATTTGGGAACTCCTCTTGGCAGATGCTTTCAGTCCCCAAGCCCTGTGCTGCGATGGGGATCTTTTAGGAGGAAGATGTTTTTAGTCATTCTGGGGGCAGTTGTGCATGGCTAGAGATGGCTTGGAGCTGGTTGTGGTCCCTCTGCTACCTTCGCTTCTCCTGAGCTCCTGTCCTTTTGTCAACAGACTGCAAGGGGTGGGTGGCTGTTTCTTGTCTTGGGACAGTCAGTTGTGTTGCAAAGGAATAGGAAGCATTTTCATAGAATCATAGAACAACCAGGTTGGAAGGGACCCATCGGATCATCGAGTCCAACCATTCCTATCAAACACTAAACCAAGTCCCTCAAGACCTCATCCACCCGTCCCTTAAACACCTCCAGGGAAGGTGACTCAACCACCTCCCTGGGCAGCCTATTCCAATGCCCAATGACCCCTTCTGTGAAAAACCTCCTCCTAATCTCTAGCCTAAATCTCCCCTGGTGGAGTTTGAGGCCATTCCCTCTCATCCTGTCCCCTGTCCCTTGGGAGAAGAGCCCAGCTCCCTCCTCTCTACAACCTCCTTTCAGGTAGTTGTAGAGAGCAATGAGGTCTCCTCTCAGCCTCCTCTTCTCCAGGCTAAACACCCCCAGCTCTCTCAGCCACTCCTCATAGGGCCTGTTCTCCAGCCCCTTCACCAGCCTCATTGCTCTTCTCTGAACTTGCTCCAGAGCCTCAACATCTTTCTTGAGGTGAGGGGCCCAGAACTGAACACAGTATCCAAGGAGTACTTTTTAGGCGTTGTGAGCAGCACAGAGCACTTTGGTGCCACTAAGCATGGTTTTAAAGATGCCTCCTGGTGCTTAGGGAATCAATGAACCTCAAAAAGATTTGGTGACTTGGTTTAGCACACTGGCTTATCATAGAATCACCAGGTTGGAAGAGACCCACCGGATCATCGAGTCCGACTATTCCTGTCCTTTAGAGCTTCCTCTCCTGCTACTGGAACGAGCCCTCTCTAGCATGAAGCATGGATGGGTTCTAATGCCAACAGGTGACATGAGAACAGAACTAAACTAAAATAAAGCAGCTCTAAGAGAAATACAAGAAAGAGCATCTCAGTGACTAACACCCAAACCCTTCTGAAAAGCAGTGATTTGCTGAATATAGCCGTACGCCTTTGTTTTAAATGTCCTGGCTCTCTTTGCTCTCCCTTCCCTGCTTCCATCTGGCGACAATCCAGGATTATTCCTGCTTGAAAAGGCAGAACTGGCTCTCTGCACTGCCCGAGCTCCAGCCAGCACCTGCGGGGAGCTGTGCAACAGGTTCCCGGCTGCTCGCTTTTCTTGCAGCCTTCCTAAGGGACAGCAAAGCAATTGATGTAGAGGAGTGAGCGTGATGGGGATGAGCATCCTCAACCGCTCTGCTCGCACAGGTCAGCGCAACCTTTCAGGGCTAAAGCTGGCTGCTCTGCTGGGAGCTGCCGGAGTACAGGCTCTGCTGTGAAACGTGATAGTTCATGGTAGCTCGCTCTTGCCACTAGGAACATCATCGCTTCTCTGCTGCCTTTATAGGTTTTTCTACTGGAACTGAGCAAGTCCAGAGAAGAGTGACGAGGCTGGTGAAGGGGCTGGAGAACAGGCCCTATGAGGAGCGGCTGAGAGAGCTGGGGGTGTTTATCCTGGAGAAGAGGAGGCTGAGGGGAGACCTCATTACTCTCTACAACTACCTGAAAGGAGGTTGTAGAGAGGAGGGAGCTGGGCTCTTCTCCCAAGGGACAGGGGACAGGACAAGAGGGAATGGCCTCAAGCTCCGCCAGGGGAGATTTAGGCTGGAGATTAGGAGGAGGTTTTTCACAGAAAAGGGTCATTGGGCATTGGAATAGGCTGCCCAGGGAGGTGGTTGAGTCACCTTCCCTGGAGGTGTTTAAGGGACGGGTGGATGAGGTCTTGAGGGACTTGGTTTAGTGTCAGATAGGAATGGTTGGACTAGAAGATCCAATGGGTCCCTTCCAACCTGGTTGTTCTATGATTCTATGAATTAAGCAGGTTCTCCATGGGGAAAACTGTCACTCATTTCCTGACCAGGAGTTTCTCACCACCAGGAAGGTGCCAGGGGAGGGTTAGGTTGGATAGTAAGAAAAGATTCTTCCCCCAGAGGGTGGTGGAGCACTGGAACAGCTCCCAGGGAAGCAGTCACAGCACCAAGCCTGATGATATTCCAGAAATGCTGGGTGAACACCCTCAGCCCCACGGTATGAATGTTTCGGTGTCCTGTGCAGTGACAGGAGCTGGACTCGATGTTCCCTGTGGGTTCTTCCAACTCGGGATATTCTACCATTCTGTGATCCTTCCCACTTTTGCAGTGGGCTCAAAGGAGGTGAATTTTGCTTTTTTGTTGTGGAGATGGGAAACACAGTGAATATTTATGCAGGTGTTACTTTTTCTTACACCTCTCCTCTCTTTCTGTTCCGATTCTAGCGACGCCTTCAGCCAAGCATATACCTGGGGTTTGAGACATCTGGGTTGTCTGTGAGATATAGCTATTTCCAGGGGAGATATCAAGCTTTCTCTTTCCCTTTTCAGGAAATCTTTCCCTAGGTAGTAGGTCTGCGTGCATTCACTTAAAAGTTGAGAATCTGGAAGTGTGAAAACATTAGCATTGGGTTTATGCATTTTTCTAGCCCAAGTGGTAAGATTGAGTGTTTTTCTTGTTGCTCAGAAGATTCTGTTTCTCAGAGAGTGGCAGAGTCCAATAACTATGGTTCTGGTACAAGGTTCTGCTTCTGACTGCCTTTTTTTCCTTCTAGTTGTAAGCCTGGGCACGACACACACGTGCTTCAGATTTCAGATTACTTTCTCTCCTATAGTAGAAACCAGGCAGTAATTATTTGTTTACTTTGTGCAATTCAGCTGCACAAACGCTGCCGTAGAAGAGCCAGGCGAGGCGATTAGTGCAGGAGGTTTGTTTAGTTTCCCCTGTCACGTTGCCTTTTGATTCGGTAAAATTGGATTCCTTAGTTTTGCCATTTGCAGGAGGCTTGAACCCCATTTTTTTATTGCATTAAATCCAAGTTGGGAGGAATTAACTGCAAAATCCCTCGATCTGAAGCAGAGAGGTGTCGTGAAGGAACAGAAAGTCGATGTGTGCGGTGTTGCCCGAGCAGCGAGCAAACCAACCTGTGCTCAGCAGAGCAGAGACGCACTGATGGATTTAGAGGGGACTGTCAGGCCTGGAGTTTGCTGAATCGGGTTCCTCTTTCCCCACGTTGTCCCTCAAAGTCGATCTGAACCTGCTTTGCGCTGTATTTCCATGAAAGCTAGAGGGTGTTGAGAGTCTCGCGGATGACAAAAACTCTTTTTGGCTGGGATTATTCAACTAATCTTGTGATTATGGTGATAATCCCCTTTGCAATGGTGCCCGTCTCCGAGGAACTCTTCCCTCGGGGGCTTCCAAGTCCCAAATCGCATTTTCTCCTCATGCTGAAGCTCTCTGTATTAAATTAAGGCACTCTCAAAGATCAGAGGTGTGCAGGTTCTCTGATATTGACAGCTTTGAGGTCTCTGGCGTATCTTGTGTGGCCTTATTGACCCTCTTAGCGCTTGCGGTGGGGATGGAGACTGAGAGGCTCTCCTGGTGGAGAGGAGATGGCTTTTCAAGCTCGAACCGCTGTCCTTGCAGCAAAGAAAGAAATACAGAGCGGACCCACTGCTCATGGGAACCATCACCACCTGAGCAGTGGTGCCTGAGGCCTGACAGCTTGCTGGCTTCAGAGATGGGGTGTTTTCAGATTGGATTTTGCTGTGGCCAAAGAATCATAGAGGTTGGAAGGGACCCATTGGATCTTCTAGTCCAACCATTCCTATCAAACACTAAACCAAGTCACTCAAGACCTCATCCACCCGTCCCTTAAACACCTCCAGGGAAGGTGACTCAACCACCTCCCTGGGCAGCCTATTCCAATGCCCAATGACCTTCTGTGTGAAAAACTTCCTCCTAATCTCTAGCCTAAATCTCCCCTGGTGATGTGCTGATGCCTCCGAGGACTCGATGATCCGGTGGGTCTCTTCCAACCTGGTGATTCTATGATTCTATGAGAGTGGAGCCGCTCACCAGGCTGTAATCCCTCCCCACTCCTGCTGCCAGGTACTTGGCAGCAAATAAATATTTTGCTCACAACTCATTGGAGGTGGCGTCTCACCAGATGTGCTCTCGCTTGGTACGGCGGGAGATTTATTTGGTTGTCCATTTACAGCTTATTATTTTCTTCTGTCTCCCCCCACCAACTTAATAGCAGTTTGCTATCCACCAGGGTATACATTTTCTTCTGATTAAGTGCCATTTAGCCGTTAGCTGCTTGCTCATTTTGCTTTTATAGACACATTTATGGCGGCACAGACAGAGGCACAGGCGCCTAGGAGCAAGGGTAAGGAGAATGGTGAGTGGCAACAGCTTGATGAGATGGATTTTAATAAAGTCGCCAGCTAAAAGCTGCATCACGACTATTCCTCACAGCGGAGACGCTGGAGGTGCTGGCGTTGCAGAACTTCTCCCCTGGTGGGACAGGCGGTGGGACCTGTGCTGGAGCCAGCTGGAAGCTTCTCATGAAATCTTTGACCATCAGGCATGTGTGAGTTCTGTGTAGCTTGGAGTTGCTCTCTCTAGGGTGAAGAGCAATTTCCCAGCTTTCAGCAGCTGCTAATTAGTTGCAGATGATGAGATAATTTATAAAAATTAGGAGCGATTTTCTTCATTGTGCTAATATCGCTTGGCAATAAAACCACTCTTTTAAAAGGGTAACTTTTCTCTAATGTAGGGATCAAGGCTAAAAATATATACGTGTGTAGAGCAGTGGAGAGAGAGAGAGAGAGAGAGCGAGCATGCTGCTCAGCCACACACGGAGAGATATTTCAGAAGTTCATCTGAACCATAAGAATGAATTGAAATTGAAATGCAAATCTTGGTGTCGCTTAGAGCTCTGTTTGGAAAGAAAAAAAAAAAAAACCTGTTTGATGGTGTCACCTTGGTGGCAGGGCAATAGAAAAATCCTCCCCAGTGTGCTGGGGAAGGAGGGTTTAATGTGGAGCAGACAACTCGTGTTACGTGGGGGTTTTGGCAGTGAATCAGCAGAAGGAAGGTCACTGTTCTCCCCCTTCCCCAGGAGTGCCAGTGACTCATTGCCAGCTCCTCACGTCATGCAGGAGTAGCGACTCGCGGAGAGCAGTAGGGAGAGCTACAAGAGGAGCGTCTTGTCTCTTGTGATGAGTGCAACGGGAGGATGTGGAAGTAGAATATCAGGGAAAGGCTCAGCACCTGGTGCTGCTTAGAATCATAGAATCACCAGGTTGGAAAACACCCATCAGATCACGGAGTGCAACCATTCCTATCCATCACCAAACCATGTCCCTCAGCACCTCGACAACCTGTCCCTTAAACCCCTCCAGGGAAGGTGACTCAACCCCCTCCCTGGGCAGCCTCTGCCAGTGCCCAGTCACCCTTGCCATGAAAAATTTTTTCCTGATGTCAAGCCTGAACCTCCCCTGGTGGAGCTTGAGGTCATTCCCTCTTGTCCTGTCCCCTGTCCCTTGGGAGAAGAGCCCAGCTCCCTCCTCTCCACAACCTCGTTTCAGGTAGTTGGAGAAAGCAATGAGGTCTCCTCTCAGCCTCCTCTTCTCCAGGATAAACACCCCCAGCTCTCTCAGCTGTTCTCCGTAAGACCTGTTCTCCAGCCCCTTCACCAGCTTTGTGGCTCTTCTCTGGACTCGCTCCAGAGCCTCAACATCCTTCTTGTGCTGAGGGGCCCACAACTGAACACAAGATTTGAAGAGTAGTCTCAGCAGTGCCAAGTCCAGAGGGAGAAGAACCTCCCTGGCCCTGCTGGTCACACTGTTTCTGATCCAAGCCAAGATGCCTTTGGCCTTCTTGGCCACCTGGGCCACTGCTGCCTCATGGTCAGTCACTGTCAACCAACACCCCCAGGTCCTTCTCCTCCAGGCACTTTCCAGCCAGACTTCTCCTAGTCTGGAGCTGTTCAGGGTTGTTGTGCCTCAAGTGCAGGACCTGGCATTTGCCCTCGTTAACCATCATGCTGTGGGTCTCAGCCCAGCTGGTCCAGCCTGTTCAGATCCCTTTGGAACCTCCAGACCCTCCATCAGATCCAGATCCTTATCTGGGGACTTTCTTTGGCTGTGGAGTTGGAATGCAATGGTGGGATTCACTCCCTGGGGTTTAGACACAGTGGTGGGATGTGTTCCCCGTGCCACGTTGGTGTTTGAAGGGGAGCCCTGTGCTGCTGCAGCAGTGCTGGACCTCAGTGCTTGTCCTGAGCTTCAGATATTGTTTGCCCCTTTAGCTGGTAAAGAGCAAGCTGAGCCCTTAAGTCTGTGGAACGGGAGCTGGACTCGATGATCCTTGTAGTTTTCTTCCAACTCAAGACACTCTTATGATTCTACGTATGTGTGCATTTCTGGCTACTCTAGAGAGACCTGAGAAAAAGGGGTGTTGCTGTTGTAGTTGTTTGGAAAAAGACATTTATTAAGCTGAAGAATGAATTTTCCACAAACTCGAGCGGCCTCCACTACTCCATCAGCTTTCTAATGATTTTGTCACGGTGTTAATCCCTCAGGTGAGCGGCAGCGTTTTGATATCAGCAAACAAATTGCGTTTCCGCATAGATAACCCAATATAGAGTCAAGCGTGAGAGCGGAAAACAATCCATCAGCTTCTAACGGGGTCTGGATTTCAGTCAGGGCAGCCTGTGGGTGGAACAACCCTCAGTGAGCCCTGGGTGTTCAGGGGTCTGTGTGTCCACAGGAGTTGTATGAGTGCACATGGCCAGCCTAGTTTAGCTTGTGATGTCCAGGATTTCTAGCTGAGATGGAGCACCCTCAGCATCCCTTGCTGTAGTGTTATTTATAGCGAGAGACAATGTCTACGCTGGAGAGTTTACTGGAAGGAAAATCATGAGCAGAATGGAGAAACTGGAGATAATCAGTTGCTCTGTTATCTCTCTTGAGAGGAGAACCAGAGGATGCTGAATGAAGCTGATAGGACTCAAGTCCAGGGGAGGAGGAGGAGCAGGCGCTGAGCTCTTCTCTCTGGAAACCAATGATGGGGACCCGAGGGAATGTCAGGAAGATGCCAGGGAGGGTTAGGTTAGGTATCAGGAAAACATTCTTCCCCCAGAGGGTGGTGGAGCCCTGGAATGGCTCCCAGGGAAGCAGTCACAGCACCAAGCCTGACAATATTCCAGAAGCATTTGGCTAATCATAGAATCATAGAACAACCAGGTTGGAAGAGACCCATCGGATCATCGAGTCCAACCATTCCTATCAAACACTAAACCATGTCCCTCAGGACCTCATCTATCCGTCCCTTAAACACCTCCAGGGAAGATGACTCAATCACCAACCTGGGCAGCCTATTCCAATGCCCAATGACCCTTTCCATGAAAAACCTCCTCCTAATCTCTAGCATAAATCTCCCCTGGCAGAGCTTGGGGATGCCCTCAGCCCCGTGGTGTGAATGTTAGGGTGTCCCATGCAGGGACAGGAGCTGGACTCGATGATCCTTGTGGGTCTCTCCAACATGGGACGTTCTAAGATTCTCTGTTGAATGAGGCCAATAGGTCATGTCCAGGACAAACAACAGTGTGTTGCTTCGGTGCAACAACTGATTGATCCTTTGAGCTCAAGATGTAGCAATGCTAAAAGTTTTTGTTGATTTAAGGGGAAGCTGGGTAAGCACAGGGAAGACAAAAACACTTCAGAGTTATTAAATATATAAACAACATCAGTTTCAGAAGTTTCTTAACCTGAGGTTGCTGAAGGCTGGGAGGCTGTTAGTAGGAATTATTGGATGGACTTTTGGCTTGACAGAAACATTTGTTCTTGCAATCTAGATATGAAGCAGAGGCACAAAGGAAATGAAAGAAATTGCCTCTAGCAACCTCTCAAATTAGCACCTACATCTCCCAGGTCCCAGTACGGTGTACTGTCCATCAAGACTGAAAAGGTGTTGAAATCCAGCTTGGCTGTTAGCAGCACACAGCGGAAAGTTGTGGCAGCACTGAACGGCGCCTGTGGCTGGAGGTTCAAAGGGCCAAGCAGAAATACTGGGGGATGGAAGCACAGGAGGGAGATGGAGCTGTCAGAGCGAGTCCAGAGGAGGCCATGGAGATGATCCGAGGGCTGGAGCACCTCCTGTATGAGGACAGCCTGAGAGAGCTGGGTTTGTTCAGCCTGGAGAAGAGAAAGCTGTGGGGACCCCTTAGAGCAGCTTCCAGTATGGAGAAGGGGCTCCAGGAAAGTTGGAGAGGGGCTCTTGATCAAGAAGGGCAGGGACAGGACATGGGGGAAGTTTTCATCTGAAAGAGGGGAGATTGAGATGAGACCTTAGAAAGAAATGTTTTGCAGTGAGAGTGAGGAGGCCCTGGCCCAGGTTGCCCAGAGCAGGGGTGGCTGCCCCATCCCTGGAGGGGTTCAAGGGCAGGTTGGATGGGGCTTGGAGCCCCTGATCCAGTGGGAGATGTCCCTGCCCATAGCAGGGGGTGGAACTGGCTGGGCTTTGAGGTCCCTTCCAACCCAAACCATTCTGTGATGGGTTTGGGTGCAGCAAGTAGAAGAGGGGAACAGTTTGTTTTGTCTGGATAACGTTGATGGTATCTGTGTGCTGAGCCCTTGCCTCTCTGAGCATCTGATGGTAATTGCACGGGAGGCTGCTGTATGCATGCATGCACAGGGCAGAGAAGAGCACTATGTGAGCATGAAATTGCCTTGCAAGCCAGAGGAGGATGCTGGAGGGCAAGTGTGTGAATGGTGTAGAGCCCTGCGAGTGCATCGGTGTGACAGAGCCCAGGCGATGCAGCTGTGTGTGCAGGGTGGCACTGGCGCTGGGTGTCCATGTGTGAAATCAACTGCAATGGAGCAGGGCAGACGCGCAGGAGGAACAGGGCTGGCGGCAGCTGCTTGCTCACAGGGACCAGACACTGTGGTACGTCGGCAAAAGCAGAAGCACCTCTTTGCTCTAGTGGTCACAGGACTCACCAGGGGACTGTGCAGCTGTCTTAGAATCATAGAATCGCCAGGTTGAAAGAAACCCACAGGATCATCAAGTCCAACCATTCTCATTAATCACCAAACCATGTCCCTCAGCACCTCATC
This sequence comes from Coccyzus lansbergi, assembly GCA_033558105.1. Classification (NCBI taxonomy): domain Eukaryota; kingdom Metazoa; phylum Chordata; class Aves; order Cuculiformes; family Coccyzidae; genus Coccyzus; species Coccyzus lansbergi. Next base: position 897,239 of record JAUMJK010000750.1, on the reverse strand, counting down.
CACCCATCCCTTAAACCCCTCCAGGGAAGGTGACTCAGCTTCCTCCCTGGGCAGCCTCTGCCAGTGCCCAGTGACCCTTTCTGTGAATATTTTTATCCTAATGTTCAGCCTAAACCTCCCCTGGTGGAGCTTGAGGCCATTCCCTCTCGTCCTGTCCCCTGTCACTTGATGTGAGCAGGGTCCGAGGCCCCTTGGGATCTGGTGGTCAGATGAAATGCGGAGGCCATGTACCAGCAAGGCCCAGTTGGCACAGGCTGCAGCTCCGTCATCAGCCACAGAGCGACAGAAACTGCTCTGGGCCACATGTGCTATTGCAAACTGATCCATGTCTACACATTCCTTGAACCCTCCAGGGACAGTGGCTCCACCACTGCCCTGGGCAGCCTCTCCCAATGCTTCACCACCCTGTCAGTAAAGAAATCTTCCCTAATAATGAAGAGGAGGCTGAGAGGAGACCTCTTTGCCCTCTCCAACTACCTGAAAGGAGGTTGTAGAGAGGAGGGAGCTGGACTCTTCTCCCAAGTGACAGGGGACAGGACGAGAGGGAATGGCCTCAAGCTCCACCAGGGGAGATTTAGGCTAGAGATTAGGAGGAAGTTTTTCATGGAAAGGGTCATTGGGTGTTGGAATAGGCTGCCCAGGGAGGAGGTTGATTCCCCTTGCCTGGAGGTTGTTTAAGGCACGGGTAGATGAGGTGCTGAGGGACATGGTTTAGTGTTTGATAGGAATGGTTGGACTTGATGATCCGATGGGTCTCTTCCAACCTGGTTGTTCTATGATTCTATAATATCCACTCTAAACCTCCCTTTGTGCAACGTGAGGCTATTTCTTCACATCCTGTCACTTGTTACTTGGGGAGAACACTGATGGCAAAGCTTTGGTGGATTAACCAGGATGCCCCAGCCTTGACATCAAAGGACCTTGTTTTAATTTTCCAGTTAAAAGACTTCATCAGCTCCTGCCCTAAGTGTGGAGCTCTGCTCTGTAACAGCTTATGCAATAGAGCCATTCCTTTTACAAATAAGTTGCTCGAGAGGATCGTATCGCCTGTCTTTTGGCTAACGCGGGTTTTTCTCAGGATAAAGTAGTCTCCTTGCATGTACCAATCCTTTTGTTGCTGCGATGCTTGGCGTAAAAGGCTGCTCCACCGTAACTCATCACAACACAGTGACAAGGGTCCATTTTTGCAGCACAGCTTGAGTGCTGGAGTCTTCATTGCTTTGCAGACAAAGTGTGGATGACATTCCAGCTGAAGGGGTAGGAGGTTATTTTATTTATCATGGTACATGATGAATCTTGGCAGCGCTGCTCACAGACTCGGTAGCTGAGTGTTATGTTGTGTGGTCACTGGAGCCAGAGAAAGGAGCTTTCCTTCTTGGTATGATCTCCCATGGAGACCTCTTTCCAGTTCCTCTCCAGCTGCCTGGAGGAGCAGGACCTGGGGGTGTTGGTTGACAGTGACTGACCATGAGCCAGCAGTGGCCCAGGTGGCCAAGAAGGCCAAGGGCATCTTGGCCTGGATCAGAAATGACGTGGCCAGCAGAGGTCACGGGAGGTTATTCTCCCTCTGTACTCGGCACTGGTGAGACCGCTCTTCGAATCCTGTGTTCATTTGTGGGCCCCTCAGCAAAAGAAGGATGTTGAGGCTCTGGAGCGAGTCCAGAGAAGAGCAAGGAAGCTGGTGAAGGGGCTGGAGAACAGGCCTTGTGAGGAATGGCTGAGAGAGCTGAGGGTGTTTATCCTGGAGAAGAGAAGGCTGAGGGGAGACCTCATTGCTCTCTCCAACTACCTGAAAGGACGATGCTTGTATAGGTCAAGCTTTCCAAAGAAGGACTTTGCATGAAGCTCCGGCAAGGAGGCAAGTCTGTCAGGTCCAGGGAGACCTGCTGCAAGTGGGTTAGGAAACCTTCTGTGGCAAGAGAAATGTGTGGATCTGAGAGTGTGTGATGGCAGCATGAGATGGGTCAGGCTGCTGTCTGTTGGTTTCAACTGTGTCTGGAGAAAGCAGAGAACAGAATGGATGAAGCAGAGAGAATGAAGAGGGAACCAAGCCACCTCTCATTAGCAAATGATCATAGAAAAATAAAATCACCAGGTTGGAAAAGACCTCTTGGATCGTCGAGTCCAACCACAATGCTTGCTTTTTAAAAGAAAGTATCAAAACTTCTCAGTCCCCTTGCCCTTCAGGTCAATAAAATGAATTCATGACTGAAACGGAGACTTAGCAACTTCATTGGTCCTGAGGTCCTGAGGGACATGGTTTAGTGTTTGATAGGAATGGTTGGACTCGATGATCCGATGGGTCTCTTCCAACCTGGTGATTCTGTGATTATATTTGTAAAATTCATCCCTATTCTCTAGCACTTTTTCTGTCGAGCCCGCACTGCAGAATGTCAACGTGTTCTGGCAGATGGCTCTGAGCAGACGTTGGTCTGCTTAACACATCCATGCGCCGCTTTGCTGAGGCCCATTAGAAGACAAGCTGAACAGATTGGCCTCTTCCTGATGGATCAGACCTTCCTTGGGTCTTCCATCTGGGCTCCCTGCAGGTGAGTCCCCGCATCAGCTCACTGGTGAGCTGCTGGCACCGGAGCAAGGAGGCCACAAGCTGAGCAGAGGGTCAACTTGCGATGTAAAAAGGCCACGCAGCTTTGTGAAGAGAGCTGCTGAGGTGAATTTGTAGCTTCTGGACTGCTGCTGGGAGCCTTGGATGTAAATGACAATGTAGCTAATAAGGTCTAATTGGCTATTAAAGGAGGAAGTGGCCCCAGAGATGCTAAGGGCCAATTAACCCTGGGAGCCGGGAGCGTGACACTGTATCGCTGTGCAGTGATGTGTGCATGTGCCTTTCATAAACGGATTGAGAAAAGGAGCCGTGGAGGTCCTTGCCACAAGCCTTTTGAAATAGGTCGGGATATTTCAGGCGTACGTAAGCGTTCGCGTGCTTTTGTAGCAGACTGAAGGCTGGATTAGTGGCTGGTTGGGGTGAGCACACCCACCACAGACCTTACGGGAACCCTATGGGGATGGAACATCTCAGGCAGCTTTTCTTTAACATCTTCTTAGCTCTGAGGGACTAAAACCTGTATCGAGTGGGATGGAATCATAGAATCATAGAACAACCAGGTTAGAAGAGACCCACTGGATCATCAAGTCCAACCATTTCTATCAAATACCAAACCATGTCCCTCAGCACCTCATCTACCCGTGCCTTAAACACCTCCAGGGAAGGTGAATCAGCCACCTCCCTGGGCAGCCTATTCCAGTGCACAATGACCCTCTGTGTGAAGAACTTCCTCCTAATCTCCAGCCTAAATCTCCCCTGGCGGAGCTTGAGGCCATTCCCTCTTGTCCTGTCCCCTCTCCCTTGGGAGAGGAGCCCAGCTCCCTCCTCTCTACAACCTCCCGTCAGGTAGTTGTAGAGAGTAATGAGGTCTCCTCTCAGCCTCCTCTTCTCCAGGATAAACAACCCCAGCTCTCTCAACCACTCCTCATAGGGCCTGTTCTCCAGCCCCTTCACCAGCTTCATTGCTCTTCTCTGGACTCTCTCCAGAGCCTCAACATCCTTCATGTGGTGAGGGGCTCAGAAGTGAACACAGGATTCAAGGAGCGACCTCACCAGTGTTGAGTCCAGAGGGAGAATAACCTCCCTCGACCTGCTGGTCACACCATTTCTGATCCAAGCCAGGATGCCATTGGCCTTCTTGGCCACCTGGGCACACTGCTGGCTCATGGTCAGTCGGCTGTCGACCAACACCCCCAGGTCCCTCTCCTCCTGGCAGTTTTCCATGGACCCATGTAGAAGGCACGTGCTGGCAGTAGAAAGCTGTGATTGAGGCTGGTGCTGTGTTAAACCAGAGGATGGTTAAGCATTTGGGGACTAGGAGCTGCTCTGACAGCAACCAGGCCTTGGAAAGCCAAATCATTTCCTTAGCAGCCCAGTCCAAATCCTGCTGAAGTCAACAAGGGATGGTGGGAAGCTCAATCAATCATTCTGCTTCAAAAACCTCTTCTGAGATCAGGGCCGTGGGGAGCTGGTGTTTTGACACCGACTTGTCACTAATTTGAATAAACAAATTGTGTCTAATGGCTTTGTCCTCTAATTGCTGCCAGTGCTGCCTTATTAAAGGAAAATGGAGATATTTAGTGTTGCAAAGCAAGCTTCCTATTTCCATAGCTTAATTTGCTGCTAGGAGTGTGCAGACAGAAAATGGGATTTTGTGGATTCGACTCGGAATTGGGACCTGGCAGACTCTGTTTAATGGCATATGTCAGAGTCTATTGCTACCCAAATCTATAATGCATGAGACTGGCTTTGTGTGTTGCTGTTGTCCTGGTGGTCCTTCTGTTGTTCTTCTTCCTCCCGTTGATTTTATTATTCCTAATAAAATTTGTGTGTGATAGGAATGGTTGGACTCCATGATCCGATGGGTCTTTTCCAACCTGGTGGTGATTCTAGGAGTCTAATGTCTGCATTTTCGCTGTTCTGGACTTTGGCCGCTCTGTGTGCCAGTAAGTTCAGTCCAAGTAGGAGATGACTCAGACAGTTGGGCTTGGCCAGCTTGTGAACTTGGAGGAATGGCTGAGTTGGTGTTTGTCTTCTCCTTAGCTTCTTGACAAGAGGGAATGGCCTCAAGCTCCACCAGGGGAGGTTTAGGCTGGACATTAGGAGGAAGTTTTTCACAGAAAGGGTCATTGGGCACTGGAACAAGCTGCCCTGGGAGGGGGTTGATTCACCTTCCCTGGAGGGGTTTAAGGCACAGGTAGACGAGGTGCTGAGGGACATGGGTTAGTGTTTGATAGGAATGGTTGGACTCGATGATCCGACAGGTCTCTTCCAACCTGGTGATTCTGATTCTTGCAGAGTAGAGAGAAGAGGATCCTGGTTGTAGGCTCTGCCCTAGAGCAGCACAGCCATGGTCTAGTCTGTTCCAGTGGACAAAATAAGACTGAAATATTGCTTGTAGCACAGTTATCACTGTAGTTTTCCATGAAAAGCAGAGCTGAGCAGAAGGAAAAAAGCTGCCGTCCTCGTTTTCTGGTGATCCCCAAGGACATTTCTGTCCTGTGTTCAGGAAACAGAAGGAAATACGTTGCAGTGCTTACCTCAGCAGTGTAGACAAAACTGATTAGCTTCTTCAAACCTGTCCAACCATCTTTTAGTCTGTTTGGGTGATGAGACTCTTGTTGATGATCTCTAGTTTATGCACTTGCTGATTTGGAAGGGAACTGGCCTGAGATGGAGTAGCGGTTCCCAAGAGCGAGGCAGGAGCCACCTGGGCCCAAGCTCTCATCCCGGAGGGCTGGTCCCTGGGAACACGGACCAGCCCTCCGGGACGAGAGCTTGGGCTTAGGGAGGGGGAGATGACATTCGGGGGCTGCTTTCTATCCTGACCAAGGTACAGAGCAGACAAAAGCCTCTTTTAGCCGCATAGCCCAAAGCACTTTGCTGAAATAATTTGTGTTACCTTTTATCTGTCTCAAAGGAACACTTAAAAAAATCATCCTGCCCATAGCGGGTAACCTGATGAGTCTAATTTGGTGGTATGAAAACACAGCCACTTGGAGCCTTCCAATCCATGTTCTAGCTAATTAGATACACCTCCCCTGCTAGCTTTTGCCCGCTGTGCAGTGTTGCATATGTTCAAACACCCTATCAAGAGCAGGAGGTATCTATATGTGTGTTTTGACTAATACATTTGTGGAGGTAGGAACTGATATTAATTGTCAACCCAACAGCAAGTAGAATCATAGAATCGTAGAACAACCAGGTTGAAAGAGACCCATCGGATCATCGTGTCCGACCATTCCTATCGAACATTAAACCGTGTCCCTCAGGACCTCATCCACCTGTGCCTTAAACATCTCCAGAGAAGGTGAATCAACCACCTCCCTGGGCAGCCTATTCCAATGCCCAATGACCCTTTCCGTGAAAAACCTCCTCCTAATCTCTAGCCTAAATCTCCCCTGGCAGAGCTTGAGGCCATTCCCTCTTGTCCTGTCCCCTGTCACTTGGGATGCAGCATCTCCAGCTGTAACGGCAGAGAACGCATGTCGCTGGTTCCCCAGTCTCTGACAGCCCACAAACAGTGTGCAGGGCTAATGTCACAGTCTGCTTTTCTCTCCAGATTGTGGTTTTATTTATTTTCATTACCAGTGGTTGCAGGCAGCATCAGAGAGGTTTTTGAGGGGAGGGATGATTATGTTCTCCAAGGGGTTAGGAATCCCTCACTGTGCGTGGGAGCAACTTGTGGTGGCTGCGTGAGGATGTTGGAGTTGAAGGATTCCAGGGCTCCTCATTGCTCTCTATAACTACCTGAAAGGAGGTTATAGAGAGGAAGGTAATTGCCTCTTCTCCCAAGTGACAGGGGACATGACAAGAGGGAATGGCCTCAAGCTCCACCAGGGGAGATTTAGGCTGGACATTAGGAAAAAAGATTTTCACAGAAAGGGTCATTGGGTACTGGTAGAGGTTACCCAGGGAGGTGCTTGAGTCACCTTCCCTGGAGGGGTTTAAGGCACGGATGGACGAGGTGCTGAGGGACATGGGTTAGTGTTCGATAGGACTGGTTGGACTCAATGATCCGATGGGTCTCTTCCAACCTGGTTGTTCTGTGATTCTATGACTTTGCTCATCATTCCTGCAAAAAATCCTGGCTAGCATCTGCCTCTGGCCTTGCTGAAATGAGGTGGATCTGAGTGACTGCAGAGAAAGCTGGACAGGTGCTGGGTACAGCTTTGCAGGTTTAGATGTCCCAGTAGCATTTCCATCCCTGGGGTTGACGCTTCTGTGCTTCTCCTGTACTGAGTTGCTTTTGAAAACAGACTTTGTTAGAATCTTGCTTGTGCAGTAAGGTGGACCAGTTTTTTGTATGAGGTGACGAAGCTTCTAATTTCCCTTCAGATGGAAAATGTGTTCCATGGCTCAATGCTAGAGGAGTAGGATGGGACCTTAGAGCACTGAGGAAAGTTTACTCCCCGACCAAGAGGTTGTTTTGTGTCCACTGATGGTTGCTGCCAATGCGTGTTGGGTAGCACAAACATCAGCTGTGGGGAAGAGACACAAATTCAACAAGATCTGGCTGAGGTTTTCACCTGGGCAGCAGATAAATTGGTTGCTGCTGCTTTTCTCTTTTCTAAATTGGTGGTGCCTGGAATAGGGCCAGCTTTCTCTTTCCTTTTGCTGGGAAACACCTATTGCTTCTCCAGGGAAATTTGAGGGCACCTGGGGAACAAGATTGGCTTGTGGATGTAGCAAGCAGCGGGATGCTCCAAAGGTTAATTGCATCCAACTGATGTGCTACTGAAAACCAGCATTTGGGGATGAAAAATTACTGCAAAACGGAATCCCTGGTGCTGCAATCCCCTCTGCCCTAGACGCACGCGTGTTCCCTCCTCTCCATCTCAGTAGGGGTTAGGGCACATCGCTTAGGTGCCTGGACAGTGCTTTGTAACAACAATCTAGTGTGTGTTTATAGCCAAGCTCTCCCACCGATAAGCATTCACACACTGATGAGCCTTAGAATATGAGCCTCCAACGGCCAAGCACACGTTGCAAATTTTTGCTTAAATGGAATCCGATGCGTTCGAAAGCTGCACAAATCTCCTCAAGAAAATGAGATCTTAGCAGGCAGCCTCAAAGCAAGCAGAAAGCTCTTCATTGACCGGCGGATGCTGTTTTCGCCAGGATCCTGCAGGTGGCTGTTCCCATGTAGTCAAACATGTTGGGTTGGTCTGTATGGGGGTTTTTTTTCAGACAGTTAAGGAACCAATAAAGTTAAATTGGTAGAACTGTCTAATGTGATTACAGCAAGATGAGGATAGATGTGGTCTCATTAGATCTTGTTTTGAAGCAGGAGACTGTCATTTTCTGATGGAAAACAGAGATGACAGGGAGCACTGGTATTTGAAGTGCCTTTTTTAAGAATGACCTGCTCTGTCTTTTTGACATCAAACGTATGCGTGTAGAAAGAGAGAGCATTGGTTTATTTCTTTTTTTTTTTCTCCTGGTGCAGCAGAAAATGGAAAGCTGCATTTTTAGTCATAAGTTTTCTATCAAAGACTTTCATGAGGGAGAGGAAAAGAGACTTGAATATGTTTTTTATAGCAGGGTTTGTGTGCAAAACCTGGACTTGAGGGGAGATCACAGTTATGTGCAGGTGTCTCCCAGGTAGAGGCTGCTGTGACCCTGGGTGTAGCCTGCAAATTCCAGCTGTGGAAAAATAAGGAAAAATGTCTTCTGTGAAGTGCTCAAGGAGGAGGATGAGTCCACCAGTGAAGGTGGCTTCTGGCTACAGGTCCATGCATTCAGTTTATCCCAAGTCTCGTACTATTAATGATAGATTTTTAGTTTTAGCTCCCGAGTAGGTGGCATCTACCCTTCACTGAAAGGGTAATTAGGCAATGGAACGTTCTGCCCAGGGAGGTGGTTGACTTGCCTTCCCTGGAGGGGTTTAAGGAGCTGATGGATGAGGTACTGAGGGGAATGGTTTAGAGACTGGTGGGACTGGTTGGACTCGATGACCCAGTAGGTCTCTTCCAACCTGGTGATTCTATGATTCTATGTGCAGGACAAGTCATACTCTTAAATCTGATGCTTCTGTCTTTGAGGTTTTAGGTTTGGAGGAGATAGGGGCTACGTCTTGGGATAATTCCAGTCCTTAACCACCATGGAACAAGGAGTCTGGGTTCTGAAGATGGTTTTCTGTAGGGCAGATGCTCTCCTTACCATTGACACTTGATAAGAGACCCAGAACTTTCCCCTTTGGTGTCCCATGTACCTGCTTTGCTCTTTTTGGGGAGTGGCCTCAAAGCTGATGCTCAGCTCCAGTCTGGTTTCTGTAACTTCTGGCTCTGATCTTGCTGTTGCTTATTAAATGCTTCACAGGGACTTCCCGCTGTCCCTGGGATGCTAATTAAAAGATCTCCAGCCTTAAAAATTCCTTTGCGCTGTTGGTCTGCTGCAAGAAGCTACAAAGTAGATTGGTGCTTATGCTATTAATCTCCCGATTCCGCCAGGAGACCAACACTGGAGCCACACACGGATTGATTTTTCCTAGTGGTCAAGCAGAGAGAGAAATGCCATGCTTGATGCCCCTGGCCAGGAGATGCTGTGTGGGAGGCTGGGGATATAAGAACACCAAGGAGGACAGGAGAGAAGAGGGATGGCCCGCATCCCATTATAGCAAAGATGATATGCCATCAAATGAGTAATGTTGATGGAAAATGTAGCAAATGACTAATGTTTCAGCCAGAGTAATTGTTTGGAGGACTGGCATTTCGAGTATGAAAAGATTTAGAGTGAGCTTTCAGTAAATAAAGGAGAAATTGGCTCCGAAGTTCAGGGCCAAGGTTTGGCAGCCGAGATTGAAAAAGGAGGGGGTTGCTTTATGTATTTCACGGAAAGAAAATAATTTTTCAAACTGAATTTCCTTTAATTGAATACCAACAAGAAGGGCTGGACTGAAAATCTTTATTCCACAGAACAAACACGCCGAGCGTCACCTCACCCAGGCTGCTCACGGCAACCAGCTCAGGCCATTGAACTGTGTCCTGCAGAGCTAACAGGGACCTTCCACGTCCCTGTGGATGTAAATCCGTATAATTATAACTTCAGTCCCCCTTTTCGTGCCGTAACTAACAGTAATTAATTCACTCCTTGGGCAATCTCTAGTGTAACTGCTGGTGCAATACTGCTTATTCAAGCTTTCTGGAGTTTGCTGTGTGTGTGTGGTGAAAGCAACAGCAGCTTTTCTACGTGATGGGTCCTCTTAGAGCTGGGATTAGTTTGTTTTTTTCATGGATGTTGAATAGCCAGGGCAAGGTAGAAATCCTTTTGTGATGGGGCTGCTTTTATTACAGTCCATAACTGGGATTTGAGGCTGTTCTAAAGAGCGTGTTTGTATAAACCAGTGATCCTGTTTTCTTGCCCTGCTTATCCATCTCATGATCTTTCTGCTCTCCTCTTCAGCCGCACCTTTCCCACTGGGTTAAATTAAAGTGCAGAGCTCTGGTAATATCTGAGTGAGTTAGTGACCCGGGGGATACTTAAGACCAGGGCAAATGGGATGCCATCAAACATCAGCTTTTGACCCTTGTTCTTTAACGGTTTTGCCAATTAGATGCGTGGAGAGGTGTAGAAGAAGGGGTTTGTTAAAGGGATCAGAGCAAAGGTGCAACCGTGTTCTATTAAGCTGCTCTCTGGAGCTTTTATAAAGGTCTGTGGAGCTGCTTGTGGCTTCCAGATGGACAGGGGTCCTCATTTTGTTCTTCATCTCTCCCCAGATTTCTTTAATCAGGGTCAAGAGAGCAGTTTAGTGTCAAGGATGCAGGTCTAGATGTGGATCCTCTGGTTTAGGTCCCAGCTGTAGCTCAGGCTCGTGTTGGGATCGGACTGGGAATGGGGCTTTCCCCTCCAAAGGTCAAATCTATTGAGGGCCTGTTACCAAGAGCTCAAGGTTTACCTTGAATGCACAGGGCAGGAGGGGCAGCAGACGATGGTTTCTATTTCATAGAATCACAGAATCACCAGGTTGGAAGAGACCCACTAGATCATCGAGTCCAACCCTTCCCACCAATCTCTAAACCATTCCCCTCAGTACCTCATCCACCGGCACCTTAAACACCTCCAGGGAAGGCGAGTCAACCACCTCCCTGGGCAGAACGTTCCATTGCCCAAATGACCCTTTCTGTCAAGAATTTAAGACACATTCTCGTTGCACCCTTTGTCCCTTCCTGCCCCCAGCGGGAAGGAGACAGCTTCCAGAGCAGAGTAGCCAGCAGGATGCTTGTCCCCCTCTGCCTTTGGCGTCCCACAGGTTATCGGTGTGTCCTGGGAACCCCTGAGCGTGGAGCTGAGCTCCGGGCTGCTGACGCTCTGATTAATACTGCAGCAGGGCGTGTTATGCTGGAGAGGAACCTTTACTCCAGGGACATTAAATATTAATAGCAGCAATAGAGACACAGACAAACAAGAGCGAGTTATAAACTGCTCATTTTGAGGGCATCGGTGTTAACTCTGGCAAACTCATGTTACAGACAGCTCAGGAACATGGACCAAAGGCTGAATTTCGACCTGTCCTTAGAGTTCCTGAATATTTGCCCTGTAGAAAAATCCTTTCTACACATGGTGAGGCCCCCACTGCCAAGTGCTAAGGTCTTTAAACTGACACTAGCACTCGTACTGGTCTGAGCTTCCCCTGCAGCTCCCATCTCTGCATTGTCTTTTCCCATCCTGCTCCAGTGAATCTGGTCTCCTCAGGAGTTTGTTTGCCAAGTTCCTAGATAGCTGCAGACATACCTTCAAGCATCAGGCAGGTATCACAGTGCCATAGAATGGTTTGGGCGGGAAGGGACCTCAAACCCCACCCAGTCCCATCCCATCATGGGCAGGGACACCTCCCACTGGATCAGGGGCTCCAAGCCCCATCCAACCTGCCCTTGAACCCCTCCAGGGATGGGGCAACCACCCCTGCTCTGGGCAACCTGGGCCAGGGCCTCCCCACCCTCATCTCAATCTCCCCTCTTTCAGCTTAAAACCGTCCCCCTCTTCCTATCCCTGCCCTCCCTGACCTGTCTCGTACCCTATTTCAGTAGTGGGATGCTGCTGTAAAAAGCCTTCTCTTCTCCAGGCTGAACAACCCCAACTGTCTCAGCCTGTCCTCGTACGGGAGGTGCTCCAACACTTGGATCATCTTTGTGGTCTCCTCTGAACTCGTTCCATGTATCTTTAGCTTTGTACCTTGCTAGGTCATTGTAAAGCATCCAGGCTGGATCTTCTCAGTGCATCAAGAAGGGGAGGACATCCTGGTGTTGTAGGACTTGGCAGGGATCATAGCATCACCAGGTTGGAAGAGACCCACCGGATCATCGAGTCCAACCTTTCCTATCAAACACTAAATCATGTCCCTCAGGACCTCGTCTGCCCAGGGGAGGTGACTCAACCCCCTCCCTGGGCAGCCTGTTCCAGTGCCCAATGACCCTTTCTGTGAAAAACTTCCTCCTGACATCTAGCCTAAATCTCCCCTGGTGGAGCTTGAGGCCATTCCCTCTCATCCTGTCCCCTGTGACTTGGGAGAAGAGCCCAGCTCCCTCCTCTCTACAACCTCCTTTCAGGGATACTCTGGTAGGTAAGAGCTGCTGTGTTGCTGGAGCTGCAGACACCCACTTCTCTCTACAGGACATCTATAAGTGCCCGTACAACACAGACCTCCTTATTTATTTGAAAATCCACTTGAGAGATGGTGATAGTTTACAAACCAGGGTTTCACATGTTTAAAACTTACCATTTAATGGTGGAAATAACTAAGGCTTTTGTGTCCACTTACCTGCGTGGGTTGGACAGTCATCTCTTAACTCCAGGAGGTGGCTGTGTAGGAAAAGCACTTAATACTTCCAGTGTGAGCAGTGAGTCAGTAGTGAGTGCAGTGTTGACTGCTTAGATTAACCAGCTTTCAGATGAGAAATGATGGTAAACCCAGATTTTAGTAATGCAAACTATTATTGACTGAATTGGAAGCACAATCATTTATAATATGGCATGGCAACTTTTGTACTGTAATTTATAATGGATTCTTCTTCCCAAGGGCTAGGAATGGGGGAGGCTGTTGCTGGCTGGTGTGTCACACTGGGAGCAGCTGCATTTTGGTGTTTTGTATGTATTTTGGGGGCATTTTTGGCTGGACCCCCTGGGGATGCATGCGCTGAGGGACATGGTTTAGTGTTTGATAGGAATGGTTGGATTTGATGATCTGGTGGGTCTCTTCCAACCTGGTGATTCTATTATTCTATTCTGTGATTTAGAGAAGAGCCCATGGGAATATAGAGAGACTGGAGTTTCATAAGCCTTTGGGCCAACCCAAACGTTTACGGCATCTCTTTGAACAAGCATGTCGAGAAACTACTTCTTGCTGAAGGATGCGAGGCTGGAGGCAGAGTCCCAGCTCCTCCTGCAAATGAAGATGATGAAGCAACGAAGCTTAGTTTGAGCAACGAAGCTGGTGAAGGGGCTGGAGAACAGTCCCTATGAGGAGCGGCTGAGAGAGCTGGGGGTGTTTAGCCTAGAGAAGAGGAGGCTGAGGGGAGACCTTATTACTCTCTACAACTACCTGAGAGGAGGTTGTGGAGAGGAGGGAGCTGGGCTCTTCTCCCAAGGGACAGGGGACAGGACAAGAGGAAATGGCCTCAAGCTCCGCCAGGGGAGATTCAGGCTGGAGATTAGGAGGAAGTTTTTCCCACAGAGGGTCATTGGGCATTGGAATAGGCTGCCCAGGGAGGTGGTTGATTCACCTTCCCTGGAGGGGTTTAAGGCACAGGTAGATGAGGTGCTGAGGGACAGGGTTTAGTGTTTGATAGGAATGGTTGGACTTGATGATCTGGTGGGTCTCTTCCAACCTGGTTGTTCTATGATTCTATGAAGCACTCATTGTGCCAAACGGCCTGGACAATGATGTGATCACCTTGCTAGGTGACTTGGGAAACTCCAGTGAAGCAGAACCGCGGAGCTGACCGGCTGTTGTTGCTGTTGTCAGAGCAAAAGCAATAATAAGGAATGTAAAAGAAAACAAGCCCCAACCAATGGCTGCAGAGGGAAGAGAGTAATAAAACGGGCACTGGTCTGCCATCTGCAAGCTGACCGGTGGGTTTTAAAATCCCCTCTTAATAATGTATGCAACAGCAGGGAAAATCAAACTGGCAATTTAAAAGTTTAATATTAGCGAAAAAAAATCAGGCAAATAAATCTTTGTTTAAAAATTCACTCCCATTGTAAGAGAATTATATTAAGTTTCATTTTTTTTCATGCCATTGGGACAAATATGTAATTTAATCATTGGGTTTTAGCATAGCGAGACTCGATATATGCAGGTGGTATTTGTACAGACCTTTTCAAGCATTAACAAGCGGTGAAGGGAAGAGTCTGAGATTTCTGGTTCAAGATCTAATAAGTCCTTATAAAACTTGATGTCACCACTTGCTACAACTCTGGTGAGGTCGTTACACCTTCTTGGAGAGTAAAGCACTGATTATGTGCTGGGGTAGTCTATAGAGTAAGTGGTTATAAACACATTGCTTATCAAGCCGTGCTTAAAAGTAACCCTCAGGACTCTGTCATAATAGATTATCTGTCTTCAAAACCTGAATCCATCTTTTATTGACCTTGGTATTTACAGAGAATATGAAGGCTCCTTTCCAGCCCTTTTTTACACATGGTTGAGAGCCCATATTGATGAATCTTACCCTAGGAGTCTGGCATTTGTAGAAAAGCTTCAATAATTAGCTCGGTAAAGCAGTATTTCATCTTCTGTTTGATGGAGCTAGAAGATGGTATGAAATAGAGTCCTTGCTGAGGACAGCTTTGGCCATTGGAGCAAACTGTCAAAAAATCTCTGCAGTCTCTATCTTTCCATGTCCTCAAATGAAGGTTTGGTTCCTTTCTGGAAGGTCCAAGTGGATTGTGGACTCTTTGGTTTCCTGCACGTACAACATGACAAGGTAGTGGAATGCTCTTTGAATCCTGTGTTCAGTTCTGGGCCCCTCACCATAAGAAGGATGTTGAGGCTCTGGAGCGAGTCCAGAGAAGAGCAATGAACCTGGTGAAGGGGCTGGAGAACAGGCCTTATGAGGAGTGTCTGAGAGAGCTGGGGGTGTTTAGCCTAGAGAAGAGGAGGCTGAGAGGAGACCTCTTTACTCTCTCCAACTCCCTGAAAGGAGGTTGTGGAGAGGAGGGAGCTGGGCTCTTCTCCCAAGTGACAGGGGACAGGACAAGAGGGAATGGCCTCAAGCTCCGCCAGGGGAGATTTAGGCTCGAGATTAGGAGGAAGTTTTTCATGGAAAGGATCATTGGGCATTGGAATAGGCTGCCCAGGGAGGTGGTTGATTCCCCTTCCCTGGAGGTGTTTAAGGGACGGGTGGATGAGGTGCTGAGGGACTTGGTTTAGTGTTAGGTAGGAATGGTTGGACTAGAAGATCCGATGGGTCTCTTCCAACCTAGTGATTCTATGATTCTATGTGATAGTTTCCTTCTGTGGTTGGATTCAATGATCTGATGGGTCTTTTCCAACCTAGTGGTTCTATCCTTCTTCTGACCTACAGTGTGGTAGTGTCATCTTGTCATAACATGCAAACCCAAGAGGTGTCACTGTTAGGATTCTGATGCATGATCTGATTATGGTAACAACTTTAGCCTGGAGAAGAGGAGGCTGAGGGATGACTTATTGCTCTCTACATCTTCTTTAGAGAGGTTGTAGTGAGGTGGATGCTGGTTTCTTCTCCCAAGTAACAGGTGGTAGGAGAGGAAATGGCCTCAGGTTGTGCCATGGGAGGTTTAGATTGGATATTAGGAAAACTTTCTTTATTGAAAGAGTGATGAAGCATTGAAGGAAGCTCCCCAGGGCTGTGGTGGAGTCACCATTCCTGGAGGGGTTAAAAAAAATATACATATGGCGCTTCATGACATGGTTTAGGCATGATGAAGTTGGGCTGACAATTGGACTGGATGATCTTAGAGGTCTTTTCCAACTTTAATGATTCTATGAACTTTTTTCCCGTCAGATAGACATACCTGCTGGTGGTGTGGTTGAGTTAAAGACAGTTCAGTCACTTTGCTTGCACCTGGAGTGGCAGAGGCTGCCCAGGGAGGGGGTTGAGTCACCTTCCCTGGAGGGGTTTAAGGGACAGGTGGATGATGTGCTGAGGGACATGGGTTAGTGATTGATGGGAATGGTTGGACTCAATGGTCCTTTCCAATCTAGTCATTCTATGATTCTAAGCATGATTTCCCTGTGGTGCATCCTCCCTGTGTCCTATGCAAAGGCTCTGCCAGGGCAGGGCAGGGCAGGGCTGGCACAGCCCTGAAGAAAAGTAGATCAGGTGGCATCAGTAGGGGTCTGGCTGCCCCCACGCTGGAGCCGCTGCTCCCTGTCTGCTTACTACACATGTTTCATTTCCCCTGCATCTGCTGCTGGGTAGCACTCGACTGCTCCTCCAGATGCTCTGGGTCCTGGCAGTACCAGCCTGCTTGCAGGCAGCTTTCTGATAATGCTCACTGCTCCCCAGGCTGCTGCAAAGCGGAGCAGGGATGACGGCTGGGGCTTCTAGCTCTCCGTCTCGCTGATGACCTCACTGCAAACCTACTCCTCCATCCCACCCATTGGGCAAGGCACAGTCAGCCCAGGGCAAGGGAACAAGACAGTGGCCCAAGAGTCTGGGTGGCAGCAGCTTGGTTTGGGCACCCATCTCCAGGGCCCGAGAGGAGCACGAGGGCTTGTCTGGCTGCTTAGAACCATAGAGTCATAGAATCACCAGGTTGGAAGAGACCAAGTCATCAAGTCCAACCATTAAAAGCAGCAATGCCATTCCCACCTTGTTCTGCAAGCCAGATGCATCGAGCACGCTGCTTTCCAGTGGCTCAGAGCGTGCGGGGATGCAGCTCAGCTTGAAAAGGCAGAGGGGACCATCACCTCCCACTGGGCAGAGAAAGGTTATTTGAGCTACATGGAAGAGGAGCAGTGGAAGAAGCAAAAGCATCAGCATCGCTCCAGATCTGGCAAGTGCAGCTTCTCTTGCGCGTGTTCCACTTCTCAACTAAGGCTGAGTTAGGTTTTTTTTTTCAGTAAAATCCTTTTCTGTTTTGTTTCCAGCTCTTTTCACACAAACTTTATGATCCCTTCAGCAAAGCTCTGCATCAGGTTATACTTTGCAATAACAAAGACGAATGGCATTACAATAATTCAGACTCCAGGCACGGCTATCTTTAATGTTCTTGTTTTTACTGCAAGCGTGCAACGTTCACATCATGATTTTTAAAAAGCCTCCTCTGTCGGCCAGTGGAGTCATCCAAACTCTGATTCCTAAGAGGGAAAGGGGGGAAGAAAAGAGGTTTCTCCAGCTCAGCTTTCTCCTGGCTCTGCTACCTCAGTTATATGTGGATTGATCACAAAACACGCAGAGAGAGTTTTTGGTCTCTTGAATCTAATTTTTTCATCAGCTTTACAAATTTTCCAGTCTTGACTATTTTGTCCTTTGAGTCTTCTGGGCCACAAACAAAATCCTGTGCAATTTGTGTGCTCAAATTAATTGTGCAATGGCATCACCAGCAGCCTTGCAGGACAAAGAGAAGGGAACAGGCTGCCCTGGGCACACTCAGAGCGGAGAATCATGGAATGGGTTGGGTTGGAAGGGACTTTGAAGATCATCTAGTTGCAACCCTCTGCCATGGGCAGGGACACCTCTCACTGGATCAGGGGCTCCAAGCCCCATCCAACCTGCCCTTGAGCCCCTCCAGGGGTGGGGCAGCCACCATTGCTCTGGGCAACCTGGGCCAGGGCCTCCACACCCTCACAGGAAAACATTTCTTCCTAAGATCTCATCTCAATTTCCCCTCTTTCAGCTGAAACCCATTCCCCCTCATCCTATCCCTGTACTCCCTGATCAACAACCCCTCCTCAGCTTTCCTGGAGCCACTTTCAGTGCTGGAAGCTGCTCTAAGGACTCCCTGGAGCCTTCTCTTCTCCAGGCTGGAAAACTGCAATTCTTTCAGCCTGGCCTCACATGAGCAGCTCTTCTACCACCTTCCAGAGGCAGAGCAGGGTCAGCCCCAGCCTCTGCAGCTCCTGGCAGTGAGGGTCACCTCAGTCACAGCCACAGGTCACCCCTGCTCAGGTGGACACAATGCAGGGGGCATCGATAGCTGAGCTCCAAAGAGAAAAGCTCAGGTAGATTAAGCTCTTAGGTAAACCAAAACACAAATAACTTTAGCCAGATAACACCAAATACACAGAAAGGTAGCTCTGGAGCTCTCAAGGGAGTCTGGAAATGTCAGTGGCTTCTCCAGCATCGTGGGCAGAAGGCTCTGTCCGTATAACTCTGCTGCAACGGCTGGAGTTGAAATAAACAGCTTGAGCCATGAACTAGCACGAATGCTCTATCCCATCTGACTCTGACTGGGTTGGTTTATTTTGATGTCTCACCATCTGACAGCAAGAACTTCGGTTTCCTTTCCAGCCTGGCTTTCTGCAGCACCTAAAAGCAAGTGGGGCTATTCCCACGTTACCACAGTGGCCGTAAACAGCAGCAATTTACCAACGGATTCAAACAAGGGTGAAATGGATTTATAAAAATCAACCGTTAAACCAGTACAACATCTGTTGCCTATGTAGGATCTTGGCTGGAATACATTTCCAAGAGATTCACAGCCCTCTCCCTCTGCCTCCACACGGCTGAACTCCCATCCCGATGTTCACAATAGCTCCATCCATCTCCTCCCCATGCCACCAAAAGCCATCCTGGAAGATATAATGACAGCGAGTCCTGGTGCATTGAAAGCAGGCATTAGCCGAACACTTTGCTCCGCATTTGTCTTCCCCTTTTAAGCTGTCTCGTTTGAGAAAAGACAGTAAGTTTCATCCTGTGCAGGAGGAGGTGGTTATGTGTCTCTCTGGGGCAGAGGCAGGTGTTCTGCAAGGTTGGCCTCCAGATATTTCTGCCAGCATCGCAGGCAGTTAGGGAAAGACGAATCAGATATAACTGGAGCCTGCTTGTACCCTTCATCCCCCACCTCCACCCCAAAAATCCTTCAGAATTTCACGGACCTGCTGCAGCAATCTCAATTACCTTTAAAGTGCCACTGCCATAAATCATGTTAAGGCAAACTGCGTTCAAGTGTTCTAAGCAGAAACGATGACAGGGGCCTTGTACAATTGCCAATTATCACAGAAGAGTGAATTAACAACATAAATATAAGTGAGGAGGGCCATTTTCTGAGCACGCCATCCAGCTCTCTACAACACTCGTCTCTCTCCTTCGATTGTAAAGTGGGGCTGCTCACTGAGCTGCTGCATGGGAACATGGAGAAAGCTGCCGCGGGCAATGCGTGATACTGGGGAGGTCACTGCTTCCCAGTATCGCGTTACCATCACCTAATTTTGAGGTGCTGAGGGACATGGTTTAGTGATTGATAAGAATGGTTGGACTCAGTCCTGTGGCTCTTTTCCAACCTAGTGATTCTGTGATGCAATCCAGCACACTGCACAATCACCCTTTTCATAGAATCATAGAACAACCGAGTTGGAAGAGACCCATCGGATCATCAAGTCCAACCATTCCTATCAAACACTAAACCAAGTCCCTCAAGACCTCATCCACCTTTGCCTTAAATACCTCCAGGGAAGGTGACTCAACCACCTCCCTGGGCAGCCTATTCCAATGCCCAATGACCCTCTGTGTGAAAAACTTCCTCCTAATCTCTAGCCTGAATCTCCCCTGGTGGAGCTTGAGGCCATTCCCTCTTGTCCTGTCCCCTGTCACTTGGGCGAACAGCCCAGCTCCCTCCTCTCCACAACCTCCTTTCAGGTAGTTGGAGAGAGCAATGAGGTCTCCCCTCAGCCTCCTCTTCTCCAGGATAAACACCCCCAGCTCTCTCAGCCATTCCTCATAAGACCTGTTCTCCAGCCCCTTCACCAGCTTTGTGGCTCTTCTCTGGACTCGCTCCAGAGCCTCAACATCCGTCTTGTGGTCAGGGGCCCACAACTGAACACAGGATTTAAGGTGTGGTCTTGCCAGTGCAGAGGGAGAATAACCTCCCTGGACCTGCTGGTCACACCGTTTCTGATCCAAGCCAAGATGCCCTTGGCCTACTTGACCACCTGGGCCACTGCTGCCTCATGTTCAGTCGCTGTCAACCAACACCCCCAGGTCCTTCTCCAGACAGCTTTCCAGCCAGACTTCTCCTAGTCTGGAGCTGCTCAGGGTTGCTGTGCCCCAAGTGCAGGTTCTCCTTTGTGCTCAGCTGACAGTGACACCATAGGCATTGCTCTGGTCTGTGCTGGGGTTTTGCCCTCTCTGAGGGGGTTCACATGGCTCGAGGTACCAGGTCGCCTGACCCAGGCGACCTGGTACCTCGAGCCATGTGAACCCCCGTCCCCTGCTGCTTGTTATTAGCCACGAGTGAGCTGCCCAAAGCGGTTCTCATGGAGGAGGGCAAGTATCCTCTCTGCATCTTTGAGGAGTTTGATAAGCGGCGCTGTGTTCTTGCTCCTCTTGCAGCACCTCAGGGACGACTGCAATACCTTTTTTAAGTTATTTTTATGTTTAACCTAACCCTAAGGTGCATGCTTTAGGGTGGACCATTGGCATGAACTCCCACGCTGGAGACCATTAACAGATCTATTGTGTTGGAGTTATTTAAAATGGCAAATAACGTCCTTGTTTGGAGTGTTCTCTTTGCTCTCTATAACTACCTGAGGGCAGGTTGTAAAGGGGAGAGAGCTGGGCTCTTCTCCCAAGGGACAGGGGACAGGACGAGAGGGAATGGCCTCAAGCTCCACCAGGGGAGATTTAGGCTGGACATTAGGAAAAAAAAATTCTTGGAAAGGGTCATTGGGCAGTGGCAGAGGCTGCCCAGGGAGGTGGTTGATTCACCTTCCCTGGAGGTGTTTAAGGGACAAGGTGCTGAGGGACATGGTTTAGAGATTGGTAGGAACAGTTGGACTTGATGATCTGGTGGATCTCTTCCAACCTGGTTATTCTGTGAAGGTGAGGAACAGAAAGCTCCTGCGTAAAAGCATAATTTGATTGACGTTGAATGAGAGTCAACCTTTGCTCTTGAGTTTGTGCATCTTATTCTGCCTCCAGTGGAAACCAGAGGCAGCGGAAGCAGCTGGTGCAGGTCCAAAGCAAGAGGCAACTTGGGATGAAAGTAGTATGTTTGTAAAAGGAGGAGTGGCCTTAAAAAGGCCTTGGAGACAGAAGATCTGGGCTCTTCACCCAAAGCATTTGAGCCCTGGTATTTGTACCTCAATATGGAAAGGAGGAGAAAATTACCAGGCAGCTTCATAGGTTGAAATGCTTCAAAGAATAACCTCAAAATAAAATGCATCTTATGGAGAAAACCAGGAGTTGTCCCCAGTTCCATTCCACATTTATATGTAGTTATTAACAGTGTGTGCTCATCTTTGGATCTAATCTAGGCAGAAACCAGCCTATAGATTTGCAGGATTTTGTAATGAGAAACCTCAAATTAAATTAGAAGTATTTATTTCCATCATCTACATAGACAGGCTGCCTGGTAGCAGAGATGAAAGAGGAGATGTCTTTATTTAATTTCTTTTTTACTTTAGAAAAAGAGTAATAAAAGAGATTTTAGGTGATGTTACTCGCCTCAGACAGTTCTTTGCTGCACAGTGGTGTGAGATATAATATTCCTTTTTCTACCTCAGCCGTAGTTTTGTGGCTGTGTTCTCTGCATTCGGTCTCCTCTCAGGCCCAGGAGAGGGTGAGGTGTGAATTGTCAGTCCCTGAGCTCTTAGGGGAAGGTTTTTCAGTCCCACACAGGGGCACAGGTTCAGTGTTACTCAAATCCCGCTTAAGCCCTGGAGTGCACCTGATGCATCGGCTCGTCCAGGCAGAGCAGATGCAGGTGAGGAACAGGTGCTATTGGTACACAGAAGGTCTCAGCTTCCCTGTTGGTTTTTTTTTTTTTTGCCCTGTGTTAGATGGCTGAGCTGCCTGGACTTCTTGTAAAAAATCTTTAACAGGTGCATAAACCTGAGACCACTTCCCTAGTGAAGTCCTGGGGTCAAGACCCTTCCTTGGCCACTTGGTATTTGGAGGTGGAGACCTGGTCCAAGCCAAGCACAGAGCAGTGACTCTAATTGCATCTATAAGGAAAAGTATTTTCCTTCCATCGCTGTTGGGGTAATTAGATTTGTAGTCCCACTCCAGAAATCAATGAAGCTTTGTTTGGCTCTTCTAGGGAGAAGGTGTGTTTCTACAAAGTCCTCCTTGGCTCTGCAGCAAATAATATTAATAACAAATCTATAGTTCTGTTTGTCGTGTCTTCTCTTATCTTGATCTCTTTAGCAAGATAACATGGGGAGCAAGAAATGTATTGTTCTCTCCGTTTTCTTCTGTCTGTAAGTTTTCATATTTTGAAGTTAACCTTCTCGACTCCAGCAATGCAAGCGTTGCTCTGCTGCCTCCTGGATGCCAGGTTGTGCGGGAGGCTCCCAAACCTCTGATGCTTCTTCTGTGAGTGTGCTTTTTGCACCTATAACCACCACTCAGCTTGGTGCGTTTTCATTTTGCAGATGACACAAAGCTGTGTGGAAGTGTGGATCTGCTGGAGGGTAGGGAGGCTCTGCAAAGGGACCTAAACAGGCTGGAGCGCTGGGCTGAGTCCAATGGGATAAGGTTTAACACAGCCAAATGCCGGGTCCTGCACTTGGGGCACAACAACCCTATGCAGAGCTACAGACTGGGAGAAGCCTGGCTGGAAAACTGCCAGGAGGAGAGGGACCTGGGGTGTTGGTCGACAGCCGACTGAACATGAGCCAGCAGTGTGCCCAGGTGGCCAAGAAGGCCAATGGCATCCTGGCTTGGATCAGAAATGGTGTGACCAGCAGGTCCAGGGAGGTGATTCTCCCTCTGTACTAAGCACTGGGGAGGCCGCTCCTTGAATCCTGTGTTGAGTTGTGGGCCCCTCAGCACAAGAAGGATGTTGAGGCTCTGGAGAGAATCCAGAGAAGAGCAACAAAGCTGGTGAAGGGGCTGGAGAACAGGCCTTACGAGGAACAGCTGAGAGAGCTGGGGTTGTTTATCCTGGAGAAGAGGAGGCTGAGAGGAGACCTCATTGCTCTCTACAACTCCCTCAAAGGCTGTGGAGAGGAGGGAGCTGGACTCTTCTCCTAAGTGACAGGGGACAGGACAAGAGGGAATGGCCTCAAGCTCCACCAGGGGAGATTTAGGCTAGAGATTAGGAGAAAGTTTTCCACAGAAAGGGTCATTGTGCATTGGAATAGGCTGCCCAGGGAGGTGGTTGATTCACCTTCCCTGGAGGTGTATAAGGGACGGGTGGACGAGGTGCTGAGGGACTTGGTTTAGTGTTTGATAGGAATGGTTGGACTAGAAGATCCAATGGGTCCCTTCCAACCTGGTTGTTCTATGGTTCTATGATAGCACTGGGCGGTGCCTTTGCCTTGGCTGTGGTCAGGGCAGGCACGGAGGGAATGAACCTGGAGGTATCAGGGGTTGCCCTGTGTCCAGGAATTACCTCCCCTCTTCTCTGGGTTGTGGAAGCACTTTCTCATATTTCTCTCACCAGTTTAGGTCTGTGTCTCGCAAACTTTTACCTCTCCCCTGCGGACGATTTGAAGCTGTGCTGAAGCTTTGTAGGGCATGTGATTCTTCTTTTTTTTTCTACCCTTTAAGTAAGCAATATATATTCAAGGCTAAAATTAAAGAGGAAATGAAATTGCTAGCGTTGCTTCTGCTCGGTGTGGAAACTATTTCCGTCCCTGCTAATAGAGGGAGGGGTCCTGCTCTCAGCTCCGGAGGCTCTGAGGTGGGGGCATGGAATTAGCAACAGCCACGAAAATAAGAAATAAGAGAAACTAAAGAAGACCAGGGAAAGCCTCTGAAGGTGCTTGGATACTGGGTGCATCCACGCTGTGCTCCATCCCCTGGGGTTTTCACACAATCATAGAATCACCAGGTTGGAAAAGACCCATCAGATCATCGAGTCCAACCATTCAAACAACAACTGGAGCAGCTGGACACACGCCCAGCACTGGATGTAGGTTTAACAGCAGGAAAACTGCCGAGGAAGCTCCCACCATTCTGCCAAAGGCTGAGGGATTAACTGCAGCAAGGGATAAACCTCCTCCAAAGCCTTCCAGAGGAGCAGCTGATGCTACTGTAGACCCATGTAAACAGAGAGAGGCTCTTAATAGAGGGATATCCCACCTGTTCCCTGGATGCCGAGTCCAGAAGCTTCAACTGCCAAGGAAGGATCAAGGTACAAAGGAAAGAGGTGAAATCCCAACCAGGCTGTGAGTCCTCCAGCCTCTCCAGGGGACAACGGTGGCTTTCACAAGCTTCCCCTGCAGACACACTGCTGGGCTGCTTGCAGAGCTGTGCCAGAGCTGTGCAAATCTCTCCTGGAGCGGAAGGATTTAAGAATATCAGGTTAAATAAGCTCTTTTTTTTTTCTTTATTTCTTTTTTGGAAAGGAAAATCCTATGAGTGAATGAGCTCAGCAAATTAAAGGCAGGGATTCGAGTTTCTATTGCTGTTGATTAATTTTGAAATTCAAAGAGTAGGAACGGGAGGGGGTTGAGGATTGTCTCTAAAGAAAGCTTCCTGCAGTAGCCTGAGGGACGCACAGAGACGAGCAAGCTCTGGGAGGTCTATGTAAGAGTGGAAAGTGGGCAGCTGCTGAAGAATCATAGAAAAACCAGGTTGGAAGGGACCCATCGGATCTTCTAGTCCAACCATTCCTATCAAACACTAAACCAAGTCCCTCAAGATCTCATCCACCTGTGCCTTAAACACCTCCAGGGAAGGTGAAGCAACCACCTCCCTGGGCAGCCTGTTCCAATGCCCAATGACTCTTTCTGTGAAGAACTTCCTCCTAATCTCGAGCCTAAATCTCCCCTGGTGGAGCTTGAGGCCATTCCCTCTTGTCCTGTCCCCTGTCACTTGGGAGAAGAGCCCAGCTCCCTCCTCTCTACAAACTCCTTTCAGGTAGTTGTAGAGAGTAATGAGGTCTCCTCTCAGCCTCCTCTTCTCCAGGATAAATACCCCTAGCTCTCTCAGATGCTCCTCATAGGTTCTGTTCTCCAGCCCCTTCACCAGCTTCGTGGCTGGACTCTCTCCAGCGCCTCAACATCCTTCTTGTGCTGAGGGGCCCAGAACTGAACACAGTATTCAAGGAGCGGCCTCTCCAGTGCTGAGTCCAGAGGGAGAATCACCTCCCTGGACCTGCTAGTCACACTGTTTCTGATCCAAGCCAGGATGCCATTGGCCTTCTTGGCCACCTGGGCACACTGCTGGCTCATGTTCAGTCGGCTGTCGACCAACACCCCCAGAATCACCTCGGGCAGCTGCTGCTGGGTTGTGGCTGCTGCTAGAAAAGAAAAAGCAAGGAAGGACCACAAAGGGAGGACTTGCAGGCTCTCTTGGAGGCAATTGGCTTGATGCTTCAGACCTCACCTTAGCTCATCACTGAAGAACCCCAACCCTGGGCTCATCACCCTGCTGTGCCCCATTGTCTGGCCCACAGTGTGACCCCAAAGGAGAGCTCTGCATACCCAGAGATGTCCTGATCCCACAAAGAGTGGGTAAAACCCAGCAGTGCTGGGCAAATCCTGTTATTTGTGCAAACCCCCAAAGCACGGCACTGGGAAAATGTAGAAGAACATTATATTTTTTCTTGAAAGCTATGTTAGCACGGCGGTTTTCAAGAAAATAAAGAAACGGGGCTGGAGGTGAGAAAAAGCACGTATATAATTTCTCAGCTACTGCTCCCCTAGCTTTTTCAATTTGACCGTTCCCCTTCTGATGTGTGAAATCTGAATCCAAATCTAGACTTTCTCCACTCCCTCCCTGTTGACCTCGTCGGGAATGCTGAATGCGAGAGAAAAGGGGGTAAAAAAAAAAAAAGGAACAATAAATTGCTTTGTGTAACTCCAGACAGGAGAACCCTACACTTACCCTCCCAGGCAGTCGTTCCCATCTGTCACCTCCCTGTGCTGCCTCTGGGTTACCTCAATGAGAAAAACATAATTGAGACGATGTCATGTCAGGAGAGAGTGATACATCCATTTTCACGGGTTC
Organism: Coccyzus lansbergi; assembly: GCA_033558105.1. Lineage (NCBI taxonomy): Eukaryota > Metazoa > Chordata > Aves > Cuculiformes > Coccyzidae > Coccyzus > Coccyzus lansbergi. Next base: position 871,631 of record JAUMJK010000750.1, on the reverse strand, counting down.
TCTTTTGTAACCTGTTTCACTCTTTGCAGAGCTACGTCGGGCTTGCAAGTTTTTTTTTTTTCCCTCCCCGTTGTCTTTCTCATAATAAGCTCCTTTCACAACATTTTTTTTTATTATTTCATTCATGCACAGGCAAACGTTTTTGTGTTGTCACCTCTTTTAGGTGTCGCGGTTGCTGCGTCCCCACGTGTTTAATGCACAGATGTGTAATGAGGGAAAATCTCCGCCGCTCGTAGGTTAGACTGGATGAAGCGTGAGAACAGAAGGATTTATCCCGCTGCTTTTTCTGACAGGGAGATGACATGAGGAGACTAATGGGAGGTTTTTAGCAGCAGTTAGAGACTTAACGGGCTGTGAGTATTCCTCTGCTGTCATTAGAAGCTGAGGTGTAGGGAGCTGCTGTGCATTCTGAAGTTATGGCTGAGCCTGTCCCATGGGTGTTCTACTAACACACAGAGGTTGGACTCGATGATCTAGTGGGTCTCTTCCAACCTGATGATTCCATGATTTTAACTTGATGCCTGGGGCTGGACCTCCATCATCTGTAAGCACTTTTGTAGCACACAAAGTGTAGCTGGTTAATTTAGCTGCCTTGGAGGCTCCTGTTTGCTTGTTCCCTTTCAGAGGCTGTATCTTTAAGGTCCCTTCCAACTCAAACCATATAGAGAAGAGTGATATGAACAGGCAGCCAGGAGCTCATAGAATTGTTTATGTTGGAAAAGACTTTTAAGATCATAGAGCCCAACCATTCATAGAATCATAGAACAACCAGGTTGGAAGAGACCCACTGGATCATCGAGTCCAACCATTCCTATCAAACACTAAACCATGTCCCTGAGGACCTTGTCCACCCATCCCTTAAACACCTCCAGGGAAGGTGACTCAACCCCCTCCCTGGGCAACCCCTGCCAGTGCCCAATGACCCTTAACTTAGCGCTTCCAAATTCACCACTAAACCATATCCCTAAGAACCACACCTACATCTCTTTCCATCTCCTGCATCACACCTTTCAAAACCATCAGCTTTTTAAACTAGTGAACTTGCCAGAAGAACAGATCAGAGCTGGTGGTGATGTGCAGATGGAACTCTCTTGGCTCCTCAGCGCATGCAGGTTCATGACGAGGACCTCCGGAGGGTCTAGGCCTATGGGTTTGGCCCCATGCTTTGTCCCTGTCCTCTCTCTCGAGTCTCAGCCATCCCTTTGCAGCTTAGGAGGGTGGTGAGGGGTGAGAAACCAGCCCTGTGGTGCAGAGCCCATCGCTGGTGTGCAGTGCGGTGTGGTCCAACACCTCCCTGGGGCATCCTTGTGTGCCGAGAGGTTGCTTGAAGGTGCTCCTTGAATCCTGTGTTCACTTCTGGGCCCCTAACTACAAGAAGGATGTTGAGGCTCTGGAGCAAGTCCAGAGAAGAGCCACGAAGCTGAAGGAGCTGGAGAACAGGCCTGATGAGGAGCAGCTGAGAGAGCTGGGGGTGTTTATCCTGGAGAAGAGGAGGCTGAGAGGAGACCTCATTACTCTCTACAAGTACCTGAAAGGAGGTTGTGGAGAGGAGGGAGCTGGGCTCTTCTCCCAAGGGACAGGGGACAGGACAAGAGGGAATGGCCTCAAGTTCTGCCAGGGGAGATTTAGGCTGGAGATTAGGAGGAAGTTTTTCACACAGAGGGTCATTGGGCATTGGAATAGGCTGCCCAGGGAGGAGGTTGATTCACCTTTCCTGGAGGTGTTTAAGGGATGGGTGGATGAAGTCTTGAGGGACTTGGTTTAGTACTTGGTTTAGTGTTTGATAGGAATGGTTGGACTAGAAGATCCGATGGGTCCCTTCCAACCTGGTTGTTCTATGATTCTATGAACTGCTTTTCAGTGAGAAGCCTCTTCGGGTCGCTCATCTCTTTTCAAAGTCAATATTAATAAGTGGCAGTGGAGGAGTGGGGGAGCTGTGTTTATCCCGTGGATGCCAGGCAGACAATGAAGCTCGTCTTGCCCAGATGGCCCAGGCTCCTCTCCAAGCAGAGAAACGGGGCTGGTGCCATTGAAATGGGCTCAAACACACAGAGTTCCAGTGCTAGTGTGGTAATTACAGTGCCTCCAGTGGCCATCTGGACACACAAACTAGTTCTCTATTTGGATAATAAAACCTCTCCGATGTCTCCGATATTAGCCATGTATGGGGATGCTAATTGATTTAATTGAAGCTCTCGGTGTCGAGCTGCGAGTACTGCCAACGGTCTAGGTACGTGGTGGAATTTAATGTCAGCTTGAGAGGGAAGGAAAAGAGGTTGTGAACGCTTTGCTCTTGTAAGAGGAAGGTTTGATGGAGTCTCAGAGTCCACGATGCATGAGGACAGGGACAGAGGAGATGAGGCTGCTGCTTCTGAGGCCCCGTAAGCAATGGGTCAGAACTTTGCTGCTCCTGCTAGGGTGGAGCCTCGTTAGTGTGGTGGTCGATTATAACCAAAAGTTGTCTTTCCGTGGGGTATTTATATCCACACACACAAATATTAGATTTTGATTGCGTGAAAAGCAAAGTCATGGTCAGGTGATTAATATCTTTCATTTTGTATGTTAGTGGCATCTCGTAACTGTGGTCGTGAGCCACATACCAGGTCCTGCACAAATACCACAGCAAAAAGGAGCCTTCAGAGATTTCCAGTGCAATGAGAGCCCTCTCTGCACCTTTGGAAAGACTGTTTTCTGGCTTTGTTTTCATGAGAAATTGTAATTTGTGTCATGGTTTGAAAATCAGCACTTTCAGACTAGAAAGACACGTCAGGGGTTCTGATCCCCAAAAAATTATCCAAGTCTCTCTCTCTTTTTTTATTATTTATTTTTCTTTATAAGACCTTTTTCAAGTAAACAAACAAAACCAACAAAAAAAAAAAAAAAAAAAAAAGAGAAAAACCACAGCCTTGAGGCGATTTTGTCCACCTAAAGTAATAGCAAAAAGTGACCTGTTGCAGAACTGCCATAGTCAGAACCAGATGTATTAGAAATTATTCCTGGATGGCCTCAGGCGATTGCTTTGTGCCAGGTAGTATTCTTGATCATTAATGTGCTTCGTTGAGTTAAGGATGCAGAGTAGTGTGATGTCTGCACTGTGTGTTCCCTGTGATAAGTGTTGCCCTCACTGCTTGCTCTCAACTGCTAAGTTATAGGACGAGAGGAAACAGCCTCAAGTTGCACCAGGGGAGGTTTAGATTGGATATTGGAAAAAATTTCTTTCCTAAGAGTGGTGAAGGGCTGGCAGAGGCTGCCCAGGGCAGTGGTTGAGTCTCCATTCCTGGAGGGGTTCAAAATGTGTAGATTTGGCACTTGGGGACCTGATTTAGAAGGCACAGTAGGGTTGGGCTCACAGTTGGAACCCTATGATCTTAGAGGTCTTTTCCAACCTTAACAGTTCATAGAATCATAGAACAACCAGGTTGGAAGAGACCCATCGGCTCATCGAGTCCAACCATTCCTATCAAACACTAAACCATGTCCCTCAGTTCCTCATCTACCTGTGCCTTAAACCCCTCCAGAGAAGGTGACTCAACCACCTCCCTGGGCAGCCTATTCCAATGCCCAATGACCCTTTCCATGAAAAACTTCCTCCTAATCTCTAGCCTAAATCTCCCCTGGTGGAGCTTGAGGCCATTCCCTCTTGTCCTGTCCCCTGTCACTTGGGAGAAGAGCCCAGCTCCCTCCTCTCTACAACCTCCTTTCAGGTAGTTGTAGAGAGTAATGAGGTCTCCTCTTAGCCTCCTCTTCTCCAGGTTAAACACCCCCAGCTCTCTCAGACGTTCCTCAGGAGGTCTGTTCTCCAGACCCCTCACCAGCCTTGTTGCTCTTCTCTGGACTCGCTCCAGAACCTCAACATCCTTCTTGTGCTGAGGGACCCAGAACTGAACGCAGAATTCAAGGAGTGGCCTCCCCAGTGCTGAGTACAGAGGGAGTTCTATGATTTACCTCTTCCCCTGTAGCTTTTTGCTAGTCTTGAGGGAAATATTTTGGAGTTTTTTCCTATGCTTTCTCTTGTTTAGAATAGGAGGGATGCAGTGGCTTATGTTGCTTTAATTTCCTGTTGATTCTCTACTATCCAGGTCCCTCATTAACTGTTTAATCAGGAACATGGGAAACGTGGCCAAGTGTTTTTTGTGAAAGGCATGTTGAGTTCGGAGGGTGTAAAATACCTCAGAAGAGGCACCTGCAAGCAACCAAATTATTGTCCTAAAATGTTTTTATCCCAGTAGGCAGCTGATTGGAACAGGGGAGATGATGTTCATTCTGTAGAAGCAGGGGTGGGAATTCAGCAGAAGGTAGGAGATGGTAATTTGTTCTCTGATGGCCCCATCAGAACAGCAGGAGTTGGGGAAAACCAAAGGACAGGGAGAGCATCTTGTTCTGGGTGATGTTTGTGTGAGCAGAGCCCAGGCTCAGTCCTTCTGCTCCCATCACCCTTGGGAAGGTTTTGGGATAAAGCAGCAGGTAGAATCATAGAACAACCAGGTTGGAAAAGACCCACCGGATCGTTGCGTCCAACCGTTCCTATCAATCACTAACCCGTGTCCCTCAGCACCTCATCCACCCATCCCTTAAACACCTCCAGGGAAGTGAATCAACCCCCTCCCTGGGCAGCCTCTGCCACTGCCCAATCACCCTTTTTGTGAATTATTTTTTCCTAATTTTCAGCCAAAATCTCCCCTGGTGGAGCTTGAGGCCATTTCCTCTTGTCCTGTCCCCTGTCACTTGGGAGAAGAGCCCATCTCCCTCCTCTCCACAACCTCCTTTTAGGGAATTGTAGACCTCATCTCATTCTGATCTGTGATATCTTACCCTGTCAGCTCTTCACTGATTTTGATTGCACTTCCTGCACGTCTGGAGATGAAGTGTAGGCTGAGGTAAAATCCCACCTGCTTCAAGGAGCAGGTCTCTGTGGAAATTTTATCAGAATAGGAGTCACGCACTTAGTAAACCTCAGGGGTCTGAAGGGCCTGCTTGTCTTCTAGGAGAGGGAATTGAACATGCACCTTCAGAATCCCACAGCATGCTCAGCCCTGATGCCACAGTGTGGCTGCACCACGTGGACCCCTGTGCAGCAGCCAGCACGGCTCTGCCAACATCCAAGAATTATGGAATCTTAGAATGGTTTGAGTTGGAAGGCACTTTAAGGGCCCCCCCATTTCCACCCTCCTGCCATGGGCAGGGACACCTCCCACCAGATCAGGTTCCTCAAAGCTCCTTCCAGCCTGGTGTGACCAGCAGGTCACAGAATCACACAGAACAACCAGGTTGGAAGGGATCCATTGGATCTTCTAGTCCAACCATTCCTATCTAACACTAAACCATGTCCCTCAATACCTCATCCACCCGTGTCTTAAACGCCTCCAGGGAAGGTGAATCAACCACCTCCCTGGGCAGCCTATTCCAATGCCCAATGACCCTCTGCGTGAAAAACCTCCTCCTAATCTCCAGCCTAAACCTACCCTGGTGGAGCTTGAGGCCATTCCCTCTTGTCCTGTCCCCTGTCACTTGGGAGAAGAGCCCAGCTCCCTCCTCTCCACAACCTCCTTTCAGGTAGTTGTAGAGAGTAATGAGGTCTCCTCTCAGCCTCCTCTTCTCCAGGATAAACAACCTCAGCTCTCTCAGCCGCTCCTCATAGGGTCTGTTCTCCAGCCCCTTCACCAGCCTCGTTGCTCTTCTCTGGACTCACTCCAGAGCCTCAACATCCTTCTTGTGCTGAGGGGCCCAGAACTGAACACAGGATTCAAGGAGCGGCCTCACCAGTGCTGAATACAGAGGGAGAATCACCTCCCTGGCCCTGCTGGTCACACCGTTTCTGATCCAAGCCAGGATGCCATTGGCCTTCTTGGCCACCTGGGCACACTGCTGGCTCATGGTCAGTCGGCTGTCGACCAACACCCCCAGGTCCCTCTCCTCCTGGCAGTTTTCCAGCCAGGCTTCTCCCAGTCTGTAGCTTTGCTTAGGGTTGTTCAGGGAGGTGATTCTCCCTCTGTACTCAGCACTGGTGAGGCCGATCCTTGAATCCTGTGTTCAGTTCTGGAGGAAGTTTTTCACAGAAAGGGTCATTGGGTATTGGGATAGGCTGCCCAGGGAGGTGGTTGAGTCACCTTCCCTGGAGGTGTTTAAGGCACAATGGTTGGACTAGAAGATCCGATGGGTCCCTTCCAACCTGGTTGTTCTATGATTCTATGATTCTATGATCTCTAGGGATGGGGCAACCACCACTGCTCTGGGCAACCTGTTGTGGTAAAGTGAAGATAAAGAAAACAACCTTTGCAGACGTCCCACTTTCCCCCTGCATCTACCACATTTGGCACCAGAAATAGCAAAGATTAGTATTTTGAGTTATTCATGTAACTCCTGGACATCTGGGCTTTTCTGTTTTCTCCTCCTCCCTGAAGAGTTATGACATTCCCTTCGCCCCTTCTCGGTTACAGCCTCTTCTTCATTATCATCTGTCAAGTCCAATTAAGATGTGCACTGACATCAGGGAAGATTATTTCTGAAGTCTCCTGTGAGAGGCAGTTGACAGGAGCCTCCACCCTTGAGAAGTGCGAGCAAACTCCCCAGCAGATTGGCACCACTCTTCGCACAATCCTCCCCAGAAAATCCGAGAGTGTGCAACGCCCATCCTGCAGCATTTGCCTTTCATGGCAGTGGAGGATGTTCTGCATGTTGGAGAACATCTGTCTGTGATTGCTTTCTGATCCTAGGATCATAGAATGGTTTGGGTTGGAAAGGACTTTAGAGTCCATTCAAGTTCCAACCCCCTGCTATCAGCAGGGAGGCCTCCCACTGGATTGAGGGCTCCGAGTCCCATCCAACCTGCCCTTGAACCCCTCCAGCCATTACTTCTCAGGGCATAATCCCAGGATTTCTGAGATATGTTGATTAGAAGCCTACCAACCCATCAGATTTTCCAGCAATCTAGAGGGCTATTGAGTGGATGGTGGATGAGGTGCTGAGGGACATGTTTTAGAGATTGATAGGAATGGTTGGACTCAATGATCCAGTGGGTCTCTTCCAAACTGGTGATTCCATGATTCTAAATGCCACCACAGAATGGGGCTATGTCCCTTTCTTCCTCTGCTCCCCAGGAAATCGAGGTGACAGCACTTCTCTCACTGCTGAGGAGCAGTGGCAGAGGAGCTTGCCTGGACCGCAGAGGTCTGAGCTGTTTCAAAGAGTCCTGTGCAAACAGTTGATGGTTGCAGACTCGGTTGCCCCTCGAGTGTGTAGTGAAAAGAATAGCCTTATTTATCATCATCAAATCAAATCAAAGTGGCATCTGGCAGTTGCATTTGTACTGTGCTCCAAAGAGGATGCTGTGTGCCAGAGGCAATGTTTTCCCTGCGCTGAGAGCCTACACAAGGACCCAGGTGGAGGTGACTGTCAGCTTAGGATTAGTTTAGAAGAACCTCTTCAGCAAAGTCATCCTGTGATCCTTGCTGCAGGGTTTCAGGGAGGAAAGAAATCCTTCCATCGCGGCCTCTTCTGATGTGTGTTTCCTGATTGTGGGCTCTCATATTTTTCTTGTAATTACCAGCAAACTGCGTGAACAAGAGCTGAAATGCTTTTCCCTGACTGGCAGGAGCACAACACCCACTGGATGAGTCAGGGGAGGAAGAGCTCCGGCTTCATGGGAGAGGGTATTGGGGGAAAGGGAGGGGAGGAGACGGGAAGAATAGCTGCCAGAGTGTTGTGGAATAAATTACATTTGTTTAAAGACACATTGGAAGATTAATGATGGGAGTTAAAGTCTGAAAGCAACAGGGTCTAAGAGTAGTATTAATAGAACCCATTTTCTTTGCCATCTCCTGCAGGAACTCTTTGGAAGTACAGAAAATGAGAAATCACTTTACAGTAATAACTGTTATTTATATAAGAGAACAACATTGGATGTATCAAAATGTGACGTTTCAAGGTAATAACCGGACCCTCGCAATCATTGTTATCCATTTAAAAGGCAATTTCTTTGTCAGTGAACAGATAGAGGAAATAGCCCCAATCCTGCAATTGATTGTAAACGAGGTTTATTTTATTATTATCGTTATTAGTCAGTTCCCAATCTGGTAAAATTGCGTTAAGAAAAAGGGAGAAGACTGGGAGAGACGAAGGAGCTGATAATCATCCTCGCAGAATTTGTTGGGACCATTTGGTGGGCTCGTTAGTGACTCGGGGTCTCGTCTTGGCTCCCTCCAGAGTCCCATTGCTGTGTCGTTGAACCACATCCCAAACTGAGTAGCAAGCAAACGGATAATGTGATCTCATCGGCTCAGAGAACCACTCCTGTTCTCCTCCTGTAATTCCCACTGGTGGAAGGTGGCTGCCGTGCTGTTGCAAATCCAGGGGGAATTAATAGTGCAAGGCAAGAGGAGGAGGGTGACTCTCACCTGGTGTCAGCTGCGTGCACGGTGTTCGCTGGAGCAGGGACCCCACGACTGTGTTGCATGAAGTAAGGAGGATGGCAAGGAGTGGGTGACAGGGAGGGCAGGTCTAGGGGGTTTCATAGAATCATAGAACAACCAGGTTGGAAGGGACCCATCGGATCATCGAGTCCAACCATTCCTATCAAACACTAAACCAAGTCCCTCAAGATCTCATCCACCTGTGCCTTAAACACCTCCAGGGAAGGTGAATCAACCACCTCCCTGGGCAGCCTATTCCAATGCCCAATGACCCTCTGTGTGAAAAACTTCCTCCTAATGTCCAGCCTAAATCTCCCCTGGCGGAGCTTGAGGCCATTCCCTCTTATCCTGTCCCCTGTGTTTGACGATGAGCTAGCGATTTGCTGTCCCAGAGGTGGCCCTGGACGTCTCTCGTGTGGGAAGAGGCTGAGAGGATGATAAAGCAGCCCTGTTTCTCCAGGCAAGTTCTGCTCGCTGGGATAATGAAAAAGAATTGGATCCATGAGGGCAGCTGACACAGCTTGCTGTCTCGAAGATGTTTTCAGCGTTTGTGTTAAGACGCCTTTTACAGACTTTGAGAAGTAGGGGGAATGTGGTGCCGCCTGCAGCTAGCAATCCTAATTCTTCATGTGACAGCAGCGAGAGCAAACCCCCAGTGGAGAAGCCTGGACCACCCACTGCAATGCAAGCTGGTCCCAGCCTTCTCGCAAGGTCCCCTCCCCTCCGGTGTGTGCTCAGGCTCACAAGGGTCGAAACGCCTGTGACTGGATTCAGCTCTCGCAGGTATCCTTAGTAAGGTGGTTGAAAGTAGGAGGATTTAATGATCTGAACCATGACTTTAATTAATCAGCGTAAGTGTTGCTTATTTATAACATAAGCCACAGCCTATGGATAGCTCTGTGGTTTAATTAAGCTTATCACTGCGAGCCTCATCCAGTTCCTTGCTGCATTGATGTTACTAATTCAGTGTCCTCTCTAAAAAGCATCATAACCAGCTACAGGGGGTGTAACTCACTCCGCTCATCCTCTGTTTTACAAGTGTGGCTGGTTCTGGTGCGTCTCCTTCTTGACCCAGTGTCGCTATCGATCCCTCTCCGATCCCGCCAGCTGCTCCTGCTGCTGCCTCCATCACGCCAGCATCTGGGAGGCTGGAATAGCTTTTCCTTTGGGTTTCTTTCACCTTGTTCGCTAAGAATGTTTGTGTCTGATTTAATTTACTCTATGCAGCTGAGCTTTTCTTTATCCTTGCCTTTTGCTTTCTTTTCTTCCTCTTCACTTGCCCTTTCCTGCTTCTGTGTAGCATCTTTGAAACTCTTCCGCATTGCATAGATGTAGGAGAATCGGTAATGAACTCCCCAGCTGAAAGCTAAAGCCGTTCGCCTAAAAATTATTCTTCACCCGAATTGAAGAAAAGTTTGAGTAACTTTTAAGGACCTTGTGGTTATTTTCTGTTGTGCTAAGGGTTCTGCAGGCACTGTTTGTCACCCCACACGGGGTCGGGCTCCAGAGGATGCTAAGGCAAATTGCCTCGGGCAGGGATGCTACTGTGCATCACTTCACTCACGCAGGTCTCTGTAGATCCCTCCTCTCAAAAAGTAATCTAACAACAAAGTGGAGATGCTTTTTTTTTTTTTTTTTCCCCAAATGAGAGCACCCGCCTGAGATTTTTATGTACTGTAAATTGTGAACATTAGCTTCAGATTTTAATTCATAGAATCATAGAACAACCAGGTTGGAAGAGACTCACTGGATCATCAAGTCCAACCAAACTCGTTCAATTCATTCTTGAACACCTCCAGGGGTGGGTTTCCACAATTTCTCTGGGCAACCGGTGCAAGGATGGGGAGGCCCTGGCCCAGGTTACCAATAGAAGTCATAGCTGCCCCATCCCTGGAGGTGTTCAAGGCCAGGTCAGATGGGGCTTGGAACCTCTGATCCAGTGGGAGGTGTCCCTGCCCATCACAGGAGGGTTGGGACTGGAGGGGCTTTAAGGTCCCTTCCAACCCAAACCATTCTATGATTCCTGACATCTTCCAACAGCCCATGGTTGTGTTCCTTCACTTCATGCGGGTATCTTGAGGATGAATATTTGAGAATCTCACAATGGAGTTTGCGGGAGGTGCCAGAAGGTTCAGTGCTCAAGGCAGAAGATGGAAATGTTGGCAGTGTGGCTGAGCTGGTTCAGCTCTATGTCTCAGGAATGACCACTTGGCTTGGGCACTGAAGTTCCGTGGTTGCGTGTCCAGCTGCAGTTTGGATTTAGTGCCAGGCGGGTGGGCACAGGTGCGGATTTGGGGTTGAACAGGAATCACTCTGTACACAAGCAAAGCAAAGGAAAACAGTTAATTTTCCATAAAGCAGCATCACTTTCTTAGCAAAGAATTATACAAAGCAGGATTAGATGGACTTGCTGTTTGCTGCTAAGACAGATGGAAAGGGAGGGCAAACCATGCCAGAGTCCAGGGAGAAGAAAATTCCTCTTTTGTTTTCCCATCCAGAAGCCAAGGGAAGAAGGCAGGGGAGGGCGGAGAAGAATGCAGTGAGCAGAGCACACTGAAGGGGAAAGGCAAGAAGACATTAAAGTAACCTATTAAATTGCTGAAGGCTGAGTGGCAAGAAATAAATAAATAGAAGCTGTGTAGATTGATGGATATTGGATCTGAAGGGCTTCCACATCTGGTGTGACAGCTCTTTAGCATCTCATTTCACTGTGACTCAGCAGGAAAGTTGTTTGTTCTAACAGTAAAGCAGAGAGATGAAAACAATCCTTGTGCGCGTCAGTGAAGGGCTCGGGTGTCATTGTTTTATAATTGGATCAAACTCTTTCATGTGGTTTAGTACATCTGGATCTTCTGCAAGGGAGGTGAGGGTTACAAAGTCACCTTTTCCCACCATTGCTCGTCTTCTACTCAGCTTCTCGGTGATCTCCTCCTACTCAGAGGCCAAGCTCTCTTCCCTTGCACATCTGTGCATCAGCATCTGTGGAAGTAGGTAGGTGGGTAGTGTGGAGGTAGGGAGGTGGTGATAAGTAGGCAGTGAGGTTTCCTGTGATGCAAGAACAAAGAGACTCTAAAACCCACTTTCTTAGGAACAAATTATTACCGATTTAGGTGCTCTAAATTGCCCTCTGTAGGTCCTGACCTTCTCCACTTGCTCCAAAGGCTCCAAGCACGGTGTGGATCTTCCATCCATGCTGTGCTCAGCCTCGTAGCGTTGACCCTAGTCTTCGTTTGTCTTCATTCATGTTTCTTTTAATATGCTGCTGCTTCTGGAGATTCCCATCACCCAGAAGCCCTGCTAACAGCGCTCACTTGGGTTTTGTGATGCATGTGGATGCCTGTTGATTGAAGCAGACGTGTCAAGTTTCAGTGGCAGTAAGTAAAAAGGCTGAGGTGCTGAACAAGGGTTACTGAAGCCTCTTGGCATATTAAGTCTGTTTATTTGCCTTGTGGTGCTGCAAACCCTTGAGGAGTCATTTTATCTCTTTGTGCCTCTGTTCTTCATCCATCACAAGAGAATGAAAGTCGTTCGCCTATCGCTTGTCTGTCTCATATCTTTAAAGGAATTGTCATATCTGGTATCTCCATCCAGCATGGGTAGGTCCTTGTCCTTGGATCTATCTTTTAGAGATTTTTATAGCAGCAATGGCTAATGATTTGTGACAGGAATAGAACAGAGTATCTGTAAGATCTCCATATTAGTGAAAGCAAAACTTTCTATCCTGTCACTACAGCATTTTTTTCCCCTTCTGACCTTGACACTGGGGCCACATTCAAGACTCTTTGCTATTTGTGTATTCAGTTACTCAGCTGGCTTGGGGAAGCCTGGAGCCAGGGGCTGGCACTTTCATACTCTATCATTTGATCTAAGCTGTGCATCCTCCGCAATGTCCTGGTGTTTGGCAGCCTGGGAAGAATCAGCAAGGGGTGCAAAGGCATCCTTGAAATGAGGGATGCTGAAAGAAGAGCAAATACCCCGGAAACACAAAGATTCCAGGAGGAGTTAAGAGTGAAATGGATCAGACCCCACTTAAATATATGGAAATCGTAGAATAGTTTGGGTTGGAAAAGATGTTAAAGATCATCCAGTTCCACCCCTGCCATGGGCAGGGACACCTCCCACTGGATCAGGCTGCCCAAGCCCCATCCAACCTGCCCTTGAACCCCTCCAGGGATGGGGCAGCCACAGCTTCCCTGGGAAACCTGTTCCAGGGCCTCCCCAGTCCCATAGTGAAGAAATTCCTCGTTATGTCTAGTCTAAATCTGCCCCTCTCCAGTTTATAGCCATTGCCCCTTATCCCATCACTAAAAGCCTTCGTAAATGCACCAGTTTTAGAGAGGACACGAATTCCTTTAATTCTGAAGCTTGCTGGAGGTTCAAGAAACAGTTCCCTCAGCAAGAGGCAAAGTGCCAGCTTTGGAAATGTTGCTCTCCTTACATCATTGTCAATCAGTAAATCCCAAAGTGCTGCAGAGTCGTGTCTATGCTGGAATAACCTTGCCTGCCACTGCAATCCAGCTGCCTCCGGAGACGGAGCTCTGGGGTTCTGCGGTCACCTCTCTTGTAGGAACAGAACACGCTCAGTGTGGGTGTGCGACCAGGAAAGCATCTGGGGTTCTGCTGTGCTTTTCTTTCCTGCCTCCCCATCCTTTCTCCCACTCCGGTGGCTGCTGCCTGCTCTCCAATGCCGCGTTGTGCATCACCATCTCTCAAATCTGTGATTATAACTATAAATCCTAGCGGCCTTTTCCCATTTGTTTTTTCGATTTTTTTTTTTTTTGGGTGGTTTTAGCTTAGAATTTTATACATTGTTTCTTCCCTCCCTCATTCTTTTTGTCTGCCTGGAAGTGGCACTTGGGGTTTGTGTGGTTATTTTTCTTGGATTTATACTCTCCACTGACTTAATTAAGTTCTTGCTTGTTTCCTGGTCTTGCCAAGTTTACTGGCCCCACCAGGGCTTCCCAGTGCTGCTCTCCTGAAAACCACAGCTGCTGCTGGTCACCCGAGACCATGAAAACGGGCAGAAAACCTTCTTTTTGAAACTCAACTTGACATTATTGAAGCAAAAGACAGATGGGAAAACAATGTTCCCGGCTTCAGTCGGTGTTTTTGGGCTGGTTTCCTAAGAAAATAAGATTTAGGCACTTAGACCGACCTTGTGTGGATGTGGGTAAGTGTCCATCCAGCAGCTTGAAATCTGTGACAAACTGCAGTCTGATTTGACAGACGGACTCTTCAGAGACACAGAAAAAACACACTAGAGAGTTCTGTTCTGAATACCTCCTGCTGCGAATAGAGCTTCAGGGAAACAAATAAGCATCCCACCACATCGTGTACTCACATGGAGAAACTAGCTCTTGCTGGCTGCAATTCTCTGTTCACTTGCTGGAAGATTTCTGACACCTCCAGAGGCTTTTTCCTCCTGATGCACATTTGCTTCCATGTGCCTTTGCTAGCAACATGCCTGGATAGCATCTGCAACTCTTGGGATGCCTTGAGTGGACGGTGTCCCACTCTGCCTTCCTCTCATTCTCTGTTAAGCGTTAGATCTTCACCCATTAGGACCATAGAGTGGTTTGTGTTGGAAGAGACCTCAAAGCCCATCCAGTCCCACCCCTGCCATGGGCAGGGACACCTCCCGCTGGATCAGGAACTCAAAGCCCCATCCAACCTGGCCTGGAACCCCTCCAGGGATGGGGCAGCCACCACTGCTTTGGGCAACCTGCGCCAGGGCCTCCCCTCCCTCATGGGGAATATATTTCTTCCAAAGATCTCATCTCAGTCTCCCCTCTTTCTGGCTTAAAACCATTTCCTGTCATCTTGTCCCTGCACTCCCTGATCAAGAACCGGTCCCCAACTTTTCTGGAGCCCCTTTCAGCATTAGGAGCTGCTCTGAGGTCTCCCTGGAGCCTTCTCTTCTCCATGTTTAACAAGCCCAACTCTCTCAGCCTGGCCTTGTATGGGAGGTGCTCCAGTTCTCAGATCATCTTTGTGGCCTCCTCTAGGCCTGCTCTAACAGACCCGTGTCCTCCTTCCCTTTCTTGTCTCCAAACCCCTGCCCATATGAGGTGGAGAGCTCTTGTTTGTTCTCCCAGCTTGTCCTACTGGAGGCCCCGAGCATCCCTTTCTTTCAGAGTCATAAGAATTTATTCTCCACCTCATCCCTGACCTTACATCTCAGGAGGGTTAGATCAATCATTCCTCCTTCTCCCTGCTCTTCAGTCCATGTTTTTGGGAAGTCTCTTGACAGGCTTTTCAGGGGATTAGGTAGGATTTACCTAGCTGCAAACATGCTATTTGAATTCACAGGCCAGGACTTCACCCATAGCTGCAGCTTGGCTCAAATCTGCAGCTGTGGAAACATGTTGGAGTTGCCCTGTTGGTTTGCAGTTTGCTGCTCTGCATTTGTACCAGAGGATGGTTTCATTAGCCGGCTCTGGACAGGGCATTTCCATCTCAGACCTCTTTCTTATTCCTTTGTACTCTTCTGCTTCTGTCTCCGTGCTAAGATATTTGCTGACTGCCTTGTACTAACATTTGTATTCAGAAAGGCGGATGCTCTTTATCAGAAGAGCAGGACCTTGTCTCATTGGGGTGATTTCCTCCCTGCCTGCGAAGCAAAGGAGCAAGAGGCAAGATGAGACCTGTCTTGCAGATACCTGCTTGAAGAATGGCAGCTGAAGTGTGTTTCTGCATCCCAGCCCCCTTTGGGACAGGAATCCCAGCCCCCATTGAGACAGGAACAGCCAACTCTGTCTCATGGGAGAGGGCAGAGGAGTCTGGCAGGGCTTTCCTACCTACCTCAACCAGAGGGACAGTGTTTGCTGGGGAGCAGAGATGAGCTGCCCGCGTTTATTCGTTGCATCCCAGCACTGTGACAGACTCAGCATCATAGGATCGTAGAACCGGATCATAGAATGGTTTGGATTGGAAGGGACCTCAAAGTCCAGCCAGTCCCACCCCTGCCATGGGCAGGGACACCTCCCACTGCATCAGGGGCTTCAAGCCCCATCCAGCCTGCCCTTGAACCCCTCCAGGGATGGGGCAGTGGCCACTGCTCTGGGCAGTCTGTTCCAGGGCCTCTTCACCCTCACAGCAAAACATTTCATCCTAAGATCTCACCTAAATCTCCCCTCTTTCAGTTGAAAACCACCACCCCCATCCTATCTCTGCCCTCTGTGACCAAGAGCCCCTCCCCAACTTTCCTGGAGCCCCTTTCAGCACTGGAAGCTGCTCTAAGGTCTCCCCATTTCCACGTCATCACCTTCACAAGCTCAGGGAAGGACAGCAGAGAAGTGTGATGACATTCTCGATCTTCTTGAAAACTCCCAGTCTCAGAAAATGTTATTTTGATTTTATGTACACAGAGCAATTATTAAAGAAGAGAAAAGAGGGGCTGTATTTTAAGCTGTAGGAACTAAAGCCCTCAGCTGTTTTTATCACGTTTCCCCTTGTCTCTCTCTCCTGAATTCACTCTCTCTGGGTAGCAGAAATGAGAGGGAAGCTCCATTTAAATGCAGATTTCAAATGTTGGCCAAGAGCAATAAATAGCCCTCTGCAACACTGATGAGACAAACATTATCAAGTCTCTTTGTGAAGGAGAGTTTATGGGTTTAGATTTTCTTTTTCCTTGATGACATCCTCGTTCCTCTCAGAGTAATAGCACACTGACAAATTTTTATTTTATTTTTAAGCAGCACTTCAGAGTTTATAATAGAAACAGAATCCCACCTGTTTCTCCACAGGAGCTGTGCTTGACAGCCCTGGAACAAGGAAGTCTGCAAATTTTTTACCGTGTTACTGTACTGACAGCCTGAAGGGTTGGTGCTCTGTTCAGCAGAGGGGAAACGTGCAAAACAAGTCAATCGTGCAACCATTTTTAATCAACTGGGGTTGGAGCCAGCTTGGGGTTAGAGCCAGTGTTGGGGTTAGTGAAGTTGAGAGTAGATGGAGGTGGGACATGGTTTAGTATTTGATAGGAATGGTTGGACCTGATGATCTGATGGGCTTTTTCCAACCTGATGATTCTATGATTCTGCTGAGGCAGTAGGGCAGGAGGTCAGGGAGCAAGAGGGAAGATGGAGGTGAGATCTTGGGAAGAAATGTTTTCCCGTAAGTATGGGAAGTCCCTGTCCCAGGTTGCCCAGAGAAGGGGTGGCTGCCCCTTCCCTGGAGGGGTTCAAGGGCAGGTTGGATGGGGTTTGAAGCCCCTGATCCAGTGGGAGGTGTCCCTGCCCATGGCAGGAGGTGGAACAGGATGGACTTTAAGGTCTCTTCCAACCCAAAAAATTCAATGTTTAGCCCAGAGAAGAGGAGGCTGAAAGGAGACCTCATTACTCTCTACAACTACCTGAAAGGAGGTTGTAGAGAGGAGGGAGCTGGGCTCTTCTCCCAAGGGACAGGGGACAGGACAAGAGGGAATGGCCTCAAGCTTCGCCAGGAGAGATTTAGGCTAGAGATTAGGAGGAAGTTTTTCACACAGAGGGTCATTGGGCATTGGAATAGGCTGCCCAGGGAGGTGGTTGATTCCCCTTCCCTGGAGGTGTTTAAGGCACAGGTAAATGAGGTGCTGAGGTACATGATTTAGTGTTTGATAGGAGTGGTTGGACTCAATGATCCGATGGGTCTCCTCCAACCTGGTTGTTCTATGATTCTATGTTTCTCTGTGAAGGTGTGGGGTGATTCCCCTAGGTCCCAGCATCTCCCAAGGCTGGTGTTCCTGAGCAAAACATTGGTGCTTTGGAAAATGATGTGTTTTCCTACTATGACGTTGATGTGAAGGGTTCCTGGTTTCAAGTCTAAGGAATAATCAGCTCCAGTGATAGATATTGGATCTTCCGTGTATCTAAACCTGGTTGAACTGAGGTTACACTTCTTAATTTAAGAGTCCCTTCATCACAGGAACATAGAGGATTTGAAAACTGTATTTACAGTATAAATAACAGGAGGTTATAGGTGTGATCGTAACCTGCCAGAAGAGACACCTGAGAAATCCTGCAGATGGCTTTATATCTTTTTAACTTGGAGTGACACGTTAGGAACAGTGAAATATGTTTACTAAGCCACTGCCTTGCTAAATCTACATCTTCAAGCCACCAGAACTGAGACGGCGATTGTGTTTCCAAGTATTGTCTCGTGTCTCCATGGTACGCAAAGCATCTGAGAAAACAGAACAACGCTTAATAAAGTTAAAAGAGAAAGGTCAACTCCACGCTGTTTGCTGTAGCAGTCTATAAACCTCCCGGTAACATCTGTTCCCTGTTATTGTTATAAAAATGCTCCTTCGTTAGATCTGGGTTGGATCGTGAATTAAGTAGGGATATGGAGTAAAACTTACAGTCCTATTAGGCTTGTCAGGGCGCATATGTTGTCAGTCTGGCTGGTGGCAGGGAGCGCTCCGGGGAGCCGCCTGGCTTGGGGGGAAGCGGAGAATGGAGTCTTTTCTGCTTTTTTAGCACTGGTTGGAACCCATCTGAGGGTGGAAAAAAGATTCGATTGCGATGCTGTCTGCAAACTGGCTGGTGCACTTAATCGGATGGGTTGCTGTGTCTTGGGAAGACAGCTGTCTCCTCCGCTGAAAACACACAAGCTGACAGCACCGCCTGTGCCCCTGCTTGCTGGTTCGGTGAAAAGGAGTAAAATTGAGTTGCTCGGGGTAAGGAATGGATGTCCTTCCTCCTCCAGGAGACATTTACCCAAGGGAAGAGGAGAAACGGCAGAAAAATCATAGAATCATAGAATCGTAGAACAACCAGGTTGGAAGAGACCCATCGGATCATCGAGTCAAACCATTCCTATCTAACACTAAACCAAGTCCCTCAAGACCTCATCCACCCGTCCCTTAAACACCTCCAGGGAAGGGGAATCAACCACCTCCCTGGGCAACCTATTCCAATGCCCAATGACCCTTTCTGTGAAAAAACTCCTCCTAATCTCCAGCCTAAATCTCCCCTGGTGGAACTTGAGGCCATTCCCTCTTGTCCTGTCCCCTGTCCCTTGGGAGAAGAGCCCAGCTCCCTCCTCTCTACAACCTCCCTTCATGTAGTTGTAGAGAGTAATGAGGTCTCCCCTCAGCCTCCTCTTCTCCAGGATAAACACCCCCAGCTCTCTCAGCCGCTCCTCATCAGACCTGTTCTCCAGCCCCTTCACCAGCTTCATTGCTCTTCTCTGGACTCGCTCCAGAGCTTCAACATCCTCCTTGTGCTGAGGGGCCCAGAACTGAACACAGGATTCAAGGAGCGACCTCACCAGTGCTGAGTACAGAGTGTGCATCTTTCACAGAAAGGGTGATTGTGCTGTGGCAGAGGCTGCCCAGGGAGGGGGATGAGTCAACTTCCCTGGAGGGGTTTAAGGCACAGGTGGATGAGGTGCTGAGGTACATGGTTTCGTGTTTGACAGGAATGGTTGGACTCAAGGATCCAATGGGTCTCTTCCAACCTGGTTGTTCTATGATTCTATGATTTGCTCTGCTTGAGTGGCTCTGCAGATGCCACTGTCTCAGATCTCTCCCCACATTTGCCTGTCTTGTGGGGCTGATGGAGTTGAGAATCATGGAATGGTTTGGGTTGGACGGGACCTTAAAGATCCTCCACTTCCAACCCCTCTGCCATGGGCAGGGCAGTTTAGGGAAGCCACATCTCTGGGAAGCACCTTTCTGGATAAGGGTCTCACAGGTATCCTCTACACAACAGCTCAGTAAGGAAGGACTTGGACCCGGACTGTGCCACCACACATGCACACACGTGTGTGCATATACACACACCTCATCAGGGAACACCTCACCCCCTATAGTGACTCCTGAGAGCTGGAATCATAGAATCATAGAACAACCAGGCTGGAAGAGATCCATCGGATCATCGGGAAAAACCCTGAGATGAGGATAACGTGTAGGGAAATTACTGAAATCTGTTTTTCTTAGAAGGCACCATCATCTCATCTCGCATTTCTTTGACTGCCATTAATAACTTCTCTCCAGTTCTTGCTGTTAAATCATTAACTTTGAGTGGTGCATTTGAATTTTGTTTGATTGAAATCTGCGATTGAAGTCACTTCTTGCTCGAATCTTGAGCAACCGCAACCCAACTGTTATAAATGCGTATCTGAAATGATAAACTCTTCTGGGTTTTAGGCTCGTGGGTTAGCGTTGAGTGTAAGGAAAACTTGCTCATATTAAATAAAAGAAGAATTATTATTATTATAAAGGGCATTTATCTATCGAACTTGAAATATCCCAAGGGAGAAGATGTTCCTAGATATTTCTTCCTGAGAAAATCCCAGTCTTTCCCAGTCCTTGCTGGCTTGACGTGGATTCGTTTGACTCAATCCCTGTGAAATCCAAAGCAGGCCTGAATTGGACATCCCGGACTCAGGTGCTCCCGACTCTCTCTGAAATATTATTCTCATCATTCATCAAGAAGGCAGTCTGGAACGGAGACATTTATTATGACGGGGAAGATAGAAATGATTTTTGAGGCCAACAAAGTTCAAAGACTTTGCTGTAAGTTTTCAGGATTAAAGATTTACTCGCTGCATCTCCCCATATTTAATAGACAGGAATAGATGAAAGGGAATTTCTATAAAGATTTTCGTTCATACTTAATGACGCTGCTATTAGATGAGCTTTGGCACTGTGTCCCAAGATATCAAGTCTTAAAACCAACCTTTTTTAAACATTAAATGACCTTTTTTTTCCATCCCCCAGCTTTAATAAGTCAAGATTAGTTCAGCCTCATTGCCTGGTCTGGTCTGGGGACTGGTTTAATAGTTAGTAAAACTAACTAGTCTTCCCCAAAGACAAGGGAACAGATGTTGCTGGCTTTATATCGCACACCCTGTAGGGTGCAAGGAAGTGGTGATGGGGTTGGGTTGGGGACTGGACTCTAGGACACCTACAGCCACCTCTGTCCTGGGATCCAGGCTATCCAGATGTGTTCCTTTCCTTTCCAACTCTTGCCACGTGCTGTGGACACTTTATTCTCCTGCATGTACTTATAGAATCATAGAATCATAGAATCACCAGGTTGGAAGAGACCCACCGGATCATCGAGTCCAACCATTCCCATCAAACACTAAACCATGACCCTCAGCACCTTTTCCATCCATCCCTTAAACTCCTGCAGGGAAAGTGACTCAACCCTCTCCCTGCGCAGCCTCTGCCAGTGACCAATGACCCTTTCCGTGAAAACTTTTTTCCTAATGTCCAGCCTGAACCCCCCCTGGTGGAGCTTGAGGCCATTCTCTCTCGTCCTGTCCCTTGGGAGAAGAGCCCAGCTCCCTCCTCTCCACAACCTCCTTCCAGGTAGTTGTAGAGGGCAATGAGGTCTCCTCTCAGCCTCCTCTTCTCCAGCCTAAATGACCTCAACAACTTGCTTCTGAGGTGGGTTTCAAAGTTCACATCAAACCAGAAATGACTACGGAAGAAGGTTGGTTGGGTGTCTCCCGCCCTTCCCCGTTGCAGAGAACCTTTCAGGACTTCCAAAACACAAACCCAGCAAATCCCATACGAAAGAGAGACGGCAAAATCTTCGTTCAAACACTTGTCTGAGGAAATTATTTGAAATTCGCTTTCAACTCTTTTCTTTTAAAAATACGTTTAACTCTGCATTAGTGGAAATGAGGTTTGTTTGAAAACTGACAATTGAAGAATACGCCTGAAAAACTTGTCCAATTTCGCAATTTTGAAGCTTTAAATTAGGAAATAATGAATCTAAGAATGCTGACATAGGCTCCCTTAACAGTGATCTTTAATTTTGCACTGTCAGCACCTGAAACGTAAGCAGCATTTTGTGATCTTCATCAAATTCAGTGAATTGCTTTACCCTTTCCTGGAAGCAGGGCAATAGCGAAGAGTTAAAACGCATCAAAAAGTTTTGAATATGGGATAATGGGGCCTGTTCGGGACTTTCTTTCCTCTCTGCTTTCCTGGAGAAGCTCGGAGCTGAGCAAGCTGTTTATTCGGGCCCTTTAGTCTTCCAACTTCTTCGTAATTAAGAGCAGTCACCAGCCATATCGATATTTTAAAAAACCTGTGATCCATGCTCCCGGCCTTAGAGGAAAGCACAACCTTTTTTCTTGTATAATGAGATTAAGATAAACTGCCCGAGCTTTGCAGATAATGATGGCGATTGCGTGTTAGCGGAGCAGAGGAGGTGGTGTTGCCCGAAGGACTGGGGATGTTCGCCAAGACATCTGTGCGGATCGTGATTCTTTATCAGTATTTGTTTCAGTTTAGCTCCCATAAAACTGGGGGGAAAGCAGGAAGAGAAGGAGTTCTTGAGTGGATACAGAGTAAATCAGGAGAGATGGACCACCTTTCCTTCACCAGTGGATTTGGTATCTAGTTACCTTCCACAGTTGGGGTTAGGGCAGGGCTGGAGATCATAGAACATAGAATGGTTTGGGTTGGAAGAGACCTCCAAGCCCATCCAGTCCCAGCCCTGCCACAGGCAGGGACACCTCCCACTGGACCAGGGGCTCCAAGCCCCATCCAACCTGCCTTTGAACCCCTCCAGGGATGGGACAACCACCCCTTCTCTGGGCAACCTGAGCCAGGGCCTCCCCACCCTCAAAGTAAAGAATTTCTTCCATAGCAGGGCTGAGAAAAGAGCCCTGAAATGTGGTGCAAGGTGGTTGTTGAAATTGGGCTTTGAGATCTGGATTGCTTTAAAGCAAGTCACCTTCCCCTGAGGTGTTTAATTAGCATCAGGAGGAGGTTTTTCACAGAAAGGGTCACTGGGCATTGGAACAGGCTGCCCAGGGAGGTGGTTGATTCACCTTCCCTGGAGGTGTTTAAGGCACAGGTAGACAAGGTGCTGAGGGACATGGTTTAGTGTTTGATAGGAATGGTTGGACTCGATGATCCGATGGGTCTCTTCCAACCTGGTTGTTCTATGATTCTATGAGGTGTTTAAGGGACAGGTGGACAAAGTGCTGAGGGACATGGTTTAGTGATTGATAGGATTGGTTGGACTTGACGATCCAGTGGATCTTTTCTAACCTGGTGATTCTATGATTCTCTGATTCTGTGATTCTAAGTCTCAGAGACAGGAAAACCAAAGCCAAAGGAGCCTGAGCCCGAACAGGGTTCTTCATTGTGTTGGTAACAATGAAGGGTGATGGGTGCTCAGGCACTGGGGGAGCAGTGAGGACCTCCAAGGCTCAAACCAGACCTCTGAAGAACATGATCTCGATCCCACCTAGAGCACATCACCACTGTGCTTCTCTAACAGCAGTCTCAGCTGGCTTTATGTTCAAAATGAGTGTATCCTTGGACTCTGCTGCCAGTCTTCGCTCTGAGGAAGGGAGGACACCTCCTGTTTATAACTGATGGGCTTTACTTTTATGGCTTTCACTCTAGTTTTCCCTGTCTGAAAAACAAACCAGACCCAAACCTGCCACAGCCCAACGATATGTTTCTAAAGCTTCAACAAAGCATCTAGCTGCTGTAGTTAGTTCCATGGTTCCCTGACACGCCAAGCAGCAGAGCCCCTCTAATCCCTGCTTTGCTAACCTACGCGGTGCGAGGCCCGAGTCGGCGCTGAGCTTCCACTCCATCTTCACCTGAGCAGTTCTGAATAGCATCTCTCCCTTTGGAGGGATTTTTGGAAAGGGAAGATAAGCATTGGTGCCTTTCTAATACACACAACAAACAACACCACTGCTCTTCCCTAGGCAGAACTGAATAGCTGCGTTCTAGGAGGAGACCTCTTCTTTGCCAGGATAGGCCCACTGGGCTGCAGAAGTTGTGCCAGCTTGCAGGGAAAGGCTGTGATTAGCGCTCGACTCGGGTTTCTCGTTGCCTTCCGTCACGAAAATAAAAATACTACCCCACACTCTCTCCCTCTGCCTCACACAGATTTGAGTGGGAAGACCTAGGAGCTGAGTTCAAGAGTCAAGTGCTTTCTGTTTGAAAAATATTTGTCCCTTCCCACCCACGGCAGCCCACACGCTTCCTGAAATATTCCAGCTCTTAGCACGGTTCCAACGCTTTCTCAAAGGAGAGAAGCGAGGAGGCTATCTGGGGACGTTCTTCCTCTGTTGGGATGTGGGGCAGTGCCAGGATCGGGGCTGGTTTGGGGCTGGGTGTCCCTTCCTAGGAGCACCCCGGGCAAGCGGTGGGTGCCTGTGTTGCAGTGGGTGCCGGGCACCGCTGAGACCCGGCAGCGTGGGTGGCCGCAGCGTGCTGCAGCGCACCAGCAGGTAACGAACCTGCTGCTGGAGAGATTTTGCCACCCACGTGTCTGGCAAGACCTTGGGAGGTGGGCGAAGCGGCGGGAGAGGCCGCGCGTGGGAGGGAGGATGCGCTAACAATAACGGTGGCAGATCCCGAAAGGGTGCTGGGCTGAGGGAGGATGTGAAGAGCTTTCTGGATGCCTCCCAAGTCTAACCGCTGCCAACATCTTCGCTCCCGCAGCTGCCATCCTGGATGACCCCATGGAGTGCAGCAGAGGAGAGAGGCTCTCCATCACTCTGGCCAAGAACCGCATCAACCGTGCGCCTGAACGGGTGGGGAAAGCCAAAGTAGAAGTGGACATTTTTGAGCTGCTGCGTGACAGCGAGTATGAGACGGCAGAAACCAGTAAGTAGCCCTTTGTGTAGCTGGTCCTTTCCTGTTCTTCTCTCTACTGGCTTGCAGGAGGGGTCTGGCCGTCACAGGCCACTCGTAAGCAGAGGCGTGATGGTTTGTTTCATTTGTGATTTCAGAGTGGAATTAATTCAATGAGTCAAGGGAGTCAAATTTCAATCTAAACTGACACTTTATTAATTGTGCTCATAAAACGACTTATGATAGAAAGAAACAAGGAAAAATGAAAGAGATGGGGACAAGAGGGAAAAAGGGGTTTATAGCTACCACCACGGGTCCACAGATGCCTGGTGTCTATGGGAGACCTGGCCCAGAAGGTGTTCTGCTGTTTCAGTCTTTGATGGAGGCGATCCCATAGTGTGGGGGTCGTCTTCTGTCTCAGTCTTCTGTTGCCCCAAATTCAGCTTCTCCGGAGCTGTCTTTTATGCCAGTCAATATACCTGTAACCTGCCTTTGCCTGTGGAGATGTGCCAGTCTCCACCTAGCAGGCCACACATCCCAAGAGAGGATTGTCTGCAGGTCTCCTCCCCTTGTGCTTACACTCCTTCTCGTGGTGGTGGTTGACCTGAGGTCTCCTGATGAAGGCCAGTAGTCATCATCACCTTGTGTGCATACACTGTTGGCTATGGGTCTGTGGTAAGGCCTGTCATTAATCTTCCTGTCTTTTCCTCCTTGCCTCATGGATCTTTCACAGAGGTAGGGAGCAGGGAGGCTTGAAGACAGCTACAAAACATTTTTGAGATAAGGAGGTAGATACGGGTAGTTAGGTACAAAACATTGATTCTGTACCAGCTCTGACTGTTTTTCTGAGGCTAAAACTGAGAAAATGTTGAGAAAGAAATCGATCCTTTGGCCGACTTACACTGGCACAGTGCATTTGCCACAGAGGAGAGTTGTGCGATAGTCAAGGTGTGGTACACAGGGCAAAAAGCATCTCTATCAGCATTTGAGAGATCATAGAATCATAGAACAACCAGGTTGGAAGGGACCCATCGGATCATCGAGTCCAACCATTCCTATCAAACACTAAACCAAGTCCCTCAGCACCTCATCCACCCGTCCCTTAAACACCTCCAGGGAAGGGGAATCAACCACCTCCCTGGGCAGCCTGTTCCAGTGCCCAATGACCCTTTCTGTGAAAAACTTCCTCCTAATCTCCAGCCTAAATCTCCCCTGGCGGAGCTTGAGGCCATTCCCTCTTGTCCTGTCCCCTGTCCCTTGGGGAAGAGGCCAGCTCCCTCCTCTCTACAACCTCCTTTCAGGTACTTGTAGAGAGCAATGAGGTCTCCCCTTGACCTCCTCTTCTCCAGGCTAAGCAACCCCAGCTCTCTCAGCCGCTCCTCATAGGTTCTGTTCTCCAGCCCCTTCACCAGCGTAGTGGCTCTTCTTTGGACTTGCTCCAGAGCCTCAACATCCTTCTTGTGCTGAGGGGCCCAGAATTGAACACAGGATTCGAGGAGCAGTCTCACCAGTGCTGAGTCCAGAGGGAGAATCACCTCCCTGGCCCTGCTGTTCACACCATTTCTGCTCCAAACCAGGATGCCATTGGCCTTCTTGGCCACCTGGGCACACTGTTGGCTCATGTTCAGTCTAGCTTGGAAATGGGACTCTGCAGAGCCCCAGGCTCATCCCAACTGTCTGAGTGCAGTCAGGTTTGATGCAGAGGGTTGGCACAGTGTGGACGTGGGCACGGCATCCCTGTGAGAGGAGCATGGGACCTTCAGCAGAACTTGCATAGGTTGGAGCACGTTTGGAATAGCTGATCCAGCCGAGGTGCATTCACCTCAGGGACACATAAAGGGACATTAGACTTGGAGGGGAAGCACTGAGACCAGTTTTCATTTGAGGGTTTAGCATGATGGCCTCAAGCTCCACCAGGGGAGATTTAGGCTGGAGATTAGGAGGAGGTTTTTCACAGAAAGGGTCATTGTGCATTGGAATAGGCTGCCCAGGGAGATGGTTGAGTCACCTTCCCTGGAGGTGTTTAAGGGACGGGTGGATGAGGTCTTGAGGGACTTGGTTTAGCGTTTGATAGGAATGGTTGGACTAGAAGATCCGATGGGTCCCTTCCAACCTGGTTGTTCTATGATTCTATGATTCTATGATGGGGTGAGATGAGCCGTGGTGTGGACCGAGAAGATGTGGATCCCCAATAAGCTCTGCCGCCATTCAGCTCAGCAGCTTGGGACAGGCTGTTTTCTCTCATCTCTGTGTCAATAACCAGAGCTAATGATATGGGAGGTGATGCTCCTTTGTTGAACTACTTCATGTGTGCAAATAAGAGACTCTGGGTAAGTTCAGTGCAATTAAGGTAGTTTTAAAACCCCACGCAATGTCATGTGTCAGCAAACATGATAGCTCTTCCCCTGCTCTCGAGTGGCAGTGGTTTGTTTACACAAAGCGAAGTTTTCAAATGAGGTTTAAAATCACATGGATTAGAAAGAGCTGGTTTCAAAAGAGCAGCTTGCTTCCCACATTGCTTTCAAGTCCCTTCATGCAAACAACTCTCTATTTTAGGTCTTCCTCTTGATGCCCAATGTGTCAGTCGCATGCTGATGAATGAAAAAAGGCATTGATGGTCAGTGTCCCACAGACACCCAAGTGAAAGAAATCAAAAAGGTCTGTGATAGATTCTTCCTAGGGGAGGGAATATCCTTTGCAATAGAACAGCTTCCCTTTAGAACTCTTTTTTTCAGACGACTTTTAGAGTTAAGGGGAGGGCTGTAATTTTTTATTGCAAGCTGGCTTGAGAAAGCTGGAGAAATAATTTTAAATAGCAAGAATTTTAGACTTGTGTTCCCGGTGGTTCTCTGTTCCAAGCCTGTATAGTCTGCAGAGTATCCCCAAGAGGCATTTCAAAACGTTGCAGTGCAGAGTGGGCTGGAAATAACCAGAGTCTTGGTTGGATGAGGCTTTGAGCAACCTCATCCAGTGGGAGATGTCCCTACCCATGGCAGAGGTGTGGGACTGAATGGGCTTTGAGGCCCCTTCCAACCCAAACCATTCTACAACTACCTGAAAGGAGGTTGTAGAGAGGAGAGAGCTGGGCTCTTCTCCCAAGTGACAGGGGACAGGACAAGAGGGAATGGCCTCTAGCTCCACCAGGGGAGATTTAGGCTGGACATTAGGAGGAAGGTTTTCACACAGAGGGTCACTGGGCATTGGAATAGTTTGCCCAGGGAGGTGGTTGAATCACCTTCCCTGGAGGTGTTTAAGTGACGGGTGGATGGGGTCCTGAGGGACATGGTTTAGCGTTTGATAGGAATGGTTGGACTTGATGATCCGGTGGGTCTCTTCCAACCTGGTTATTCTATGATTCTATGATTCTGTGATTCTATAATTCTATATTCTGCATGGCACTGAACATCCCTGTGCCTGGGAAGCCCTGTGGTACCCAGCGCTGCTCAGGTGCGGGTCTCTGAGTAGCAGGCAGCGCGGCTCTTCAAGCCTGTGAGATCAGCAGATTGCTCCTTCATTTCCTGAATTAGCATTTGCATTATTTATAGAAGTGTGCAGTTAATAAAGTGCATTTCAGCAACTACCTGCGCGTCTATTTATAGAGCCAGGCACACACGAGGCAGTCTAGATTAAGTTCATCACACGCAGCATCACAGGGAGTGTTTAAAACAGCAGTTCTCCACCTTTTTGGATCCCTCATCCCTTTTAACTTTTTCTTGGTCTTTCCCATCAGTTTGGGATTGTGCACATCCTGCTTTGCCCTTGTTTGGCACAGCAATAGGGCAAATCCAGTCTCACTCAAGTGACAGGGGACAGGATGAAAGGGAATGGCCTCAAGCTCTGCCAGGGGAGATTTAGGCTAGACATTAGGAGGAAGTTTTTCACAGAAACGGTCATTGGGCATTAGAACAGGCCGCACAGGGAGGTGGTTGATTCACCTTCCCTGGAGGTGTTTAAGGGGATGGGTAGACAAGGTCCTGGGGGATATGGTTTAGTGTTTGATGGGAATGGTTGGACTTGATGATCCGATGGATCTCTTCCAACCTGGTGATCTATGATTCTATGATTCAGTGGCCAGGCCATACAGAAGAGGTGGGGACTGCCTGGTTTTCCAAGTGCCCTTGAAAGTCCCAGATCTCCCACAGAGCCTCCTCGGAAATGAGAAAATTTCTTGCTTGCCTGAGCTTTCTGTGTCTTGGTTAGAACCAGTAGCAATTCCAGTTGCATTCTTTTTCCTTTCACATAAATCTCCTGCATGCAGCAGGTTTTCTGTTGTTTAACTTTGTCTGAGAAACACACTCAATCACCAAGTGACCCCAGAGCTGTGGTAACGATCGAGAGCAGGATTTCTTTTTCACACACACATCTGTAATGCTGCTCAGGAATCTTTCTGTTGAAAAGCTTTTTGAGCAAGATCATAGATTGGTCTGGGTTGGAAGGGACCTCCAAGCCCATCCAGTCCCACCCCTGCCAAGGGCAGGGACACCTCCCACTGGATCAGGGGCTCCAAGCCTCGTCCAACCTGCCCTTGAACCCCTTCAGGGATGGGGCAGCCACCACTGCTCTGGACAACCTGAGCCAGGGCCTCCTCACCCTTGTAGGAAAACATTTCTCCCTAAAATCTCATCTCAATCTTCCCTCTTTTAGCTTAAAACCATTTGCTGTCATCCTCTCCCTGCACTCCCTGATCCAGAGCCCCTCCCCAGCTTTCCCGTAGGCAGGAGAATACTAATTTGCCGTGAATGAAGTATTATGCAAGATGATGTTGATTTCGGAAACGTGGTGTTTAGGGAAAATGTGGAAATGGGATAAGTGGGGAAGAGCCAATCTTCCATTTCAAGTTTCCACCTTGAGGTGATTTTCTTTACTTTGGCTTATAGAATGTAAAAAAAAAAAAAAAAAAAAAAAAAAAAGCAGAAATCGGAGCGAACGATTTGATTTTGGTGTAGTGAATATTCACGTTTGCAATATGTTATTTGCCTTTTCTTCAGAGAGGAAAACGTCTCACAGCTTTTCTTAAAAAGGGAATAATCTAGATTCCGCATGGCTCCGCTCTTAATGTCAGTGAAGTTATTATTGCTTTATACTTGTAGCAGAGGAGAATCAGATCCTTTAATTTCAAGCCCTTCATGCCTTTCAAATGTCTGAGTTCTCAGCTTTAATACAGAGCTGATATTTGTTAACACACATAATATTAATAAAAGCAGTTTAGATGTTTTAACCTGTGACTGCAAAGCTGTTCTATACCTGTTTATTACTCTTCTCAAATTTCACACCCTTTGGATCACCCTTAAATATCACAGACCGACCTAGGAAACGCTGTGATTACACCCCAGCAGTGATAATCCGTGTACGTTCAGTGCTTCAGCAGAAGAAAGACTTTCCGAGTTAGTTTTTTATTTAGCGTTGAGCTGTTTTTCTTTCTTTTTCCTTCCTCTCTGACTCAGGCATCTTGGTATTAGAGGGGGGGCTCAAAATCACAATTGCCAGAACAGGTAGAACATGAGTGAGTCAGAATCACATTCGTGCGTGGTTTGCTACTTTATATATGAATGAAGACAAACATTGCCTGTTCCTCTTTTTTTTTTTTTTCACTTTCCCTAGAGATGTTTAAGGCACAGGTGGACAAGGTGCTGAGGGACATGGTTTAGTGTTTGATAGGAATGATTGGACTCAATGATCCGGTGGGTCTCTTCCAACCTGGTTTTTCTATGATTCTATGATTCTCTGTGCAACATCTGTGAAGCTCTGTGTTTTGAAACCAGTTTGCAGTGAAAGGTTATGGATGGAGCATTTTTTCCTGTGTTACAAATAATGCCTGTTCTCTCTTTGTTTGATGTTTCAACTCCTTTCATGGAGCTCCAAAACGCCTTGTTTAATCATGTCTTTATCTAAAACACCTCGGTCCTTTTGATGTGTAGGGAAGGACAGATTTTGGACTTGTGTCTCTGTCCCCTAACGCCTCATCAGTCTTTTAAGCATCTTTCTGTTGTTAATCCAAACATCTCAGGGCAGGTCAGCAGTCAGAGGGAGCGAGCAACTGGAGGATTTTTAATTTCTATTTGTTCACAGCAATATTTCAAACTGCCTGGCCCGTCCTTTCAGTGACATTGGCTCAAAGATGCTATTAACCATCCATCCGTTTTTGTGATCCTGTTGGGTTTCACGTTCAAGCCTGCTCTATTAAGAAACGTAAAAGATGCAGCAGGGAGCAATCTTAGAGCCCTGGTGCAGGATGTAAAGCCGGCTGCTTACGCACTCGGTGTTTTCTCTAGGAGAACCCCATCCTGACCAGTCCCTGACATTCAAGATCCTCTGTTACGTTTTGAAGTCGTGGAAATGTGGAGGTAATTGCATACCGTCCCTGCTCGTTTATTTTCAATTAGAGGCAGGAATATTCTTCGCCTGCTGGCTGAAACCCTTCTATCAGGTGTCTGTGTGCAGTGAAAGGGATGCTGTGTTCTGCACCCTGGCTGGATGCTCTCTCCAGAGCTCTTTCAGCCGAGCTTTGAACAGGGAGAGTTCATGGAGATGCTCGCCAAGTGCCCTGGGATCCCAGGAGGCATTATCCGACCACCACTAAGTGGCTGTACTTATATAATGTGAGAACTTAGGAGGAAGTTTTTCACAGAAAGGGTCATTGGGCATTGGAACAGGCTGCCCAGGGAGGTGGTTGATTCACCTTCCCTGGAGGTGTTTAAGGGACGGGTGGATGAGGCCCTGAGGGACATGGTTTAGTGTTTGATAGGAATGGTTGGACTCGATGATCTGATGGGTCTCTTCCAACCTGGTTGTTCTATGATTCTAATTCCTCATTATTTATTGTGCTTTTTCATGCTTGAAAATAAGCACACATTTCCATCGTCCTTTCAAACACATCTTGCCCGGTTCCTGAGCATCCAGACCTGTTCTTAATTCCCAAAGGTACTTGTGGACAATGTTGAAATCGGTTCTTTTTTTGCTTACGTGGCAGGATAGACCTACTAGTATGAAAGGAGGGTCACTGTTGAACACACACCTGAGCTTGCTTGAGGTCCATCGCCCAGTTCCAGACTGTGGCCTGGGCTAGAAGAGGGGCTGGAGACTCTGACCCTACTCCCAGCTCCCAGGCGAAGCCCAGAACTGCACAGATAGAGAATCATAGAATCATAGAATCACCAGGTTGGAAGAGACCCACTGGATCATTGAGTCCAACCATTCCCATCAGTCACTAAACCATGTGCCTCAACACCTCGTCCACCCATCCCTTAATCTCCTCCAGGGAAGGTGACTCAACCCCCTCCCTGGGCAGCCTCTGCCAGTGCCTAATGACCCTTTCTAAGCTTTTACTAAGCCTGTTTCTTGTTTTTCTGCCCTCCTGTTCTCAAGGATGTTAACTTAGAAGAACAGAGTGCAGGCAGCCATAAAAACCACTGGAATGGGTGGTTTGGGACACATCAGCCATTCAGGTCAATGGTGGTGGATCAGGATAACCACATCTCATCTCACCATAAAGAGCTTTTGATCTTTCACAGGCATCTGATATCACTTCAGCCTCCAGTATTTCTTGAGATGCTGAATTCTGGAAACCGTAAAGATTGCATAAAAACTTGGGCAGAGGTATCTGCACCTGCAGCAGCCAAAAGTGTTTCACAAGGCACTATATGGTTGGACTCGATGATCCGATGGGTCTCTTCCAACCTGGTTGTTCTATGATTCTATGATTCTATACGTTGAACTATGAAGAGGCTGGAGTGGCAGGGGCTGCATCAGTATCTGGGGTGGTAGTCCATGCAGTTGTTTAGGATAAATTTTTAGTCCAGGTCCAGTATTTCTGTCTCCTTCAAGTACTGATTTCAGTCCTCTGCCTGAGGATGGCAGCAGGGTTGAACCTTTCCTCCCTGGGGCAACCAAACAGCATCAGGTGATGTTCTGCAATAAGAGCTGTGTTTGCATTACAAGAGAAGCAGCTTTCCAAACTTGAAGCCTTTGCCTCAGGCACCTCCACTTTGTTTCCATTCATTTTCCTTAATTTTACTGGATGTTTCCGCCCTTGGAGTGAGGAGCCAGATCTTCTGACAATTGTTGCAGCTCTGTTGCTATGACTACTTAACCCACTTTTTGTCATTCCAGAGAGGAGGAGAGGAGTGCTCACCAAAGTTTCTCCTTTCTGCACAACAAAATTCCCCCTAGAATTTTTGCCCTGTGGATAAAGGGGACTTGGAGCATCTCTTTCCTTCTAGATGCTGATTTGCAGAGCACCCGCAGGGTCTGGTGCGGCTGAGAGAGACTGATGAGTGCTGCTGGTTTTCAGATTGCTGGTGCTCTTCTTTAAAAGGATCTTCTGAGGAGGTGTAAGTGCCTCTAAATTTTTAAGCACAGAGGAGAAGCAGTGCTGGGCTCCTTTGAAGATGCCGCAGGAAAATATCACTCTGTTCTGTGGCGGATTGAGATGGTAGAGAGTGAGAGAGCAGAGAAGGCAGGAAAACCCAAGAGGAGATGTTTGCATATCATTGTCACTTTCTGTAAGATGTCAGAGCAAACAGAGCAAACAGTGTGAATAGGGATTTAGTAGTATATGGAGTTTTTCTTCCAAGTAGCACCTAGAGATATGTAGGAGGCTTGGAGAGGCTCTGAGCAACCTGATCTAGTTGATGATCTGAGAATCATAGAATCATAGAGCAACCAGGTTGGAAGGGACCCATCGGATCTTCTAGTCCAACCATTCCTATCAAATGCTAAACCAAGTCCCTCAAGACCTCATCCACCCGTCCCTTAAACACCTCCAGGGAAGGTGCAGATAGGTTAGACTGGGTGACCCTCATTCATAGTCTCTTCCAACCCAAACCGTTCTGTGATTCCAAGCACCCCAAGCATGATATAGGCTCTTACTTAACACCCAGTTTTGTTTTAAAAACCTGATAGAAATCCTGTGCTGATCTTTAGAATCATAGAATCACCAGCTTGGAAGAGACCCACCAGATCATTGAGTCCAACCATTCCCATCAAACACTAACCCGTGTCCCTCAGCACCTCATCCACCCGTCCCTTAAAGCCCTCCAGGGAAGGTGACTCAACCCCCTCCCTGGGCAGCCTCTGCCAGTGCCCAGTGACCCTTTCTGTGAAAAGTTTTTTCCTAATGTCCAGCCTAAACCTCCCCTGGTGGAGCTGAGAGGCTCTCTCTCTCTCTCAAATCTCAGCTTTGTGATACAGTAGTTTAGTTCTTACCTATGAAAATGTTGTGAGCTTGCTCTTGCCAGCACTGATAAGTAGTCTTGGTGCCTCCTTTCTCCCTGGTGGTATCTTCTTTCTTCAGAAAGCAACTGCTTGATACCAGTTGAGCAAATGTGGCTTTGTCTGGCTGGGGAAGAAGGAACCGAATGCCGTGATGCTGAGACAGGTCTGGTATTTCCTCATAATCTATGACCAGCACGTGTTCAGGCGAGACTCTTGGAGTCTGGGGATTGAGGCATGAGGGGCTCTTGCCTTCTCTCCATAGAATCATGGCTTGAGGCCATTCCCTCTTGTCCTGTCCCCTGTCACTTGGGAGAAGAGCCCAGCTCCCTCCTCTCTACAACCTCCTTTCAGGTAGTTGTAGAGAGTAATGAGATGTCCCCTCAGCCTCCTCTTCTCCAGGATAAACATCCCCAGCTCTCTCAGCCACTCCTCATAGGATCTGTTCTCCAACCCCTTCACTTGCTTCGTCGCTCTTCTCTGGACTTACTCCAGAGTATCAACATCCTTCTTCTTCTCAACATCCTTCTTGTTCTGTGATTGTTCTGTGATTCTTGTGGTGAGGGGCCCGGAACTGAACACGGGATTCAAGGAGCCATGAGGCTTTACCTGCACAAGCTGCTCTGGAGGAGCGTTTTGGAGTGACCCCACTGATTGGAGTGGCAGCAGGGAGGTGACACCAGCTAGAGTAGTCCTTGGAGTGCTATTCCAGCTAAATTTCTTCTGTGAATTAGAAGGACAAAAGGCTGCAGTTTAACTGGGTAAGCTTGAGGGAAGACATTTAGCTTCTTCATTTTGTCAGGGTTTTTTTACTGTTCTGCTAACCTTGGTGGCATCGAGCCAGAAGATTAACTACTGCCAGGAAAAAAAAATAAATGAACAAATGAAAACCAGTAATACAATCCTTCTTATTACCACTGAGCTCTGCAGAGGAAGAGGGAAGAAAGTTATACAAGTTTGTTTGTTGCTAGATGATGCTTTCAAGCTAGAGCGTTGCCACGTTCAGCATCTTCCATAAACTTTGGTTCGTGTTTTATCTTGGCACATAGCAGGTAAGGCCAAAAAGGGGTGTGACCCCGGTTCTGAGTCAGAGATGAGGATACCAGGTGATTTGGGGCCTAGGGGAAGTACTAACAGGATAACCATTGTTTAGCAGCCCCGGATGAAATAGAATAGTAATATTTTAGATAAATAGAATAGTAATATTTTAGCAAAGCTACTGACACTTGAAGGATAGCGGAATAGAAATTGCTTACTCCTACAGAATACACCAGGATAACAGTTAAAACAGCATAGCTCTATAAGCCTTATGTAGGAAGGGGGCCTATTGTTAAAAGATTTCTGAGAAGCAGGACAAGTCCTCTGGACCTTTGATAAGGGTGGAGTCATCTGGACCTGTGATAAGTGCGGCATGAGAGCACGGATGCAGAAGGAAGATAACTGCCCCTATTCCTGGAAAAAAACAAGAAGAGGTCTCTTCTTAAACTCATTAATATGTATAAGCATTTTAGGAATATGTAACAGTTTACTGTATAAAGCTAAGAGGAGTTGCCATGACGGGTACGCACGTTGTTTTGGAGAAACGATTCTCCCGTGCGTCTCAGCGCTGAATAAACATACCTACTTTATAACTTTATAAGTTATGGAGTCTTGATTCCGCGTGTCACAGGAGTTTAGGTGGGATTCAGCAAGGCTGTTGGGGAGATAAATCACCAGGAGTATGTTGTGTGAAGGATATGACGCTGTATCCTTAGAAAGGTGCAGCAGGTTCTGTAAGGATGACAGCTGGAAATTGAGGATGAATTCTAATGCATATTTCCTCTTTGTGGTGTCCACAGTGTGCCAAATTCTCCCAAAAGGGGTGGTAGGAGTCCTGGGACCTTCCTCAAGCCCAGCCTCAAGCTCTATTATCAGCAATATCTGTGGGGAGAAAGAGGTAAGTGGAAACGTCCCGCGTTGATTTAAGTCTCTGCCCATGCACTAATTGACTTGACCCCACAGCTCTCATGCCTGGTGACTGCCCAGGGCTGGGAGGGCAATGCAGGAGCCTTGGCTCCTTCCTCCTGATGTTTCACAGCAAGCCTGGGGCGAGAAGAGAGTTGCCTTCCCTGCATAAAGACACCATAGAATCCCAACCCCTTCCCCAGCCCACACCTCCTGCATGTTTTTCTTCAATCTGAAGATGCTCTCGGTGCTTCCCGCTGACTGCTGCCTGCTTCCTGGGCTCAGCACAGGGGTTTGTAAGCACAGATTAGGTTTTTAATTTACCACTATACCAAGCAGCAATGCCTCTTGTGCACATCCCGTACAGAAGAGCTTTCTGCAGCCTTGCAGGGTTTTGTGTGAGGCTGTCGCAGACCTGCCAAGAGGCAGCTCCAGCAGCACAGCTCGCTGCAGTCTCCAGCTCTGCCTTGTGCTGCCTTCTCCCCAGCTCTGCTTCTTCTCATCCTTGTGCCAATCTGGTGCTCTTTGCCAGTCATCATTTCTGTGTTTGCACACCTCTCCACCCAGCTCCCCAAGCCCTCTCCAGCTGATGTCCATGTGCATGAGCTATGGACAGGGCCAATGGCATCCTGGCTTGTATCAGAAATGGTGTGACCAGCAGGTCCAGGGAGGTGATTCTCCCTCTGGACTCAGCACTGGTGAGACTGCTCCTCAAATCCTGTGTTCAGTTCTGGGCCCCTCAGCACAAGAAGGGTGTTGAGGCTCTGGAGCAAGTCCAGAGAAGAGCAACAAAGCTGGTGAAGGGACTGGAGAACAGAACCTATGAGGAACAGCTGAGAGAGCTGGGGTTGTTTATCCTGGAGAAGAGGAGGCTGAGAGGAGACCTCATTACTCTCTACAAGTACCTGAAAGGAGGTTGTAGAGAGGAGGGAGCTGGGCTCTTCTCCCAAGTGACAGGGGACAGGACAATAGGGAATGGCCTCAAGCTCCACCAGGGGAGATTTAGGCTGGAGATTAGGAGGAAGTTTTTCACACAGAGGGTCATTGGGCATTGGAATAGGTTGCCCAGGGAGGTGGTTAATTCCCCTTCCCTGGAGGTGTTTAAGGGACGGGTAGATGAGTTCTTGAGGGATTTGGTTTAGTGTTTGATAGGAATGGTTGGACTAGAAGATCCGATGGGTCTCTTCCAACCTGGTTGTTCTATGATTCTATGATCATCCCTTGTGAGTTCCGTCCTGCTGTTGCAGCTGCAAGCAGAGCAGAGATGTTGCCTCTGTTAGACATGGGCAGGGGGTGCCTGCCTATGGTACGCCAGGACATCCTTGGCAAAGCTGACTTTTTCTAGTCATCTTACCCACTCTGTTGGCCTTCTCATGTTCCACCTGAACAGAGGTCACAGCTTGGTTTCTGTCCCCTTCTCCTAATTCACATATTATGGAATCATAGAGTCACCAGGTTGGAAGAGACCCACTGGATCATTGAGTCCAACCATTCCCATCAATCACTAAACCATGTCCCTCAGTACCTCATCCACCCATCCCTTAAACACCTCCAGGGAAGGGGACTCAACCCTCTCCCTGGACAGCCTGACAGTGCCCAATGACCCTTTCTGTGAAATGTTTTCTCCTAATGTCCATCCTGAACCTCCCCTGGTGGAGATTGAGGCCATTCCCTCTCATCCTCTGTCCCTTGGGAGAAGAGCCCAGCTCCCTCCTCTCCACAACCTCCTTTCAGGGAGTTGTAGAGAGCAATGAGGTCTCCTCTCCTCTCAGCCTCCTCTTCTCCAGGCTAGACACCCCCAGCTCTCTCAGCCGCTCCTCATAAGGCCAGTTCTCCAGCTTCCTCACCAGCTCATTGCTCTTCTTACAGCTTCTTCCTTTTCCATTCCTCGCTTACCTATCATCTTTATCTCCTTTTACTTCAGCTTCCTTCACATGCAACACCATTGTAAACCACCTCCCTGCTGACTGAGGGGTGCAAAAACCTCAGCTCATCCCGGCCAGAGCTCCTGGCTCTGACATTTACTTTGTGCACATACTTGCACCCCTTTCTGTTTGCTGCTGTTCCATCAACACAAGCCCTTTTTGTCTGTCCAGACTATGTGCCCGATTTAATATTTTATAGACCATCATATACTGGCCTGGCTCGGCTCAGGGAAAAGAAATTGAGTTCTCTTCTCATAGTTCATCCCTTCAAAGCATCAGATAACATCTCTCAGCCCTTTAGTGGTCTCACTGTCTGAAGCCAAGGAGGGGAGTGCCTGGAACTCAGCACTGTAAATATCTTGCATTTACAAAGCACTGCTGGTCCTTGTTCTCTGAGAATCAGGAGTGTTGAAGAGATGGAAGAGATCTTTCAGCCCTAGTGCTCTGGGCTACAGCAGGATGGGTCTCTTGAGAGAATTTTCTGGTGCTTTTTCAACTAAACGTCCCAGCCATGTGCTCCATCCCAGGCAAAGGCAACTCTTCAGTGACAGATTGCTCGTGGTTTTCCCCTGAAATTCATATTCTGTCTCAGTCTCTGATCTAAGTCTCTTCACTTTTTTTTGTTCAGAAATGAAAGGTGAGTGCTCGTGCACTTTGAAGGTATTTGCTTCTCAAGCTTGATCTCGGCTGCCCTCCTAGTGATGTAAACCTGCAGTAACTCCCTGTGATTTCTATCACAGCAGCGTCAGTTGGTGTCACTGTGTTAAATGCGATACAGCAACCCAGCCAGAGTCATTGTACTTACAGACATCCCTCAGGTAAAGGAGAGGGTCCCAATTGGACCTCTGAGGCATCAGATGGTGAAGTGACTGGCCTGATGTTTAGCTTTGGTAGAACTCAAGGGTGAACCTGTGTTGCTTTTTCTAGTGCCTTTGGCTTTAAGTTTTCCTCCTTTCCTGTCTGGGGAGAGGTGCTGGAGATCATGGAAAGGAGAGGAGGGCTCCAGGATACATAGAATCATAGAATCACCAGGTTGGAAGAGACCCACCGGATCATCGAGTCCAACTATTCCTATCAAACACTAAACCCTGTCCCTCAGCACCTCATCCATCCATACCTTAAACCCCTCCAGGGAAGGTGACTGAACCCCTCCCTGGGCAGCCTCTGCCAGTGCCCAATGACCCTTTCTGTGAAATTGTTTTTCCTGATGTCCAGCCTAAACCTCCCCTGGTGGAACCTGAAGCCATTCCCTCTCGTCCTGTCCCTTGGGAGAAGAGCCCAGCTCCCTCTTCTCCACAACCTCCTTTCAGGTAATTGTAGAGAGCATGTAGAGAGGATGAAACATAAGGTCTGATTGGCTGTGGATTGGCTCTGGGAGCTATGATGGTGGTATCTGTCTTCACCTCTGCATCTCTTTCTTCTCTAGTAGCAGTTGTTGCTGCAAGGCTGCGACTCCACGTGGCTCCCAACAGCGATGAGCACGCTCGTACTGGAGCTGCCCTGTCTGCTCTGGTTAAAGGAATTTTACTTTTGCTTACGCTCTGCCTCTCTCCTTGTTAACAGAGCCCGTGATGAGGGCTACACCGTGAAATCAAGGCAGATAGCAGCTTATTACTCTTTAACTTTCCTGTTACTAACCAAACAATTTATGCTGTTAATAAAGCAGACAGCACTACCTGCTAATGGCCTTTCCCAGGAGGAGGGAGGTAGGAGGCATGGGATGATAGCTTCTGGAAGGACTAATAATGGAGGAAAAAAAGGACTTGACATTCCTGTAATGAAGCCAAAGCAGATCTTTCCCTTTCTCTGTCTTCTATTTCTTCCAAATAATTCACTTGGCAAAAGGAAAACAATATTGCTTCTCTTTATTTGTCTGAGAATCGCCAGTGTCCGAGCATCATCTCTCTGCCCACCCAATCCACGTATGCGAGACTCCCAGGGGTGCAGCAGAGCTGCCTGGCAGGAGCACTCGTGCTGTCCCATTATGTGGTTTTCCTGCTCCCTTTTCCCTAAATTCCATAGGAAACAGTATCCCACCCCCTCCTCCAGCTCCACTCTGCTAGCGACAAACCTGGAGATATTAGAGGTCGCTGTGCTGGTCCCTTGGGAGCTTGCCTGCCGTATGGCCACCTGTTGCCTCTCTGCTGAGCGAAAAAGCCCAAAGCTTCTGGCTGCTGCATCTGTTCCCTGCTCTCCTGAGCCTTGCCAGCGCGGGGTCATCTTGTTCTTCCCTTCATCTCTCCTAATTACCTGATGACGCATAGGTAGTGCCGGCAGAGGTGGATTTGCAGCTCTTCATCCACCCCTCGCATGCAACGAAGGTGTGTGGGTCTCAAGCATGGGCTGTGTAACCACCTGCCTCCCTGTGAAGCATCCTCTGTACCTGCCCAGGCAGCCAGCCCAGAATGAACTGTGGGCCTGGCTACAATTAGTGCCCAAGCTAATTATGTTGCACTCATCTGGAATGGTTTCCTGTATTGTAATCACAGACCCCGTTGCTTGTCTCTGAGTGGCTCAGCAAGGCTTTTCCTGATCCACTCCTCCTCATGGCTTCTTGTTGCTGTGATAATTATTCTCCCCTGCTATTGCATAGATCCCGCTCTCCTCTCTTCCCTCCAGTGATGCTTCTGCTATTTTATTGGGATACTTCACTTTCTGCCTGCTGGGCATTTCATAGAATCATAGTATCACCAAGTTGGAAGAGACTCACTAGATCATCGAGTCCAACCATTCCCATCAATCACTAAACCATGTTCCTCAGCACCTCACCCAACCGTCCCTTAAACACCTCCAGGGAAGGTGGCTCAACCCCCTCCTTGGGCAGCCTCTGCCAGTGCCCAACAACCCTTTCTGTGATTTTTTTTTTCCTAATGTCCATCCTGAACCTCCCCTGGTGGAGCTTGAGGCCGTTCCCTCTCGTCCTGTCCCCTGTCCCTTGGGAGAAGAGCCCAGCTCCCTCCTCTCCACAACCTCCTTCTAGGTAGTTGGAGAGATCAATGAGGTCTCCCCTCACACCAAAGGTCCTTTATGAGATATCTACTTGATTTTATTTCTTTTTCCTCTTTAATTATGTTGCCTTTCCCTTCCTCCCCGCTTAGGTTCCTCACTTCAAAGTGGCGCCAGAGGAGTTCCTGAAGCTGCAGCTCCAGCGCTTCACCACCCTCAACCTCCACCCCAGCAACACCGATATCAGTGTGGCCGTGGCAGGAATCCTGAAATTCTTTAACTGCACCACTGCCTGCCTCATCTGTGCCAAAGCTGAATGTAAGTCATGGTTATGGTTGGACTCGATCATCCAGTGGGTCTCTTCCAACCTGGTGATTCTATGATTCCATGATTCATTGCCAGGCTGCATTCAGCTGCCCCTCTGGGATTTCTGTTCCGTCTCCTCCTGCGTATTCGGTGCCTGTTGGAGAAGGTCCCACTGGCAGCGTGAGAGCTGCCTCGCTGTTGCATCCCAGCGTGTTTACATCACCTTGTTGTGGTGCCGAGGTCTCTTTTGTTGGCAGGAGGTCAGAGCAACCCCAAACAGCAGAGACCTGCGGGGTAGGTTTTCCACCTTGTTGCCCTGTGAAGGTTTTCGTAGTGTTTGTGAGAGGAGGAAAAGGGGATGGGGAGAGACTTGCCTGCCTTCTGTTTGACAATCTGAAGAGTGTTTTGCTTGCACAGATGGAGTTTTGAAATGGAAAAAAAAAAAAAGAAAAAGGCTTCAGCTTGTTTGGAGATAATTTTAAGCAAGTAAAGCTTTTTGAAATACGTCTTTCCCAAACCCACGTGCAGTTTGTGGTCTAAAAGCGGGACTTGATTAATAGTCAATACACTGCACACCCTCTTGGGCTCTGCAGCCATACATCTGTTGGTAATTGCGCATCTGGATGCTGGAGCATTCACCTCGGGAGGACCAGATTCATCTCTGCACAACTCTCCTCCCATGGCAGGAGCAGGCTCTGCATCAGAGCACTTGGAGAGAGTCAAGTGTGTCCTGCGCTTTTTAAGGTCAGCGTGTGGTTAGGCAGCTGGTGTGCAGTAGCCACGTCTATTTTGGTTTTATTATTCTGTGTTCAGGTTCATTAGCACTAGAATTTGCCGTACAGACAAGCTGCGGAGAGAGGTTTTCAAAAGGCTCGTGGGTCCAGTGGGAGCTTTGGGGATACTGGCAAGAGCATCACTTCCTCTGACCATGGGGCCAGTTACAAAGGAAAAGCAGCATCCTTTCCAGCTAGCCCTGGGCAAGCTTCACCCACCAGCTGTGTGTTGTGGCAAAATCCTGTACAGGGACAGAGAGAATCACAATGTCTTTGCCTATTTTTTTTTTGCTTTATGTACCCTGAGGAGACCACATCCTCGGCTGATGTCAGTCAGAAAATTGTCTCCAGTAAGCATGCTCAGACTCACCCCAGCAGAGGACCTGACCCAAAATTATGCAATTAAAATCATGCAAATGCTCCTCTGCATTACTCGGACTGCTGGAATTTTTCATTGTCTAACCTTAAGCGAAAAGGAACAAAAAAAATATAGGAAGGAAAGATAATTAGGTTTCCTCACCTGCCGTGCAGCTCGCTCACAGCTCTGCCCTCACGCTGCTGCCAGGCACCGAGCGAACACGTACATCAGCAGCTGCCACACATCCCTGCTCCTCTCCTCAATTCCGCACCAAAACATGCAGGTACCACCTGTTGAAATATTAATACCTCCCTGGTATTAATCAGGATTCTTCATTTAACTGGAGCAAAACCTTGGGAAGCGGTTTACTTGCATTAAAATAACACCCTTTTTGATTGAATTGGTTTATTTTACTCTGGTTTTCCTGGATAACTGAATAGTTAGGATGTGCTGTGTAACCGGAGACGTTCCCAAACCTAATGAAGAAGTGTGATGGGTGCCTTTCTTGCATAGAATCATAGAACAACCAGGTTGGAAGAGACCCTACTGGATCATCGAGTCCAACTGTTCCTATCAAACACTAAACCAAGTCCCTCAGCACCTTATCCACCTGTGCCTTAAACACCTCCAGGGAAGGTGAATCAACCCCCTCCCTGGGCAGCCTCTGCCAGTGCAGTGACCCTTTCTGTGAAAAAAATTTTCCCAATGTTCAGCCTGAACATCCTCTGGTGGTGCTTGAGGCCATTCCCTCTTGTCCTGTCGCTGTCCCTTGGAAGAAGAGCCCAGCTCCCTCCTCTCCACAACCTCCTTTCAGGGAGTTGTAGAGGTCTCCCCTCAGCCTCCTCTTCTCCAGGATAAACACCCCCAGCTCTCTCAGCCGTTCCTCATAAGGCTTGTTCTCCAACCCCTTCCCCAGCTTCCTTGCTCTTCTCTGGACTCGCTCCAGAGCCTCAACATCCTTCTTGTGCTGAAGGGAGCATCCTGCTCTTCAGGCTCAGTAAGGACCTTCTGTGGGTGAGGCTGGAAGCACAGCATGCTCTGACAGTAACGAAGTGCAGAAAAGTTGTAACCCAGCGTTATGTAGGAGCACAAGTCCTTGTTTTCCCTTAGGACAAGCAGGGTTCCTATGCACAGTCCTTAAACAACTACCTCGAGGCACTTAGGGCTTTGAGAAGGTTCCCTGAAGGCAAATAAGGGGAGCTTATGAGCTGTCTGCTCATCGGTGATCAAATCCTGCTTTGAGGGATGTTGTTATTAAGGTCCCAGGAGAGAAAGTCATAGCTGTTTTGGTTTAAGTAGAAGGCTTTGTGATGGGACTCCTGAGTCCTATCCCATCAGGCTCTTGCTATCACTGGAAGGAGTCGCATCCTTCCTCTGGGGCTCATTGCAATTTCTGGCAGAAAGAGAAAATGAGACCCTCAAAGTCAAAGACTCAGACCAGGCTAAGGGTAATGCAGTGGTGAATGGAATGAGATTGTGTTGAGGCTCTGGAACAAGTCCAGAGAAGAGCAATGAAGCTGGTGAAGGGGCTGGAGAACAGGCCTTATGAGGAACGGCTGAGAGAACTGGGGGTGTTTAGCCTAGAGAAGAGGAGGCTGAGGGGAGACCTCATTGCTCTCTCCAACTCCCTGAAAGGAGGTTGTGGAGAGGAGGGAGCTGGGCTCTTCTGCCAAGGGACAGAGGATGAGAGGGAATGGCCTCAAGCTCCGCCAGGGGATCTTCAGGCTGGACATCAGGAAAAAATATTTCATGAAAAGGGTTATTGGGAACTGTCAGGCTGCCCAGGGAGGGGGTTGAGTCCCCTTCCCTGGAGGTGTTTAAGGGACGGGTGGACGAGGTGCTGAGAGACATGGTTTAGTGACTGATGGGAATGGTTTGACTCGATGATCTGGTGGGTCTTTTCCAACCTGGGGATTCTATGATTCTATGATTCTGTGCTGGTCTCCTGGACCTTGGTCAGCAAAGCATGGAGAGAAGGAGCTCATCTCCTTCTCTGTAGTAGACTTATAGGTAAGAGCAATCAGCAGGGTTGTGGGAATCCACAAAAGCCTCCAGGTCCTGTCCTTCCTGCTACAAGGTGCGCCAGGTACTCTGGAGGGGAGGTATCTGCAGAGAGGTTGAGGTTGGGCTACTTCTACCGGCTCCAGATGTTTGTCTAAGAAAAGGAATAATAAAATAAGCAAGGTCATGGCTTCCCACTGGTCAGCTCAAACCCATGACCTGCCTGTACACATGCTCACGGTCCCCATGGGACTCTTCAAACACTCCGTG
This sequence comes from Coccyzus lansbergi, assembly GCA_033558105.1. Classification (NCBI taxonomy): domain Eukaryota; kingdom Metazoa; phylum Chordata; class Aves; order Cuculiformes; family Coccyzidae; genus Coccyzus; species Coccyzus lansbergi. The sequence continues at coordinate 827,946 of JAUMJK010000750.1, read as the reverse complement.
CCCGATGCAATGTGGTTGGTCCTCGCTTTAGTACTTCAAAGTTGCCAGGAGGGGTCTACAAGCTCTTGCTCGTGTTCAGTCTGCAGAGCAGCCTTCTGAAGTGCCAGTCTGGCAGCAGCAGCATCATCTCACATCCTCTCCTCATCAAACAAAGGGGAATCTCTTCAGATAATAGAGACTTCCCTCCACATGACAAGATGAGCTGCAAGCAGGAGGCCTGATGAGGCTACAGGTAGGATCTAACACGCTGGAAATGCTAACTGCCTCGAGCCAAAGGAGGAGATCAAACACTTCATTTTTTTCCCTGGTCCCAATTCCTCTTCTCTGTGCCTGATGTGCTTTGGAAACTGAGCAGGGTGGGCTCTGCCTGCCAGGGTGGCTCTCCTATCTGGGCTTGTGACCCTGTGGGCTGGAGGAGAAGGCAGCAACCGAGATGCTGATGTGGTCAGCAAAGAGAAAATGAGGATGAAGCTGAGGGTCAGATGTGAATCGCAAACTCATTGCAGCTGGCAGAGGGATGCTCTCCAGTTTGCAAGATTAACTTGCAACCGAGATATACAACCTTTGGCGTTAAGAAGCCAGATCTAATTTTATTTCTGCAGGAAATGACATAGAGAAGAGACGTTTCCAAAGGAGACGGATGAAGATTTCACTCCACACCCCAACCTGTCCATGAATTTCTGTCCCCTTGAAAACCAACTTGTGGTGTAGATATGGACTTTTCCCACAAGCAGGGTGGTGTGCAAGGCTTTTGTAAAGTTAGTAAAGTGCTTTTAAAATCTCCCTCAGTCTTGCAGCAGCAGGTGGTGTTGGGATGAGCTGCCGGTAAACTGGGTATTCTTAGGACCGTTGCTTGCAGCAACCTGTCTGATGCCTTGGAGATGCAGAATAAAGTGTAAATAAACCTTGCAGGGACCAAATGGGAGGCTTGGGTAAAATTCACTGTTCACTCGGGCTAGCACACAAGTCCATGCATCCTGCACACAGTGTGGATTCACTGGCTACTGAGAAAGCAAAGGAAGCTGATGTGGTCCAGACAAGTCCTGGCTGAGGATGTTTTTGTAGCCTCTTGCTGACCTTCTGCTTTTACTCAGAGAAAAGGTAAAGAGGCAAATGCATTGTGAAGAGCTCAGTGCAAACTCTGCTGAAAAACTCTCACTGCGAATGAGAGGCTCCCCATCTCGGATGCATCCCGTGTAATGCTCTGCACTGTAGCCGCTCTGAAGTGCTGGGAGTCCTTGAAAGCAGCAGCATGCTCTGAGCTGATCGCATCGCATTGAATCGCTTCCCCATCCCCTGACCTTCTGGTGAATGAGTGTTTTCCTGCAGTCAGAAGTGCAGTCAGGTTAAGAGCAGAGCTCTGACTTGAGGGTGGGTTTTGCCCCTCTGCCAGCTGGGATGTGATTCCGCTGCTAGTGCTGTTGTGTTTCCTTCAGTTCAGCTTTCCTTCTTCTTTTGGATTGTCCTTCTGTAGGGATGGGGGTGTGACCACGCTAGCTGTCGGTGTCTTGCTAATGACTACATCTGGTGGTCTCTCTGGTCAATCAGACTTGACGGGAGGTTATTTCTTGAGGATACTCAGCAGCTGGATAGAGGGAGGCAAACTCTATCAAATACGCTTTCTTGACTAAGAACAGCTGCAGCCGGAGCTTTGACATCTTATTAGACATCAGGGAAGCTGTGCTGGAAGGAGCCTTTGCACTGATCCAGCTGCAGGAAGAAACTTCAATTCGAAGTGCAGAAGGCAATAGAGCACAAGTCCAGGGAAGCTGGAACTCAACCATGTGGTTACCCACTAATTATTGCTTCTTTTCCTTGGCCCCATCTGAAGGGAGAATTTGTCCTTCAGACCTCCTGGGGAATGCAAAGGTATCCTAGACTGTCCTGAGCTGGAAGGACCCACAAGGATCATCGAGTTCAACTCCTGTCCCTGCCCAGGACACGCCAGCATTCAAATGGAGTGTCTGGGGGTGTTGGCCAAATGGTTCTGGAATATCATCAGGTTTGGTGCTGTGACTACTTCCCATGGCTGATGTTGTGCTGGGGCACTGGAAGGGCTCAGTGTGGGCAGAGAAAAGGCAGAAAGAAGGAGGAGGGCTTAGATGTGGAGGTGGAAGATGGCCTTGCCCCGGGATGGAGTCACTGGACTGTGACCATTGTCTTACTCCATCCTCTAAATTCTCCATAAAGCACCAAATACACTGGTTGTTTTGTTTTATTATTGCCTTCTGTGTTGCTCTAGGAATCCCCGGTCCACAAGTAATTTTGCACTGTGCTAGGACCTTACTACACCTTTTTTCACCTTGTCCTAATGTTGTAATTTTGCAATAATCTCTGCTTTGTCTGACTCTCAGCAGAGCTTTTCATCCCCAGGGACACATGTCATAGAATCATAGAACAACCAGGTTGGAAGGGACCCATCGGATCTTCTAGTCCAACCATTCCCATGTCCTGGGAAGATATTAGCTCCTCATCAGAGCACTCCAAGATCTCCATAGATCTCCTTTGCATGGCACTTGGTTTGGGAGCTCTTAATGCGAAGGCTTAGGGAGAGGAATAGTCCTCCAGCAACTGGTAATAACCAGACAACCCTACATAGAATCATAGAATCACCAGGTTGGAAGAGAACCACCGGATCATCGAGTCCAACCCTTCCTATCAAACACTAAACCATGTCTCATCCACCCGTCCCACATGCAAGAAAATAACAGAGAACTTTTCTGGGCTTTGGGGTCCAGAGAAAATTTGTATCAGTGATATTATCTCTTCTCAGGAGGTCTTTGAGGACACTTTCTGTCCAGAGAACATCCTTTTCCCCAAGCCTGTGCCTACGCTGCAGCCCCAAATCCTTTCTTTTGCAGCACAGACACAGAACTGCAATGCTTCCCACTGCGGATGACCATGGGCCATAGGCAAAGTATTTTTTGAAACAATCATTACATTTAAATCTATCTGGGTTTTTTTTTCCTCCCTTTTATTTGCAGGCCTTTTAAACCTGGAGAAGTTGCTTCGGCAGTTCCTCATTTCCAAGGACACGCTCTCAGTTCGGATGCTGGATGACAGCCGGGATCCTACCCCTCTCCTAAAAGAGATCCGAGATGACAAAACAGCTACCATCATCGTCCACGCCAACGCTTCCATGTCTCATACCATTCTGCAGAAGGTAAGTGTCTATTAAGTGTCCCAAGCTGTAAATGCCGCTGCTTCCACTGAACGAGACACAGTGAACGCTCCCTGAGCACACACACGCAGGTGTGGTGTGATAATGGGATGGAAAAATCCCTGCAGCAACACTGGAAATGGTCTCTGCTGAGAGGGGAATTGCCACTGATGGAGTTTCTGGGGAAAATAATTTCCTCTCTCTTTCCAGGCCCATGCGTGTAGAAGCAACGGTTTAATTGCTGTGAGCTGATGTGTTTTGCTTTCTAAAAGCGGTGGCTGCTTGTGGCTCCTGTTGCCATCACACAGCCACAGACGACTGATTAGTGCATGGAAATTACTCAATCACTGCAATGGCTTTTCCTTTCCTCTTTTTCCCCCTCCAACTATATTCCTAATTTTTTTATTTCTTTTTTTTTATTGTCTTATTAATGGAGTTAATAAGTTTTAAGCATATATCTTTTTAAATGGTCTCTTGCTGCAGGTTTTAGCATTTGTTTTGATAGTCTGCTTCAAAACTGAGCAGGGGCTCCAGGTGGAGCCTAAAGTTGTGTAGAGCTTCCCACATCCTGGAGGGAACAAGAAGAACTTTCCTGAATGTTTTTATGGTTGGACTTGATGATCCGATGGGTCTCTTCCAACCTGGTTGTTCTGTGATTCTATGATTCTATGAATGGAGGCAGGATCCATGCAATGGGGTTCCCTTTGGCTGTTGGTGCAGGTGTTCCATGTGGTGTCCAAGCTGTGATTTTATGGATTCGGTCATCCAAAGGCCTTGATATTGATCCTTGATGACAGCCAGCAGAAAACATAGACTCCTCAAATCATTATGGTTAGAAAAGACCTCTAGGATCATCACGTACAACGATCAGCCTAACCCCACTGTGCCTGCTTAACCAGAGAATCATAGAACAACCAGGTTGGAAGGGACCCACTGGATCAAGTCCAACCATGTCCCACAGTGCCACATCTACGCTGTTTTTGAACCCCTCCAGGGATGGAGACTCCACTATGGCCCTGAGCAGCCTCTACCAGGCCTTCATCACTCTTTCAGTAAAGAATTTTTTCCTAATATCCAACCTAAACCCGCATTGGCATGACTTGAGGCCATTTCCTCTCATCCTATTGCTTGTTACTTGAGAGACCAGCACCCACCTCACCACAACCTCCTTTAAGGTAGATGTAGAGGACAATAAGGTCTCTGCTCAGATTCTTCTCCAGGCTGAACAATCCCAATTCCCTCAGCTGCTCCTCATAAGACTTCTCCATACCCTTCTCCAGCCTCATTGTCCTCCTCTGCATGCACTCCAGCCTGTCAATGTCTTTCTTGTACCATTAGGGATGTTTTTTATTATTCTCCACCCACCTCTTCTAAAGATTCCTCATTTCACTGCTTGCAATTCTGCATTTCTAACTAGGCAGGACTGGTGGTTTTCTGAGTCTCCTCTATGCAGGGTGAGTGTGTGCGTGTGGTCGAGTTCTTTTCTTTTCCTCCTGGTCCCCGTGGCTGCTGCCTGGCTGCCGAGGGCTGTCCCCCTCCTCTGTTGCTATAGTGACATCCCACAGGCTCACAGGAGCACCCGCAGCCTCCCTTCCCAGCTCGAGCATCCTTCTGCCACCGCTGATAAAGATGTCAGAGATCGCCACCATTTTTCAGCAGTCCAGTAAAGCCTAATGTAGTCTTCCCGGCTAGAGGATTGTAGGAATCGGAAGGTAATAAATAATGAGCGTTTGATCTGGCAACTTCTTGCAGCTTGGGAGGCTGGGAAGTATTTTCTTTATAGAGGCGCAGCCAGAATAGAGAGTGAGGATGCAATAAACAAGTAGGTTCATCCTTGGCCCCTGCCCACAGGTCACTAAAAACATGAAAGGCTCTGGAGAGAGTCCATGAAGAGCAACGAAGCTGGGGAAGAGGCTGGAGAACAGGCCTGATGAGGAACGGCTGAGAGAGCTGGGGGTGTTTATCGTGGAGAGGAGGAGGCTGAGGGCAGACCTCATTGCTCTCTCCAGCTACCTGAAGGGAGGTTATAGAGAGGAGGGAGCTGGGCTCTTCTCCCAAGTGACAGGGGACAGGACAAGAGGGAATGACCTCAAGCACCACCAGGAAAGGTTTAGGCTGAACATTAGGAAAAAATTTTTCACGGCAAGGATGATTGGGCACTGTCAGAGGCTGCCCAGGGAGGGGGTTGAGTCACCTTCCCTGGAGGGGTTTAAGGTGTGGGTGGACGAGATGCTGAGGGACATGGTTTAGTGATTGATAGGAATGGTAGGACTCAATGATCCAATGGGCCTTTTCCAACCTGGTGATTCTATGATTCTATGAAAAATGCACTGTTGGTTTGAAAGTGCCTTGAGTCAGTCTGGTCTCAGGAGACCAGTCCTGGCCTCTGACAATGAGATGAATTGCAATTTCCCATCTCTTCCCCTCCACATATGGACTGGAGACACATGGTTGCTTCCTCGATTACCAACCTGTCCCAGCCGTCCACCTGCCAGTGGACACATTAAATGGATGGGAGCGATGCTTGCAGGAACTGCTTTGTTGCTCGCTTTGATTTTCTGCCCTTGAAATCAAACATGCTGACTTCAAAGTGGGTCAGAGGCAGAGCTGACATTATCGCTGGCCCCAGGAAGGGAGCAGAGAGGGAAATGGGTGCCAGGTTTTATTGTGTAGGGGCTTAAAAATGAGGCAGCTGGCTGGGGAGCTGGCAGAGAGGCAGGTCAGCAGCCTCCAGTCGTGATGCTCTTTTGCTTAAATGACTTTGCTGTGTCCATTGTGCCACCTGTGCAAGGGGCAGGGTGACAATGTGCAACCAGAGGGCTGGGAACAGCCAGATCTAAGCCACCATCAACCCTTTCTGGGCAGCTCTCTTTGGTGCCTGTGCCCACTCCCACTGCAATGGTGGCAGCTTCAATTTTGTCCAGAAATAGGTAAAAATAAGAAGAGGTGCAACCTCAGCCTCATCTTCCCTGCATCTTTCCTTCACTCACTCTTTTGTTGCCATCCTTCAGCTTCATGGGGGAGACGGGAAGGGACTAAACCTAAGAAAGGAGGTGCTGCCTTTGGTCCTTTCCTCTCTGCCTCCAGTTCCTCACAGCTCCTGTGCTCTGGGGTGATGGGAAAACCTCTTTGCCAAGGTCCGGAAGCATCATTTGAGACCAGCTGTGCTTGGCAGTGAAACATAGCCTTTCAGGAGGATCTGTGGATTAATCCCCCACTTTCCTGAGCATCTGTTCCCACAATGAACTACTTGCATATGAGGATTTTGAATTTTGCAACAGGACTTGGATGATTTGGTCTGTGGTCTGGAGAACAGATCGCCTCATGATAAAATCTCTGTCCCCTCTGCATCTCCATACACTTTTATCCTCTTCTTTTTTTTTTCTGTTTCTGTGGCAATCACAACCCTGTCTAAATACTGCCGAGCAGTCTGGGTTACTAGGTCTCATTCATGCTAATTAATTTGTGGGACTGTAGCCCAAACTGGACTGATACATGTGGGAAAATCACCACTGGGATGCCCGACCTTTTTCTGTAACTCCAGAAGAGCTTTTTCTGCTTTTCTGTCTGCATCATGGTGTTCATAGTGAGAGGAAACAAGCCCTGAGCTATCTTAATGTCTGCTTAACCTCTTTATGTTCTTAAAGATGTTGATGCTTCAAGAGGAGAAAAACAACATCCATTTACAAAGCAGCAAACCTCAGCCAACCTCACTCTCCTCCAGAGATCTTCACCTCAAGGGTCTTTGGAGACGATAGGCTGGGGCTGCAGGACCCTCCCTTGCCTTGGATTCTGTGTGGATCATAGAATCATAGAATCATAGAACAACCAGGTTGGAAGAGACCCATCGGATCTTCTAGTCCAACCTATCAAACCTATCAAACACTAAACCAAGTCCCTCAAGACCTCGACCACCCGTGCCTTAAACACCACAAAGGAAGGTGACTCAACCACCTCCCTGGGCAGCCTGTTCCAATGCCCAATGACCCTTTGTGTGAAAAACTTCCTCCTAATCTCGAGCCTAAATCTCCCCTGGTGGAGATTGAGGCCATTCCCTCTTGTCCTGTCCCCTGTCCCTTGGGAGAAGTGAATGTAGAGAGAATGCTTCTCTCTACAACCTCCCTTCAGGTAGTTGTAGAGAGTAATGAGGTCTCCTCTCAGCCTCCTCTTCTCCAGGATAAACAACCCCAGCTCTCTCAGACGCTCCTCATAGGTTCTGTTCTCCAGCCCCTTCACCAGCCTCGTCACTCTTCTCTGGACTCACTCCAGAGCCTCAACATCCTTCTTGTGCTGAGGGGCCCAGAACTGCACACAGGATTCAAGGAGCGGCCTCACCAGTGCTGAGTCCAGAGGGAGAATCACCTCCCTGGACCTGCTGGTCACACCATTTCTGATACAAGCCAGGATACCATTGGCCTTCTTGGCCACCTGGGCACACTGCTGGCTCATGGTCAGTCGCTGTCGACCAACACCCCCCGGTCCCTCTCCTCCTGGCAGTTTTCCAGCCAGGCTTCTCCCAGTCTGTAGCTCTGCATAGGGTTGTTGTGCCCCAAGTGCAGGACCCGACATTTGGCCGTGTTAAACCTCATGCCATTGGACACTGCCCAGCGCTCCAGCCTGTTTAGATCCCTTTGCAGAGCCTCCCTACCCTCCAGCAGATCCACACTTCCACACAGCTTTGTGTCATCTGCAAACTTGCTAAGGGATCTTTCTTCCAAGTTGTCCTTGGCTGGATGCACCCATGGGATGGGATCTTGTGCAGAAATCCGTGGATGTCACCTTGCACTGGGTGACAGAGTGAGCAGGGATGGGCGCAGGGGTGTGAAGCTGCAGCCGGGGCAGCGTCGGATGGTTTCTCTGTGCCACGCAGCCCCTCTGCAGGTGCTTTGTCTGTGCTGCCATGGAGAGGAGACCTCGGAGGTAGGTTCAGTCCTGCTATGAAAAATTGGTTCTCCAGACTTTAATTTCACAGGTCAAATTGTGTGCCTGTGTCCCACCCTTCCCCACCTGCAGGAAGACGGTAACGCGTGCAGGGAGCGATAAGGATGAAAAAGCAAATGTGGCCCAGTTTCTGCCTTGCCGGAGTGGAGATTGAAGATTGTCAGGCTCTGGTCTAATCTCCTTTCCTCTCCTTCACAGGCAGCTGAACTGGGAATGGCGTCTGCCTATTACACGTATATCTTCACTAATCTGGTAAGACATTTTTCTCGGCTTTTCTCCCGGCTGCGTGTAGAGTCATGTTAATGGGAGCTGATCTCCCTGGCCCGTGGGAGCGCTGGCAAGAGCCACGTGCATGCAGAGTGGAGGATTCGAGGGGGAAGGAGGCAAGGAGGGGTGTCCCCCTGCAAACCTGAGCATCAGTCAGGGGAAGCATTATGAAATCACAGCACGTCCTGAGTTGGAAGGAACCCACAAGGATGATCAAGTCCAGCTCCTGGACACCCCAACATTCACATTGTGGGGCTGAGGGTGTTGGCCAAATGCTTCTGGAATATTGTCAGTCTTGGTGCTGTGACTGCTTCCCCGGGAGGTGTTCCAGGGCTCCACCACCCTCTAGGGGAAGAACCTTCTCCTAACATCCAAGATAACCCTCCTGTGGCATCTTCCTGCCATTCCTTCTGGTCCAGAGAGAAGAACTCAGCACCTGCTCCTCCTCTTCCCCTAGTGAGGAAGCTGCAGAGCTCAATGAGCTCTCCTTTCAGTCTCCTCTTCCCAAGGCTGAAGAGACCAATTGACTTCAGCTGCTCCTCGTACAGCTTCGGGAGGTGATACCCAATGGGTGCCCAGCAGCACCAACCAATCTGCCAAATGCAGCATCTAGAGGCACCGCAGCCAGAGATGGTGCAGTGAGATATGTGGATTTTGGGAAGCACCAGCAGCTGGGTGACTCCTGGCCAAGGGCGCAGGAGGTGTCAGCCCCTGATCCCATTCCCTGTACCAGGGGAAGGACAGGCTGTGCTGAGATGTTCAGTTCTGGGCCTCTCACCACAAGAAGGATGTTGAGGCTCTGGAGCAAGTCCAGAGAAGAGTGACGAGGTTGGTGAAGGGGCTGGAGAACAGAACCTATGAGGAGCGGTAGAGAGAACTGGGGTTGTTTAGCCTGGAGAAGAGGAGGCTGAGAGGAGACCTCATTACTCTCTACAACTACCTGAAGGGAGGTTGTAGAGAGGAGGGAGCTGGGCTCTTCTCCCAAGGGACAGGGGACAGGACAAGAGGGAATGGCCTCAAGCTCCACCAGGGGAGATTTAGGCTGGACATTAGGAAGAAGTTCTTCACACAGAGGGTCATTGGGCATTGAAATAGGTCAGTAGGGAGGTGGTTGATTCACCTTCCCTGGAGGTGTTTAAGGCACAGGTGGATGAGGTCTTGAGGGACTTGGTTTAGTGTTTGATAGGAATGGTTGGACTAGAAGATCCGATGGGTCCCTTCCAACCCTGTTGTTCTGTGATTCTGTGATTCTATGATTCTATGTGTGTGCAGAGGGCAGTTTGCTTTTCCTCCATGCGCCTGAGAGCGACTGCGTGAGACAAAGGAAGGATGGTGCCATAAACGTTGAGAGGCAGAGCGGGGCATATCTTCAGCATGGCCCCTGGTGATTTGACTTTATAGCTACTAATAACATTAATGGGGGAATCGTGTGGTTAAATCCCCGAGTACTGCGCTAAACAAGGAGTAATGGGCTTAGGCAGCAACAGGGGGAAACCCAAAATAAACACCAGAGCAACATCTCATGCTGCTGCAGCTCCGAGGCTCTCGAACCGACTGCCAAGCGGTGTGGGGGAAACGTGGCCACCAGGAGACCAAATCCCTACTTATTAACGCTGGTGTGGGGATGATGGAAACCTGAGCGCGGCAGGATGAGCTGGATGGTTAAGTGGAGGTGCCTTCCAACCCTAAATGATACTCATATTGTCTAATTTCTATTAATATTTATGCCAGGGCGTGTGTGCCAGGAAAGCCAAGAGCTGAATCACGCTTTGTGTTTGGGTGGGAGACAGACGGGAATGGATGGAGCCAAACGTGTAGGCAGGAGAGCTGGAGTGGAGAGGAGGAGGGGGAGGGAGTGAAACGGAGGGGTTGAAAGCCAAGAGAGTAATCGGGATGGAGGATGGAAAAGGGACGGGGAGAAGAGATGTCAGAAAAGAGAAAAATGCAAAAATCAGTAAAAGCCACGAGCTTAGCCTGGAGAAGAGGAGGCTGAGGGGAAACCTCATTGCTCTCTCCAAACACCTGAAAGGAGATTGTGGAGAGGAGGGAGCTGGGCTCTTCTCCCAAGGGACAGGGGACAGGATGAGAGGGAATGGCCTCAAGCTCTGTTAGGGGAGGTTTAGGCTGAACATTAGGAAAAAACTTTCACAGAAAGGGTCACTGGGCAGTGGTAGAGGCTGCCCAGGGAGGGGGTTGAATCACCTTCCCTGGAGGGGTTTAAGAGACAGGTGGACGAGGTGCTGAGGGACATGGGTTAGTGATTGATGGGAATGGTTGGACTCGATGATCCGGTGGGTCTTTTCGAACCTGTTGATTCTGTTATTTCCCAGTCCCAGCAAGTAGTTTTCCTGATGCCTTCTGCTCCTCATAAGTGTTTCTTGTTCTGCTTCCAGTCCCTGTGCACCTCACAGACTGTTCTGGGGCTGTTCAGGGATGGTGCTTGGGCTACCGAAGTCACTATAAAAACAAAGTTCCCCACTACCACCACCACCAGCCTGGACTGGAGCATGAGTGTGGTTAAGTATTGAAGTCAAGAGGTGAAATTTGTCTTTGAAACCCATTTGTCTAGTGAAATGCAGTTATGGCAGGTGAGAAAGGGATGAGTTTAGATAGGAATGGTTGGACTAGAAGATCCGATGGGTCCCTTCCAACCTGGTTGTTCTGTGATTCTGTGATTCTGAGTTGTGTTGCCGTTCACTCTCGCAGGATACGAATGTGTTTACTCAGGCTATTTTACCACTTTGTCTGAAAGACGAGCCCTCAGCACAACTAACTGGATTTTTGGCAGCGACTGTCAAAGAAAGGTGACATCGGGCAAAATCCGGGCAGATGGAAGAGATGTTTAAGGAAATTAGTAATATTTAAATGGAAATGAGAGATGGGAGTGAGCAATTTAGACTAATAAATCTGGAGGGATTATCAGGCTCCTAATGAACCCACTGAGGTTTTGCAGTCGTTGCCTAATAGAAAAGATAAAATCAGAGTGAAATGCTGTCGAGGGGAGCCAGCAAAAAGATGGCTTTAAATGGAGGGAGAACCCATTAGAAGGGGAGCAGACAGTCTGTGTAGCACTAAGGTACTTGGAAATGAAAAAATATTTCAGATAAAGAAGAGAAAAGGGGATAAAATGCTGAATTAAACACCTGCCCTGCAGCACTAGAGGGGAATTCTGTTCCTGTCTTCCAGCATTAATTGTATTTAATAAGCACATCCCAACCGACAGCTCGTTGTGTGTCGCAACTCTTCTCTCCGCGGAGCGTTAGGTGGAGGCAAGTTCCTGCAGCTCCCCTGCTGCTGGTCGGGGAGAGCAGTTGGGGGGCGATGGCTCCTCCGTAGGCAGCCTGATGACTGCAGATAGCACCCGTCGTTCCGCGGGGAGGCCGAGCGGTGCGAGCAAGCAGATGCCAGCCTTTGGCAGGAGGTTGCGGGAGCAAATGAGGAGGAAGCCCTCGGCCCCAACGCGTTTCCATCGGAGCCAAGGCGAGCAGCCTGATGTAAAAATATCCACGGGCTAATTTACTGTGTGTGAATTCATTATCAGCTTCCTTCAGCCAGCTCCAGGGACCCGTTTTTGTCAGCAACAGAAGCTCGAAAATTTTTCCAGGAGTCTTAATGAAACTCGCAGAGCAGAGCAGCTCTGTTGCATTTCATAGAATCATAGAATCATAGAACAACCAGGTTGGAAGGGACCCATCGGATCTTCTAGTCCAACCATTCCTATCAAACACTAAACCAAGTCCCTCAATACCTCATCCACCTGTGCCTTAAACACCTCCAGGGAAGGTGACTCAACCACCTCCCTGGGCAGCCTATTCCAATGCCCAATGACCCTCTGTGTGAAGAACTTCCTCCTAATCTCCAGCCATTCCCTCTCGTCCTGTCCCCTGTCCCTTGGGAGAAGAGCCCAGCTCCCTCCTCTCTACAACCTCCTTTCAGGTAGTTGTAGAGAGTAATGAGGTCTCCTCTCAGCCTCCTCTTCTCCAGGATAAACACCCCCAGCTCTCTCAGACACTCCTCATAGGTTCTGTTCTCCAGCCCCTTCACCAACCTCGTTGCTCTTCTCTGGACTTGCTCCAGAGCCTCAACATCCTTCTTGTGCTGAGGGGCCCACAACTGGACACAGGATTCAAGGAGCAGCCTCACCAGTGCTGAGTACAGAGGGAGAATAACCTCCCTGGACCTGCTGGTCACTCCATTTCTGATCCAAGCCAGGATGCCATTGGCCTTCTTGGCCACCTGGGCACACTGCTGGCTCATGGTCAGTCAGCTGTCGACCAACACCCCCAGGACCCTCTCCTCCCCACATCGCCACATCCATTTCTCTTCCCCATGTCCATTATGTGCGTACGGGGCCCTTGTGGCAGCTGAGCACCCTTCTGTTCTCAGTCCCCTTGCAGAAAATATCATTCTGACCTAAGTTTCTTCACGGCATCTCTACATAAATTCCCTCTGAGGCTTGTCCTTCTGGGAGGGTGATTAATGGCAAACGGTGACCCAAGGGCTGCTCCCTGCAGCATGGTTTGTGCTGAGCTGAGCTCAAAGATGCTTCTCATCCCTTCCCCACTCTCCAACAGGATGCAGAGGTTCTGTATATCGTAGAATTATAGCAGGGTTTGGGTTGGAAGGGACCATGAAGGTCATTGATCCTTCCCCCTGCAGGGAGCAAGGACTTCTTCAACTGGATCAAGTTGCTCAGCTTATGACCAGGTAAAGGGATGATGATGGGGGATGAGGAGCTGGGGGTGTTTAGCCTGGAGAAGAGGAGGCACATAAAAGGATGAAGTCCGTGCACTGCTGGCCCCTCTCCTTCTTTGCACTGCAAGGACAGCAAAGGATGTTGAGGCTCTGGAGCAAGTCCAGAGAAGAGCAATGAAGCTGGTGAAGGGGCTGGAGAACAGGCCTTATGAGGAACAGCTGACAGAGCTGGGGGGGTTTATCCTGGAGAAGAGGAGGCTGAGGGGAGACCTCAGTGCTCTCTCCAACTACTTGAAAAGAAGTTGTGGAGAGGAGGGAGCTGGGCTCTTCTCCCAAGGGACAGGGGACAGGATGAGAGGGAATGGCCTCAAGCTCCACCCGGGGAGATTCAGGCCAAACATTAGGAAAAAAAATTTCACAGAAAGGGTCATTGGGCACTGTCAGAGGCTGCCCAGGGAGGTGGTTGATTCCCCTTCCCTGGAGGTGTTTAAGTGACAGGTCGACAAGATGCTGAGGGACATGGTTTAGTGATTGATAGGGATGGTTGGACTCGATGATCTGGAGGGTCTTTTCCAACCTGGTGATTCTGTGATTCTATGTGCTCCATAATCATAGTAAGAGCAGCACTAGTAGTAATAGTACAGATAATGCCAGCCCATAAATAGAGCATTGCGAGCAGGCTGTTGTGCAAGGGATAAAATATTTCTTCTAGTGCTGGAAGTCCTTGAAGTCAGCAGCGCCGGGCAGGAGGGATGTTGGATGCCTCCAAAATCCTGTACAGCAATTAATTCTTTTAGCTTGTTAATTCTGTGTAGCTCGTTGTTGGTTTTGTCTTCTTTTCTTTTCCCCTCCTCTCTTTTTTTTTTTTTCACGTAACGTATGGCCCTCAGGCTGGGTTTAAATTTGAAAACATTTATCAATGAGATTAGATGGAAATAATTGAAACAATTAAAATTATTACTGTAAGAAGGAAGGTGTAAAGGAGTTTTACTGGCGCCTAGAGTCAGCTGGTCTATTCGCTGGATGTAGTTTCGTTCCCTGACAATATTGTGTGGAGGTGTTCTTGCTGATAAAACAGCTGCCGTATTCAATTTCCAGAGACCAGATAAATCAGTTTTGGTTTGTTTTCTGTTTGCGGGGTTTTTTTTATTATTATTTCGTTCTTTAGTGATTTATAAAGAGGTTCGTCTTCATACAGGATAAGGTTTTCAAAGCTGAATAGTCGCTCTGGGTGTCCTGTTGGAATTGGAGGGGAAAATAATGTCTACTTCAAATAGACAATGTCACAGGTTTCACTGGTAGCTTGTTGTTAGAGTAGAATCGTAGACTCACAGGGTGGCTTGGGTTGGAAGGGACCTCAAAGCCCATCCAGTCCTATCCCCTCCCACTGGATCAGGGGCTCCAAGCTCCATCCAACCTGCCCTTGAACCCCTCCAGGGATGGGGCAGCTCTGGGCAACCTGGGCCAGGGCCTCCCTGCCCTCACAGTAAATATTTCTTCCTAAGATCTCACCTCAATCTGCCCTCTTTTAGCTTCAAACCATCCTCCCCTGTCCTATTCCAGGACTACCTGATCAGGAGTCTCTCCCCAGCTTTCTTAGAGCCCCTTTCAGCACTGGAAGCTGCTCTAAGTTCACCCTGGAGTCTTCTCCAGGCTGAAACAACCCCGGCTCTCTCAGCTTATCCTTGTATGGAGGTGTTCTATCCCTCAGACAATCTTTGTGGCCTCCTCTGGACAGTAACATTCCTTGTAAGAAGGGAATGATGTGTAATAGAGCAGAGCAAAGGTTGAGTACAACTGAGTATTCGACCAGGACTGTGGAGCTTGCATTTTCAGTCCTGCTGCTTTGTGAAATTGCCTTCTCCTGGTGAAATGACCTCCTCTTTCTGTGTCTAGTTGTGCCCCCTGAGCTCCATCAGGGGCCGTGGTGTTTGGCCTCACTGCACCACACGCCCCCTTCGCTTTCCCTTCTGACCTGGCACTAGTGAAGAACACGGACTCTTTTGTTAGACTTTGACAAATTTTGCCTTGCGATCCAGCCAGCCTTCTGAATTCCCAGTAGCTGATGCAACCCTTTTTGTAGAACCCAGATCATTCCCTGGATTTATGGCTCATATTTTCCGTGGCGTGTGGTAGCAGGGCAAACAAATCAGTTTTCTGCAAGGATGCCAAAGCAATTTCTCCTCATTCCAGTTAGCGTGAGGGAAAGAGGATTTAGACGAAGCAATAATAGTACCTGCCTGAGTTTTGCTGCTTGTGCTACTTTACCTGTCTTGGGTCTTCTTTATGCATTGTTCGAGTCTATCCTGTGCTTGATTTCCAGTTGCTGAGTAAATCATTCTCTCAGCTACAGCCCAAGCCCTTTGCTGGGAGAGCAAACCTCTCTCTTCTCCTCTGCCCTCGTGCTGTCATGTCCTATTTGTCTTTCAGGCTTTCTACCCCTGGTTTTCCAAGAGCTGCACTGTTCAGGTCCCAACATTAGCACTTGACTTCTTTGCAGATTTGTCACTCGTCAGACCTCAGGCTCCCCGCAGAGAAGTTGAACTAAATTGCTTTTACCAAGGATGTGGGCAATGTGTTTTCCTGAAGTGCTTTCCTTTGAAGAGCAGCCTCCAAAATTTAATAGCTCACCTTGCACGAGGAGTTAAAATACCCGTCCTTGCTAGTACACAGCACACTCTGATGCTTTTGTGGTGCATCAGCTTTGTAGGAGCAACCAGATTTTTTTAGGACAGTTCTCCTAAATTGTCCTGAGTTCTTGCAGTCGAAGAATTGTTTGGTTGGAAAAGATCATAGAATCATAGAATCATAGAACAACCAGGTTGGAAGGGACCCATTGGATCTTCTAGTCCAACCATTCCTATCTAACACTAAACCAAGTCCCTCAATACCTCATCCACCTGTCCCTTAAACACCTCCAGGGAAGGTGACTCAGCCACCTCCCTGGGCAACCTATTCCAATGCCCAATCACCCTCTGTGTGAAAAACTTCCTCCTAATCTCCAGCCTAAATCTCCCCTGGCAGAGCTTGAGACCATTCCCTCTCGTCCTGTCACCTGTCACTTGGGAGAAGAGCCCAGCTCCCTCCTCTCTACAACCTCCTTTCAGGTAGTTGTAGAGAGTAATGAGGTCTCCTCTCAGCCTCCTCTTCTCCAGGCTAAACAACCCCAGCTCTCTCAGCCGCTCCTCATAGGGTCTGTTCTCCAGCTCCTTAACCAACTTCATCGCTCTTCTCTGGACTTGCTCCAGAACCTCAACATCCTTCTTGTGCTGAGGGGCCCACAACTGGACACAGTATTCAAGGAGCGGCCTCACCAGTGCTGAGTACAGAGGGAGAAGAACCTCCCTGGCCCTGCTGGTCACACCATTTCTGATCCAAGCCAGGATGCCATTGGCCTTCTTGGCCACCTGGGCACACTGCTGGCTCATGTTCAGTCGGCTATCGACCAACACCCCCAGGTCCCTCTCCTCCTGGCAGTTTTCCAGCCAGGCTTCTCCTTGGATCATAGAATCCAACTGTACCTGTCGACTACTAAACCATGTTTAAATGTCTCCAGGGATAGTAACTCAACCACCTCCCTGGGCAGCCTTTTCCAGGGCCGGAGAACCCTTTCAGTGAAGACTTTTTTTTCCTTATTATTTAATCTGAACCCTTCCCCTGGTGCAATTTGAGGTAATTTCCTCTCAGAATGGTTCCTTGAGATCACAGTTCCTCTTTAACTGCATGAATGGCCCAATAGCAGCGCCTTGGGTAGATTTCCCACGTCCACTCCCCTACTGAAAAGGCCACAATTTGTTGCTGTGATGACTTCTTTTCTTCCAGACAAATTGATTTTTACATGTGGCCCATTATGAACTTATTGACTCTGTCAATAGTTTATTTATAAATCAAGCCTTTCAAGAAAACCATAAAGCACTTAACATAATGTTGTCCACTTGAGTAAATAAATAAGTGAATGTGTTAGAGGAGCTTAGGAATGATTATCAGACTTGACAGCTCAGCCCTGAGGGCAACAGGATCCAAAGAGGCAAAGGCAGGTATTTTCTCCACTGCTGCATCTAATAGAGAAGGTCCAGAGATCTCGGGGGAGATATTGGTCACTGTGACACATTGAGGGGGGACATCAGTGGCACAGGAGCCTCAAAGCCTTTTCAGGCTTCTTGTGAGGACTGTATATTTTAGCCATTTGTTTCGGTGCCCCTGGAGGAAGATTAATCCTTCTGCTTCCCCTCTCTGTCAGCAAGTCACGCTCCAGACTCATCACGTTGTTCATACCTGAACTGTGAGATCTGGGGTGACTGCAGAGCAGATGCACCAGAGCCATTCAGTGTAAATGGGACCAGGATGGTACAACTACCTGAAAGGAGGTTGTAGAGAGGAGGGAGCTGGGCTCTTCTCCCAAGGGACAGGGGACAGAACAAGAGGGAATAGCCTCAAGCTCCACCAGGGGAGATTTAGGAGATAAGGAGGAAGTTTTTCACACAGAGGGTCACTGGGCATTGGAATAGGCTGCCCAGGGAGGTGGTTGAGTCACCTTCCCTGGAGGTGTTTAAGGCACAGGTAGATGAGGTCCTGAGGTTTAATGTTTGATAGGAATGGTTGGACTTGATGATCTGATGGGTCTCTTCCAACCTGGTTGTTCTATGATTCTATGATTCTACCCCTTTGGACTAAACCTACTGATCTCACCACCCCTGTCTTGAGGAGACACTCCCTAAGGAGAGCTTTGCCTGAAGAATGAAGAGCTGAGACTCTTTTTCTCCTCTGGTTGACCCTAAAAAAGGTGAGTAATGACGCAAGTTGGCACCTAGTGATGTCAGCAGTGAAGTCACTAGGGCTGTGCTGACTTTGCACTAGCTGAAGCTTTGGCTCCTGCCAGGCAATCTCAGCACAGAAGCTCCGTCTCTGGAGTGTGACAGCTGTTCTAACCACCAAATACTCTTGAAATGGAAGTGTTGCCAGAGTGAGGGCTTAATAATAGAGAAATGGAAGCCTTGGACCAATATTCTCCTTCCCATCCCACATAAAAATAGAAAAGGAACAGTACAGCGTGTTCTGGACCCACAGTGAGCCTGTGCCAGGTGTAAATCAGCTTTTGCTGCTGTCAGAGGGCCGGATCCTTGGCTGGGATGGAGGGGAGCAAGGTAAGTGCTGAGCTCACAGCACCAGGAGTTTCTCCCGCTGAGCACTTGGCAATGAAAGCATCGGAGGATGTTTCAGAGGCTGCAGATAGGCAGGTCCAAAAACCCAATAGAGTCCCTGCAGTAATTAAGACAGAAAGCTAACCGTGCGTGTTAGAAGAGAAAGGAGGGATGGGGACACCTTCATGTTGGTGCTGGTTGAACTGAGCAAATCCTGTTCCTTCCTGCAGCCTGGGGTGAGGTGAGGTTGAGCAGGGTCTGGAAAGGTCTTGGAGTCACTAAAAACGAAGCAAGCTCATCTTTATACTTGTCTCCAGAGTGCAGGTAGTGGCCGCTGTCTCCTTGCTTCCTGGGTGATTTAAGTTATTAAAAAATGTGATAAGAATCAAGCCAGGGAGCGAGGTTCTGCGCACACAAATGGGATGCAGAACAATATCACCAGCTAAATCGATAAAGCTGGAAGCAGCTCAATAGCTGGTGCAGAGCGCTGAATAGCAAAGTGGCCATCTCGCCACTGCGAGGTGAGCAATTACCAGGAGCCACTTGCTGAAGTGAGACCGCAGCCTGGCTGCGCAGGGGGGTCTTGAGGGTTTGCAGCTCCACACTTTATAAAGCATTTGTTTTATCATAGAATCATAGAATCATAGAACAACCAGGTTGGAAGAGACCCATCAGATCATCGAGTCCAACCATTCCTGTCAAACACTAAACTATGTCCCTCAGCACCTCATCCACCTGTGCCTTAAACACCTCCAGGGAAGGTGAATCAACCCCCTCCCTGGGCAGCCTATTCCAATGCCCAATGACCCTTTCTGTGAAAAACCTCCTCCTAATCTCTAGCCTAAATCTTCCCTGGCGGAGCTTGAGGCCATTCCCTCTTGTCCTATCCCCTGTCACTTGGGAGAAGAGCCCAGCTCCCTCCTCTCTACAACCTCCTTTCAGGTAGTTGTAGAGAGTAATGAGGTCTCCTCTCAGCCTCCTCTTCTCCAGGCTAAACACCCCCAGCTCTCTCAGCCGCTCCTCATAAGGCCTGTTCTCCAGCTTCTTAACCAACTTCGTCGCTCTTCTCTGGACTCGCTCCAGAGCCTCAACATCCTTCTTGTGCTGAGGGGCCCACAACTGAACACAGTTATGTGTTCAGTGCTTATGTCACTAATAATCCCTTGCTTGATTGTCTCTTTCCATGTAGAATTCCCCAACCTCTTCCCAGACCTGGGAGAAGAGGGTGTGATGGGTGGCAGCAGGGCCAGTAGTGAGCATCATCACTTGTGGGGTCTGATTTAGTCTGGGTGTGGATTGCTTGGGTGTGGATTTAAGAGGATATTTCATTAGCTGCATCCTTGGGTACAAATCCTGGCTTTGATGATTTGTGTTGTAAGGCATATTAGAATCCTAGAACAGTTAAGGTTGGAAAAGACTTTCTAAGTTCATCCAGTCCAACCATCGACCCAACACCACTGTGCTGAATAAACTGTGTCCCCAAGTGCCACATCTACACACTTTTTGAAGCCCTCCAGGGATGGAGAAATATTTTGCTGTGAGGATGGGGAGGCCCTGGCTCAGGTTGCCTAGAGCATGGGTGGCTGCCCCATCCCTGGAGGGGTTCAAGGGCAGGTTGGATGGGGCTTGGAGCACCTTGACCCAGTGGGAGGTGTCCCTGCCCATGGCAGGAATGGGACTGGATGGGCTTTGAGGTCCCTTCCAGCCCATACCATTCTGTGATCCCATGACACGTTTCACCTTATGGGTTTCTGTTTCTAATTGAATGGAGACTACAGCCTGTAAATCTCCTGATCATAACTCACAGTTAGCGACGCCAGAAAATCCAAGCTCCTGGCTTTAAAAATCACGAATTACAGAGCTAGGCCGTGTGGCTTTTATTAGCAAAGATCTCCCAATGATCTAAATGTGCAGGTCACTCCGCAGGTTTTGTCTGCTGCTGGAAAGTGAGAACGCAGGTCAAGTGCTGCGCGAAGCACACAAACCCGCGAGTGACTTTATCCTCTAATAACTCCTCCAGTGCCGTCTCCCAGGGAACCCCTTTGTATTCAATTAGCTAATGTGTGCCTAGCACTTGGAAAATATAGAGTGCCATAGAATTGCTAAGTGTTGTTATTTAACAGCACATATTTAGCGGTTGCAGCCCTGGAGTAGAAGTCAGAAAACCTACACTGTAATTGCCTGGTGCTGCTGCAGAATTTGTTGCGGTCTGATCAAAGCCTGGGGATTTTCCTTCTATAAAAGTTCATTAATTTTGGTTACAGACCCTCAGGGCCTGCTTCTTCTGAGAGTTCATGAAACAGAATATTGACTCTCGGTGGGTGCTTTAAAAAACATACTGCAAATACCTGGAATTAGCCTTGGCATGAGTTTTTGTGGCCTCCTCTGCACCTCAGGTTGCATAAAGGAGCTGGACTGAGAAGGAGGGCAAAGTGCTGGTCAACTGTTGTGATGGTTCTAGTATAAGTATTTTCTGTCTTTCTCTGCTGTGCCACTTATATTGCCATTTGAGATCCAACCTTTAACTGCAGGTGTTTTGGTTTCTCTTCATTTATTTTCCTCTTGACAGCAAAACTGGATTAGTTATGCACTAAGGGGGGAGGGTGGGAGCTTTTTCATGTCAAGAAGCCTAAAATTCATGCGATGCCAGCCAGGCATCCATACAAAATACCTTGTGCATCGAGATACTGAGGGGCATGGTTTAGAGATTGGTAGGAATGGTTGGACTTGATGATCCGGTGGGTCTCTTCCAACCTGGTGATTCTATGATTCTATAAGGAGGAGGAAAAAAGTCATCAGCAGTGGAATAGGAGGTAATGGGGGAGACGCCTGCACCGATGTCTTCGGTTTGCACCTTCTTATGTTCACCAGATACCTTGATCTTGGTTACAAATCTCTATTTGCACTGATGGTGGAGGCTCACCGGGGCTTCGAGTTCTCCTTTAAAAAGAGGATCTACTGACAGGTGTGAGTTATTTTCCTAATGGCTCCTTGCTCTTATTGCTTTGGAAAGCTAACTCCCAGCCTGTAAGAGCAGCAGCCAGCACTGCGGATAAGGAAGAGTAACTACATGAGGAGGGGAGAGGCAGCAGGTAAACTACTCTGTGTGAGCACTAGCCCCACCACCTTTTTCAAGCAGTCCAGGAAAGGCCCAGGTACCACGGTCATACCAAGATGTGCTTGGGTTGTTTATTATTTTTCCTAGCTTAGGTAAGACCCAGCTTCAGAACGTCTCAATGACAAATCCTTGAGTCTGACACTGAATCCCTGTGCACCTGCTACAGAACCATTCACACAGGAAGGATGTTGAGGCTCTGGAGTGAGTCCAGAGAAGAGCAACGAAGCTGGTGAAGGGGCTGGAGAACAGACCCTATGAGGAACAGCTGAGAGAGCTGGGGGTGTTTATCCTGGAGAAGAGGAGGCTGAGGGGAGACCTCATTGCTCTCTACAACTACCTGAAAGGAGGTTGTAGAGAGGAGGGAGCTGGGCTCTTCTCCCAAGGGACAGGGGACAGGACAAGAGGGAATGGCCTCAAGCTCCACCAGGGGAGATTTAGGCTGGAGATTAGGAGGAAGTTTTTCACACAGAAGGTCATTGGGCATTGGAATAGGCTGCCCAGGGAAGTGGTTGATTCCCCTTCCCTGGAGGTGTTTAAGGCACGGGTAGATGAGGTCCTGAGGGACATGGTTCAGTGTTTGATAGGAATGGTTGGACTCGATGATCCAATGGATCTCTTCCAACCTGGTTATTCTATGATTCTATGATTCACCTGTCTGAATGTTGCTTCTCAAATCTGAGCAATATTTCTCTGCTTCAACCTGATCTTTGGAAAGGGAAATGCGTTCACACTTGAACGCAAACACGTGACAAAAGGAGCTGTCTGAGATCATCTCCAAGAGCAGGTTTACCACCTGTCCTCCTCACTGTGCTCCCCTCTTGCCAGGCAGCATCTCTGCTCTGGTGAGACCTCTCCTGAAGCTCTGCATCCAGCTCTGGAGTCCTCAGTGCAGGAATCATAGAATCATAGAATCACCAGGTTGGAAGAGACCCAGCAGATCATCGAGTCCAACCATTCCCATCAAACACTAAATCATGTCCCTCAGCACCTTGTCCACCTATCCCTTAAAACCCTCCAGGGAAAGTGACTCAACCCCCTACCTCGGTAGCCTGTTCCAGTGCCCAGTGACCCTTTCCATGAAAGATCGAGCCCACCCAGGACACACACACCCCCCGCCCCAGGACATGCATCTCTTGGAGCAAGTCCAAAGGAGGCCACAAAGATGATCTGAGGACTGGAGCACCTCTCATGAGGACAGGCAGAGAGAATGTGTGTTGTTCAGCCTGGAGAAGACTCCAGTGGAACCTTAGAGCAGCTTCCAGTACTGAAAGAGGCTCCAGGAAAGCTGGGGAGGGGCTCTGGATCAGACAGGGCAGGGAGAGGATGAGGGGGAAGGGTTTTCAACTGAAGGAGAGGAGATTGAGGTGAGATCTTAGGGAGAAATATTTTGTTGTGAGGGTGGGGAGGCCCTGGCCCAGGTTGCCCAGAGCAGGGGTGGCTGCCCCATCCCTGGAGGGGTTCAAGGGGAGGTTGGATGGGGCTTGGAGCCCCTGATGCAGTGGGAGGTGTCCCTGCCCATGGCAGGGGCGGGACTGGATGGGCTTTGAGGTCCCTTCCAACCCAAACTTTTCAATGTTTCTATGATCAGAAGCTCAGGAAGATGGGGTGGAGGTAGAACCAAGGCTGCCTGATGGAGAGTCAAGCTCTGGAAATCAGCTGAGTGGTGCAGGCCATGAATGGCAAATGAGCTTGTGTTTGCGAAACGTGGGTTTGGAAATGTCAAGCGTGGTGAATGACTGTGTAGGGAAGTTAAAAAACAAATAGGGATGGAAGCTGAGCCAGCAGCTACTGGAGTATCTGGATAGTCTCACAGCTTTGCCCTCTGTTGCAAGGTTGACCTTACCAAATCTCTCTTATCCCATTGCAAACGAAGTGTGTCCCCCAAGGATGGTTTATCTCCATCTCGCTGCATAGGCAGCTCATGGCTCATTTACTTGCTTCTGACCTGGGTCCGCAAAATGCCTTTGTGCACGTCTGACGGCCAAACATTTAAAGGCAGAGGGTTGGAGCTGGAGCGGAGGGAAAAGAGAAGGAGCAGCATAGGGAAAGGGTCATGTACAGACCCCACGATCCCCATGTGTTACAGAGGGGATGCTCTATGAGTGTGACAGACACAGAAATGGGGTTTTCTGCAGCTGGAGGCTTGCCTAGAATAAGATGGATATAGGAGGTGTTGGCTGTAGAAAAAAGCCAGAGGTTGCACTGACCAGCCGCCACTAATGGAGCTGGGAAAAGCTGCTGTTAACATTTGAACCTGAGCAAATTGTCGACTCTGGGAGGAGCGATCGCTTTCTCACAGCTGCCTCCATCCCCATTACTGCAGGGAAAGTGGGCTGATGATCCTCCTGAAGCTGTGCAGGGAGCTGAGCTGAGGACTGGGATGAACCCATCCCTCAGGCAGCCTGAGCAGACTCGTCCTGTGGGATTAGCCTGGGAACTGTGGCAAATCACACCCCTGCCTCAGTTTCCCCTATGTGAATTGAGGCTGATGGGGCTGGAGCACCTCTGCTGTGATGGTAGCAAGTTGGGGGTGTTCATCCTGGAGAAGAGGAGGCTCTGGGGAGACCTTGAGTACTGAAAGGGGCTCCAGGAAAGTTGGGGAAGGGGCTCTTGATCAGGGAGGGCAGGGATGGGATAGTTTTAAGCTAAAAGAGGGGAGATTCAGGTGAGATCTTGGGAAGAAATTATTCACCATGAGGGTGGGGAGGCCCTGGTCCATGTTGTCCAGAGCAGTGGTGGCTGCCCCATCCCTGGAGAGGTTGGATGGGGCTTGGAGCCCCTGATCCAGTGGGAGGTGTCCCTGCCTGTGGCAGGGGTGGGACTGGATGGGCTTTGACATCCCTTCCAACCTGAACCATTCTATGATTCTCCCACCCAGGGACTGCTGATTTAAGGGGCAGAGTGTAACAAATCTGAAGACTTGAGTAACCTCAAAAGCTTAGAAATGTTTGTAGGGGAGAAAAGGTGTAATAAAAGGCACAACCACCCTTTTCCTTCTGCTCCTATAAGCCAAGAGGGCAGTCGGGCACCTGCTCCACCTGTACCTCGTGCAATTTGCCTCCTGGCTCTGGCTGGAGGGGAGAGGGTGTTTCACAGGGGCTCAACATCTCTCCTGCTGCTCTGCCTGCATCCAGGATCTCGTCAAGCTCAGGTCCTCATTAGCCATCTGCCCTCGTTGTGTGGGTTGACAGGATGCTGTGGGTAAATGAATAACCTGTCAGGGAGGCGGGAGGATAATATCATTCAAATGAATCAATAGTTCACAGGCAATTTCATGTTACCTAGCGCTAATGCTTTTGTGTCCAAAATGCACTTAATCCTGTGTCTGATCACACTCCCGTGGGAGTTTGCTGTGCTGGAATAGTCTTGTAACTCCATGTTTTGGAGATTTACAGACATTGTTCCTCCGTGCGTGCATACGCAGGAAAGAGAAAAAAATGACTTGACTCATGGAGATCTCAGAGTCGAAAGAGCCAAAAGGCATTTGTGTCAGTGATGGAAGGGAAAGGGTATCCAGCAGTTTCTGAAGCCATCGCTCCCACCTCCTCACTCCATTTTAGCAATTAGCAAAAGAGAAATTACTGAGGAAGGCACCATTATTCCCTGCTAATAGGACAACGAGGGCTGAACTCTTCCCCAGGAAACTGCCTTTGTTGTGTAACTGCTTCCACTGACATGAGGAGCAAACCAGAGCACTCTCTTTTTGCTTTGATTTCTTTTCATACAGTCATTTTTATACATGTTGCTACTTTTGCTCTTCAGAAATGCAAAAGAATGGGCCTCACGGTCAAAGCACATTCCTACCCTCCCCAGGGGTATTAGGATGTCCCATGATTGGCATCTCCTGGTACCTGATGGCACCAAGGAGCAGGGCAGGATTGCCTTAGGGGAAGGAACTGGTTTTCTTAAGAAAAGAGACTCTGCAAAGGGACCTAAACAGGCTGGACTGCTGGGCAGTGTCCAATGGCATGAGGTTTAACACGGCCAAATGCCGGGTCCTGCACTTGGGGCACAACAACCCTATGCAGAGCTACAGACTGGGAGAAGCCTGCCTGGAAAACTGCCGGGAGGAGAAGGACCTGGGGGTGTTGGTCGACAGCGACTGACCATGAGCCAACAGTGTGCCCAGGTGGCCAAGAAGGCCAATGGCATCCTGGCTTGGATCAGAAATGGTGTGACCAGCAGGGCCAGGGAGGTGGTTCTCCCTCTGTACTCAGCACTGGTGAGGCCGCTCCTTGAATCCTGTGTTCAGTTCTGGGCCCCTCAGCACAAGAAGGATGTTGAGGCTCTGGAGCAAGTCCAGAGAAGAGCGACGAGGCTGGTGAAGGGGCTGGAGAACAGAACCTATGAGAAGCGTCTGAGAGAGCTGGGGGTGTTTATCCTGGAGAAAAGGAGGCTGAGAGGAGACCTCATTACTCTCTACAACTCCCTGAAAGGAGGTTGTGGAGAGGAGGGAGCTGGGCTCTTCTCCAAAGTGACAGGGGGCAGGACAAGAGGGAATGGCCTCAAGCTCCACCAGGGGAGATTTAGGCTAGACATTAGGAGGAAGTTTTTCACAGAAAGGATCATTGGGCATTGGAATAGGCTGCCCAGGGAGGTGGTTGATTCCCCTTCCCTGGAGGTGTTTAAGGGACGGGTGGATGAGGTCTTGAGGGATTTGGTTTAGTGTTTGATAGGAATGGTTGGACTAGAAGATCCAATGGGTCCCTTCCAACCTGGTTGTTCTATGATTCTATGATTCTATGAAATGCTGCAGTTCTAGCTTTGCATCGGTAATTTGTGTGTGGTGGTGGTGGTAGAACAGCTTCCCTCAGCAGATGAGGTTGGTTACCCAGGCTGGGGTCTAACTCAGGATGTTCTCAAAGGAAATTAAAGCTAATAAAGAAGGTCTTGACAGTCTGATGGTCTGGGCAGCCCTGGGTTTGGATAAGCAGCCTCCGCCCGTGTGCTCACAGTGTCTGGGGCTCTCAGCCATGGGGACACTCAGGCACAGCATGGGGATCATGGTGAACACAGCAAGGACCTTCTTCTGGGAGTGCCTTGGAGAAAGCTTTGCTTGGAAAGTATAAATCTGCTAAGGAGCTCTGTGCTCTGGAGCTCCCAGCGCAGAACTGACCTTCTCTGGGCAATTATAGCAGTTACTGGCTTCATCCGAAAAATATCATCCACCTCCTTACCTCTGCTGTAAGCTCTGTGTTACAGGGAACCTCCTGTCAGCAGAGTCGGTTTATGAGCTGTAGAGAACAGCACAGCACTCTGGGATGGCTGGCAGGAAGCGCAGCTCAGAAATGGAAACATCCCAGAATCCTTTTTGGAGGGAGTTTGGTCTTTATGGAACTTGGCCAATGAGGCACTGCGCTTGGCTGATGTCTTCGTTAAAAGCCTGAGGTGGGCAACTCGCTGAGCTGGATCATGGTCAACACCCAGACTCTTCCTTACTGGCCAGTGTGTGGATTTAAGCCCCAGCTTGGAGGTGGAAGGTCTCATAGAACAATAGAATGTTTTGGGTTGGAAGGGACCTCAAACCCATCCAGTCCCACCCCTGCCATGTGTGCCACCTCCCACTGGATCAGATTACTCCAACCCCCATCAACTCTGGCCTTGAATACTTCTAGGGATGGAGCATCCATAGCTTTCCTGGGCAACCTCTTCAGTGTTTCACACACATGTTCTCGTAGCTGTGGCGTCCCGTCTTCCCTTCAAGGTTATTGAGTGGTTGAAATATTTGGTGCTTGTTCTCTTCTCTAAACCCATTTTCTGCTTTGGGCTTCTTTAGGAGTTTTCCCTCCAGCACCTGGACAGTCTGCTGGACGACCGAGTCAACATCCTGGGATTTTCCATTTTCAACCAGTCTCATGCTTTCTTCCAAGAGTTTGTCCAGAGCCTCAACCAGTCCTGGCAGGAGAACTGTGACCACGCTCCTTTCACTGGGCCAGCAGTAAGTAAAATTAATTCCCATCACCCCCAGGAGAGTGGGAATCATAGGATCATAGAATCACCAGGTTGGAAAAGACCTTCCAGATCATTGAGCCCAACCATTCCTATCAATCACTAAACCATGTCCCTCAGCAAACAAATGAGCCAGAAGCTGCTATAGAGCCTCAGAAGAACCTTGTGGGAAGAGCTACAGGTTGGTTCTGAGCAGGCATTGTCAGTGTCGTGTGAGGTCCATCCAAAGGTAGAAACTCTGGTCTCAAATGTATTGATACATGGTAATTGACTGACAGACCCTATGAGGAGCGGCTGAGAGAGCTGGGGGTGTTTAACCTGGAGAAGAGGAGGCTGAGGGGAGACCTCATTACTCTCTACAACTACCTGAAGGGAGGTTGTGGAGAGGAGGGAGCTGGGCTCTTCTCCCAAGGGACAGGGGACAGGACAAGAGGGAATGGCCTCAAGCTCCACCAGGGGAGATTTAGGCTGGACATTAGGAGGAAGTTTTTCACACAGAGGGTCATTGGGCATTGGAATAGGCTGCCCAGGGAGGTGGTTGATTCACCTTCCCTGGAGGTGTTTAAGGGATGGGTGAATGAGGTCCTGAGGGACATGGTTTAGTGTTTGATAGGAATGGTTTGACTAGAAGATCCGATGGGTCCCTTCCAACCTGGTTGTTCTATGATTCTAAGTAGGTAGGAGAGGACTTGAGGTGTTAGACTGTGACTTACAGGGGAGCTTCCTACTCTGGAGAATATTAAATTGATCCTGGAAGCCTGTGGTCACCCAAAGGGACCCTGGAGAGCCACCTGGGTTTCAAGCTTGAGAGGGCTACTCTGTGCTTGAATGGCTGCACAGCTTTAAATTCAAGCCTAATCTTAATAAGAATTATATTTATATGTGAGTGCAGGGGATGAGGCAGCCCTGATTCAGCGTCTCCCTCGTGAAATGTGTCCCTCTGTATTTTACCTCTAGGAAACTGGCTTGTGGAAGAGGGACTCTGGATGCAAATAGCATAGGAAGGGCTGGGCTCAGGGCTGTGTTACGTTGCACCCTCTTAACATCTCCCTGAGGAGAGAGCAGATCAGCACCAAAATCTTTCCTAGGGCTTCTTCATAACCGGGAAGGTTTGCAAAGCAGATTTGCCAAATCAGGGATGCAGGGAGCTGGGGGAGGAGAAAAAGAGAAAATGCAATCAGTGGAACTTTTTTCATCATTTTTCATGAGCCCGGAGCCCTCTTGACAAGCCAAGGCAGCTGAGGGCTGCTGAAATCCTCCTTATTATCACCACAAAGTGATCTTAAGCAAGTAAAATAAGCTTTCTGCCCTATGTGTCCACATCCTATTGGCTTGAGGAGATGCTCAGGCCACGGTTAGTGCATGCCTGGGTCTGTCCTGCTCTCCGTCCTCCCAGCCCTCCGCACAGAGGCGGCTGCAGCGAGCTTGTTGCCTTCCCTGCTACATCTCTATGGGATTGCTAACAAGAAACTTCCTATTTGGATGACAGTTGCAGGGACTTTCTGAAGGCATTAGAAACAAATTTCCACCTAACAGTACAAATAGAAAACAGTGGGAGCAGGAGCGGAGCAGCTGTGATGGGGAAATAACTGATCTCATTGTGCCTTCTCAGCCTGTATTGTCTCCAACAACCAGCAGATTCTGTAGGTGGGAGGATGCTGCCCCATTGCAGCGAGTTTGGTTGTTTTTTTTTTTTTTAAAGAGTGAATGAGTTCAGAGCTGCGTGGAGCTGTTTGGTTTGCAAGCCTGAGCCTAAATCACCCATCAGTGTATTATTAAGCCAGATGGATGCTCCTTTCATTCATTCATAAAGCGTAATCAGCCGTACAGCAGCCTTCCTCCTGGGCCAGGGAGGACACGGGGCTTGGTCACACTGCGTCGCCCTGATTTCAACTGCTCCAGCCCTGCTCTCTTTAGGAGATGTTCCCTCCTTAGAGGGCATTCCCAGGGGTTTCAGTGTCTTCCCCAGCTCCTGCTGTGTGGCTGCTCTTGGCTGTGCTGAGAAGCTTCCCTTGTGCCTGCTGGTGATCAGCTTCTCAGGGTGATTGTGCTTCTTGGTGTGCAAACAGGGAACTGAGACGTGGAAGTGAAATGAATTCTGTTATATCAGAGAATGTACAGCATGGCTGAAAAAAATGGGTTCAGTTCTCCTTAATCCTAGTAGAGAATCTTAGCCATGAGGTGGTTTCTTTCTGATGGTGGGAAGGTTCACCCTATGTTCATAGCAGGCTCCCATCACCAATGTGCCACATCCTCAGTGATGAGAAAAGGGCTTTTCCCTAAGCAGTGAAAATACAGAGCAGAGGTGTTTATAGGCTCTGGAAGAGGGGACAGGCCTCTTGGGTGGACTACAGGAGGGAAGTGAGGTTGTGTAGGGAAAAAATCAGAGGGGCTAAGGCTCAACTAGAAATCAGGTTAGCTAAGTCCGTGAAGGATAATAAAAAATATTTCTATAAATATATAAATAACAAAAGGAGAACTAGGGAGACCATACAGTCTTTTTGGACACAGAAGGGACAACAGTGACAGGGGATGAAGAGAAGGTTGAGGTACTTAATGCCTTCTTTGCTTCAATCTTTAATTGTAAAGAAAGCTGTTCCCTCTGTGTAGAAACCCCGGAACTAGAGGAGCAATACGAGGCTCCCATGGTCCAAGAGGAGGTGGTCAGAGCCCTGCTTGGCCAACTGGACACCCACAAGTCTATGGGGCCAGACGGGATTCACCGTAGGGTATTGAGGGAACTGACGGATGTATTGGCCAAACTGCTTTCCATCATCTTCCAGCAGTCCTGGAAGACTGGAGAGGTACCTCTGGACTGGAGGCTGATGTAGTGCCCATCTACAAGAACGGTTGCAGGGAGGATCCAGGGAACTACAAAATTTGATAGGAATGGTTGGACTCGATGATCCAATGGGTCTCTTCCAACCTGGTTGTTCTATGATTCTGTGAATTGAAATATTCCCTGACAGGGCACATTTCCTCTCCTCTGCAAAGGAAATCCAGCACTATTTTGCTGTGCATTGTGTCCGCCCTTGGACATCTGGCAGAGAGAGATGCTCATCTCCCTTGCTCATCTGCGGGAGAGCATCTCTCTGTGCAAGAAATTCCACTTTTAAGGCTGGGAAGCAGACATCTCGTGGGATGGCTCGCACTAAAAACAGAAAAGGAGGGCCAACAGCTGGAAGTGACAGGAGAGAGGTTTCCGATGAGCTGCAAAATCCCAGCGCTTTCTTGCTGGAGCTGAGAAAGCATCTGAGGAAGGAGGAGGGAGCTGCTTGCTCTAATGCCATTCTCATTAATCACATTGCAAAGAAAGGAAATCAGAGAAAATCGTTCAAATTACAGATGGCTAGATTAGGTAATTAGAATTTGGGCTAAAACAGATGTTTGTAATTAAGTGTTTATGTCATTGAATAAAATCCAGATTGTAAAGTCTTTTGCAAAGGGTTTTAATGGTTTTGATTCTCTGTGTTATTTTTGGGGGCAAAGATACAGATGATAATGTTTTAGGAAGAAAACAGGAAAAAAAAAACCCCATGGCAAAACACGGAGTTGCCCAACCTGTTCGTATTTCCCTGCAGATCAGTTTATCTCTAACCACGGCTCTCATATGGGATATATCTGTAAATAAAAACTGAAGTGGGATCTTCCACTCGACTATGCTTAACGTGCTGGTGATTTGGTGTTGGGAGAAAGGTGTGAAGCAAGGGGCTGCACCAGAGTAGAGCTCAGGCACCATCCCTGCTCCGGAGGTGCTGGGCATCCCATAGCATTAGTTGTCATGAAAACACTGGATCTGGTTGCTCCAAGCCCCATATAATGTGGCCTTCAACACCTCCAGGGATGGGGCAGCCACCACTGCTCTGGGCAACCCGAGAAAACATTTCTTCCTAAAATCTCATGTCTCATTTTCAGCTTCAAACCGTTTCCCCTCATCCCATCCTTGTGTTCCTCGAACAAGAGCCCTCCCCTAGCTTTCCTGGAGCCCCTTTCAGTACTGGGCACCCTTTAAGTACATCAAGTGGCAATTTTTATCATCAAGAATTAGCCTTTAGAGGCAGAGGGAAGTCCCCTGTGACCCATGAACCTATGAGTGGAGGACCACTGCTGCACTTACCAAGCCTTTCAGCTTGTCTTGGAGCTCTTTCATTGCAGAGATGGTACAAAACCATCAGGGATCTGCTCAAACCAGGCAAAGCATGAGAGGAAGAGAATCAATTTGTTAGCAGGCAAATTGGCTTTTTTGACAGAGTGACAAAGCTGGAGTTTCAGATAGGAACATAAAAGTAGTGAGAGATTTTAAAGGCGACATGAAGAAAGTTGAGGCAATGTACAGGAGAGCAGTGACAGATCTCCCTGGCTGAATATGCCCGGAGGAAGCTAAAAATGCTGTGTCCAGCTCTTTCTACCCCCCCTGCTGAAGATTATGGTCCAAATGCATGTGGGAACGTGTGTCTGCCTTGCTTCTGTTCCAGTGCAAAGTCAAGCAGCTCCGCTTAACACCCCAGAGTGGATGTGCTGAAATGGCCCAGTGCTCATCTCCCTCTGTACTCAGCACTGTTGAGGCCGCTCCTTGAATCCTGTGTTCAGTTCTGGGCCCCTCAGCACAAGAAGGATGTTGAGGCTCTGGAGCGAGTCCAGAGAAGAGCAACGAGGCTGGTGAAGGGGCTGGAGAACAGGCCCTGTGAGGAGCGGCTGAGAGAGCTGGGGGTGTTTATCCTGGAGAAGAGGAGGCTGAGAGGAGACCTCATTACTCTCTACAACTACCTGAAAGGAGGTTGTGGAGAGGAGGGAGCTGGGCTCTTCTCCCAAGTGACAGGGGACAGGACGAGAGGGAATGGCCTCAAGCTCTGCCAGGGGAGATTTAGGCTGGAGATTAGGAGGAGGTTTTTCCTGGAAAGGGTCATTGGGCATTGGACTAGGCTGCCCAGGGAGGTGGTTGATTCACCTTCCCTGGAGGTGTTTAAGGGACGGGTAGATGAGGTCCTGAGGGACATGGTTTAGTGTTTGATAGGAGTGGTTGGACTCGATGATCCGATGGGTCTCTTCCAACCTGGTTGTTCTATGATTCTATGATTCATCTGGACTTGCTGGGCTGTAGGAGGCAGCTGGAAGCTGTGAGTTTGTGTTATTACCCCCAAGTTAACCTTGCGAAAAGGCATTCGCCTACCTATGAAAATCAGAGAGGCAAAGAACGCAGAAGACCTGCTGCATTCCACTACCATATAATTGTGAATAGTTTCATCCACACAGCCTCCATCCCAAGTTACCTGGGTAGGTTGAAGACAGTTTATTGGTGTTACTGAGTGAACAGAGGCAGAGGGAGATGGATATTAGGTGGTACAGAGCAGCAGAGCAAGCACTGCATTGGGTTCGGGTGAGAGACAAATGGAAAAGCAGCAGAGCTGCTGGTGGGGGGGTGTGCAGGTGGTGGTGGAGCAGGATGGAATCATAAAACCAGTAAGGCTGGAAAAGTCCTTTAAGATCATCCAGCCCAACAATCAGCCCAACCCCACCGTGCCCACTAAACCAATGGGAATGATTCCACATCAGTGTCCGTGAGAAGAGATGGAGTGGATACAGGGGATTTTGATACCTGAGGAGAGAGTAGAGGGAAGGCCATGAACCTCCCGAGGTCTGAGTACTGGCAACGACTTAGGGGAGATTGAAGGGAGAATCGAAGTAGGGGTTTAAAAAGAGGTGAATGGGGCTGTTTACTTGCCAGGTTCCCATGTGTCCAGGTGCCATTCTCCAAGGCTGTCAAAATTGAGAGGCTGGTATAGGAGCTTGGTTTGAGCCCAGCAGGACAGGGAATGGCTGGTATAAATGCCAAACAGGAGTGGGAATGGAGATGTGGTGCTTCTGAGTAAAGTTGTGATTTATTTTTACAAAAAAAAAAGGGAATATGAAGGGACTCCCATTCCCTGCCAAGAGGACTTGATCCTGTGCCTCACCACCCCCTCCCCAATCCCTAAATTGCTTGAAATCATAAGGATGCTGCCAGAAATCTTAACAAATTGTTCAAGGCTAAGCAGTAAAATATTCCAATCAATAATGTCAAATGCTTCGCTAAGATCTACAAGTCTCTTGCTCACCAGCTAATAAGAGATCATTAACTGCTCCGGGAAAATGGAAATGAAAACCCAACAGGAGACAATTAAAAATGCTGGGCCAATATTCTGATTCAGTACGAGCTGGTGAAACTTTCGGATCACAGGGGTTGTGTTTGTTCTCATAACATTTTCATTTCACCAACTAGTAATTGCTAATCATAGAATCACCAGGTTGGAAGAGACCCACTGGATCATCCAGTCCAACCATTCCCATCAAACACTAAACCATGTTCCTTAGGACCTCGTCTACCTGTACCTTAAACACCTCCAGGGAAGGTGAATCGACCACCTTCCTGGGCAGCCTCTGCCACTGCCCAATGACCCTTTGTGTGAAAAACTTCCTCCTAATGTCCAGCCTAAACCTCCCCTGGAGGAGCTTGAGGCCATTCCCTCTTGTCCTGTCCCTTGTCACTTGGGAGAAGAGCCCAGCTCCCTCCTCTCCACAACCTCCTTTCAGGTAACTGTAGAGAACAATGAGGTCTCCTCTCAGCCTCCTCTTCTCCAGGCTAAATTGTGCAACGTATCCTGTAACCTGAAGTGATTCGGTCCATGGTTAAAATTAAGTCTCTGCTACAGATCTTCATGGAGCAGGGGCCAAGGACAGGACAAGCTGGAGAGGACCCCTTAGAAAAGAAACTTGCATAGAAGGTAAAAAGGAAAAGGCAGGGAGAAGGCTGAGAAGAGACCTCATTACTCTCTGCAACTCCCTGAAGGGAGGTTGTAGAGAGGAGGGAGCTGGACTCTTCTCCCAAGTGACAGGGGACAGGACAAGAGGGAATGGCCTCAAGCTCCACCAGAGGAGGTTTAGGCTAGACATTAGGAGGAAGGTTTTCACACAGAGGGTCATTGGGCATTGGAATAGGCTGCCCAGGGAGGGGCTTGATTCACCTTCTCTGGAGGTGTTTAAGGGACGGGTGGACGAGGTCTTGAGGGACTTGGTTTAGTGTTTGATAGGAATGGTTGGACTAGAAGATCCGATGGGTCCCTTCCGACCTGGTTGTTCTATGATTCTATATCGGAGCCTTTAAGAAGCTCGGGAAAATGCTTCCCAGGAGGGGAATGTTTAGGTCAGCTTCTCTGGTGTAATAGTTTACCTCCTGCAAAACAGTTGTAATAAAACATTATCGCTCCGGAGCCAGTCAATCCTTATTAACAGCAGAAAACTCTCATCGTGTATGACCATTGCATAGAGAAGGGTCAGATGCGAGACCGAGGGATGCCAGTCAGGTTACTCAAAGCTCAGTTATTTATGTAAGATAGATTAAGCAGGTACATGTAGGAGGAACGTGACCAAGCAGAAGTGAGTCTGTACCAGAACTGGAAGCGGGAAGGGTCACTGGTGTCGTTAAACTGGTGTTTGGGCTTTGCTAGTGCTAAGCTGGAACGATGCCTTTTATCTTGTGCCACCTCATTGGTTTACAGGTTCTGCGCTGCTCGTTAACTGCCTAATCCCAGGCCGTTTTGGTCAATGAGGGCTCACCACTGATCAGAGCAGCATCAAGCAGAGTTAAGTCTGCCTCGCTCTGTTCCAATTAGTAACACAGTTGAAGCCGAAGGTTCCTTGGGATGATTGAACTGGGTGAGATTGTCCCCACGGGGCAACTCACAGAAGTGAACAAACCTAATCAGGCTTTAGGAGGAGCAGAGGATGTGGACACCGCTCTAAGTCACAGACGGGGTAAGGTAGGGGACAGAAGCTCCAGCCAGAGACTGAGCCCGTTGCCGGGAGCTGGGATGGTAAGAGGATGTTCTCAGAAGTAGCCATGAGGAAAATGTAGCCTTGATAGTAATGAGCCGCAACGGCTTAATTCCAGCAGAGTCGGGAGGTGACAATAATTAAAAGTGAAATCTCAACCACAACAGTGAACACGAGAGAGCAAATGGCTGATTATTAACTAGATAAAAAAGATTGAAACAGTTGTGCATGGGAAAAAACATAGTTTATGAGGCTTGATGGACAAAGAAATCTGATAAAAGGCAAACAAAGCAAAGATTAGAAGGAGAGGGGATGAGCCCTGTGGTTCTGGATGTTGCTTTAGCAGTGCAATTACAGAGCAGAGAACAGCCAGTAGGGAACTGAAGGAAGTAGCTGGTCTCTAATGGGGTCTGAAAGCCAAGACTTAGTTATTTAAGAAGCAGATCTGGCAAAACATAGTTTCTCATGGACCTACTTTTCATAGCAGTGGTTGAAGAAGGTCTCCGTGGTGTTTAATGAAGGCCGAATGAACACGGTCACCTTGCCCTCTCTGGGTGCAGGCACAGGACCATTATTCTGCCCAGCTGCCTGGTTTTTAGATCTTCACAAACTTCGTGCTCTCAGGAGCGTTCTCCCCTGGCCAGGAGGTTGCTCCGGGGTCACCAAAGATAGGAGGGTGGTGGTGATAGAAGATGCCCTGAGGAGCAAGCAGAGACGTAAAGGGGAAGGAAGGAAGCAAAGTTGAAGGAGGAATTTAGCAGACTGGGAGAATCATAGAATCATAGATTCAGCAGGTTGGAAAAGACCCACTGGATCATCGAGTCCTACTATTCCTACCAATCACTAAACCATGTCCCTCAGCACCTCGTCCACCCGTCCCTTAAACCCCTCCAAGGGAAGGTGACTCAACCCCCTCCCTGGGCAGCCTCTGCCAGTGCCCATTGACTCTTTCCATGAAATTTTTTTTCCTAATGTCCAACCTGAACCTCCCCTGGTGGAGCTTGAGGCCATTCCCTCTCATCCTGTCCCCTGTCCCTTGGGAGAAGAGCCCAGCTCCCTCCTCTCCACAACCTCCTTTCAGGTAGCTGGAGAGAGCAATGAGGAAGGACTACGGTTGACAAAGGGATTGCATTTGCCCCAGTGGTGCCTACACGGGCACAGCAGGTCAGGGATACAATTGCTGTGGTTCTGTCTGCCCTTGGATGGAGGCAGACTGGGTGTGGGTTGTTGCTGCAGCAGAACGGTGGACAAGGATTTCACAGAAGCATAGGATTATTAAGGTTAGAAAAGACCTCTAAGACCAGTCCAACCATCAGCCTAACCCCACTGTGCCTGCTAAACCATATCCCAAAGTGCCACATCTACGTACTTTTTGAATCTCTCCAGGGATGGAGACTCCACCACCGCCTTGGGCTGCCTCTGCCAGTTCTTCACCTCTCTTGCAGTAAAGAATTTTTTCTAATATCCAATCTAGAATCATAGACTCATAGAACAACCAGGTTGGAAGAGACCCATCGGATCATTGAGTCCAACCATTCCTATCAAACACTAAACCATGTCCCTCAGGATCTCATCCACCCGTCCCTTAAACACCTCCGGGGAAGGTGACTCAACCACCTCCCTGGGCAGCCTATTCCAATGCCCAATGACCCTTTCTGTGAAAAACTTCCTCGTAATCTCCAGTCTAAATCTCCCCTGGCAGAGCTTGAGGCCATTCCCTCTTGTCCTGTCCCCTGTCACTTGGGAGAAGAGCCCAGCTCCCTCCTCTCTACAACCTCCCTTCAGGTAGTTGTAGAGAGTACTGAGGTCTCCTCTCAGCCTCCTCTTCTCTAGGCTAAACACCCCCAGCTCTCTCAGCTGTTCCTCATAAGGCCTGTTCTCCAGACCCTTCACCAGCTTTGTTGCTCTTCTCTGGACTCACTCCAGAGCCTCTAAACCTACCTTGATGCGTTATGAGGCCATTTCCCCTCGTTACCACTTGTTACTTGGAAGAAAAGACCTGCACCCACCTCACTGCAACCTCCTTTAAGATAGATGTAGAGAGCAATAAAGTTTCCCTTCTGCCTTTTCTTCTCCACATTCTACAACCCCAGTTCCCTCAGCCAGTCCTCATAACACTTGTTCTCCAGACCCTTCACCAGCCTCATTGCTCTTCTCTGGACTCGCTCCCTTCTGATCCTTGCTGAGGTGATGGTTAGAGCACAATCCTGCTTGCTGCGAGGGACTGAACGTTCAGCAGGAGGCTTGCCTTTTGCCTTCCCATCTCATTTTTTTCCCCTTCTTTTCCCCCCACAGCTCTCTTCCGCCCTGCTGTTCGACGCCGTCTATGCTGTGGTGAGCGCCGTGCAGGAGCTGAACCGGAGCCAGGAGATTGGTGTGAAGCCCCTCTCCTGCGG
Source organism: Coccyzus lansbergi (assembly GCA_033558105.1). Classification (NCBI taxonomy): domain Eukaryota; kingdom Metazoa; phylum Chordata; class Aves; order Cuculiformes; family Coccyzidae; genus Coccyzus; species Coccyzus lansbergi. Next base: position 790,470 of record JAUMJK010000750.1, on the reverse strand, counting down.
CTCTGCCCAGATCTGGCAGCACGGCACCAGCCTGATGAACTACCTGAGAATGGTGAGGAGGGACTGAAGTTTGCTGGGGTGTTAGGAACCAGAGCTCCTCGCTGCTGGAAGCCAAAGGCGTGTACGTACATGCTGGTGCTGGCACAGCCTTCAAGCACAGTGTCGCTTTGTTTGAAGGTAGCACTGGGAATGAAAAAGAGAGGAGATCTGAGGGCTGGTTTGTCACTGGCCTTGAAATGACATGAAACTCCTCGTTTTCCAGGCTTTGCTGCAGTAAAATTGAAATTCAGTGAGTTCTTTTTTAGAGTATGAATGTTTCTAAGTGATTTCGGTTCTGTTTTGAGCGAACTCGAGTCGATATAAGGTCATGCAGTACAATTGCTTAGAGCTCAGTGGCAAAAGGTGGGTTTCCCTATGAAGGGATTTGGGTTCCTTTGAACCCAGAAGTGTGGTTGTTGGAACCGCCCGAGCCTGGCACGAGAACAGACCCTGAAATTTCAGCCTTGTGGAGCACTTGGAGTTTTTCGATGTGATTCCTGAGAGCTGAGCTTGACCATGCAGAAGGAGCATCTATTCTGAGTCGGTTTGGGGTGCAATTGAAATGTCATGAGATATTTTTTTCCCCAAAAAGAAGCATCAGTTGAACGTGAACCTTGTGCTGCTTTAGTCCATGTGAACCCTGCTTTAAATTTCACTTTTGGAAAGAACCAAACTCTTCATGTTCCCTTGGCTCTGCTTCTAGGAGGTGCAGTAACTTGCTCTTGTTGCTCAAGAGGTGCTCCAGCAGCAAGTGAGCAGTTGTTTAATTTGCACTGGGAGTCTGGGCGCTCGTCCTGGCTTTGCTGCAGCACGTTCTTGTGTTAAACACCAGCCCCATGCCGTGAAACAGCAAGAAATGGTTTGTGGAGGGATTCCCAGCTCGTGGTTCGGTGTGACAGAGCAAAGAGACTGTGCCTGAGTTACCTTACGGATGGAGGGAGGCAGCGAGGAGCTGCAGAGGAGGCTCTACCAAACCAGCTGGTGCAAAGAAACGGGGAGAGCATCTCATGCTGCTGCTTTTCCTGCTCCCCTCCATGCCACCCTAGCCAGAAAAGCAATTAGGATTGAACCGCGAGGCTTGTCTTGCTGTTGGTGCTGTGGGAGGGTTGGATGGCTGAGTGGTCACCACCCCTGGCTCTGCTGTGAGCCGCCTCGATGGGCGCTGTAACTCATTCTCTCTTGGACAGGTAGAATTGGAAGGTCTCACCGGCCACATCGAATTCAACAGCAAAGGTCAGCGATCCAACTACGCCTTGAAAATCCTGCAGCACACACGCAGCGGCTTCCGACAGGTACGAGCGAGCACGCTGCCCCAGGGATGGTGCCCGGGGATGGTCTGGTTGCTGCTGTGGGATCCAAGGGGGTTGCCGAGCCCTCCCTCCCTTTGCAAGATGAGGTGTTCAGCAAGTGACAAGCATGGCGTGACTGTCACGGCAGCTCTTGGTGGACCAGGGTTGGCAAACAGACCGTGTTTTACTTCATTAAGAATGTGTCTAGAGATAATTTAGATTTGTCTGAATGTATCAGGCCCCTGAGGTGGTGATGTTAGAGCCAATATCTGTGCTGTCACAGTAACCCTCCTGTGCAGGAGATAATGCAGGACACACAGTGTGTGCTGGATGTGAACTCACGCTCAGGACACTCCTGTTCTTAAGCTTGTGGAGGCAAGAACATAGAGTGGTTTGTGTTCGGAGGGACCTTAAAGCCCATCCAGTCCCACCCCTGCCATGGGCAGGGACACCTCCTACTGGATCAGGGGCTCCAAGCCCCATCCAACCTGGCCTGGAACCCCTCTAGGGATGGGGCATCCACCCCTGCTCTGGGCAACCTGGGCCAGGGCCTCCCCACCGTCATCGTGAAGAATTTCTTCCGAACTTGTAACCTAAATCTTCCCCCTTCCCATTTAAAGCCATTCCCCCTCATCCTGTCACTCCAGACCCTTGTGAAAAGTCCCTCCCCAGCTTTCCTGGAGCCCCTTTCAGTGCTGAAAGCTGCTCTAAGGTCTCTCCAGAGCTTTCTCTTCTCCAGGCTGAACACCCCCAACTCTCTCAGCCTCAGATTCTCTCAGACACATCTACTCAAAATTATTTGGCTTGAGAAAACATGGGAGTTTCCCATTAAATGGGCAAAGAGCGTTCCAAGAACCTTTCCAAACAACTGCTTCTGGAGGGGAAAGCAAAGGAAGAAATCCCACCTTAGGATCTGCCCCATCTCTCCCCAGCGTGGCGTGTGGGAGGAACTACAACATCATTTACTTCTCAGTTTACGGTATGTGATGCTCTTAAATGTGTTTCATAGAATCATAGAATCACCAGGTTGGAAGAGACCCACCGGATCATCGAGTCCAACCATTCCTATCAAACACTGAACCATGTCCCTCAGCACCTTGTCTACCTGTGCCTTAAACACCTCGAGGGAGGTGTTCAGACTCTTATTTGGGTTTTTGTCTCAGTGGTTGCAGCTTCCTCACAGCATTGGTCCTTGTCTTGCTTGTTACCCTGTTTCTCCCCACGGGGTATTTTCTGCTTCAGCTAAAGTTAAGAATAAACAGGCAGAGCCACAGATATCAGAGATTATGTGACACAGACTCAAGGAATTCGGGGTTTACTCGGAAATCCAAACATCCTTCAGGGGAAAAAAAAAGTGGAAATCCCCCAAAAATGGCTTTTTATCTGTCTTATTTCCCTGCTGACAGCTCCACACCTGCCCTTTTCTCTGAGATTGCTCCTTCTCCCAGACGCTGGCAGAGAACAAAAGCTATTGTATCCCAACCCTTGCAGAGAGAGGTTTTTGGCATTAGGAAATCTCTCCTGGTCTGGCAGCAGTGAATTTTAGCCTTGGCAAGGATGTTGCCTGCCAGTTCTTACCTGTCAAGCGACAGCTCGGCTTTGATGCTGCCTTTAGCTGAGTGAGGGGACGATCAGGATGGCATTTTCCCCACGGTAGGATCTCTCATAGCACCGGTGCCCGTTTAATCATCTCCCAAACCCATCAGGCTGTGAGCAAAAGTGACAGGTCCCAGCCCATCCGCATTAATAAGAGCCTGCATTGGGCTGGAGCAAACGTTGCGAATCTCACAACAACAGCTACGTGTTTGATGTGTTCAGACGTGGCAGGGAGTTCGCTTTCGATGCACAGGTCCTTTTGGAGCAGGGATTCTCCCAGAGCTCCACAGAGAGCTGTGACTGTAGCCTCGTCTGCCCAGAGACAAAAGACTCGGCTTTTCTCCCCAAACCTGGTCTGACAAGGGAAAACAGTTGTGTTTTTTTTATTGTTTACCTGTTGCGTGCTGCAGATGGGTAAATAAAGAGCTTCGAGTTTCAGTGGTAGCCAGGGAAGCTGCGCTGGGACTAAGCTTTTCCAGTTCCCCATCAGGCAGTGATGGTGATAAATCACTTCCAGCCACAGTAACAAGATGCTGGAAGGACAGGGCAGTCCCTGCCTGCTGAGAGCCTGGGGTAGCCGCAAGCTCTCTCAGAATCCCGCCAGGGAGGAGTTAGTCTCTGTAAAGCTGCTCCTTATGCCTGCAGAAGCCTTTCTACTGTTTGCTTTCCCTTTCTCAGGGGTCTTGCCTGACTGATAATGCCCAGAGCTGAGTTAGATCCTCACTGCAAGAGTGATGTGTCCAGCTGGGAAGAGCATCCCAGACCGAGCTGTGAGATCTGGGTCTTCCCTGTCCCTCTCGCTCACTGCAAAGGGAAGACAAAGGGAAGACACATCTCTGCTGTGCTAGAGATGGTTATTTTCTTCTCACTGACACAGCTTCTTGTAATAGAAATAATTAGAACTCATTTAATTAAAGCCACCGTGAGGGGATGGGGTAAGGAACAGACATTGACATCCTGGAGACAAGCTTGTTCCCGTGGGTCACATTAACTGATTTGCTCGGGCTCTTGTTTGAAACACTTCTGTTCCCTCCTTATTTTTAATCAAGCTCACGCTCTCTGCCCATTTCTCTCCTCCTCTCTTCCCCCTCTTTCTCGCCTTCCATCCATCAAAGCCACTGGGACTTCCAGCTCATCAGCTTTGATAGAGGATTCACCAGATTTTGAAGATGATCCAGCCAGCAAACAAACCAGAGACACTCAGATTTTGTAATTTGCTGTTTCTTTTGGCCAAGGAGAGAACAGGGCTTTTTGACATCCAATTTTTAATACATTTATGTAACGCACCAAACATGTCTTTTCCTAATTTAGCTTAACTAGTGGAAATTTTTCCCCAGCCGGATGAGAGCTGCTCTCTGCTCATGGGATGCGCAGTAAAGCACAGACTCATTAATGTGTTGGTGATCCATAGATCTGACAGGGACTGAGTTTGTAAATGTCACCTTTTTATTTTTTCCCTTTCTTTGCCCTGTTAAGAAATATTGCAGCACACCCCTCCGCTTCCAGCACAGTGATTTGCAGTAAACCAAGAGCTGAGGTTTGGCAGCTTAACAGGAGGAGGGAGTGAAGGGGCTGTGATTGATGCGGCCCCAAGGGAATGCAAGTGTGCAGAGAGGCAGGAGAAGGCACTATGAGACCTGTGGTGGGTTCCATGTCCTCAGCGCTGCCTGTGACCCCTTGTCCAGTCCTACATGTGACCAGTTCTGAGCCCCTCAGCACAAGAAGGATGTTGAGGCTCTGGAGCAAGTCCAGAGAAGAGCCAAGAAGCTGGTGAAGGGGCTGGAGAACAGACCTTATGAGGAGTGGCTGAGAGAGCTGGGGGTGTTTATCCTGGAGAAGAGGAGGCTGAGAGAAGACCTCATTACTCTCTACAACTACCTGAAGGGAGGTTGTGGAGAGGAGGGAGCTGGGCTCTTCTCCCAAGGGACAGGGGGCAGGACAAGAGGGAATGGCCTCAAGCTCCACCAGGGGAGATTTAGGCTAGAGATTAGGAGGAAGTTTTTCACAGAAAGGGTCATTGGGCATTGGAATAGGCTGCCCAGGGAATAGGCTTCCCTGGAGGTGTTTAAGGGACGGGTGGATGAGGTCTTGAGGGACTTGGTTTAGTGTTAGATAGGAATGGTTGGACTAGAAGATCCGATGGGTCCCTTCCAACCTGGTTGTTCTATGATTCTATGAAATTAGTCACCATGAAACTCAAGGCTCTGCTGCTGTCCTGAGACAGAGCAGTGGGAGTGATGGGGGTGTCTTAGTTGCTGTGTTGATGAGATACAGATGAGTTACCAGCTGATAATTCTGAGACCCTCCGTGATCCCTGACGTTTCAAACCTTTTTAGCTTAGAATCAGCTAATGAGCCACAATGGGACTTGTTCTGCTTTAGCTGTTACCCCCAGCAAGAGTTCAGGGGCTGATCCTGTTGAGAGTAGAGTACCTCTCGCCCTCCAGGACCTGGTGAATTTGGTGCTGGCCACAATGTGCCCAGGTGGCCAAGAGAAGGCCAGTGGCATCCTGGCTTTGATTAGAAACAGTGTGACCAGCAGGTCCAGGGAGGTTCTTCTCCCTCTGGGCTCAGTACTGGTGAGACTGCTCCTTGAATCCTGTGTTCAGTTGTGGGCCCCTCACTACAAGAAGGATGTTGAGGCTCTGGAGCAAGTCCAGAGAAGAGCAACAAAGCTGGTGAAGGGGCTGGAGAACAGGCCTTATGAGGAATGGCTGAGAGAGCTGGGGGTGTTTATCCTGGAGAAGAGGAGGCTGAGGGGAGACCTCATTGCTCTCTCCAACTATCTGAAAGGAGGTTGTGGAGAGGAGGGAGCTGGGCTCTTCTCCCAAGTGACAGGGGACAGGACGAGAGGGAATGGCCTCAAGCTCCGCCAGGGGGGTTTTAGGCTGGACATTAGGAAAAACTTTTTCACAGAAAGGGTCACTGGGCAGTGGCAGAGGCTGCCCAGGGAGGGGTTTGAGTGACTTTCCCTGAGGTGTTTAAGGGATGAGTGGATGAGGTGCTGAGGGACATGATTTAGTGATTGATAGGAATGGTTGAACTCGATGATCTGATGGGTGTTTTCCAACCTGGTGATTCTGTGATTCTATGATTCTCTTGCAAAAGTGTTGAGCTCCAACATGCAACCAGGTGGTTGTGTTGCCCTCACTGCTCCTCTGGGGATGTTCTGCCATCACTTCAGCTCCCTCGATCATTAGAAACCCTTTTCTAATTTTCAGCCTGTTTATTTCTGGCTGGTTTACATCTATTTATTTTTGTGCCAACGCTATCATTTTAGCTTCAAAAGCTGTGCTACCTCTTTGCTATGGACCTCCTCCACCTGGTGTATTTATACAGACCAATCATATCCGACACTAAAAACTCCCAAGTCCTAAAAAACTCTTAAGTCTTAGTTCAGAGCCTTAACAACAGGATCCTCCCCTTCGTGTCCAAGTAGAGTGTTTGATTGTTTTCCATCACGTTTGCAGATGAATATGTTTTCTGCCTTTTTCCAAGGTGCTTTATATGTAGATAGAAATGATTAAAATCACCTTGACATCCATCTTGCAAGAGAGGGAGAGATGCGATGTTCCCAGACGTCTTCTGACACAGTGAACAGTGTGAGGAGTTGATTAGGGGCTTGATCACCCTGGAACCTCGAACCAGGCAGGGTGGGGTGGAAACACCCCAGCACAAGGGAGGGTTTGGCTTTGATGCTGCGTTAAAAGCAAGGTCAACCCCACTGCGCTGTCAGAGGAGGAGGCAGACAATTAGTCTCAGCATGCCAGCAGGGGAGGGACGAGTTTGAGAACAGTGAGGGCTGTTAAAATTAAAGTTAATCTGTCACTAATCTCTGGTTGTGAGATCTGGGAGAGGAGGAAAAAAAAATGTGGCGATGCTTATGACTGATGGCTCACTCCGAGAGGGCGATTGCTGCAGAGGGGCTGTTGTTCAGCGATCGCAGCAAGAGGCAGTGAGGAATTTACTCTCTACAACTACCTGAAAGGAGGTTGTAGAGAGGAGGGAGCTGGGCTCTTCTCCCAAGTGACAGGGGACAGGACAAGAGGGAATGGCCTCAAGCTCCACCAGGGGAGATTTAGGCTGGAGATTAGGAGGAAGTTTTTCACAGAAAGGGTCATTGGGCATTGGAACAGGCTGCCCAGGGAGGTGGTTGCTTCACCTTCCCTGGAAGTGTTTAAGGCACAGGTGGATGAGGTCTTGAGGGACTTGGTTTAGTGTTTGATAGGAATGTTTGGACTAGAAGATCCGATGGGTCTCTTCCAACCTGGTTGTTCTATGATTCTATGAATACAGCCGGGATAAATCCATCCCATCACACTCCCCCAGACCCTCTGCAGGCCAGTTAAACCTCTGCCTCAAGGGTTCATCCCTGCCTATGAAATATATGGTAAATCTTCCAGTTTGGGACTTGTGTTCCCAGAGATGAGTCCTGCGCTGCAGCATCAGTGTTTGTGTTTGATAGGAAGGATTGGTCAGTGTTTGATAGGAATGGTTGGACTCAATGATCCGGTGGGTCTCTTCTAACCTGGTGATTCTATGATTCTATGATCACTGTGATGCTACAAGCTTGACAGTGGTTAAGCCACAAGAAGCTGTCAGGGGGACAGGGTGGCCAAGATCTGCTCCCAGTCTGCTCCAACACTGTGCTTCCATCTCCCTCTTTGTCAGGTGAGAGTAATAACCCCCTGTGCCTCTTCTGCTGGTGGGCACCCTCCAAGAGTTAATGCTTCCAATATGTTCAGAGGTTATTGCCATGCCAGGTGCTTTTAGCAGAGCATTGTTTCTGCTGGAGAAGGGCCTGGGCTGGCAGCTCCAGGGAATGATCTCTGTCATGTTATCCACAGAGTAAACACCCACTCAGGGATTCAGCTGGCTCTGCCTCCAATTCTGCATCCTGGTACCTCAACTCCAGCCTTGAATCCTGGGTTCAGATCTGGCCCCTCACCTCAAGAAGGATGTTGAGGCTCTGGAGCGAGTCCAGAGAAGAGCAATGAAGCTGGGGAAGGGGCTGGAGAACAAGAGGAGTGGCTGAGAGAGCTGGGGGTGTTTAGCCTGGAGAAGAGGAGGCTGAGGGGAGACCTCATTGCTCTCTGCAACTACCTGAGAGGAGGTTGTGGAGAGGAGGGAGCTGGGCTCTTCTCCCAAGTGACAGGGGACAGGACAAGAGGGAATGACCTCAAGCTCCTCAAGGTTGGACTCGATGATCCAGTGGGTCTCTTCCAACCTGGTGATTCCATGAAGGAGAGCAAGCACGCATTCGACTGCCTTTTGCTTTGCCTGCCTGCTTGCCTTCTGCAGAGCCATTGAGTAGAAACTGTCCTGGTTGCACTTCCCGCTGCTCCTCGTGCTTAGTGATGAGGAGGCTGGATTTGGGATTCCTCCCAGGTGGATGCTTTCATAACAGTTTGTGAATCACCTGGGCTGGATTTGCACCGACAGTCGGGAGAAGAAAGGACGTGGCCCTTTCCTTCATGTCCAGAGCGATTCAGCCTGCAGCAGTTTCAGGTTATGTTTGGCTCAGATGCACGAACTGGGAAGTGACTCTGAAATCCTTGAACCATCAGTCACGCCAGAGGCAAAGCAGTGCCAAGAAAAGCAACTGAGTGCATGGAGTAAATCCTGGGGCGGTGTAAATCAGCGTGCTTCCCATTCATTTCTGTGGCAGTGCAGTCGCCTGGCCCGTAGCTCCGCGTCGCCTTCCACCCACCTCTTTGAACATAATAAGATTACTCTTTGGCGGAAGAGAAATCAATTTGTTTCCTACCACCCTGACAACTGTGGCACAGCGAAAGGAGAACCTGCCTTAGACTTACAGTGCCTGAGATGGATCGTGTCAGCACGAGGGAACTGAGAACAGATTTGATCTGGCACCATGGCTGTGGAGTGGTGAAGACACCCCTGCATGCTGGAGCCAACCTCTACCTCTTGTTGCCCAGAGAAATCGAGGTTGCCCCATCCCTGGAGGGTTCCAGGCCAGGTTGGATGGGGCTTTGAGCACTCTGATCCAGTGGGAGGTGTCCCTGCCCATGGCAGGGGTGGAACTGGATGGGCTTAAGGTTTCTTCCACATCCCAAACCATTCTATGACTCTTAGGGTCACAGCAGTGCTCCCTTCTGTGGCATCAGAGGATTTTGGCTATGGCCAGCGATCCAGCATGCAGAGAGTTGGGATCTGATGGGAGCAGACAGGTTGTACAGGAGAAAAAGGAAAGAGAAGGGGGTCTCGGAAGGAGCTGGCCTCTCTGGTCCATCCATGAGAAAAATCACAGACTCTTTTAGGAAGCATAAGAAAGTAAAAACCTAATTTGCATGCTCTGAACAAGCTGCTGGAGGTGCTGATCTCTCTGCCCAGTGCTCTGAGGGAGGGAGATTAGGCTCTTGAAGTTAAAATTAGATTTTGTTGAATATTCCTCCCCCTGGCTGAAGGCAGTGGCTGGTTGCCTTGCGTCACAGCTGAGTCACGATGTCCTCCCAAGTGCTAGGAGAGACTTGTCCCCACCACCGGTGATGGGAATTAGGATTGCAGCAGTGACACTGATGCTTGGATGGGTGAATTAGGCTGTCCATGGAGCTCTTGGCTGTGATGATCCTGAATCAAAGGGTTTGGAGGTGCTTAATCACAGTGGTTGGCATCCTTTATAACTGATGGAGGATATGAGTCACGGTGCAGCACCACTGAGAATGTAGTTTCATGTTACCACCTGCTGCCAAGGTGGAGCTGCTGGTCAGGGCTGGAAAGCGTCTGCCCATGTCCGTGTTCCTGCTCCAGTGATTGCAAGAGAAGATGTGATGCTCCCTGTGAAGTGGCTTTTCCCTCTGAGGGACTCTTTCTGCTGAAAACCATTCAGTCTCATCCCATCCCTGCCCTCTCTGATCAAGAATCCCTCCCCAGTTTTTCTGGAGCCCCTTTTAGTACTGGAAACTGCTCTACAGTCTCTCTGGAATCTTCTCCAAGCTGAACAAGCCAAACTCTCACAACCTGGCCTTGTATGGGAGGTGCTCCAGCCCCTGGATCATCTTCGTGAAGCACTTCGGTGACCTGTCCCGTTTAAGAGTTGATCTTCAGAGAGCTGAGGAGGTGTAAGGGTCTGTCAAAATCCACCAATTTGAGAGCAACAATCAAGTCTTCAGCCTGTGTGATGGGGACAGGATGAGAGGGAATGACCTCAAGCTCCACCAGGGGAGGTTCAGGCTGAACATTAGGAAAAACTTTTTCACGGAAAGGGTCATTGGGCACTAGGAGAGGCTGCCCAGGGAGGGGGTTGAGTCACCTTCCCTGGAAGTGTTTAAGGGACGGGTGGACGAGGTGCTGAGGGACATGGTTTAGTGCTTGATGGGAATGGTTGGACTCAATGATCTGATGGGTCTTTTCTAACCTGGTGATTCTGTGATTCTATGACCTAGCTGCCACGTCTTTAGTGTGAGGGATGGCAGTGGCTCCCAACCACACCATGCTAGGTGGGACAAGCTTGCAGATTTCTCTACGTGGGGGTTGCTTGGTTAGCTGGACCTGTCTTGGTGGCATCTGGGGACAAAGCAGAACGTTTCTTGACCATCACAAGCACTGGGTACCTGTGCATGGCCCAGATCCTTCCTGGTACAGGTCTGCAGGGAAGGGCAGCCCCCCTCATGAGCAGGGACAGGTTTTTGGTGCTGTGGTGTAGGTGTGTATGTGCTGGAGCCATGCACCAGCAGGTTTATCTCTTGGCCATCCCCGTGTGGGAGTGCATTGTAAAGGCAATGGAGTGTTCATACACACCTCTTCTTGGGCATTGGAACAGGCTGCCCAGGGAGGTGGTTGAGTCACTCTCCCTGGAGGGGCTTAAGGGACAGGTGGATGAGGTGCTGAGGGACATGGTTTAGTGTTTGATAGGAATGGTTGGACTCCATGATCCAGTGGGTCTCTTCCAACCTGGTGATTCTATGATTCTATGATTCCAGGGCCAGCTCGATGGGCGTCAGACTCTGGAGCCATATGGTGGATGCGTACGGTAATTTGCCCTGTATATCCCCTTACTATACCATTTATCTCTCCAGATCGGCCACTGGCACGTTTCGGAAGGACTCAGCATGGACAACAGGATCTTCTCCTCCAACATATCAGACAGTCTGTTCAACACCACGCTCATTGTCACCACCATCCTGGTAAGTGAGGGGGTCACCTACAGTTCCCATTAGCTCTTCGCCACTCCAACACTTAGGGGTGTCAATCAGCTCGGATACAATTTCCTCTTCCTACCCCCCTCGGCCCCCAGCATGCAGCATCGCACACTGATTTCATAAAGAACAGACGACCGAGTCGCTAATTACAGCACTGAGGACAATTCATGACAGTGTAATTAAACTCAAGTTGATGTTTCATATGGAAATGATATTTGATGAGATCAGAAGCAGCTGGGGAGAGGGCTGGGATGGGGATAAGTTGCCATTTTGCATTCAACTCTGAATGATGTTCTTGTTTTGTGTACAGCTGGTAAGTTGGAAGGGGCAGTTGTCCCTTCTACCCATGAAATTACTGAAATTGGCCAAGATGGTTACAACTTTTATGAACCAAGACTTCACCTCTACATGCACCACTGTCTTTACATAGGAAATTCCCCTTCCAGATGCTGCCTGTCCCATGACTTTTTGCAGTATCTCTGCTCCTTCCTTAAAGAAACTCAAAATCCTGAATAACTCTGGGCTCTGTCACCTCATGTCCCACAAAGTCTGTTGAAAAGGGGGACAAACTGGACGAGCGTCTCTGTGCCAAGAGAGGCTGGGTTCTGTATGTCTTGCTGTAACTCAGAGCAGTCACTGGGCTGCACAGGCATATGGAGTTGGAAACACCCCTCAGAGCGTGATACCATAGCTCGGCTTCATTTCCTAAACTGGGATTTACCTGCTACACCTCATACAATCATTAAGATTGGAAAAGAGCTCTGAGCTCATCCAGCCCAACCACCAGCATGACCCCCCTGTGCCTGCTAAAACATGTCCCAAAGTGTCACAGACACACACATTCTTTGAACCTCTCCAGGGGTATTGACTCTACCACTGCCCTGGGAAGCCTCTTCCAGTGCTTCACCACTTTTTCAATAAAGATTTTTTTCCTAATATCGAATCTGAACCTCCTGTGGTGCAACTTGAGGCTGTCCCTGGCAGAGCAGAGGCAGATAAATAGCAGTGTAGACACAGCTCTGCTGGCTTTAGAATCAATTCCAGAATCATAGAACAAGCAGGTTGGAAGAGACCTACCGGATCATCGAGTCCAACCATTCCCATCAATCACTAACCCATGTCCCTCAGCACCTCATCCACCCATCCCTTAAACCCCTCCAGGGAAGGTGACTCAACCAGCTCCCTGCACAGCCTGTTCCAGCGACCAATGACCCTTTCCATGAAAATTTTTTTCCTAATCTCCCCTGGTGGAGCTTGAGGCCATTCCCTCTTGTCCTGTCCCCTGTCGCTAGGGAGAAGAGCCCAGCTCCCTCCTCTCCACAACCTTCTTTACATCACTTGGGGTTTGCAAGTGGTCAAATCAGCTTTCCATTTCTCTTATATCCTGGTTGAGAGGGATGTATTGACGTGGGAGGTTGGCTCATCAGAGCCTCTGCCATTCCGATGCTGCCCCCTGCCCTCCCTGCCCCGTGCCCTGCGCCGTGCTGGGATGCCTCGGTTAAGATGGGAATGACAGCTGCCCAGTTTCAATGCAGGAAAACCCTTACTTAATGCTGAAGTGGAACCATCAGGAGCTGGAAGGCAACGACCGCTACGAGGGCTTCTGCGTGGATATGCTGAAGGAGCTGGCAGAGATCCTGCGTTTCAACTATAAGATCCACCTCGTTGGCGATGGTGTGTATGGAGTCCCTGAGGCAAACGGCACGTGGACAGGGATGGTCGGGGAGCTGATTGCTCGGGTAAGTGAATTAGCTGCTCTTTTTAACTGTGCTCTGGTGGGACTTGGCAATGAAAAGCCCTGGTGCTTTGTGAAGTGCTCCAGGATTATAAGGATGGATGAGGTTTTTAGGCCATTTGTGAGACTTTGACCAAAGCATCTCTATTTAATGTGTTCTCCCAACGGCAAATGCATTTTTTTGTGTCAATGTGACAGTGCACAAAGTAGTTAGCATGAGAGTCGGAGCCTCTAAGTGGTCTCAGGGATGTTTGCTTTGTTGGAAGAGAGCCCTGGACTCCAGAGTCCGTGAGGAAGATCTTGATGAAGAATGGATTATTTTTTTCCCATTGGAAAAATGAATGAGAAATTGAAACAGAAAAATAAACAGGCTCTGGCAGGAGCCAGTAGGAGTTGATCTCACAAACCCACAGTGTTTGGGAGGGAAGAAAGGAAGGATCACATTTCTACTTAGAAAAGTTTTGGCAGGGTCTTTCCAACTACTTGACTCAGAATTATTTCTGAAGAGGAGCAGCTTTTGTTTGCTTGAAGTGTGTGGATCAAGAACTTTGCATGGCACCGCTTCAGGGTGTTGCTGCACAGCAACAAGACTGGAAGCCAAATGCTTGTGGAGTGGAAATTATAGAATCATAGAATAGTTTGGGTTGGAAGAGACCTTAAAGCCCATCCAGCTCCACCCCTGCCATGGGCAGGGACACCTCCCACGGGATCTGGGGCTCCAAGCCCCATCCAACCTGGCCTTGAACCCCTCCAGGGATGGGGCAGCCACCACTGCTCTGGGCAACCTGGGCCAGGGCCTCCCCACCCTCACAGGAAAAGCTCTGAGGTCTCCCTGGAGCCTTCTTTTCTCCAGGCTGAACAACCCTTACTCTCTCAGCCTGTCCTCATACAGGAGGTGCTCCAGCCCTTGGATCATCTTCGTGGCCTCTTCTGTTCTCGCTGCAAGTGATCCATGTCTTTCCTGTGCTGAGGACTCCAGAAGGGAATACAGGGCTCCAGGTGATGTCTCATGAGTGGAGCAGAGGAACAGAATCATAGAATCATAGAACAACCGGGTTGGAAGAAGAGGAGGCTGAGAGGAGACCTCATTACTCTCTACAACTACCTGAAGGGAGGTTGTAGAGAGGAGGGAGCTGGGCTCTTCTCCCAAGTGACAGGGGACAGGACAAGAGGGAATGGCCTCAAGCTCCACCAGGGGAGATTTAGGCTGGAGATTAGAAGGAAGTTTTTCACAGAAAGGATCATTGGGCATTGGAATAGGCTGCCCAGGGAGGTGGTTGATTCACCTTCCCTGGAGGTGTTTAAGGCACGGGTGGATGAGGTGTTGAGGGACTTGGTTTAGTGTTTGATAGGAATGGTTGGACTAGAAGATCCGATGGGTCCCTTCCAACCTGGTTGTTCTATGATTCTATGATTCTATGCTATGGACTGGAGGTCCCTCCTGAGCTAGTGTCCTGTCTCCTGGGTCTGTCCTGTCCTCTGTCCTGTCGCCTTTCCCCAGCAGAGCGAGAACTCTTGATGCCAGCTGAGATCACACCTCCCTCTGCTTCTTCTAAAGAGCTTTCTCTATGGTTGTTTGCAAATGCTCTGGGCTATTGGCATAGTTTTTATCCATCTCTCTCTGTACATACACATGCACACACACACACACACAATTACAGTTCCACAGCATTCCTTTTGGGAGGCAAGAAGGAAGGTGCAGAGAGCAGCGTGTGATCTACACAAACAAAGGAAGAGAACAGCTATCAGATTTTTAGCCTACTAACCCTGGCAGTGCCTCTCCATTAAATAGGAGCTTCGGGAAGGTTGTTTCTCTGCAGTGATGTGTTTTAACTTCATCTGCATATAGAAATCATTTGTTTCTTTGGCAGCTCAAGCCCTATTTAGGAGGATTTTTATTCTACTTCAGCAGGGCAGTGCTGGCAAAGCCTGTGTGAGGCTGAATCAAAAACTGGAGAAGTGAGAGAGCTTTATCTGTTCTGTTCTTTCTAGCCCTGTTAGAATCTTCTAATGGTTTTAGCAAGTTTTTGATCAATCCCTGGAACTGGCGCTTTGGGTCAGGTCAGTCAGGGTAGATCTGTCTGGGTGCTAGCTGTGGTGTTTATTCAGGGCTACTTGGGATGTTGCTTTCATCATAGAATCACCAGGTTGGAAAAGACCCACTGGATCGAGTCCAACCATTCTCATCAATCACTAACCCATGTCCCTCAGCACCTCGTCCACCCGTCCCTTAAACACCTCCAGGGAAGGTGACTCAACCCCCTCCCTGGGCAGCCTCTGCCAGTGCCCAATGACCCTTTCCATGAAAAACTTTTTCCTAATGTGCAGCCTAAACCTCATCCACAGCATTCCCTTTCCTTCCTCGACAATTAGCCCCAGGGGGGTTCATCCATGGTGCAGCCCCTTGTCCATCACCAGTCCCACTTCAGGATCTCTCAAAGTGCAAGAGGTAGCAGATCGCGAGTGGATTCATCCTTGGTGCAGCTTTTTGTCCATCACCAATCCCACTTGAGGACTACTCGAAGCACAAGAGCCAGCAGATCCCAACAGGATTAATCAAAGCTTTCAGCCCCTTTTTTTATCTCCTGTTCCACTTCAGGACTGTGTGAAGCAGAAGAGCCAGCAGATCCTGTGCTGGGCACATGTTCCTCTTTCAGTCGAGTTATCCTTTGGGTGCTTTTCTTCATACAGCCAGAAAGAGCATTAATTGGAACACAAACCCATCACATGAGTCGAACTTCCCCAAACCTACCCAAAATCAAAGCTCTGTACTCATCTCTCCATCGCCTGGAGAAGAGGAGGCTGAGGGGAGACCTCATTGCTCTCTATAAGTACCTGAGGGGAGGTTGTGGAGAGGAGGGAACTGGACTCTTCTCCCAAGGGACAGGGGACAGGACAAGAGGGAATGGCCTCAAGCTCCACCAGGGGAGATTTAGGGTAGACATTAGGAGGAAGTTTTTCACATAGAGGGTCATTGGGCATTGGAACAGGCTGCCCAGGGAGGGGGTTGTGTCACCTTCCCTGGAGGTGTTTAAGGCACGAGTGGATGAGGTGCTGAGGGACATGATTTGATAGGAATGGTTGGACTCGATGGTCCGATGGGTCTCTTCCAACCTGGTTGTTCTATGATTCTATGATTTAGAGCTTTATTATTGAAGAAAAGGGATTCCTTCTTGATCCTGCTCAGTAGTCACACTGTGAGATTTTCCTCTCGTGCACTTAGTGTGCGGGACCAGAAGGTCCGAAACTCATCCAATCCATGCAACAATTTTCCAGCATGTTTTTTGTCTCCAATTCCCCTGTGGCGCTGAATCCTGAATCCCCTCAGAGCAACTATAGGCTGTACGGGAGAAGTGTTGTGTTTTATTGCTTCTAAATTAACCGGCTATTGATTTATTCTTAAGCGCTGAGAATTCTATTACAGCTAATTGTGCCTCGTGATATGACTGAGAAGGATGCTGTATAAACATAAATGTGTTGTTGACCCAAATTCATCAGTACGTATCTTATCGACTAATTGCTGAGGGAGAGGGGGCCCTGGGTGGCTTGGGGGATTAGTGGCAGAGCAGCAGAGACCCCTGTGTCTGGGTTGTCGTCTTCTCACAAGAAACCCATGAGTTTTATGAGCAGCCGAGGGAGATTTGGCTTGGGAGGAACCACTTGGAAGCACTCGAGCTCGTTCTGTAACGAAAGATGTTACAAACTCAGAACGCACCGAGCTAATTGGTCCCTCTGTGCACACAGGGCAGGGAGGCTGAACCCCCTGCTTGCTCCTCGAGTGAGCAGGACATTAAAGCCACTCTGGCCAGGGCAGGTTCCCCCAGTCGCCCTGCTGGTCCTGGCAGAGACACCTACAGTCTCCAGTAGTTTGACTGACACCGTCCATGTGTGCTATCCATAACGAGCAAACGAGGAGGGACAGCAAATCTTCCTGTCTTCTGTTTCTTTGGCATCAGAGCCCTAGGAGACAATAGGGCTGGAAGAATTACCTCTCGCTCCTTCCCGCTGCAGAGCAGTCTCTGGCCCATAGTCCCTGACGGTCGTCTGGTTTTCCCTTTATCTCCCTCTCCCGCACATCCTCGAGCCGAAATGAATTTGCTAGTCTTATACAAGCCAATGAACATATTTTTCAGGGCAACGTGACAGCTTTCTCCTTTTTCCACCGCGCCTGCATTTGCTGTCTTGGTAGCAGAGTGCCGTGATGGCTGCTCAGTGCCTGCGCATCCCTTGGCACTCGCCCCCCGCGCTCCTCCCTGAGGAGATGGGCTGGTGTCTGAGAGCTTCCTCAGCAACAGTTCCTGCATTTACCCATCTTGGGAATGCCCCAGGAGGATAGAGCTGAGCTAACAAGAGATGGTGTAGCTTGGTTTTGCCAGGAAGCTTTGCTGGCAGGAATCCGACGCTGCAGTTTGGCTCTAAGACCTCCGAGAAACTTCCCTCTGGTGCAGCTGGGAAGTGGCCCAAGTGGCCTCTTCTCCCAAGTGACAGGAGACAGGACAAGAGGGAATGGCCTCAAGCACTGCCAGGGGAGGTTCAGGCTGGACAATGTCCACCACAGAAAGGGTGAGTGGGCACTGGCAGAGGCTGCCCAGGGAGGGGGTTGAGTCACCTTCCCTGGAGGTGTTTAAGGGACGGGTGGACAAAGTGCTAAGGAACATGGTTTAGCGTTTGATAGGAACGGTTGGACTTGATGATCCAGTGGGTCTCTTCTAACCTGGTGATTCTATGATTCTAAATTCCCATTAATGGGTTAAAGTGCTAGGTGATGGTCTCCTCTGCAAAGCACCCACCCAGGTGCAGGGGACAGGGAGGACAATGAAGCTGCACAGGAATATTCTTCATGCAGACTGTTTGTGTGTTTTGTGCAGCATCTATCAGCTGCCTGGGCTTCGTTTGGCATTGTCTAAATAACCTATCTCATTTGGCGATGGTTACACAGCAGATCCAGGGGTCTTCCCAGGGTATTCAGGTATTTCAAAGTGTATTTGGTCCTGCAGAAGGCTCACAGTGAGGAGAGGGTGACTGTGGACATCCAGTTCCTGCTCTTCCTTTCTGCACAGAATCATTTGGAGGAGCGAGATGTTGTGGATAACACTTGGCCTTTGGGGTCAGTGGTTTGAAGCTGTTTGGGATCAGCGATAATCAAAGCTCTTTTTAAAGCAAGGGAGATGGAGTTTCCATCACATGGAAGGATCTGTCCTCAGGAGCAGCAAGACCAAGAACTGAAATGTCTTTAAAGCTTTGAGGTGATGGGTTTTTGTCCAGCTTCTTTGCTGGTGTCCAGGTGGCACTTTACAAATTCAGCTGCTCCAGAGATGGAGGACGGCAGGAAGGGGTAAGGAGGAAGGGGTAAGGAGGAAGGGGTAAGGAGAACAGGCCCTATGAGGAGCGGCTGAGAGAGCTGGGGTTGTTTAGCCTAGAGAGGAGGAGGCTGAGAGGAGACCTCATTACTCTCTACAACGACCTGAAAGGAGGTTGTAGAGAGGAGGGAACTGGGCTCTTCTCCCAAGCGCTAGGGGACAGGAGAAGAGAGAATGGCCTCAAGCTCCACCAGGGGAGATTTAGGTTAGACATTAGGAGGAAGTTTTTCACGGAAGGGGTCATTGTGCATTGGAATAGGCTGCCCAGGGAGGTGGTTGATTGACCTTCCCTGGAGGTGTTTAAGGCACAGGTGGATGAGATCCTGAGGGACATGGTTTAGTGGTTGGTCCAACCTGGTTGTTCTATGATTCTATGATTCTATGAAGGAGATGCTTCAAAATCAGGCAGAGTCCTGCTCTCCACTCAGCAGCGGGTGTTGGTGTTTGGTGAGAAAAGCTGTGCGTGGGTGAGGGGAGGGAGGGGGAGTCTGTTTGCGAGCTATCAAGCTGGCAAGTTTGACACGGGGGGCTTGGAAGGTGGGGGGTGAGGGGGAGTGGGGAAGCGAGGGTGCGTGGGTTGCTGAGCAAAAGCAGCGAGGGGATGGGCAGCAAGGTTTGCATCACACTGCTGATCGTGCCAGAATCGCATACAAGATGCTGAATGTGGTGTGAGCTGGTTGGGTAGCACTCGGGTCCCCATTCCTGCTGTTTCACCTTAACTGGCTTTTGCATGGGCATGGGGAAAACACCTGGCACAGATTTTTTAACTCGCACCCCTATACACAGTGCAGGGGAAGAAACAGAGGTGAAACTGGGGGTGTTTAGCCTGGAGAAGAGGAGGCTGAGGGGAGACCTCATTGATTTCTACAACTACCTGAAAGGAGGTTGCGGAGAGGAGGGAGCTGGGCTCTTCTCCCAAGGGACAGGGGACAGGACAAGAGGGAATGGCCTCAAGCTCCACCAGGGGAGGTTCAGGCTGAACATCTGGAAAAAAATCTTCACAGAAAGGGTGATTGTGCAGTGGCAGAGGCTGCCCAGGGAGGGCGTTTAGTCACCTTCCCTGGAGGGGTTTAAGGGGTGGGTGGATGAGGTGCTGCGGGACATGGGTTAGTGATTGATAGGAATGGTTGGACTGGATGATCTGGTGGCTATTTTCCAACCTGGTGATTCTGTGATTCTGTGATTTGCACTGATTGCTGGTCATCCCATCACTGACTGTGGCTGCATTCTCCAGTGCTTGCAGGCTGTCATTTTTCTTATAATAGAATTCATGCACATCCTTTAAAAAAAAACAAAAAAAACAAAACAAAAACAACACCAGTTTTGAGGGGCCCTCATCTGGCCCTGGTTTTAAATGCAAGAATTTGCATCCGAGTGCACAATGTGGCTGCTGCTCGCTCCAGCGGGAGGAGCTGCACAACCCAAAATAACTCCTGTCAGGTCAGATGGGCAGCTGGAGCAGAAGCAATCAGTACATCGATCCAGCAACTGAGTGGCACCGGCTGTGCTGCGGGACAGATCTGCAGATGCAGAGAGATTGACCTGTCATTGCCATGGTGGTTCGAGAGCTGCTGCCTGGGTGGGCTGGGTGCAGCCAAACTGCTGCTAATTTCTGAGGTGCAAAGAACATATGAGGTTGGAGGCGACCTCTGGAGATCATCCAGCCCAGCTCCCCATGCAAAGCAGAGTCGCCTCCAGCTGGGTGCTCAGTCCCATGTTCCCTTCGAGCTTCCAGTGAGGCAAGTGTTGATGCCGATGGGTCTGCAATGGGGAGAATGAGTGGGGGTTGGGTGGGTCCTGAAAGTTAAACACTGACTTCAGCTTTCTACGAGGTCCTCCAAGCACAGGAGCAGGGTAAGAAATAGTGTTCCATGACCTTGGCAGTGGTGTCAGTGCTGTGTGGGCAGCGCCGGTGAGAAGGATGCTCTCATGTGCACCCAGGGCATGTAGCATCCTAGGTGCTGTTCACATCAGGGACTCATAGTCCTGGAAGAATCATAGAATCATAGAACAACCAGGTTGGAAGGGACCCATCGGATCGAGTCCAATCATTCCTATCAAACACTAAACCATGTCCCTCAAGACCTCATCCACCCGTGCCTTAAACACCTCCAGGGAAGGGGAATCAACCACCTCCCTGGGCAGCCTATTCCAATGCCCCTCTGTGTGAAAAACTTCCTCCTAATCTCCAGTCTAAATCTCCCCTGGTGGAGCTTGAGGCCATTCCCTCTCGTCCTGTCCCCTGTCACCTGGGAGGAGAGCCCAGCTCCCTTCTCTCCACAACCTCCTTTCAGGTAGTTGTAGAAATCAATGAGGTCTCCCCTCAGCCTCCTCTTCTCCAGGCTAAACCCCCACAGCTCTCTCAGCCGCTCCTCATAGGGCCTGTTCTCCAGCCCCTTCACCAGCTTCGTTGCTCTTCTCTGGACTTGCTCCAGAGCCTCAACATCCTTCTTGTGGTGAGGGGCCTAGAACTGAAGACAGGATTCAAGGATTGGCCTCACCAGTGCTGAGTACAGAGAAACCCCAGCCTTGTGCTCACAGAGCTGTCTGTCCTTCAGGCTTGTTTTCTGGGGTTTGACAGCCAGACAGCCCAAAGCCTTGAACCAGCTGGACTTTCTCACTGTGTTTTGTTTCCATAGCTTGACAGGAGGTTGTGAATCGAAGCAGGGCTGAACTCCAGGCCAGTCCCCGGTGCCGCTGGAGGCTTTGGCATCCTTCTCTGCCCAGGCTGAGGGTTGACGTCAGGCCCCATTCATCACCATTAGCGCCAAGATGAGCCTTGTCAGCATCCGCAGCGAGGAGGCGGCCGCCTCCTCCGGACTGGCAGTCCCTGCAATTTGCTTCTTAAGGCTGCTTAATTGTTGTTCCTCCTCAGGAGCCCAGCTCAGCCTCCGTGTTTAACATCCTTTCCAGAGGCAGCCTGAGCCTGTCTCGAAGACAGGTTAATGCCAGGTATGGTGCTGGTAGCTCAAGCTTTTATCTCAGACACCAGCCCACCTGAGCTTCTTCTCATCTAGCGAGAGTCTGGCCTTGTTTAAGCAGCGTTTTGTTAAAGAAGCATCTACCTGCACTCAGGAAGTGCTCTGGGTCTTTTCTTAAGCCTATTACACACTGACGTTTATAGCTGCAACTGTGCTGGAAGGATGAAAATCAAAGAGTTTACCCCCTCTTCCCCCCATCCTTCGCCTCCTGTTTTCCCTTTCCCCAGGGTTCGACTGCAGGCAGAGTGCAGGAAGCACAAAGCAAATCAATTTCTTCTCCTGATGTGTTGTTAAGCCTCTAAAACACCAACTCCTACCCCTGCTCAGGTGGAGAGAGCATTGGGTTTGCAGAGCTCCTCTGTAGCTAAGCTACACTGACCTCGGTGAATCACAGGGAAGTTTTGTGAGCATCAGGAAGCAAAGTTGAAAGCATGAAGTGGGTGATACTCAGGCAGAGAACGCGTGGAACGACATGCCCAGATCAAAGTTTACTGCTGTTGGAAATCAGCTCTTAACTTGCATGATTTCTGAGCCTGCGGAGAGAGTCTTTGATGGAGCAGAGCCTCAGCTAGAGCCACGAAGAGCTGGTCTGTGCCGCTGGGAGCTCTGGTGCAGGTGCTTTTCCAACCTGCTGATTCTATGATTCTGTGATTCTATGATATGCATGAGCACAGGTTGGAGCAGGCTGGTAGCTACTGTCCTGTCCCCTGTCCCTTGGGAGAAGAGCCCAGCTCCCTCCTCTCCACAACCTCCTTTCAGGGAGTTGGAGAGAGCAATGAGGTCTCCTCTCAGCCTCCTCTTCTCCAGGCTAAACACCCCCAGCTCTCTCAGCCATTCCTCATAAGGCCTGTTCTCCAGACCCTTCACCAGCTTCCTTGCTCTTCTTCTCTGGACTTTTTCCAGAGCCTCAACATCCTTGTGCTGAGAGGCCCAGAACTGAACACAGGATTCAAGGAGCAGTCTCACCATTGCCGAGTCCAAAGGGAGAATAACCTCCCTGGCTCTGCTGGTCATGCCGTTTCTGATCCAAACCAAGATCTTGGCCACCTGG
This sequence comes from Coccyzus lansbergi, assembly GCA_033558105.1. NCBI lineage: Eukaryota > Metazoa > Chordata > Aves > Cuculiformes > Coccyzidae > Coccyzus > Coccyzus lansbergi. The sequence continues at coordinate 768,258 of JAUMJK010000750.1, read as the reverse complement.
GCCACTGCTGGCTCATTTTCAGTCACTGTCAACCAACACCCGCTTATGGATGGGAACAGGAGTGTCCTTAGAGCTTTTGAGTGAAACACCTTTAATGTGGCATATTTACCACCTCTTTAATCTACCACTTTTCTGATAGAATAGCATTTAGTTTGGAAAACTGGGAGAAGAAATGCACTGTCAGAATAAGCTGTGTCTTCTTGAGGGGCTTTACTGGCAGAGCTCACCCCAGGACAATAGTACCTACAAGCCTTTTTAAGCACACACGAGAGAGGTTTAGGAAGCTTTAGGCTTTCCTCGCAGAGGAAATTCCTCTCATGCCATATTCGACAGATGAACTCGTCCCATCTGAGTAATCTGCTGGCGTTTACATAGAGCTCAACTGCTCACACACCACGTTGTGATTATTGGTGCCTTTTAAAAACCCCGTGGGTAAATGTCTGGCTAGGCAGAAATTCTCCCTAGCTCATCATTCATTCCAGCCTCAGCCTCCTAGGAATCTGTAAGAGCTGCTAGGAAGCAATTGCAAATACCTGGCACTGGGCTTGTCCAATAAAGCCATCCTCTATGGGCTCGGAAATACCACCTTCTCCATGACCTCCTTTGTTGGGAAGGCTTGCAGATCCCTCTGCCTTTCTTCTCCTTCTCCCTTTCCCCTTTTCCGTTTCCACTTCTGCCTGATCTCCCTTGCTCGGCAGGCTTGCAGATCCCCTTTCCTTCTCCCTGTGGGTTCCAGGCTCTCTGGAAAAATTTCTTCCCCGAAAGAGTTCTCAGGCACTGGCAGAGGCTGCCCAGGGAGGTGGTGGAGTCTCCATCCCTGGAGGGGTTTAAAAGATGGGTAGGTGAGGTGCTCAGGGATGGTTTAGTAGTGGGCAGGTACAGTTGGACTTGATGATCTCAAAGGCCTTTTCCCACCTAGTGATTCTATGATTCTGTATTTTGAACCTGGGGCGTGATGGTGCCTTGGATTCTGCACAGACCTCATGAAACTTGGGGACAACAAGTGCGACCAGCTTTTCTCAACCCCTCCTCCCCTCTTCTCTTTTTCCACTTGCATAATCATCATCTTGCAAAGCAGGCAAACAAATGTATAAGAGAATGGAGGAGGTTTCATTTTTACAGAAAGCAATTATAGACATTAAAAGAGCTATAGTAATAAAAATAATGTTTAAAATTCAAATCCCTTATCTATATTACAAGGGTATTAACACTGGAATAAATTCTTTTTATTCTTTTCCCCTAATCTCATTTGCTTTGCAAGTCAATCTGGAAATTTTTATGCCAGTCCTGTCAATTTTTTGGAGAAGGATCTGCAGTTTTGGAAGGGCAGGGTTGTCAGGCTTGTAAACTTCATCATTCAGGGTATGGGGGTAACGATGCTGCTTTTTTCCTACCTGTGATGCTTGCAAGGACCAGTCTTGTCTGGAAGGGGACACAAGTGACAGGGGACAAGACAAGAGGGAATGGCCTCAAGCTCCACCAGGGGAGATTTAGGCTGGAGATTAGGAAGAAGTTTTTCATGGAAAGGGTCATTGGGCATTGGAATAGGCTGCCCAGGGAGGTGGTTGATTCACCTTCCCTGGAGGTGTTTAAGGCACCGGTAGATGAGGCCCTGAGGGACATGGTTTAATGTTTGATGGGAACAGTTGGACTCGATGATCCGGTGGGTCTCTTCCAACCTGGTGATTCTATGATTCTACAACAGGGACGGGGGAGATTGCGTTTTCTTCGGATTGGTACAACATTTGTTGCCTCGACGGCTGCTGTTTTGCCAGGTCTTAAAGCACTAAATGACTAGAAATCGTCATCAGGCTGTGAGCACTTTGTTCTCTTTGCTGTTCATACAGCTCCGAGCACCACGGGCTGCCCACCAAGAGCACTGGGCTTTTCCAACCTGTAAATATAGAGATAGAAAACACTGGAGTGAGCAAAGTTAAAATCATAAAGTAGTTTGGGTTGGAAGGGACCTCAAAGATCATCTAGTTCCATCCCCCTGCTATGGGCAGGGACATCTCCCACACACCAGGCTGCCCCAGGCCCATCCAACCTGGCCTTGAACACCTCCAGGGATGGGGCAGCCACAGCTTCCCTGGGCAACCTGGGCCAGTGTCTCACCACTCATAGTGAAGAAATTCTTCCTTTTGTCTAATCTAAATCTGCCCTTCTTCACTTTATAGCCATTGCCCCTAGACCTATCACTATAAGCCTTTGTGAAGAGTCTCCCCGTGGTTTTCTTGTAGCCCCTTTCCAGAGCACAGGGTGAGTTAAAGCTGGGAGGGTGTTTGAGCAGGGCTTAACCCACCCTGGGAAAAGAGATGCAGCAGCACAATCCAAACCAAGTGCACAGCACTGATGAAATTCCACAGAGCCTGGGTTTGCCCTCCAGCGGAAGCTCAGCGTCCTGAGAAGACGGGACATGCACCCTCCAGGAATGAGGGTCTTCCATGGTCCTGGACACGGCTTTGCTTGCCCAGGCTCAGGCTCCTGATCTCCTCTTCTCTCTTTTCTCTCCAGAAAGCAGATTTGGCTGTGGCAGGGCTGACGATTACGGCAGAGCGCGAGAAGGTGATTGATTTCTCTAAGCCGTTCATGACTTTGGGAATTAGCATTCTCTACCGAGTTCATATGGTAAGAGACTTATTTTATAACCGTTTGTATCCCTCCATTCTTTGCATGCATCCGTGCCTGGTTAGAGAAGAAAAATGAACCACTCATAAAAATATTTTCGTTTCTTATTTAAATGCAAAATGACTTTTTTTTTTTTCATTCTCTTCACTGTTTTGCTGCCTTGTATCTTCTTGGTGGATTCGATTACCATTATTTTAGCTCTCCCTGTCCTCCCTGGGCACAAAATGCATCCAGGCTGTGGTGGGGCCTGCAAGCAGAGCCCCATCAGACCAATGCGAGCAGGGGAAGGGTGGGTAGATGCCAATTCTCTTAGTTATCAAGGATTCAAGCGCTCGCTACGTATATCAACAAACTTGCACATACATCTCTCAGTGCTGAGTGGCTCCTGCCAAGAGCAAAACTAATTAAAGTTAAAATTCTCTTTCCTCTGGTATGTGCAGGATTTAGTGAGTTTACGGATCAGAAAGCTTCTCCAAGCTCCTGTAACTGACTCTTCATTTCTATGCTAGATTTTTCACCCCACGGATCCAGGAGGTGTTTCTGCCGTAGTCTCTTAGCTGAGATTATAACGGGGTTATTGCTTTCTTGCATACATTTGTTAGGTTTGGGGATCGAGTGCCATGCGTGCTCTGCCTCCAATTTGCACCATAACCTCCAGCAAGTCCTTTAACGAGGCGTCATTCCCTGGAGGGCGTGAGGCTGACGTCGCTGCCTCCAGAGGAAACACAGGAATCTCGGTGCAGGGTTTGCATGTGATCGGCTCTATAAGCGCAAGGCGTTTGTTGCTGCGAGCTCGATGTAAATGTGTCTGACACATCTACTTAGGGTGTAAGTTCTTCAGGGCAGGGAACATCTGCTGCTTGTGCTGATAACAGAGAAATGCAACACAGCCACATTCCAGCCTGCTCTTCAGGCATCCTCCAAACCAAACAGGATTAAGAATTACAGCCTTTAAATTGTTTGGCAAATAGTCCTCTGCCATCCCAGGTCAGGTCACCCCAGGTCAGGTCACCCCAGGTCAGGTCACCCCGCAGTGAGCCCCATTTGGCTGCGTCGAGGCCATGAGGAGCAAACACAGAAAGATGGAATCATCAAGGTTGGAAAAGACCTCTAAGATCATCCAGTCCAACCGTCAGCCCAACCCCACAATGCCTACTAACCCATATCTCAAAGCACCACATCTACATAGTCTTCGAACCTCTCCAGGGATGGAGACTCCACCACTGCCCTGGGCTGCCTCTGCCAGTTCTTCACCTCTCTTGCAGTAAAGAATTTTTTCTAATATCCGATCTAAACCTACCTTGATGCATTATCAGGCCATTTCCCCTTGTTACCACTTACTCTTCAAACCTTTCCAGGGATGAAGACTCCACCAATTCTCTGAGCAGCCTCTGCCAGTGCATCACCACTCTTTCAAGCAAAGAAATGTTTCCTAATGTCCAATCTAAACCTGCCCTGGTGCAACCTGAGGCCACGTCCTCTCATCCTGTCCCCAAGAAGAGACCAGCACCCACCTTGCTAGAACATCATTTTAGGTGGTTGTAGAGACTGATGAGATCTCCCTTTAGAATCATAGAATCACCAGGTTGGAAGAGACCCACCATATCATCAAGTGCAACTATTCCTATCAAACACTAACCCATGTCCCTCAGGACCTCATCTACCTGTGCCTTAAACACCTCCAGGGAAGGGGAATCAACCCCCTCCCTGGGCAGCCTGTTCCAATGCCCAATGACCCTTTCTGTGAAAACCTTCCTCCTAATGTCTACCCTAAATCTCCCCTGGTGGAGCTTTAGGCTCCTGTTATCCAACCTGAGCAATCCCAATTCCCTCAGCTGCTCCTCATACACCTTGTGTGAGCAATAACAGGGGCAGCCTGGGCTGGTGCCCTCCCCAGAAGCAGGAATATCTCCCCAGCATGGAAGCTCAGAACCCTCTCTTGCCTCTCCAGCACTTGGCCCCTCTTTGTCCAAACCTTTTCTGCTTAGCAAGGAGAATTTCTGAGTGCTGCGTGGCAATTAACTAATTAAACCGGCAAATATTTATTTAACAAGGAAAGGCGAGAGAGCTAATTGCATGGGGTTTGCAGAGCAGTGGAAGGCAACTCCACAGTCCAGTTTTTTCCTACCTCCTCCAACAAACGTCTCTACAATGTCAGAAATCGGAGCTGACGTATGTTAATCACGGCGCCGATCAGACGTAGCCTAATAAATAACCACAAATAAATCTCTTGCCGAGGAGTTGCCTGCATGCCATGGTCTCCTTCCAGTGTGATGACATTTTATTTTAATTTCCATGTAACTCCAGTGGCAAATGATTCCCTCGTTTTTCCCTTCCCCACCACAGTGCGCGTGTCTCTTATCACGTATAACCAAAGACGGCAGCTTTAAATGAGGCTGTCATTTTTCTCAATTTCAATTGTTGTGATATAATCAAGTATGGATTTCTGACATGGGGACTCTAATAGGCTTTCTGGCTTGCAGACTGCTAAGAGAAAAAGCTTGCTTAGTTTTATTATGTCCCCTGTCTGGTGGCACCCATGGAAGGCAGGAATCAGAGAATCAGAGAATCATAGAATAACCAGGTTGGAAGGGACCCATCGGATCATCGAGTCCAACCATTCCTATCAAACACTAAACCATGTCCCTCAGGACCTCATCCACCCGTCCCTTAAACACCTCCAGGGAAGGAGATAGGTGACAACTCCTGAGCAGTGACTCTGCATGGCAGAGAGCTGGAATCGGGTGTCCAGTGCCATTTCTGCACAGAGCGATGCTGAAAGTTGCATTTATTTCTAGCTTCCACATGTCTTGCTCACATACCTGCCTCTACGGCAGGGAATGAGGGGCCACCTAGCCCCCAAATTGGCTCATCAGCCCTGAAGGTCCTCCCTGTGCTCTTCCTTCAGATAACAAAAATGTAGATTTGGCGAGTACACCAGAATGGGTGAGTTAGGACAAGGGAAATGAGGCTTAAAGTTTCTACCTGATTCCTGTTGAAGACAGTGGGAAGGACGGGATGAACAGCTTCTTCATTCCAGCCAGAGGAGCTTCAACACCTTCTCACCACAAGAAGGATGTTGAGGCTCTGGAGTGAGTCCAGAGAAGAGCAACGAAGCTGGTGAAGGGGCTGGAGAACAGACCTGATGAGGAACGGCTGAGAGAGCTGGGGGTGTTTATCCTGGAGAAGAGGAGGCTGAGGGGAGACCTCGTTGCTCTCTCCAGCTAACTGAAAGGAGGTTGTGGAGAGGAGGGAGCTGGGCTCTTTTCCCAAGGGACAGGGGACAGGACAAGAGGAAATGGCCTCAAGCTCCACCAGGAGAGATTTAGGCTGGAGATTAGGAGGAAGTTTTTCACACAGAGGGTCATTGGGCATTGGAATAGGCTGCCCAGGGAGGTGGTTGAGTCACCTTCCCTGGAGGTGTTTAAGGCACAGGTAGATGAGGTCCTGAGGGATAAGGTTTAGTGTTTGATAGGAATGGTTGGACTTGATGATTTGATGGGTCTCTTCCAACCCGGTTGTTCTATGATTCTATGAATCTATGATTCTAACAGCTGTGGATGAGGAGCTGAGCACCCCTCCTGATAACCCACAGTGCCCTGCCAGCAAGCCTCCTGCTTCAGGGAAGTGAGGATGGGAGCAACCGCTGGTTCCAGGCATGCTCAGGGCTGTGGGGTGCCTTGTCCTGTTGTTTGGGGACCATCTGGTGACTCCAAATTAGGTTCAATATTCACAGGAGCTTGCGCTTAGCTTTTGCTTGTTGACTCCAGAGAAAGGGTCATGGAGAGGAAGGGGTCTGGATCTGCATCTGGATCAGACACGGTCGTCCCAGAATAAAATCATAGAATCACAGAATCACCAGGTTGGAAAAGACCTATTGCATTATCGAGTCCAACCATTCCTATCAATCACTAAACCATGTCCCCCCAGGACCTCATTCACCCATCCCTTAAACCTCCAGGGAAGGTGACTCAACACTCTCCCTCTGCCAGTGCCCAATGACCCCCTGAATGTTGGGGTGTCCTGGGCAGGGGCAGTAGTTGGACTTGATGCTCCTCGTGGGTCCTTTCCAACTTGGGACATCCTGTGAGTCTGTGAAACCCAGGACCAGACCCTACTCGTCCTCCTCTTCCCGGAGGTCCTACACATTGAGGCTTTTCCATCACTGGTATCTGTTCTCTTTGCCTGAAAATGAAGACTTCCAAGAACAACTGAGGAGAAATGCATCCCTCCTGCTTCCATCTGAGGATTTGCAGGAGGCCTTCATCAATTATTGGACATTTTGAACATTTCTATTCCAGGAAAAATAGCTCTTCCAATTAACAAAGCTGTATTGGGGCCAGCTAAAAATATCTGACAGACTCCAGATATTGTCATTCCCATCTTCAAAACAGACAGATAAGAGAGCGTTTGTGCCCTCCGTGGGAACAGAATATCTTTATTCGTATGCACAACTGTGAATGAAAAGAATATGTAGCAGCAGCCTGAAAATGACTGTAGCTGAAAAGAAGCAGAACTACTACTACTGTACAGTCACAGGAGAGAGTCACTGCCAAGCCTGAGACTTAAAGCTTCCAACGCAATTTCCTTAATGAGTGTAATTTATTGACAAACTGCCCCCGAAACATAGAGAAGACAGTGAGGCTTTAATTACAGAAAGGAACTTTGTTACAGGAGCATCTCACAAGGGAGCCTAAGCCAAGGCACTGCCAGCGCCTGGGAGTCTCCTGCCAGCTCTGGGATGCTGGGAGGGTTAAGCTGCCTGGAATCATCTCCTGCTTGACAAGCTCCAGGTTGCTCAGCTGAGGGCAGATGGTGACCTTCACACCTTGCAGGTTCCCGTCGCCTCATTTCATTCCCGAACATGTAAACACCTGTGGAAGAGGAGAGGCAGCTGAGCCACTTTAGCTGTAGCTGAAAATGAGAACCTGGGGCCAGTGAGGCATCCAGAAAAGCCGTGATAAAGAGTAGAGCATGGACATCACCTGCCTTGGCTTCCTCTTGAAGTCCATGATCATCTGGATGGGATCAGTGAGAAGTACAGACCCATGAGATGGTCACACCTCTCTGAAGGAGCAAGAGGAGCTCGCAAGGTGAGCAAAGGATGTTACTGAGTCCCTCCAGGATGCTGAGGGTGCAGCTTTCAGCAGTGTCTCTGGCTCTGAAGGCCCTTGGTTTGAGCGCATGTGCCGGCTGTAGCAGTCATTTGTCTCTGGATTTCTGGGAAGAATGTAAGGAAAAGCAGAACACAGAGTCAATTGAGCAAGAAAGGGAAAGGACAAAAGAAGAACATGCTGTCTTTTACGGTACCACACCTGCTTACACCAACCACAGTAAGATAACCTGGTGAAGAAGAGAGACCTTGCACAGGAGAACCTGAACCTTTTCCTGGGAAGTGACTTTAAAATAACCTGAAAATGAGCACAGGAAGGTCTGAACCATGGATTCTTAACCCATCAGGCTGCCCAGGGAGGTGATTGACTTGCCTTCCCTGGAGGTGTTTAAGGGACGGGTGGATGAGGTGCTGAGGGACATGGTTTAGTGTTTGATAGGAATGGTTGGACTTGATGCTCCAGTGGGTCTTTTCCAACCTGGTGATTCTATGATTCTATGATCTTTTTGTTAAAAGTCTTAATATCTTCTAAACGTGCTGCTGTGGGTCCCAAGCTCAAACTCGTCTTTAAGGATACAGGGATAGGGATGTTTTGGAATCACCAGCACAGGAAGGACAGGGATCTGTTAGGGTCCAGAGGATGCCACAAAGAAGATGGGAGGGCTGGGGCACCTCCCATACCATGACAGCCTGGAGAAGAGAAGGCTCCAGGGAGACCTCAGAGCAGCTTCCAGTGCTGAAAGGGGCTCCAGGAAAGCTGGGGAGGGGCTATTGACCAGGAAGTGCAGGAACAGGATGAGGGGCAATGGTTTAGAGCTGAAAGAGGGGAGATTGAGATGAGATCTTAGGAAGAAATGTTTTTCTGTGAGGGTGGGGAGGCCCTGGAAAGGGTTGCCCAAAGCTGCCCCATCCCTGGAGGGGTTCAAGGGCAGGTTGGATGGGGCTTGGAGCCCCTGATCCAGTGGGAGGTGTCCCTGCCCATGGCTGGGGTGGCACTGGGTGGGCTTTTAGGTCTGTTCTAACCCAAACTATTCTATGATTCTCTGTGACTTCTTTACTTTCTGCAGGGCAGGGTTTGTTGTACAAGGTTTCTGAGATGTTACAGTCCCAGCTGGGGACTGAAGCTGAGAATATCACAGTAGCCTAGATATTTTTAGGAAAGGAAGATTTTTGTGCAACAACTATTGCCTCTTCTGGCAACAACTTAGTCTTCAGAAGAACTACCAAGACCTTGTGAAATTCAGCTTTCACGTAAGACTGGGAATACTTCAGTAGTAAAGCAACATTTTTTTAATGGAAATGGAATTTAAAGCGCTGGTCTTGAGTCTGGGGAAGGAGAAAAAAAATAGCAGTGCTGTTTGCTGGGGGCTTTAGTGAAAACAGAAAATTATTCACCACCTTTGGATTAAACAGAGCTCTAAAAATACAAGGACTCTGAGTTTTGATGGCTGTGAGTTTGCGATGGCAGCTGAGGTTAGGTGTTACTTATTACCAGCTATTATTAGTTTAGGAGGCATCACAGCCGGGCAGGGTAAAGCCGTGGGCTTGGGAAAAATCAGGCTGCTGTGTGTCAGAGATGCTCCTGAGCAGCAGATTATGTGTAAAGTGAGCAAACTCTGGACTCAGCACCGGTGAGGCCGCTCCTTGAATCCTGTGTTCAGTTCTGGGCCTCTCATCACAAGAAGGATGTTGAGGCTCTGGAGCAAGTCCAGAGAAGAGCAACAAGGCTGGTGAAGGGGCTGGAGAACAGAACCTATGAGGAGCGGCTGAGAGAGCTGGGGGTGTTTAGCCTGGAGAAGAGGAGGCTGAGAGGAGACCTCATTACTCTCTACAACTACCTGAAGGGAGGTTGTAGAGAGGAGGGAGCTGGGCTCTTCTCCCAAGTGACAGGGGACAGAACGAAAGAGAATGGCCTCAAGCTCCACCAGGAGAGATTTAGGCTGGAGATTAGGAGGAAGTTTTTCACACAGAGGGTCACTGGGCATTGGAATAGGCTGCCCAGGGAGGGGGTTGATTCCCCTTCCCTGGAGGTGTTTAAGGCACGAGTGGATGACGTCTTGAGGGACTTGGTTTAGTGATTGATAGGAATGGTTGGACTAGAAGATCCGATGGATCTCTTCTAACCTGGTTGTTCTATGATTCTATGAACTACAGCAGAGCAGCTACTGTGCTGCCAGTGCTGGGAAATGGCTCCTGGAGGGAGCAGTGCTGAGCTGAGAGGACTGGACAATTTCAGCACACGGCAGAGCAAGGTGCTGGTAAGAAACACACTCTCAGCTTGGCCAAGATGTGATAAAAGGCTGTTTCCACACTGATTTTACAGTAAAAGCCTTTGCGAGAGCACTGACTCGTGGGCAGCTTCTTGCTTACAGGTGCCTGGGGAAAGCAGAGAGCTTGAGGGTTTGCCATAGAATCATAGAATCATAGAACAACCAGGTTGGAAGGGACCCATCGGATCTTCTAGTCCAACCATTCCTATCAAACGCTAAACCAAGTCTCTCAAGACCTCATCCACCCGTGCCTTAAACACCTCCAGGGAAGGGGAAACAACTACCTCCCTGGGCAGCCTATTCCAATGCACAATGACCCTCTGTGGGAAAAACTTCCTCCTAATGTCCAGCCTAAATCTCCCCTGGCAGAGCTTGAGGCCATTCCCTCTCATCCTGTCCCCTGTCACTTGGGAGAAGAGCCCAGCTCCCTCCTCTCCACAACCTCCTTTCAGGTAGTTGTAGAGAGTAATGAGGTCTCCTCTCAGCCTCCTCTTCTCTAGGCTAAACACCCCCAGCTCTCTCAGCCGCTTCTCATAGGGCCTGTTCTCCAGCCCCTTCACCAGCTTCGTTGTTCTTCTCTGGACTCACTCCAGAGCCTCAACATCCTTCTTGTGGTGAGGGGCCCAGAACTGAACACAGTATGTTGTGCCATGATGTTGTGGTTTGGGGGAGAAGGTAGAGCTTCCCGTGAACTAAGGGTTTATATTGCCATGGGATTCACACAAGCACTCCCTGTGCTTGGAGTTCATGTTTCGCTGGGAGCCTCTGAGGAGACAGTGAGGAAAGAAGATGCTTGAGGTGCATGAGACTTGCCTGGATGCTCGTAGCTTTTGAGGAGGGAGAAGCACCAGGGGTGCATGATGATGAAATAAAGCACGTTCAGGTCTCCATGCCTATTCAAAATTGCACAGAGAACAAACTCAAGCTCCGCCAGGGGAGATTTAGGCTAGAGATTAGGAGGAAATTTTTCACGGAAAGGGTCATTGGGCATTGGAATAGGCTGCCCAGGGAGGTGGTTGATTCACTTCCCTGGAGGGGTTTAAGGCACAGGTAGATGAGGTCCTGAGGGACATGGTTTAGTGTTTGATAGGAATGGTTGGACTCGATGATCCGATGGACCTTTTCCAACCTGGTTGTTCTATGATTCTGTTAACTTCTCTAGTTGTGTGGCTTGTGCTCTGTTTTTACCTCCCTCCCTTTCTCCCTCAGTTGCTCGGAGTGTGCTCAGAGGTGAATTAGTGGCTGCTCTTTCCAGCCTTGAGGCGGCAGAGCTGCTGGTGGTGGGATGTATGCTCACCAAAAATGGGAGGTGCTCAGTTTTTGAGAAACTTCTTGAAATTAATCCTCCCTGTGAACAAATTCTGCTAAATTTGACAAGATTTCAATGGTTACAGTCTTTCTGAAAGCCAATGGCACCTTGGAAGAAGCTCCACCTGTTTTTTCTTTTTTTCCTAGCAGTGAAACCTCACTTTTGATAGGGATGGTTGGACTCGATGATCCGATGGGTCCCTTCCAACCTGGTTGTTCTATGATTCTATGATTCTTTTCATGGAAAGGTGGTTTGCTGAGAAAACCAGGAAATTCTGGTGCATCCTGGAGATAAAAATATCACATTCACTGAGATAAAAGTAATAATTTCATTGAGTTAGGTAGAGAAGAAAATTTTGAAGGCTGAAGAAAGAACAACAGAAATATTGCAAACATTTCTTCTTCTTCCTTCTCTGCATGCAAATGTGCTTTTTCCCCCAACTCTGCTTCGTGCAAAGGATCCCACCCACCTCTGAGCTCTACCTTCACGGGTGGAGAAGGGCTCAGGATGGGGTCTTTCCCCTTGGAGACCTTGTGGGCAAAGGGTGCAGCACATCCCACCCTGGGGAGGGCAGAGCACTGCGACTCTCTTGATTTCACGATCATCTTGAATTCGTGATTGATTTGCCTCTTTCTTTGGCTGGAGGAACTTTGGAGGTGTTTGAGGTGGGAAGGAGAGTGGCCTAACGAGATGAATCCCAGCAGAGAGATGCTGCAAGACTTAGCAAATTTGCAGATGACACAAAGCTGTGTGGAAGTGTCGATCTTCTGGAGGGTAGGGAGGCTCTGCAAAGGGACCTAAACAGGCTGGACTGCTGGGCAGTGTCCAATGGGATGAGGTTTAACACGGCCAAATGGCGGGTCCTGCACTTGGGGCACAACAACCCTATGCAGAGCTACAGACTGGGAGAAGCCTGGCTGGAAAACTGCCAGGAGGAGAGGGACCTGGGGGTGTTGGTCGACAGCGACTGACCATGAGCCAGCCGTGTGCCCAGGTGGCCAAGAAGGCCAATGGCATCCTGGCTTGTATCAGAAACGGTGTGACCAGCAGGTCCAGGGAGGTTCTTCTCCCTCTGTACTCAGCACTGGTGAGGCTGCTCCTTGAATCCTGTGTTCAGTTGTGGGCCCCTCACCACAAGAAGGATGTTGAGGCTCTGGAGCAAGTCCAGAGAAGAGCAACGAGGCTGGTGAAGGGGCAGGAGAACAGGCCCTATGAAGAGCAGCTGAGAGAGCTGGGGGTGTTTATCCTGGAGAAGAGGAGGCTGAGAGGAGACCTCATTACTCTCTACAACTACCTGAAAGGAGGTTGTAGAGAGGAGGGAGCTGGGCTCTTCTCCCAAGGGACAGGGGACAGGAGAAGAGGGAATGGCCTCAAGCTCCACCAGGGGAGATTTAGGCTAGACATTAGGAGGAAGTTCTTCACACAGAGGGTCATTGTGCATTGGAATAGGCTGCCCAGGGAGGTGGTTGATTCCCCTTCCCTGGAGGTGTTTAAGGGACGGGTAGACAAGGTGCTGAGGGATATGGTTTAGTGTTAGATAGGAATGGTTGGACTAGAAGATCCGATGGGTCCCTTCCAACCTGGTTGTTCTACGATTCTATGACTCATTTTTCGGTTGTATTTGATGTCTCCTGTTTCCCCTGCAAAGCTTCATTCTCTTTATTCCTCTTCTCTTGCTCCCATCCATTGTCAGCACCAGGGCGGGTGTGTTTCCGTGTGTCATTTTCTGAACGAACGCTTTAATTTGTAGGAATACAAGCAGCTCACACTCCTTTTATTTCCCCTTGCAGGGCCGCAAACCTGGCTACTTCTCCTTCCTGGATCCCTTTTCCCCTGGCGTCTGGCTCTTCATGCTGCTCGCCTACCTGGCTGTCAGCTGCGTCCTCTTCTTGGTTGCTCGGTAATGTGACTGGTGGTGCCTTTTCCTTCCTTGCGATGCCATCTAGCGTCCCGCTCCCAGACCCAGGGAGGGGGATGCATGGTGAGGGGCTGCCCAGGGTGACATCCCTCAAGCCATCACTTTGAAGGCGCAGGAAGGAGAAGTGAAGCATCCCAGCCTTCTGCCCTACACCAGCTGGGGACTGGGGCTTTGCCCAGGCTGGCACATCACTGATGCAGATGGTAGCCCTAGGACGGCTGTGACATGGCGAGCAGGAGCACCGTGCTCTAATTTGGAATTGTGCTCTGATTTGGAATTGTGCTCGGCTGCAGCAGTGGGGTTTGGTCCCAAGGGCTGCATGGGAATGGTGGGAGGAGGCTTGGGATTCGGGCTTGTGCCCTGCAAGCGATGCTGCTCCCTGTAGGGAAATGAACCACTTGTCTTGAACGAGAAGGGTGGAGGCTGCCAAACACATTCAGAGATATTAATTCAAATTCCGCTAGTGCTGTTTGATTCCTCTGGCCCTGGAAAACCCAGCGAGTACATCAAAATAAAGCCTGTTAATATCTTTGAACAGCCTCTTGGTTGATGTGCAGAGCCTCACTTGACATCTCGCGGTTCCATTTCCTTATGACTAATTTAAATCAGCCTTAAAATACATCATTGAGTACTTGTCTGCAGCACTTCTCCCATCGAGACCCAGGCTGTGTGCTCCGTAGCTGCTTTCTCTGACCTCCTGCCACGCTGCTTATGGTTGGTGGCATAGCTGGACCTTTCCAGATAGAGCTGAGCTGCGTCCTGGCAACGTGCACCAAAGACTCAGGGCTTGAAGGCTTTCGGGGGCCACAGCTAATACCCAGCTCTCATTACAGAAATTGGAACTGTGCTGTCACTCGGTCCCTTAGCATGGCTAAAGTTATCATCCTGACAGGACTTTAATGGTTTCTTCAAATGTTGTTGCAGCCTCAGAAACATAGTTCTGAGGAGACCACTGAATAACGCAGCCCCGTGCTCTCTGCAGGCTGAGGTTTGGTGGCCCTTTAGCCCCCTCTTTGTATTTTAAACATGATTATTCAAAAAGGTGTCTTTACGTGGCTTCCCATGGGAGATGGGAGTTTGGATGCTTTAGCAGTAAGGAGCTCTTGACCCTGTGAGTTGCAGAAGACTCTCCCAGAGCACTGTGTTTTATTGCCAGGGCTTGATCCAACCATAGAAAGTCCTCAAGAGATAACATCCAACATCCCTGGCATCATGGTGAGGTAGGAGATGCAGAAATAGCTGTGTGGGCAGCAGTCCCTAATGTGACCCTCCCAGGTACCAGCTTTGTAACCCATTAGCAATCTAATGACCTGCAGCATAAGAATTAGAGGAATTTCTTAGCACCCAGAGAATGGAAGATTGGAAACAGAAAGAAAAAAAAAAAAAAAAAAAAAAAAGAGAGCTAGGCTACCGTCACTTCACAGAATCATAGAACAACCAGGTTGGAAGAGACCCATCGGATCATCGAGTCCAACCACCCCTATCAAACACTAACCCATGTCCCTCAGCACCTTGTCCACCCGTCCCCTAAACACTTCCAGGGAAGGGGAATCAACCACCTCCCTGGGCAGCCTCTGACAGTGCCCAATGACCCTTTCTGTGAAAAACTTCCTCCTAATCTCTAGCCTAAATCTCCCCTGGCAGAGCTTGAGGCCATTCCCTCTCATCCTGTCTCCTGTCACTTGGGAGAAGAGCCCAGCTCCCTCCTCTCTACAACCTCCTTTCAGGTAGTTGTAGAGAGTAATGAGGTCTCCTCTCAGCCTCCTCTTCTCTAGGCTAAACACCCCCAGCTCTCTCAGCCGTTCCTCATAGGGCCTGTTCTCCAGCCCCTTCATCAGCTTCGTGGCTCTTCTCTGGACTTGCTCCAGAGCCTCAACATCCTTCTTGTGCTCAGGGGCCCAGAACTGAACACAGGATTCGAGGAGCAGTCTCACCAGTGCTGAGTACAGAGGGAGAATAACCTCCCTGGCCCTGCTGGTCACTCCATTTCTGATCCAAGCCAGGATGCCATTGGCCTTCTTGGCCACCTGGGCACACTGCTGGCTCATGTTCAGTGACAGGCTGTCAGTTATTTCAGATTCCCATCTCTGTCCTGTCCCTGTGAGCACTGGAAGTATGTGATGAGTTGAAGCACCAGCACTTGGCTTCAAACTAGACATTGCTGGGGCAGACAGACCCTCCTGGAGCAAACGTTTGCAGTAATAGAGTTAACTTCTTTAATCGTGTCATGCAGTCAGGTCTTGCTCACATCACTTTTGAACTTCCCATTGATGCTCCTTCTCCAGCAGGGAACGCAACCAGAGATGTTTGGTTTCAACTTCACATCAAGTCCGTGCACGTCTGGAATTTTTGTTGAGGTTGTCTGCGGTACGAGTTTTCACGCAGGGCTCCAGCCTCCCCATGCCCAGATTTTCAGCAGAGCCTCTGCAAACTTTTGTAAATCTTTACAAGAAAGCCTCTGGCTTCTGAATCTTAGAGCAAGCTTTTCATGCAGCGCTGAGCCCTCGGCATGAATTGACAGCAAAGGGTTTCCTCCTTAGAAAAAAAAAATCTGCCTCTAGGAGGGTTAGGGCTTCACAGCTTTGCTTTCCTTTTGCATCTTTCCTCCAAACCACCCTGTTTCCCAGCGAATTTCCTGAGCTACCTCTTTCTTGTCATTTTAGATTGACACCGTATGAATGGTACAGCCCCCACCCCTGCTCGCAAGGCAGATGCAATCTTCTCGTGAATCAGTACTCTCTCGGCAACAGCTTGTGGTTTCCAGTCGGGGGATTCATGCAGCAAGGCTCCACTATTGCTCCCCAAGCACTATCTACACGCTGTGTCAGTGGAGTATGGTAAGGAGGTCGGCCCTCCACTTCAGGAAGGCTTCTCTGGGGGACTTTACTGGGTAGAAGCAAAGGGAGAGGTGGAGGATGAGAATGGAGATCAGATTCAGCCCATGGGGAAATCTTGGGTCACTGTCTCCGCTTGCCCTTTCCCTAGGTGGGCGTTCACCTTGATCATCATCTCCTCCTACACGGCCAACCTGGCAGCATTCCTCACCGTGCAGCGGATGGATGTCCCCATCGAGTCTGTAGATGACCTGGCTGACCAGACAGCCATCGAGTATGGCACCATTCACGGCGGCTCCAGCATGACCTTCTTCCAAGTAAACCCCGTTCTTTTTTATCAGAAATGGTGTGACCAGCAGGTCCAGGGAAGTGATTCTCCCTCTGGACTCAGCACTGGTGAGGCTGCTCCTTGAATACTGTGTTCAGTTCTGGGCCCC
Organism: Coccyzus lansbergi; assembly: GCA_033558105.1. NCBI lineage: Eukaryota > Metazoa > Chordata > Aves > Cuculiformes > Coccyzidae > Coccyzus > Coccyzus lansbergi. Next base: position 751,749 of record JAUMJK010000750.1, on the reverse strand, counting down.
TCACCACAAGAAGGATGTTGAGGCTCTGGAGTGAGTCCAGAGAAGAGCAACGAGGCTGGTGAAGGGGCTGGAGAACAGGCCCTATGAGGAGCGGCTGAGAGAGCTGGGGGTGTTTATCCTGGAGAAGAGGAGGCTGAGAGGAGACCTCATTACTCTCTACAACTACCTGAAAGGAGGTTGTAGAGAGGAAGGAGCTGGGCTCTTCTCCCAAGGGACAGGGGACAGGACAAGAGGGAATGGCCTCAAGCTCCACCAGGGGAGATTAGTCTGGAGGAAGTTCTTCACACAGAGGGTCATTGGGCACTGTCAGAGGCTGCCCAGGGAGGTAGTTGAGTCACCTTCCCTGGAGGTGTTTAAGGCACAGGTGGATGAGGTCTTGAGGGACTTGGTTTAGTGTTTGATAGGAATGGTTGAACTAGAAGATCCAATGGGTCTCTTCCAACCTGGTTGTTCTATGATTCTAAGTGGTGCAGAGGGTGCCCTTTAACCAGATTTGGATGTCGCCTTGGGCATGTTTCATTCCAGTTTCTGGCATGGAGGGGAAATTTGGAGAGACCCTGGGCTGCTTGTTTGCACAGGACTGGGCTACATCACAGTGGGTGACGATGGGATGAATGATGGGGGAGACATAGCAGAGGAGGTAGGCAGGATGAACAGCGTTTGGAATGCTCTTTAGATGCTAGAAGACTGCAGGCAGGACATCTGTGCTAGATCTTGGAGGAGAAGAAACTCCTGCTTGGACGTAGCAGCTTGGAGCGTCACCATGTGGGTGGGGAAGTGGTACATGGCAGTGATGACACAAGATGCTGTTCTACGTGGTTTGGATTGATCTGAGCTTTTAGATGAGAGTCCCTCAGGTGGGGTAAGCAAAGAAACGTTTGCCCACCCCAGGTAGGTTCAGCATGCGTGAAGGTCCCGGAGTCTGTATGTGGTCTGGAAAACAAATGAGTCGAGTGTATGCAAACTTATGTGAGCCATTTAGCCCAATTTAATTTTTATCTTCCCTGCTCTATTCAGAAGGGAAATAGATGAGTGAATTTTTTTTCTGCAAGTGCTCTGAATGCACAAAGACCTGCTTGAGGATTATTTATTTATTACTTGTTGAAATTCCGAGAGGAGAGAAAGCTTTTCTCACTTCTCCTCCTTTGTGAGCTTGAACTGCATTGGGGAAGCTTCAGAAATCTCTCGAGTGAGCCTGAGCTGCTCAGCCCGATGTTGCACCCTTGAGCGGTTTGGCAAAAAGCTCCTTTTAAGCAGAATGTTACATCTAAAATGAGCTGAACAGAGCCCAAGTGACTAAGGTGGTTGTGTACGAGGCACTCGCTTAGTTCTTTGAGGAAGGCTTTTGAGTTTAAAGTCCTGACTGGTTCTGCACTGCCTCATATCAGAGAAGAAATTAGTAGAAGATATTCTTGTACCATTCGTGAGGCTTTAAACTCTGTTGGGATCCATGTGCCTCTGGTGGGTCAAATGTTTTGGATTATGCAGGTATGGCTGAGGCTGTCATCGCCACTCCTGGCTGCATGGGATACGTCTGCTGCTGGAGCACCTTGCCTTGTCCTGGTAACTGTTTTCCCTGACAATAACACAAAGGATTAAGGTTTAAAAGTGCGGTGAATGGGCAACAAACACGCATCCTGTTGGAGCATCCCATGCCCAAGTGGCTGCGCACTGAGGACACAGCTGGACAGATGAGGACAGTAGGTAGCACATCCTCTGAGGTCCTCCAGCATGGCTCACCAGCCATGGAAAATGAGTCCCTGGAAGGGTGAGGGCAGAGGGTGCCTGGCAGCACATCATGTACCTGCTGTGGTGGCCAGGAGGGCAGGTGGTGTAGAAATTCAAGGGTGAAAGGAAAGAGGCAAAATCAGAAAGTCCTAATGTAGACCAGCATGTGTCTATCTTCAGTCCTCATAGAAGGAGGTTTCACTCTGTGCTCAACAAGAGAGATAAACCATAGTCGGCTTCTCTTGATCAAACCAAGGTGGGTTCAATCAGCATCAACGTCTTAGATTTTGGGACTGGTTGAGCTGTAGTTCACTGCAGTCAATGAAAAGACTACAGTTCTCTTATACATGTACTGAATTATGAGGAGGTGGAAAAAAATCTCGATTCAGGGAGCGACAAACTGAAGAGCTTTGGTGCCTTTTTCAGGGTGATGGTCTCTGGCTCTGATGCAGATGAACGGTTCAGCCCAAGGTTACAGTTATATAAAATCATTGAATTGTTTGGTTGGAAAAGACCTTTGAGATCATCAAGCCAAACCATACCTGTCCACCACTAAACCATAATGATAAGGTGCAAGCCGTACCAGGAGTGTTCGGTGGGTTAATCAGCCATGCACAAGCTATTTCTTCTGGGTTTTTTGTGTGTCTTTTTTGTGTACTGTCACAGAAACCATGTATGATTCTAAAATGGAATTTATGGAAAGAGCTTTTCTGGAACCTATTGGAATTAGGTATGCATTTTATGCCTCGCTTTGCCAGCAAAGTCTCAAATCCACTAAGATATTTGTGCCTCTAAATCTCATTGGAATGAAAGGAGGTTAGGCATCTAAGTCTGTTTTGAATCTGACACCAAATCTGCTTTGACTCCTAACCCTGTTGTGGTCCTTTCATAGTAGGGTCTAATTTACAGAATCACAGAATCACAGAACAACCAGGTTGGAAGGGACCCATCGGATCTTCTAGTCCAACCATTCCTATCAAACACTAAACCAAGTCCCTCAAGACCTCATCCACCTGTGCCTTAAAAACATCCAGGGAAGGTGACTCAACCACCTCCCTGGGCAGCCTATTCCAATGCCCAATGACCCTCTGTGTGAAAAACTTCCTCCTAATCTCCAGCCTTAATCTCCCCTGGCAGAGCTTGAGGCCATTCCCTCTTGTCCTGTCCCCTGTCCCTTGGGAGAAGAGGCCAGCTCCCTCCTCTCTACAACCTCCTTTCAGGTAATTGTAGAGAGTAATGCGGTCTCCTCTCAGCCTTCTCTTATCTAAAGCTAAACACCCCCAGCTCTCTCAGCCGCTCCTCATAAGGCCTGTTCTCCAGCCCCTTCACCAGCTTCATTGCTCTTCTCTGGACTTGCTCCAGAGCCTCAACATCCTTCTTGTGGTGAGGGGCCCAGAACTGAACACAGGATTCAAGATGCTCCTACTTCAGCTTCTTTTGCCTCTTTCCCCCTGCAGAACTCCCGCTACCAGACATACCAGCGGATGTGGAACTACATGTACTCCAAGCAGCCAAGCGTCTTTGTGAAGAGCACGGAGGAAGGGATTGCCCGCGTGCTGAACTCCAATTATGCCTTCCTGCTGGAGTCCACCATGAACGAGTATTATCGACAGCGCAATTGCAACCTCACGCAGGTCGGGGGCCTTCTGGACACCAAGGGCTACGGGATTGGCATGCCCGTCGGTAGGCAGTGAAGACAAATTCTAGTCCTTCTCAGCTCTCGGCAGAGGACCGGAGTGTTTGAAAGGCTGAACCGGCTCTAAAGCCAACGTCACGTTTCACGGCTCTGCCCAGGGTCATTTTTCTCTCGGGAGGAAAGTCAAATACGTTGCAATTGAGGTGCATGCCCAGAGCCAGATGTATGAGACCCTGCTCTGGTCCAGAGCCATGTGACACGCGACTGTGGCTCTTGAAATAATTCATGTGAAAGATGTTTCAAAATTGCTGCTTTTTTTCTGCATATATGCTCTTTGCTGACTGTTTCCCTTTCGGACCGGTGGTTTTGAATCATTTTGTGCTCCTCATTTTATCTCAGAAGTGCTGAAAAAGTAATGTTGTCGTAACTCTTGTTGGTTTTAGCCAACAACTGATAGTTCTTAAAACTCCAGGAGAGAGGGAATTGGGCAATTTGGGGATTATCTCAGCTAATCATCAAGTTTAACAAATACAGGGTTATTGTCTTTCAAATATGAGGCCTAGCAAGAGAACATCCTTTCCCAGGGCTGCACAGAACAAGGATGTAATAGTTGTTATTCCAAGCAATCGGCTGATCTTTCAGCCTGTCTCGCAGGCTCAGGAAGCCTTGTCCCTGACCTTTAAGCACCAATAACGAGCAATACAAAGTTAAGCTGAATTACGTAAGAACTGTGACACAACGGTGGGTTAGCGAACATGCGCAAGCTTGTAAAGTCACAGTAACCCAATCCTGAGTACGAATCCTTACTTTCAGGACTAAATTTGTTCTGACATTGTCTTGTTAAGCAGTGAAACTGTAGCAGATAAAAAGAACCAAAAGGGACAATAGTGCCGAGTTACCAGGAGGACCACGGTCGTTCCCACGGCCCTTTGACTTCATCTTTCACAGGCAGCAGGCATCGTGAGGACTGCAGGAGAGCTTGAGGACTGCAGGAGAGCTCGAGGACTGCAGGAGAGCTCAAGGACTGCAGGAGAGCTCAGTATGAAGCGTAGGAGGGAACCTGCTCTACCAAAATGGTTGGGCTTGTGCGTAGGGTGAACTTCCTGCTGTTGCAGAGCAACAGTTTGAGAAAAGGAGTGTTAGAGCAAGGTCGAAGTTGGAAGCAGAATGAATGGAGAGGGACCTCAGTGGCCTGGAGGAGCAGTGATGTGAGACTGAAGTGCTAGCTCAGACACTGTTCCTGTAGCCAAAGCTCCCCATTGCAAGGGTTCTCTCTGCTGGTCTCTCTGCTCCTGGCTAATGGCCTCAAGCTCCGCCAGGGATGATTTAGGCTAGAGATTAGGAGGAAGTTTTTCACAGAAAGGGTCATTGGAATAGGCTGCCCAGGGAGGTGGTTGATTCACCTTCCCTGGAGGTGTTTAAGGCACAGGTGGATGAGGTCTTGAGGGACTTGGTTTAGTGTTAGATAGGAATGGTTGGACTAGAAGATCCGATGGGTCCCTTCCAACCTGGTTGTTCTATGATTCTATGAAATGACCCGTGTGGGTCTTGGTGGACAAGCAAAATTACCATTTGCAATCTAATTAATCAGTTGATGGTCCCAGCAGGCAAGCTACAGGTTTCAAGGGCTTACGTGGACTGATGTCCCTTCCAGAGCATTGGCAGATGGTTTTTTGTAGCTGGGGACACTCTCGGGGAGGAGAAGGCTGGTTGAGGTGGTGCCTTACCATGTCCATCTTGGCGTTGCAGGCTCTGTGTTTCGTGACGAGTTTGACCTGGCCATCCTCCAGCTGCAAGAGAACAACCGCCTGGAGATCTTGAAGCGAAAGTGGTGGGAAGGAGGCAAGTGCCCCAAAGAGGAGGACCACAGAGCCAAAGGTGAGCCGTGCCGCTCTCCGGCAGCAGAGTGAAGGGGCCGAGCAGTAGAAGCATCCTTGCTGGCAGGGCAAGGACGAGCGTCCGTCCGCACGCGAGCGCTGCCAGGTTTTCTGCCTGAGAATTACTTTTCTCCCTTCTTCTGACCTGAGATTCCTTCCTTCTCAATTCAAGGAGAAAGCCAAACAGTTCTGCTATGCCTCACGCTGTGTGTTTTTGCCTGGGGCAAAGAGAGCGGGAACAACCAAATGACAAATATTGGAGGCATATGGAGGGTAAATTAGCTTCTAATGAATGTCGGCAGCGTTTCATGAGAAAATGGATGGCTAAAGGGATCAGACAGAAATCCTGGGTTCCTTCAAGGGAGATGGATCTCCACCACAGGCCTGCTGGTTAACAGCTCCAAGCGCAAAGCGCCTTTTAAACAGCCGAGGGAAGGGACACGAGGACTTATTACAACATCAGTAAACGGAGGAGCAAATTCTTTAGGGTAATGCTATGCAAATTGCCAGCAAAGCTACCACATTAGGCTGATGTCCCAGTGTGAGAGCAGTTGCCAGCTTAATGCAGTTGCTGTAGTTTTGAGTTTTGGCAGTTGCCCTTCCCTCAGCAAGCGGTTTCTGGGAGGCCAGCAGGTCCCTCAGTTGCAAGGACAGCCTTCTGACCTTTCTGAGTGCAGAGATGGAGAGCTAAGCAAGACCCGTGGCAGCTCTTTTGTTTTTTTGACATTACTGCAGGTGTAGGGGTGGTTGTCTGTAGGCCGGGGGGACCCTGTGAGCTGGATGGGACCCTGCGAGCTCAAGCTCCCTGCTGGCAGCCTCAGTTGTTCGTGTGGAGGCAGGAGATGCTGGCCCAGTGTCAGGTAGCAGGCACGGGGGAGTATTTTCCTCCGTGGATTCTGTAAAAAAGCAGTGGAATCTGGTTTGAGATGGCTTTGGAAGGGGATTTAGTTGGAAGCAGGCTCCTGGGCTGTTTGTGGCACTACCCAGCGCGCTCTGTGACCCTGGACAAGTTTTTTCACTGTTTTATGCCCCCTGTCCTCACTCACTTTCTCGTTCTGGAAAACGAGGAAGGCTGGACCCTGCTGATGTGCATGTATGGAGGAAGGAAATGCCTCTCAGGTGAGCTTGGTCTGAGGTGGCACTCAGGTAGGATGATAGAAGGATGTTCAGAGAGGCACTGGCCCTAAATTCAAACATGATTGCTGCTGGGAGGAGAGGATGGCCTTTATCTTGGGTCTAAACTGTGATTATGGGCTATGTTTTCCACCCTGCAATTGCTGTCTTAGGGGAAATATCTCTGCGAAGGGCTGATTTACGGAGGCACTAGATTGCTCCAGAGGCAATGCCAAAAGAGTGACGACGAGGAGGAGGGAGAAATGCGACCTCCTAAGTTTTAGAACAAAACAGGTCAGCGATTTACAAGGATTTTGTTGAGATTTTATGTCTAAAAGCCAAGCGGAGATTAAGTCAATAAATCATTGATTCTTACACTTTGATTTAATGCTACAGAGGGGAGAGGAAGATTTTTATAGATGTTCTTGTTGAGTAATGGCCTCATACAGTCACCTCGGTGCGAAGCACCATGTGCTTTTTAGTAATCAATCCAATCAGAGCCCTGTCCACTTGAGACCCCAAACCAACAAGCACAGGAGAGAAGAGCCCTTCCTTGAAAAACTGATACTGCTCCCCAACTCCTCTCACGTGCCTGCTCTGTAGGGCCAGGCAGGGACACTGGCTGTGGCTTTGGGGACAAGGGACACAGTGGAAAGTGACGTGACAACCTCGGCACGTGGAAAGCTCAGGGCAGATTAGTGAGGGGTGAAACTGGTGAGGCAATTGGCACAGGGCAGCTGGATGGCTCCTACGATCAGCAGAGATGAGTGAGTTATCATAGAATCATAGAATACTTTGGGTTGGAATGGACCTTAAAGATCATCCAGTTCCAACCCCCTGTCTTGGGCAGGGACACCTCCCACTGGATCAGGGGCTCCAAGCCCCATTCAACCTGCCCTTGAACCCCTTCAGGGAGGGTGCAGCCACAGTTTCCCTGGACAACCTGTTCCAGTGCATCACCACTCTCATAGGGAAGAAACTCTTCCTTATGTCTGGTCTAAAGCTGCCCCTCTCCAGCCTGCTCTAAGGTCTCCCTGCAGCCTTCTCTTCTCCAGGCTGAACAACCCCAACTCTCTCAGCCTGTCCTTGAGGTTCTCCAGCCCTCAATCCAAGGGAGGTGAGATAATTCGCCCCATGGAAGGGGCTGTTTCCTCCTCATGGTCCACAGGGTGCTGGGCAGAGAGCACCCAACCCCTAACCAGGAACCTTAGGTGGCTGAGACCCCATTTGGTCATCGTGTAGCATCCTGGTCTGGTTTGGAACTTCTTGCTGTTGCAGTACAACCAGCCCTAATCATTTTGCACCAGCGCTTTGTACTGCAATCAAAGGAGCTTTGCTTGGTGCCAACTTCCTTTAAAGCCCTTTCTTGTCATCTTCACTGCTTCCTTAACAACATTGCTCATCCACCTTCGTGAAGTTCAAAGCAACCGGATCTGGGTGAATAATTTGCAGGGATTAATGTGTCCGATTGATCTCTCATTTTTTTCCCCCTGTTTTCAGTTTGTCCACAAATTGCTTTGTACTTCCCTCCAAATGTACTTGCTGTTTATCTGCAAAATCATCATTTCTGAGAAGGCGTCTTCGATCGGGCAGTTATTGCAAGTCATTCACTTTGCCATCTGAGTCAGGCGAGTAGCTATTAATAGGACAGTGCTGGCTACATGGTTTTGGTCCCTGCCTGAGTCTACACGATGCCAACTAAACAGTGAAGAGGTGGGATGCTTGCCATTTATGTTGTGTCTGCCTCTCTGCAGCATCGTCTCTTCTGCTTTATTTTAGGCCTGGGAATGGAGAATATCGGTGGAATCTTCGTGGTTCTCATCTGTGGCTTAATCGTAGCAATTTTTATGGCAATGCTGGAATTTTTGTGGAGCCTTCGGCACTCTGAACAATCAGAGGTAGGACCCGAAAATGTCCTGAGGGGTAGTGTGGGTTTATCATTAGCAGTGGTGCAGTACTCTGGAGCAAGTAATGCACTTGTGTTGATGGTTATTCCTAGTGATGTGACCTCAATCACACAAGAAACTAGAAGCATCCGTCAGGGTCTAAAATATATGAGCTTCTTGCATGTTCCTACTAAGATCAAGACCGGGGGGATGCTCCAAGGGCTCCTGTAGGGAATCATAGAATCATAGAATAACCAGGTTGGAAGAGACCCACCGGATCATCAAGTCCAACCATTCCTATCAAACGAGGGTGTCTACAATGTCCAGGTGCCTTTCATGGAGACAGGATCACCTGAGGATTTCTATCCATCATAGGTTTGGGTCTTGTGTTGACTTGGGGATCAGGAATACAGGAGGGTCTCTGACAAGAGGTAGAATCGGTTGGGCTAAATTGAATATGAATATCACCATCACCACAAGAAGGATGTTGAGGCTCTGGAGCAAGTCCAGAGAAGAGCAACGAGGCTGGTGAAGGGGCTGGAGAACAGTACCTATGAGGAGCGGCTGAGAGAGCTGGGGGTGTTTAGCCTGGAGAAGAGGAGGCTGAGAGAAGACCTCATTACTCTCTACAACTACCTGAAGGGAGGTTGTAGAGAGGAGGGAGCTTGGACTCTTCTCCCAAGTGAAGGGGGACAGGACAAGAGGGAATGGCCTCAAGCTCTGCCAGGGGAGATTTAGGCTAAAGATTAGGAGGAAGTTCTTCACACAGAGGGTCACTGGGCATTGGAATAGGCTGCCCAGGGAGGTGGTTGATTCCCCTTCCCTGGAGGTGTTTAAGGGACGGGTGGATGAGGTCTTGAGGGACTTGGTTTAGCGGTTGATAGGAATGGTTGGACTAGAAGATCCGATGGGTCCCTTCCAACCTGGTTGTTCTATGATTCTATCCAAGCATTGATGTTGAAATGCAGTGGCCTGATTACCGACCGAGTCTGTAGCACTTTGGCATCAGACTCCAGAGCAGACGCAGTGCTGCTGGGCTCACAGCTTCCTCAGGTGAGAAGTCTGTCTTGGCTCTGCCTTCCAGGTGTCGGTGTGCCAAGAAATGGTGACAGAGCTGCGCAACATCATTCTCTGCAAGGACAGTTTCCATCCTCGTCGGAGGCGAGGGGGAATGATACGGACTCGCCCCGTTATCCCGGAGGAACGCCGAGCCCGCAGCACAACCACGCTCAGCAACGGGAAGCTGTGCAGTGGGGGCGAGCCAGATCCCCTGGCACAAAGACTGGCACAAGAAGCTGCCCTGGTCGCTCGGGGGTGCACGCACATTCGGGTCTGCCCCGAGTGCCGCAGGTTTCAGGGTCTCCGGGCGCGACCGTCTGCGGGCTCGCCCGCGCGGAGCGAAGAGAGCTTGGAGTGGGAGAAGACCACCAACAGCAGCGAGCCCGAGTAATACTGGTGCGCGGGGGGCGTCGGGGTGGGCTGAGAGGGTCCTGTTCCATTTTACAGAACACGGACTTGTACAATGTCAACTCGTTTTTAAATTAAAAGCAGTTACCCAGCTTCTCCAGAGCAGACCTTTGCGCAGGCCTGGCCAGAGGGACAGCTTTGGTTTCAGCAGCCAAGAGGACGTGCGTCTCGTGGAAGCTCGACGCAGCAGGAGCGAGCTCTCCAGCACTTGTCTCCATGCGGCTCCGAGGCGGGAAGGAGGGACGTGGTGGGTAACTGGTGGAGCAGATATTTGGGGCGAGTTCTCAGAACTTCGCCCCACACCAGGAGAAGGGATGCTGGCGCCGTCTCCCCATCACATAGACTTCCAGGGGGATGTTCTCAGAGGGTGGGGGGAGGGTCTTTTTATTTGAGGCGGATAAGGGTCGCGAAGGGAGGAGTCATGGTTTTGGTTTGGTTTATTTTGGGTACGTCAGGACCCAGTCTCCAAGGCACCAGATTTGAGGTGCTGAACTCTTCTTCCTTTTTCAGAACACGGTGGGCTGAAGGAGGAAGGGCAGGAGGGGTGGGACACACTCCCCGTGAGAAGCAACGTTTGCTGAAAGTCCATCTGAAGGGTTGTTAAAATACAAATATATATATACACGCATAGAGATATATATATTAAAATGCCAAAAACCAACCAACGAACACAGTGAACTCAAAGAGGCCTTGAAACGCCTGGTATTTCAGGGGTTCTGTGTCTTTTGTTCAGTTCCGGGGTTATGTTCTCCTTTTTTTCCCTTTGTTTTCCGGATGCAGGTGTGGGGGAGCCTTTTGAGGAGGGTGAGGTGGGAGCAAGGGGAGCGCTGGGGAAGGCTGCTCTTTCCCACCAGTGGAGGGAGGTGGTGTGTTTGCTGCCCACGGTCGCTCCTCAAAGTGTCCACGGCCCATGCTCTGCCCTCTCCCCAACAAGCGACTCTGAGCTCTGCCCCAGGCTCCCGAGCTTCCCTTCCATCATGACCCACGGAGCTCCCTCGGCTTCAAGGTTGACTTCCAGCCCATGTCTAAGAGCGGCGATGCCACACAGCGTTTGAGACAACCCCTAAGCCCAGGATCTGATGTAAGGAAAATATTTACTTCCCTAGCAACAGCAGCAGCAGCAGCTCACCCTCTGCTTGGTACAGACATGGGTTTTACATTGACGAGTTTAATTTTCTGATTGAAAAAAAAAAATTCTATGCAATTTCTGATTGTAAAAGGATAGAGACGATAAAGGAGAGGGGCAGGGGAGATAAAGCCTTGAGTGAAGGTACATCCTGTTCTTGAATTGTTTTCTTTTTTTTTTGTCTCGAATGTACTGAAATAAAATATGTCCTTGGATAATCATGCTTTTTTTTCCCCTCTTTGCTTCCCTGTCCACACTCACAAATGTCATGAGAGAGTTTGAGGCCCAGGTGCTCAGGGAGAGCCCCAAGTGATCCCCAACTGAAAGGTAAAAGGTGTTTTGGCTGTTGCAGGTTTCAGTGCATCTGAACCCATGATGTTGCACCTGAATGGAAATGAGAGAAAAAAAGAGAAGGGCGGGAAATGAGAAAGCCTGTGATATGTGGTGGTAAGAAGGGAGAAACCCAACAGCAGTGCCATCTGTCGAGGTTGCCCAGGTCTCCATGCAATTGGGACCCGTGGCTGTTACAGCCTTCCTAGACCTGCTGGTTGGAGCCCTGTAGACCAGGGGCTGAGGGTTAGTTAGAATCATGGAATGATAGATTGCTTTGGGTTGGAAAAGAGCTTTACAGGTCATACAGTCCAACCTCCTACAGTGGAGCAGGTGAAATGGGTCACGTTACCACAGGCAGGAGCCTGTCTCCAGCAGCTGTTTCTGAGGAGGATGTGCAGGGGATGGGGTGTGATGCCTGTGGTGATGGGCACATTGGAGTTGTTCTGGTGTTTCCAGCAGTGTGTGAAAAGAAGTGTCTGCCACAGAGTGACAGAAAAATGTACCTCCTGCAATGAAGATTTGGGTCTTGTTATGCATGATGTCATAGGAGATGTTCGCAAAGGTCCTTTCTGGCCTTCATATCTGTAAATCTGCAGGATGTGACCCTTTCCCTGACTAAAAGAGTGGTGAAGGTGAGAGCATGAGATCATAGAATCATAGAATAAACAGGTTGGAAAAGACCCACCAGATCATCAAGTCCAACCATTCCTATCAAACACTAAATCATGTCCCTAGCGCCTCATCCACCCGTCCCTTAAACACCTCCAGGGAAGGTGAATCAACCCCTTCCCTGGGCAGCCTCTGCCAGTGCACAATCACCCTTTCTGTGAAATATTTTTTCCTAATGTCCAGCCTGAACATTGCAGCCATTCCCTCTCGTCCTGTCCCCTGTCCCTTGGGAGAAGAGCCCAGCTCCCTCCTCTCCACAACCTCCTTTCAGGTAGTTGTAGAGTCCAATGAGTTCTCCCCTCAGCCTCCTCTTCTCCAGGCTAAACCCCCCCAGCTCTCTCAGCTGCTCCTCATAAGGCCTGTTCTCCAGCCCCTTCACCAGCTTCGTTGCTCTTCTCTGGACTTGCTCCAGAGCCTCAACATCCTTCTTGTGCTGAGAGGCCCACAACTGACCCCAGGGGTCCATGAAATTGGAGGGACAGGCCCTCAAGGGAGATAAGACACTGACAACTTCATCCCTGCCCTCCGTAAGGAGCCAACTTGGGCTTTCAAAGTGCTGACAGCAACACCAGAGACATCTGAGGCTGCCCGTGTTGTGTTTAAATGCTGACATGTTTTTACGAGCAGCAGAATATACTCATCAAAGGGAAGCCGCTTTTTAAAATTTATTTACAGATTAGCAGAAGAAAAGGGTCCATGAATCATTTATCAGACCTGATGTTTTTTCACCCCTTCACTGTAGTGAAAAAAGAGGGATCTTGACAGAGCCAGACATTATTCTTCTGCTTCTCCAAAGATCTTGCAGTCATCTGCTCAGGCAGAGGATGTCAGGAAGGAAATTATGAGAAACCACCTGGTTTCTCCCTGTCTTTGCTTTTTATCTCTTGTGTTAGCTTGTTCCACCCATATGTTGTTTTTTAGCTGGGTCTGTATTTTAAGAAGTTTTTTTTTCCATGTTCCTCTTACCCTCTTCTCCTATAATTTTGGTTTTACATGTTTAGAGTGTTTGCTGTCAGAGCTGAAATGGACCCTGCAAGAGGAGTGGATGGATTAAAACTCCTTTAAACTGGAGAGGGGCAGATTTAGGCTAGACAGAAGGAGGAAATTCTTCACAGTGAGGGTGGTGAGGCGCCGGCACAGGTTACCCTGGGAAACTGTGTCTGCCCCATCCCTGGAGAAATCATAGAATCATAGAACAACCAGGTTGGAAGAGACCCATCGCATCATCGAGTCCAACCATTCCTACCAAACACTAAACCTAGTTCCTCAGGACCTCATCTACCTGTGCCTTAAACACCTTCAGGGAAGGTGAATCAACCACCTCCCTGGGCAGCCTATTCCAATGCCCAATGACCCTTTCCATGAAAAACCTCCTCCTAATCTTTAGCCTAAATCTCCCCTGGCAGAGCTTGAGGCCATTCCCTCTTGTCCTGTCCCCTGTCACTCAGGAGAAAAGCCCAACTCCCTCCTCTCCACAACCTCCTTTCAGGTAGTTGTAGAGAGTAATGAGGTCTCCCCTCAGCCTCCTCTTCTCTAGGCTAAAAGGAGGAGTTCAAGGCCAGGTTGGATGGGGCCTTGAGCAGGCTGGTCTGATGGGAGGTGTCCGTGCCCATGTCAGGGAGGTTGGAACTGGATGATCTCTAAGGTCCTTTCCAACCTAAACCATGCTGTGACTTTGTGTGATCGAAGCTGCTGCTACTTAGATGCCTCTTCCAGTGTCTCAGCAGGTCTTGTGTCTGTAGGACTGTTAAATCCCGATGGGTTTTACACGGGAGGGACCCCCCAGCAGACAGGATTCTGCACAAGCCGGAGTGCTCGTATGCATTTGTGTGCCCAGATGAGTTTGCATCTCAGCTGTTCTCTCTCCCCCCAGTTTTTCTCTCATCTTTGAATCTATTGTGGGGCTTTTTTTTTGCTCAGCCGGTCCCAATGCTAATGCAGTTCAAGGTCTGGAGCGCTTTGCCGTCCAAAAGGCACTTTCCCAGTATTGCCATCTCCTGATAAACCGAGTAATTCTAGTAAGATATCTCCGCAAATTCTACTGGGAGCCAAAAGATTAGATCAATTAAAATTTAATACTTTGCTTTATCCCCTCTAACCGCTTTGTTTGATGCTCCTGCTGCCCCTCTGTTCGGGCAGTGGGGCTGAGGACTCGCTTCTCTCCTTGCGGTCACGGCCAGTTCTCCAACCCCGGCTGGGTCAGCGGCAGTCTGGCAGGTTCCGAACTAAAAGGCCTGGGATCTCTCCTCCTGTGCTAAACCCCATGTTTGTGTAGTTATTCCAGGCAGTTCCATTTTCACCTAATGATAAAAAGCTATTTTCTCCCCAGAGGTTGCAGGGGTGAAGGTATTAACAAGGCTTGGACAAGCCTGGGGGCATTTACTGAGCGGAGTCGTGGAAGTCAAACAGAAAAGGGCGGTTCCGTGAACCACCGGAGCCCACAGGACTTGAGGAAGAAAGACAGTGAGCTCTATAAAACAGAGAGAACCCTTTGGACCTTCGTGGTCCCGAGGCAGGAATCTTTTTAACCATTTCAGGTCCACAGAAATTCTTCCCTGCCAAGACTGTTCATGTCCTTGAACTCCAAGTGTCTCAGCAGGTAAGTGACCTGGAAGGTGGAGAAAAGGCAATAACTGTTGTTTCACTTTTTTTTTTTTTTTTTTTTTTTTTTTTTTTTTTTGTTGCAGAGATCCTGAGTTACAGAGTGGGTCTGGAAGGGGTGTGAGTCTTTGTGGTCATATCTAAGCTGGTGGAGACACCTAAAGCTCTGGTAACTGCAGCTGTGGGCACAGAGTAGCTGGGTTAGACATAAGAATGTGTCTAACTGGTTTTGATGGTTCTCGGATGACTCTCTCTGAATGGTAAAGACATTCCTAGGGAAAAGGAAGGGACCTATGTGTGGGGTGGTCTCCTTGGTGAAAGGCGGTTGATGATTTAGCTTAAGACAGCACAAGAAAGCAAAGGTGGACTGGACTGCTTTGGTTTGGCATGAGGCTGTCATGATTTGGCTAGGATAAGGCTGGCATGAGTGGCCAAATTCCCCTACATCAGCTTTAGTTTCACTCAGCTCAGAGGTAAATTGCCTGCCAGATAGGTGTTTCTCTCCTCTACATCACTTGTGTATCCAGTGAAGGTGCTGAAGAAATTTCTTCACCAAAAGAGTGGTGAAGCACTGGCAGAGGCTGCCCAGGGAACTGGTGGAGTCTCCGTCCCTGGAAGTGTTCAAAAAACACGTAGATGTGGCACTTTGGGACACGGTTTAGCAGGCACGGTGGGGCTGGGCAGACAGCTGGACTTGATGATTTTAGAGGTCGTTTGCAACCTTAATGATTCTATGAAATTTCTCCTCGTAGCTTTGATTCTATGGCTTTGGCTAGAGCAGAAGTCACGCTGCCCATCAGGAGAAGAACCTGCCAGTGGGTCCCTGCTCCAAACCAAGGGAAACAGCCCCCATGACATAAAGGCATAAGCAGAGACAGGATCAGGCCAGTGGTCTGCAAAAGGAACAGCAAAATGCCATCAGAAACGTTAAAAAGTAATTCCAAGCTCACACTTTGCACTTGCAGGTCTACTGAGCATTGTCCCTCTCTGCTTGGACATCTCACCACGAGGGGACAGCACGTCTGACCGAAACGCCTACTGAGCAGAGAGAGGATAATGCACCCACAGTTCCAGAAACCCCATTAGGCTTTGATGGCCACTAACTGATTGAAAATACAGAGCTCAACTCTTCTGGGTACAAAGTAGCACTGATGAATTCAGTATAAATAGGCTCCTCTGGAACTTGATACCACATTGGGAAAAATCAGCTCCATATCAGCTGGATCAGACAATGGGTAGGTTTATGCATCTTTCAGGGAGGTTGGTTTTTTTTTTTTTTCCCCCTCCAAGGTGGAATCTGCTGTGTTCCAGCTGAGTTAATAGTCTGATTTGTGGCAGGGCTGCAGCATTTCATCTCAGAAAGCATTCCAGCCGGCAGATGAGGATCGCCACCCTCACACGCGGCTGTCTCGGGGGGTCTGTGGGGGTCCAGCACCAGCACAAAGGGCATCGCATCACTGCTCAGCAAGCTCTGCTGAGGCCAGATCTGTACGAAAACGAAGGAAGCTAGCTTAATTAACAAAAGCTTTCTCCTCCACTGCGTGTAGGTCTGCAGTTATCAGTGTAGCTGGCAGCTCTCAAAGCCTGAAATGACAGTAGTTGGCTGTAAAAGAGATAACTGTCAGATTAGCTGGTACATATCTTCTGCCTAGGTTTTCTATATCATACCTATCTCCAAGCATCTCCATGTATCAAAAGGACTAGCTGGCCATTTGCCTTTAAAAAGTACCCTTCCTGGCGTGATAAATAAGGGTCTATTACAACGAAAAGACCTAGTATTTCTTGTTCCTTGGCTTAGGCAGTTTGGGACTAGTATTTCTTGTGTGCTGATTGATTTGTATAGACTAATCCTTTCTGTTGTTTTTATGGTGGTGCTTGTGTTTGCGGTTTCTCTCGTGTTGAGCTTAGGATGCAAGGGAGAGAAAATATCTGTCGGTGTGTAAAGACAGGGAGAAGGGCTTTTTCTCTGTACTCAGCACTGGTGAGGCCGCTCCTTGAATCCTGTGTCCAGTTCTGGGCCCCTCACCACAAGAAGGATGTTGAGGTTCTGGAGCAAATCCAGAGAAGAGCGACGAGGCTGGTGAAGGGGCTGGAGAACAGAACCTATGGGGAGCGTCTGAGAGAGCTGGGGTTTTTAGCCTGGAGAAGAGGAGGCTGAGGGGAGACCTCATTACTCTCTACAAGTACCTGAAAGGAGGTTGTGGAGAGGAGGGAGCTGGGCTCTTCTCCCAAGGGACAGGGGACAGGACAAGAGGGAATGGCCTCAAGCTCTGCCAGGGGAGATTTAGGCTAGAGATTAGGAGGAAGTTTTTCACAGAAAGGGTCATTGGGCATTGGAATAGGCTGCCCAGGGAGGTGGTTGATTCACCTTCCCTGGAGGTGTTTAAGGCACGGGTGGATGAGGTCCTGAGGGACTTGGTTTAGTGTTTGATAGGAATGGTTGGACTAGAAGATCCAATGGGTCCCTTCCAACCTGGTTGTTCTATGATTCTATGATTCTAGAAATCCAGATCGGTGATAAAAAGAGAGAACTTGCTGCTTTGTTTGGGACAAAGCATTACCTGAAGTAAGGGAGCATTTCGTTGAGTTGGGTGAGGAGAAGGCAATGTAGACCAGCATGAGCGAGACCGGTTTTCAAACCTGTTATCTCCCGTCCTTCCTCTTCTTCTATCTCTGCCTTCCAAGCACCTTTCTTTTTCTCCTCCTTCTGTTGCTCAGCCTCAGAAAAAGGGTCTCAGCCTGGCTTTTGCCTCATCTCCCAGGAAATGTTCATGAACATCGTCTTCTGGCTTTTCAGGCTTAGCTCTGGCTGAGCTGAGATTTAAAGCAATTTATTGCTAAGCCAAAAGTGAATGCAAATGAGGGGAAGGAGCTATGGGAGAAAAAGAAAAAAAGACCTTTTATTCCCAGGTGAGCATTAGGATGTCTGATCCGCCTGCCTAAAACTGATTGTTCTTCCAGAGTCTACAGTAAATACCCTTGTGCATTAGTGAGCGCAGCTAGAGAGGATGCTCTGATTATTGCTTGCTGAACTAAACTGGGACACGGAGGTGAACACACAGCCTCTGGTTTTATTCCTGAGCCATTGATCAGCCACAACATCCTCAGCCCTCAGACAGTTGAAATGGAGGTCATGACGTGGTAGGGAGCCAGACATTAGCAGGAGGCTACCGAGTGTCTGAGGTCCTGTGAGCCAGATCGCTCTCTTTTTAGAGGAAGGTTTGTTTTTCTGGCCGGTTCAAGTGGCCCCACATGCTGCTGGCCGTCTGACAGAGTCAAATGGATGAGTATTTCTGTTTGAAGCTAGACCTTAAACATAAACCCACAGTTTACTGGAACAGGCTGCCCGGGGAGGTGGCTGAGTCACCATCCCTGGAGGTGTTTAAAAGACGGGTAGATGAGGCGCTGAGGGATATGGTTTAGTGACTGATTGGAATGGTTGGACTCGAAGATCCTGTGGGTCTTTTCCAACCTGGTGATTCTGTGAAATGTCTTCGTGGGGGAAGTCTGTTGGTTTAGCAGGCATAATAGTTACTCTGACCAAGCTGTCTCGTTATCGCTCCTCCATTCGGACACTGTTTCAAGGGGACATCACTATTCTGGAAAGAAGCCCCCTTTTCCTTGGTTTATTTTTGGACAAAATGGTGAGTACAAGGTGCTGTTATCCAAAAGCAGCAGCAAGGATGGTAAAACTGGATGGCAAAACCAGAGAGGGCACAACGGGAGATGCTCTCATAGAGGACACTGTGCTCTGACTGGCCTGTGTTTGAATCATAGAATCATAGAATCATAGAACAACCAGGTTGGAAGGGACCCATCGGATCTTCTAGTCCAACCATTCCTATCAAACACTAAACCATGTCCCTCAGGATCTCATCCACCCGTCCCTTAAACACCTCCAGGGAAGGTGAAGCAACCACCTCCCTGGGCAGCCTATTCCAATGCCCAATGACCCTTTCTGCGAAAAACTTCCTCCTAATCTCTAGCCTTAATCTCCCCTGGCAGAGCTTGAGGCCATTCCCTCTTGTCCTGTCCCCTGAGAAGAGCCCAGTTCCCTCCTCTCCACAACCTCCCTTCAAGTAGTTGTAGAGAGTAATGAGGTCTCCTCTCAGCCTCCTCTTCTCCAGGCTAAAGATGCACATGGTTGCTTCTCTCTGTGGCAGCCATTGTGTCCCAGCAGCGAGAGCAGCAGCAGAGCTATCGCTCTCCCAGCATCCTGATCCATCTTGGACTTCGGGCTAAGCCTGCACCCTTTCCTGCTTGGGTTTTCTTGACAGTGAGATAGGAATCAAGAGCTACCAAGCAAAGGAAGGGTTGGTGCAGGACTGGAGGTGCTGGGTGCAGGGTGCGAAGCCTGAAATGCTCCTGATGGCTGCACCAGCAGCACTGCTGGGGCTTTGGGAACTCACTTTCTCCCCTGGACCTCCACTTCACATCATAAAACAGAGATGACTTGACTACTTCCCAACTTTCACTAAATACCTTGTCAGAGAATAGAAGCGGAGGAAACTCTTTCAATTCATGTGTAGGACTGGAGGGTGTCTGGCAAGGTTTAATCTGTTCATGTTTGCAAAGATCTCCGAGAGCTCTGGATGAAAGCGGGTGGAGATTTGCCAAGTGTTTGCTAACATTAATGGTTAATTATTATGACTGCTGGCAGCCTACATACTCAGTCAGCGTCATTCTCCAAGTGGGATCCAGACCTATAATGAAGTTGTTACATACACAAGACAGGAAGAGGCAACGCTCTGTGTTGGCCTGTTCTTCCAGCCAAAGTCCCATTCCAAAATCAGAGAACAGCAGCACTTTTCTGTCTCATTGTAACAACTAGTTACGAATCCAGAGCATTTGGCAGGGGAAGACCAAGCCATTTCCATGTCTGGACTCATTTCTGTCTGCTGGTGCCCTCTTTGTCTGACTGAACAGAATGGAAATTGCAGTCCATAATGAGATGTGTCCCAAACAGGGCAGCACACAGAATCATAGAATCATTAAGGTTGGAAAAGGCCAGTCCAACCGTCAGCGCAATGCCACTGTGCCGGCTAAACCATGTCCCAAAGGGCCACCTCTACACAATTTCTGAACCCCTCCAGCGATGGGAACTCCACCACTGCCCTGGGCAGCCTCTGCTAGTGCTTCCACACTCTTTGAGAAAAGAATTTTTTCCTAATATCCAATTTAAACCTCTCCTGCTGCAACCCAAGGCTGTTTCCTCGGTGCTGCTTGGCTGGGACAGATCCAGAGTCAACTGGAGAGGGTCAGTGGCCATAACCTGTGCTCAGGTTTGCCGTTCTTGCTGCTCAGGTTGGGTCAGTAAGGCCCTGGCCATGCAACAGCACTTCCCAATGCGTGAGATACCCCCCTGAGGGATCAGAGGAGAGCACATGGGGTTGGGGAGTCTGGACAGCTGCATCCCGCGCTGTGTGCTCGAGTCTGAGAGAATCAGAATCATAGAATCACCAGGTTGGAAGAGACCCACTCTGGATCATTGAGTCCAACCATTCCTATCAAACACTAAACCATGTCCCGCAGCACCTTGTACACCTGTCCCTTAAACACCTCCAAGGAAAGTGAATCAACGCCCTCCCTGGGCAGCCTCTGCCAGTGACCAATGACCCTTTCTGTGAACAATTTTTTCCTTATGTCTAGCCTCAACCTCCCCTGGCAGAGCTTGAGGCCATTCCCTTTTGTCCTGTCCCCTGTCCCTTGGGAGAAGAGCACAGCTCCCTCCTCTCCACAACCTCCTTTCAGGGAGTTGGAGAGAGCAATGAGGTCTCCCCTCAGCCTCCTCTTCTCCAGGATAAACACCACCAGCTCTCTCAGCCGTTCCTCATAAGACCTGTTCTCCAGCCCCTTCACCAGCTTCGTTGCTCTTCTCTGGACTCACTCCAGAGCCTCAACATCCTTCATATGCTGAGGGGCCCAGTACTGAACACAGGATTCGAGTTGAGAGAGAAGCTGAGTTGTGATGGAGAGGGTGAGACAGCAAGCAGCAGAGTGAGTCTAGCCCTGAGTGGGTGAGATTTGATTTACCAGACGTAATTTGATGGCCAGTACCCTTGCAGCACCTGAGAAAGCTGCCTTTATCTAATAGTAGCCATCCAGAAAATGAAATCAAATGAATAAAAGGCTCAGGGTCCATTTGGTCCTGTGAACACGACTAGCAACTGCCAAATTATGAAAATCCAAGAGATCTTCAGGCTGCG
The DNA here is from genome assembly GCA_033558105.1 of Coccyzus lansbergi. Taxonomy (NCBI): domain Eukaryota; kingdom Metazoa; phylum Chordata; class Aves; order Cuculiformes; family Coccyzidae; genus Coccyzus; species Coccyzus lansbergi. The sequence goes on along the minus strand of JAUMJK010000750.1, from coordinate 731,107 downwards.
CCGGCACTGATTTATTTTTTATTTCTCCCTTTGACTGTGCGCTCTGAATTTCTGAAGTCGAAAGCCGCATCGTTCCTATCTTTTGGCTACTGATAATAGTTTAGAATTATGACCGTGGAGTAACGTTTGCTCTAAAAGGTAACTTCAAGGTGCATTAGTCTCAGATAATTGACAGAGAGCAAAGAAGTGATTTGGGAAGCACTTAGGTGGAACCGAAGCTCCTAGTGAATTGTTACCTTAAATTAATGGTGTAGTGAGAAGTTGCTTGGAGTTTTTCAGCTGGCGGTGGTGCTGAATGGAGTCGGCCTTTAATGTTATTAACCAAATACCTAGGAGACAGCGCTGCTATGGATTTATAACCTAGCACTGCGTCTTAAGGGGCTTAGATCAGCCCTGTGCTGAGTCTATGGGGGCAGAGAGCGCTCAGCATCTCTCAGGATTGGGCTCTTCAGCACACTGGAGGTGAGGTTAGGCTAGCGTGGCTAACAGGATTCACACCTCTAACTCCCTTCTTAATCCTCAGATGAAGTGAAAGGTCTTCTCTCAATACTTTAGTAAATCTCCAATTTTATTTCTCATTATTAAATCATGAAATCGGCCAAAAATGTTTAAATTAAGTGAAAGGAAGAGAGATTTGTGAGAAAATTGAAGTTTCTCTGAAGAACTGAATAATAATCTCCACGGATGAAGAAAGTTGCAGTTGCCAAACCCAGAAGCGAAGGGATCAAAAGGCTACAGAAAAGAAGGAGAAACTTGCATGTGTTTCAGATCCAACCCCCCAACCTCTCCCTCTAAAACCTCCGGTGATTTAAATATGGGGAAAATTATTCTCAGCAGCAGCAGAGTCTTCCAGAGCTGGGGTTGTTTAGCCTGGAGAAGAGAAGGCTGAGAGGAGACCTCATTACTCTCTACGACTACCTGAAAGGAGGTTGTAGAGAGGAGGGAGCTGGGCTCTTCGCCCAAGAGACAGGGGACAGGACAAGAGGGAATGACCTCAAGCTCTGCCAGGGGAGATTTAGGCTAGACATTAGGAGGAAGTTTTTCGCAGAAAGGGTCATTGGGCATTGGAATAGGTTGCCCAGGGAAGTGGTTGATTCACCTTCCCTGGAGGTGTTTAAGGGACAGGTAGATGAGGTGCTGAGGGACATGGTTTAGTGTTTGATAGGAATGGTTGGACTCGATGATCCGATGGGTCTCTTCCAACCTGGTTGTTCTATGATTCTATGATTCTATGATTCCTTCCTCTGCTGTGACATTTATCTCCACATGTGATTCCAAGAAATTCCATGATCTTGGTGGTTGTGTCCCACATGATGCCTCTTCCATGTGCGCAGGGAGATCTGTTGAACATTATTAGTGCAGGGTGGGAATTAATTTGGTTTAGGCTCTCATTCCACCTAGAATTAGTCCTGCTTTTTTTTTTTTTTTTTTAATTAACATAGTGTGTAATTAACTGTTTGATTTTTCACCGACTGTGTTTGATTCTCCGTCTCAGGTAATTTCTCAAGAGTACATCCATTTTTTTTTTTCTACCTGAGATCTGCTCCAGATCACACGGCAGTGAAATTAGGGCAGTCTGTGGCTTGTATTCTCCCCGTTAGAAGTGTTTTCCTTCTGGCCTCGTTATGTCCAAACCTGTGAACCTGTAAGGGCCCCATTTGACAGTGGGTGACATTTATTTGTGGCACATTAGAAGCTCAAGTAATGAGGGAAGGGTTGTGACTGGTGTTTTTTCAGATATTGAGGATGTTTTTCTTGCTGAGGTTGATCAGTTCCAGCTCTAAAAGTGGGACAGGACATGAGGAAATGGCCTCAAGCTCTGCCAGGGGAGACTGAGGCTGGACATTAGGAAAAAATTTCTCACAGAAAAGGTCATTGGGCAGTGGCAAAGGCTGCCCAGGGAGGTGGTTGAGTCACCTTCCCTGGAGGTGTTTACGGGACGGGTGGGCAAGGTGCTGAGGGACATGGGTTAGTGTTTGATAGGAACGGTTGGACTCAATGATCTGGTGGGTCTCTTCCAACCTGGTGATTCTATGATTCTATGAAAATAATGGAATTGGATTTGGATCATTCTGTCACGTAATGTAGACACATCATTGGGGTGAGTGCCTCTCAAGTGGGGCTTGTTCTCGGTCCATGAATGAGCTCCAACATTGCTGAGCACCATTAGTGGCTCCTGCAGGACAGGGAGGAAGCAAGTAAAGGGATGATTCTAGTTCCCACGGCCTCTTGAATCCTAGGGGAGCTGGTGGTGGGAAAGAGAGGAGCCTGCCAGCAAGGGGTCACCCAGGATGAAGCTTTGGCAAGAGAATACTAGTCTGCCAGAGAGGAGTAGATTGAGACCCATCAAACTTGAACAATGAGATGATAAGCACATTGAATCAGTGCTAGCTTGGGCTCAATTCAAACTGGCCCCTAGAGGTGAAAGACTATATTGTGTTAACAATTCCCCGATACGTCCCATCTCCACCGAAATGATCTTTAAATTAGGCCAGGGGAGCCACCGGTCACTTTCTCACACTTGCAGCCCTGACCCAGCGGAGGTTAACACGGACATCTGGTACATCCCGTTGATCTGTAACTGTAGAAAAGCAGCAACTGAAACGTATTTCAAATCCAAATGTAGGCTGCTGGTGCCAGGTACCAGCTAAACTATGCGCTGCCTGCCTTCTCGCAACTCAATGGCACAGGTAAGCTGTGCAAAAAAAACCATGAGGATTGTTAGAATAGGAGCGTAGCCTCTGAATGCAATGGAGTTCTTTATCTCCCTGAAACAGATATGAGAAGTAAGGGGGGCAGAGGGGGGAAGAAAAAACAAACGGAGACAAAGCTCTCTCTGGAATGTATTAAAAGAACCAAATAAGTCATTCAGAGCATGCAGGTAGATGGTTTTTTTACAGAGTGTTAGCGAGGCAATGTTCATCTGTGCTGGCCGGCGTAGGAACAAAATAAAAGCAATGTTGTGTCAACAGCGTAATAAGAAAGAACACTGAAGTGTTTTTCTCCCTGTTAAAGGGAAACTAGGCCTGTGGAAGTCTCACGCTGACAGCTTGGGCTGCTGTAACAAGCTTGGGGAAGGCAGGGTGATACACTATTAGGAGATAATGCATGTGGTTTGGACCCGAGAACCCTGATCCCATAGAGGTGATGGTGGAATTTGCCCTGGTATATGCAGCAGGAAGGTGAATCTTTGATAACTGGGGAGGGCAAGAATAGGACAAGGGGGAATGGTTTTGAGCTGGAAGAGGGGAGATTGAGATGAGATCGTAGGAAGAAAATGCTTTACTGTGAGGGCCCAGGTTGCCCAGAGCAGCAGTGGCTGCCCCATCCCTGGAGGGGTTCAAGAGCAGGTTGGATGAGGCTTGGAGCCCCTGATCCAGTGGGAGTTGTCCCTGCCCAAGGCAGGGGTGGGACTGGATGGGTTTTGAGGTCCATCAGAACCGAAACCATCTCCTAGTGCCTCCACCCCTGCCCTGGGCAGCCTCTTCCAACACATGATGACTCTTCCCATGATGTCAGTTCCCCAATATCCAGCCTCTCTCCCCCATGGTGCAGCTTGGGGATGTTTCCTCTCACATAACAGAACTATAGAACAGTTTGGGTTGGAAGAGACCTTAAAGATCATCCAGTCCATATGAAGACAAGCTTAGACAGTTGGGTTTGTTCAGCCTGGAAAAGGTCTCCAGAGAGACCTTAGAGCACCTTCCAGTACTGAAAGGGGCTCCAGAAAAGCTGGGGAGGGATGATACACAGCAAACTACGAGGAGGTAACGCATGTGGTTCGGACCTGAGAACCCTGATCCCATAGAGGTGATGGTGGAATTTGCCCTTGGATATCCAGAAGGAATGTTAATCTTTCATAATCTTTCAAGAAGTATGTTGAGGCACTGGAGCAAGTCCAGAGAAGAGCAACGAGGCTGGTGAGGGGTATGGAGAACAGACCTTCTGAGGAACAGCTGAGAGAGCTGGGGGTGTTTAGCCTGGAGAAGAGGAGGCTGAGGGGAGACCTCATTACTCTCTACAACTACCTGAAAGGAGGTTGTAGAGAGGAGGGAGCTGGACTCTTCTCCCAAGGGACAGGGGACAGGACAAGAGGGAATGGCCTCAAGCTCTGCCAGGGGAGATTTAGGCTAGAGATTAGGAGGAGGTTTTTCACAGAAAGGGTCATTGGGCATTGGAATAGGCTGCCCAGGGAGGTTGTTGAGTCACCTTCCCTGGAGGTGTTTAAGGCACAGGTGGATGAGGTGCTAGGGACATGGTTTAGTGTTTGATAGGAATGGTTGGACTCAATGATCTGGTGGGTCTCTTCCAACCTGGTGATTCTATGATTCTGTGATTCTATAATCGTGCATCAGGCAAGGTTGGGTAGTCAGTCAGTCTTTCTGTGCTGGTGTCTTGAAGACACGGACCCAATGCTTTGTTTAAAATGTGTCTGCCAAGACCCAGCACCAAGGAGAAGCAGGAAATGGAAGTCAGAACAGCTGAATTTTAGGAGCACAACAGTCTGAGGCACCTCTAATTAAGCCTCATGCAGCATTTAGCTTTGCAGTCAGGGCTTAGGTGATATGTTGGCAGCTCAAACACTGCCAATGGTCTGCCCAAGGCTCGCTTTGCCTCTAGAGGTGGATGTCTAACCTACCCAAAAGGAGGTGGCAGTGAGGTGGGTGCTGGTCGCTTCTCCCAAGTAATAAGTGATTGGATGAGAGGAATGGGCCTCAAGTTGCACCAGAGAGGTTTAGATTGGATATTAGGAAAAAATTCTTTATCAAAAGAATGGTGAAGCACTCGGCAGAGGCTGCCCAGGGCAGTGGTGGAGTCACCATCCCTGGAGGGGATAAAAAAGTGTGTAGATGTGGTGCTTTGGGATATGGTTTAGTAGGCACAGTGGTGTTGTGTGGATGGTTGGACTGGATGATTCTATGATTTTCTGCTGAGATACCCTCAGTCAAACCGGTTTAGCTCCCAGGGTCCCACAAGAATAGCTTTCTTGGTCTACCATTGAGTTGTCCATCTCCCACTTTAGTCTCCTGACCGTAAACCTGTGGGTGCAAGGCTGAAGTGAGGCATGAAACACACACAGCAGAGCAGGAGTTAAACCAATCTCACATTTTCTTGTCCTCCACCTGGTTAGTGCCCACAATGCTGCCATTGTCTGTTGCTGTCTCAGTGCAGAGTGCGTAGATCAGGGTGTGGAAGTAACAGGATCAAGCTGTTCCGATGCTGTTTACAGGCTGGGGAGAGCTGGTGGATGTGCTGCAGCCACTCAGCCATGACTAATGCAGCTCATCTCCAAGCTTCCCTACCTGCAGCCGGAGAGAGAAGCCGTGTTTCAGGCAGTTCCTGATTGTTATCGCATAATCCCAGCAAGGACAGACATGGGAAACCAGGCAGGCTCATTGTTAGGCAGATACGTTTAACACAAAGCTCTGGATGACTTATCATCCTTCCTCCTGCCACCACAGGGAAGATGGTGCCACTGTTGGCTGAGAAAATGGAAGAAAAACAGGCAAACTGGAAAAGAACAGCCAGGCAAAGGGGCACAGTGAAAGCAGGATAGCTGGTGTTACATGTCAAGAACACACAACACTGATTGATTTTGATAGGAACGGTTGGACTCAATGATCTGGTGGGTCTCTTCCAACCTGGTGATTCTAAGATTTGCCATTTTTATAGCCAGTTGTGTAGCCTGGGCACCTCTTCCTGCCCCTCTGGAAGGTGCCCAGGGTCCACTCTGGGTGAGAATCACAGAATCATTCAGGTTGGGAAAGACCTTTAAGATTACTGAGTCCAGTGGTAAACTTCACACTGCAAACTCCACCACTAAACCATGTACCTGGGCATCACAGCTACATCTCTTTTAGATCCCTCCAGAGGTGGTCTAGAGGAGGCCATGGAGATGATATGAGGGGTGGAGCACCTACATATTAGGATAACCTTAGATTCTCGGGCTTGTTCAGCCTGGAAAAGGTCTCCAGGGAGATCTCAGAGCAGCTTCCATTAGTGAAAGCAGCTCCAGGAAAGCTGGGGAGGGGCTCTTGATTGGGGAGGGCAGGAATAGGACAAGGGGGAACGGTTTTGAGCTGAAAGAGGGGAGATTGAGATGAGATCGTAGGAAGAAAATGCTTTACTGTGAGGGCCCAGGTTGCCCAGAGCAGTGGTGGTTGCCCCATCCCTGGAGGGGTTCAAGGGCAGGTTGGATGGGGCTTGGAGACCCTGATCCACTGGGAGGTGTCCATGGCAGGGGTAGGGCTGGATGAGCTTTGAGGTCCATTAGAACCCAAACCATCTCCTGGTGCCTCCACCCCTGCCCTGGGCAGCCTCTTCCAACACATGATAACTCCTCCCATGATGTCAGTTCCCCAATATCCAGCCTCTCTCCCCCATGGTGCAGCTTGGGGCCGTTTCCTCTCACATAACAAAACTACATAACGGTTTGGGTTGGAAGAGACCTTAAACATCATCCCGTTCCATCCCACCATCGCGCCTCTTCCCCCTCTGACGTCACGCGCGGGGCCGAGTGACGTCAGCGCCGGTGGTGGGCCAGTGCCCGCCCCCCGTTTCCACGGCAACCGCGTCCCCTCGCGTCACGTGATCGGGGGCCCCGTGTCACGTGATGTTTGGGTGCCACTTCCCTTCCGGGTCGGAGCGGGCCGGGGCCGCGGGCCGGGGTGAGCGGGGCCTGGGGGGGAGGAGGGGGGCTGGCAGCCCCGAGGGGGCTTCTGGCAGCCCGGAGAGGGGGGCTAGCAGTCCGTCAGGCCTGCTGGCCGGCAACCACCAGCCTCCTCGGCAGCGGGGCCGGCGCTCGCGGCGCGGTGCTGGGCCTGGGGAGGCCGCTGTGTCCCTGGGGTCCCCTGCTGTCCCTCATTGTCTCTTGGGCTTCCCCGCTCTCTCCCGGGCTCCCTCGCTGCCCCTTGCGGTCCCCTTGTGCCCCTTGCTGTCTCCCGTTGTCCCCTGGGGTCCCCAGCTGTCACCTTGTGCCGCTCGTTGTCTCCTGGGGTCCCTTGCTGTCCCCCGTTGGGTTCCCAGCTGTCCCCTGCCACTCCTTGATGTCCTCTTGTGTCCTTTGTTGTCCCCTTATCTCCCCTGCTGTCCCCCAGTCTCCCTCACTGTCCCCAGCGCTCCCTCACTGTCCCTAGTGCTCCCTCACTGTCCCTTGCCATCCCCTTGTGCCCTTTGCTGTCCCCCATTACCCCCTGGGGTGCCCTCCACCCCCTGCTGTGCCCTTGTGCTGTCCTCTGCTGTCCTTTGGACTCCCCTGCTGTCCCCCGTTGCACTCTAGGGTCCCCAGCTGTCACCTTCTGCCTCTCGTTGTCTCTTAGGCTCCTTTGCTCTCCCCCATTGGGCTCCCAGCTGTCCCCTTGTGCCCTTTGCTGTCCCCTTGTGCCTTTTGCTGTCCCCCAGTCTCCCCTGCTGTTCCCCGGTCTGCCCCACTGTCCCCAGGGCTCCCTTGTTGTCCCTTGAGATCCCTTTGTGCCTCTTGCTGTTCCCCATTATCCCCTGGGGTCCACCGCTGTCCCCTACCATTCCCTGCTCACCCCTTGTGCTATCCCCTGCTGCCCCTCACTGTCCCCTGGGGTCACTCCTTGTCCCAGGCCATCCCCAGCTGTCCTCTGCTGTCTCTTGCGGTCCCCTGCTGTTCTCCGCTTTCCCTTTGCTGTCCCTCAGCATCCCCCTCTATCCTTTTGTGCCCCTCGTGGTTCCCCTTTGTCCCCTGTCATTCCCTGCTGTCCTTCACCATCCTCAACCATCTCCTGGGGTCCCTGTGTGCCCCCCATTGATCTCATCCCCTCCACTGTCTCCCACTGTCCCCTGGGGTCACCCATTGTCCTCTGTTGTCTCTCAGAGTCCCCCGAGGTCTCCCACTATTCCCCACTGTCCCCTTGTGCTTCTTGCTGTCCCCTGGATCCCTCACTGCCCTGTGGGCTCATCCATTTTCCCCAACAACCCCTCTTGATCCTCGTTGTCCTCTGCCGTGCCTAGGAGTCCCCTGGGGTCCCCTGCTCTCCTCTGCTGTCCCCCTGTGCCCCTCACTCCCCCCACTGCTCCCTGTGAGAACAAGCAGTTCTTTCTGCTTGTGCTTATGAAGCCCCCAACAGCGTTTCATGTGCTTGGGCAGCTCGCCCAGTGCCGTGGTTTGTCTACCCTGACAGTGTTCCTTCCGCTGTCTCTCAAGCCCACTTCAAAAATCCCTTCTCTGAATCCCGTTTTAGGAACAACCTGCACCAGCTTCTCTTAGACAGGTGATTGCTCTGTTGTATCTGTTCCTCACACTTTGTTTTTCATGTGTGCAACCATATCAAAGGGTGTTCAGTGTGTGGTGGGCTAGGACCTGGCGCTGGGACTCTTTAGAATGTCGTTAATGATGTAGTTCTGCTGATGGGCCTCTTGTTCTCTTTGTAGGATTATGCCAGGGGAATGGGAACATTTCTGTGTTGTTTTTAGGGATCTCCTTTCCATTCACTCACTGGTTGCCACAGTGTAATGGGTTTCCCTTAGATCTCAAGTCAGGGTTGTGCTTGTCTTTGCAGATGCTTGTCATGTCCTGTGTCATTGGGGCCACAGCCTTGAAATATAGAATCATAGAATCACCAGGTTGGAAGAGACCCATCGGATCATCGAGTCCAACCTTTCCTATCAAACACTAACCGATGTCCCTCAGCACCTCGTCCACCCATCCCTTAAACCCCTCCAGGGAAGGTGACTCAGCCCCCTCCCTGGGCAGCCTCTACCAGTGCCAAATGACCCTTTCTGGGAAGAACTTCCTCCTAATGTCCAGCCTAAATCTCCTCTGGCAGAGCTTGAGGCCATTCTCTCTCGTCCTGTCCCCTGTCACTTGGGAGAAGAGCCCAGCTCCCTCCTCTCTACAACCTCCTTTCAGGTAGTTGGAGAGAGCAATGAGGTCTCCCCTCAGCCTCCTCTTCTCCAGGCTAATCAACTTCACTGACATTTTCATAGAACTATGACTTGGTTTGTGTTGGAAGGGACCATTAAAGCCCATCTAATTTCATCCCCTGCCCTGGGCAGGGACACCTCCTGCCTGACCAGGCTGCCTCGAGCCCCATCCAGCCTGGCTTTGAACACCTCCAGGAATGGGGCACGCATATCCGAGCACGTCTTTGGCAAGCGAGGCTGTCATTTAGAAAACCCAAGGTTATTTTAGGACATGAATCGTTCCCTGGGCCATCAGTAGGACAGCAGCTTGCAAGTCATCCCGTCTTGCCCTTGTGCCGGCAGCATTCTCTTGAAATGTGTCAGCTCTCCTTGCATATTCTGTTAGTCCTTGCTCCCCAGTGATCGTGGTGATTCAGAGAAGCCACGTGCATGACAGATGATTACAGAGAATGTGAATTCTGATGAGAAGGGAAGAGGTGACTGCCCACTCCTGACATTTTTGTCATCCGGCAATGGCATTGGCATGCAAAAGTAAAGCTTTAGAAAGAAAATGTTTGTGATGCAAAATCACAATCAATGTCATGAGGGTTTTTTTTTTTTTCTCTCGGACACAGGCTGCTCTCCCATGGCTGAAAACACCATTTTTTTTTGCTTTTAGTGTGATGTTAAGGTGACGTTTTAAATTGGAATTTCTAGCAGATGTTTGCTCAGCAGATAGAGAAGAGTGGAGCTGGTAGCAAAGTGAGGTGAAGGTCAGAAAGCTTTATGCGCGGGGGAGTTCCTGAATTTCCAGCCTACAAGGTCTGAGTGTGCGTGTAGGAGGGAGGATCTGTCTGCCCTACAGTACTGAGCTCCAAATCCACTCTGGAATGAGGCCTTTCAGCCTAAAGCAAACTGTTCCTGTAGCCTGCAGAATGTTTTAGCGTAAAACTAAATGCCTTGTTCCTAACACAAACTTGGATTTGAAGACTTCTTTTTTGATTCTGGATATACTAGTGATATAAAGTAAAGGTAAGTCTGAGGTATAGATCAACCAAGTTGTTTGGGGCGGAAAAATGTGCTTGGGTTTGTTTAAGACCAATCCTTTAAGTCCCTGTTTGTGACACATAAATTTTATAGAGAATATAATAATTATGACAGGCTTCAGGCGACTTGTTTCTCATTATACCAAAGTCCTTTTTTATAGAGGTGTTGTAGGTAGTCCAGTCATGAAGAAGTAGAGCTGATTAAACAGGTGATTCTCAGCAAAAGGAAGCTAAAGCATAGTTAAATTCCTTTTATTCAGGATTTTGTATCTATCCTTGCCTGTAATATATGCAAAAGAAAGTTTATGGCAGCAGGAATTTGTTAGCAACGTGGCTTCCAACGTGGCCCCACTGTGAACTCAAAAGGATGGATTCCCCCCAGGAGCCCTGAAGGTGCAGGTTTCCGTGCAGTTTGTCCCTGTCTGGCTGTGCTGGACTTTGCTGCTGTGCTGCAAACATAATTACACAGCTCTTGGTGAAATTCTATTCCATGAGTAATTGGATTCTGCAGCTGATTCCTGCAAGTTCATACCTTGTTTTGCTAGCAAGGGTGGGTGTGGATCTCTTGGCTGTGTCTGTGCTGGGTAGCAGGCTCTGCTTTGGAGTACAAGGCCTCGAAAAACCTCAAAAAACAACACACTTTCCTTTTAGAGTAACTCCTTTATTACCCAGAAAACCACAGAACACCAAGTTTGGAGTGCGGGCAGGAAAGCAGGACAGATCAGCTGCGTTCCACCTCGGGTGCGGTAGAACACTGAGTGTCATCATATCTTTGCGCTAACCACACTTCCAGCTGACGTTCTGTATCTTTCGAGGCAGGCCAGCAGCCTGCCATGTGGCGAGTCTCTTTTCCTGTGCTGTTCTGTTCTGTGACAGATAGGAAGGGGGTGTTTATCTTCCAGATACGTTAAGCAGCTGCACAACTGAATTGGCAAAACTTGCTTTCTGGACTGGCCAAGTGATGTGCTCACACACGCTCAAGAGCGTTCGGTAACGTTCTAATCAGAAGCCCTGGTTTGCCAGCAGGATGGAAGGACTGTCGTTCTTTGCAGTTGTCAGAGGACAAATTATGATACTACTTATTCCCTCTGCACTCAGCACTGGTGAGGCCACTGCTTGAATCCTGTGTTCAGTTGTGGGCCCCTCACCACAAGAAGGATGTTGAGGCTCTGGAGCGAGTCCAGAGAAGAGCAACGAGGCTGGTGAAGGGGCTGGAGAACAGGCCCTGTGAGGAGTGGCTGAGAGAGCTGAGGGTGTTTAGCCTAGAGAAGAGGAGGCTGAGGGGAGACCTCATGGCTCTCTACAACTCCCTGAAAGGAGGTTGTGGAGAGGAGGGAGCTGGGCACCTCTCCCAAGGTACAGGGGACAGGACGAGAGGGAATGGCCTCAAATTCCACCAGGGGAGATTTAGGCTAGAGATTAGGAGGAAGTTTTTCACACAGAGGGTCATTGGGTGTTGGAATAGGCTACCCAAGGAGGTGGTTGACTCGCCTTCCCTGGATGTTTTTAAGGCACGGGTAGATGAGGTCCTGAGGGACATGGTTTAGTGATTGATAGGAATGGTTGGACTCGATGATCCGATGGGTCTCTTTCTTCTGGTGCCAAAGCTTTCTTTGGATGAGCCACTGATGGTGAGGAAGATGAGAACCCTGACATACCTTGAGTGATTTTACTGTCAAACTGGAGTATTCCCATTCCACCCCGTGGGCTGACTGGTGGACGCCTCACTGGCAGTGGCTGTTGAGCTCTGGGCTGTTAATAGCATTGGCCTGATTAAAAAAACCCGCCAAACCCATCACCTGCTTTGCACAGTGTTTTTTTATTAACAGATAGGGAGCTGTGAGTTCTTTTTCAGGTCCTGAGTTAGAGAAATGGAAAGTTACAGGATGAAGACGCCTCTTTGAGCAATACCTGACTTTTCAACAGCTCTTTGCTCTTTCTCCTTGTTGGCCTGGACGTAGAATCATAGAATAACCAGGTTGGAAGATCATTGAATCCAACCATTCTTATCAATCCCTAAACCATGTCCCTCAGCACCTCGTCCACCCATCCCTTAAACCCCTCCAGGGAATATGACTCAACCGCCTCTGCCAGTGCCCAGTGACCCTTCCTGTGAAAAAAATTTTCCTAATGCCCAGCCTGAACTTCCCCTGGTGGAGCTTGAGGCCATTCCCTCTTGTCCTGTCCCCTGTCACTTGGGAGGAGAGGACGTTACCCTCCTCTCTACAACCTCCTCTTTGGAGAATTCTTATAAATATCTTGCAGTCCTCTTGTGAGGGAGGGACCTCACCTTCTGCAGCTCAGAGTGTGTTGGGAACTCTCCTGGAAGAGCATACAGAGCAAGGAGAGCTTGTACTTAGCCTGTAATGGAATAATTGAAAGCATATTTGTGTTCATGGGGCCCTCTGCTTGGTTTTTGTGTCTTTTCAGGTAATGTTTAACTGTAACCTTGAGTTTGCAATGTGACCTGTGAGACTAATTTGCAACAACCTGTCACTTCCCGTCTGGCATTCCCAAGGACCCATCCAGCATTCCCAACGGCCGCTGCTGCAGGGGATCATTACTTGCTGACTGTTTATATGCTCTGTTTTTTTTCTGTGTCGACCAGAAGTCCAAGATGGACCAGCCCAGTGGAAGGAGCTTCATGCAAGTTCTTTGTGAGAAATACAGCCCCGAGAACTTTCCGTATCGTCGTGGACCTGGCATGGGAGTTCATGTCCCAGCGACTCCGCAGGGTTCGCCTATGAAAGGTAGGGTTCTGAGCTGTCTGAGCATCTGTGGGGCTCTGGGAGAGAGGACTTTATTGGTTGTTCTTGTTGCTGTTGAAAGAATTGCCTTGAATTGACCAGAAAAAGAAACATCATGATGTATTATAACATGTTCCTTTCTGAAGAGCTGAGAGACTAGAGCAACAAAGTTGGTGAAGGGGCTGGAGAACAAGCCTTATGAGGAACGGCTGAGAGAGCTGGGGGTGTTTAGCCTGGAGAAGAGGAGGCTGAGGGGAGACCTCATTGATTTCTACAACTACCTGAAAGGAGGTTGTGGAGAGGAGGGAGCTGGGCTCTCCTCCCAAGTGACAGGGGACAGGACGAGAGGGAGTGGCCTCAAGCTCTGCCAGGGGAGATTTAGGCTGGACATTAGGAAAAGATTTTCAGAGAAGGGGTGATTTGGCACTGGAACGGGCTACCCAGAGAGGGGTTGATTCACCTTCCCTGGAGGGGTTTAAGGCACGGTGGATGAGGTGCTGAGGGACATGGTTTAGTGTTTGATAGGAACGGTTGGACTCAATGATCCGGTGGGTCTCTTCCAACCTGGTAGTTCTATGATTCTATAAGGCAGAAAGCTGATTTAGTGACTGAACTGTTGCTGTAAGGCAAGTAAGTTTTCCTTCTACTATCATTGCCAGCAAAACAGACTCAGAATCCTGTCAATGAAAGATGAAAATAAAGCCCTGTGCAGTGCTGAGTTTTGAGGGTTCAGCAGTCCCTAGAGCTTGTTTTCTTTGGACTAGTGGTATTATTTATGAGTGGCTGCAGCAACACATGTTTCAACAGAGATAGCTTAACAAATGCACAACAGTTGATCTAAATTCAAGGCTGGTCCCCACGCTAGTGGTGTCATGCGGTACCAGCAACTTGCGTTGATGCCTGCAGGTGCAGGAATTCAGAGTGTACAGGAGGGGACCCTATTTCAAGGCAAGGTTCAACGAGTAATTCAGCCTCCAGCGAGGCTGATCTTGTGACTCAAATGAATTTGTGGTTTATTTTGTCTCTCTTCTCAAGGCATCAATGCTCTCTGACCATGCTTATGCTGACCTAGTGGAGAAATCCCCTCTCTCCTTTGCTTCTGACCTTACTGTCTCGAGGGGGTTTTAGACAGATATGTGTCCGAAGCACCATGATGTTCGTATATGTCCTCTACAGCTACCAGAAGGGAGGTTGTGGAGAGGAGGGAGATGGGCTCTTCTCCCAGTTGACAGGGGACAGGACGAGAGGGAATGGCCTCAAGCTCCACCAGGGGAGGTTCAGGCTCGACATAAGGAAAAGATTTTTCCCAGAAAGGGTCACTGGGCACTGACAGAGGCTGCCCAGGTTGGGGGTTGAGTCACCTTCCCTGGAGGTGGTTAAGGTGCGGGTGGATGAGGTATTGAGGGGCATGGTTTAGTGTTTGATAGGAATGGTTGGACTCGATGGTCTGGTGGGTCAATTCTAACCTGGTGATTCTATGAACCTCCTAAGCTGCAGAATCTGTGTCATTCTTTCCTGCTCTTTGAATTGTCTTCATCTGATGCCCTTTAGTTTTCCCTCATGCTCTTGTATGAGCATTTAGTTCTTGATTTGTACGGATTCAAATTTATCCCACCAGAACAGCCCCTTTTTTACGTAATCTCATGCCCATCTTGATCTGTAAGAGGAGTTTAAATTCCCATCAGGTCAGTTTGTATCATAACCAGCCCCAGGGGGGAAAATAGCCATGGAAATCAGCTGGATGTAGGTTACACTAACTGAGTTTGGTGAAGGAGAAAAAAGGACCTGAGTTCAGTTGAGGATAAAGCGTACTGCGTGTCACTCAAAATTAACACAAACAGAGAGCTGTTGGAATATTCAGTCGATGCCTTCTCTCCTGTGTGTGCCCCCCCAACCTGAGCTGTTTGGATGTTGAAAAGAGGGAGTGTTTCTAAGTATTGAAATGTGACCGAGACGTGACCTACAAGTACGTCATGACTAATTCCCAAAGTATAACATTATCCTTCAAAGAAGCTGAATGCTAATATGCTAATGAACCAGGAAACTTGAAAACTCAGATCACTCCAGATAATTCTCTGCTGCTGCAATCCCTCTCTAGTGCTGTAGCTGTCGAGGAGAGAGAGACAGGGCTGCTCTTTTATGAAAAGGCTTGTTAAATTTTGGCACATTTTGGTACTCCACAGGGCTTAGAGGGTGGTGTTGTATGTGAAAGAGTGTAAGGCTGATGGTGTAACTTGTCAGAGTGTGGATTTCTTGTGTTGAAATGGTTTTGGCCTTAGCAAATCAGGCTGTGATTGAGATCCAAATCCTTGTCTGTGCAATAGCTGTGAGAAGTTTTACCTGTGTGAGAAGGAACTAGGGCAGAAATGCAAAGCAGAAATGTGAAAGGCAGAGTAGAGGCATAAGGTTTTCCAGGATGTAAGAAATCTCAATGTTTCATATCACTGAAAAGGTAAAGGTTAGGAAAGAGAAGTTTACATATATGTTTGCTGTTAATAACCCCAAGTGAGCTAAGTAAAAGAGGATAAAGGGTGAAGGGGCTGGAGAACAGGCCTTATGAGGAACGGCTGAGAGAGCTGGGGGTGTTTAGCCTGGAGAAGAGGAGGCTGAGGGGAGACCTCCTGAAAGGAGGTTGTGGAGAGGAGGGATCTGGGCTCTTCTCCCAAGGGACAGGGGACAGGACGAGAGGGAATGGCCTCAGGCTCTGCCAGGGGAGATTCAGGCTGAACATTAAGAAAAATTTTTCACAGAAAGGGTCATTGGGCAGTGTCAGAGGCTGCCCAGGGAGGTGGTTGAGTCACCTTCCCTGGAGGTGTTAAAGGGATGGGTGGATGAGGTGCTGAGGGACATGGTTTAGTGATTGGTAGGAATAGTTGAACTTGATGATCCAGTTGGTCACTTCCAGCCTGCTGGTTCTATGATTCTATGAAAGGGAGTCTGACTGGGCTACTAAGGGCCCACCTAGTTCTGTATCCTCACTGCAGCAGCAGGTGCCTGGGGAGAGCACAAGTTCTGCCAGGAACTGCTATAAGAAATGCTGTAACTACAGAGGAGTGACCCGTCCTCGCTGCAGTGTGGACAGAAACACACGTAGTAACTGAAGAACACTGATACTTAATGTTTAAACCCAAGAAAACTTCTTGATTGATGAAGGTCACTTAATATAATCATAGAATGGTTTGAGTTGGAAGTCTAATTCCTGCCACCCTGTCATGGGCAGGGACACCTCCCACCAGATCAGGCTGCCCAAGGCCCCATCCAGCCTGGCCTTGAACACCTCCAGGGATGGGGCATTCCACTTCCACTTGTTTATCCGTGTTTATCTCGAGATCCTTAAACCCATGTAAACGGTGGAATTCCTGGCACATCTTTTGCTGGCTATTATGTTTGTTTATGCTCGTTTTTACCTTCTGTAACTCAGCGAGGTAGTGCTGACCAGAGGGCAGCTTTTCTTTCTCTCTGTTCCAGATCGCCTCAACCTTCCGAGCGTGCTGGTGCTGAACAGCTGCGGCATCACCTGCGCAGGGGATGAGAATGAAATCGCCGCTTTTTGTGCTCATGTGTCTGAGCTAGATCTTTCTGACAATAAACTGGAAGACTGGCATGAGGTAAAATTGGTGTCTTTCTGAATCACTCTGATGGCTCTTTCTGTGACTGTAAACGTGTTGCAGGTTTTAAGATTACTTTATTCATTTAAAGGAGAAAGATTTCCATGTTTTGTGGTTTCTTCTTCACCTTTGAAGCTGATTCTTACTTACTTTGACAACTGAGCAATAAATGTGAGAAATTTGATCCATTTGGGCACTTCATTTACCTCATGACTTATGATCGTGGCCTGTGTGTGACAAATATGTATATTTTATCACGCAGAGCACCAGAACTGGCATTTCTAACATCAAGAGGTTAATGAGCAGTGCAGTTCTTAACACAGTAAGAACTGAGGAGGTCCAGGTAGTGAGGGTTTTGCCACTGTTAATGTGATGCTGGGCAAGGTGTTTCTTCCCTCTCCACTTTAGTTTCCCTATCTGCAAAACAGGTTTAATAATATTTACTTCAAAGGGTATTTCTGAGTCCACATTAATTAATGCTAAACACTATTGTAAAATCCTCTGAAGTGCTCGGATGGAATATGCTTGAGAAATGCAATGTGATAAGAGTAAAACAATTGCAGTCTGTTCAATTGGCATTAGCAATTCCTCTCTGACTTAGGCTCTGCTTTTATGCGAGTGCTTTTAGTTGGAAAAGAACAGGATGTGCAACATAAAAGTTATCATTTCTTTCTGTTGCATCAAACTCCTCTGTCTCTAAGCAGGTAGGAAGCGCAGTGTTTGCAGAAATGTCCCAGCTCACACAAAGTCTCCATGTGAGATAATGGTGCCTTACTGGAAACTTGGCCCCGTTATTGACCTGTGGTCATGGTTTGCCTATTTCCTCCCATCCCAGCTGCTTTGTGGAGTGGAGTTCTCTAGCCAGGGTGTTTCTGACTCGTATTTCTTTTCTAGATGAATGTCTTTTTCCCCAAACTTTTGTACTTTGACTGTCCATGAGCTGAACTTCCATCTTAGTTGTTTCAGAGGGCTGCACTTTGACCTCTGGCCTTGTTCCACAATGTGAGGGCAGCCTTTCCCACCTTTGGATCACCTGCAGATTAAGAAGACACGTAGCGTTCAATTATTCTGGTCATTGAAAAACATAATGAGTACTGTTCTGCTGGAACGCTCCCTTGTATGGCTGCTGGCTTTGTATTAAATTCTCAATCTAAACTCCGAGTCCCCAGTTTGCCTCTGTAACTGGTGTGTGGATGGCATTGGAAGCTGCTATTTCCTTACACTGCTTCCCACTGAATCATTTTCCCATCAAAAAGGAGAATTCAATTGACGTGATGTCTTTATTATGAATTGACGTTGCCTTGATTCTATTCACTTATTCATTGTTACATGACTATGAATTGATCATCGTTCCCGCACCATCGGTGTGTTGGCGGTATCTGGGGCAGCACCTACCCTGATCACACGATCCATTGTGTCCTGAGCCGTGCAGTCATCGTCTTTGGCTCTTCTTTCTCTTTCTTGATCTTTCTTCCTCCCCTCTCTGCTGCTTTGCGCTCCGGTGCACATTTCTATGCAAGAAAAGAGCAAGTAGCCTCAAGCAGAATTACCTGAATATGTGGACATGTTGTAAGAAAGCTGCTATTTTCAGAGCAGCGGGATTGATTAAAAAACTCATTGTGTGTCTGCAGTGAGCCCCTGTCTGTCCTTTACATTGGGCTAAACCGTGAGGCCTGTGCTAGAAAGGAGCAACGTGCTCAGTGTTGGCTGAGAGACGTGCCTGTTGCACCCCTGCTAGACGAGGGGTACGGCACGCCAGCTCCTGTAACCTGCTGCTGCTTGAGCTCAGCATTGAGGTGGATTTTATGACTTCGCCTAAGAGGCTGCCTTTCTCTTATCAAGCTGCTCAGAGAGTGTGATCAAATGTACTGTTGAGGTGAATGAGCAATTAACCAATTGATCGAGATCAGTGAATAACTGGAGTATGAATTGCAGGTGCTTATCCAGAAGCCTTATTTTTTTCCCTATATCATTTCTTTGGCTTGTGGTGATTCCAAAAGGTAGTCTTCCACGAGATGGGATATTATTGCCTGAGATTGATTACTGCCTGATACGCATTTCTTTCTTTCTTTCTTTCTCTTTTTTTTTCCCACCCCACTCAGGTCAGTAAAATTGTGTCCAACGTTCCCCACTTGGAGTTTCTAAACTTGAGTTCCAACCCTCTCAGTTTGTCCGTTTTAGAGAGAAGGTGCGCTGGGTCTTTCGCTGGTGTTCGCAAACTTGTGCTCAACAACAGCAAAGCTTCCTGGGAAACAGTCCACACAATCCTGCAGGAATTACCAGAGTAAGCACGGGGAATTGGGCTTAGAAAGGGGCACGGACCTCACGCAGGTCAGGGCTGGCTTATCAGACCTCACGGTGAGGGATGAGAAGGGTGTGAGGATGCAAATGTAATCGGTAGAGAAAAAGGGAATTATTTAATTTGGGAGCTTGGGAGCTGGCCAGGTGAATGCTTTACATTGTCTTAAAAGCCTGAGGCTTCTTGTCCAAATATGAATCCTGGAGATGGATAATCACCCTGACAGCGTAGGAGGGGGCACACTTTCCTGTGAGTCACTGCACAATGAATGGTGCACTGCATACCTGTGCTAATAGCTTTTGAATGGGATGTAAGTCCGAGGGCCTGGCCGCTTGTCAAGTAACATTTCATCAAGCTTTTTGGTGCAAAAGTGTTGATTTCTGTGCCTTGGCCGTGTTCCACCTTGGCAGGGGCATTCTGGCTCGATGAATATCCTCGGTGGCTTCATTTTATAAAAGATTCCTCCTCATGCAGCTCTATAAGCAGAGATGACAGCAGTATATCTGTACTTCCCTGGGATAAGGGAAACTAGTTCAGTTATCCGAAAACGTAGCAGGACTTGTTTTTTCTTTAGTGGGAATCTTTGGGAGAACTTTGTGGGGAAAGATTTAGGTTAGACATTAGGAAAAAATTTCCACAGAAAGGGTCATTGGGCACTGGTAGAGGCTGCCCAGGAAGCAGGTTGAGTCACCTTCCCTGGAGGGGTTTAAGGGTCGGGTGGATGAGGTGCTGAGGGACATGGGTTAGTGATTGATGGGAATGGTTCGATTTGATGATCCAGTGTGTCTCTTCCAACCTGGTCGTTCTATGATTCTATGAAAGAAGTGTCATCAGCATTGTATAAAAACACATTTTATTTTGAGTGGGGTGCACTGAGAGCAAGTATGGTCACCACTGGAGCTGGGTGGGTGGCCTGCTGGGTGCAAATGTGGAACAGCACCTCAAACAGTCTGTTACGCAATTAAGGCAGAGAGGTGGGGGGAAAGGAACACTATAGAGGTATTTTCCATCTGTGGAGAAAGCTAAGGAATGGAAGCAGAGATGCGGTCGAAGCACTCCATTTGGTGTGCTCAGAGGGATTCTCTACACCAAGGTTTCAAATCCCATTAAGAGCCGTTACAGAAAATAGTGTGCATGTTGCTGTAAATGTTGCTGTCCAAGACAGTAGCTGTTTCTGGAAGTATGAGATGATGATGTGATCTTTCTTCCCTTGTGCAGCTTGGAGGAGCTTTTCCTGTGCCTTAATGACTATGAAACAGTGTCTTGTTCTCCGGTTTGCTGTCAGTCTCTCAAATTACTCCACATAACTGACAATAATCTTCAAGACTGGACTGAAATTCGAAAACTGGGAATTATGTTTCCATCACTGGACACGCTTATTCTGGCTAACAACAACCTCACGACCATCGAAGAGTCAGAAGATTCCCTCGCGAGGCTGTTCCCCAACCTGCGATCCATCAATTTGCACAAGTCAGGTGAGAGCCTGGAAGCAGCATGCTTTTTGTTCCCAGCGCCAGTACCAGCAGTCGATCGGAGTCTCTCCTCCTGGGTAGGTGAAGAACACGCTTGCCTGTAAGTAACCTGCACAGTAAGAGGGCAGGTAAAGGCAGAAGTGCTGAGCAGGAGCCTAAACCTTTCAAATAGTTGCTGTAGCAGAGATGAAAACGTACAGCGACCTTTGTCCCAAGCTATCCTGGCTTCTCAGGAGAATCAAAAAGCTGTTATCAACGTAGTCCTGTCACTCTGAAGTCCAGTTTACAAGTGGTGCTAATGCTGGGCCACTCAAGCTGATGTCCTGGAGGGCATTGACCCAAAGGATATAGCGTTAGAAGAGGAAAACAGGCAAGAAGTCAACTTACCCATCTCTGTGGGCTCTGCCTGCTGCTTTGGGTCGTTATTTGAGATGAATCGCAGTAGTGTGGACTGACAGTTATTCAGAACGAGCTGGCAAAGCCTTGTTGTGTTAGTAGTTTCCCTCTGTTTCCTGTCGCTGCCTCCGGTGCTCCTGGCTGGAGAAGGATAAATAAACGGCAGTGGAAGGGATGAAAGAATCCCATTTGCCTTTTATTCTCTGTTTTATCTTCGGTAAAATAAGCGCACATGCAGGTATGTGGCATGGAAAGGCTGAGCGTTCACCAGCAGAAGCTGCCTGTCACCTGCACTCAGTTAGAAGCTCACCACGAGTTGTGCTCGAGGCTGCTTTTACACTCGAGCCCCAGAGAATTTTCAGCCAGCGCTCCAGAAAGAGAAGCAATATTTGGCATATCGAGAAGGGCACCTGTGCGTGGGGACAGGGGAGCTGCAGGGCAGTGCATGAGGGCTGCGGCGCATTTGTGAGATGACATGTACCCGAGAAGTTCTGCTGGAGGAGTGCTTAATGCATCATCATCTTTTGTTCTTTATGGCTTTGTATGCTGTGCAAACTATAGTTAAGTGTTAGCCATGGTAGAAGGTACTTTATTAACGTGCTCTGCAATGTAAGCATCAAGGAATCCCTGTAATAAAAGCTTAAAGCTAACTAGAGGAAGAAAAGCCTGTTAAGCTGGATTTGAAAGCACTGTCTCACTGAGGAGCAAGTGCTCCTGTGTTAAGTAGTTTTGCAAGTTTGATGCCAGGTACTTAAGAACTCTGGGTTCTGTATTTCATTTTGATGCTTTGGGAGCTGAAAGACAAATAGAAATCCCAAGGAGCATGTTAAACATTCTTCTTTTTTAGAGAAAGCTGTGCACTTCAAAATTCTTTCTTATGAAGCCTCCAAACTGGCTTTTTTAGATTAGCGGAGATTGAGAACGAGCTAAAGGTTATGGGGTTTAGTGAAGTTCAAGCACAACAGGGTCATGAGGGGATGAAGACGACTGAGAGTTGTTTCTCCTTCAGTGGTGGTTGTCTCTGTCCCAGCTACAGGAGCTTTTTTTGGCCCTTTCAGAGCAGTGTGATTCGGAGAGGTACCAGCCGCTCTTTGATGATGCTGAACCCCAGGAGTTCTCTTCCTGTCACAAACTCACACTAAATTTATCTGTAAATGCAGCTGATGCTGGTACCCAGAGGATGGCTTCAGGCAGAGGTGACCTTGGCAGAAGGGGTTTGAGTGCTATGGAGAAAGGAAATCCTCTGCGCACCTCACACGTGATGCTTTGATACTTACAGGAGTTTGGTTTTGGCTCTGAGAAGAACACATCCTTCTAAGTTATGGCTGTGGTACCCTTGAACTCAGCATTTCCCAACAGGCTTGGCTCAAACCAGACCCCTGATTTTGTTTGAATCAAGAACTTTTCTGTTTTTTCACTATTTTTTTTGCTGTGGAGCGTGTGGAGAAACAGGTTCTCTAAGTCACGTTGCCAGTGTCAGCTTCTGGAGCTGTCATTGGAAAAGGATTGTGGTAAACTTCAGGATGAGCAGGGTTGATCTCGCCACATAATCAAGGCTCGATTGTCAGCTTCTTTGTTTTACGTTCTTTGCTTACCTTGTTATCCTGAATGTCAGGTCTTGAGGGGAGTGAAACAGAGTTAAACCCTTTTTCATTAAATGCCTGGATGGCTTCTGGAACTGTTTTACCGTTGGGTTGTGAGCAGAAATGAGACCCTGGGTGGTCGTGTGTGTGAGGTAAAGCTATTTGACAGCTATTTAGTGACACCTAGAATCACAGGAGTTCTGATGACTTTAATACTTCTTACGGCAGCGTCACTTTATTGATGCAACCGTCATAACCGATGCTACTCGGGCCTTGGCAACGAGGTCAGGGACTGAATGGTCCATAAAAAACCACGCTCCCTGATCAGCTGTGGAGATCATCCTTCCAGACTCACAAAACAGCATGCGAGAATTCAAACTACTCTGTCTTGCAAGCAGCCGAAGGAGAATTTTTTGCAACCTGTCATGAGGAAATAGCCAGCTTCTCAAGGAAACAGCAACTGATGCTCACTCATCACCTATGTTCTTTGTCTGTCTGATTATCTCGGATGCCTGAGGTGTATTATCTGTGTTTGGTTAAACAAGTCTTTTCTTCCAAGCAGGTCTGCATTGTTGGGAAGACATTGACAAGTTAAACTCTTTTCCCAAGCTGGAGGAAGTGAAATTGCTAGGAATCCCTTTGCTGCAGTCGTACACCACAGAGGAACGCAGGAAGCTGCTAATAGCCAGGTCTGTAGCTTGTTTATCCTGCTTAGCACATCTTGCATGGCCATGAATGACTGGCAGCAGGTCAGTGGAGGAAGAGGCAATTAGGAGATGGGATTTTGTATGAATTCGCTGCTTTGAAAGGTCTGAGCTTTCTTTTGCTGTGTGGGAAAGTGGGAGTAGTGGAAATGTGAAGCCTAACTTGCCCAGTCTCAGTGAATTTGGAGGTGTTCAAGGCCAGGTTGGATGGGACTTTGAGCAACCTGATCCAGCAGAAGGCAACCTGGCCCATGGCAGGGGGTTGGAACTGGGTGGGCTTTAAGGGCCCTTCCATCCCAAACCATACTATGAGTCTATTCTTAGAGGATTTTGAGTCTCATACGTGCCTGTGCACGTGTTGCCTATATGTGGCAAAAGGAAAATGCTTAGTTTTGAATTTGCTTGGAGAAACCACATAGTCAAGGGGACTGAGACATGAGCTACCTGGTGAGATTCTCCTGGTGTTAATGCTGGGGTACGTAGCTTTTGGTGGTGACTGTCTGGTTGGCCTCTCTGGCTGGATTTCTTTTCTCGCTGACTGTATTTCTTGGTGTCTTCATGTAGGTTGCCGTCTATTGTCAAGCTCAACGGTAGCATCGTTGCCGATGGGGAGCGAGAAGACTCGGAGCGATTCTTCATCCGATATTACATGGAGTTCCCAGAGGAAGAAGTCCCATTCAGGTACGAACGAGTTCTTTGTCATGGAAAGGAGAGCAGGGGCAGAAAGAAAGGTGACTCAACAGATGATGTTACATGGGAAATCCAGGCTAGCTGATCCATGAAATAAAGCATCCTTTGCCTTCCTCCTGTCTTACCTTCCTTGTTCTGTTTTAGTTAATGTTGTTAGATTAGAGTGTTGTCTGATGACTTGTAGGATCACTTCTGGGTCAAAATCGGTCTTAAAGTGTCCGCGTCAAGTGCCATTAAACAACATGGCTGTTCAGTTCACGATCTTCATTGTGTCTCGGCCTCCCCGACGCCTGGCTTCATAACCCACCTGTGTCTGCAAGTCCCCAAAAGCCAGTTCAGACCTTGCTCTGTGGTGCCAGGCTGGGGCATCTAATTCTCTTGACCATCTGGCGTGTGGAATGCGACTGGCAATGGGAAGCTGTCCCCTTGTTTTCAGGCCTGCAAATCACGAGTCTGATGGTTTTTCTTTGCCAGAAAAAGTATGCCCAATGATCCGTTGGTCTTGGTAAACTAATGAACTTTGACAGATGCTGTTCGGTTGGTATCTTCTCTGTGCCAGCATCTGCTTACGGCTTCTTAATGGGCTGAGGAAGGATCATGGAGCATCAAGCCACTGCATTTACGTGTTTGCCCTAGAAACCTCATGTGCTTTTCAGACACCGAAACATCTTTCTTTACAGAACGAGTGTAGGACAATAGTGTGTGTTGAGGGGAACAGACAGAGACAAACAGGGAGAGAAAGTCAAAGGTATCACCAGGTACAGATGAGAAAGGTGTGAATGGAATCTGGTTGATGTTTATATTGGCTGGTCGGTGTTTCCCCCAGCTTAACTCTTAGGTAAAACGCTTCTCATCTTTTGTAAGCCAGAACAGTCAGGGCACGGGGAGTGAGGATGTGGCATTTGGTATGAATACTGATACGCACAGCAATTATAGAATTTGTGGAAGACATACTGGGGTCAGCCGAGAGGCGAAGGATACTAATGCAGTCAGAGAGAGAAGACAGCTGGTGATCCCTCTTGTGCCTTTTCGGAGGACAAGTCCTGGCTTGTAATTTTAGAAGCCCTTGAAGCGGAAAAATTGAAAGAAATATTGGAAGGGAAAGCAGCAGAGGCAGAGAATGCAGGGGAGAGGAAGGGGAAGGGGAGCTGGGGACTGTGAGCTCACAGTGCTGCTTCCAGAACGGATCATTTTCCGTAATGTCTTATTTCTAAGGAAACTGTTCCATGTCTCTGTGTTTGTGGCTCAAGAAGGGGAGAACAGTGTGGCAGCTGAGCCCTACTGCTGCTCAGAATCCCACCTTTTAGCGAACAGAGCTTGGGCTGCCCTGGAAAACCAGCCAGGAGAAGGCAAGGCAGCCTCTCACACGAAAAGCATTCGATTGCAGACTGGGAGGGGAGCTAAGGTATTCTGTGATTGTGGTATGGGAAGGGTATCCTGCCCAGAGCTCAAGAAGAAGGGTAAATAAATAGATGTACAGGTCAAAAATAGGTGACACGTACTGAATCTTTTCCAACTGGACTTGCGTCTCTCGGTGTTGTGATGCCAGGTGCATCGTGTACCCAGGACACAGTGGGGTGTAGCTTTAAACACCCATGATGGGGCTGTTGGGTTGTGGACTTGGGGAACAGGCTGTGTGCACCCACACAGTACCAAACACAACTGGGGCTGGTTTCCAGGTAGGAACCTATGTAAGAAATTACTAATATCTCAGCCACCCAAGAAATCTGTGCTGGTCTTGATCAGCGTGCTATCTTTCTGCATGGTGCCATACAGGAAAATTGCCTCCCCCTCTGGTTTCTTCACTTTTAACCAGCGTTACTGCCCTTTTTGTGGTCAATGGTCTCTTTGTGTGAATCTTTTCATCTGTGCAGCGTTTTCAAGAGACTTGTGCAGGTACTGATGAGGGTTGTTGTGTTCTGGAGGGGCTGTGTGCCTCTGTACTCAGCACTGGTGAGGCCACTCCTTGAATACTGTGTTCAGTTCTGGGCCCCTCACCACAAGAAGGATGTTGAGGCTCTGGAGCAAGTCCAGAGAAGAGCGACGAAGCTGGTGAAGGGGCTGGAGAACAGAACCTGTGAGGAGCGGCTGAGAGAGCTGGGGGTGTTTAGCCTGGAGAAGAGGAGGCTGAGAGGAGACCTTATTACTCTCTACAAGTACCTGAAGGGAGGTTGTGGAGAGGAGGGAGCTGGGCTCTTCTCCCAAGGGACAGGGGACAGGACAAGAGGGAATGGCCTCAACCTCCACCAGGGGAGATTTAGACTGGACATTAGGAGGAAGGTTTTCACACAGAGGGTCATTGGGCATTGGAATAGGCTGCCCAGGGAGGTGATTGATTCACCTTCCCTGGAGGTGTTTAAGGCATGGGTGGATGAGGTGTTGAGGGACTTGGTTTAGTGTTTGATAGGAATGGTTGGACTAGAAGATCCGATGGGTCCCTTCCAACCTGGTTGTTCTATGGTTCTATGGTTCTACTGAGAGCTTTCTAACCAAGCTGCAGGTGCCTGAGCGTGTCCCTAGTGCTGAAGGGCGGCGTTTCCATTCCTGGACCTCTTGTAGGAAGGGCAACCTGGCATTCCTTGCCAGAAGTATTTTCCGTGTGGTCGTTGCTGAAGCTCCCTTTTCATTGCTCCCGGATGTGGTGTGGTCTCTCCCAAAGTGGTTTGTAATTAGAAACTAATGAGGACAGACGCATGTTGTTGCTGGGGGTACAGCATCTGCATTGCAGTGCTGCCTCGAGCGGAGCAAGAGCACACACTTGGGCACGGAAGACTTCATATTAGCAGCCCCTCTCAAGACCATCGAGGTGTAGCGTGAGATGAGTGAGCAGCACGCTCCCTCACAGCACCCCCCCTGCCTGCATTGCGTGTCTTCACAGGCTGCAGCTCCCAGGGATCGGAAAGAGAGGGGAAAGAGAAAGAATAATTTCTCTTTCTGGATGTCGTGGGTTAGAAAGGGAGCGCTGAGCGTACAATCCAATATTGACTGTCTTCGTGAGTGACGTCTTTGTGTCTGTGGGGTTTTAATGAGGCCTCTGCTTGTCTGGTCCGCTGTTTATCTGCAGAGCATCAGAGACACTCTTAGCCAGGCTCAGTTCAGCAGCATCCTCTGCTCTGGCAGCCAGCGTCTCCCAGGCTGCGAGGGGTGATTAGAAAAGTCTCCAGGGTGCCTATTATCGGGGTACAAAAGAGCCATGTGTGCCTTCATCCTTATTGATTTGATGGAAGCCAGTCGCTCAGACTCCAAACTTTCTTTGCAGGCATACGGGGAGCAAGCTGAATGCTTGTTCTGCCTTTCCTCAACATTAGAAAATTTAGGACAGCATTGCCTGACCCTCTGCATAATTACAGCCAAATTGGGGTAATCCAGACTCCCAGCACTGGTATTTTTCCTTAATGAAAAAAGCTAAAAAAAAGTCATAATTGAGAGGAATTTCTTTTAATATTCGAATAATCTTCTCTTGATGGAGTGACAAATTCTTGGTCTCACGTGTAGGCTCTTAAGAAACGTGAAAAAAAAGGAATTGTGTGAGGAGGAGCGTCTTAAAACCATGGGAAAGCAAGTAAACGATTTGTTTGGTAATTCCTCCTGGCAGCACCAGCCTAAAGCAGCAGTTCTGGGCTGACCATGTTGTTTCGTGGTTTAACTGGTGGTGACTTTTGATAGGAACGGTTGGACTCGATGATCCAGTGGGTCTCTTCCAACCTGGTGGTTCTCTCTGATTCTCTCTCTGATTAGCTCCCTCATGGTTTCTGTCTCGCTTGCTTGAAATTTGTCCCTCTCTTCCCACCCTCAGCCCTGTTCACTGCAGTTTCCCTCAGTGCATGGAATCTGGCAGCGCTGCTGCTTGGCATGTGAGAAATTGTTCTGGTGTGCAGTGGAAACTGCGCTACAGAGAGGAAACTGCTGCAAAGAAACCCTCCCCGTTGGCAACCTGTTGGCTAGCACTCGCTTTTACTGTGCACCATAGCCCAGCAGGTAAAATATGGGGAGTGTGTTGTCCCCTCTCAGCACTAATGGCTTTTCCAAGTAAATAGCCCTGATTTTATCGCCCCGGCGACTGTGAGAGCCCGGCACCAACCTGCCTTTGGATGCTCAGCCCTGGGGAAGGCTCCTTTCGTCTGTGAGACTGGGGAAATCCTAGTGCGTTGTGGCCCTTACCTCATTTCCCAGCAGACAGAGGGTCTGCTGTTCTCCAGGAACATTCCTGCCTTGAGCAGGACTCCCTGGGGTCACCCAACCTGCCAGGTCCCATCATCTCTCGGCAGGGTCTGTGACACAGCACCGATCGCATTCAGCTCAGGCTCAGATTGGGAACAAAAAGAGCTTTCTCTGTGCCACACAGTGCAAGAGCCTCTGAAACGTTACCTTTTCTCGGCAGCTCTCGGTCTTTGTCATTTCAATCACATTGTGTGGATTTTGTTGCCCTTTCGCCTCTTTCCCAGCCCAGCAGCGGAGATGCAGCCTTGAACCACTTGCAGAAGGAAGTGGGAGGCTGAGCTTTCCGTTGCAGAGGACGGCTCCCCAGGTTGGACCTTGTGAAGGACAGCAGCAGAACTCATAGAGGAAGTCATGATGTAGCACGTAGCTCAACTACTAAAATTCCCATATTTTAGAGCACGTGTGAAGGATCAGTTGCCCAGAAGTCCCGTTTCTGGTCAGCTTCCAAACTGTGTGGCAGCTCACCTTGACCCGGTG
The DNA here is from genome assembly GCA_033558105.1 of Coccyzus lansbergi. Lineage (NCBI taxonomy): Eukaryota > Metazoa > Chordata > Aves > Cuculiformes > Coccyzidae > Coccyzus > Coccyzus lansbergi. The sequence continues at coordinate 702,993 of JAUMJK010000750.1, read as the reverse complement.
ATCTTGGTGATCTCGTGTTTAGTGGGATGTTAACATTTGGGGACCTAGATGGCCTGTTGGAAAACAGCAGAAATGTCTGAAAATCGGTGAGGCCGTGAAGCCCCAGATGCTGGGAATCTAGGCTGAGGACCATATCCTTTGCCTGAGCACCAGCTTGCTTCTGGCACCCTTTAGTGAAGTAGTTTTGGAAGAAAGAGAGGATGCTCCACTCACAAGACTCTACACCTCCTACTCCACTGAAAACACTCCTGGAGGAGGAGGTGTAGAATCTGGTGACAGTAGCGTCCTCTTTCTTCCAAATCCCTTCACAGCCACAACTGAGGTTTCTTAAGTTATAGGAGCCCAGTAGAGAGTTTTGCAACTCAGTTCCGTTCGGGAAGCTGTTTTAAGACCAATCAATTTGATTCATCAGGTGGGTGGGAACTTCCTCTTCCTCAGCTGGATGATACGTCTCCCCTAGCTGGATGCCCCCTGGTTCACGTTAGTGCTGCAGAGCAGCTCAGGGACCATGAGACAAGGTGACTGGAGTGGATGGACTTCCTGGGTTTATTTTCAGCTTTACAGCTTCTGCCCTGAGAAACACTGTGTGTTCTGTGAGTGTGATGCTGGCAGGGAAGAAAACAGAACACACACCATCCAGATTTATCCCTAATGGATGTCTGTTGAGGTCATTGGGCTTGAATTGAGGTGAATGTTGCCTCATGTGGGGAATATTCATCTCCCTGAAGTGTGAGAGATTTGGCAGCAAATGGAGAAGGCTGGGGTTTTCCTTTAGGTACTGCTGGGGAGGAGACTTGTATGGAGAGAAGCACACACTTAGGGCCTTTGAATGCTAGCTCAGCAATATTCTTTCCTGGTGAGAGTCTTGCTGGTTAATCTGTGAGATGTTTTGGAAGAACCGTATGGCAGCCAGTCACTGATACAGAGGATGTGACAAGGATGTGACAAGGATTGTGTCCCCAAGTGACAGGGGACAGGACAAGAGGGAATGGCCTCAAGCTCCGCCAGGGGAGATTTAGGCTAGAGATTAGGAGGAAGTTTTTCACGGAAAGGGTCATTGGGCATTGGAATAGGCTGCCCAGGGAGGTGGTTGATTCCCCTTCCCTGGAGGTGTTTAAGGCACGGGTGGATGAGGTGCTGAGGGACTTGGTTTAGTGTTTGATAGGAATGGTTGGACTTGATGATCCAATGGGTCTCTTCCAACCTGGTTGTTCTATGATTCTATGAGGACAGTTCATCACTGTCTAGGCCCTGGTTTTAGCTCTCCTCAAACAGTTCATAGAATCATAGAACAGTTTGGGTTGGAAGGGACCTTAAAACCCATGCAGTTCCACTCCCCTGCCATGAGCAGGGGCACCTCCCACTGGATCAGGTTGCTCAAAGCCTCATCCATCTTGGTTTTGAGCACCTCCAGGGGTGGCGCATTAGAATTCTGGGCTTTAGATGAATCATATCTTGGAATCCAGGCTTGCCCTCCTGTCATTCAGTCACTCTGCAGTTGTTTGTTTGTGCTTTGCACCCTGCAACATCCTCAGATGACCACAACTAAAGAGAGGTGGTGTCACAATATAAAACCAGAACCAAGTTGTGAAACATGCCTTGGCCATGTGACTCTCCCCATGGCCTCAAGCTCTGCCAGGGGAGATTTAGGCTGGACATACGGAAAAACATTTTCACAGGAAGGGTCATTGGGCATTGGAACAGACTGTTCAGGGAGGTGGTTGATTCACCTTCCCTGGAGGTGTGTAAGGCACAGGTAGACGAGGTGCTGAGGGACATGGTTTAGTGTTTGATAGGAATGGTTGGACTTGGTGATCTGGTGGGTCACTTCCAACCTGGTGATTCTATGATTCTATGATTCTATGATTCTATGACTGTGCTGTAACTCTGACCTTGTTTCATTTTTCAGGTATCACGAGCTGGTCACAAAGTATGGCAAACTGGAGCCCTTGGCAGTTGTGGATCTTCGACCCCAGAGCAGTGTGAAGGTGGAGATTCACTTCCAGGAGAAGGTGGAAGAGATGTCCATCCGTCTCGATCAGACTGTGGCAGAACTGAAGAAGCAATTAAAAACTGTGGTGCAGTTGTCGACAAGCAACATGCTGCTCTTCCACTTGGACCAGGAAGCTCCTTTTGGCCCCGAGGAGATGAAATACAGCTCGCGAGCACTACATTCTTACAGCATTCGAGATGGAGATAAAATTTACGTGGAGTCCAGGATGAAATAGCCTCTTTTGACCTTGTGAGTGCACACGTGTGCACGTACGCCCTCACACACCCACACACATGCATTAAGGAGGTTTTGCAAGGCTTTTATTTTGGTCGGTTGGTTGAGGTTTGGTTGTGTTTCTAATTTCTAGCCCGAAGGATGTGCCCTGACCCGAGAACCATGCCCGCCATCCACTGCAGGTGACCTTGAGGTGACAATTGACTTCACTGCATGTGTTTCAGTGTGTGCAATACCTTGATGTTTTCTTTGACGCTCCGGTATACTCGTGATTTGGCATGAATGGTCAGTTGTTTAAGCTAAAGACCGCTAGGGTCCATAGGGAGCAGACAGCTCAGTGCAAAATTTGACATGGTTTTTTTTTTCTAAATTTGGGGATTTTGGGCTCCACCAGAGCGCCCTTTGGCCTAGCTATCTGACTGTGGCTCGAGCTCGCTGATAGATTTTTTTTTTTTGCAGCTGGGTGCTGTCTCAACCTTTTGTTGTGCTCGAGTTCACCGAAAAGATCTAAACCAGTATTGCGCTTGCTGCAGAGCTCAGGTACTTAGTGCATCCACTTCACTCCACTGGTTTGGTTTGTGTGAGTGCACAAAATTGTGGAAAGGAAGAGACTTTATTAGAAAGAAACTATTTATTTTCAAAACGCTGGTAAGAATTGTGTTGTTTTCTCTGCTCCTCTGATGCAGCATCTGCAGCCTGTGGCTCTGGCACTCTGGAGGCAAAGGGATCCTTGCGGAGTGCATTGCAGAGTGAATTTTGCAGGCGGTGGATTAGTGTCACGTTGGAAGGGCTTTTAGAGTAACAGATCACCAAGGGGTTGAAGAGCAGATCCCCCTGTTGATTCGTCCTCGCTGGGCCGACAAGATCCTCCAGTATATACTTACCCCTGAACCACTTTGTACAGAAAGTGGAAGGACTCAAATGGCTCTCCTGGGAGAGAGCAAGGGTGAAGTTTGTGTTTGTGTTTGTTGCTGTTGCACCAGAACTGAAACCTCGCACTTTCCCTGGGACCCCTGGCTGCAGGGTCCCAGCTTAGGCTCCAAACTGGGAGGCTGTGTTGGCTCAGATCACTTTCTAGAAGAGGAGTAACGAAGCAACTAGACTCACGTTTATTGTAAAGCAGGTTTTCACTCTCTATATCAGCTTCCCCATCCTCGCACCTTGTAGGCATCGCTGCTTAAATTACCCCCGATTTTCTACTGCAGAGCAGATTCCCTTTCTTGTGCGATGGAACCCTCCTCCCTTTAGATCTCGTTTCACTTCCCTGTGTCCTCCCTCGTTCCTCCGTCCCTTTGACCAGGTGAAGACTTTTCAGGTGACGTAGTTACAAGCAGCTGCATCAAAGTTTTTGAAGCTGTGCAGTGCGAGCTCTGGTTACACGTGAACTTCTGACCTTCATTTTGAGATGCTCCCTTATCCCCACGTGCACTTTCTTTCCCATGAGGCTTTTGTCCACACCGCCGAGCTCTTTTTATATTCTTGGAGTTATGTATTTCTCTTCTTATTTTACCTAGATCGTGGGGTGGGGTAGGATGGGGAGGGAATGGAGTATTATCTCATAGTCTTCAGGTTCAGGATATGGGGATCATGTGGAGGGGAGTAGTTCTGCATCCAGAATAATGATTACGGATTTAAGACAAGTTAATAATTCCTGCCTCATCCCCTTGCCAAATATGTCAATCTCGTGGCCCTGCTGAGATGAGCGATAGGAAAACAGGCTGGAGAGGTGGAACTGTGCAAACCTCGTGAAGTTAAACAAGGCCAAGTGCAAGGTCCTGCGCCTGGGCTGAGGCAATTGCAAGCACAATTACAGGCTGAGTGGAGAATGAATTGAGAACAGCCCTGAGAAGGACTTAGGGTGCTGGGGGATGAGAAGCTTAGGATGAGCCAGCACTGTGCACTCACAGCCCATAGAGCCAACTGTATCCTGGGCTGCATCCAGAGCAGTGGGAGCAGCATGGAGGGAGGGGATTCTTCTCTGCTCCACTCTCATAAGACCCCAGCTGGAGCCCTGTGTTCAATTCTGGAGTCCTGAGCACAGAAAGTTCATGGAGCTGTTGGAGTGAGTCCAGAGGAGGCCACGGAGATGACTGGAGGACTGGAGCATCTCCTGTATGAGAACAGGCCAGGCTGAGAGAGTTGGGGATGTTCAGGCTGGAAAAGAGAAGGCTACAGGGAGGCTTTAGAGCAGCTTCCAGTGCTGAAAGGGGCTCCAGGAACGCTGGGGAGGGGCTCTGGATCAGGGAGGGCAGGGAGAGGAAGAGGGGGAATGATTTCAAGCTGAAAGAGGGGAGATTGAGATGAGAGATTAGGGAGAAATGTTTTGCTGTGAGGGTGAGGAGGCCCTGGCGCAGGTTGCCCAGAGCAGTGGTGGCTGCCCCATCCCTGGGAGGGGTTCAAGGGCAGGTTGGATGGGGCTTGGAGCCCCTGATGCAGTGGGGGTTGGAGCTGGATGGGCTTTGTGGTCCCTTCCAATAGAGTCCATTCTGTGACTCTATGAGGATTCTGTGAAACGGAGCAAGACTCACCATAGGTAGCAGAGACGCTGTGATACGTGTAAAACAAAAAAGCAGGGAGGTGATGGCAGTGTGACGTAAGATGACACTTTTATAAGTAAGAGCTTTACTGAAGATTTTCCATTTGGGCAGAGGAGGGCATTAGAACCGAACCCTTAAGCCAACACTTCTGTACAATATATATACATACATGCGCATAGAAAAAGTTGTGTTTAAGAAGATATTTTGTTATAAGACAAAGTTTTATGAAGATATGGTTGTTTAATATTAGAAGCCTATTTCTCCCCTTGACCTCCAGTTTTAAGTAGGTTATCCCTGAGTCGCTGCGGTGGCAAAGCGACCGGCAGGGATGCAGAAGTATCTCTGACCTAATTGTTTAGAGCAGTAATTGCCTATGTGGGTATTTATGGCATTGGAGCTGGTATTAATGAGGTGCTGTAACTCTTGAACAACTTCCTCAGCACGATTGAATGTCTCAGTTCCAGAGAAAGAAAAAAACCACAATTAAAGGATTGAGTGAGACATTAAAGAAGACCTAAGGATGTGCTTCTAAGTTTGTTTGAGAGGGGATGGTGCTGTCACACGCCAGCTCAGGAATGTCAGTAAATCACTTTTTTTTTATTTTTTTTTTTTTTTTTATGTTGGAGCTGGATGATGGAAGAAGAAAACACCTACTGGCAAATGAGGTCAATAAGGACCCTGTAGCTGCCAGGGGTTTGGTGCTAACACTCAAACCTGCTCCCCTGGTCTGTTGGATGAGCAAAAGTCACGCTACCAATATTGCTGTCCTGCCTCTGTGTTGGAGGAAAGTTGTTTCTGGACCCTATTCTCAAGCTGCTCACCTTCTCTGCAGCTGGTAGACTGCTCGTGGGGTGGAAACCAAGAATCTTGGTTGGTTTCTTAAGGAGAGGGAGTTATGTCCAAAACCTGGGGACAGTTAATCCATCCAGGACTTCGGAAAGTAGGGCCAAATGGCACAAAAACGATGTGGCAAAATATCCCAAGTCAGCTCACTTTCCTTTTATACCTTTTTGGTCTTGTATGTTTGGTCTTGCATACCGGGTCCTGGGGAGAGAGGAGTTTTTGGGGCCAATAGTGGGTGCTAAGAATCCCAGAGTGTCTTGAGGTTTGATTTAGGTCAATGTGATATCATAGAATCACCAGGTTGGAAGAGACCCACCGGATCATTGAGTCCAACCATTCCCACCAGTCTCTAACCCATGTCCCATCACGAGGGGCTGTACCCGGTGCTGTCGGCATAAACCTGTTCTAACAAAAGGTCCCTGGGTCTGTCGCATTCCTTTGAGAAAACAAAGTCGATTTTCAAGCTTCTCTGGCTTCTCTGTCCTTCTATCCGAGGGCTACTTTTGTCAAGAACTGTTTTGTTGTTCATGCTAGTTCATGCATAAAAGTCTGCCGCGGGCAGTCTGCGCAGTGGGAAAAGCACCTGGTTCGGAAGGAATTAGGTGACAGCTATATACCAAAGTGTCGCACGGCTCCGTGTGCTGAGATTCGACTCCGTGCCCTTGTGTTTGTGGATATGTTCCTGTTGAATATCCATGTTTTGGGGCAGATGTTTCCGGCAGGGCGCTTAACTGCAGGTGGTGTCAATATGCACAGCATGGCAAATGGTCTCTGCTCCCTGGGTGGGATTTAAAATCCCTTTTTATCGGGAGTTGCATCCATCGCGAGGGCTCGGAGGAGCTGCGCCTTCTGGGGAGAGGCTTTGCCCTCGCCTACGCGGGTCTGTGATCCGAAGGAGGTGACGCGGCAGCTCTGCCTCTAGCGCTTGCTGCCTTTGCTTGGAAATGAGATTCCGTAGGTTCTGTTCGTGTGCGGATTTGGAAATGGAAACGAGGTGCTGAAAGCAGCCCAGAGGCTAAAATCTGTACTCCTGGCAGCTGTGTCTCCTGCGTTTGAGTGTGGCACTTCTGGAGGCAGTGGAAAGACACCTTCCCCAGAGCAACGTTAGAGGGGCTCCAGCCATCGCTCGCCTTTGCCTCCGTGATTGCTTTTCTGCAGTTACTGGAAACTTCAAGTATAATTTAAACATGAAGTTCTATTCTTGCTCCCTATTAATGATGCATCCGTATGTCATTTTAAAGGAAAAAAAAAAAAAAAAAAAGGAAGAACTGTAAGTCTATCTCACTTTTTATTCTGGTTTCTCTCATGGGGATGTAATTCCTGCTCCCACAATTTGCCTTTGGTTTGCTTGCAGACTTGGCAGTGGAATTCAGGCCAAATAGGTAATTGGTTTGGATCCATTCAATAAACTTATGGAAGTTTTTACACAAGAAAGGTGTCCTGAGTTTTGCACTTGTGTGTTCCTGGAAGCAAAACGTCGCCCTCCATCTCCCCGGCACCTCGGGGAGAGGGAAAGCTGCTGAGATGTTTGGTCCTGATGACCTCGTGGCTGCTGTCTGCTGGTGAGCTCAGGCACAGCCACCTCACTTGTGCGAAGTGCTGCTTGTTGAAAAGAGAAGTCGCAGTGCTGGGAGACCTTGTCCTCTTCTGGAATGTATTTCTCCACGGCAGCAACTCATCTCGGCTTCCATGTGACCAACGAGGCTTGAGCTCATTCAGGCTGCCCAGTGAGGCCGCTCCTTGAATACTGTGTCCAGTTGTGGGCCCCTCACCACAAGAAGGATGTTGAGGCTCTGGAGCGAGTCCAGAGAAGAGCAACGAAGCTGGTGAAGAGGCTGGAGAACAGAACCTATGAGGAGCAGCTGAGAGAGCTGGGGTTGTTTAGCCTGGAGAAGAGGAGGCTGAGAGGAGACCTCATTACTCTCTACAAGTACCTGAAAGGAGGTTGTGGAGCGGAGGGAGCTGGGCTCTTCTCCCAAGTGACAGGGGACAGGACAAGAGGGAATGGCCTCAAGCTCTACCAGGGGAGATTTAGGCTAGAGATTAGAAGGATGTTTTTCACAGAAAGGGTCATTGGGCATTGGAATAGGCTGCCCAGGGAGGTGGTTGATTCACCTTCCCTGGAGGTGTTTAAGGGACGGGTGGATGAGGTCTTGAGGGACTTGGTTTAGTGTTTGATAGGAATGGTTGGACTAGAAGATCCGATGGGTCCCTTCCAACCTGGTTGTTCTATGATTCTATGAAAGTCACCATCCCAGGAGGGATTTAAAAGACACAGATGAGGCACTCAGGGATGGTTTAGTAGTGGATAAGTGTGGTTGGACTTGATCTCAAAGGTCTTTTCCAACCAAACTATTCTGTGACTCACTGTTCCCTGCTCTGTGTCCTTGGTGGGACCGGCCTTGGCGTTAAAATAGCTTCACCCTGAAGGAACGGCATGTAGTTGTGGATGGGGAGGGCGGTGTGTAGGCCAAGAAAGCAGTAGCCATGTGCCTAGCCCATGCTGGCCTGTGCTGAACAACCCCTGGGAGAGGCAGGAGGAGGGAGATGCTCCTCCAGCTGGGACACAGCTCCTGAGCAAACCCCTCACTGAGGAACCTTCCCCAGGCTGGACTGGTATCCCTTGAAATGGGAATGGCTACTGAGGTCAAGCAGACACAGTCTCATCTTAATGCTTGGTTTTTCTTGAGGTCAGGGATGGGAGGGAAGTTTCCTGCTAGAAGGAAAAAGGAAAAAGCAAACGTGGTTGTTTGTCCAGCTCCGATGCACTCAGAGCTGCATGATGGGAGCATCCCCTGCCAAAAGAAAATAGCCTGGAAGACAAAGTCTTCCCCAAAGAGGCAGTGAAACCTAATCAAACTTCATCAGCGTAGACTTGCCCAGGGCAAACAGGACCAGAATATTAAACTGACAAAGGAGCAGAGGAGAAAACCTATCTTCACTGGTTTTCCCTGCCTTATAAAACAGGATGAGAAGAGACAATTGATTTTCCTGTGGCTGGTAAAGGTTTAAAATCTGTGTTGGAGGGAAAGGAGGAGCCAGGGTGTGTGGAGTGGCAGGCTGGAGGCACCCAGGCTGCCCCTGGAATACCACTTAGTGCTTTATCATCCCCCTGCCCTCCTCAAGAAACTGCTAAAGGTAAGATATGGCACTTCAGGGTGAGTTTGTGTACTTCCTGGGACATGAATCTGGGCTTCCACGTCCTTCTTGTTTGGCTGCTGGCATTCCTGTCTCCTCCCTGTTCCTGATGAGAGGAACCATCCCTGGAGGTGTCGCCTCATCCCTGGAGGTGTTGAAGGCCAGGTTGGATGGGACCTTGGGCACCCTGATCTAGTGGAATGTCCCTGCATGTGGCAGGGGACTGCAACTAGATGAACTTTAAGGTCCCTTCCAACTCAAAGTGTTTTATGATTCTGTGAGGGTGTATGAGGAGCGCAGGAGGAACACTTCTTCTAGCAGGGAAAAAAGGTTGTAAAAGGCCCTCACCCAAAAAGTCAGAAGGGCAATTCCTTCTTCCTCCAAGCTGGGCTGTGTGGTTACATCCATGAGAACACGGACGTGCTGGGCTTGGAGCACCGGCTGGAGGGGTCAGCTGCTTCTGCCCACCGCAACCTCCACCCTTCATAGAATCATAGAACAACCAGGTTGGAGGAGACCCACCGGATCATCAAGTCCAACCATTCCTATCAAACACTAACCTATGTCCCTCAGCACCTCGTCTATCCGTCCCTTAAACATCTCCAGGGAAGGAGAATCAACCACCTCCTTGGGCAGCCTCTGCCACTGCCCAATGACCCTTTCTGTGAAAATTTTTTTCCTAATGTCCAGTCTGAATCTCCCCTCGTGCAGCTTGAGGCCATTCCCTCTCATCCTGTCCCCTGTCCCTTGGGAGAAGAGCCCAGCTCCCTCCTCTCCACAACCTCCTCTCAGGTAGTTGTAGAGAGTAATGAGGTCTCCTCTCAGCCTCCTCTTCTCCAGGATAAACAACCCCAGCTCTCTCAGACGCTCCTCATAGGTTCTGTTCTCCAGCCTCTTCACCAGCTTTGTTGCTCTTCTCTGGACTCACTCCAGAGCCTCAACATCCTTCTTGTGCTGAGGGGCCCACAACTGAACACAGGATTCAAGGAGCAGCCTCACCATTGCTGAGTCCAGAGGGAGAATAACCTCCCTGGACCCACTGGTCACACCATTCCTGATCCAAGCCAAGATGCCATTGGCCTTCTTGGCCACCTGGGCACACTGCTGGCTCATGTTCAGTGTCTGTCAACCAACACCCCCAGGTCCTTCTTCTCCAGGCAGCTCTCTAGACAGACTTCTCCTAGTCTGGAGCTGCTCAGGGTTGTTGTGCCCCAAGTGCAGGACCCAGCATTTGGCCTTGCTAATCCTCATCCCATTGGTCTCAGCCCATGGATCCAGCCTGTTCAGATCTCTTTGGAGCCTCCTGACCCTCCAGCAGATCAACACTTCCACCTCCAGATCTACACTTCAGCCACTCTTTTCCTTCTCTTGCTCTCACCTGACATGGATGTGATTGAAATGAAAGCAGGGAGCTTCTCTCAGGCTACGGATAGGGCTCAGGTGAGGAACTTTGGTCCCCGTAATGCAGTTCAGGTTTACTGCCCTTGGCAGGTGCTGCTCTCTGAGGCTCACAATAGTCTATCAGCGTGTGGCCATTGGCAGGGGTGGATGTGCTCCCCAAACAGCTGCCACAGCCAAACCTCAAAGAAAAATAAGCACCCTTGGTGTTTGTTCAGCTCAGGTGGCCACCGTTTTGTCCCTTGAGGTAGTTGTGTATCTAACACAACCCCCGGGCTCTCAGGTACATGGTGGCATTAGAGGTGGAGGGCGGGGGAGATGCAGTTAGAGAAGATGCTGGGCTGTGGGTGCAGGAGAAAGGGGACAGTGTGGGGAGAGAATTTCACAGCCGCCTTCCCCAGCTGCTGCGGGGGTGACACGCAGCCCGGACACCAGAGGCAGGGAAAACCCCCGTGGAAAGTGCAGGTTGTACAAGTCAAAACAGTAATAACGCTCACAGCAGCCTCCCCCGAAACTCCCCACTGCTTGAGTAAAAACATCCGTCAGCCCTTCCAGAGAGGATGGAAACGGGAACAGCCATGAAAGCCTCCCCAGGAGGCTGGGAGAGAGCGTAAGAGGACTTAGACTGAGTCGGGTTTGACTTTTCCACCTGTAAAAGCAGCAGTTGGCTGCAGAAATTAAAGCAAGACTTGGATGGATAAGTAACCCCATTGAGGCTGCAGGCACTGCCTTTGCTCGGGGCTTTAAGCCTCGCGCTGCTTAATGCTAATGCTGTAACATTATATAGATGGGGCTTTTTTTTTCCCCCTTACACAAAGGAGGAAGGGGCTCAATTCTTCTGAGCTGGGTTGGATTTTTTTTTTTTCCCCTTCACCGAAAAGCAATGCTGAACAGCTCAGCCGCCAACCCAGCTCCGGCTCACTGATATTTCCATCTGAATCCACCTGAAGGGGGTGAGCTTGTGGGGAAGAAAGAGACTTCTCTCCCTCTCCAGGCCAGAATCTGATCTCCAGATTAGCCTGGTGCTTACCAATAGAAGCAACGGTCGCGATTGCAACTCAACACTCCTCCAGCCCTGAAACAGCATTGATGAAAACGGACTTTTCAAGTGCGAGAGCAAGGGGACTGAGACATCATTTCAGTCATCAGCGATAATTGGCAAAGGAGGACTGGCATGCGGTCTTCATTGACATAGGATTTCGCCCCAGTCCACCAACATCAGTCTAAAATTTCAGACTTGATTTCTCCTCTCGTCTACAAAACAGGTTGGTAATTTTTTTTCCATACCTAAAAAACAAAATGTATTGTGGATGGTATAGGTTAAATAAGATATTCTTTAATGTTTGTTGTGTTTCCTAAACAGTGCTAGTCTCACTCTTGATCTTGAACCGTCACAGCCTCCAATACTCATTGCCAGCTTGGCCTCTAACGAATCCACAGCAGCTCAGATTTATGGTCTCTATAAAATCCTATCATCCTCCTTTCATCTTTCCAAGACAGGCAATGTGGTAAAACTTCTCCTTGGTGGAATGAATTGTTCCCAACAGGGAGCACAGTTGCTGGACACAGCCTGTGGCCAGTGCTGCTGCGAGAAGCAGGGAGGAACTTTCCTTCCACCTTATTTGGTGTTTTCTGAGCTCCCAGTAAAGGGAGCAAAGTGGGGATGATGTGGGATGGATGATGACCTTGTGCTTCTGTGTTCTCGACCTTCCCTGGAGGTGTTTAAGGGACGGGTAGATGAGGTCCTGAGGGACATGGTTTAGTGTTTGATAGGAATGGTTCGACTTGATGATCCAATGGGTCTCTTCCAACCTGGTTATTCTATGATTCTATGATTCTATGTGGATGTGGATGTGCTTAGGAGGTGGATGTGTTGCTTCCCATGCCTTATAGAGACAGATCCATAGGGAGAGAAGGAAGAGGCGCTGGGTTTGCAGCCTGTGTGTCTGCACAACCGAAACACACGGGATATAGAATGCTGAGAAGGCAAAGAGGCTGTGTTTGAAGCAAAGACTGGACTCGATGATCCAGTGAGTCTCTTCCAACCTGGTGATTCTATGATTCTATGGTAATGCACAGGTATAGCTTCCGTCTGAAGCCAATCACATCCTTTTCCAACATGTGTGTCCATTCTGGGAGCACACGGAGCCTTCCCGGGAGCTCCACATAGAATCATAGAATCATAGAACAACCAGGTTGGAAGGGACCCATCGGATCTTCTAGTGTGTAATGAACGGAAACGACGGGAGAAGAAATTGAAGCAGGTGTTTTCGCGATATTTTCTATTGGATTAATAATCAGTAACAAATTGCATTAGGCACAGAAGGTATTAAAGCTGGCGCAGGAACTCGCTTTCATTTTTCCCAGCCCCATATCTACTTCTCTCTCTCTCTCTGTCATCGATTCCCGTGTAGCGAGGAGTTGCCCAACTGTGTAAATGTTTGTGCTTCTTCCACTCTCCTCAAAAGCAGTGAGCGAACGCAGGGTTAGCAGCCAGAACAGCAGATTAATCCAAGTATCTAAAGCCCCTTAACTGTGAGAACTCACTGCGACTCCTCTTCGGCTCTGGTGTTCGGAGTAGGGTGAAGCCGTTCTCCTTGAAGTCAGGCAGAAGGGTCCTCGTCCTAAGCAGATCAGAGGCAATTACTTTGGAAATATTGAGAGACGAGGTAGCCCGCGGAGAGCTGGGGCTATTTACAACTCCCAAAAACTGAGTACAATTAACAGGAGCTTTTCTGTGTGGTTATGAGCTGATTTTGAGAAAACCCATGGGACGATTTATTGTTATCACCAGGAAAGTCTCATCACATCACTTAAATAAGCAGGTGAGGGACCTCCATCTCGGAAACATCCCTGTGTCAGCAGCAGCCGGGCAACTTTCAGAGCAACAGTGAGATTTGCTTTAGGATGTGTTTTCCTACCGACGTGATGCATATCTGAGATTTTTTTCCTTCCTGCAGGATGAACAAGCGATCGTTTCTTGGAACCTGGGTGACACTTTTGGTGCTAACCGCGCAGCAGCGAGGTGAGTGTCTCCCAGTCGGGCGCCGGGAGGGCGATGCTCATCAGTTGCGCTGGGAAAGCGGCTGCTTTGGAGTTCCCAGAGACCCCAAAAGCTTGGAGGGCTTGGAAAATACACCCAGCCCTTGGCTGGAGCAGGGGCATGCACCAGGGTGAACTCAATGTTCCCCATGGAGAGGACGAGACTTAAGATAGGGAGGTTCTGCAAAGGGACATAAACAGGCTGGAGCGCTGGGCAGTGTCCAATGGCATGAGGTTTAACACGACCAAATGCCGGGTCCTGCACTTGGGGCACAACAACCCTATGCAGAGCTACGGACTGGGAGAAGCCTGGCTGGAAAACTGCCAGGAGGAGAGGGACCTGGGGGTGTTGGTCGACAGCGACTGACCATGAGCCAGCAGTGTGCCCAGGTGGCCAAGAAGGCCAATGGCATCCTGGCTTGGATCAGAAATGGTGTGACCAGCAGGGCCAGGGAGGTGATTCTCCCTCTGTCCTCAGCACTGGTGAGGCCGCTCCTTGAATACTGTGTCCAGTTGTGGGTCCCTCAGCACAAGAAGGATGTTGAGGCTCTGGAGCGAGTCCAGAGAAGAGTGACGAGGCTGGTGAAGGGGCTGGAGAACAGACCCTATGAGGAGTGGCTGAGAGAGCTGGGGGTGTTTATCCTGGAGAAGAGGAGGCTGAGAGGAGACCTCATTACTCTCTCCAACTACCTGAAGGGAGGTAGTAGACAGGAGGTAACTGGGCTCTTCTCCCAAGGGACAGGGGACAGGACAAGAGAGAATGGTCTCAAGCTCCGCCAGGGGAGATTTAGGCTAGAGATTAGGAGGAGGTTTTTCACAGAAAGTGTTATTGGGCATTGGAATAGGCTGCCCAGGGAGGTGGTTGACTCACCTTCCCTGGAGGTGTTTAAGGCACAGGTGGATGAGGTCTTGAGGGACATGGTTTAGTGTTTGATAGGAATGGTTGGACTAGAAGATCCAATGGGTCCCTTCCAACCTGGTTGTTCTATGATTCTATGATTTTAAGGGTGGATGCTAAGCAGGAAGGTTTGTGCACCTTCCTGGGTGAGGACAGGGGCCAATTTTGCACAAGCGAGAGCTTGTGTCACAGCAGCCTCTGCAAATGGCCCTTGCTTCATTGACAGCAATGAAGCAGTGATGGTTTACATCGAATGAGGAGCTGGCTGAAGAGGGAGCTCACAAAGCCAGCAGGAGATTGAGACCACAGAAGTTGTAGAGCTCGGTGAGCATTTAAAGTATGTGTGTGTATTTATCATCTCTACAGCCCTGTGTGTGCGCACGGAGCATTCCAGGGGCTGCGTGGCTCTGGCTGGTCACTAGGAAATAGGAGCTTGAAGCATTGCTGGTGCTGGGACTGCTGAGCAGAGCAAGCAACCTGCATCCAGGAAAGGGCAAAGTGGCTGAGCAGTAGCAAAATGTCACAGTTTGTGGGCTATGAGGTCTCCCTGGGTGCTCGCGTTGCTCATCTGACAGCAGAGATGCCTCTGGTGGGGGTCCCAGGGCTGCAGCCCATGGCAGAGGTGTCCTAGGGATCCCTAAAAGTGTCCTGGGGGATCCTAGAGGAGTTCTGATGGGCTCCAGAGGGGTCCTGGGGGTTCCTAGAGGTATCCCAGGGGTCCCTAGAGCTGTCCTGGGGATCCTAGAAGGGTACTGGAGGTCCCTATAGGGGTCCTGGGGTTTCTAGAGGGGTCCTGGGTGGCTCTAGAGGGATTTTGGTGTTTTCTAAAGGGGTCCTGGGGATCCAAGAGCAGTCCTGGTGGCCCCTAGAGGGATCATGGGGTTTCTAGAGTGCTCCCATCTGGGCCGGATGAGGCTCTAACCGCAGGCTCAGTCCTGCTTTGGGCAGGAGGTGAGACCAACCAGCAGCCAACAATCTCTTCCACTCAGTGGGTTTTCTATAATGTTGAAAACACAGGAGCGGCTCACTGGTCTTGTGGAGTAATTAATCTTTGTCATGTTTCAACTTGTCGAAGGGCAAGCAGAGCTGGTATGGGCAGGAAAAACCTCTGTAGTTTGGCAGTGATGTGGCTGATGTGCGCTGCGTGGCTGGTACTGGGATGTGGGGCCAACTTGAGGACCTCTAGCAAGGGAACCCAGAGCTGGGGAGTCAGGAAATCTGGAAATGATTTCCCAGATTTGCTGTTGAGTGGCTGTCAGGCTGAGGATAACTCGGACAAAAGCTCCGGTTCTCTTTCCTTATGTGAGATATTGAGGCTGCACCTTAAGAAAGACACTAAGGGGCTGGAGCACGTCCAGAGAAGAGGAACGGAGCTGGGGAAGGGGCTGGAGAACAGGGGTTCTGGGAGCTGCTGAGGGGCCTGGGGCTGCTTAATCTGGAGAAACAGAGGCTGAAGGGAGACCTCATCGCTCTCTGCATCTCCGGGAGAGGAGGTTGTGGGGAGGTGGGTGCTGGTCTCTTCTCCAAATTAACAAGGGACAGGATGAGATGAAATGGCCTCAAGTTGTGCCAGCGGAGGTTTAGATTGGATATTAAAAAACTTTCTTACTGACAGAGTGGTGAAGCCCAGGCAAAGGCTCCCAGGGCAGTGGTGGAGTCTCCAGCACTAGAGGGGTTCAGAAACATCCAGACATGGCACTTCGTGACCACAAGAAGGATGTTGAGGCTCTGGAGTGAGTCCAGAGAAAAGCAACAAAGCTGGTGAAGGGGCTGGAGAACATGCCCTATGAGGAGCGGCTGAGAGAGCTGGGGGTGTTTAGCCTGGAGAAGAGGAGGCTGAGAGGAGACCTCATTGATCTCTCCAACTCCCTGAAAGGAGGTTGTGGAGAGGAGGGAACTGGGCTCTTCTCCCAAGGGACAGGGGACAGGACGAGAGGGAATGGCCTCAAGCTCTGCCAGGGGAGGTTCAGGCTGGAGATTAGGAAAAAATTTTTCATGGAAAGGGCACTGAAACAGGGAGGGGGTTGAGTCACCATCCCTGGAGGTGTTTAAGATGCAGGTGGATGAGGTGCTGGGGGACATGGGTTAGTGATTGTTGGAAATGGTTGGACTCGATGATCCAGTGGGTCTATTCCAACCTGGTGATTCTATGATTCTACATAGGCATGGTGGTGTTCACCTGATGGATGGACTGGATGATCTTAGAAGTCTTTTCCAACCTTAATGATTCTATGATAAACAAGGTTGCCCATTTACCCACAGGAAATGCCACTGGGGCACAACTGGTGATCAGTGGGGCTGCTGGGCTGGATGTGGTGATGTGCACAGTGGTTTCCTGTTTAAAGCAGAAGTAAAATCCGTGTCTTGCAGCTCCACCACAGCTGTAATAACTTGTCAGGCGCGTAACAGCTGTGAAACGACTTCTTTAACTGCCTGGCAGGCAGGAGTTTTACGGCAGCCTGTTGGATGTATCTGTGAAACCAGCCTTGCAGCTCGGACAGTGTCACACGCCACCTCCCTTTATGTCTGGTGTGGTTTGGAGAGTCAGGAGCCTGGGTTAAACAGGTTAAGCCAAGCTTCCCTTTGCCTCCTTTCATAGAATCATAGAATCATAGAACAACCAGGTTGGAAGAGACCCATCGGATCTTCTAGTCCAACCATTCCTATCAAGCACTAAACCAAGTCCCTCAAGACCTCATCCACCTGTGCCTTAAACACCTCCAGGGAAGGTGAATCAACCACCTCCCTGGGCAGCCTATTCCAATGCCCAATGACCCTCTGTGTGAAAAACTTCCTCCTAATCTCCAGCCTAAATCTCCCCTGGCGGAGCTTGAGGCCATTCCCTCTTGTCCTGTCCCCTGTCACTCGGGAGAAGAGGTCAGCTCCCTCCTCTCTACAACCTTCTTTCAGAGGATGTAGACCACCTACAACCACCTTTCCCGCAACCTGAACCAGTTAAGCCTGTGAAGAAGGGTCAGAATGCACCTCTTCTCCGCTCCCAGGCAGTTTTGAGTAGGGATCATCCTCAGGATGCTAGAAGAGAGCATCCCCCAGGTCAGGCAACACTGTGAACCCCTCCTGCACCCATACTGGTGGGATGCAGAGCACGCTGCCTGTGCCTGGAACCCCTGGAGAGCGCAGGGTAAGGTTTATAGGAAATAAAAGCATGTCCTGAATCCAAGCGAACAGAGCCAGGATTGTTCAGAGCCCATGTCGGGGCCAAGATTGAATGTCATGAGGCCAGGGTGCTCCTTTTCCACATCAAAGAGGGAAGAGGGGGAGGAAAATGGCCTCAGGCTCTGCCAGGGGAGATTTAGGGTGGAGATTAGGAGGAAGTTTTTCACACAGAGGGTCATTGGGCATTGGAATAGTCTGCCCAGGGAGGTGGTTGAGTCACCTTCCCTGGAGGTGTTTAAGGCACGGGTGGATGGGGTCTTGAGGGACTTGGTTTAGTGTTTGATAGGAATGGTTGGACTAGAAGATCCGATGGGTCTCTTCCAACCTGGTTGTTCTATGATTCTATGATTCTATAACGTGCACCCTAGGGCCAAAAGTAACCGCTTGCAACCTAAGCTGATGGATTTTAGTCTGGTAGAAAGCACCGAGCTTGGATTGAAACACACCCAAACCATCTTCTGAAATAATTTTAGGAGACAATTAGGGACGATAAAGGACAAACCTGATTTTGCCAGCAAGTTTTGGAGCAGTTGTGACACCTGGGGCTGTGACCCTGTGCCAGGAGCACTCAGGGGTCTGGTAGGGAGGGCTCTGCTGTGCAGGCAAGAGGAACGGCTGAGAGAGCTGGGGGTTTTTATCCTGGAGAAGAGGAGGCTGAGGGGAGACCTCATTGCTCTCTCCAACTCCCTGAAAGGAGGTTGTGGAGAGGAAGGAGCTGGGCTCTTCTCCCAAGGGACAGGGAGGTTTGGGTAGTTGCTGTTAGTCTGTCACCTCAGATGCAGAGTTTCACCTCTATCCCAAAGTCTCATGTGGCTTAGGGCAGGCTGGTGGCCAGCAGGCTCTCAGCATCCCCAGTGCATCCACATTGAGGGAGCAGGTGAGGGCAAGGAGGTGAACTTTTGAGGACAGGCAACCCTGACGTGGTCTCTCTGAAGTCAGACCCAGCCCTGACATTGCTTTAGGGACTCACTTCTCCTTCTCCTTGCAGCTCACGCCATGGCAAGTCTGTATCCGTTCTGGCACAACGACACGAAAACGCCCAAAGTCGATGATGGAAG
This sequence comes from Coccyzus lansbergi, assembly GCA_033558105.1. Lineage (NCBI taxonomy): Eukaryota > Metazoa > Chordata > Aves > Cuculiformes > Coccyzidae > Coccyzus > Coccyzus lansbergi. Next base: position 684,675 of record JAUMJK010000750.1, on the reverse strand, counting down.
CTCTCCCGAGATCAAGATCTCTGTCCCATTCATCTTTTTTGGAGTCCCATACAGAAGCATTTATGTAAGTGGAGACGCAGACCTTGCCTTTACTCTTTTCCTTGCCATTAGCGGCTGCATTTTAAACGCTCTCTCTCCATTGTCAGGAATTGGAAGATTTATTAGCGCCTACCTGACAAGTTCTTAGATTTCATGAACTGATAGGTTTTATGATTAAGAAAGTCAAAGGTATATTTAATGGGCTAATGTTCATGGAGGAAGGAACATAAAAGGCAATAAATTTTCTTCGTAGGTGATTAAATGGTAGAGTAAAGCGAAGGCCGTGACACAGGGAACATTATTCCTGTTACATGACAAGAAACAAGAACATGCAGAGACCCACAGAGACAAAAAAATATGGGCAGTGATATGGACCCATATGTAGGTGCTCGAGACAAGGACATGGGGTGGCTGTTCTCAGGTGGTGGCACCAGGAGAGGCTGTGGAAAGGGACAGTGGCACCTCCAGGCAGGGCTGAGACAGGGTTCACCAGAGAGCACCAAACCAGAGCTTTAGGCAGGCTAAGGGCACAGGCAAAGGCTGCCCAGGGAGGGCATTGAGTCACCTTCCCTGGAGGGGTTTAAGGGACAGGTGGACAAGGCGCTGAGGGACGTAGGTTAGTGATTGATGGGAATGGTTGGACTCGATGATCCAATGGGTCTTTTCCAACCTGGTTATTCTATGATTCAATGATTCTATTAGCCACCTTCAGACAAAAATCACCCCCCACCCCCGTTTCTGACAAACCAGCAGCTTTCTGTTCCCTGCCAACCTTGCTTAAACAAAAACATGTTCCTTTATGTAGGTGAACAACAATGGTGTGATTTCCTTCAACGCACTCGTCAGCCAGTTCACCCCAGAAGCCTTCCCCCTGACAGACGGACGGGCCTTCGTCGCGCCCTTCTGGGCCGATGTGCACAATGGCATCCGCGGAGAAGTCTACTACAGAGAGAGCATGGACCCTGAGCTGCTGAGGAGAGCCTCCAAAGATATCCGCAAGCACTTCAAAGACATGTCTGCTTTCTCTGCCACCTGGATCTTCATTGTCACCTGGGAAGAAGTCACTTTCTATGGAGGAAGCAGCACAACTCCAGTAAGAGCAATCAGATATAGTTCTTGATGGATGGTGTTTGATGGTTGAGTATTGTCAGTGTGTATAGATATATCTGGCCTGTTCTTCCAAGTGACAGGGGACAGGATGAGAAGGAATGACCTCAAGCTCCACCAGGGGAGGTTCAGGGTGGACATTAGGAAAAAATTTTTCATAGAAAGGATCGTTGGTCACTGGCAGAGGCTGCCCAGGATTGAGTCGCCTTCCCTGGAGGGGTTTAAGGGATGGGTGGACTAGGTGCTGAGGGACATGGGTTAGTGATTGATGGGAACGGTTGGACTTGATGATCTGATGGGTCTTTTCCAACCTGGTGATTCTATGGTTCTATGACCTCTATGTGGCCTTTGTGTGTAAACCTGAGTAACCCACTTTGTATTCCTCAATTCCATTTTGAGCATTACAGTCCTTTTTCTCTTTTCCATGACAGTCTGTACGAGCCTCTCGCTCTCTGCCCTTGGATCTCTACGGAAAGCATCGCCTACTTCAGTGTTTGTAGGCAGTGCACCTGAAAAAGGCTCGGACACCAGTTAGGAGTCCCTAACAATCATGGTGTGGTTGTTTTTAATTAGATACAAATACAGGTCTCATTTTTCCTTCGTACTGGGATATGTGACCTCCACCTTGCCTGTGCTTCCACAGAGATAAAACAGAGCTCTTTGTGCCTTCCAAGCACAGTGGAAAAAAAGGCCTTTATGAAGGAAGTTTTAGCATTGAACTGTAGTTCTGCTGTGATATTGAATCATGGAATAGTTTTAGTTGGAAGGGACCTGAAAGATCATCTAGTTCCAACCCTGCTGCGATGGGCAGGGACACTTCCCACTAGATCAGGCTGCTCAACGCCCAATCCAACCTGCCCTTGGGATATAAACCTCTTGAGGCTCCCACCAGCTCCTGCGCTGTGAATTTAAGGAGTTTGAATTCCTGCTATCATGGCAGTGATGTTGGGTGAGATCCAGAAGCACCCAGTAGCAGCCGGCTCGGTGTGGAAAGCAGCCTCGCTGTGCGCACGGCATCTATGTGTGTGGGCACAGAGCAGGCTCCTCCCAAGACTGCGATGTGGTGAGTGGTGCCCAGGGATGGAGCAGAGAGGGAGAATAAAACATTCATGCATTCACACCCTGTCCTGAAGTGGGACAGGAGGGCAGCTGAGCAACCCGATTCAGCAAGAGGTGTGCCAGCCCATGGATGGGCTTTAAGGTTCCTTCACACCCCAAACCATTCCATGATAAACATCCCACATCCAGCTCTGAAGAGAGAATCATAGAATCACCAAGTTGGAAAAGACCCATCGGATCATGGAGTCCAACCATTCCTATCAAACACTAACCCATGTCCCTCAGCACCTCATCCACCCATCCCTTAAACACCTCCAGGGAAGGTGACTCGCCTCCCTCCCTGGGCAACCTCTGCCAGTGCCCAACAATCCTTTCCATGAAAAATTTCTTCCTAATGTTCAGCCTAAACCACCCTCTGAGGAGCTGGAGAGAGGAAAGAGAAAACAGGAGCTTTAATTTGAATTTATTTGGCAAAAAAAAGACCTTTTCCTTTCAATTGTGATGGCTTTTTCTGCAGCAGAGGCTGAAACACTCTCTTCCCAGCACTAATCAAGGAGAGCAGTGAGGGCAGCTTGGAGGAAAGAGTTGAACGGCTGCTCTGAGATAGGAAGGGGAAAACCGAAGAGAATTCTGACAGCATTTTTGTGATGACAAGTGCCCTGTGTGCATGGGGAAACCGATCCAGATGGACCAGAATCATCCAACAACTCAGCCCTGGTAGCTCTTTTCTATTCCCAGAGTGTGTGAGGTTTATCTCAGAGGATGGGGATGCAATGGTTTTCAGGGTACGTTGCAGAAGCTTGGGGTGCAGATAGCGAGCAATATCCCTACTGTTACGTAGGGAAAGGGTTCTTCAGGCTTAGCCCATGTGCCGTGAGTGCCAAAAGCCGGCTTCTTCTGTCTCAAGGAGCTGGCTCTGATAAACAGTTCAGCTCTTTTCCATTTGTTAGAAAGGCTCGGGATTTAACACATTTTTTTTTTTTTTTGCCAGTCCTGGCAGTGCTTGCAGAGAAAAAAACCCCCCAAACATATATATATATTTGCAGACAGCCAGCAATATAGAGATTTGTGTATTGCCTGAAGAATTACATTTGCAACACAATGCAATTTATTTTCTTATAGAGCAGCCATCCCGTTCAATAGCGGCCGGGGCGCCGGGTTGGCATGCAGAATAGCATGATGCAACTTAAGCAGGGAATTCATCGCAATGCAGAAAAGCTGCAGGAAACAATTTTGTGAATGTGGCCTTGGGGATGCTGCGGTTACAGTCTCTTAATGAGGGCCGAGCAGATGGGTTCGATTTCCAAGAGCCTCGTTACATGGCCAGAGCGCTCGATGTGGCTTTGGCCCTGACCACAAACAGGGATGTGTTGGCTCTTCCACAAGGGCTCCTAATGAGGAGATCTGAAATCTTCTGGTACCAGGTCAGCTCTTGTCAATTCCAGATGGGCTCCTGACCAGAGCAGGGTTTGTTGCTCCATCGGAGAACCCTTGTTTAGAATCATAGAACAACCACGTTGGAAGAGACCCATCGGATCATCAAGTCCAACCATTCCTATCAAACACTAAACCATGTCCCTCAGCACCTCATCTACTCGTCCCTTAAACACCTCCAGGGAAGGTGACTCAACCACCTCCCTGGGCAGCCTATTCCAATGCCCAATGACCCTTTCCATGAAAAACCTCCTCCTAATCTCTAGTCTAAATCTCCCCTGGTGGAGCTTGAGGCCATTCCCTCTTGTCCTGTCCCCTGTCACTTGGCAGAAGAGCCCAGCTCCCTCCTTTCCACAACCTCCTTTCAGGTAGTTGTAGAATGTAGATAGTGTTTACACTATCACAGCAATCGTACCTCTATGTGTCAGTGGCTTCTAATCAGTGGCTTTCACTTCTGGAGTCCTCAGCAGAGGATGGACATGGATTTGTTAGACTGAGTCCAGGGGAGGCCATGGAGAGGATCTGAGGACTGGAGAACCTCCCATATGAGGATGATTTGAGAGAGCCATCTCTTCTCCAGTTGTTCAACCAGAAGAAGAGAAGGTTCCAGGGAGACCTTAGAGCAGCTTCCAGTGCTGAAAGGGACTCCAGGAAAGCTGGGGAGGGGCTCTGGATCAGGGAGAGCAGGGAGAGGATGAGGGAAAACAATTTTAAGCTGAAAGTGGAGAGATTGATATGAGATCTTAGGCAGAAATGTTTTGCTGTGAGGGTGGGGAGGCCCTGGCCCAGGTTGCCCAGAGCAGTGGTGACTGCCCCATCCCTGGAGGGGTTCAAGGCCAGCTTGAATGGGGCTTGAAGCCCCTGATCCAGTGGGAGGTGTCCCCGCCCATGGCAGGGGTGGGACTGGATGGGCTTTGAAGTCCCTTTCAACCCAAACCATTTCATGATTCTATGACCTTACTGTGGTGGAGAAAAGATTTGACAAAGGTCGGCAAAGGTGCTGAGGAGGTGAGGGGGAAACTGGTCACAGGAGGCAGAATCCCACGGAAAAGAGGCAGGAGTAGAAATGACGAATTCTGTTCACTTGCTCTCCCACTTGCCCTGGTGTGAACTGCGCCATTTGCAGCTGCCGTGAGGCAGCTCCGCCCACACTTCCCGTCTCCCTGACAGCTCGTACAGGCTGCTTTGCCTCCATTTCTAAGATTTCTCATGGCAGGAGCCTAACATGCCTTGGAAGTGACTTCCCTTGTGGCATGAAAGTAGTGGCTGCAACTGTGGGGCCCACTCCTCAGTCTTCAGGAGTTTCTGCTTACCAAGACTCAAATTGGAGGGTTCGATGTAAGGGAGTGTGAAGTGATGCAAAGTGATCCCCAGCCCCTCAGTCCTCTGATAGAATCACAGAATCATCAGGTTGGAAAAGACCCACTGGGTCATCGAGTCCAACCATTCCTATCAATCACTAAGCCATGTCCCTCAGGGCCTCGTCCACCCGTCCCTTAAACCCCTCCAGGGAAGGTGACTCAACCCCCTCCCTGGGCAGCCTCTGCCAGTGCCCAATGACCCTTTTAGCATGTGGGACCTTTGTTAACATGGAGCAGCTCAGCTTTGCTGTCAGGATACAACCTAGTGCTTCCGTAGCATGAGATGATTCGATCAGTGTGATTTCCTTTTTCACCTGATAACTGTTTCTCTCACTGTTGTTGCTTTCACAGTTCACACAGCCAAGGTACCTGCGCTCCTAGGGTTGATCTTGAATAATTAAAAGAGGGGCAGCCCACGCTTTTCCCTATAAAATCCTTCTCTCTCCAAGGCAGAAGGAGCAGTCATTTATCATGGTACGGTCCCAGCACAGTGTTGTTTCGGATGGGCGAGGATGGGAAGGACAGGAGAATGCCTAATGCTGAGAGAAATGATTTTTATCATAGAATCATAGAATGGTCTGTGGTGGAAGAGACCTTATATCTCATCCAATTCAAACCCTCCTGCCATGGGCAGGGACACCTCCCACTGGATCAGGGGCTCCAAGCCCCTTCCAACCTGGTCTTGAACCCCTCTGGGGTTGGGCAACCATGACTTTTCTGGGAAACCTGTGCCAGTGCCTCACTGGTGATGACTTCCACCACTGGATCTGCACGGATGGAGGGATATCTCAAGGAGGGAGGCATTTTCTTTCCTTCTATGCAACCAGAAGAGGGAAGAGCTCAGGCTATGGCACTCTCACCAGCTGGAAATGTGCCCTTCTTGCGTGGAGCTCAGGATGGCAGTCGTATAGACGTATCTGGAGCCTGGGGAGCCTGGAAATGCAGAGTCATTTCAAGGGAAAGAAAGAAATGTGAGCAGTGGATTGAGCAGGTAGCTGGGCGATTTGGCAGCCAAGCGAAGCGCATCGTATACATGGTTGTTTTGGATGTAATCCACTGTTAACGCTGTTGTGGGATATGAATGCAGAAGGTAAGATAATGCGGTGAGGAAATAAAGCTAAGATAGTCTAATGGAAGATAACAAGTCATAACAACCCAAAGCCTGCTGACTGCTTTTTCCTCCTGGGCTTATTCTCGTGCTGCCATCTATTGGCCTTAAATTGGATTGGAGAAGGTCCTGCTGTCCTCCCAGGTGTGGGTCAGTGGTGGGATGGGAGCTGATGGAAGGTGTGAGTATTTCAGATCTCATTTGAGGTTCTCTAGGAGGCTCTAATCTCTCTATGAGGCTCTTCTGTCTTGTCCGGGCCAGAGACGAAGGTGGCAGAAGGGCAGGTAAGCAGTGTGAGAAAAAGAGATCTCACTGCATGCATGTGCTTATGGTTTTTTTCAACAGGTAAACACTTTCCAAGCTGTCCTGATCACAGACGGAGTGTCATCTTTCGCCCTATTTAACTACCATGAAATCAGCTGGACCACGGGCACAGCCAGCGGAGGGGACCCCCTGACTGGTCTCGGTGGGGTGATGGCCCAGGTGAGGCTCCTGCTCCCATATCTCCATCTCCATCAAGGTCTTGGATGGCTACCTAAAGCTTTCCCAACTCACATGTGCTTGCTTATGACACTGGGTCCCTCAGCATCCCCAGCACTGCCCTTGCAAGCCCACTGCTGGGCACGGAGGGACAACTGCTTCAAAATTAGGTATCATAGAATCATAGAACAATCAGGTTGGAAGAGACCCATCGGATCATCGAGTCCAACCATTCCTATCAAACACTAAACCATGTCCCTCAAGACCTCATCCACCCATCCCTTAAACACCTCCAGGGAAGGTGACTCAACCACCTCCCTGGGCAGCCTATTCCAATGCCCAATGACCCTCTGTGTGAAAAACCTCCTCCTAATCTCTAGCCTAAATCTCCCCTGGTGGAGCTTGAGGCCATTCCCTCTTGTCCTGTCCCTTGGGAGAAGAGCCCAACTCCCTCCTCTCCACAATCTCCTTTCAGGTAGTTGGAGAGAGCAATGAGGTGTCCTCTCAGCCTCCTCTTCTCTAGGCTAAACACCCCCAGCTCTCTCAGCCGCTCCTCATAGGGCCTGTTCTCCAGCCCCTTCACCAGCTTCATTGCTCATCTCTTGGAGGAAAGTGGGATTCCCTGACTAAGAGGAGCCTCCATCTGCTGCTTCCTCACTTTATCTCAGCCACTCAATACACACCTAGAGTAAATATACTGCTTGTGGTACCTGTCGAGCTCTGCACTCACATACAAACTATCTGAAAAAACACTTTAAAAGTAAAGAGATAGACTGAGGAGTTCTTGTGGGGGGCGGGGCAAAGACGTGCAGATATGCAGCTTCGCTTTCCCCTGGCAAAGGTGTGTGATGAATTTCGCTCGCTCTCTGTTTCAGGCTGGCTTCAATGGTGGAAACTTCACCAACTTCTTTGGCCTCCCAGGCTCTAGAACCCCAGACATAGTCAATATTGAAGAAACAACCAACGTTAACATCCCTGGGCGCTGGGCTTTCAAAATCGATGGCAGAGAAATAGATCCAGCCAACGGCTGCAGCCTGAGAGGTAAGGGGGAAGCAGCAGTGCTGGGTCTTACCATTTGGGGTGCAGTGTAGCAGAAGGTAACACTGTTGGGATGCTGGTGGAGTGGTGTCTGACTGCTGGGCTGCTGTGCCATTGGTATTTTTGCCAAAGCATCAACTGCAGCTGCAGGAACAGAAGCACAGGAGCAGGGTTGGGGTCCGCACACACCTTTGAGTAGCTGCATGCAGTGCAAAATCACTCACTCATCTGCTGGAGGGTAAGGAAGCTCTGCAAAGGGACCTAAACAGGCTGGAGCGCTGGGCAGAGTCCAATGGGATGAGGTTTTACACGGACAAGTGCTGGGTCCTGCACTTGGGGCACAACAACCCTATGCAGAGCTACAGGCTGGGAGAAGCCTGGCTGGAAAACTACCAGGAGGAGAGGGACCTGGGGGTGTTGGTCGACAGCCGACTGACCATGAGCCAGCAGTGTGCCCAGGTGGCCAAGAAGGCCAATGGCATCCTGGCTTGGATCAGAAATGGTGTGACCAGCAGGTCCAGGGAGGTGATTCTCCCTCTGTACTCAGCACTGGTGAGACTGCTCCTTGAATACCGTGTTCAGTTCTGAGCCCCTCAGCACAAGAAGGATGTTGAGGCTCTGGAGAGAGTCCAGAGAAGAGCAATGAAGCTGGTGAAGGGGCTGGAGAACAGACCCTACGAGGAGCGGCTGAGAGAGCTGGGGGTGTTTATCCTGGAGAAGAGGAGGCTGAGGGGAGACCTCAGTGCTCTCTACAACGACCAGAAAGGAGGTTGTAGAGAGGAGGGAGCTGGGCTCTTCTCCCAAGTGTCAGGGGACAGGACAAGAGGGAACGACCACAAGCTCCACCAGGGGAGATTTAGGCTGGACATTAGGAGGAAGTTTTTCACACAGAGGGTCATTGGGCATTGGAACAGGCTGCCTAGGGAGGTGGTTGACTCACCTTCCCTGGAGGTGTTTAAGGCACAGGTAGATGAGGTGCTGAGGGACATGGTTTAGTGTTTGATAGGAATGGTTGGACTCGATGATCCGATGGGTCCCTTCCAACCTGGTTGTTCTATGATTCTTTTCAGTGACAATGATGGTATCAATGAGAAAGACAGGGGACAGCAGTTTTCCCTTGTGCCTAGAGCAGGAAAAATGATGCTGTAGTTCCATTTCCCTTCTTTCTGCAGGAGGAATAGCAGGTTTTCTGGGCAGGGCAAACGCCCTTTCCCTGTACCAGTTACATTGTCTATGTCCGTGTCACTGATAGCGTCGGGATATAAAGGGTTCATAGATGCACACAGGGATATAAAGGGGATATAGATGCACGCAGCGAGTACACAGATCCTCTGCTGTAGAGAGATTATTGCACTGCCATTTGAAAAATAAAACTGTCAGGAAGGTCCACTGTGCTCCAGGAGTCTTTTCAGCGAGAAAGGATTGTAATTTCCTAGCATCATAGAATGATTTGGGTTGGAAGGGACCTTTAAAGCCCATCCAGTCCCACCCCTGTCCTGGGCCGGAAAAGCAAAACCACACTGACACCCTGACTGTGCCCCAGCAGCCCATGGGAGACATAGAGCTGAGAATCACAGAATCATTTAGGTTGGAAGGAACCCTAAAGCCCATCCAGCTCCACCCCTGTCCTGGGCCGGGACACCTCCCACTGGATCAGGTGCTCCAAGCCCCATCCAACCTGCCCTTGAACCCCTCCAGGGATGGGACAGTCACCCCTGCTCTGGGCAACCTGGGCCAGGGCCTCCTCACCCTCATAGCAAAACATTTCTCCCTAAGATCTCACCTCAATCTCCCCTCTTGCAGCTTAAAACAGTTCCCCCTCATCCTATCCCTGCTCTCCCTGGTCCAGAGCTCCTCCCCAGCTTTCCTGGAGCCTTTTCAGTACTGGAAACTGCTCTAAGATCTCCTTGGAGCCTCCTGTTCTCCTGGCTGAACAATCCCAATTTTCTCAACCTGTCCTTGGACACAGTGTTCCAGCCAACAAACACTGGAAATGTCACCGCTCTGACACATGCGGCTTCTTTTTGTCTTAATTTAGGACTGTAGCAAAGAAAGCCTGTGAGACCTTGAGGGTCTTGCTCCAGTAGAGGTTTCAGGTCCAACATTCCAGCCACTTCCAGCTGCTGAGCCCAGGAGGAAAGGCAGCTGAAAGTCAGTCTTGGCATTGCAGGTGACAGGGAGGGGGTTGAGTTCCCTGGAGGGGTTTAAGGGACGGGTGGACAAGGTGCTGAGGGACATGGCTTAGTGTTTGATAGGAATGGTTGGACTCGATGATCCCTTGGGTCTCTTCCAACCTGGTGATTCTATGATTCTAAGAGCAGCGTGGGTGGATCCCACCTCAAGACTTGCATCTCACAGTGGACAATCAGTTGCCAACTACATAAGGAAATGCAGCACAAGGCAAGGGAGGTGAGGGGGAGTGCCTAGTGACACTCAAGCCAGATGCCCCGCACCAAGCCAGTTGGTGTGGATCTTGCTAAGAGGAGGTGCTGGGTGCCACAGGGAGGCAAAAAATAGCTTTTTTTGTAGGAGGTGGGGAAGAGAACAAAAAGTTTAGGAGAGGTAAATCCAGGCAGCACGCACGGCAGAAACCACGAGTGTGTGAAGTGTGAAAGACGACCATATGGAGGAGAGGGAAACTCTCAGGGGTAGTTGCCACCCTTGTTCTCTTGTCTTTCTCTCTGCCTCTCATGTCTCTCACCAGACAAACCTTCCTCCCTTTATAGTACTGCCATGTAACAAGTCTGCTCAGTCTACTGCTGTGTAATCACTCATGGTTTCCCGTCACTGCTGATGTATGGTGTGGAAGTTACTTCTCAACAGCTCTTTGGTTTCATAACTACTACAAGTGCTTTTTAAATGGGAATGAATTGCCTCTGGGTCGCTCTTTGACTGGCAAAATACTGTCAACGGAGGAATTATGGAGATGGAGACAAAGCTGAAGGACAGCGCAAGTAGAGCGACAACACTAGAAATGGCTTCCTGAAGCTTTACCAGTGGAATTTGCCTTTGCGAAAATCACATGAACTGTCCCTGGGTTTGTTTAGCCTAGAGAAGAGGAGGCTGAGAGGAGGCCTCATTACTCTCTACAACTACCTGAAAGGAGGTTGTAGAGAGGAGGGAGCTGGGCTCTTCTGCCAAGGGACAGGGGACAGGACAAGAGGGAATGACCTCAAGCTCCGCCAGGAGAGATTTAGGCTGGAGATTAGGAGGAAGTTTTTCACGGAGAGGGTCATTGGGCACTGGAATAGGCTGCCCAGGGAGGTGGTTGAGTCACCTTCCCTGGAGGTGATTAAGGGACGGGTGGATGAGGTCCTGAGGGACACGGTTTAGTGTTTGATAGGAATGGTTGGACTTGATGATCCGATGGGTCTCTTCCAACCTGGTTGTTCTATGATTCTATGATTCTATGTCTCGTGACACTGAAGCAGAATGAGGGTGGTGGGTGTCCAAAATGGAAGGAACAGCCTTCCAGTTAGGCAGCCTGTGTGGTGTGGCACCAACCGTGGATTCATGACACTGTTGACACGAGCTCATGGACATGCAGCACAAATAGGACTTGAAGGGGAGGCACCATACATTGAAAACGAAGCTTGCAATCGCAGCTCTAGCTGGGAGTCTGAGCAAGGAAAGCAGCTGAGAAGCCCAGTAACAGGACACTTTAGTGGCAGTCTTGATGACAAGTCCCCTCCAAGGACCGATGTGGTGCAGTTAGGTCATACTCCTCTGTTTAGAGAAGTGATATAGCGTGGGTTTCTCCCGTTTCTCTCTTTCTAGGGCAGTTTCTCCGTCAAGGGGAGATCTTCTGGGACAACACCAACTGCACCACCAAGTGCCGCTGCCTGGACTTCAACAACGAGATCCTCTGCCAAGAGATGGCTTGTGGCCCCTTTGAAGCGTGCGAGCAGAAGACCAAGTTCTTCCAGTGCGTGCCGGTGGAGAGCAGCACCTGCGTGGTGTTCGGAGATCCACATTACCACACCTTCGATGGCTTCCTCTTTCACTTCCAGGGTTCCTGCTCCTACCTCCTCGCCAGGCAGTGCTGGCCAGACACCCAGCTGCCCTACTTCAACGTGGAGGCCAAGAATGAGAACCGAGGCGGCTCCTCCGTCTCCTGGCTGAGGGATATTTTTGTGGAGGTCTACTCGCACAAGATTGTCCTCCCCAAAGGCAGCTTTGGGAAAGCAAAGGTAAGAGCCCCACTGAAAGGGGAGAACTGGTCAGGTCGGCTCCTCTGAGGCATTGACAAGTTGGTTAAGGCAGCCTGGGGAGTGTGGAATGAACAAGAGGAGCAGTTGAGAGAGGTGGGTGTGTTTAGCCTGGAGAAGAGGAGGCTGAGGGGAGACCTCATTGCTCTCTACAACTACCTGAAAGGAGGTTGTGGAGAGGAGGGTAATGGCCTCTTCTCCCAAGGGACAGGGGACAGGACAAGAGGGAATGGCTTCAAGCTCCACCAGAAGAGGTTCAGGCTGAACAATAGGAAAAAAATATTCATGGAAAGGGTGACTGGGCACTGACAGAGGCTGCCCAGGGAGGGGGTTGATTCACCTTCCCTGGAGGGGTTTAAAGGATGGGTGGATGAGATGCTAAGGGACATGGGTTAGTGATTGATGGGAATGGTTGGACTCGATGATCTGATGGGTCTCTTCCAACCTGGTGATTCTCTGATTCTCTGATTCTATGTGTTGGCTTAGTTGTCTGGTGTTGTTCCCACAGGTGGATGACTTGGTGGTGTCCCTACCTATCTCTCTGGAACTGGGTGCAATCAAAGTCTACCAAAGTGGCTTGTCCACAGCCCTGGAGACTGACTTTGGGCTACTGGTGACCTATGATGGACAACACTATGCCTCTGTCTCCGTTCCGGGCTCGTATATCAACACCACGTGTGGGCTGTGTGGAAATTACAATAAAGACCCCGAGGACGATACTCTCCGCTCGGACGGGAGGTTGGCTGTGTCCGTGCCAGACCTGGGTGAGAGCTGGCGGGTTCCACACCCCGAGCGGCAGTGCTCGTCTGGCTGCTTGGAAAACTGCACCTTCTGTGATGCCACCACCGAGTCCCTCTACTTCACCTCTGAATACTGTGGTTTCATCAACAAGAGCAGTGGGCCGCTCTGGGAGTGCAGCGCCGTCGTGGATCCCACTGCCTTCGTCCACAGCTGTGTCTATGACCTCTGCAGCGCGCGGGATAATGGCACTGGCCTCTGCCAAGCCATCCAGGCATATGCCGCGGTGTGCCAGTCCCTGGGCATCTCGGTGGGAGAGTGGAGGACCCAGACGGGATGTGGTGAGCATCAGTGTGCTTCCAGTCTTGAGGAGGACAGTGATTTCTGGGGTCTGCCCATGTGTCCAGCAGTGTGTGAGATGGTGGGGAGAAAGCCAAGGGAGGGTCCCAGCTGGGCAAGAGCTGGTTGGTTCCTCCCCTCAGTGGCATCTAACTGGCTCCACCAGGGAAGGGTCAGGCTGAACATTAGGAAAAAAATTTCACAGAAAGGGTCATTGGGCACTGGCAGAGGCTGCCCAGAGAGGGGATAGAGTCACCTTCCCTGAAGGGGTTTAAGGGACAGGTGGACAAGGTGCTGAGAGACATGGTTTAGTATTTGATAGGAATGGTTGGACTCGATGATCCGGTGGGTCTTCTCCAACCTGGTTATTCTATAATTCTATGATTCCTTGTACCAGCTTAAGCGTGAGCCCAGCTGAGGTGGGAGCTCTGCTTTTCTCCACCAATGTTCTGCTGCTGTATAAGGAGAGATGGGGGCTGGTTGCAACAGGGGCTGGCTGGTGGGCTGCTCAGCCCATCCTCCTTGCCTGCAGCATTAAATAGCTGTGGACGGCTTGGGGGTCCTGGGGTTCTTTTGGAGAAGCACTAGAAGAATGTCTGGGGAGGCGTGGGAGGGAAACGCAGGGCTGGTTCTACCATCAAGTGGGGTTCACTTCTCATTGTCTCTGTTGTGGGTCAATGGGAAAGAGGGAACTGACCCCAAACCACACCATAATATGGTCCTCCTGTTGTTTGCCTTCCCTCTGCACCCGCAGCGACGGCTGTGCAGTGCCCAGAGTTCAGCCACTACTCCGTGTGCGCCAGCAGCTGCCCTGCCACGTGTTCAGACCTCACTGCCCCGCTGGCCTGCACCTCCCCATGCGCCGAAGGCTGCGAGTGCAACGAGGGCTACGTCCTCAGCACCGACCACTGCGTCCCCATCCAGAAGTGCGGCTGCGATGTGGACGGCCAGTACTACACCGTCGGGGAGTCTTTCTGGGCAGCAGCAGACTGCACGGTGGAATGCCAGTGTGAGGATGGGGGGGAGGCCAAGTGCTTTAACACCACCTGCCCTGAAGGAGAGATCTGCACCATTGAGAACGGCTACCGGGGCTGCTACCCCAAGCGAGAGACCCTGTGTTTGGTGGGGCAGAACCAGGTGCTGCAGACGTTTGATGGCGTCACCTTTCCCTATCCGCTGGAACACTCCTACACGTTGCTCAAAACCTGCCCGGAAAGATCAGACTTCATTGAGGTGGACATCAGCCAGAAGAAGCCCGGATTCGCTCCCAGTGGACCACGTGTTGTGCGCATCCAGGTGGTTGGCCAAGAGGTGAAGATCGGAGGTTCCAGCCTGTTGGAGGTCAAGGTAAAGGTGCTGCTGGCAGGGTGGCCTATGGTGGGGCAGGAGGTGGTGGCTCATGCTGTGATCCAATGTCCCTTTGGAGAAGGGCTCACAGGTCCATGGTCCCCAGGCTAGGGACTCAAGCACTATGGTGGCACTTGGAGGAAGCCCACGTGGACCACTATGGCCCTTCCCGTTAGCTTCTTGAGAAGTATCATTTAGAATAGAAGTATCATTTAGAATAGGATAGAAGTATCCTATCATTTTGATAGGAATGGTTGGGCTAGAAGATCTGATGGGTCCCTTCCAACCTGGTTGTTCTATGATTCTATGATTCTAAGTTGTCACAGTGCTGTTATTCCTGTTCGCTCACCAAGTCAGCTCTGGAGACCTTCCTGACGTGGCAGTTTTCTCCTGCAACTTGTTTTTCCTTGGAAAATCATCCTCTCTTTGTAGAGGCAAAATGCAAGGTGACAGCTGTATCTCTCCAACTCAAAGGAGGCTCCAGGCTTTTAGAGGTGGGGTCTGGGTCAGGAAGCATTTAGTGCATTCAGCACAGTGAAGCCACAGAGAAGTGAAATTGTGTTGCACGTTGCACTCCCTGAAGCATCTTGATCTGTTTGTTACTTGTAGGTGAACGGTTACGATGTGGAGCTGCCCTATTTCCACCGTTCTGGCCGCCTGGAAATCTTCCGGAGCAGTAACGGCACCATGGTGGAGTCACAGGGGCTCCTGGCTATCGGCTACTACGATTCAGGCCTCCTGGAGATCCATCTCTCCACTACATACTTCAACTGCACCGGGGGCCTGTGCGGCTTCTTCAACGGCAACGCCAGTGATGAATTCTGGCTGCCCAAGGGCAAGGACACGGACAACCTGGAGCTCTTTCTGGAGAGCTGGACCACGTTTGATGAGATCTGCAATGGGGAATGCGGGGACCTCCTCAAGGCTTGCAACAACGACTCAGAGCTGCTCAAGTCCTACAGGAGCCGCTCCAACTGCGGCATCATCAACGACCCCAGCAACAGCTCCTTCTTGGAATGTCATAGTGTGGTCAACGTCTCAGCTTACTACAGGACGTGCCTCTTCCGTCTGTGCCAGAGTGGGGGCAACCAGTCAGAGCTTTGCGACTCGGTTGCACGCTATGCCAGCTCCTGCAAGAATGCAGAGGTGGACGTTGGCCAGTGGAGGAGCCACAGTTTTTGCCGTGAGTCCAGCAAACCGTTTAAGCACCCAAACCAGGAGAAGGGGAGATAGACTCTGTTGACCTCAGGCAGTTTTTCTGTTGGGAGCTTGTGGGTGTACAGAGTCACTTTTCTTACAGGATGCCAGAAAGTCAGCCTCTCTTTCCCTTCTCATCTCCAGTGGTAGCTCTTACCCACAGAGTTCTCCTCTGTGGCTTAGCTGGAAACTGACTGAACATGAGCCAGCAGTGGCCCAGGTGGCCAAGAAGGCCAATGGCATCTTGGCTTGGATCAGAAACCACATGAACAGAAGGT
The DNA here is from genome assembly GCA_033558105.1 of Coccyzus lansbergi. Classification (NCBI taxonomy): domain Eukaryota; kingdom Metazoa; phylum Chordata; class Aves; order Cuculiformes; family Coccyzidae; genus Coccyzus; species Coccyzus lansbergi. The sequence continues at coordinate 668,942 of JAUMJK010000750.1, read as the reverse complement.
CCAGGGAGGTTCTTCTCCCTCTGGACTTGGCACAGGCTCCTTGAATCCTGTGTTCAGTTGTGGGTCCCTCAGCACAAGAAGGATGTTGAGGCTCTGGAGTGAGTCCAGAGAAGAACCACGAAGCTGGTGAAGGGGCTAGAGAACAGGCCTTATGAGGAATGGCTGAGAAAGCTGGGGGTGTATATCCTGGAGAAGAGGAGGCTGAGGGGAGACCTCATTGCTCTCACCAACTACCTGAAAGGAGGTTGTGGAGAGGAGGGAGCTGTGCTCTTCTCTCAAGGGACAGGGGACAGAATGAGAGAGAATGGCCTCAAGCTCCACCAGGAGAGGTTTAGGCTGAACATTAGGAAAAAAAAATCATGGAAAGGGTGATTGGGCATTGGAATAGGCTGCCCAGGGAGGAATTTGAGTCACCTTCCCTGGAGGGGTTTAAGGGAGGGAGGGAGGGATGGATGGATGGATGGATGGATGGATGGATAGATAGATGGATGAGGTGCTGAGGGACATGGTTTAGTATTTGATGGGAATGGTTGGACTCAGTGATCTGGTGGGTCTTTTCCAACCTGTTGATTCTATGATTCTGTGAGCTCATGCTTCATGTTGACCCCACAGCTCTCGCCTGCCCGGAGAACAGTCATTTTGAGGAGTGCATGAGCTGCGTAGAGACCTGTGAGACCTTGGCCACAGGACCTGTCTGCACGGACACCTGCACGGAGGGCTGCCAGTGTGACGAGGGCTTTGCCCTCCGCGGCACCCGCTGCATTCCCCGTGGTGAGTGTGGCTGCAATTTCGAGGGGCGGCAGCTGGCCACCAACCAGACCTTCTGGATGGACATTTCCTGCCACTTCCTCTGCTACTGCAACGGCTCTGACAACAGTGTGTACTGCGAGAACGTCTCCTGCAAAGACGACGAGTACTGCCTGGAGGAGAACGGCCTCTACTACTGCCACGTCCGCACTGATGCCTCCTGCATCGTCTCTGGCTACGGACACTACCTGACTTTTGACGGCTACTCTTTCGACTACCAGAGCAGCTGTGGGTTGGTCCTGTGCACCACGATCACTCTGCCGAGGGCAGAACGCTCGGACACTTTCCCAGCGTTCACCGTCACAGCCAAGAACGAGGATCGGGACACCTCGCTGGCCCTGTGGGTGAAGCAAGTTGAAGTGGAGGTCTTTAATTATAACATCGTCATCCACCGTGCCTACAAATACACTGTGCTGGTGAGTGCAGGACCATGAGGGAAGAGGTTGTTCCTCCCTGTTAGCACCCAGATCATGGGGAGGTTTCCTAGGTATGAGGTCTTACAGCTCACAAGGTTTTCCAGGGGAAGGGTTCGTCCGTAGGGTGCTGCCAGGCACAGCTTTCAGAGGGCTCTTCCTTTTTGGCTGCTACGTTTGGAATGCAGAGATGAGGGCAGTGGTGCTTCAGGAGCACCAAGCCGCCCTCCTTCATCTCACCCCACGGCAGCTCTGATCGAGAGGGAATGGCCTCAAGCTCCACCAGGGGAGGGTCAGGCTGGACATTAGGGAAAAAAATTCACAGAAAGGGTGATTGTGCAGTGGCAGAGACTGCCCAGGGAGGGGGTTGAGTCACCTTCCCTGGAGGGGTTTAAGGGATGGGTGGATGAGGCGCTGAGGGACATGGTTTAGTGGTTGATAGGAATGGTTGGACTCGATGATCTGGTGGGTCTCTTCCAAATTGATGATTCTATGATTCTTTGAACATTCCCACTCAAGGTTTGTCTTGTTTCCCTCTCCTCAGATCAACAATGAGCGACTCTACCTGCCCCTGAAGCTGGGCCAAGGCAAAGTGAACATCTTTGCCTTCGGCTTTCACATTGTGGTTGAGACTGACTTTGGGCTGAAGGTGGTGTACGACTGGAAGACCTTCCTCTCCATCACCATCCCACGCAGCTTCCAGAACCTGACCTACGGCCTCTGCGGACGCTACAATGGTAACCCTGAGGATGACCTAACCACCGCAGGGGGCGTGCCGGCTGTCAGCGTTGCTGACTTTGTCCAGAGCTGGGCCAAGCGGGATGCGTTCTGCCGTGTGGGCTGTGGGGACCGCTGCCCTGCCTGCGGCAAAGTGGAAGGCTTCTGGAAACCGCAGCAGCTCTGCAGCCTCATCCCAAGCCAAAGCGGTGTCTTTGCCAAGTGCCACAGCAAGATCAACCCTGGCTTCTTCTACAAGAACTGCCTCTTTGACACCTGCGTTGATGGGGGAGCCATGCAGACGGCCTGCAGCTGGCTGCAGAATTATGCCAGCACGTGTCAAACTCAGGGCGTCGCCATTACCGGCTGGAGGAACTTCACCTCATGCTGTAAGTGCTAGATTGCCTCCAGACCTAGAGGGGCTTCCTGGAGCCATCTCTCGCAGCCATAGCCTTTGCCCAAGCTCACCCCGTACAGAGGTGACACCACACGAAGCACCAGTGGGCACCAACCACTTCCCTTGGGTCCCCATGGTCAGTGTCATAAAATCATAAAAAAAATCATAAAATTACCACGTTGGAAGAGATCTCTTGGATCATCAAGTCCAATCATTCCTATCTGCCACCAAACCATGTCCCTGAGCTTCTCGTCTACCATTCTTTTAAACACCTCCAGGGATGGTGACTCAACCACCTCCCTGAGCAGCTTGTTCCTGTGCCCAATCACCCTTTCTATGAAAAATTCCTTTCTGGTATCTAGTCTGAACCTCCCATGGTGTAGCTTGAGGCCATTGCCCCTTGTCCTTTCCCCTGTAAATAGGGAGAAGAGCCCAGCTACCTCCTCTCCACAGCCTCCTTACAGGTAGTGGTAGAGAGCAATAAGGTGTCTGGGGATGGCATTGAGGATTCCCTCCTTCCCTGTAGGATGAGGGGTCAGTCGATAGAGCAGTGAGCTAAAGCAGAGCCGTATATGTGCACAGGGTCATCACCAACCTGTGTGCAGACCAGGGAGGAGGAAGCTTGAGAGCTGGTCCCTCCTGCACTCACCGTGTTAGGTGTGGGTGTGGAATCAAGCCTGGAACACTTCTGGAGTTGTTATAAAGAGCATGTGCTATAGCAGGAACCAGAATGGAAAGGGGGAAGCCTGAAGTTCATCCCTCCGTTGCTAAGCAGAAATTGTACCAGGCAGCTTCAAAGCCAAGAGTACGTGTTTGCTCTAATGAAGCTGTGTGCTCTTGTCAATAAGATTATGGAGCAATGTTGAATTAGACTAGTGAGGATGAGGGCTGTGATCCTCTCTGGCAGCTGATCTATCTGGCAAATCATATGGGAAGTAATTGTCCCTGCTAACAAGACTGAAAATTAAATTCATGTGATTTTTTTTCCCTTCTAACGAGCAAACTCCTGGCTCAGAAGGCACCAATCTCATGGGGCAGGGGCAGCGAGGCCACCAACCGACACTTCACACACCAGGTCTGACATGGTCCCCGGAGAGCTGGTGAGGCACAAGGGAGAGACTTCACGCTCTGATGGACCAGTGAAAACACATCCCCTGAGACCCATTCCCTGCATGGAGAGCATGGAGGCTCCATATGGTGCCTGAAAAGGGATTGAGCAGCCCAGGGATACCACCAGTGGGGATTACAGCCCCTCATGTGTCTGGCTTCCAGGCTGGTTTTGTCCGGGGAGCTAATCCATATCCTCTTTGTCCTTTGGTGTCATCGCAGCCGTCAGCTGTCCCCCCAACAGCCACTACGAGAGCTGTGTGTCCCTGTGCCAGCCCCGGTGTGCTGCCATCCGGCTGAAGAGTGACTGCAGCCACTACTGCGTGGAGGGCTGCCAGTGTGATCCCGGCTATGTCCTCAACGGCAAGAGCTGCATCCTTCCCCACAACTGCGGCTGCTACTCTGATGGCAAATACTACGAGGTACACCACTCACATCCTTCTCCTGGGGCTTTCATAGAATCATAGAATAACCAGGTTGGAAGAGACCCATCAGATCATCGAGTCCAACCATTCCCATCAATCACTAAACCACGTTCCTTAGCACCTCATCCACCCGTCCCTTAAACCCCTCCAGGGAGCATGACTCAACCCCCTCCCTGGGCAGCCTCTTGACACTGCCCAATGATCCTTTCAATGAAAAACTTTTTCCTAATGTTCAGCCTAAACTTCCCCTGGTGGAGCTTGAGGCCATTCCCTCTCGTTCTGTCCCCTGTCCCTTGGGAGAAGAGCCCAGCTCCTTCTTCTCCACAACCTCCTTTCAGGTAGTTGCAGAGAGCAATGAGGTCAGAGATGAGCAGGGTTGTGGTGTTAGTGGAAATGTGCAAGTGATCTTACAAGGTAGGTGCAAGCTACCAGCAAGTTCTTTGCATCTTTTCTTCTGTCCTTGCTGTCCACTCTTGCTTGCTTTGTGGCAGAGGGTCATAAACCTTGGCCTGAGTGCAGAGGATTCGGCAGGGGTGCCCAGCCTTGCTGGCCAGTGATGGGTCTCTTTTTCAGCCCAAGCAGCTCTTCTGGAACGGGGACTGCACTCGCCGGTGCCGCTGCTTCCGGCGCAACCTCATTCAGTGCGACCCTCGTCAGTGCAAGTCAGATGAGGAGTGTGCCCTGCGCAACGGCGTCCGCGGCTGCTTCAGCACCAGGAGCTCCTTCTGCCTGGCAGCGGGAGGCGGTGTCTTCCGCACCTTCGACGGAGCCTTCCTCCGCTTCCCTGCCAACTGCGCCTTCGTCCTCTCCACCATCTGCCAGAAGCTGCCCGACTTCTCCTTCCAGCTCATCATCAACTTTGACAAGTGGTCCTCGCCCAACCTCACCATCATCTCCCCTGTGTACTTCTACATCAACGAGGAGCAGATCCTCATCAGTGACAGGAATACTGTCAAGGTAAGGTCTTATCAGGATGTCCTCTCCCTCAGGAGCAGAGTCGTGTGATGGGTGGCAGGGGATAGGTTCCTGAGTGGACAGTAATGGTTTGCGCAACTACACCATGGCCTCTGTGAGGGTCCCAGAAGACTCTATTGGTGGCTTTGCATCCTGGTTGAAGAAGATCTATGAGTGAGGGATGTCAGGCTTTTAGGAGGGATAACAGCCAGGACAAAAGAGCTGGCAGGAGGCAAGACCATCCACAGCCCAGGAGTTTGCAGTGATGTACCCATCAACCTCTTGTGGGTGAAGCTGTCCTTTTAAGCAGTTGGCTCTCACAGTACTGTCACTCGGTCTCCGGAGGGGACTGTCTGTGGTCTTTCCTGGTGAGTGATGAGTCCCAGGCTAAAGCCTCTGCATGGGAGTGGTTTCTCTTTGCAGCGCAGCCTCATGTGGGCATTTAAGAGAGGCAATATGCTCAGTGACCCACTGGCCTGAAGGAATCATAGAATAATAATCACCAGATTGGAAAAGACCCACTGGATCATCGAGTCAAATCATTCCCATCAATCACTAAATCATGTCCCTCAGCACCTCGTCCATCCATCCATTAAACCCCTCCAGGGAAGGTGACTCAACTACCTCCCTGGGTAGCCTGTTCCAGTGCCCAATGATCCTTTCCATGAATTTTTTTTTCCTAATGTTCAGCCTAAACCTCCCCTGGTAGAGCTTGAGGCCATTCCCTCTCATCCTGTGCCCTGTCCCTTGGGAGAAGAGTCCAGCTCCCTCCTCTCCACAACCTCCTTTTAGGTAGTTTTAGGTAGTTAGGAGGAAGTGGATATGCAGCCTCCGCTAAAGGCGAGGTCTTTATGACTGGGACTTCATGCCTCAAGCTCACCTCGATAGGCAGAGGGGATGGAAAGGATGTCACTCTTACGTCCTCTCCCATGCCAGGTGAATGGCAGCCTCGTGAGCATCCCCTTTGTCACGGGGCTTTCCACGAAGATCTTCAGCCAGGAGGGCTTCCTGGTCATCGACTCCAGCCCTGACATCCAGATCCGCTACAACGGCTTCAACGTCATCAAGATCACCATTGGCGAGCGGCTGCAGAACAAGGTGTGTGGCCTCTGCGGCAACTTCAACGGCGACCGGACGGATGACTACGCGACGCTGCGGGGGAAGCCGGCCATGAGCGGCGTGGTGCTGGCGCAGAGCTGGAAGACCAACGGCATGCAGAAGAGGTGAGCGATCAGACAGCCCTTCCCGGCTGGGCGCGGGGAGCGGGGCAGGCTGCCACGGGAGCCCCCGTGATGTGTGCGGTGCCCACAGCTGCAACGAGCTGCAGTACTCGCAGTACGCCGCCTCCTGCGACAACGTCCAGATCCAGGAGCTGCAGAGCGACAGCTACTGCCTCAAGCTGACAGACATGAAAGGCTTCTTCCAGCCCTGCTACGGCCTCCTGGACCCCCTGCCCTTTTATGAGTCCTGCTTTCTGGATGGCTGCTACAACCACAAGAAGATCCAGCTGTGTGGCTCGCTGGCGGCTTATGGAGAGGCTTGCCGCACCTTCGGCATCCTGGGCACCGAGTGGATCGAGAAGGAGAATTGCTGTAAGAGAGCTGGGGGACATCTGGGTTGAAAGATGTCACATCCTGCAGGGAACTCAACAAGCAGGAGATCATAGAATCATAGAATCATAGAACAACCAGGTTGGAAGGGACCCATCGGATCTTCTAGTCCAACCATTCCTATCTAACACTAAACCAAGTCCCTCAAGACCTCATCCACCTGTGCCTTAAACACCTCCAGGGAAGGTGACTCACCTATTCCAATGCCCAATGACCTTTTCTGTGAAAAACTTCCTCCTAATGTCCAGCCTAAATCTCCCCTGGCAGAGCTTGAGGCCATTCCCTCTCGTCCTGTCCCCTGTCACTTGGGAGAAGAGCTCAGCTCCCTCCTCTCTACAACCTCCTTTCAGGTAGTTGTAGAGAGTAATGAGGTCTCCTCTCAGCCTCCTCTTCTCCAGGATAAACACCCCCAGCTCTCTCAGCCGCTCCTCATAGGTTCTGTTCTCCAGCCCCTTCACCAGCCTTGTTGCTCTTCTCTGGACTCGCTCCAGAGCCTCAACATCCTTCTTGTGGTGAGGGGCCCAGAACTGGACACAGGATTCAAGGAGCGGCCTCACCAGTGCTGAGTACAGAGAGTACAGATGGTGTGGCAGAGGTGGCCCACCATCGTTGGAGGTGCCCATCCTGCAGTCTGAGATTGTGTTTGTGCTCTTGTCTTGTGCTCTTTAGCAGGAGTGGTGGAAGATCCCTGCGTGGGTGCTGACTGCCCCAACCGCAGCTGTGAGCTGGACAACGGAGGGGAGCTGTGCGGCTGCATCGAGCCCCCACCCTATGGGAACAGTGAGTCCTGCAGGGTCGGCGTCAAGTGTCCTGGCCACGTGTTAGGTTGTTGGACCACTGGGGCTTCAGGAAAGGAGGAGCTGAGGGATGGGACCTCTGCTTAGATGGGGTTTTGTAACTATGAACATTTCATAGAATCTTAGAATCATAGAATCACCAAGTTTGAAAAGACCCATCGGATCATGGAGTCCAACCATTCCTATCGAACACTAACCCATGTCCCTCAGCACCTCGTCCACCCCTCCCTTAAACCCCTCCACAGAAGGTGACTCAACAGGCTGCTCCCTGGGCAGCCCCTACCAGTGCCAAATGACCCTTTCCATGAAAATTTTTTTCCTAATGTCCAGCCTAAACCTCCCGATTTCACGATGGGATTAGGGAGAAGGTTCTATGGAGTACGCATTACGGGTATCTCTGGTTTGGGAGCACTTGGAGCAGTAGGGATGGTTGCATGAACAAGATGTCCTGCAGGAGATGATCCCAGCCTGTTTCTGATGGTGGGAATGAGGGACATCTGGCCCAGTGGCCTGGGTCTGCAGTGTCATTTGTGGTGATCTGAAGCTGTCTCCTCTTCTCTTCTAGCCACCCATGACATCATTGATGCGGAGGTGACCTGCAAAGCTGCCCAAATGGAGGTGTCCATCTCGAAGTGCAAGCTGTTCCAGCTGGGCTTTGAGCGTGAAGGGGTGCGGGTCAACGACCGCCACTGCCCTGGCATCGAAGGGGAGGATTTCATCTCCTTCCAGATCAACAACACCAAGGGCAACTGTGGCAACCTGGTGCAGGTGAGCTGGGGCACACAAGACGGGCAGGGAAGGCCAGGCTCTTCATCCTGGGTGCTTTGTCTTTCATGCAGCCTTATGGGTGGAGGAGGGGGGAGGAACACACCTTCGGGAGATGGCTTGATGGAGCGAAAGGGACACAAGAGTCAGGTGGTGGCTGTGATGCTGATGTAACTCTGAGCATTGATTTGGGTGGATTGCATTCAGGCAGTAGGTCACAGGTGGGCTTTGTAGCATGCAGGGTCTTTTGATGTGGGGTCACTGCCACCCCACTGAATGGTGTCCTGGTCTAGAGGATGCAGAGGAGTAGTTAGGAGGGTGAGGAGAGTGGTCTGTGTATTCTAAGCCATTGAGTATGTGAGGAACTTGTTGCCATGGGGGAAACTGAGGCAGCGCAGCTTTGTGCCACCTGGGCCGTCTTCCTCCAGAAGGTGGCCCAGCTCAACACTGGGGTTGGGGCAGGGGCATGTGTTCATGTGAGAGATGCTCAGGAGGCTCTTTCTTGTAGAGTAGGGACTCTACACAGTTGTTCTTAGCCCCATCAGACCATACCCATTCTGACCAAAGGTGACAAAGGGACAGCAAAGTCCTTGGCATTGAGTGGCTCGTTTAGAGGCTGAGGTGTTCATTAGGAGCAAGGGAGCATAGTCAGTCTTGAGCGATGCCCTTCATTCCTTCTGTAGTCAAACAGCACACACATAGTGTACAAGAACACAGTGTGGATCGAGAGTGCGAACAACACAGGCAACATCATCACCCGGGACCGGACCATCAATGTGGAGTTTTCCTGCGCCTACGAGCTGGACATTAAGATCTCCCTGGATTCAGTTGTGCGGCCGATGCTCAGGTAGGAGTTGGGGTGAGCTGTGCAACCTCTCCCATCACACACACACCGGATGGTGGAGGATGAGGCAGTGAGGATCCAAAGCAAGGTGCCAAGCTGGAGGCTCATAACCTTTCCTCTGTCTGAGCTGGTGCATGTTTTTTTTTTTGTTGTCATTAGTGTGATTAACCTGACGGTGCCGACGCAGGAAGGCAGCTTCACAACCAAGATGGCCCTGTACAAGAACTCCTCCTACAAGCACCCCTACCGGCAGGGCGAGGTGGTGCTCACCACCCGGGACGTGCTCTACGTGGGGGTCTTTGTTGTTGGGGCTGATTCCAACCACCTAATCCTGATGCTGAACAAGTGCTACGCGACCCCCTCGCGGGACAGCAATGACAAGCTGCGCTACTTCATCATCGAGGGAGGGTGAGCAACCATGGGCCATGCAGCCCAGCGAGGCTTGAGTCCACTGGGGAGGGTGCTCAAAGGAACTGGGGACCATTTGGCCACCAAGATGGTTGACCAAGATCTGGAAAGGGTGAGGAACAGGGCAGTTTGTGCTAGTGCAGGAGTTTGTTCACTTAGTGTAGAGGTGCGAGAGTCCTGTCTGTGGTGAGAAGCAGCCTTCCTTGCATCCCTAATGCCCACAGCATCTGTAGGAATCATAGAATCACCAGGTTGGAAGAGACCCATGGGATCATCGAGCCCAACCGTTCCTATCAAACACTAACCCATGTCCCTCAGCACCTCGTCCACCTGTCCCTTAAAACCCTCCAGGGAAGGGGGCTCAACCCCCTCCCTAGGCACCTCTGCCAGGGACCAATCACCCTTCCCGGGGGATTGTACCAGAAGCAACTTGGGAAGCAGAAGTATAATGAGCTTGGAAGGCCCTCATCCATAGGAGGCGAGGACAGTGGGATCAAAGTGTGCCACCACAGGAGCTGGGGTGATTGACATCCCTTGAGGGAGAGTCCTGGTCACAAAAGCATCGATGCTCTGTGCAGGTGCCAAAACATGAAGGACAATACCATTGGCATCGAGGAGAACGGGGTGTCGTTGACATGTCGCTTCCACGTCACCGTCTTCAAGTTCATCGGAGATTATGATGAAGTTCACCTCCACTGTGCCGTCTCACTCTGCGATTCAGAGAAATACTCCTGCAAAATAGTAAGTGGGGCAAGTGCCAAGGGGTGGGTTGTTCAGTTTGCAGGGCTCTGGTGAAGCATGGGAAGCCCAGATGACCTGGTGTCAGAGAGGCAGCTGGAGACGTAGCCCCAGGGGAGAGGCTGGGAGGGTCGGTGTCCCTCTGGGTGCTGGGAGGAGAGCACCACCATGAGCAGGTTGCCTTGGGACCTTTGTTCTCTGAGCCTGGCCTCAGGGTCCTCTTGGTAGCCAGAGTAGTATGGAGAGAGCCTGAGCAGGTGTTGAGACTTCTGGAGATGGTGTTTATTCTCGCTGAGAGTGATGGAGGTGTCATTTATCCCCATGTAGAACTGCCCTCAGCACACCAGGATGGCCAGTGTGTTCGCCGACGAGTCCAAGGAGCAGATCCTCTCGGTGGGGCCTATTAGGAGAAAAAGTAAGTGTGATCTCAAGGAAGGAACGCGGGGTTTTGTCTGCTAGCCGAGTCTAGTCTGGTGCTGTGCCATGAGGCAATGTCTGGGGGCAGCAGGACCCAGGGCAAGGGAGCACGTGACCTTGTGTCCTTGGGGGAGGCTGTTCCTTTGGGCAGGAACCAGGACAAGGGCACTCAGGGTAGGTTTTGCTGCCAGGAGGTGAGGGCAGAGGGTGTGCAGGTATTAGGCACAGGCCACATTGCAGGTCTTCCTCACTCAGGGAAATGGGTTTCTAGAAGTCCATGGAGATGGCACAACAGCAGAGAGGGTGGTGGGAACCCAGATGGGCACAGGGTGCTCCACTTCTGACCACACGGCCCTGTGCTGAGGGTGCTCCTCTTACTCTTCCTGAAATGATACTGCTTTGGGGTCACGGGGGATGATGGGAGCTCAGCTGAGTCCTAGCATTGTCTCCATGTCACGTGTGATGAGAGGGCAGGCCTGGCAGGTGATGGGAATGCTCTTGTGGGCCCCGTTGTTGTAGGAAGGAGGGTGAGAGCGTGGGTGTTAAGCAGCCAAGGTTACCCCAAATGTGGGGATTTGAGGTTTGAGAGCATCACTCAAGTGTCCTCCTTTGCTTTTGTGCCCAGGATCGGACTGGTGTGAGGACAACGGAGGCTGTGAGCAGATCTGCACAAGCCGGGCAGATGGACCTCTGTGCAGCTGCGTGACAGGGACACTGCAAGGGGACGGCAAGAGCTGCAGCGGCAAGTATCGGGGGTGGGAAAGGAGGAGTCAGGGCAAGCATAGTAGGGGGAATCCTTGCCCAAGCCATGGGGCTGTAGGGCTAGGAAAGAGAAGAGGATGGCTGGAATACATGATGTATCTCAGATAGAGGGAGGTGGAGGACAGCGAGGTAAGTGATGCCGTAGACGAGTCACGGGGTGGTGATGTTGTATAGCTGGTGTGGGGCAGTGACAGGGTAGAATCATGGAATCATAGAGTCACCAGGTTGGAAAAGACCCACCGGATCATCGATTCCATCCTTTCCCATCAATCACTAAACTGTGCCCCTCAGCACCTTGTCCACCTGTCCCTTAAACCCCTCTAGGGAAGGTGACTCAAACCCCTCCCTGGGCAGCCTATTCCAATGCCCAATCACCCTTTCTGTGAAATCTTTTTCCCTAATGTTCAGCCTGAACCTTGCCTGGTGGAGCTTGAGGCCATTCCCTCTCGTCCTGTCCCCTGTCCCTTGGGAGAAGAGCCCAGCTCCCTCCTCTCAACAGCCACCTTTCAGGCAGTTGTAGAGAGCATTGCGAAGTGGCCATGGGAGAGTCTGGAGGCCAATTTGATTGTAGGATTGACAAACTGGGCCACCTAGAAGACTGTGGGACTAACGCAGTTCATGGAGCACCTAGGATGTTAGGGGGCAAGAGAGATGCCTGTTGCACATGTGCCGTGGCCCCAGCTCACAGGAGTCTTGTTGTGTTGGCAGCCTCCAGCTCTTCAGGGAAGCACCACGTCCAAGCAACCCTTCTGGTAGTGACCCAGCTGTGGCTGTGGCTGCGCACAGCTCTGCAGGACCTGACCTCGTAGCTGCGGCTCCGCTGCCCAGCCAAGTACTGTTCTCATGTCAGCCTGAGTCTTTGTAGGGTAGGAGACAGCACCCCCACAGCGGCCAGGCTGCCACCGACCCCTCCTGCTACGTGGAGCCAAGAGAAGGAATTGACCTGGAGAAAGATTGGACACGGACCTGGACATGAAGGTAGCATGTGGCAAGCACCACAACAGTGAGGCAGAGATGGATGTTCACTGCCATTAAGCAGGACTTGGGGGTTTCCTTGCAGGTTTTGATGTGGGAATTAGGGTGGTTTTTTTTTTTTTTTGCAGCTTTCCATCACTGCTGTGGGACTTGAGGGGGTTTTTTTGCAGCTTGTTGTAGGCTTTCCCTTGTAGCATGCACTGTAGGTGGCCCACACCTCTGTTGGTAGCATGAGCCTGTGCGTGTGCCATCTCCTTGCATGGATGACCATAATTCTCCATGGTCCTTGGGAACTGCTCTTGGTGTCTTTTGAGTGCATGGACTCGGCCAGAGGTAGGTGTTGGGGCATGGGTTGCACATCATCATCATCAACTGTTGTGGCATCTCAGAAGCACCTCAGTCCTTTGTTCTCTGGAGCAGAGGTGTCACCAAGGCTTGCAGCCAAGAGCCAAGCTCATCCCTGGGGGTCCGGGAAACCTGTTGGTGCACTGCGGTGTGGAGAACCTTGTCCCAGTTTTGGAAAGAGGCGCCTTTGTGGGGCAGGAGCAAGTGCCAGAGAAATGAGACACAGAATTCCCTCCTCTGTGCGTGTGCTGTGCCACAGCAGAGTTTTTTGAGGGCAAGAATGGGGTCCATGGGGCTCTGCTGAGGTGCCTGGCAGGAGAGTCGTGAGTGGCCTTTGGGTGCCAGTGGGTGGGTGGGGGGCTGTCTGTGTTGGTGTCTTGTGTTTGTACTCTGTGAAACGGCTGCATGGGAATAAAATGTGTTCGGATCCTTCGTAACCCTTTGGTCCTGTGTGATGGTGGTGAGGATGGGGCGAGGCAGGTGGGGCTGAGAGGACATCGGGGCTGGAAAAGGTCCATGGGGACGGGTGGGGAACAGAGGTTTTGGGGTGCTAGGCAAGGGCTGAGTATGGGGCACACCAGAGAGCTAAAGGAAGGCGCTGTGCCTGTGCTTTATTAGGTGAGCTGAATTTTTTGAGGCAGAGGGGTAGCAGTGGGGAGAGAATGGGGCACCCAATTTCTCTGCCAGGGACCCAGGGAGAGGCAGGAGTGCAGTGGCTGTAGGTGGGTGGTGATCAAGCCAGTTACCTGTGAGCCTGGTGGGTGATGGTGGAGGCAGCAGCACGTTTGGGTTTGTTGTGGCTGGCAGGTGGGCTCCGCTGCATTGTCAGGGATGTCAGAGACCCAGACTGTAAAGACAGGAGAGGGCCCATGGGAAGCTTCCGCCTATCTCTGTCTTGGTGCTAACTAACATAATCTGTTGCTGACAGTGGTGAGGAGCGTCCATCTGTCTTCACCAGAGGGAGCTTCTCTGCAGTGGCATTGAGGGCTCCCTCCCTTTCTGCCTTGCTCAGAATCACAGAATCACAGAACAACCAGGTTGGAAGGGACCCATTGGATCTTCTTGACCTCTCTCTGCTTCTCTGTCCATGTCTCCCTCTGTTGCTGTCTCTTTGCAATGTTGTCCTTCATGTCCTCCTCTCTCTGTGTTGTGCTCTCTGTCTGTCTCTGTCCTTGCCTGTTGCTTCTTTCTGCCTTCTCTCCTTGCAACATTTTTCTCTCTTTGCCTTGCCTCTCGCCTCCCTTGCTCTGTGCTATCTCTCCCTCTCAGCCTCTCTTCTTTCTCCCTGCTCTCTCTGCATCTTCTTTCTCCTCTTTCTCTCTGCATCTTCTCTCTCCTCTTTCTCTTTGCATCTTCTCTTTACCCTCTCTCTCTGTATCTTTGTTCTATGCCCTCTCTGACTTTTCTCTCTCTGCTTTCTTCTCTGCCTCTTTGCTCTCTCTCTCTGCCCTCTTTACTCTCTGCTTATTCTGTGCCGCTGCTCTCTGCTCCCTCTCTCTGCCTCATTTCTTCTCTTTGCTCTCAGGTCTCTTCTTTCTCTCTGTGCTCTCTCCCTCTTCTCTCTCTTTGTGCCTTGTTGCACCCTCTCTTCTCTTTGCTGTCTGCTTGCTCTCTGCTCCTCTGTTCACCTCTCTCTCTGCCTCTTTGCCCTCTCCTCCATCCCTGCTGCGTCTCTCTTACTGTCTTGTTTCGCTTTGTTCTCTGGTCCTCCCTGCTCTCTCTAGTCTGTGCTTCCCTTTCTCTTGCCTCTCCTCCTGTCTCCCACCCTGTATCCCTTGCTCTTTATAACTTGGTGCTAATAAAGGAAATCTGGTGCCAAAGGATGGAGAGGAACGTCTGTCTGTCTGTCTTTACCAGAGCCAGCTGACACTTGCTGGCTGGAAGGAGGGTCAGACACCCGTGTCACTGCCATCTCCCACTTTCCATTTCTCGCTTAGCTTCTGTCTGTCTCCTGGTGTTCAGGTTTTGTCTAGGCTAGAAATAGATTAGGCTAGAAAAAAGATTTAGGCTAGAGATTAGGAGGAAGTTTTTCACAGAAAGGGTCATTGGGCATTGGAATAGGCTGCCCAGGGAGGTGGTTGAGTCACCTTCCCTGGAGGTGTTTAAGGGACGGGTGGATGAGGTCTTGAGGGACTTGGTTTAGTGTCAGATAGGAATGGTTGGACTAGAAGATCCGATGGGTCCCTTCCAACCTGGTTGTTCTATGATTCTATGATTCTATGACTTTTGGATTTGTGCTGAAAGCAGTTTACCCTACTTGCTTCAGTTGCCTGTCTGGCTTCTACTTTATCACTAAACTGTCCTTATCTCAACCCACTAGCCCTCTCACTTGCTTCTGTCCTTCTGATTCTCTCCCCGATCCTGCCAGGGCAGAGTGAATGAGCAGCCGCTTGGGCCTGAGCTGCCGGCGAGGTTCACACTGCAACCTTCTTCTCCACCTCCCCTCGCTCTGGGTTGCTGTCACACTACCATCCCCTACGCTCCCCACCTCCTTGGACCCATTTACTCAGCAAGCTCCTTACCTACATTGCTCATCACCTCTCAGGCACCAGGCCAAGCCAGACCATGCAGGGAACTTCGCTGACATTGAGTCGCACATACTCATCCTCAACTAACTACCTTTCCACACAGTTGTTCCCTCCGTATCCACGTGATCTCCTGAGCAGGGCACACATACCGATGTCTCTGGGTAAACAGGATCCTGTCCCACCAGGCACATGCCATACCACGCAAGGACATGTATTGGCTGCTTCCCATCCCAGCCGCTTCCTCCACACCTTGCATGTGCTCCCAAACAGAGAACACACACCAAGTCATCTAGGTAAATAAGACTGCTATTCTGCCTCATTGGACACAAGGATATCACAACCATCAACCCCGAGGCTCCACAACACCATCCCTCAGAGATGATAGTGATGCTCCTAATCACCACCAGGCAAACCCTCCATGCAGCAGAGCCCTGGAACAACCCTACCCTGCAACCCTCTAATCTCCTGGTGTGCTTTCTCTCCCTACCCACTTCATGTTGTGGTGCCAACACATGCTAGGGCTGCTTCCAATCACACCATATGGCACTGGGGTCAAGTAATTGATCCTGCTCCTATCAATACAAGTCCAGACTGTGCCCCTTCACCAGCTTCGTTGCTCTTCTCTGGACTCACTCCAGAGCCTCAACATTCTTCTTGTGCTGAGGGGCCCAGAACTGGACACAGGATTCAAGGAGCGGCCTCACCAGTGCTGAGTACAGAGGGAGAATAACCTCCCTGGACCTGCTGGTCACACTGTTTCTGATACAAGCCAGGATGCCATTGGCCTTCTTGGCCACCTGGGCACACTGCTGGCTCATGGTCAGTTGGCTGTTGACCAACACCCCCAGGTCTCTCTCCTCCTGGCAGCTTTCTACACAGACTTCTCCCAGTCTGTAGCTCTGCATAGGGTTGTTGTGCCCCAAGTGCAGGACCCGGCATCTGGCCGTGTTAAACCTCATGCCATTGGACACTGCTCAGCGCTCCAGCCTGTTCAGATCCCTTTGCAGAGCCTCCCTACCCTCCAGCAGATCGACACTTCCACACAGCTTTGTGTCACCTGCAAACTTGCTAAGGGTACCCTCAATGCCTTCATCCAGGTCATTGATGAAGACATTGAACAGGGCTGGACCCAGCACTGAGCCCTGGGGAACCCCACTTGTCGCTGGCCTCCAGTTGGATTTAGCACCATTTACTACCACTCTCTGGGCCCTCCAGCCAACCAGTTTTCTACCCAGGAGAGTGTGCACCAGTCCAGGCCAGAGGCTGAATACCTGCAGCCATCAGATTGCTACATGACCTTTTTATTTGCACGCAAGTAACATTTAAAATACTTTAATGCATTAATCTCTGTATCCCATAATAGCGTGAAGTGCAACAAATGGTATTAACAGCCAATCCATCTGTATTGATTACATATTTTACACCACTCAATTTACTGGTTAGGACTTAATAAATTAGTAATTAGATCATTGCCGAGGGACCTCTGCCTCTTCTCCTGCACCACCCCTCTGTAGAGTTCCATTCCACCCACTGTGTAGGTGGCAAAACAACACAGCTGGACTGGCCACACCTCAGACCTAGATCCACCATCCCACATCTTGGTCATAGTCCTCACTGAATGCCTTTTCAGTTCTTCTCCACTGCCAGCAAGGGTGTCTGGAGCTGTGTCACATTTCTTACTGCTCCCAGACATGTGGCATCCCCACCCACGCCTGGCAACCATCCCCGTGTCTCGCTGCCCTCATTCTAAATTCTACCCACCATCCACACCACAGGCACCGACTCAAAGACCACACAGAGTGGGAAGGGATCCCTGAGCCTCCTTGAGTTCCCTACCCCAGAAAATAAACCTAATTCGCAGCAAGGCTCTGCCACACATCCCACGCTTGAGCTTCTCATTCGTCAACACTTCAAGTCCTCCTCTTCAGAACTGCTCCCAATCCATCCTCTGGCCAGACTGGGAATGTGCTTGGTGTTGCTCCAACCCATGTGCAGTTCCATAGAATCACAGAATCACCAGGTTGGAAAGGATTCACTGGATCATCGAGTCCAACCATTTCTATTGATCACTAAACCATGTCCCTCAGCACCTCATCCACCTGTCCCTTAAACCCCTCCAGGGAAGCCCAGGAAGTTCAACCCCCTCCCTGGGCAGGCTCTGCCAGTGCCCAATGACCCTTTCTGTGAAGAATTTTTTTCCCAGTGTCCAGGCTGAACCTTCCCTGGTGGAGCTTGAGGCCATTTCATCTAAGTAATTGCACTTTTTAAAAGATAAGGTACTAGGGAGTCCTACAAGAAAGCTGAAGAGGGACTACTTGGGAAGGCTTGTGGTGATAGGATGAGGGGGGATGGGTATAAACTGGAGCAGGGCAGATTTAGGCTTGATATAAGGAAAAACTTCTTCACCATGAGAGCAGTGAGACACTAGCCCAGGTTGCCCAGAGCAGTGGTGGCTGCCCCATCCCTGGAGGGGTTCAAGGGCAGGTTGGATGGGGCTTGGAACCCCTGATGCAGTGGGAGGTGTCCCTGGCAATGGCAGGGGTGGGACTGGGTGGGCTTTGAGGTCCCTTCCAACCCAAACCATGTTACGATTTAGTGGCAGATCAGAATGGTCGGAGCCGATGATCTAAGAGGTCTTTTCCAACCTGGTGATTCTACGTTTCCATGATTCTATTTGCCCTTCTTTCTGGCACAAGAGCTCAGACACTCCCCTTGGTCGCAGTCCCTGCCCAAGAGCCCCTCCCCGGCTCTCCTGGAGCCCCTGGCACTGCCGGCAGCTGCTCCGAGGTCACGGGGCAGCCTGCTCCAGGCTGGATAACCTCCCCTCTCTCAAACCAACACCACCCCCTCTCTGTCCCCGCCCCCTCGGTGACGTGACGGTGACGACACGTGGCGCTACCGAGCGGCGCCGCCCCCGGGAACCGCGGCCGTAGCCAAGTGGTGAGGGGGACACCGCGGGGAGGGGGACAGGAGCTGGGGAGGGGGTGACATGGGATGGGGACGGGGGGATAATATGGGTTGGGAAGGGGGTGGCAGGGGATGCCAAGGAGAGATAGCATGAGCTAGGGAGGGGGATAGCATGGAATGGGGAGAGGGGATAGCATGGGATGGGGAGGGGGGATAGCATGGGATGGGGGTTGACATGGGATGGGGAGGGGGGATAATATGGGTTGGGAAGGGGGTGGCAGAGGATGCCAAGGAGAGATAGCATGAGCTGGGGAGGGGGGATAGCATGGGATGAGGGGTGACAAGGGATGGGGAGGGGGATAGCATGGGATGGGGGTTGACATAGGATGGGGAGGGGGTTGACATGGGATGGGGGTTGACATGGGATGGGGAGGGGGACAGCATGGGATGGAGGTTGACATGGGATGGGGAGGGGGACAGCATGGGATGGGGTTTGACATGGGATGGGGAGGAGGATAGCATGGGATGGGGGTTGACATGGGATGGGGAGGGGGATAGCATGGGATGGGGGTTGACATGGGATGGGGAGGAGGATAGCATGGGATGGGGGTTGACATGGGATGGGGAGGGGGATAGCATGGGATGGGGGTTGACATGGGATGGGGAGGGGGATAGCATGGGATGGGGGTTGACATGCGATGGGGAGGGTGGATAATATGAGTTGGGGGTTGACATGGGATGCGGAGGGGGGATAGCATGGGATGGGGGTTGACATGGGATGGGGAGAGGGCAGGATGGGATGGAGGAGGACGGAATGGGGAGGAGGGAACATGGGATTGGGAGGGAGGTGATGTGGGATAGGGAAGGGGACAGAATGGGATGGAGCTGGGGTGACAAGGGATGAGGAGGGGCTGACAAGGGGTGTGAGGGGTGAGAAAGGATGGGGAGAGGGATAGCACGGGATGGGGGTGCGACATGGGATGGGGAGGCGGGCAGGATGGCATGGGAAGGGGGGACATGGGATGAGGAGGGGATAACATAGGCTGGGGGGCAACAGTGGGATGGGGATGGAGGTACATGGGATGAAGAGGGGGATAGCATGGGGTGGG
Organism: Coccyzus lansbergi; assembly: GCA_033558105.1. Lineage (NCBI taxonomy): Eukaryota > Metazoa > Chordata > Aves > Cuculiformes > Coccyzidae > Coccyzus > Coccyzus lansbergi. The sequence goes on along the minus strand of JAUMJK010000750.1, from coordinate 649,917 downwards.
GAGCAACAATGGGATGGGGAGGGGGGGACATGGGCTGGGGAGGGGCATAGCATGGGATGGGGAAGTGACAAGGGATGGGGAAGGGGGTGATGGGGTGGGGGGGTGACGTGAGATGGGGAGGGGGACAGGATGGGATAGGGAGGGGGGACATTGGATGGGAAGGGGAGGTCATGGGGTGGGGAGGACAGCATGGGTTGGGTAACAGGTGACATGGGATAGGGAGGGGGACAGCATGGGATGGAGAGTGACAAGGGATGGGGAAGGGGTGACATGGGCTGGGGAGGAGGATAGCATGGGATGGGGGGGTGACAAGGGATGGGGAAGGGGGACACGGTGGTGAGAGGGGGACAGGATGGGGAGGGAGTGACATGGGATGGGGTGGGGGCTAGAATGGGATTGGGACGGGGTGACATGGGACGGGGAGGGGGGATAATATGGGTTGGGAAGGGGATGGCAGGAGGTGCCAAGGAGAGATAGCGTGAGATGGGGAGGAGGGATAGTATGGGATGGGGGCGGTGACACAGGATGGGGGGGCATAACATGGGGTGGGGAGGGGTACAGAACAGGATGCAGAGGGGATAACAGGCGATGGGGAGGGGAACGGGACAGGCAAGGGCTTCAGCACATTCTACTGTTTTCCCCCCACAACCTACGCCTCCCAGACACACCCCGCACACCCAGTGACCTAGACAGACAGCCAGCCTCCTGCCACCCACACCTCTAGGACTGTCTCCCCGTAGCCCCAGGGACAGACAGGAGCTGGAGAGACAACGTCTTCTGCACCTTATCACAACAACCCTCTCTCTTTTCCGCAGGAGCCACCATGGATCTGGTCCTGGATGCCGCTGACCGGAACCTCCTCACACCCTATGTGTACCCCGCGGGCTGGCCCGAGAGCGAGCCCTGCCGCCAGCTCCTCAGCCTCTTCGTCATCACCAACCTGGGGGCACTCGCCCTCTACCTGCTCTTTGGCACCCTCAGCTACTACTTCATCTTTGACCACAAACTCAAGAAACATCCCCAGTTCCTAGAGGTGGGTGCACCACTCGCTGTCCTCCTGGCACCGCTTGGCTTGTTTCCCCTCTTTCCATCCTCCAGCTGGAGGCTGTTCCATGTGACGTGTGCCAACACCTTGCTGTGAGCTGTCCCCTCTCCCTGTTTGCTATCTGTTTGGGCCTTGAGGGATGCTTTTCTCCCCCACACCTGCCCCAGCCCTGCACGCTGCTCATGAGACCCTCCTTGACCACCACACCAAGTCCCTAGAAATCTCCTGAAGCACAAGGACACTGAGACCACTTCTGACCTGGTCATCCTGCCCTTCTTAGAATCATAGAATCACCAGGTTGGAAAAGACACATTGGATCACTGAGTCCAACCATTCCTATCAAACACTAAACCATGTCTCTCAGCAACTCATCCACCCGTCCCTTAAACCTCTCCAGGGAAGGTGACTCAACCCCCTCCCTGGGCAGCCTCTGACAGTGCCCAATGACCCTTTCTGTGAAAAAAATATTCCTAATCAACCTAAACCTCCCCTGGTAGAGCTCAAGGCCATTCCCTCTCGTCCTGTCCCCTGTCACTTGGGAGAAGAGGCCATTACCCTCCTCTCCACAATCTCCTTTCAGGTAGTTGGAGAGAGCAATGAGGTCTCCCCTCAGCCTCCTCTTCTCTAGGCTAAACACCCCCAGCTCTCTCAGCCATTCCTCATAAGACTTGTTCTCCAGCCCCTTCACCAGCTTTGTCAATGCTCCAGACATGGGTGACAGCACTTTTGAGAGTCGACAGCCACCTGGACAGTGACAAACACATCTCTTGGCTTTCTGGAGCCCCATATGTGCATGGCCCTCTAACATCCCTGACCAGAACCAAGTCCCACCTGCGCACTGTGCTAGTCCTGGTACCGAGCATCAGGATGCCCTGAGCACAGCTCTCCCCGAACAGGTGGCACAGCCATCGCGGCAAAGCGCCCATGCCAAATGCCAACCATCATTGAGATGCCAACCCTTCCTGCCTCATGACGGAGCAAGGACATCTGGGCTCTCAGCTCTCTGTCCAGCTCCTGGTACACGCTCTTCCCTCTGACCCCTGTCTTCTGTACCTCCCCTTACAGAACCAGGTGCAGCGGGAGATCACTTACGCACTGCGCTCCCTGCCCTGGATCAGCGTGCCCACTGTCGCCCTCTTCTTTGCCGAGGTGCGGGGTTACAGCAAGCTCTATGACAACATCGAGGACTCCCCATATGGTGAGCTGCTCCCATGGGCAAGGCCGGTGCCCTCTCCCTGCTGCCCCCACTTGCTTCCTTCATCCCCTGGAGTGGGTTGCGCACCCCCATGATGATGCCTCACCTCATATGAGCCCCACAAAGCCTACCTCGGGACCTCCTGCCTCGAGCTGGTCCCATTGATTTGTCACGGTCTCAAGTTCCCTTTAGGCCCACACAAGGAGATGCCCACCCTGACCCTGGCTCAGGGACAGGGTGGAATGGAGCTTTATAGAATCATAGAATCACCAAGTTGGAAAAGACTCACTGGATCATCAAGTCCAACCATTCCCATCAATCACTAAACCATGTTCCTCAGCACCTCATCCACATGTCCCTTAAACCCCTCCAGGGAAGGTGAATCAACCACCTCCCTGGGCAGCCTCTGATACTGCCCAATCACCCTTTCCATGATTTTTTTTTTTCTTTAATGTTCAGCCCAAACCTCCCTTGGTGGAGCTTGAGGCCATTCCCTCTCATCCTGTCCCGTGTCCCTTGAGAGAAGAGCCCAGCTCCCTCCTCTCCACAACCTCCTTTCAGGGAGTTGGAGAGAGCAATGAGGTCTCCCCTCAGCCTCCTCTTCTCTAGGCTAAACACTCCCAGCTCTCTCAGCTGTTCCTCATAGGGCCTGTTCTCCAGCCCCTTCACCAGCTTCATTGCTTTTCTCTGGACTCACTCCAGAGCCTCAACATCCTTCTTGTGCTGAGGGGCCCAGAACTGAACACAGGATTCAAGGAGCTTTGTGGAAAAAGAAGACCGACCTTTCCCCTAGTGCAACTCCCAACAAACCAGCTCCTATCTTGCTTTCCCCACGTGACAGGAGATCACCCCACCCTCTCCCCACATCTCCTCAATGTGATGGAGCCTGCTGCAAGGGCTGTCACACCTCCCCAGCTCATGCTCGCTGACCCTTGCTGCATCCTGGCATCCTCAGGCACTGCTCCTAACACCCCTGTTCCCCCAGGCTGGACAGGCGTCTTCCTCAGCATGCTCTCCTTCCTGTTCTTCACCGACATGGGCATCTACTGGATACACCGCGGTCTCCACCACAAGCTCTTCTATAAGGTATGAGAGGGGTTGGCATGCTCCAGGTGACATCAGAGCTGCTCCTTCTGGAGAACATATGCCCTGAGGAGAACGGGGGACTCGGTGTGGCTGAACGAGGTCTTACCTCAGTCCATAACGTGATGGGAGCCAAGAGCCCATTAGGGCCTGCTCCAGGCACACCTCTCGTGCTCGTTGGGCAGTAATGATCCCCAGCCCTTCACCCCTTTGGCTTCTGGGTGGTGAGTCTGTCCCTGACCAGGGGAACCCCTAAAAGGGACCAACCCACACCCAGTCCTGCCTCAGGAACTGACGTGCCCTCTCCCCGCAGCGCTTCCACAAGCCCCACCACCTCTGGAAGATTGCGACGCCCTTTGCCAGCCATGCTTTCCACCCCGTCGATGGCTTCATGCAGAGCCTGCCCTACCACATCTACCCCTTCCTCTTTCCCCTGCACAAAGTCACCTACTTGGGCCTCTACATCTTTGTTAACGTCTGGACCATCTCCATTCACGACGGCGACTACCGTGTTCCCCGCCTCCTGCGGCACATCATCAATGGATCGGCCCACCACACCGACCACCACCTGTACTTCGACTACAACTATGGGCAGTACTTCACCCTCTGGGACAAGATTGGTGGCTCCTACAAGAGCCCCACAGCCTTCGAGGGCAAAGGCCCCCATGACTACTTGCGGAAGCTCCAAGAGAAAGGCTCAGGGGCATCCAATGGTCTCCCAGCTGCCAAGACGGAATAGGCTTCCTCACAGACCCCTTCAAGGATAAGATTCCCCAGCTGGGTCTCATCCTGTTCCTCCCCAGCCTCTCAAGACTACTTCTCATAGACAAAAAGACTCTGTCCCCAGTGACGTGACCAGTGTGGGATGATTCTTGGCACTCAGCGCTGCTCATGTGGCCAGGGCGGCACACTCGGGGGATGATGGGTGCTGGTGGGCCTCCTGCCCTGGACAGAAACCCTGGGCTTCACATCCTCGCTCGCTATAAGCTGTAAGTCCATACCATCTCTGAAAACTGACATCTGCCAACCTCAGAGGTCCATCAGGATGACTTCCAGCTCCTCATAGCTTGCTGCAAGCCGCTGTTGAACTGCCCCTTGGATGCTCTGCTTGCTCTGCTGCCGCTGGCTCATGGATGCCAATGCCTGACCACAGCCTCACGTGGTACCTGTGCTTCTTGAGGCCACGCAGGGCTCTTGAGACCTGACCATCCAGCTCCTGTTGCACCCGGGCGTGCTGCCTCTCTCATGGTAAATGCCACCCATCCCTCTGCCAATATCAAACCTCTCTGGGCTGCAAACTGCTGCACTGATGGCTTTGGTGAGTGCTCTGCTCCCAAAACAGTGTTGTCCATCACTGCCCCACAGACCTGCCCTGCTCCCCTTCCCACCCCACTTTGGATCTCTAAGGTCTAAGCTTTGATACTGTGCTATGACTTTACAAAAAGACCAACAACGTGGCACAAACGGAACAATAATGTGGCAAAAATAGAACAATAACATGGCACGTGACTGGGTCTCCATCCACCCATGCCGTGTGCCGTTGTCACCAATTCACTGCTGATGTCACAAGGTGTGTTGGGACAAGTTGAGTCGAGAGGCGGACGATGCTGTATTTTTTTCTGATCTGTATTTTGCAAAAAAAATCCCACAACTGCCTACGTTTTGGAGACGGCACAAGTCCTCGGAATCGCTCCTGGGTGCAGCAAGGGCTTGGTCTTGAGACGTGGTGGGACTTCTTGGCGCTCCACGCGTTCTCCGTCCTCTCGCAGGGCACTGATGGGATGTGTCCCAGAAATGGCATGCCTGTAGGACAAAGGTGTGCTTTGAGTGCCATGGGTCCCTTGGGCTCCCCAGGAACTTTGTGTGTGTGTGTGTGTGTGTGTAGGAATGGGTGCCCAGAGGTGAGGGGCGGGGGCTTCTCCTCAAGGGTTCATGGCCAGCTTGCCCCCTTAATGTCCAGCCTGCTTCCTGCTGAGACCCAGCGGCTCTGCCTTTGAGACTGATTCACATTCAATAAATCTCTCTTGCCAACTTGGCTGCTGTTGGGTCCCTTTGCCCTCACTCTGAGCCTGATGGGATGCCAAATTTCTCCCTTATGATGCTCAGAACAGGTTTATCTGATGCCATCCCAGCAGCAAATATGTGCACCACCCTCTCCTCCAGCTCCCTGAATCCTCCTCCCACGGGTTGGCAACAAAGACTCGATCCCTCCCCATGTGAGATATAGACACTGAGAACCCATTCCTGTTCGTCTCTGGTGCTGTCACCCCTGCTCGTCTCTCCTTGTCCCCTGCAAATATATCCAGACCCATACGAAGAAGATGAGCTGGAACTTCACCAGGGGTTTCACACATGGCACATGGATAGTGTCAGAGTATAGCATGTATGTTTCCCAAATTCTCACGTCTGGTGAGTCCCTTCTGGTTTTATAGTGACACAAAAAGCCCCCGAGTGCAGGATTTTGCTGTTGAGGACACTGGCAGAGCTGGCTGGTAGGGTATTACGTGCCCCGTTTGATTCCAGTCCTTTTCTTCACTCCCCAGATCATGTGGATCAGCACCTTTACCCTCTGTATGACACGTCCCACAGCAGGAATGGGGGCAGCTCTTGTGGTCCCTCTTCATGGCAACTGACCCTCTGCTCCCCACCCCTCACTTAATGGGATCTGGTGATCTTGGAGGTCTTTTCCAACCTTGATGATTCTGTGATTCAATGATCTCAACCCCTGGCAGGATACAGCTCAAGGCAACATCACTGTCCTGCACAGAGCCCACTGAGTGCCAGAGATACCTGTCCAGCAAGGAGGTGCCAACAGGATCTCCATTGCTGACCACCCCAAGTGTCCCTTTCTGCTGGCACAGTCCCCACCTTGACTGTGCTCTGCTTTTACCTCCCTATGACAAATTATCCTGTCCTGATTACAGGGGAACTCTGACCTCTGTTTGCTGATTAACTTGGAACCCAGAGAATTGCTAAGGGTCATGAAAACGCCCAGATCAAAAGCAGTGACAACATCGCTGACCTTTGTGAACTGCCATGGGCCCAATTCCCTAACAACATCTGACCCTTGGGATGAGCCCTGGGCTCATCTCATCCCCCCATCTCACTGTCTTCACCAAACCTCGTGCACACGATGGCCTTGCCAACATCAACAAAACCATTGGGAGTAACACTTTGGGCACACGTCTGGCTAGGGGCAGACACAGTTCTGGATTTGGGACCCTGATGCTGCTGTTACCACAAGATGGAGATGTTGCTCACAGCACACTGGCCGCAGGAGCTGGACATGCATGGACAGCCTTCCTCCTCCTCTTCACTGCCCCAGAGTGGGGCCCAGAGGCAGGAGCGGCTTTGTCTTGCTGGCTCTGCTGGAGGGCACTTGTTGGGTGGGGTGGCTTAGAGCTGCTGGGGAATGGGTGAGGCATGGCAGCATGGTGAGGACAATTCCATGAGATGTGCAGGAAACTATGGAGTCTGACAGGACCCCCCTGCTGCTCCTTGTGTTGCTGCCCACTCGACTTATCTGCTTTCCATCACACAGGCTGAGAGACAGGCTCCATCCCCTCTTCCCAGTGGCACTTGGCTGTGCAGACCTGTGACCATCCCTTCACCCTGTATTCATGCTCCCCTCTTATGCCTTCCCTGATTCATAGAATCATAGAATCATAGAACAACCAGGTTGGAAGGGACCCATCGGATCATCGAGTCCAACCATTCCTATCAAACACTAAACCATGTCCCTCAGCACCTCATCCACCCGTGCCTTAAACACCTCCAGGGAAGGTGACTCAACCACCTCCCTGGGCAGCCTATTCCAATGACCAATGGCCCTTTCCGTGAAAAACTTCCTCCTAATCTCTAGCCTAAATCTCCCCTGGCGGAGGTTGAGGCCATTCCCTCTTGTCCTGTCCCCTGTCCCTTGAGAGTAGTTGTAGAGAGTAATGTAGTTGTAGAGAGTAATGAGGTCTCCTCTCAGCCTCCTGTTCTCCAGGCTAAACACTCCCAGCTCTCTCAGCCGCTCCTCATAGGGCCTGTTCTCCAGCCCCTTCACCAGCTTTGTCACTCTTCTCTGGACTTGCTCCAGAGCCTCAACATCCTTCTTGTGATTCCCCTCTAAATTGATTCACCTCTAAATGCTGGTTCTACGCAGACAGCAAGACCCCAGTCACCTACTTATGGGCATGACCCAGTTGAGCCCAACCAAAGGAGCCAGAATTCGAAGTGCTGGTAGCACGGTTGGGATGTCAGATTGACCAACCTCTGTCTCAGGAGGAGGCACCTCCTGCTGCGTATGGTTTTGCAGTTGGCTTTGCACAAGACCCAGCTCTACGCTGCCCCACCCCCCTCCCCGGCCAAAACAATGGAGTGTGCTCTGCAACTGGTCAGGATTAGGAGACTCAGTCACCTGAGCAGTAAGCTGGACCGTGTGCCGAGATGGACAAACAGACAGGATGCAGCACAAGAGGACAGGTTACACACAAAGATGGGGAGACGTGTGGCATGGTGGGGCTGGTCATTGAAGCCCTAAGACATTGAGACTGTTCTGGAGAGAAGTCGACACAAAGCACAGTAACAACTGACCTGGTTAGATTTCTTCAGACGTTGACTTCTTATCGCACATCTGCATCCTCCTTAGGGGAGAGGCAAGTGTGGGATGGCCAGCTCCCTCTTCTGTAGGGAACGTGCCACTTCAGGGAAGCCTGAAAGCCATAACCCCACATATGGGTTCGTCTCATGCAGTTTTTCACACAAATGTTGTGGTTTACCATCACTCCATCCACACCTGCCCCTTCATGTACCAACTCAGCACAGGCTGCTTAGATATTAGGAAGACCATATTAGATCTTAGGAAGAAATGTTTTGCTGGGAGGGTGTGGAGGCCCTGACCCAGGTTGCCCAGAGTGCAGAGTGGTTGCCCCATCCCTGGAGGTGCCCAAGGCCAGGTTGGATGGGGCTGGGAGCCACTGATCCAGTGGGAGGTGTCCCTGCCCATGGCAGAGGGTGGAACTGGGTGGGCTTTAAGGTCCCTTCTAACCCCAAAATGTTCTCTGATGATTCTATGAAGACTACACAGAGATGTTTGCCATGGCACCCAGCCCTGTACCACCTTGAAGCCCTCTGGGGTTGGCTCCTGGTTTGGGCAATGTGCTGCCATGCAACGTGTTGCCAGCTTTTAATACCTCATCCAGTTGGTTTCTGGAGACTGGGATTTTATAGCTGTTAGTGCTGAGTGTGCCCTAATGCCTTGGAGTGTTTGTTGAGCGAGAAACACAGGGAGCGCGTGGGGAAATAAATTGCAGTAGAGCGACTTAATTACTTCTGCGAGAGCGCTCTGCGTATGCAGCTCCTTTTGCAAAGGTCACCGGGAGTATTAGACCCGTCAGATGGCGGCACCAAAGGGCCCTTATGCTGCAATAATTCCCCAGCCCGAGGAGAAAAACCTATCAACGTGATTGAAAGTGAGCAGCGTAGTTGCAGGTTGGCGCCACAAATGCCCCTTTTCACGCAGACTCTTCTATACATAAAGCCACAGGTTCTGAGTTGCTGCAGTTAGGATATACATTTGCAGAAGTCCTTAAATGCAAGAGAATAGCCCACAGAACTTTTGTATTGTCCTTTGACAGGCACAAATGTGCAACGTAAGGAAACAGAGCTCATGCTGGACCCTGTACCACCCTGGACCCTGGACAAGGAGCAACTCAGAGAGCTGGGGGTGTTTAGCCTGGAGAAGAGGAGGCTGAGAGGAGACCTCATTGCTCTCTACAACTACCTGAAAGGAGGTTGTGGAGGGGAGGGAGCTGGGCTCTTCTCCCAAGGGACAGGACAAGAGGGAATGGCCTCAAGCTCCACCAGGGGAGGTTCAGGCTCAGCATAAGGAAAAAATTCTTCACAGAAAGGGTGATTGGGCAGTGTCAGAGGCTGCCCAGGGAGGGGGTTGACTCGCCTTCCCTGGAGGAGTTTAAGGTGCAGGTGGATGAGGTACTGAGGGGCATGGTTTAGAGACTGGTGGGACTCAATGATCCAGTGGATCTCTTCCAACCTGGTGATTCTGATTCTATGATTCTATGATTCTGTAGCTCCCCCCAGGCCACTTGTCACACGTACTCTCCCCATATTCAGTGCAAGCACTGGCCTGGTAAGGGATGCTCCCGCAAGGTCCCAAACTGCCGTGAATCCACACCTACTATCAACATCACACTTCTGCATGAAGGAAAGAGCAGCAAAGCCAGCTCTGATCTCCCAAGTGTGCCCTGCAGCAGGACCAGAAAAGCATCCCTGTCCCCCACAACCATAAACAGGTTCCACCACTGCCGTTGGCCGCCTGTGACCAAGAGCTGTGCTCCTCACCACTATGGAATGGCAGTGCTATCAGGACTGGCATTTATTCTCTGCTTGGAGCCCTGCTGCTTGTACTGCCTCTCGCCTCCTGGCAGCCCCACCAGCATGACTGGAGTGAATGAGGATAAAGAGGAGCTGCTGTTGTGTGCTGCTCTGCTTGCCTTTGCCACTTTCTGAAACACATTGTGTCCATTGATCCTCTTCTCCTGCCTCAGCGGCCTCCAAGCCACACCGGCTGCTGTGACAGGTGCTAAGGAGCCTCCAGTGCAGGAGATGTTAATGCAGCACCTCACACACCAGTGGGACACTTCCATATCGTAATTAGTCTGCATGGTAATTTCTGTGTGAGGAAATGACAGCGGATGCAGATAACAGCTCCCACTTCACATGCAGGCAAACCCACAGCGAGGCAGACTTATTAACTACCATGTGTTGGGTGATAAGAGCATAATTTATGGCAAACGTCTTTGCTTCCGGTGCTGGCAATGATAGCAGCCTGCATAGCTGCTCTTTCCCATAGCATCGATTCACCAAAGTGCCCCTCGCTCCTTGTTTCAGTTCCAGGGGTTTGCACACCCTCTTGGCCATGTGCATTACACCAGCATGTAGTGGTAGGACAAATCAGGCTGAGAGAGTTGGGGTAGATCAGCCTGGGGAAGAGAAGGCTCTGAGGAGACCTAATAGTGACCTTCCAGTACCTGAAAGGTTAGCAAGAAAGCTGAGAAGGGACTGCTTATAAAGGCTTGAAGTGATAGGATGATGGGCAATGGGTTTAAATTGGAGAGGGGCAGGTTTAGACTAGACATTAAGGAGGAATTTCTTCACCATGAGAGTGAGGAGGCACTTGGAACAGGTTGCCTGGAGTGCAGAGTGGTTGCCTCATCCCTGGAGGTGTTCAAGGGCAGGTTGGATGGGGCTTGGAGCCCCTGATCCAGTGGGAGGTGTCCCTGCCCACGGCAGGGGGTATAACTGCATGATCTTTAAGGTCCCTTCCAACCAAAACTATTCTGTGATTCTATATATACACATATATTTATGCATATTTGCAGTAAATATTTATATAGAATATAATTTCATATAGTATTTATGTGCACATCTAAATGTGTATATTGCTATATTTATTTATATAGGTATATAAATATACAAACACACAGGTGAAAAAGAGAAATATATATACTTTATATGTGTATATATATCTCTAAGGCTCGTGAATGAGATTTTGCTGACTCCCAGTGGAGGAAGACGCTCTTTAGGGCTCCCTGTTTCAAAAAGGACAGTGTGACCGGAGCCTGGAGGGACACATACTTCAGCCAATGCGCAGGAAACCAATAATACTTAAAATCATCCATGCTCGCCCGAAATGCAGATACTCTATGGATTCTAAAAATGCTCCGGTAGATTTATTGCTACATAAAAGGGGCTGCAGACACGGGAGAGGGATGTGGCTGCGGCATTATACGTGTCCAGTCCCGCAGGGCATAGGCTCTTAGGGCACATCCACCCTGAGATGCCTTTCCATTTCTTTTTAAAGAATTCCAGCTAGGAGTCCTCTGCACTTCTTAAAAAACAGAGGAATACAGTTATGGGTCCTTAGCCAAGGGTGGCTGGCAGTGGATCCTGTCTTCCGTCAGCCTGGAATTGGATAATTATCTGATAATTATATAATAATAATTATCATTATTGGATTATTGTGTGCTGCCATTGTCCTTTGACACCCCAAGCCACTGGTGTCATTTGCAGAATGAGTGGGGGTGACTGTGACCCCACCATTACCACTTCTCCTTGGCTGACCTGGCAGCTCTAGCTCCTGCAAAGCCCGTTGGTCCTCCGGGCACCTGGATACCTCCGTGTCCATTCCCACACGGACAAAGCCTTGCTGATTTTGGACACGTGGAAGAGGCACCAAGATGCGATGCTGCACGTGCCTGACAACTTGGAAGCCTCCAGCCATGCGAGCAGCAAGCCTTGCTGACAAAATACGTTATGGATCTGACAGATGATCTGTCCCTCTCCAGGTGCAACCTTCCAGATACCTACTGTGTGACTGCGCTTTCCAAGTGGGCTAAGACAAGATTGGAGCATCCTGCTTATGTACCCGAGCGAATATGCTGTGAACCCTCCAGAAGCACCTTCTGCTCCATTTGACAGGCACTGCCCTTCAGAATCAGATCAACCTTGGGGTTATCCTTCCCAAATGGCACCACCTTCCTCTGCGGATAGCTGTGACTGATGTTTCAGGAGATTGCTTTACTTTGGGAACTACATAGAGGCTGATCAGCCTAGAAAATGGCTGCCTTGGTAAATACAATACGTTTCCATGCCTCCATCTCAAGTGTATGGTTTTTCCCTCAGGCTACGCACAGATTAATTAAAACCTCCATCCTCCTGTTGAGCAGCCCTGGGACCCGCATCGAAGCCTTCGAGCTACACAAGGGAGGACTTGGGCCCTAGGTTTTGGCTCAAGCCTGTTTGCTTGGCATTCAAGCAGATAATTGGGAATGTGTTCACACACAGGGCCTGGTAGCAGCCCAGTGGTTGGGAATGAGACCTAAATCATCTCCTCTCCTGCCACTGGGGTGATGTTGCTCCAAAATCCCCCAGCCCAGCTATCAGCCTTACCTCTCGCTGGGCAGATACTGGACATGGCCCTGGAGGGATGTATTGTGGCTTATTGAGTTCAGTACGCAGCACAAAGTGACCTTGCAGAGCTCACACTGCCAACCATGCCGTATTTTGCTTTGATTTATGCAGGCTCCCTTCCCACTTGTCTTTCATTTGCCAGGCTGTGAGGGTCTATAGACAGGACAAAGAGCCGAGTGACTGTGGGTGACATGATCGCCCTTGCTGCTGGGACCATGCAGTGGGGAGGGAGAAGTGATGACCAACTCATGGTCCTGGAGAGCAGGGTTGCAGGGCTGCTTTGTGCATCCTTGTGTTACCATCTCTGCCAGTCACCCTGCAATGCATATTACACTTTCTCACTAACCTCGTTATTAAGCCCGAGACGCACACCTTCCCACTTGCTCCCCCTCACATCCATCCTATGAGCTCCATCCCAAAGAACCTCCTACAGCCACTTCTAGACTTCAAACCTTAGGCGTGGATAGAGATGGGAGAAAACTCAAGCCTGGGTGAGTCCAGCGAAGCCCAAAGCATCATCATGCCCCAGGCTGCTGCCAGCCAGCAGTACCAAGTAATGACAGATATGAATTTTATCCTCTCCATCTCTCCGGTTAGCCACTGCCTCCACCCCTACCAATGCTGGCTGCTTGTTTGGCCTGATTCCTTTCCCTCCTGTGCGTCTCAGGGGATCGCTTGCCCTTGCAGCAATAACAAGTGGCTTTGCTAGGGCTTAGAAAGCGGCAAGACTTGAGAGCTGTAGGAAATGATTACTGCTCAGGATTTCAAGCCAGGGATTCCTGGCTTGAGAGTGCAGAGAGGGGAAAGGAAAGGATTAGCGACCTGTGGAGCTTGGTTTATGCCCCATTGAGAGATTTGGCTCCTCTAGCTAAAAAGGCTGCCAGTTGTTCACGTCAAAGCTAGAAGACTCACAGATCAACGTCCAAGTGACTACTTCCAGCAGTGCCTTGTGGAGCTTCCCAAAGGATGGACACTGCAGCACGCAGACACAGCTCAGCTGTGCTGACCTCCTTGTCCATGCTGGACAGGATTGCTCCTCAGGCTTCTTCTGTCTCAGCAGATTCTGGATCCCAGAAATACAATGCACAATGGCCCTGAGGGTGGTGAGAGGACTCAGAGGCCCCATGCCCTGAGATCTTTGGTTCAAAGGCATGGACTGTTGAGACCAGATGCTTTCCTCTTTGAAAGCTCCCTGCATCCTACAACCCTGCAAGAAGGGCTTGCTTTCCCAAGAGAGATGTGCTCTCTCCTTTCCCAGATAAGCCAGTGCAAAGGCAAATTGCCAGCTCTGCTCAGAGACCTGCCTGCTTGCCACACACCTTAATTTGCTCAGTTCAGGAGTCCGCTGCACATGCAACCCTCCTTCCCATGGCAGTCATGGGCTCTCTCCCTGGCATCCCCAGCTCAGCAAATGATTCAAAGCAGAGTTGCGGCTTTTATTTGCTGCCGACTTCGTCTCTCCCGCAGAACCCGATGTATAAATAGAAAAACAGCTGAGAAGCTGCGGTTGACTTGGGTGGAAGGGAGCTTGTGAGGTAGACTGAGTCATGCATCTTTAAACCAAACAAAAATGGTTTAGTGTTTGGTAGGAACAGTTGGACTCAATGATCCAGTGGGTCTCTTCCAACCTGGTTGTTCTATGAATCTATGATTCTATGATCCCTGCACACTGAGCTCTTTGCTGCAGCCAGGCTGAGCCTGGGCTCTGACAGCAGGGTGAGCTGTTTTACCTCCTAACTGAACTCTAGCAATATACAATCCTTCTTTTAAACAACTCTCTCCACTCTCTCAGTGAGGCTTTGTGGAAGGATGGCTGTTCCAGCCCCCAAGAGCTCTCTGGGACCTGGAGGGCTGTGCTGGGGAAAGGCAAAGAGGAGAGGGGAAGGAAAACTGGAGGGGTGGGGGCTCCCTCTTGGAGTTCACGGCATTTGCTGCTGATGAAATCCAGATGTACCTTAAAATAAACTCTGCTCTTTCCCACCCCCCCTTCCCCTTTAGACCAGGAGACGGGTTCGTTTTTCAAGAAACAAAAAAATACCTTGGCAAAGGAAACGTGCATTTCCCTGCACAAAGAAAGAACTATTCATCTGTTAGCATTCACTAGGTTCACCTCAGAGGTCCTCGCTACCCCTCTCTCCCATCACAGCGACCAGGTGGGTACTGCGACCCTTCTTGGCTCCAAGAGCATCGCTTGGAGTGTCCTGTGAGAAGGAGGCAGGGAGGAGGATAGCAAAACTGATATGCCCTGCGTATCGGTTTCCTCCATTTAGAAATTAACACAAAGCTAGTTCTTCATTTCTTACTATTTATTGTTCTATTTCATAGAATCATAGACTCATAGAACAACCAGGTTGGAAGAGACCCATCGGACCATTGAGTCCAACCATTCCTATCAAACACTAAACCAAGTCCCTCAAGACCTCATCCACCCGTGTCTTAAACACCTCCAGGGAAGGTGAATCAACCACCTCCCTGGGCAGCCTATTCCAATGCCCAATGACCCTCTCTGTGAAAAACTTCCTCCTAATCTCTAGCCTAAATCTCCCCTGGTGGAGCTTGAGGCCATTCCCTCTTGTCCTGTCCCCTGTCACTTGGGAGAAGAGCCCAGCTCCCTCCTCTCTACAATCTCCTTTCAGGTAGTTGTAGAGAGCAATGAGGTCTCCTCTCAGCCTCCTCTTCTCCAGGATAAACAACCCCAGCTCACTCGGCCGCTCCTCAGAGGGAGCATTTGTCTCCTATTCCTTATTTTCAGAGGGATTTGGCAGGGCAGAGCGGGTTGCTTCACGGGCAATGGGCTGGATGTTCAAACGTGATGGTGCTTTTGGGAAGGTCCCTCTCACCTGCCCACCACGGCTGAGCCAGACAGCAACCAGCGTTTCCCACTCAGTAAAACACCTTATTCACCCTGCCCTTACCCACCATGAACTTTGGTCCTCTGGAGGGACATTACTCTGAGTAAAGACCACTAAAACCTTTATTAGGTGGGCTTATAATTGTATTGACTTGATAATTGAAATACACTAACTTGGTTTCTAGGTGAAAGCACCTCGGGGAAAGCTCTGGACAATATTTCTGCTATTAAAGCAAGTGATATAATGGGAGGTGAGGCTGTCTTAGGGCTGTCCATGGGATTTATAAAGTCCCATTCCTTCACTGCTGGGTCACATCCTTTTTATCTGAAGATTTCCCGACACTAGAAATGCTGGAATGGCTCACGACGTAGAATAGACAATGCATGAGTCTGTGATCTGGACCTCTGAGACAAAAAAGGTTGCTCTAGTGAACTAGGTACTCTAGTTACTAGTGAGGTGGTTGATTCACCTTCCCTGGAGGTGTTTAAGGGACGGGTGGACGAGATGCTGAGGGACATGGTTTAGTGTTTGATAGGAACGGTTGGACTCGATGATCCAGTGGGTCTCTTCCAACCTGGTGATTCTATGGTTCTATGAAAAGAGGCTAAAAAACCAGTTAAAGCTTTTTCTCAGTGATACGACTATGACCAGAAAGCCACCCTTGGCTTCCAGAGATAAGCTAAGGCTGAGCAATAGGCACAGCTCACCTCTCCCATCGCCTCTTACCATCACTCTGCCTTCCTGACCACCTCGGGCAAGGGGAAACTGAGGATGAGCAGAGTGAGTCCAGAGAAGAGCAAGGAAGGTGGTGAAGGGGCTGGAGAACAGGCCTGATGAGGAACGGCTGAGAGAGCTGGGGGTGTTTAGCCTGGAGAAGAGGAGGCTGAGGGGAGACCTCATTGATTTCTACAACTACCTGAAAGGAGGTTGTGGAGAGGAGGGAGCTGGGCTCTCCTCCCAAGTGACAGGGGACAGGACAAGAAGGAATGGCCTCAAGCTCCACCAGGGGAAATTTAGGCTAGAGATTAGGAGGAAATTTTTCATCGAAAGGGTGATTGGGCATTGGAATAGGCTGCCCAGGGAGGTGGTTGATTCACCTTCCTTGGAGGTGTTTAAGGGACGGGTAGATGAGGTCCTGAGGGACATGGTTTAGTGTTTGATAGGAATGGTTGGACTCGATGATCCGATGGGTCTCTTCCAACCTGGTTGTTCTATGATTCTATGAGGTTGTGGAGAGGAGGGAGCTGGGCTGTTCTCCCAAGGGACAGGGGACAGGACGAGAGGGAACGGCCTCAAGCTCCACCAGGGGTGGTTCAGGCTGAACATTAAGAAAAAATTTTTCATGGGAAGGGTGATTGGGCAGTGTCAGAGGCTGCCCAGGGAGGGGGTTGAGTCACCTTCCCTGGAGGGGTTTAAGGCACAGGTGGACGAGGTGCTGAGGGACATGGGTTAGTGATCGACAGGAACGGTTGGCCTCGATGATCCGGTGGGTCCTTTCCAAGCTGGCGATTGTGTGGCAGGTTGTGGGGCTGTTCGGGAGGGGTTGGGAGAGGTGTCAGTGGGTGCCAGGAGGGGCAGTCGTGGCCGGGCCGGGGTGTCTCCCGTCGCCCCCTCCCCGCGCCGACCATCGCTCTCTCCCATTGCACATTCTGTCCGGGCGGCGGCGCCGCCTCCGCTGGGCTCGGCTCGGCTCGAAGATGGCGCCGCCGAGCAGCGGGGCTGCCCCTCTGCCCCCCTGCCTCCCGTCTGCCCCCTGCCTCCTCCTTCTCCTCCTCCTCCCGGCGCTGCTGCTGCTGCCGGCGGGCGGACACTGCGCCCTGCTGCTCCGCGCCCCGACGGAGCCCATCCAGGTGTACGGGCAGGTGAGCCGGGCGGGGGGGGGGGGGGGGGGGGGGGGGCTGCATCCCCCAGCAACCCCTCTCTCCCCACAAGGCACCCCCTCTCCGCCCCGAGCCCCCTCTCTCCTTAGTGCATCCCCTCTCTCCCCCAAATGCACCCCCTCTCCCCACTATGCATCCTCTCTTCCCCTATGCATCCCCTTCTCTCCCCAGTACATCCCTCCTTCGCTCCCCAGTGCCTCCCTTCTCTCCCCCAAGTGCATCCTCTCCCTGAAATGCACCCTTCTCTCCCCTAAGTACCCCCCTCTCTCCCCTAAACACCCCGTTCTCTCCTTCAAGCACCCCCTCACCCCAGTGAGCACCCTCGCTTCCCTTATGCATCCCCTTCTCTCCCCAGTACATCCCTCCTTCTCTCCCCAGTGCATCCCCTCTCTCCCCAGTGCATCCCCTCTCTCCCCCAAATGCATCCTTCTCTCCCGCAAATGCATCCTTCTCTCCCCTAAGCACCCCTTCTCTCCCCTAAACTCTCTCTTCTCTCCCTCAAGCACCCCCTCTCCCCAGTAAGCACCCTCTCTTCCGCTATGCATCTACTGCTCTCCCCAGTACATCCCCCCTTCTCTTCCCAGTGCCTCCACTCTCTCCCCAAAGTGCACCCTTCTCTCCCACAAATGCATCCTTCCCTCCCCTAAGCACCCCCTCTGTCCCCTAAACTCCCCCTCCTGTCCTTCAAGCACCCCCTCACTCCAGTATGCACCCTCGCTTCCCCTATACATCCCCTTCTCTTCCCAGTACATCCCTTCTTCTCTCCCCAGTGCATCCCCTCTCTCCCGCAAATGCATCCTTCTCTCCCCAGTGCATCCTGTCTCACCCCTAAACACCCCTCTTCTCTCCCTCAAGCATCCCCTCTCCCCAGTAAGCACCCTCTCTTCCCCCATGCATCCCCTTCTCTTCCCAGTAAATCCCCCTTCTCTCCCCAGTGCTTCCCCTCTCTTCCCCAAATGCATCCTTCTCTCCCCTAAGCACCCCCCTTTCTACCCTAAACACCCCCCTTCTCTCCCTCATGCTCCCCCTCTCCCCAGTATGGACCCTCTCTTCCCCCATACATCCCCTTCTCTTCCCAGTACATCCCCCCTTCTCTCCCCAGTGCCTCCCCTCTCTCCCCAAAATGCACCCTTCTCTCCTTCAATCACCCCCTCACCCCAATATGCACCCTCGCTTCCCCTATACATCCCCTTCTCTTCCCAGTATATCCCCCCTTCTCTTCCCAGTGCCTCCCTTCTCTCCCCCGAGTGCATCCTTCTCTCCACCAAGTGCACTCTTCTCTCCCCTCAACACCCCCATCTCTCCCCTAAACTCTCCCTTCTCTCCCTCATGCACTCCCTCTCCCCAGTATGTACGCTCTCTTCCCCCATACATCCCTTTCTCTTCCCAGTACACCCCCCCTTTTCTCCCCTGTGCATTCCCTCTCTCCCCAAAATGCAACCCTCTTTCCCCCAAGTGCACCTCCTCTTTCCCCTAAACGCACCTTTCTCTCCCTTAAACTCCCCCTACTCTCCCTCAAGCACCCCCTCTCCCCTGTATGCACCTTCTCTTCCCAGTCCATCCCCCCTTCTCTCCCCAATACTTCCCCTTCTCAACCCAATACACCACCTCTTTCCCCAATACACCCCTTCTTTCTCCCCAAAACAGCCCCTCTCCCCTCAAAATACACCCTCTTTCTCCAAGACATCCCCTGTCTCTTACTACACCCTGCCTCTCCCCCAAGAACCTTCTTCTCTCCCCAATACACCTCCTTCTCTCCCCAATACATCCCTATCTCCCCCAAACACCCCTTTTCTCTCTAAAACACCATCTTCCTCTAATATTTCCCCTCTCTCCCCGATACACCTTCTCTCTCCAATACATCCTCTCTTTTCCCAAAATACCCCTTCTCTCCCCAAATACACCCTCTCTTCCCCCCAAACACCGCATTGCATCCCCGTGGGGTTGCAGTCAGCGCTTGAGGGGGGAGGAAAGGGGTCGATGGGGGCCACAGAGCTGATCCCACCAGGGCTGATGTTGAGAGGGAGTGTTAGGGGGCAGCCTCTGCCACAGCTCTGCTGCCCCTGGGGGGCCAGGAGTTCGCTGTGAGGCAGGGGGAGCTGATGTGAGGAGAGGTGTCTGTTGGGGGCTGTGGGGCTGCTGTGGGGCAGGGGGAGGTGATGTGAGGAGAGGTGTCTGTTGGGGGCTGTGGGGCTGCTGTGGGGCAGGACTTTGGGGCAGCTGTTGGGGGGGGAGCTGCTGCAGGGTAGGGGGTCTGATGTGAGGAGGGGGTCTGTTGGGGACCAAGGGGGCTGCTGCTGGACAGGGGGGTACCAGGAATGGATCGGATGTGAGGTTGGGCTTTGCTGCAGGGCAGGGGTCCCACTGCAGGGTAGGGGGGGGGGGGCTGCTGTGGATCCAGAGTCTGATGCGGGAGGCAAGGAGGTGGCTGCAGGGCAGGGGGCTGCACCAGGGGAAGGGGTCTGGCACACTGTCTGCTCAGACACTAACTTCCAGACCCGCAGGGGTTGGAGGGGTCCCGCTCGGGGATGGGTGGCATCCCCTGGGAAAGGTCTTGTGGTGGTGGTGGTGCAGAGGGCAAGCTGGCAAAGCAGCCCTGGCTCCATCTCATGGCTCATACTCACTGTGCCTTGCCCCGTTTGAAGTGCCAGGCGTCGAGATGCTCATCTATTCCCACCTCTCCTCCTCTTTCTCCCATCTCAAACTAGTGGCACTGTTGGATTTGCATTCCCAGGTTCATTCCCAGGAAGATGAGCAGCGGTAGCTGCTGGGTGGTCAAGGGCACTTGCTAGCGAGATGGGACAGGTTGTCCCCTTTGGTTTGCCAGGTGGGATAGCGAATCCCTCCAGCTGGGAGCAGCAGCTCCTCAGCTAGAGATCATAGAATCATAGAACAACCAGGCCGGAAGGGACCCATCGGATCTTCTAGTCCAACCATTCCTATCAAACGCTAAACCAAGTCCCTCAAGACCTCATCCACCGGTGCCTTAAACCTCTCCAGGGAAGGGGAATCAACCACCTCCCTGGGCAGCCTATTCCAATGCGCAATGACCCTCTATGTGAAAAGATGTTTGTGTGGAACACATCTAGTTCTAGGGAGATGACTCCTGGGAGAAGACATTGCTGTTTGTGAGGCACTGTTCCCTTCTCTGTGAGAAGGGCTCCTCTCTGCCTTTCTGATCCATCCTCCTCTGCTCCTTGAAAAGAGGGGGAGAGGAGTTGCTCATTGTGGAAAAACATAGAAATTGCTATTTCTGAATGAAGCTCTGCTCAGGTTTGATTCATTGGCAAGTTTTGCTGTCAGAACAATAACAGCATCCTCTCATCCCTCCTTTCCCAGACAACCATCACTTTAGGGGTGTCAGAATTACACGCAGGTTGCCTGCTATGGAAAGCTTTAGCCATAAAGAGCCGACTTTATTTTTTAACTACGCTAAGTTGCCCTATTTGAGCCTCCTTGCTTATCCTGCCTGTGTCCCATCATGTACCCGAAAGGCTGCTGGGGCAGTAAGCAGGGGACCAGCCTGCAGAGGGACAAGGCACACTTGAGCTTTGAGCCTTCAGTGACATCTCTATTTCCTGCCTTGGATAGTGCTTTTCCCTTCTGGATGCCTTGTAATTCCTCCTTTTTTTGCTACTTGTAGGGTGAGAAAGAGCTGGCCCCAAGGCAGGGTTGGCTTTCGAGGCACTGGAGGGGCACACACCATGCTGGCTGCCGCTCCTAAAGCCCTTGTCGCCTATTTAGTGGTTGGGAATAACTGTTCCTCCTCCCCTTGAAAATCTGCTTCGCCTCCTCTACCACCTCAACATTTGGCTGTTTTTAGCATCGTGCAGCTAGCCCATTTTAGGAAAAAAAAAGAGAAACACACCATGTCTCTCATCGACAGAAAGACACTGGTAGCGTTTTCCCTTCTGTCTCCCTGTGGCTTTCATCCAACCCACCTGCCCAGGTCAGGTAGAGGGATGCTTTGGCAGGAACAGCCTCTGTTGCCTGGACACGCAGCAGCAGATCTGGGAGGGTGCGGTAACCCCAGTGCTGTCTGGAACGGGGCTAATAGGAAGCAGTAAGAGTTGAACAATGTTTGCTACTGTTTGGTGTTTCCTCGTTGCCTTGATCTTTCCGAGAGGATTTGCCTGGAGAAAGGAGTCGCTTTGGCTGGCGGCACGGCATGTGGTTTCAGGGTAGCACGCAAAAACTGGCCCTTCTGCTGCATTGGGGCGGGATTCACAAGGTACTGCATGTTGCCAGGAAGAGTTTATTTGCACTAAACAGTTCTGAGTTCTCCTTGGAAGGGACAAGTGTGTCCTAGCCTGTTACAGATCGGACTGTACAGCATCACTAGTACCTAGGATGGAAAAAAGCTCTGTGAACAGTTCTCAGGGGTTGCATGTTTTGCCGTAAACGCCTTATGCCCCCGTTGCCCCTAGGGCTCTGGTGCTCCTCTAGTATTAGCAGAAAACTAGGCAGTCAACACGCAGTCCTCTCTTAGGGACATCATCCTGAGGGTCAGTGGTTGGACCGAGCATCCTAGAACCGTGTGGCTGCAATCCCTTATCTGGGTTGCATCCTTCTCCTGTGCATTTGGCAGGTCGCTCAGCCATATGCTGAGTGCTGGCTTGCACTCCAAAACTCCCTGCCTTTCCCTGGCTCTCCGTGGCGGTCCCGACACAGCCTTGTGGGATGACACAGAGCTCAGGCTCAGCTCAGAGGTGAAGGAGAGCCTGGTGTGGGCGGGCGGTGCTGCCTTTCGCTACCGACGTTTCCAAGGGACTGGAGAGAGAGGGAGGGACGCGTTGCCCTGGCCAGAAGCGAGGAGGGGAAGAAAGTCCAAACCCTTTGTGTCTCCTTGGGAGCCAAACTTGGCACCATCAGTTGCAGGCTCAGAACCCTCTTGCCCTAGACACCAAAGACAAGCACAAAGCATTACTTGGATTCCTCATTCAGATCCTCACCACGAGTTGCAGTCTTGCTGGGCAGGCTTGCGTAAAGTGAAAGTTTTTGGAAAACTCGGTGAACAAGACCAGTAGCGTAAACCTCTGTGCCTTCATGGGCTTTCCCCCAACTGCTCTGACTCCAAACCACCAGCAAGCAAGAGACCAAACGCGCGGCTCCAGAAACATTCAGCTTTGAGACAGAGCGGGTTTTGTTCCCTTGCACAGCCCTCACCTCTGCAATGAGCATTACAATGGACAGACCGTTACAGAGCAGGCACCGACATGTGACAGTCTTTCTAGGACACCACTGGTGGCAGAGAAGCATCCCCAGAGCTAGACAATGTCTGCCTACATCCCTCAGGCCAGCAGCACTCCCCGATTCCCTCCCAGCACCCTGCCATCCTCTTTCTAGTGCAAGCCGTTGGCTACCAAGGCTCACGTGCAGCACATCCTCCTGTTCCTTAACAACCTCCTCTGGACTCGCTCCAGAGCCTCAACACCCTTCTTGTGAGGGGCCCAGAACTGAACACAGGATTTCAGGAGCGGTGTCACCAGTGCCGAGTCCAGAAGGAGAAGAACCTCCCTGGACCTGCTGGTCGCACCGCTTCTGATCCAAGCCAAGATGCTGTTGGCCTTCTTGGCCACCTGGGCATCCCTTCCCCTTCTTGGAAAAGACCTTATCCAAAACCGCCCCTAGAAGCACAAAGGAAACCTTCCCCTTAAACCAAATTGACATAAAGGATGTCTTATCCAGCTGCTTGACCTAACATCAGCTCACCCGTTTCCCTTCTGAGGTGGGAGGGGACATGACCTGCTTCATTGCTCTCAGGTTTCCTGGTGATAACCAACCCTGCCCTTAGAATCATAGAACAACCAGACTGGAAGGGACCCATTGGATCTTCTAGTCCAACCACTCCTATCAAACACTAAACCAAGTCCCTCAAGACCTCATCCACCCGTCCCTTAAACACCTCCAGGGAAGGTGAATCAGCCCCCTCCCTGGGCAGCCTATTCCAATGCCCAATGACCCTCTGTGTGAAAAACTTCCTCCTAATCTCGAGCCTAAATCTCCCCTGGTGGACCTTGAGGCCATTCCCTCTTGTCCTGTCCCCTGTCACTTGAGAGAAGAGCCCAGCTCCCTCCTCTCTACAACCTCCCTTCAGGTAGTTGTAGAGAGTAATGAGGTCTCCTCTCAGCCTCCTCTTCTCCAGGCTAAACAACCCCAGCTCTCTGAGTTGCTCCTCATAGGTTCTGTTCTCCAGCCCTTGAGAAAAAGGACCAGTAAAAAGGACCAGTTACTACAAAAGGATCTTTTTTCAGCCCGTCTGCTTGACCTTGACATTCGCTGCCCCTCCACACCACTGAAGACCTGAGATGACCTCCCCAGGCTGCTAGTGCTTGGAGTACCACATGCTCCCACAGCCTGTGTTAGATTAAACCCAGCGCCGCACTGTGATGCCACTCAATGGTGCGTAAGGCAGAACTTTTTAAAGACAGCTGACAGGAATTCATCTCCCATTAACGTAACGCCACCGCACTGACTTTGTGCAGGAGATATTCACGTCTCTGTCTGTGGCACTGCGCTCTTGCAGAGTGCCCAGGGAGCAGAGCGCTCCCCAGGAGACGAGCCCGCTTCCCTCTCTCCGTCAGAATTAAACCCTGCTTAATTCTGACCTAGTTTACCAGCCTGGCAGAGACCTTCCCAGATCAGACTTTAACCTTGTAGAGGTGCCCTGGGTGTTGATGGCACGTGCAGGGAGAGGACAGCCTTCTGAACCCCCCATCCTTTTCTTCCTTCTCCTCCCCATCACTGCATCTGCCCTGGGTATGAGCGTGCCTGCCCCTTTCTCAGTCACCCTGGGAAGGTTCCCAGCTCTCGGCATTTGCTTTTGTGCCTGAGCTTGCCAGGAGAAACGGATCTCTGGAAGCCACAGAGTTCCTGCTCCTGGCACCGTGGCAGCCGGGAGAGATATTTATGGTTTTATTCATTGTTTCCCCCCTTGGCAGGTTCTTCACAGATCCTGCTGTTGGACTAAGCGAGCGTTGCAGTGTCCCAGGGGCATCGCTTAATCTTTCGGTAGCATTAATGACTGCCTGGTGGCGCGTTTCACAGGCAGCGCTTCAGTCCTTTTCTGCTGTTTCTCTCCGTACCTTCCTTCTGGGGAATGACTTTTATCGGTGCTTCTCCAGATTTGCCAGGGCAGCCTCAATTCCCTGTCAACAGTCTGGAAGGATAACCCATCTCTGAGCCCTTCTCACCAAGGGACCCGCTAATTTCTAGGGTAAACAGAGCTCCCGCCTCGACCACAACCTTCCCCCCCCTCCCTTCCCCTTTTCCTTCCTCCTAGATCAACAGCTAACAGAGAGCTGTGTTGGTGTTAGTGGTGAGAAAACAGCTCTGCAAGCAGATGATTTCAGCATTAACAAAATTAACATGGGCCTGGCACTCTCTGAAATGAGTCACCCGTGTTTCATATCAATGATTTCAGACCCTGGCATTTTCAGTCCAAGCCACAAGCCGCGCTCGGGCAGGCACAGGCTGTGTTTTAGAATACCACGGCAGGGCTAGAAGCAGATGCTCGGGAGTAGAGCAGAAGGTGCAGTAATGAAGCTTTAGTGGGGAGCGCATGGGGAACGCGGCGTGCTGGGAGCGCAGGAGCCACCCAGGACACTCATCTGCGATGCCTGGCTATTGCGTAAGCCTCACGGGGGGAGGAATTGGGGACAGAAGCCCAGCACTTGTCCGCAGTGGCTTCCTCGATGAGGAGCGAGAGCACCTTTCCTTTAAAGCCTTGCACTAGCTGAGTGGTGACTTCGCTTCTGACCCCTTTTAGCTATTGCTTTCTGTAGCCCCATTCTCGTTCCCCTGGATAACAAGTATAAAGTGTTTCGGCAGTTCCTCTTCTGCCAGCATCTCCTGACAGTGTCCAAGCTGAGGTTGGAGCTGCTGGTATGACTTTAACCATTTCTGCAGCTCTTCGCAGCCACAGAGACCCATTGCTCTGGGCCTCTCATGACAAGAAGGATGTTGAGGCTCTGGAGAGAGTCCAGAGAAGAGCAACGAAGCTGGTGAAGAGGCTGGAGGCTGAACAGCCTCACCATCTCCCGATTAACAGCAAGTGCCTGGGTTGACCTGTGGTCCAAGTCCTGTAACTAGAGTGTTAATCCTCGACAGAGCAAACCCATGAAGGCAGAGTTGGCTCTTAAGCCTGCTCAGCACCCCCAGTAGCCCCCAGTGCTGTCCTGACACTTCTCACTGCACACGGGTGCTGGGAGCTATTACAAGTCAGCAAGTGCACAATATTTCAGCTTGCAGCTCATCGCAGCTAAACCGTGGTGTGATTTCTGCGTGGGGGAGTTAACGCTTCCCACACAGAACAGCTCAGCCTCGCTGGTGGCCTGAAGGCTGGGATTTAGTCTCCTCTGGTGATGGAAGGGCCTGAGATGCCACCTTCCAGCAGCCTTATGAGTAGCTACAGCGAGGTACCCAAGCCAGAGTCACTCATCCCCTGGCCATGCTGCACTTCCTGAGGGACATGGTTTAGTGTTTGCTAGGAGTGGTTGGACTCGATGATCTGATGGGTCTCTTCCAACCTGGTTGTTCTATGATTCTATATTGGAGCCCAGGGCTTTCACTTCTGCTGCAGTTTGTCATGTGCAAGGAGTGAGCAACCTCCACCAAGCGCCCCAACCTCTCAGTTCTGGGCATAAGCAACGCAGAGGGATGTGATAGGAAGCAGGTGCTGAGGAACGTGGGGTTGGGATGCTTCCCCTGGCCCTGGTGCTCAAGGAGCTTGGTGCTGCTTGGTACACAAGGGGGTCTGCTCACCATCATCACCTCAGGAGGCCATCATAGAATCGCTAGGTTGGAAAAGACCTTTGAGATCGTCAAGTCCAACTGTACCTGCCCACTGCTAAACCATATCCCTAAACACCTCCTCTACCTGTGTTTTAAACACCTCCAGGGATGGTGACTCAACCACTTCCCTGGGCAGCCTCTGCAGTGCCCAAGAACCCTTTTAGTGAAGAAATTTTTCCTGAGCCTCCCCTGGTGCAACTTGAGGCCATTCCCTCTCATCCTAAATGCTACTGCCTCAGCACAGCACCACACATCTAAGCAACGTTCCCCCTCCCAACCCCTACTGGGAGCACTCAATCCACAGGGATGCTCCTTCCTGCTCTGGGACATGTTCCCACAGGACAACAGCTCTGGAGGCTGTCTTCTCATCCTGTTTCTGTAGGGGATCCATTTATTGGAAGATGCTGTTAATAAAAAAATAAATATAGAGCATGACAGGAGAGCGAGCAGTGTTAACTACATTAACTAGAGCTACAAGCAGCCTCCACTATGTCTTGGCTGTGGTTGTCTCCTCCTGGACTTCATTTGGCACCTTGCATATTAGAAGGACAAATTAGAATTTCATGCATATTTCATATACGCTTAATCACTTGGCAGAGACCAAAACACTTCCCCACTAAGTGGAATTTGTACTAAACGCTGTTTCCATCAAACAGCAGGCATTGCTCGTTCATAGGTCAAACCAGCTTGAGGGGAAGGTTTCCCCTATGAGGGGAGGTAGGAGACCTCTTAGTGAGACATATTCTAGCAGCTTTTAGCTGCTCCTAAACTTTCTGCTGAGCACTTACTGCTGCTCTTCCTCCTTCCTGCCAAGAAACCAAACCTTGCTCATGCCCAATTTGCCCTGTATATAGGGCCTCTGCCCTAATTAGGCTGCCATGACTCCTAATGAGCAATCAGCTGGCTCTTCCAAACCTAAACACGATGCTCCTTGTCCTTGGGGTTCTGGTTCCTCTGAGCCCAAATACAATGCTCCTGGTCCTTGGGGTTCTGGATTTTCTGAGCCCAAATACAATGCTTCTGGTCCTTGGGGTTCTGGCTTCTCTGAGCCCAAATATAATGCTCCTGGTCCTTGGGGTTCTGGATTCTCCGATCCCAAATGTAATGCTCCTGGTCCTTGGGGTTCTGGATTCTCTGAGCCCAAATATAATGCTCCTGGTCCTTGGGGTTCTGGCTCCTCCGAGCCCAAATACAGTGCTCCTGGTCCTTGGGGTTCTGGCTTCTCCGAACCCAAATACAGTGCTCCTGGTCCTTGGGGTTCTGGCTTCTCCGAACCCAAATACTATGCTCCTGGTCCTTGGGGTTCTGGCTTCTCCGAACCCAAATACTATGCTCCTGGTCCTTGGGGTTCTGGCTTCTCCGAACCCAAATACAATGCTCCTGGTCCTTGGGGTTCTGGCTCCTCCGAGCTCAAATACAATGCTCCTGGTCCTTGGGGTTCTGGCTCCTCCGAACCCAAATACGATGCTCCTGGTCCTTGGGGTTCTGGATTCTCCGAGCCCAAGCATGATGTTCCTCATCTTTGGGTTTCACTGTGCATCCCAGCTCTGAGGAGGGGTCTCACTCTCTCTTTTAGCTGACAGGGGGATAAAAACCACTGTGGAAGTTTATTGCTGAGGTTAACGCGAGGTGCAGGTAGGAGCCTCCTGTGCTTTTCCTGTTTTGAAACTCTCTCGGTGTCAACTTTCTTGGAGGAAGAAAACATGCAAAGTGCTACTGAAATCCCCGTGGAGGGAGTAAGAAGCCAAGGCTGAGGGGAGCAGGGCAGTTCTTGCATATCCAGACTTCGTCTTTCTTTGAGGGGAGCAGACAAACCTCCTTCTCGAGGGGCTTTTCTGGGGAAGGGAGGCTGGGCAGGGTTGTTACTGACTGTGAGTGTGCAACTACAGGCTCTCCTTTCACTCTCTTCTTCTCTAAATAACAGCAAAACTCTGGACAAATCAATAAATCACTTGCCTGAAGCCAGAGACATCAGCCCAGCAGAGCTGAAAACGTAAAAAGCTGCAGCCAAATAACTGATAGAGATGTAGGAGAATCAGATGGGCTTATTCTGCTTTTAGAGGAGGGTGGGAACACAGAGCTGCTCTGGGTTTCAGACCCAAGGCTGTATGTCTGCTGTCTCAGTGGGCATCAGCAATTCCTTCTTCTCTGCCCTGCTTCCCTGCATCGACAAACAGCATCACTGTTTTTTTTCTTTTCGCAAGGCTACTGCTGGTTTGCTTTGTAGCTGCTGCTGCCTGACCTAAATCTCTGCTGTGTTGCTCTCCGGGTGCTCTGATGTGCTTTGCCCAGTGGCAGAGCTGAGCTGGTGGGGGTTCCCCTGGGGCTACCAGCCCCAGGGGCTGCTCACAGGGTTTGATTCCCCTTGCAGAAGAGGCATTTGAGGGCTTCTGCCTCACTCGTCTTCCCTCTTCCAGCGCAGAGCTCTTGTTTTTCCAAGAATTTTGCTTGCTGTTAGCTTACAGAGCGAGGTCAGTGGGAGCTGCAGGGTATCAAGCATAAGAAGGGCTTAACCCTGTATTTTTACAGCTTCTCAAGGCTGTGAGCGTAGAGGTTACCGAGGCTGAGCTGTGACGCTGTGCAGGGCTCCAGCATGCACGTCTGCAGCTATGGGGCTGCCCATCCCTGGCTGAGCTAGAATCATAGAATCATAGAACAACCAAGTTGGAAGAGACCCATCAGATCATCGAGTCCAACCATTCCTATCAAACACTAACCCATGTCCCTCAGCACCTCGTCTGCCCGTCCCTTAAACACCTCCGGGGAAGGTGAATCAACCACCTCCCTGGGCAGCCTATTCCAATGCCCAGTGACCCTCTGTGTGAAAAACTTCCTCCTAATCTCTAGCCTAAATCTCCCCTGGTGGAGCTTGAGGCCATTCCCTCTTGTCCTGTCCCCTGTCACTTGGGAGAAGAGCCCAGCTCCCTCCTCTCTACAACCTACTTCCCCAGCTACTTCCCCAGCTTCCCTGGACAGGGACATTGTCCCTGCTCACTGGTCGCACCAGGGCTTTCTTGGAGGCTCCTGCGTCTCCAGTGATGCTGCGATAACTTCCCCATAGAAACCAGCCCTTCACGACCGCAGCGCTGCCAGATACAACACACACAGGGGAAATAATGGGATTGTGTGTGTGATTGTGTTTGTTTTGGAAACCACCACATCCTTTCAGGTACAGAAGCAGGCAGGGTAGAAGGTGACTCTTTCCCTCTGGCACTTTGCCTGATCACCCTGGAGTTGAAATCACTACTTGAGCCTCAGTTTTAGTTTTAATTGTCCCTGGAATCCTGCATATCTGAGGAAGAATAAAGGGAAAAGGAACCCCTTCAGGCACATGCGTTTTTTCTTCATGAGTGGTGCTGCTTTACATGGGGCCATGCTGAAATGTCACCCCCTCTAGGGACACCCTCTCTTTAACTATTCAGTGGCTTGCAGCAAGCACTTGAGGTTGTTTAGCCTGGAGAAGCTGAGCTAGAGCTGGGGTTGTTTAGCCTGGAGAAGAGGAGGCTGAGAGGAGACCTCATTACTCTCTACAAGTACCTGAAAGGAGGTTGTAGAGAGGAGGGAGCTGGGCTCTTGTCCCAAGTGACCGGGGACAGGACAAGAGGGAATGGCCTCAAGCTCCGCCAGGGGAGATTTAGGCTGGAGATTAGGAGGACGTTTTTCACAGAAAGGGTCATTGGGCATTGGAATAGGCTGCCCAGGGATGTGGTTGAGTCACCTTCCCTGGAGGTGTTTAAGGCACAGGTGGATGAGGTCTTGAGGGACTTGGTTTAGTGTTTGATAGGAATGGTTGGACTAGAAGATCCGATGGGTCCCTTCCAACCTGGTTGTTCTGTGATTCTATGGTTCTATGAATACCTTGCTCTGCTGGTCTCTGTATAAGTGACAGCAGCCTTGGCTTGGTGGCACTGCCACCATAATCCCCATCACATCAGGAGAGGTTTCCAACGCGCCGCTGTGCTGAGCAGCTGCTTGGCTGTGCCTTGAATGGAAGGGCTTTAAATGGGACTGCAGGAGGAGGTGGGAGTGGAATGAAGGCACAGCAGCCTCAGAAAGTGGTGGTGGAAGGGTAAACCATTCCTATCAATCACTAACCCATGTCCCTCAGCGCCTCATCCACCTCTGCCTTAAACCCCTCCAGGGAAGGTGAATCAACCCCCTCCCTGGGCAGCCTCTGCCAGTGCCCAGTGACCCTTTCTGTGAAATTTTTTTTCCTAATGTTCAGCCTAAATCTCCCCTAAACCCAGGCATGCCCACACTTGGCCCTACAAGGTGTGAAAAGTCGGACACTCATTGCTGCTTTTCTCTTTGCCTTCTGGGCTGTTTGATTTCAGCACTTGGTTTGAAGGAGTTTCCCCAAACTCTGTGTTTCTTAGGAGGAGCGGTGCAAGCGGGTGTTGGCTCTCTGACTGACCCTGCAGCTGAGGCTGTGGCTCAGGGTTTGCTCTTCTTTGGTGTTGCAGGTCAGCCTCAATGATTCCCACAACCAGATGGTCGTTCACTGGGCAGGAGAGAAGAGCAACGTGATCGTGGCCTTGGCCAGAGACAGCCTATCCTTGCTGGGTCCCAAAAACAGTGATGTAAGTAATGCAGCCTGGCCTTGCTCCAGGGTGCTTCCTGTGCCCGGTGAAGTGTCAGTGGCTGTGGAGCCTTTCTTGGGCTGGGAGGTGCAAGAATGATGGAATCACAGAACAGTTTGGGTTGGAAGGGACCTTAAAATCATCCAGTCCCACCCCTGCCATGAGCAGAGAGACCTCCCACTGGATCAGGGGCTCCAAGCCCCATCCGGCCTGGCCTTGAACCCCTCCAGGGATGGGGCAGCCACTACTGCTCTGGGCAGCCTGGGCCAGGGCCTCCTCATCCTCACAGCAAAACATTTCTTCCTAAGTTCTCATTCTCAACCTCCCCCCTTTCAGCTGAAAACCATTACCACTTTGTCCTATCCCTGCCCTCCCTGATCCACAGCCCCTCCTCAGCTTTCCTGGAGCCCCTTTCAACACTGGAAGCTGCTCTAAGGTCTCCCTGGAGCCTTCTCTTCTCCAGGCTGAACAATCCCCACTCTCTCAGCCTGTCCTTATGAAGTAAGACCCATGTGTTTGAGTTCAGAGGCACAAAAGTAAAATTTACTCTCCTCTATGTTGCCTCAGGGGTTTGCGTCCCAGAAAGACTGCCTTAGGCTTTCCCTAAAGCTTTCCCTCCCAACAGTTTCTACCAAATCTCTCAGGAGAGAAACCAAAGCTTTGTACTCCTCACGCTGGGGTTTCTCACTTGCAGGTTTATGTTTCATACGACTATGGGAAAGGTTTTAAGAAGATTTCAGAGAAGTTCAGCTTCGATGGGGGGAACAGCAGCGAGGTGGCCATCGCCCAGTTCTACCACAGCCCAGCCGACAACAAGAGGGTGAGGAGAACTACTGCTTGCCTGAGCTCTACTCTGACCTCCTGGAGGCTGACTGCCTGCTTGCCTTCTTTCTTGACGGTACTTCTCTTTGCAGTATATCTTCGTGGATGCCTTTGTCCCCTACCTCTGGATCACCACTGACTTCTGCAACACCATTCAGGGCTTCTCGATTCCCTTCAGAGCAGCAGACCTCCTCTTGCACAGCAGAAACCCCAACCTCCTCCTGGGCTTCGACAGGGCTCATCCTAAAAAGCAGGTGAGCACTTTGGCTTAGATGAGAGGGCCAGCATCCTGCCTCTCCCCGGCTATCACAATGCCCTGGCCTCTTATGTGCCCCACAGCCCTCAGAGTGTGCCGAGAGTCAGCTGGCCTTATGCCAGCACCACAGGGATTTGTACTCTGAGCATCCAGGGTATCTGCTCTGAGATTGCTGCGTGCAGAGCTGTCCCAAATTCGTCAGGACACGCCTTTCCCTACAGGTCAGGCTGGTTTCTGATCCCTGCAGAGGCTGCATCAAAAGCCGTGGGACCAGCAGGGCAAGGGAGGGGATTCTCCCACTCTACTCTGCTCTCGCGAGACCTCATTTGAAGTCCCGTGTCCGGTTCTGGAGTCCTCGACATGGGAAGGACATGGATGTGTTAGAGTGGGTCCAGAGGAGGCCACTGAGATGATTCTGAGGGGCTGGAGCACCTCCCATCTGTGGACACACTGAGAGAAATGGGATTGTTCAGCCTGGAGAAGGCTGCGGGGAGACCTTAGGACAGCTTCCAGGACTGAAAGAGGCTCCAGGAAAGCTGGGGAGGAGCTCTTGGTCAGGGACTGCAGGGATAAGACAAGGGGAAATGGTTTTCAGATGGAAGAGGGAAGATTGAGGTGTGATCTTAGGGAGAAATGTTTTGTTGTGAGGGTGGAGAGGTCCTGGCCCAGGTTGCCCAGAGCAGTGGTGGCTGCCCCATCCCTGGAGGGGTTCAAGGGCAGGTTGGATGAGGCTTGGAGCCCCTGATCCAGTGGGAGGTGTCCCTGCCCATGGCAGGGGTGGGACTGGATGGGCTTGAGGTCCCTTCCAACCCAAACCATCCTGTGATTTTATGATAAGGTACCAGCAGGATGGCAATCTTAAACACTTCATTTCCCCTTTCCTACATGTATGCTGGTTTTTCATCTGCTGGGCCCTGGCCTGTATCGATCTCCCTGAATTCTGCGGCCATAACTCTCCGCACAGTGCTGGCAGCCGAGGCAGGCCTGACCTCTGCAGTATTTCAGGCAGGCGTGTGGTTTGGCTTTGGGTCTTGCGTAACAAATTGCTTCTTGAAAACAATCACTTCTTTTTCCCTTGGAGCTACCAGCTAGAGTTTGTAAATAATGACGACACCTTCAGATCTACACAGGCAGCAGTAGCAAAACCTAGAGATGAAACAACTCTCCCCCAGATGTGATTGGGGAAAGTTGAACAGAAGATGTGTGCAATCCCTGCTGTTTTGAGTCCGGTCCTAGCAG
This sequence comes from Coccyzus lansbergi, assembly GCA_033558105.1. Taxonomy (NCBI): domain Eukaryota; kingdom Metazoa; phylum Chordata; class Aves; order Cuculiformes; family Coccyzidae; genus Coccyzus; species Coccyzus lansbergi. Next base: position 617,193 of record JAUMJK010000750.1, on the reverse strand, counting down.
AGTGTGTGCTGCTGGTGCCTTCTTGAGGGGATGGAGCTGGCTGGGAGTGGTGCCTTCCCTGGCCAGGCTGCTGGACTGACCATCAAGGCTGGAGTCTGGCTGACCATATACCTGCAAGAAAAAGGCCAAAATTGTAGCTTGGGTGCCACCGTCACATGGAAGAAAAACAGGTTCTGGGGACACGTGCCCTGTGAGGGATGGGATCTGCGGAGGGGTTGATGTGCCCGTGGACTGGTGTGTTTATCACTGCTGCTTTTGTTGCCGCAATGAAAGATGCTATCTCTCTCCTCCTGGCCTTTGTTGTATTAATACCTGCAGATCTGCAGCAGCAGCAGCAGCAGGAGCACAATCGGGTTCTAACGGAGACAGCTCTGCCTGGAGATTTACCCTCCCTGTTGCACTCCACATGTGTATTATAACAACTTACCTTTACGTGTGAGTTAGTGTAAAACGAGGTGGTAACATCCTGTATAATACCCGTTAGTGTGAAATCCTTCTGATAGGAGACGAAAGGGTGTTCTGTTCCTCTTTGAGTTATTCTTCTGCAGCTTGAATGATTGCTGTTGCTCCAAGCAGCTGCTGTGTGAAGAGAAGGCATTGAAGCCCTTCACAGTTTTGTGGTGGACACATGTCCATCCTGCCTGAGGTTTGGTCTTTTAAAGGGTGAGGTCTCTTTTGTTGCTTAGTCTCACCTTTGTCGTTACAGCTCTGGAAATCAGACGATTTCGGACGGACCTGGATAATGATTCAGGAACACGTGAAGTCTTTTTCTTGGTATGTATTGATAGGAATGGTTGGACTCTGATCCAGTGGGTCCTTTCCAAGCTAGTGATTCTATGATTGCCCCAGTGTGTTACTCCTATCTCCTGTCTTCCCTCACTCCTTGCTATGTTTGCTGCCCTATGCAAACTGAGGACCTGGATACCAAAGCATCCTCTGGCCCCAGCCCCTTGCTCCCACCCTCCTCAGCCTCCACTCACCTGGCAGAGACCCTGTGCCATGGGGACGTGGCACCGCGATGTGACAGGGAAGCCACCAACACAGGCTCCTGTAGGTGTTCCACATTCCCCCTGGTTCTTGCACACCCACCTCTCTCTTGCAAGAACTCCTGGTCCTTTACACCTGCTGCTGCTTGCATTGCTCTGTGAGTGGAGCAATAACAATACCACCTTTTTTTGGTTCCTTCCAGGGGAGTTGAGCCCTATGATAAGCCAAACACAGTGTACATCGAGCGGCACGAGCCTTCCGGGGCTTCGACTGTCATTCGCAGCACCGATTTCTTTCAAAGCCGAGAAAATAAAGAAATAATCCTGGAAGATGTTGAAGATTTCCAGCTCAGGGACAAATACATGTTTGCAACAAAGTCTGTGGTAAGTATTGCACGAGTGACTCATCGCTGAGGTGACAGTGGACACTTAGTACAGCACCACCGTTGTCACAGTTCTGCGTTCAGCTGGGTCCTGCGTCTAAAGCGCAGTGAGAGCATTTTCTGGGGATGCTGCTGCTCAACCTCGCTGCCTTCAGACCTCACATTTAGCTTGTTGCTGACGTGCTCCTTGCAGCTGCATTCCCTGCTTGACCTGGCAGTGCCGTGAATGAAGCAACACCTACCGATGCCGCTCTCCCAGCAGGGCTTGGAGAAGCGGCGTTTCCATCCATGACCAGAAATAGGTCAGCCTGCAAAGTGCTGGGACCCAGAAAAACGCTGGGAAGGCAAGCGAGGCAGGGGATGGTGGCAGAGGAAGGGGGGTTGTGGCTCAGCAGCTCGGTGGTTAGGAGGCTGCTTGTCAGAGACAATTACCATCAAACGTGGACTAGGTCCAAGTAACCTAGTGGGCTCCAGTCGGATAAGAGAGCCAGATTTTCTGTTTGCTTTCCTAAAGAAGAAGGATGTGAGTGAGCAGACAGGGTCCTTCGATCCCCTTGAAGCCAGGGCCCCAACACCTTTTGCAGCTGTTGACCAAAAAGTGCCTTCTCTGAGGGCAAATCCTTTTCAGACGATCAGAGACATGACACTAGAGGCACAGAGTCCTATTCCTTATAGAATTTAAGGAGCTGTTTTCATATTAGAAAATGCTAGCTCTGCTTTCCTCCCCAGCTGCTGCCATCAAGTCTGTTTTATCAAACAACCTTTGCCATTTAGGATCGACTCCTTGCAAAAGCATGTAGGGTTTTCTAGGCAGTGAGCGGTGAGCGTGTCACCTCCGGCCACAGCGATGCTGACAGGGGATGTGTTTGCAGAGCACTTTCAGTTTCTCAGAAGTCTCTAGCAGGTAGGACAGCCTGCAGCTCTTGGAGCCCATCCCCTTGGCACTGCGCCTGACGTGAAGGCTGCTGTGGTTTGCCGGAGATTTTATCTAGGCTTGCTGTTGGGTGAAACGTGGGGGATGGTCCCTGTCTCTGCGGCGAAGCCACCAGGCTTGGGCAACAGCATCCTGGAAGCGTAGGGTGGGTTTGAGTCCAAGTATGAGCACAGTTTGGGGGTTTTCAGACTTATTTATGTTTCTGGAGGGCTTTCTCCTGCAGCTCTAAGGACTGGAGTTACACTAAACATTAAATAATCTATGTTCCAAGCCAGGACAGAAACCGATGGGAAACACGGAGACTGGGAGGGAGGCTTGTCTGTCTCTAACCCCCTGATTTTGGAAATTGTATCGCCAGGTTTGGGGTCGGGTGCTTGCATCAAACCTTGGCCGCAGCAGAAGCAGAGCTGGCGAGCAGACAGGCTGGGTGGTGGAGACACTGAGGACCCCGACTTCTGCTCCTCCCTGTGGGAGGCATGGTTGCTTAGTGATACAGAGCCTGGGAGAATGAGGCCACTTATTTTTGGAGCCTAAGTCTGGGTTTAGGCTCTTAGCATTGGCATTCTGCATGAAATAGGTTGCCCCCAGCTTTTTCCTTTTTTTGGTTTTGCGCTAGTACCTTTCGTTTGGTGCAGATCGTTAGGAAAGAAAAGGACAGACTGCTCTGCAGAACGAGGAGGAATTAACCCTGGCCTCCTTACCTCCACTTGACTGAACAGAAAGAGTGGTTTCTCAGCTTGTTAAAGAGCTGAGGGAATAATAAACCAGGAGCAAGGAACACTGCTCCCCATGGCCGGCAGCAGGGAGGGTGAGGTCCCAGCGATTGCCCCAGTCTGCCTTTCAGCCTCGGCTGGAGATGAGGATGTTTTTTGGGGTGAAAGCAACTCTTAACATGTCCCTCTCCCCTGCTGCAGCGTTTGCAAGGCAGCTCACAGCCGCCTTCAGTCCAGCTCTGGGTTTCCTTCAACCGCAAGCCGATGCGCGTGGCACAGTTTGTAACCAAGCATCCAATTAAGGTAAGTGGTGAGTTCCGAGAAGCCCTTCTCGCTGCCTCCTTTGCCAAGGGCTTCCTTGGATGTCAGCAGCAGGTTTCTGCATTTCACCAGGCGCAGCGGGAGCTGGAGCTGGGAAGGGACCTTGTATGACCCTGCTGGAGGGGAGGGGGTTCGCCGAGCAAACACTCCCATGAGGATGATCTTGCAGTTTACACAGTGGTGCTTTATTCTAGTCATTTGTACCTGCTGAGAAATACAGGAATAAACACTGTACTCAGTGTGAGACTGTGCAGAAAGAGCCACCGGCTTCCTCCTGTGCTCGTGGTTGATGGCAAATCCCAGATACCCAGAGAGGGGTTGATGATCTTGGTGCTCTATGCTTTGGCTCTGCTTTTGGGGCCCTTACTGCTTCCCATGGCTTCCCCTGGGACACTAGGTTACTGAGCATGCACTGGCTCCGCTGGCATCGCTCGGAGCATCCAGGCAGAGGAAGCTCATGGAAACAGCCAGGGTTTGTAAAGAGCCTGTGATCCGTGAACCAGATGTCCTGTGGCGTTCCCAGGCTGGCAGGGATGAAGGAGAGCTCAAGAAGTACCTCGGGTGTTTGGCAGAGCCGTGGGGCACACTCCTGGCTGTGGGATGCTCCCGGCCTCGACGGCGTCTGAGCAGAAAGAGATATGTTACCAATGGGGCTTGGCACCTGGTGCTGCTCCTGCTCACACCAGAGGGTAGACAGTGATCACTGGAGGAGAAACACAAAAGGAGATGCGAAGTAAAGATCCTTACTTGCCAAGTAGAAAAAATACAAATGGGTTGAAGGAATAACTTTCAGTGAGCCAAGAAATGCTGAACTGGCCTGCACATAAACCCTGCTTGTGTGCCCACATGTATGAAGCCTCTTGCCTCTCATTTTTTGCATCCCAAAGGAATATTACATTGCTGATGCCTCAGAGGACCAAGTGTTTGTGTGCGTCAGCCACGATGACAACCGTACCAACCTCTACATCTCGGAGGCAGAAGGCTTGAAGTTTTCTCTGTCTTTAGAAAATGTGCTCTACTACAGCCCAGGAGGGGCTGGAAGTGACACCTTGGTCAGGTAACATGGGATGCACCTGTTGGCAGCAATAAACAAGCACATTGGTCTTAGTATTAGTGGGTTTTTGCTGTATTTTATCAAAACATTGCCCTGATCCCCCAGCTTGAAAGTTCTTCAGGCTCCACCAAGGGAGGTTTTGGCTGAACATTAGGAAAAAATTTTTCGCAGAAAGGATCATTGGGCACTGGCAGAGGCTGCCCAGGGAAGGGGTTGAATCACCTTCCCTGGAGGGGTTTAAGGGACAGGTGGACGAGATGCTCAGTGACATGGGTTAGTGATTGATAGGAATGGTTGGACTCGATGATCCGGTGGGTCTTTTGCAACCTGGTGATTCTATGATTCCCTGAACCCAGAGGGGCTGTGATTCCTGGAGCCTACTTTTGCATTTCATCGCAGGTACTTTGCCAACGAGCCCTTTGCGGACTTCCATCGTGTCGAAGGCGTTCGTGGTGTCTACATTGCCACCCTGATCAACGGCTCCTTCAGCGAGGAGAACATGCGCTCTGTCATCACCTTTGACAAGGGGGGGACCTGGGAGCTGCTGCAGCCACCAGCGCAGACGCGCTATGGCGAGCAGATCGACTGTGAGGTAGCGTGGGGTAGGGGGGAAAGTGTGGGAGAAGCCTGCCATGAAAGAGGCTGTAACAGCAATCCCACCGCAAGGGAACCCTTCCTTGCCTTTCCCAGTGGAGAAGGCTGGACTAGGTGGGATGAGGAGAAGAGGAGGCTGATAGGAGACCTCATTGCTCTCTATAACTACCTGAAAGGAGGTTATAGAGAGGAGGGTAATGGCCTCTTCTCCCAAGTGACAGGGGACAGGACGAGAGGGAATGGCCTCAAGCTCCGTCAGGGGAGATTTAGACTGGAGATTAGGAAAAAGTTTTTCACAGAAAGGGTCATTGGGCACTGGCAGAGGCTGCCCTGGGAGGTGGTTGAGTCGCCTTCCCTAGAGGGGTTTAAGGCACAAGTGGACAAGGCACTGAGGGACATGGTTTAGTGATTGATGGGAATGGTTGGACTGGATGATCTGGTGGGTCTCTTCCAACCTGGTTGTTCTGTGATTCTATGAGGTCGTGGGTGAGCGTGGGGCAAAGGTTTAATTCTGCTGTATTTTGCTTTTCCAGCTTTCTCAGGGCTGCTCTCTCCACCTGGCCCAGCGCCTGAGCCAGCTCCTTAATTTCCAGCTGCGTAGGATGCCCATTCTCTCCAAGGAGTCGGCACCGGGACTGATCATTGCCACTGGTACCACATCCTTCACTGTGCATTGTCAGGTTCTGAAGAACCTGGCAGCAGCTAGTTTGTGTCTGCAGGATACAGAAATACAGAGGAATCGTGCCTTTTGCCATTCCTTTCTCTGCTGCAATTACATTATGGGGACATTAGAGTCCCCATACAGCAATTACAACATATATGTTTTACTGCAGCATAGTGACATGAGAAACCTTGGCTACTTTATTCTGATCCTCTTTTCTGCTGCTATCCACGTGAAGGGTTTCTGGAATATACAGAAATTCCTGTATATTTGTCTCATTTTTTGTTAGATTGCGCTTACAGCCATAGTGTTTTCCTCAGCTGCTTTTAAAACCTATAATAGTCTTTTTAAAACATTTGCTTTTGAAGGGATTCATTTATAGTGTGAAGAATTAGCTCCTCAGTCATCGTTTTGCTCACAGATAAAAATAGTTTAGAGGTGTTTGGCTTTGCAATCGCTTTGCATGCCGCAAAAGGAATGAATTTCCCCCCTTCCCCTAGGCTCTGTTGGCAAGAACATGGCGAGGAAAACCAACGTGTATGTGTCAAGCAGCGCTGGAGCAAGGTGGAGAGAGGTAAGGCTGCTCTTTCGCTTGCTGGCTCAGCCAAGCCATGGGGCAGTAGCTGGTGGCAGCGTAGGTGAGCACTGTGCAGCTCTGGGGCGTTAAAGGTGACCTCCAAATAGGTGTCCAAGAGCTGTAGCTGGAGGATGCTGAATATCACGTGAGACCAAGGCAAAAATGACATCAGATAAAGGAGCAGAACTGAGTCATCATGGAGAAGAACCTCTTGGTGAAGGCGGTGGCTTCAAACACAGGAGGGCTCCCTCTATTTGACAGGCTGAGAGTTGGGGTTGTTCAGCTTGGAGAAGACTCTGAGGAGACCTTAGAGCAGCTTCCAGTATGGAAAGGGGCTCCAGGAAAGCTGGGGACAGACGTTTTAGCAAGGCCTGTTGTGACAGGGCAAGGAATAATGGTTTTAAACTAAGAGGGACAGGAGATTTAAACTGGACAGTAGGAAGCAATGCTTTGCTATGAGGGTGAGGAGGTCCTGGCCCAGGTTGCCCAGAGCAGTGGTGGCTGCCCCATCCCTGGAGGGGTTCAAGGCCAGCTTGGATGGGGCTTGGAGCAACCTGATGCAGTGGGAGGTGTCCCTGCCCATGGCAGGGGTTTTGAGGTCCCTTCTAACCCATTCTGTGATTCTATTTCTTCTTTCCAACTGTCATGGCTTGTCCCCAGTACGGGTCATCTGGCCCCATTTAGATGGGACTGACAGGCAGGACTTTGCATGTGAAGTTGTCTGGAGAGGCTCTGGCATCTTCCATCAAAATGGGTTGTTGCTCTTGGTTTATAGGGAGTTTGATACTGTTTCCTAAGTGTGTGTTCTGGTCTGCGGCAGTACTTGTGGTCCTCCTGCACTTTCTGCTGTGACTGTAATACACTATTTCAACATCTGTAAGCTATTTAATCCTGGGAGCTAAATGGCCTCCCTTTTCCTCCTGTAAGTGCTGTGCGGTCTGGGTTGATGTCTGGGCAGCTGCCGCAGCGGTGGGGACATGCCGCAGGTCTGGCTGCTGCCAAAGCCGGTTGTGGTTCAACCCCGGCGCCTCTGGAATTTGGCTGGGAAATGACCATGGGCACCGGCAGCTTCTCCCTGCAGGAGCCTTACGGGAGTGCTCACAGATGGCGCGAGGTACTGACCTTCAGCTGTCAGTATCCTCTAGAATCATAGAATAGCTTCAGTTGGAAAAGACCTTTAAGATCATTGAGTCTGACCATTAGCCTCTGGCCTGGACAGGCGCACAGTCTCCTGGGTAGAAAACTGTCTGGATGGCCGGGCCCAGAGAGTGGTGGTAAATGGTGTTAAGTCCAGCTGGAGGCCAGTGACAAGAGGGGTTCCCCAGGGCTCAGTGCTGGGTCCAGCCCTGTTCAATGTCTTCATCAACGACCTGGATGAAGGCATTGAGGGTACCCTTAGCAAGTTTGCAGATGACACAAAGCTGTGTGCAAGTGTGGATCTGCTAGAGGGTAGGGAGGCTCTGCAAAGGGACCTAAACAGGCTGGAGCGCTGGGCAGTGTCCAATGGCATGAGGTTTAACACGGCCAAATGCCAGGTCCTGCACTTGGGGCACAACAACCCTATGCAGAGCTACAGACTGGGAGAAGCCTGTGTAGAAAGCTGCCAGGAGGAGAGGGACCTGGGGGTGTTGGTCGACAGCCGACTGAAGATGAGCCAGCAGTGTGCCCAGGTGACCAAGAAGGCCAGTGGCATCCTGGCTTGTATCCAAGCAGCAACCTCCTTCGAGGAGGCTCATAGGCAGATTTGTGTTAAGAGCAAGCTGATGAAGCGTTGATCCATGGTTATCACTGAGCTCCTGACTTGTTTGTGTCCTTTGTTTCACGAGCAGAGGTGCAGAGTGACCCAGCACTGTAGTTCCTCACTTAGGAGCAGTAGCACAGCTCCTTCCCCTCGGCTTTGGCAAGCAGCAGGCTAGGAGGCTCATTGCTCTCCTGTGCACTGCTCCGGTCTCACAGCATGGAAAAGAAAGAAACAGTGCGTGCAGTGCCCTGTGCAAGAACATCCCTGAGCCCATTAGTGTGTACTGTGAGCAGAGTCAGGCACAGACGCGCTCTATATTTTCTCCCTGAGCTCCCCAGATCGGAAAGCAAAGGTGATTTGTGCTGGTGGTCACTGGGCAGAGCTGGAGATGAGTGTGAAATACAAATTTCTTTCTGTGGGATGGAGGTATGAAGTGTCACCAGGTCTTGTTTTTGCACTCATGGCAACAATTCTCTCTGAACATTCAAAAAAACCACACAGCTTGAAAGCCCAAACTTATTTGCAGCCCTAGGAAAGCGAAGAGTCCTCGCTGAGCACTAGGAAAGCCTCACAGAGGTGACAGAGAGCTGCAGACTTGAGAGAGCAAGTGGTAGGCTCTGTGTAATGTCACTTCATTGATTCTTTCCCTGTGCACAGCACAGGAGGAGTAGCGTCTAGGGCACAGTGTGGCTCTTCAACACAGCTCTGCATTGAGGGAAAAGAGTCTGGCTGCTCTCGACAGCCACTGTTGGCCCATAAACACTGGTGCCTCCAGGTACTTGGCTTGGCCAAGGCGACCTGAAGCGTTAGCTTGGGTCAGGCAGCATCTCTGATGAAGCACACTTTGCCACCAAGCTTTTCCCTTAATTCAGCACAGCTCTCGGGCACCACTCAGCACCATTTCTCTTCCAGGCGCTGTCTGGACCCCACTACTACACCTGGGGTGACCATGGTGGCATTCTCGTGGCCATCGCGCAAGGCACCGAGACCGACCAGCTCAAGTAAGTGGTAGTCAGGGGAATCACCTCTGGTACTCGGGCTGGAGCTGGGATGGAGTGTCCTACAGCAGTCTAGACCTCCCCCTGGCAGCTCTCTTAATCCTCCTCCTGCAGGTACAGCACAAACGAAGGGGAGACCTGGAAAACATTCACTTTCTCCGAGAAGCCGGTGTTTGTGTACGGCCTGCTTACTGAGCCAGGGGAGAAAAGCACCATCTTCACTATCTTCGGCTCGTACAAAGAGAATGGCCACAGCTGGCTGATCCTGCAGATCAACACCACTGACGTGCTGGGTAAGGGGACGGGTGGCAGAGCCATTGCTGACAGTGGCTATGGTCGTGGGAGGGCTGCCTTGTCTCCACCCCACAGCTTTGCTGGTTATACACATCAATAAGCCCTTACCTCAAACCAACCCTAGCCCAAGCATCCCTGTGGGTTCAGTTCAGGTCTTGCCACATCATCTCTACCAGATTGAGACTCATAGAATGATAGAATCACCAGGTTGGAAAAGACACATTGGATCATCGAGTCCAACCATAAGAAGGAGAGTGAGGAAGGGACCTGAGAGAGGCTTTTGGAAGCCCAAAGCGACCTGGAGACCTCAGGCTATGAACCAAACTATCTAAGACTCTTCGAGCCCCACTGACAAGCAGCGTTAGTTGGGTGCCTAGATACAAATTGAGCACGGAGAAAAGCTTTGTTGCTCTTGCCCTCCACCCTTTTTCCCACCAGAGACCCCATGGAGATGCCCTCAAGTCCCAGCAGCAGCAGGGCACCCTGTCCCTTGCGTCTTATGTCTCTGTGGACGTGGCTACTGAAGGCATTTGCATCCCTTGTGCTCTTCTCCCCGTACTCCTCACACCTCTCTGAGGGATTTGTTGAAAAGGAAAAGGAGAAAAAAAAACCTTCTGAAGGCTTGTGCCTATGAATGTTTTATAACCCATTTCAGCTTTGATTGCAAGGCAGCATTTTAATCAAAGAGCAGTTAAACCCAGCAGAGGAATTTGCTTGACTAAAATTTATAACTGATTCCCTTGACGTTTTGTTAGAAACGGATCTGTTTGGTAACCAGAACAACTTCATCTAAATGAGAATTTACTGCGAATTCACTGTCACCGTGACGGAGCTGCTTCTTGCCTCCTGTCACCGAGTGCTGCTGCACTCTGAGCTGGAGTGTTTTCTGCTCTGCCTTTTCTTTCAGGGCTTGAGCCTTGCATTTAGGGGAAAACCATGATTTCATGCCAGAAGGAAGGGGCCGCTGGCACTATTGTGATGCTTGGGTGGGAAACCAAGGTTCCCGGAGCACGATACGGGACATAATGTCGTGCTTTGCACATCCTGTCCCATCACAGATTGGCAGCTGTGACCGAGAGGCATCAGTAACTCACTTTTAAATCCTCAGTCTGGATTTCAGCAAGTTCTGTGCCTTTAGGATGCAAGGGAATGACTGGAAGATGCACCAGGGGAGGGTTAGGTTGGATATTAGGGAAAGATTCTTCCCCCAGAGGGTGGTGGAGCCCTGGAACAGCTCCCAGGGAAGCAGTCACAGCACCAAGCCTGACAATATTCCAGAAGCATTTGGCCAACACCCTCAGCCCTACAGTGTGAATGTTGGGGTGTGCAGGGACAGGAGCTGGACTCAATGATCCTTCTGAGTCCCTTCCACCTCAGAACGTTCTCTGACTCTATAATTTCCTCACCCCAACCTTGTCACTTCTCTTAGGGGTCCCCTGCACAGAGAATGACTACAAGCTGTGGTCCCCCTCCGACGAGCGAGGCAACGAGTGCTTACTGGGGCATAAAACCGTTTTCAAAAGGAGGACCCCTCATGCGACCTGCTTCAATGGGGAAGATTTTGACAGGCCTATCATGGTCTCCAACTGCTCTTGCACAAGGGAAGACTTTGAATGGTAAATGCCAATTAATTTCTTTTAGTCCGCATTGTAAGTCTGAGATAGATATCTGTGACCAATCGCTCACAGTGAACAAACACCCAATTTACTTAGCTCTTTGTATCACTGCTTGATTTTATAGCAGAGAGGAAACTAAATAGACTGCAAACACCCTTTCACTAATAACAGGGCATGAGACTTAATTAACATCTTCGGAGCCTTTCAGGAGCCTCTGAAAAGTTCTGTAGGAGAGGGAAGTATTGTTAATGCATCACTTTCTTTGAAATGATGGCAGATAACTTCCCAGTACATGTAGGGATCCTCCTCTAAAAGCCTTTGTGACCCTCTAGCCACAGGGATGCACCAGCCCTGCTGTATAATTTTATCTGCAGCTTGCACATCACTGACACTGCATGGCTCTCAGGATCAGGAAACAGGCTCTGGCAATATGATGCAAAGGTTTGGGGTTAGCAAATGAACTGCTTTTTGGGGACTGGACTTCCCGCAGAGTTCACAGCCAGACTGCTCGAGTGCCTGGGACACATAGCTAATGACAGGGGTCCAGACCTGTATGTCTGCTGCCGAGACGGAGACTGAGTCTGGCACATCATGAGCGGAGTGGTAAGAGGGCTGTTGGGATCCAATTCCTGCCTCAGAATAGCAGCCCTGGACTCCTTGCAAAATCAAATAGACATCACCTCTTCCGTGGCATTTTCCAAAGAACAGATGCACTGTAACTCCCCTTTTGCCAGCAGGAAGAGCCAAGAGACGGAGCAGTGACCTATGCCAGCAGATTTGGGTCTTGCAGCCAGCTTGCAGGGCATGCTGGCTCAGCTAAGCCTTGCTGCCTCACCTGCCCTGGTAGTCTGTTCTTCTCCCCTCTCCTTCCTTACATCTTTCTTCTCCTTGCAGCGATTTTGGCTTTAAACTGAGCGATGACTTATCCTTAGAAGTTTGCGTTCCTGACCCTGAATTTGCTGGGAAACCGTATGACCCGCCAGTCCCCTGCCCCATTGGCTCAACGTACAAGAGGACTCGAGGGTACGTGTTGTATTTGGGAGGAGAATCTGACTTAAAACATCTCGGACAGCCCCAAACCCACAAACAGCTGCTAACAGATTGCATGTTTGGACATTTAAGCACTGCTGTATATTTGAGCTGCTCACAACGGTGTATCGGGAGTTTCTGTGAACTAAACTGCTTTGCTGTATGTGTTGCAGCTACCGAAAGATCTCTGGGGACACTTGTACAGGAGGAGACATCGAGTCACGGCTTGAAGGGGAGCTGGTACCGTGCCCGCTAGCTGGTGAGTGTGTACAGGATTACTGCAGGCACAAGGGCTTCCTTCATAAAACCTTTGGCTGATTCCCAGAGGGCTCTCAGACAAAGCCGATGACACGGGAGCTGAAATGCCTCAGTCTGTTACAAATCCATCATCTCATCTCCTGTGCAGGGCCTGGAGAACTTCTGAGGGACCTCTCAGGTGCAGCTTCAGTTGAAGCTGAAGGAGGCTGAAGCCCTCGGAGCAGCCTGCAGGCAGGAACCCTCTTATCCCACTCGCTTCCTTGCTATAGTGGGCTTGAACCCAATCAAAGAGACAACAGTTAGATCAAAGAAACCCTTGGGAAGATGCCACCCTGAGACAGACTGCTCGTGCTTAGTTGAAAAATGGCTTTTCGGGGCTGGACCAAGACATGCACTGTCCTTCAGTCCTCACCCTTGTCCCCACCAGACTTCGCTTCCAGTCTTATTTTCTCCTCTCAAGCGTACAAGGCACTGAAATGGTCTCATGCTCCTGTGCTGCCAAAGTTATTTGCATTCTGCTCATTACAGCTTTAATTTAATCTTCCGTCACGAGCTGCATGATTAGCATTCTGCTGTGCAGCAGCTTGAGAGTGAGCCCAAACCAGGGAAGAGGCTTCTCTAAGGGCTCATAGAATCGTAGAATGATTTGGACTCGAAGGCACCTTAAAGATCACCCGGTTCCAACTGGGACACCTTCCACTGTGTCAGGTTCCTCCAAGCCCCATCCAGCCTGGCCTTGAACACCTCTAGGGATGGGGCAGCCACAACTTTTCTGGGCAGCCTGAAAATCCTGCCTGGGTGAAGCACCTGAGCTGTGAGCAGAGTGAGCTGGAGCTGTACCTGAGTGGTACCACAGGACTGCATAGCACCCAGTGCCACCAGTATGAGGTTTCCCCACATCAACCTAAGGCTTTTCAGGGTGAAAAGATACTCAAGGTGCAAAATGGGCCTGCAGGTGCCTGGGGAAACGTTTCCACTGCTGGGATTTGAGCCAAAGCCGTGCTTAGCTTTCCTCCTCATTCAGAGCCTGACACGCAGTTCACCCCTTGGAGCCTCTTGAGCTATTCGGAGAGCTGTGTTAGTCATGCTGAGAAGGGCCCTGCTGATTGAAAAATAAACCTGCCGTCCCTACCGGGCTGGGTTTGAAGTGCCGTGTTCCCAGAGTGTTTACTGATCGTCTTCAGATCCGTGTTGGCTCGCACCATGGTAACACTTTCATGTACAGTATCTGTATCCTATCTCCGTATAATCTTGTTAGGGATGCACAGCCAGAGTTACTTACTGACATTAGCTTTACTCATTAATAGCATTATTGGACTTCACCGGTAGTGTGCTTATGCCTGGGAGACTTTGTCCCAGCCCCGTATCCCATTACACTCAATTTTGCACAAATAAGAAACAAAACCCACTCGGTGATGTTTACTGCGCTGCTGGTGTCCCTTGGGACTCGCAGATTTACATCATTCCCACCTTTTTTATGAGAGTTTTGAGGAACAGGGCATCTGTATGTTGTTGCTAATGTGGGAAGGAAGGGGCCACGATGGATTTTACCATCCTTACCTCCTCCTTCAAACCCTGGAACAAACAATGGCTGCAGTATGTTACTGGGTATGAGTGCACACGGGACTTGTTTAAGGCTATTAGCATGTTCTCATTAGCCAGATTCTACTGAGACAAAGGGCCTTTGCCTCCCTTATGCCGAGGTGCTAAAACATCCAGTCAGGCATAAAGAAAAAAGTACCTGGTGTTTTCTTTTTGCCACTTGAGTAACCTAAAACGTTCACAGAGGTCTAAACAAGGCGCTTCCTGTTCCTACAGAGGAGAATGAATTCATTCTCTATGCCACCCGCTATGCCATCCACCGCTACGACCTCGCCTCTGGTGTCAGCGAGGAGATGCCCCTGACCGGGCTGCGAGGGGCTGTTGCTCTGGACTTCGACTACGATCACAACTGCCTGTACTGGGCCGATGTCACTCTTGATATTATCCAGGTGAGCTGGGGTGCGGAGAGGCTACCGCGATCATAGAATCATAGAATAACCAGGTTGGAAAAGAGCCACCGGATCATCGAGTCCAACCATTCCTATCAAACACTAAACCATGTCCTCAGCACCTCGTCCACCCACACCTTAAACCCCTCCAGGGAAGGTGAATCAACCACCGCCCTGGGCAGCCTCTGACACTGCCCACTGACCCTTTCCATGAAAAATTTTTTCCTAATGTCCAGCCTGAATCTCCCCTGGTGGAGCTTGAGGCCATTCCCTCCTGTCCTATCCCTTGTCACTTGGGAGGAGAGTCCAGCTCCCTCCTCTCTACAACCTCCTTTCAGGGAGTTGTAGAGAGCAATGAGGTCTCTCCTCAGCCTCCTCTTCTCCAGGATAAACACCCCCAGCTCTCTCAGCCATTCCTCATAAGACCTGTTCTCCAGCCCCTTCCCCAGCTTCATTGCTCTTCTCTGGACTCGCTCCAGAGCCTCAACATCCTTCTTGTGGTGAGAGGCCCAGAACTGACCCCAGGATTCAAGGAGTGGTCTCACGAGTGCCGCTGCCCCTCTCATCGCTGCCTTGCACCTGGTGCAGGCTTTGCATGCACACCCTGAAATACAAATGTTTATTCTGGGTTCTCCTCCTCTCTGAGCTGTCTGTTCCTGCTTGCCTTGCATGCCTGACCGTGCTCACCTTGAGCCTGCGGAAGTTCCTTGTCTTTTACTGCCATCTGTTTTTCTTTGCAGCGCCTTTGTCTCAACGGCAGCTCTGGGCAAGAAATAATCATAAGCACCGGGCTGGAAACAGTGGAAGCTTTGGCCTTTGAACCTCTCAGTCGGTTGCTGTATTGGGTTAATGCCGGGATTGCCAAAATTGAGGTACAGCTATGTCCACCCGAGCTACAAAGAGGTGATTTTGGTCCACTGAGCCCCAAGTTGGCTGCTGCCCTGAAGTCTCATTGCTGGTGGGGAATTACTGAACACTTGTCCCAGTGCCATTTTATAGATTCTGAATGCAAATAGTGTATGGAATCATTGAATCATTTGGTTGGAAATGACCTTTGAGCTCATCGAGTCCAACTGCACCTGTCCACTGCTAAACCAGGTCCCTGAGCACCTCATCCACCCATCTTTTAAATCCCTTCCAGGGCTGGTGACTCAACCACTGCCCTGGCAGCCGTTCCAGTGCCTGAGAACCCTTTCAGTGAAGAAATCTTTCCTCATATCCAGTCTAAACGTCCCCTGGTGCAACTTGAGACCATTTCTTCTTGTTCTATCACTTGTTACTTGGGAGAAGAGCCCAGCACCCACCTTACCACAACCTCCTTTCAGGGAGCCGTAGAGAGTGATGAGGTCTCCCCTCAGCCTCCTTTTCTCTAAAATAAACAAATCCAGATCCCTCAACCGCTCCCAGAACCCCTGGGCTTCACCTCCGTTTCCCTCCTTGATGGTGTGACTATAGACATCCCTGTGTACTAAAACCATGGTCAGTGTGTGAGGCTGAATTGCACAACAGAAATTGGGGAAAAAAGGCAACATCCTTGTACCATACACGCAGCCAGCGTGGGGTACAGTCAGAGCGCTGCGGCAGCCGGCTGCTCCCTCCAGTACACACAAAATCAATAAATAAATAGACCTAACTCTCCTTTTTTATCACCTGCCTCACAGTAACCTCTCCCTGTGCCCACAGCAGCTATTTGGTTAGGGAAGAGTAATTAGGCATCACGGATTTCATGTAACTAAGCAATCGCCCTCTGTGTTGCCTGCAGTTCAACACCTTTCTCCTGGTTTTGGTTGTGACTCTAGGTTGCCAATCCAGATGGAGACCTGCGACTCACCGTCCTCAATTCCTCAATACTCGAACGACCCAGAGCCCTCGCCCTGGTTCCCCGAGACGGGTAAGAAAGAAAGCATCTCAGAGATCATAGAATCATAGAACAACCAGGTTGGAGAGACCCACGGGATCACTGAGTCCAACTGTTCCCATCAAACACTAACCCATGTCCCTCAGCATCTCGTCCACCCATGCCTTAAACCCCTCCAGGGAAGATGAACCAACCACTTCCCTGGGCAGCCTCCACCACTGCCGAATGAACCTTTGTGTGAAATATTTTTTCGTAATATTCAACCTGAACCTTGCCTGGTGGAGCTTGAGGCCATTCCCTCTCGTCCTGCCCCCTGTCCCTTGGGAGAAGAGCCCAACTCCCTCCTCTCCACAACTTCCTTTCAGGTAGTTGTAGAGCCCAATGAGGTCTCCCCTCAGCCTCCTCTTCTCCAGGATAAACACCCCCAGCTCTCTCAACCATTCCTCATATTCTGGGGTTTCTTATTCCCCAGGGAAGCTGTGCTGCTCTCTCCCCTCCTGCATCGCTACATTTGTAAGAGGGAGCATGATGGAGAATGCTGAACGAGAGGTTTTGTGAGGCTTGGCCCTAAAGGGCACCAGCCACCTCAGAGCAGAGCTCACAAAGTGTTTTTCTTCTCCATTCCATTGAACTGCTGTTTCCCTACCCCTATATCTCCACTTGTGAATAACTTCCTGCCAGTAAAACTGGTCTGGTCAGTGGGGGAAGCTGCAGTGATGCGTGAGAAACTGAACTGCACTCAAATTTGAGAGCCAAGTGCAGGTTATATCTCTTTGAGTACGGTTTTGCCGCAGCTGCTGTGCTGCAAATGTCGCACTGACAAACCTCAGCTGTCTTTAGCCATTCACACTAAAGCAAAGCAGCTCAGCACAAGGTTACCTCCAGCTGCACTCGCACCACCGAACCTGCCGCTCAATAAAACCTCTCTGACGCTTGTAGATGTGCTGGTGATGTTCATTAGAATTGCAAAATGCTCCCTTTCCTTGTCTTGCAAGAAACATGTAAAGCATTCAAACCTCTGCTTCCTAACCGGTTTTCTTTTCATGAGCTGTTTTGTTATGATTTTGTCTCCTCTCTCCTCGTTGTCAGGTTGATGTTCTGGACAGACTGGGGAGACTCCAGAGCTGGCATCTACAGAAGTGACATGGACGGGTCATTGGCCAGGTGCATCGTTTCGGAGGGCGTGCGGTGGCCAAATGGCATTTCTGTGGATGACCACTGGATCTACTGGACCGAAGCCTACATGGACAGGATCGAGAGGGTTGATTTCAACGGGCTGCGGAGATCTGTGATCCTGGACAGCCTCCCTCACCCCTACGCTATTGCTGTATTTAAGGTGTGTATGCAGCAGCTCATTGCCAAACATATACATTTCTATAGCAACACTCTCAGAGCTTCTTGCACATATGAGGAGGTCAGTGGAAGAGCATTGAGTGTGCTAGATTCAGAGGGCAGGAACAGGTTCTATTCCTACTCCTGGCATGTTCCCACACACCCCTGAATTGAGCAAGCAGGTGCAGTTGAAACTAGGATCAACATCCAGAAGATGTACATGCAGGTTCCCAAGCAGCTGCACTGCATTGTCTTCTCCAGATCACTTGTTGCTCAGCAGATGTGACTGCAGGTTCCATTTCTGCTCAAATCCCAGCTCAGATCTTTCCCATCTTCCTCCCCTTGGGTTGGAGAGACATTGCTCTCTTGACTACCCCATGCATCCAGGTGGTTCTAGTGGCTTAGTGCAGGTAACCACTGATGAGCACAGTGCTCCTTGCATGAAGAAGACCCATCCCTGGAGGTGTTCAGGGCTGGATTGGATGAGTCTTCAAGCAACCTGATCCAGTGGGAGGTGTCCCTGCCCATAGCAGGGGTGTGGGAACTTGAGTTGGTGTTGCATTCCTTTCCAACCCAAACCATTCTATGATTTAGAATGAAATCTACTGGAACGACTGGTCACAGCTGAGCATTTTCAGAGCATCCAAAACCAGCGGCTCAAGAATGGAGATCTTAGTTGGCCGATTAAATGGGATCATGGATATGAAAATCTTCTACAGAGGAAAAACAACAGGTAATTGCACAACTGCACAGGTGATCTTTCCTGCAATTTAGAGATGTGCTTGCCCCTCTTTTCCTTGGGTCCCCAGGCCACCAGGCCATTGCGGCTCGTACTTCACGAGCCTGAATACGCGTCCCCATTCCTGTAGGGTTTGAAGCACTTGGACGCTGTTGTAAGGAATGTGTCCTGTTCCTGATATACTTGACTTCTCAGCTGCCAGGAGGGACACTCCCCATCAGGGAGGGAACTCGGGTCTCGTGGCATCTCATGGTTGATGTCATAGGGCACAGCTTCTCCATGCAAAGGGCTGTATGAGCCAAAACTAATGTAGGGTCTCAGTGCTGCCATCTTTGTCCTCCACTCACTCACCCGTATGGGCTGCAATAAGGTAGTGGTGGCCCCTGTGTGATGTGTGCGCTGAAGGGATTGGCTTCAGTGTTGCCCATCAGAGGATTTCACCAGTCAGCAGCCTGGAAGAGACTGGGAGGACCTTTATGGCCCCTGATCTCCCTGGAACAGATGACTCTGTGCACTTCTAAGGCTCTCGGTGCTACAGAGCTGGCTCCTAACTGCGGGTCTGACCCCAAAACCTGGGTTGGCAGTGGGCTCATCTCCAGCCCTATGTCCTGACGATGGGCCTTTCGTTTCTCCTCTCATGCTAGGGCAGAACGCCTGCATCACCAAGCCCTGCAGCCTGCTCTGCCTGCCCAAGTCGAACAACGGCAGGAGCTGCAAGTGCCCTGAGGGGGTGTCCAGCACCGTGCTGCCCACAGGGGAGGTGAAGTGCGACTGTCCTCGTGGCTACGTCATGAAGAACAACACTTGCATAAAGGAAGGTAAACCCACGCTCAGTTCTTGCTGTTGATTTACACTGAGAGGCAGCTTCTGCCCTTGCAAGAGGTCAGCTCGACCTTTCCACCACCCTTCGGGTGAGGAGGAGTATCATCTTGTCTTCTGAAAGCGCAGTGTCATGCCTCATGCCAGCTTGATTTTGTTTTGCCTTTTGCATCAGAAAACACGTGTCTGCCCAACCAGTACAGATGCTTCAATGGAAACTGCATAAACAGCATTTGGCAGTGTGACAACGATAATGACTGCGGGGACATGAGCGATGAGAAGAACTGCCGTAAGTGTCCTGCGGTAGCATTTACCTGGCCAAATTTAGATGTCTGCTGTGTCGACATTGCACCTGAGCTGATGCTCTGGGCTTCTGTCAGAGCCAGGGAGAGCTCTTGGGGTGGAATTTGTGTCCTCCTCAGGTAGACACCTAAAGATTGTCAGATGAGTTGTGTCCTGCAAGAGCCAGTATGTCCCCAGGTCAATGTCTAAAACTCAGTTATGCCCATTCTCCTGTGAGGGTGCGTTTGTCTCTTGCAGTAATTGTCTCCTGAGACACTGGTGAGACCGCTCCTCGAATCCTGTGTTCAGTTCTTGGCCCCTCACCACAAGAAGGATGTTGAGGCTCTGGAGCGAGTCCAGAGAAGAGCAATGAAGCTGGTGAAGGGGCTGGAGAACAGGCCTTACGAGGAACGGCTGAGAGAGCTGGGAGTGTTTATCCTGGAGAAGAGGAGGCTGAGGGGAGACCTCATTGCTCTCACCTACTCTGTGGGTCCCCATTCCTCTGCACGGCTTCACCAGGGAATCACCAGTTCCGCATAGGACTAGTTAGTAACGCTCATGCCCTGCTCTTCTCCTCCTTTGGCTGCTCTCACCTACCACCTCAATTTCAAGTTCCCTTTGTGGAGAGCAGGCAGCTCTACACCCTCGGCTTCCCTGCTCCCTGACTGGGAGGCACAGCCCCTGGCTTCAAGCAGCTTCAGTCCTGGTCTCCAGACCAACAACTAACCCCATTTTGCTCTGATTTATACAGAATTCCTAGCAGTGACATTAAAATATAATAACAGTAACTCAGGCTGCGATGAGCAAAGCTCCCAGGGTGCTGTCTCTCCCCGCTCAGTTTCCTGCATAAAGTGCAGCAGAAACCATTGTCTAACCTTAACCTCAACCTCCTTCTGCTCCTCTCCACCACATTAGCCACCACCGTGTGTGACACCGAGAACCAGTTCCGCTGCCAGGGCTCGGGGACCTGTATCCCGCTGTCCTACAAATGTGACCTGGAGGATGACTGCGGAGATAACAGCGATGAAAGTCACTGTGGTGAGAGCCCTCCCTGAACCTCCTCCCCTGTCCCTTTGCAAGGATGGAAACCCAGCAGCATTGTTGAGCTGCTTGCAGACCTGGTAGGGCAAGAGAGTGCTTTGCCAGGTCTCCCTGTTTGTCCTGGCTACCAGCCACCTCCTATCATTTAAAAGGTAGTGAGAGATGAGGGACAGGAGAAGAGCAAGGCCGTGTGCTGGTTCTCCCCCTCACTATTGTTCTGTGCCGTTATCATTAGATACTCTTGGGATCCAAAGCCAATCATTTGGTAGAGATTATGAGCTGACCTTGGGCAGCTGCCCAGCAAGCGTGGCTTGCTCAGTGTTGCCAGGTTTGCAGCCATCCAGCTCCAGCTTGGCTGCTTCGGAGAGGCTGGGAGGTTGAACTTAGCTAAATGCTAAGGCTCTTGGTCGTTCGGGGCTAGGGACAAAGCAGGGACGCGTGTTTTCAAGTCCAATCTGCTTTGCAGGCTGCGGAGGCTGGTCCTTCTGAGATACCAGCCTCCTGCCCATGGTCAGTAACCTGTGTGAAGCTTTCCTCCTCCTCTCCCCTGCCCCAACAGCATCTGAACAGTGTGTGCCTGTTTGCAGAGGCTCACCAGTGTCGAAACGATGAATTCAGCTGCAGCTCAGGGATGTGCATTCGTCTTTCCTGGATGTGTGACGGTGATAACGATTGCAGGGACTGGTCTGATGAAGCAAACTGCACTGGTAAGTGCTTTCTTGCAATCAGTAACCTTCTGTTGGAAACATCGCTCACAGCCTCAGACATTGCAAGACATTAGCCAACCTCTTGCGCCTCAGTTTCCCTGTTGCTGAGCTCCAGGGAGGTATAATGCTCCAAAAGCAAAGAGTTTCTTTCCTCCGGTGCCTTCAACAGGCGTTTTGGTACATTGTGAATTTGCTGAGAGTTTCGCGATGCTTTCACAGTGATCCAGCTTTGATTTTTATTTGCAAGATTGCAGTGGCCATGGGGCCATCCACCTTCTGCGTGCCAGCTGGCAATGGCCATGCCCTTGAAGTATTCTTGCTGTTAAATATGTGGCAGAAAACAGATTCTTAGCTGCTTCTCCACAATTAATTGATGTGGAGGAGAGGCAGATTTAAGCTCCTTTTCTATCAGCTTCCCTTTCCTCTATGGTTTTGGAAATCTAGAGGGTATCATGAACATGGAGTCACATGTAGAAGGTTTGCTCTTGTTTTTTACTTACAACTCAAATTGATGCAATGTGATTGCTAGAAGTGATATTGTCGTTAGTTTACACCTTTTGTACAGCAAGTCCTGCACCCATGCTGTAGGACTGGGCTGGAGAACAGGGCTTCTGGGAGCAGCTGAGGGACCTGGGGCTGTTCAGCCTGGAGAAGAGGAGGCTGAGAGGAGAGCTCTTCACTCTGCAGCTCCCAGAAAGGTGGTTGTGGTCAGGTGAATACTGCTCTCTTCTCCCAAGAAACAAGTGATGAGATAAGAGGAAATGGCCCCGAGTTGCATCAGGGAAGGTTTAGATTGGATATTAGGAAATAGTTCTTCACTGAAAGAGCAGTGAAGCCCTGGCAGAGGCTACCTGGGGCAGTGGTGGTGTCTCCATCCCTGGAAGGGTTCAAGAAGTGTGTAGCTGTGGCACTTCACCACGTGGCTTAATAGGCACAGTGGGATTGGGCTGATGGTTGGACTGGGTGAATTTAGAGATCTTTTCCAACCTTATTTATTCTATGATTTGCCATACCCTGAGGATATGGGGTTGATAGTGTGGCACTGGGGATCGTGGTCTTTAGTATTCCAAGTACGTGGCTCTTCAAGGTTTAATTTATATTGGTATCACTTATCTTGCGTATGAGTTTCTGCAGAGAGAATTACTACAGGAGAGGAACCTACTTCAAAAAGCATATTGAGTTTGTTAAGCCTGAAGTTGAAATTATCTAAGAGGATCCCAATTATTTGAGAAACATTTCATCTGACTTCGCTGGCTGCATTTATGGCTCTTATCTAAAATAATTACATTTCACAGTGAATGCCTAATAGAATATTACTGCCGCAAGATTGTTGTATTTTGAAATATCTGCAAGTGCCTGTCACTTGCTAACCTAGAACTCAGTAGCATGCAATTTAATTAAGTTGAACATTGCTTTTCTTCCCAATAACGATGAGTGCTTTCCCAGTTGAAGAGCAGTAAAGTCTCTAAAGTGACACCACAGGCCAGGCTTCAACCAGGAGAGCCTACAAGCAGATATTTTTGTGACAGGAGCCTAAGGAAAGCCAGATCCCGACTCTCTTGGGAAACCCAAGAAGAGTTGTATTTCTAATTTGCTTTGGCAATGTTAAAGAACCTTGCCTGCCTTAATTATATGCTGTCTGAGTCGGCTCTGCCCTAACCTGAGGCATGGTTGGACTCGATGATCTCAAAGGTCTTTTCCAACCAACCATTTCTATGATTCCATGATCTTGCTGCTCCACCAAGGCTTGCTTGCTCGCTGTGGTGTTTCTTGGTACCTCCAGTAAGATGCCGCCATTGTCACCAAGGACTGAAGTCAAAGTGAAAGAGACTCCTGACTTTGGGAGAGCTTTGGGAGGGCTCACTAGCCTCCAAAAACCATCCTTGCAGCACAGCAGGCTTGTAAGCAAGCAGAGCACGGAGAAGAAAACATTTTTCCAGAGAAGAGCAATGGAGCTGGTGAAGGGGCTGGAGAACAGGCCTTATGAGGAACGGCTGAGAGAGCTGGGGGTGTTTAGCCTGGAGAAGAGGAGGCTGAGGGGAGACCTCATTGCTCTCTGCAACTACCTGAAAGGAGGTTGTGGAGAGGAGGGAGCTGGGCTATTCTCCCAAGTGACAGGGGACAGGACGAGGAGGAATAGCCTCAGTGTTCAGGCTGAACATTAGGAAAATATTGTCCATGGAAAGGGTGATTGGGCAGTGTCAGAGGCTACCCAGGAAGGTGGTTGAGTCACCTTCCCTGGAGGTGTTTAAGGGACAGGTGGATGAGGTGCTGAGGGACATGGTTTAATGTTTGATGGGAATTGTTGGACTTGATGATCCAGTGGTTTTTTTCCAACCTGATGATTCTATGATTCTATGATCCTAAGAGCCGCGTGGGTAGATCCCACCTCAGGACTTGCATGGTGTGACCTAGGGAGAGCCTGAAGTCCCAGCAACCCCTTGCTTGGTGTCCACCTGTGCTCAATGCTGGGACCCACAATGGTTTGAAGTCCTGCTGCAGGTGGAGGGAGCAGGGGTGGGTGGCAGCAGGGCCTGACTCAAAGCCCCTCTCACTCAGGCAGTCTCCCGGCTCTGTTTCAGCAGTATTTCACACCTGTGAGGCCTCCAGCTTCCAGTGCCAGAACGGCCACTGCATCCCCCAGCGCTGGGCCTGCGATGGAGATGCTGATTGCCAGGATGGTTCCGACGAGGACCCAGCCACCTGTGGTAACGTGGGATGTGTGGAGAGAGGGCTCGACCGCGGGGTGGGAGGGATTCCTACAAACTAGCTGAGATAAGCCTGAGCAAAGTCAGGGGGACAATCCCTATCCCTCCAGAAGCAGACAGATAGGGAGAAGGCTGTGCCATGGCTCTTTGTGGGTCAATAAAGCAGCTTTGAAGAAAAAGCAGTTCAAAGAAAAAAAACAACAAAAACCAAAAGGCTGAGAGAGTTGGGGTTGTTCAGCCTAGAAAAGAGAAGGCTGCAGGGAGACCTTAGAGCAGCTTCCAGGGTTGAAAGGGCCTCCAGGAAAGCTGGGGAGGGACTCTTCATCAGGGAGGTTAGGGATAGGATGAAGGGGAATGGTTTTAAGCCAAAAGAAGGGAGATTGAGATGAGATCTTGGGAAGAAATGTTTTGCTGTGAGGGTGGGGAGCCCCCTGGCCCTGGTTGCCCAGAGCAGTGGTGGCTGCCCCATCCCTGGAGGGGTTCCAGGCCAGGTTGGATGGGGCTTGGAGCCCCTGATCCAGTGGGAGGTGTCCCTGCCCATGGCAGGGGTGGGACTGGAAAGGCTCTGAGGCCCTTTCTGGCCTAAACCATTCTGTGATTCTGTTAATTTCAGAAAAAAAGTGCAATGGCTTCCAGTGCCCAAATGGCACTTGCATCCCAACCAGCAAACACTGCGATGGCATCAACGACTGCACTGACGCCTCAGATGAGCAGCACTGTGGTGAGGACTGGAACCTTGGGAGCTGGTGGGGCCCTGCGAGGGCTGACAGCCTTCACGGTCTGCCAGAGGCTGTTGTACTTTGAGAAAAGCCCTGGTGAGATAATAGGAAAGGCTTCGTTAGCATTCACGAGCCCCCTGGGAAATCAAGCAGTCTGCGCGTGTCAGCAAAAGGGCTGTGACCAAGAGGGAGGATGCGCTGTCAGGAGCTGCATTCAGGGGGGTGACCAAATCCTTCCTGACGCCTGTGCCAGCCCGCTCACACCCTGATGCGTTATCGGGTGAGGGCAGCCTGTTCAGGGACAGAGCTCAAGCAATTTGTCGTAGAAACTTTTTGTAGCTTCTTGAAATGCAGCCGCTGAGCTCAGGTGTGTGCAGATCACAATGAGTGGCATTCCTGCTGCCAAAGACAGCTGAGGTGCCATCCTCTCTCCTCCTGACCTCCCATTTCTCCAGAACCCCTGTGCACCCGCTACATGGATTTTGTGTGCAAGAACCGACAGCAGTGCCTGTTCCACTCCATGGTGTGTGATGGCATCATCCAGTGTCGAGATGGATCTGATGAAGATGCTAACTATGCTGGCTGCTGTAAGTGTCATCTTGTGTGTCTTTTCAAGGGCAAGGATGGATAGAGAGTAAAACCAGAGGCATGGAGACTGCCTTTCCTGTGGCACCACAAAGCTGCCAGGCTTTCTAAGAGAGAGTTCCAGGCTTAGAAGTCCATGAAGAGCGACGAAGCTGGTGAAGGGGCTGGAGAACAGGCCTTACGAGGAACAGCTGAGAGAGCTGGGGGTGTTTATCCTGGAGAAGAGGAGGCTGAGGGGAGACCTCATTGCTCTCTGCAACTCCCTGAAAGGGGGATGTGGAGAGGAGGGAGCTGGGCTCTTCTCCCAAGTGACAGGGGACAGGATGAGAGGGAATGACCTCAAGCTCTGCCAGGGGCAGTTTAGGCTGGACATTAGGAAAAAAATTTTCACAGAAAGGGTCATTGGGCATTGGAATAGGCTGCCCAGGGAGGGGGTTGATTCAACTTCCCTGGAGGTGTTTAAGGGACAGGTGGATGAGGTGCTGAGGGACATGGTTTAGTGATTGATAGGAATGGTTGGACTCGATGATCCGGTGGGTCTTTTCCAACCTGGTTCTTCTGTGGTTCTGTGAATGCCTCTGAGTGTGCTCCTTCCTTCCTCCTCAATGACAAGCTTTTCCCAGGCTTTTGTCTTTACACCAAAACTCTGATGTCCGTCCCTGCAGCCCAGGACCCTGAGTTCCACCGGACCTGCGACCAGTTCAGCTTTCAGTGCCAGAACGGCGTGTGCATCAGCCTGGTGTGGAAGTGCGATGGGATGGATGACTGTGGCGACTACTCCGATGAAGCAAACTGTGGTGAGCAGTGCCTCAGGGTCTCTCATCCCCATAGTTCCAGCCTCCTTTGAATTTCAGGAGCGTACTGAGTTTTTGTCACATAAAAAGAGCGTCTTACCATGAGATCAGTCTCATTTTCCTCATATTGCTTGTAGGTAAACTGAAGCTCACTGAAAATCCAATATGACTGGCACATCTTGTGCTTGACTAAGTCATATGTGACCATATTTACTCCACAGACTCCCAGCCCAAAGCAGACAGGTGGTTTTCAGCCAAATTCAATATTTACCACTGTTCCCTGGGTAGCTGGAGGAGCTGTACCCAGCCAGAAAAAGCAGCTGCATCTTCATTTGCAGGGTTTGTTTCTCTGCTTCAGGCTGTTCTGCCTGAATTTTGCTGTCAGCTCTGGTTCTGAGATTGCAGGTGGTGTCTGACCGTGAAGCACGGAGAGAGAATAGTGGTGGCAGCAGGGTAGCAAGGGCTGTGAGGAATGGAGAAGGAGAAAAAGGACCCCTGCTTGTGCTCCTCAGGAGAACAGATAGGGTGATACTCTGGGCCACCCATAGTGTGGCCCAAGATGCTTCCACACCTCAGCCATGCTGGAGGCTGGTGAGATCATAGAATCATAGAACAGCCAGGCTGGAAGAGACCCACCGGATCATCGAGCCCAACCGTAGTCACCCCATTCCATTCTGTCCCCACTGCTTTGGGGCTCAACTCCAGCCTCCCCAGTCACTCCATTCCCTCCCCAGTCACCCCATTTCCTCCCCATCACCTCAGGGCTCAGCTCCAGGAACCCCAGAACCCCTTTCCCCTCCCTCCCCACCTCTGCCCAGCACCGGGACCCTGGGAGCGGGGGTTTTTGAGGGGTCGAAAAGACCAGACAACTGTAGGTGCCTCTGTGTCCCCTCAGCCTTCCCTAGATGGAGCTGACAGCACACATGGGGGAACAAATTTGAGTCCAGATAACACTGGGGCTCATGGGATTCTTCTCTCCTTCTTAGAAAACCCAACAGAGGCCCCAAACTGCTCCCGCTACTACCAGTTCCAGTGCGGGAACAGGCATTGTATCCCCAACCGGTGGAAATGCGATGGGGAAAACGACTGCGGAGACTGGTCTGATGAGAAGGAATGTGAGGGTAAGGACACACAACACTCTGCCTGCGAGGGTCCTGGCCGAGGCTGGGCTGGAGCATGCTGAAGGACCACTCTCAGCATCACCTGCCTGCCTGCAGGGCTGCTTAGAACACCCTGCACCAGCCCCCGTGGCTCCAAAAATCTGTCATGGGCTGTTATGCGCACTCTCATGCATCTTCTTATTATGTGTTCTGTAAGATCTTGATTAGGAGCTGTGCAGACACAACACACATGGAAATATTTGGCTTGTAATGTCTTCCCTGCTCCCTACTTCCCTCTGCTGATAGCTGAGAACAGGCACAGCTCACAACCCGTACACAGGAGCAGCCTCCCAGATCAGCTCCTGCTGCTGTATTTTTAGGCTCTCCCGTCCATCCTGTTACTACATCGATCCCACCGACGTGTTTACCAAATCACTTCCGTTGCAACAGTGGTGGCTGCATCATGAACAGCTGGGTCTGCGATGGCTACAAGGACTGCAACGACGGCTCCGATGAGGAAGCCTGCCCTACGTCACGTAAGCTTTTTTCTCTTTCTCATCCCTTTGTCCATAGAGTCACATCTGCGAGGAATATTGACCTCTCAGTCTCGGAGCCTTGTCAGAATCCAGGGTTAAATTACACCGTGGTGTTAAAGCCCATCGTCTCTTCTCTCCCTGGGGTGAGACCTCCTTGCCACCAGATGGGACACCACTACAGCTCCACATGTAGATGGATTATTGCTGCAGCAGGTCTCTGCTCAAATCATAGAATCATAGAATCATCAGATTGGAAGAGACCCACTGGATCATCGAGTCCAGCCATCCCTATAAATCGCTAAACCATGTCCCTCATTACCTTGTCCACCTGTCCCTTAAACCCCTCCAGAGAAGGTGAATCAACCCCCTGCCTGGGCAGCCTCTGACAGTGCCCAGTGACCCTTTCCATGAAAAAGTTTTTCCTAATGTTCAGGCTGAACCTTTCCTGGTGGAGCTTGAGGCCGTTGCCTCTCGTCCTGTCCTCTGTCCCTTGGGAGAAGAGCCCAGCTCCCTCCTCTCCACAACCTCCTTTCAGGGAGTTGGAGAGAGCAATGAGGCCTCCCCTCAGCCTCCTTTTCTCCAGGATAAACACCCCCAGCTCTCTCAGCCGTTCCTCATAAGGCCTGTTCTCCAGCCCCTTCACCAGCTTCATTACTCTTCTCTGGACTCTTCTCTCTTATGTCTCAAACTGTCCAGGGGCATGGGGAGCATGGATGGAGTGTGGGTTTCAACCTCAGATCTGTGCTAGACGTTAAAGAGGGTTCTTTCTCTTTGCGGTCCTTGCTGAGAGCCTGGTGAGCCCTGAGCCCTTGCAGGACATCAGTCACTGCAAACCAGTTGCTTGTCTAGCCCTCTGCAGTCAGGAGAGAGGATGGCTTAGGCATCATCCCAGCAGAAACCATCTATCTACCTGCTGGATGGGAAGAGGTTGCCATCTAGTGGAGTCGGGACCTGGAGACAGGTTTCAGTCCTTGCTGGTGGCAGCCTGGTCCTGTTTTGGATGGTTTCCTCACTCACTGCTGTGTGCAGGACCCAACGTGACGGCCACCTCCCCCGTGCTCCCTGGCCGCTGCAGCAGGTTCGAGTTCGAGTGCCAGCAGCTGCACAAGTGCATCCCCAACTGGAAGCGATGCGATGGGCTGCGGGACTGCCAGGATGGCACGGACGAGCGGAACTGCCGTAAGTGAGGGGAAAGGAGAGCATCTCGGCTGGCTCTTGTTGTTCATAGAGTCATAGAATCACCAGGTTGGAAGAGACCCACCGGATCATCGAGTCCAACCATAGAATCATAGAACAACCAGGTTGGAAGGGACCCATCGGATCTTCTAGTCCAACCATTCCTATCAAACACTAAACCAAGTCCCTCAAGACTTCATCCACCCGTGCCTTAAAGACCTCCAGGGAAGGGGAATCAACCACCTCCCTGGGCAACCATTCCTATCAAACCCTAAACCATGTCTCTCAGCACCTTGTCCACCTGTCCCTTAAACCCCTCCAGGGAAGGTGACTCAACCCCCTCCCTGGGCAGCCTGTTGAGAAGCATTTTATGAGGACAAGAGAGCCACCAAGGGGTTTTATTGCTGATGAAATACCTGCAGTAAATGCAGCAAAAAAGGAATAAAACCCCCAGATAATCAGTCCCATTCCCACTAGAAGTCTGGTTGCTGTTTTCAGTGGGGTAAACTCCATATTCTGATGCCAGCGTGTGTGATGATGCCAGAAGATGCAGCCAGAATGAGGTAGCCCTAGGACTGACAGGTTCTGCTGGGGCTCCATCCCTGACGTGCAGCAACCCCAGCTCTGTGCCTGCTTTTGAAGCTGCAGTGACACTGCTGGCCTTGTCACCAGCCAAGTGCTGCTTAGAGAACTTCCCTACCTTTAATCCTGAAACCGTTCTGCCTCTTCCAGCTACTCACAGCACCCTGTTGTGCCCCAATGGTTATAAATGTGAGGACGGAGAGGCCTGCATTATGGTGACGGAGCGGTGTGATGGGTATCTGGACTGCTCAGACAGCAGCGATGAGAGGAACTGTACTGGTAAGCAACTGTCTCTCACGCCCTGCTCTGTGTTAGCACCAGAGTTGTTCTCCTGGATACGTGACCCTTCAATCCCTAGACGTTGCTGCCTCTGTCCAGTTGTTCGACTTACCTCCTCGCCCATTTATAACTCCCCCAGGACAACTTCCTGACCAGGTTCTACACTGACAATTTGTCATGCAGCAGCCTCAGACACACAAAAACACAGAATCACAGAATTCTTTGGCTTGGAAGGGACCCTTACAAGTTCTCCAGTGCAACCTCCTGCAGAAGCAAGGACATCTTTAACCAGATCTGGCTGCTCCGAGCCCTGTCCAACCTGACCTGGAATGTTTCCAGGGATAAGGCTCTCGCCACTCTGCTGGGCAGCGTGTGCCAGTGTCTCACCACCCTCATTCTAAAGAATTGCTTCCTAAAATCTCATCTCAATCTTCCCTTTTTCAGCCTAAAACTGTGACCCCTCGTCCTGCGCCTGCACTCCCTGACAAAGAGCCCTCCACCCCCAAGCTTTCCCGCAGGCAAACAGCTTTAGGATAGGGAGGAGCAAAGCTGCCTGCATTGTTTTACATGGCCCAGAGGTGAAGCAATAGTCTCTGTCTCTGTCCTCCTTTGCAAGGTGACCCAGGGAGCTGTGGCACGTGCCCCGCCACCATCCCCAGTCCTCCCACCCTGGCCTTCGGTGGCCCCGTGGAGGCAGGCGGGACGTGCTCCGGGCAGATAACAGCGATCGATCGCTGTCTCTGGGCAGCAGTGAGGTTCAGCAGCTTTCCTGCTGAACTGCTTGTGGGGCTGAGCATCAATCAGGTTTTAGTTCTTTAATTAAATATTGATTGAGAGAGGCTAGCAGGTTCAGGGAGGGGGAAAGAGCTGCCCAGCTGCTATGCCAAGGGGAAACCATCTCTTTTTGCTCAGATAGCTTGTCCTGCTGTACTTGTCCACAATGCTGTGTGCCTACTGGGTTTTATTCCAGTTGGCACCAGATTTTGCAGTGCCTTTATGCCCTAAATGCCTCTCCCAAGGGCAGGAGGTGATGTCAAGGGGATACCCGGACTCTTGCCTTAGTTACCGGCCTTCACTCGAGTCCTTGCACTGAACGCAAGATGTGATAAGGGAAATCTTACACAAAGGACACAAAACAAAGCCCCTGGTGGCTCACAAGCACAGCACAAATTCATCTTGCAAGTAAAAGAGTGACTTAGCTTGCAGTGATCACTCATACGCTTCCAAAATGATATTAAAGAGTATTTCTTTTACAGTTGTGCTTTCTATTTCCTTGAGGGAAAGGAGATGCTTGCATGATGCAGCATGAAGACAACCAGGATGTTTAGGGGAGAGCTAAGAGCACCAGGGCTGTGTTCCTCCTCAGAACTGCCTTCTGTCAAGTCCACTCTTAGAACTGTGGAATCATTAATGTTGGAAAAGACCTCTCAGATCATCCAGTCCAACTGTCAGCCCAACAGCAACATGCCTGCTAAACCATGTCCCTAAGCACCCCATCTACACATCTTTAGATACCCCCAGGGATGGTGACTCCACCTCTTCCCTGGGCAGCCCCTGCCAGAGCTTGGCAACCCTTTTGGTGATGACATTTTTCCTAATATCCAATCTAAACCTCTCCTGGCACAACATGAGGCTTTTCCTCTTATCCTATCCCTTGTTCCCTGGAAGCCAAGACCAGCATCCACCTCACCACAACCATCTTTCCAGGAGCTGCAGAGAGCGATGAGATCTTTCAACCTTCTCCGAACTAAGTAGCCCTAGGTCCCTCAGCCACTCTCAGAGCCCCTGGGCTTTGGCCCCTTCCCCAACTCCATTCGCCTTCTCTGGGTGTGCTCCAGCCTCTCAGTGTCTTTCTTGGAGCCTAAAACTGAACTCAGGATTTGAGTGTGAGGGGAAAATCCCTTCCACTCTTCTCCACTGATAAAGCCCACCTAAATTACACATCTGATTAAAATGGTGAAAATATTCCCTTCAGTCCCGTTACTGTTTCTGCCTCCATGTGTTGTTTGTGCTGTGACTGTAACTCCTATTTCTGTTGTGGGTAAAGGGCTGGTTGCCCTCTGACAGACTATCTTTTCCCGTTGCCTGCTTAGATGACACAATTGTGTACAAAGTCCAGAACCTGCAGTGGACGGCAGATTTCTCTGGCGACGTCACTCTGACATGGGCTCGGCCAAAGCGAATGTCCTCAACCTCCTGTGTCTACAATGTCTATTACAGGTACAGCTACATCACCCACTGCTGTCTGTATGAAGTAAAAGTTAGGAGAAGCACAGAATCTTAAAATGTCCTGAGTTGGAAGGGACCCGCAAGGATCATCGAGTCCAACCATTCCCAGCAATCACTAAACCATGTCCCTAAGCACCTCATCCACCCATCCTTTAAACCCCTTCAGGGAAGGTGACTCAAGCCTCATCCTGAGCATCCTGATCCAGTGCCCAATGACCCTTTCCTTGAATCTTTTTTCCTAATGTCCAACCTAAACCTCCCCCGATGGAACTTGAGGCCATTCCCTCCATTTGTTTCTACCAGATTGTTTATTCAGATGGAATGTGGCTGTATTTGGGGTTGTTTTCTGCTCAGGTCTTGTCTTTGTGGGACTGTTAACAATGAGAACAAAGTCAAGTAATTAGAGCGCAGCAGTTATAGAAAACCTCAGAGGATGGTGCTTATAAGTCACTAAGCTATGTTTAGTTCGGGCTTTAAGAGAGCATCTTCTCAAGGTGATGATGTGGCTTTACTGGAAAAGACACTGAGCAGCAAACTCAAACATACAGAGGTGGTTTCACCTTTTGTTATTTCTGTCCTGACTGGAATGGTGGGACTTTCTCGTGCAGGATAGTCGGTGAAAGCATTTGGAAGATTTTGGAAACACACAGCAACAAAACTAACAGTGTTTTGAAAGTCCTCAAGCCTGACTGCACCTATCAGGTCAAAGTCCAAGTGCAGTGTCTCAGCCGAGTCTACAACACCAATGACTTCATCACCCTCCGGACACCTGAAGGATGTAAGCAGCCCTACATGGTCTTATTGGTGACCTAATGCATTCGGCTTCACCTTAAAGAGTAGATGCTACTGAGGTATCATGATTATGAATAAAAGGAGCCTTTCCGTAGGCCTAGGGAATTGTGCTGGACTGGGAAAAAGGGCTGTGGGTTCCCTGCCTAGAGGTGGTCCTGCACTGAGCCACCAACCTCCCCTCTTTCTTGCTCCTGACTTGGTGGTTTGGTATCACCAGGAGGTTCATCTCTTCACCCAGTGCAGTGTTGGGCTGTGGGACTGGTCAGTACCGCACACAAGAAGTGGGATCTTCCTGCAGTGAGCTCCAGAGCAGGGATGAAAGGGACTCGAGACACAGCTACAGGAATAAGATCTCCCATGAGCTTGGCTTCTTGGCCATTCCCCCTCTGTCCCAACCTTTCAGGGAGACCTTGCTTTTTCCCAGGTGATCTAGACCATCATTAATACCTCCGTTTCTCTCCCCAGTACCAGATGCTCCCTTTAACCTTCAGCTGTCCCTGAAGAAAGAAGCCGAGGGTGTGGTGACGGGCTGCTGGAGTCCTCCTGTGAATGCCCACGGCCTCATACGGGAATTTATCGTGAGTCCTCGTGCCTCGTGGGATCAACAGTGGGATGGGGAAGGCTGCTGGGGGCTCACAGCAGCATGAGCTGGCCCGGCTGAGAGCACAGTTGTCTGCAGAGGCGGGTGGGCCAGGGATAGGATGGTTAGCCTGGAGAAGAGGAGGCTGAGAGGAGTCCTCATCACTCTCTGCAGCTTCCTGAGAGGAGGTTGTGGTGAGGTCTCTTCTCCCAAGGAGCAAGCATGAGAGGGAATAGCCTCAAGTTGCGTAATGGAAGATCTTAGATTGGATATTAGGAAACATTTCTTTACTGAAAGAGTGATGAAGCCCTGGCAGAGGCTGTCCAGGGCAGTGATGGAGTTGCCATCTCTGGGAGGGTTCAAAAAGGGTGTGAATGTGGCACTTCATGACACAGTTTAGGAGGCACAGTGGTGTTGAGCTGACACTTGGACTGGATGACCTTAGAGGCTTTTTCTGACCTTAATGACTGTGACTCTGATTTCAGAGGAAACCTGATGAGGGCATTGGGCAAATTGGGAGAAATACTGCAGGGCTGTAGGTAGTGACACAACCCTCAACTCAATAATTTCATTTCTCATTCTCTTCTTTCACTTTCCTTCTTCTTTCTACTGAGATTTTGACGCAGAGGGACCTGTCACCCATAGTATTGTTGATTGTGGGGCCCTCATTTCTTTTTTTTGGTGCTCCTAGGTGGAATACAGCAGGAGTGGCTCCAAGGAGTGGTCGTCCCTTAGAACCACCAGGAACTACACAGAGATCAGGAACTTACAGGTCAACATGTTATACACAGTTAGAGTGAGTATTTGCAAAGCTCTCGTTACTTTCCACTTGATGATCCAAGTCCTGCACAGCCTAGTTCTTGCTAAAAAAAGGATGTTAAAATCCTGCCCTTTAATGTCAGCCCACACTGGGAGCTTGGCATTTGTGCTGCTAACGTATATAGTTTCAAGGCCTGAATTAAGGCCCTTGATTTGCTCCTTTTCCCAGAAGACCAGGCTGGTTTGTGCAGTCCTCACTAATCGCTGCCCATTCCTGTGTCACTGCAATCGCACCGGATCTGGGACAGAGATAAATTTGGTCCTGACGGCCTCACTGGGAAAAGAAGCAGATCCGCCTGTGGGGAATGTATACACATGGGAGAAGCCGGGTAATTATAGGCAGAACTAATAAGAATAGGAAATGAACGTCTGCACAGTGAGCTCTGGGAAGTGTTTGCTCTGCCATTGTCCGTGCTCCCTGTGCTGAATGAGGAAGGGTTCTTGGGGGAGTCCACAGGGAGGAGGAATAAACACCTCCCCGCTCCTCATGAATCGGCGTTATTCTCGCAGTCAGTTGGCGCGAGTCTTTCCTTCCATGGTTTTCCTTCCTGTACTTATCTGTTCCCAAATAAATCTTTGGCACTGGATTCAGCGCTCACATGGACCTCATCTGTTCTTACCTACACTACAGCAGACAGGGTCCAAGACTCCTTATCTAGATGGACTCCTCGAAAAGATCTCATAAGGGAGCGGTCATCTGCAAAGAGGATGTACCTCCCTCCTCTTAGATTCCTTTAATTGACTTCAAGTAGTTTGCTTTATCTCTGTAATAAGCATTTTATTGCCAAGTAATTGAGCTATTGTTTGCTTCAAAGTCCTTTTCCCATGAGCTCTGCCATGTCGGTAACCCTGCTGTAACCCCGTTCTTTGCATTGTACAATGTTGGCTGGGTACGTTTATTCATATTAACTAACTCTCTCACGTTTGAAAAGGTTGCTGCAGTAACTAGTCGAGGAGTGGGAAACTGGAGTGATTCCAAATCCATAACCACCGTAAAAGGCAAAGGTAAATGTTGTTGTTTCAGTCAACTCAGACAACATAGTAAAAAACCTGAAGGGAGGTTGTAGAGAGGAGGGAGCTGGCCTCTTCTCCCAAGTGACAGGGGACAGGACAAGAGGGAATGGCCTCAACCTCCGCCAGGGGAGATTTAGGCTAGAGGTTAGGAGGAAATTTTTCACAGAAAGGGTCATTGGGCATTGGAATAGGCTGCCCAGGGAGGTGGTTGATTCCCCTTCCCTGGAGGTGTTTAAGGGACGGGTGGATGAGGTCTTGAGGGACATGGTTTAGTGTTTGATAGGAATGGTTGGACTAGAAGATCCGATGGGTCCCTTGCAACCTGGTTGTTCTATGATTCTATGAAAAGCTGAATAGAAGCCTGAAGCATCAGTGTGCGTAACCTCCTCATTCTTTGTGATTCCCTGTGGAGTGTTTTAAACTGTTCAGCAACTTCACTGTACCATTTTGCTTAACTTCAGCTCCCTCAAAGTCTGAACATCTTGCTGACTCTTCCTCTGACCTCTGTAGCATGTAGGATGGAAGTGCTGCTCTGGAAAAGGGCAAGAAGCCTGTCCAGAAGGTTCCCCTCACTTCTGTGCTGCTTCCCTCTGACTTATGTAGATTAGATCCTCCTAGGCAAGACACATTAACACTCTGTTAATGTCTGTGGCTGAAAGGATGCTTGCTCATTGTTCTTGGGTTATAATAATGACAACTTCTGCATCTCATATATGTTAGACCACTAAAAGGCTTCCAGGAACTGTTGCAACATTACAGGAGATAAATTCACCTGTTGAATTCAGTTGTATTCATGCCAGGTTTTTCTTCCAAGCCTGTATTTGGATGTCAAAATTGTTTGCTAATTTTTTTGATGAAAGTGCATCCTCACTAAGTAGATAAAGGACCCTCCATCCCTGTGGGTGTTCAAGGCCAAGTTGGATGGGGCTTTAAGCACCTTGATCCAGTGGGAAGTGTCTCTGCCCATGGCAGAGGGGTTGGAACTGGATGATCTTCAAAGTCGCTTCCAACCCAAATCATTCTATGATTCCATGATTCACCAGTTCCTTGGAAGGTCAAAAGCCATTAACTGTGGTTTGATTTCATCCCACTCAGCTCAGAAGTAAAATACCTGTGCCCAGACCTCTCTGCTTCCAACTGGTGCCAAAGCAGGCACAGATAAGGCAGCTTTTAGGATGCTGACTGAAAAAGTTATGGAGGTTCACCATGTCGGGGTCCTCTCTGCAGGGCGCGTCTGAGAGACAGGCAAGGTTGGGGCTGGGAAGATGGGGGACTTCTACTTTGAGAGCCCATTGTTGAAATGAAAACCTGTGTTTTACCTGTTCCCTCTCAAGAAGGACTAAATTTCTTTGTGCTGCGGTTAAAGCTGTTTCTCCCTTTCCCTCCAGTCATTCCTCCACCAGTCATACACATCGAGAGCTACAGTGAGGACTCCATAAGTTTCAGCCTAAAAATGACTACTAATATCAAGGTAAAATTTTTACCTTTACTTTTGACTCTTAAAATATAGGGGAGAGGGCTTGTGTTGGGAAAGTGCTAAATACTGGATTGGATAGAGAAGAGGAGCTTCCAGGAGACCTTAGAGCAGCTTGCAGTACTGAAAGGAGCTCCAGGAAAGCTGGGGAGGGGCTTTTGATGTGGGAGGGCAGGGAGAGGATGAGGGGGAATGATTTCAAGCTGAAAGAGGGGAGATTGAGATGAGATCTTGGGAAGAAATGTTTTGCTGTGAGGGTGGGGAGGCCATGGCCCAAGTTGCCCAGAGCAGTGGTGGCTGCCCCATCCTTGGAGGGGTTCAAGGGCAGGTTGGATGGGTCTTGGAGCCCCTGTTCCAGTGGGAGGTGTCCCTGCCCATGGCAGGGGTGGGACTGGATGGGCTTTAAGATCCCTTCCAACCCAAACTGTTCTATGATTCTGTGTTAAACTGTCACTTGTTTAGGTAGTGCAATTACTTTTTAAAGCTTGTTACTTGATGCCAAATTATTTCTTAGTACTCATCAACCACCAGCAGCTCTCTTAATTAGGATGAAAAGTACAATGGAAAGACTTCAAGTGATGACTTTCACTGCATGCAAAAAGAGCTGAACTGAGAAATCACATAGTTTGCCCTTGCTGCTTGACAGGTCAGCGGTTACGTTGTGAACATCTACTGGACATTTGATACTCACAGGCAGGAAAAAAGGACTCTGATCATAGAAGGAGAAAAGTCCATCCAAAAAGGTAAATTCTGTGCAAAGTATAAAATTCTGCCTTAGTCAACACTAAACGGAAGGTTTACGGAAAGCTTTTTCTTTCTTTTTTTGCAACTGAATAGTTTCTGTTTAGAAAAAAAGGAAATCTCAAGAGGACAAACCAGCAAAAGCCTTGGCCTCTCTACTTAGGACTTGGAGATTTCAAGCGGATTTGGGATTTATCCCCCAGAGCTGTACTGGCCTTTTCTCGTCACATGGGATTTTGTTTATGGTTCCTTATATACTCTGCAAAAGGTCAACAGTTTCCTGGGCCTCCATACAGGACATGTCCCTGTTAATCGGATTATTTTTTGGTTTGGAAAAATCACTGGTGTGCGCAGTGAAGATATGGGAAAGCATTCTGGTGCAGAAAAGCACAGGCTGGATCAGGTACCAGAGTCTCAGGTGCTTCTGTGCAAAGGAAATTTATAAAGCGAGTCCAGAAGAGGCCACAAAGATGATGTGAGGGCTGGAGCACCTTCTGTACGAGGACAGGCTGAGAGAGTTGGGGTTTTTCAGCCTGGAGAAGAGAAGGCTCCAGGGAGACCTTAGAGCAGCTTCCAGCACTGAAAGGGTCTCCAGGAAAGCTGGGGAGGGGCTTTTGATCAGGGAGGTCAGGGATAGGATGAGGGGGAACAGTTTTCAGCTGAAAGAGGGAAGATTGAGATGAGATCTTAGGGAGAAATGTTTTGCTGTGAGGGTGGGGAGGCCCTGGCCCAGGATGTCCAGAGCAGTGGTGGCTGCCCCATCCCTGGAGGAGTTCAAGGGCAGGTTGGATGGGGCTTGGAGCCCTTCTGTGACTCTAATTGCTCAAACCAAAACACAAACCAAGAAAGTCAGGCTCCTTTCTAAAACTGTTTGACACTGCGGACTGTTTCCTAGTGCTCTCACCCTGCCGTTGCAGCACTTAACCTCACCTAACAGTGCCCATTTCTCTTTGCTCAGTGGCCAATCTGACAGCACATACGCCTTATGAAATTTCTGCTTGGGCTAGGACAGAGCTGG
This sequence comes from Coccyzus lansbergi, assembly GCA_033558105.1. Taxonomy (NCBI): domain Eukaryota; kingdom Metazoa; phylum Chordata; class Aves; order Cuculiformes; family Coccyzidae; genus Coccyzus; species Coccyzus lansbergi. The sequence goes on along the minus strand of JAUMJK010000750.1, from coordinate 579,119 downwards.
GTGACAGCCCTCTGTCTTTCGTACACGTGGTGACCAGTGGGACGAGACCTGCATCCCCAAGCCTCAAAGCCAAGGCCATCAACCAGACTGCAGTGGAGTGCAGCTGGACTGGACCGAGGAATGTCGTAAGGCATCGATCTCTCCTTTCTCACCAGCCGGGACAGGGTCTAGCTCAGAGCTTCAAATCACAAGCGGAATCTTAAAACAGGGCTGTTTGTAAGGATTGAATTGCAAAACCTTGAATATTTTATGCTTAAAAACCAAGGGGAAGAACATGCTGGCCCTCAAACAGAAGCAAGGAAACCTGCTTTGTTATCTGGTGGAGAAGGGGCTGAAACAGCACAATGTTCCAACAGTCTTTGAGTTGAATACACTGTGTTATCAGACCTGAACCTAGGATTTTATGGTGGGGAGAGCAGTAATGAGAGGTCAGACTGAACCTGAACTTGGGCTGAAAGAGTACTGAAAGGAACAGGGACCTTTACTTCAGGGAGACCTTTGCTTCAGGGAGACCTCATTGCTCTCTCCAACTGCCTGAAAGGAGATTGTGGAGAGGAGGGAGCTGGGCTCTTCTCCCAAGTGACAGGGGACAGGACAAGAGGGAATGGCCTCAAGCTCCACCAGGGGAGGTTTAAGCTGGACAATAGGAAAAATATGTCACAGAAGGGGTCATTGGGCAGAGTCAGAGGCTGCCCAGGGAGGGTGTTGATTCACCTTCCCTGGAGGTGCTTAAGGAATGAGTGGATGAGGCACTGAGGGGCATGGTTAGTGATTGATGGGAATGGTTGGATTCGATGATCCGGTGGGTCTTTTCCAACCTGGTGATTCTATGATTCATTGTTCCTAGAAAGCAACAGCCAGGGAAATTTGGGTAGGAACTCTTTACAAAAATCTATGCTCTTCCATCGCAGGTCTATGGCATCTTCTATGCCACATCCTTCCTGGAGCTGTACAGGAGCCCTCACAACACCACAACCACCTCTCACAACATCACTGTGATTGTGCAGCGGGATGAGCAGTACCTGTTTCTGGTAGGAGCCTGTTCTGTTCCCCCTTCTACCTGCACTGTGGGCTGGAGTTTGGTGTTGAAGGCTGCAGGCACAGTATTAACCTCTGGGTCATCCCTCCAAGGTCCGTGTGATGTCTCCCTACCAAGGGCCTCCGTCTGACTACGTTGTGGTGAAAATGATCCCTGATAACCGGCTTCCCCCTCGGCACCTCCACTCAGTGCACACTGGAAAGACATTTGCAGTCATTAAGTGGGAATCACCCTACGATTCGCCTGACCAGGACATGGTAATATCTCACAGAGCCTTCTCCTGTCCCCTTGTGCACAAACTCAAACTTAAAGACAGATCCCTGCCCTGCTGCTGATGGAGAACTCAGTCTGAGATCAGGTCTATGCTCCATCTAAATAGTCATTGTCACAATGCTGGCACCTCTGGGACCTGTAGTGTCTCTCTTCACACTGGCCATTCATTAACATACTGTGTTTAAAATTAGAGTCATAGAATCATAGAATGGTTTGGGTTGGAAGGGACCTTAAAGCACCTCCAGTTCCACCCCTGCCATGGGCAGGGACATCTCCTACTGGATCAGGGTTCTCCAAGCCCCATCCAACCTGCCCTTGAACCCCTCCAGGGATGGGGCAGCCACCACTGCTCTGGGCAACCTGGGCCAGGGCCTCCTCACCCTCACAGCAGAACATTTCTTCTTAAGATCTCATCTCAATCTCCCCTCTTGCAGCTTACAACCATTCCCCCTTGTCCTGTCTCTGCAATTCATGGTCAAAAGCCCCTCCCCAGCTTTCCTGGAGCCCCTTTCAGCACTGGAAGCTGCTCTGAGGTCTCCTTGCAGCCTTCTTCTCTCCAGGCTGAACAACCTCAACTCTCTCAGCTTGTCCTTGTATGGGAGGTGCTCCAGCCCTTGGATCATCCCCATGTCCCTCCAAAGTCAGCCTGGGATATCTGTGTCTCAAAGCGATGTTGGGCATAGGCTAAATCACCTTTTGGGGCTTCAGCTTTGCCCTGGAGGCCAGGCTGGCCAGTGCCTGAGCTCAGCCTGTAGGACAGGCGTCCAGCCAGCCGTGCTGCGGGCTCTGCCTCCCGCTCCAGCCGAGCCGGCGCAACCCCAACAAAGGCTGGTTCTGTTTTCTGGCACACTGGCGTACAGGCAGGTCTCGCTCCATTGCAGGCGAGTCATTTTCTCAGCAAGCCTTCCACTCCTATTCTGGTCCAGAGACTTCAATGGGAAAAGTTTAAAGCTATAAATCCTGGTAAAACTAGAAACCTTGACAGGGCAGGGGTATGCATCGCATCCTTGTGATTTGTTAAGAAATACAAGCTGAAATCTTCCTCTTGCTCTTATCTGTCCCATTAACTGCATTTTCTCTATCGGTAAATATTGATCTCAGGTCGGGATGCAGCTAGTCCAGCAAGAAGCTTGGAATCTTAACTTCTCAGGCTTTCTGTGAAGTGCAGGAATGATTTAATTCAAATTTTATCCTCGTAGTCTGACGTCATAGAATCATGGAATGGTTTGGGTTGGAAGGGGTCTTAAAGCCCATCCAGTTCCACCTCCCTCCTGATGGATCAGGGGCTCCAAACCCCATCCAACATGGCTTTGAACACCTTGAGGGATGGTGCAACCACCACTGTTCTGAGCAACCTGAGTTGATGTCTGTGAGGTTGCTAGCAGGTCTGCAGGACGGCAGGCCCTTTAATCTTGTGTGCTTTTCCTCCCCCTCCAGTTGTATGCTGTCGCAGTTAAAGATTTAGTAAGAAAAGCAGATAAAATCTACAAAGTGAAAACCCGGAACAGCACGGTGGAGTACACCATTAAGAAACTCGAACCGGGAGGCAAATACCATGTGATTGTTCAACTGGGAAATATGAGCAAAGAATCCAGCATGAAGATCAACACAGGTAGATGAAAGAGTGCTGCCGGGTGGGTGCCAGGGCAGGTCCTTGCTGCAGTGTCCACTCTCCCATCCCAACCCTGTACTGTCTGGAGACTCCAGCAGTGTTTCTGCATCGCTTGGTCCTCTCCCACAGCCAGAGCTCAGTTCTGAGAGACCTCCCTGCAGCTCTGGCAAGGGCAGTTAAACCCCCCAACAACAGCAGCAGAGAGGAAGCCTCTCAGGTGACAGCCAGGGAGCTTTTCTCCTCTATAGATGGAGATGGGAAAGGCACCTCTTTGGCTGTGTAGACAAAATGAAATACTGTTAAAGTCCTACCATAAAAATCCACAGGAAATATCCTGCCAGATCACATGCCACAGTGTCCTCTCCTCCAGTGCAGCTCTTTCCTAAGCTGGGTATTGTGCTGATCCCTAAAAACTCCTGACTTTCAGAAATGCCCCCATTGCTGTTTCTCAGCTGAAAAGCAAAAGTGCCATCAGGGTGAAAACCTAACCCACCTGCTTTTTTTTCTAACTTGCAGTTCCACTGTCTGCACCAGACGCCTTAAAAATCATAACAGAAAATGACCACATTCTGCTTTTTTGGAAGAGCTTGGCATTAAAGGAAAGTAATTTCAATGAAAGCCGGGTAAGTTGTGCTGTTTCTCCCATGCGACAGGCCAGAAAAGCCCAGAGCAGAGCCACTGCAAAGCTCCTCTCGTGGACTCTTTGGAACACACCAAAAGCATCCCCAAAGCATCCTTGATGAGCCCTCTGCACAGAGCTTGCTAAGTGACTAAGCCACTAAAGCTGATAGGTCCCATCAGTCACCTTTTAGAAACACAGTTATCCTCTTGGAAAAGGTCACGTGTGAAAGGACTGGAAATAGGACACTGCCCCATTGAGCTGAGAAGCTCATCAGCGTTTGAGAACTGTCATAGACTCATAGAATGGTTTGGGTTGGAAGGGACCTTAAGATCATCCAGGTCCAACCCCCGGCAGGGACACTTCACACTGGATCAGGGGCTCCAAACCCCAACCAACCTGGACTTGAACCCCTCCAGGGATGGGGCAGCCACCGGGGCCAGGACCTCAATACCCTCCTTGTGAAGAATTTCTTCCTAATGTCTAATCTAGGTCTTCCCCCTTCCAATTTAAAGCCATTCCCTCTCGTCCTATCACTACAAGCCCTTGTAAAAGATTATTAGCCCCTGACAACAAACCTGTGCTGGTCTCTGCAGGACCTGGGCAGGCAGCAAATTGCCAAAGAAACCATTGCTTTTACTGGACTCTGTGTTTTGAGTGATCTCGGGTGGATGCTAAGGACAGAGTGAACCAAACAGATCTAAATCTTCTTTCTTTCCTGAGCTGGACGAGGTCGTTGCACGCTGACAGAGATGCCTGGAGGAGGCTCTGTGTTGCCCAAGGCATTTCATCAAAGCTAGATTCAGGAGGAGAAACAAGTTTCAAAGCCCTGTCTGAAGGAGCAAACGTGACCTCTGCAGCCGAGTGATGTCTGTCTTTGTGCCTTTCTTTTCACAACTCTCAGGGCTATGAGATTCACATGTTTGACAGCCTGATGAACATCACAGCTTATCTGGGCAACACCACAGAAAACTTCTTCAAAGTTTCCAACCTGAAGATAGGGCACAATTACTCATTCAGCGTCCAGGCCAGGTGCCTATATGGTGGGCAGGTGTGTGGGGAGCCAGCCACGCTTCTCTATGATGAGCTAGGAACGGGTAGGTTCGAGCATTTTCCCCATATTCCTTAATGAAGATTGGTATAAACCTCACCCGCTCACTAGACAACTGTGCTATCAGTTGCTAACAGTGCTTCTTTCCCTCCCTCATCTTAGGTGAAGACTCCTCTGCATCGAAAACTGGTAGATCCACAGACGTCGCTGCCATCGTGGTACCGGTGCTGTTCCTGCTGCTGGTGACCCTCGGGATTGGCTTCGTGGTGCTCTACATGAGGCACAGGCGGCTGCAGAACAGCTTCACCGCCTTTGCCAACAGCCACTACAGCTCCCGCCTGGGCTCAGCCATATTCTCCTCAGGAGATGATTTAGGTAGGTAGCCCCTGGTTTCGTGCACAGCTTGAAGGACATGAAATCAAGTACAATGTACTTAAGCAGATGGAGGTTGGTTGGGTGAAGAAATCCTCACAGGAAGGATGTTGAGGCTCTGGAGTGAGTCCAGAGAAGAGCAATGAAGCTGGGGAAGGGGCTGGAGAACAGGCCTTATGAGGAACGGCTGAGAGAGCTGGGGGTGTTCAGCCTGAAGAAGAGGAGGCTGAGGGGAGACTTCATTGCTCTCTACAACTACCTGAAAGGAGGTTGTGGAGAGGAGGGATCTGGACTCTTCTCCCAAGGGACAGGACAAGATGGAATGACCTCAAGCTCTATCAGGGGAGGTTTAGGCTGAACATTAGGAAAAAACAATTCATACAAAGGGTCATTGGGCATTGGCCCAGGGAGGGGGTTGAGTCACCTTCCCTGGAGGGGTTTAAGGGACAGGTGGACAAGGCACTGAGGAATATGGGTTAGTGTTCGATAGGAATGGTTGGACTCGATGATCCAATGGGTCTTTTCCAACCTGGTGATTCTATGATTCTATGGTGATTCTATAAATCAGTGCAAGACGTCATGTCTCCATTGTGCTTTGGGATGCTTTGGGGATAAAAGTCTCTAAGAGTATTAAAAACCAAACAACTAAGAGTACAGAGCTAGTCCAGGATAAATGTTTTTAGCAACCACAGATGGATCTAGACAGGCTGAGGCCAAGGGGATGGGGTTCAACAAGGCCAAGTGCCAGGCCCTGCACTTCATTCGCAGCCACCCCATGGCTCCCGGGTTGGGGAAGAGCTGCTGGAAAGCTACCTGGTGGAAAAGGACCTGGGGGTCAGTGGCTGAACAGGAGCCAGCAGTGGCCTGGGTGGCCAAGAGGGCCAGTGGCATCTTGTCTTGTATCAGCCATGGTGTGGCCAGCAGGAGCAGGGCAAGGGTTGTTCCCCTGCAGTGAGGAGGCTGCACATCAAATCCTAGATTCAGTTAGGGGCTCCTCACCCCAGGAAAAGACATTGAGGGACTAGAATGTGTCCAGAGAAGGGGAATGGAGCTGGGGAAGGGTGGGGAGCCTGGGGGTGTTCAGCCTGGAGAAGAGGAGGCTAAGAGGAGACCTCATTGCTCTCTGCAGCTCTTGGAAAGGAGGTTGTGGCGAGGTGGATACTGGGCTCTTTCCCAATGAACAATTGATCAATAGGTTGAGAGGAAATGGCCTCGAGTTGTGCCAAGGGAGATTTAGCCTAGATACCAGGAAACATAGAATCATAGAACAACCAGGTTGGAAGAGACCCATTGGATCATCGAGTCCAACCATTCCTATTGAACATTAAACCATGTCCCTCAGGACCTCATCTACCCGTGCCTTAAACACCTTCAGGGAAGGTGAATCAACCACCTCCCTGGGCAGCCTATTCCAATGCCCAATGACCCTCTGTGTGAAAAACTTCCTCCTAATCTCCAACCTAAATCTCCCCTGGTGGAGCTTGAGGCCATTCCCTCTTGTCCTGTCCCCTGTCACTTGAGAGAAGAGCCCAGCTCCCTCCTTTCCACAACCTCCTTTCAGGTAGCTGGAGCGAGCAATGAGGTCTCTTCTCAGCTTCCTCTTCTCTAGGCTAAACAACCCCAGCTCTCTCAGCCGTTCCTCATAAGGACTGTTCTCCATGACTTCATGGAAAGGGTTGTGAAGCACTGGAGGAGGCTGCCCAGGGCAGTGGTGGACTCTCCATCCCTGGAGGTGTTTAAAGGACATGTGGATGTGGTATTTATGGGCATAGTTTAGTGAGTTTGCAGTGTGACGTTAAGAACTTGATGATCTTAAATGTCTTTTCCAAACTAAACGGTTCTGTAAACCGCTCCCCGTAATGCAAAGCAATTAAAACTTGAGTGTAACAGATACAGCAACCAGGTAGGAGCACGATGGGGGCCACAACATACTGGGTTTGAGGACAATTTTGTGGCCAGCTTCAATCTGGGCCCCTCACCACAAGAAGGATGTTGAGGCTCTGGAGCAAGTCCAGAGAAGAGCGACGAAGGTGGTGAAGGGGCTGGAGAACAGGCCCTGTGAGGAGCGGCTGAGAGAGCTGGGGGTGTCTATACTGGAGAAGAGGAGGCTGAGGGGAGACGAGACCTCATTGCTCTCTGCAACTCCCTGAAATGAGGTTGTAGAGAGGAGGGAACTGGGCTCTTCTCCCAAGTGACAGGGGACAGGACAAGAGAGAATGGCCTCAAGCTCCACCAGGGGAGATTTAGGCTGGAGATTAGGAGGAGGTTTTTCACAGAAAGGGTTATTGGGCATTGGAATAGGCTGCCCAGGGAGGTGGTTGAGTCACCTTCCCTGGAGGTGTTTAAGGCACGGGTGGATGAGGTCTTGAGGGACTTGGTTTAGTGTTAGATAGGAATGGTTGGACTCGATGATCCGATGGGTCCCTTCCAACCTGCTTGTTCTGTGATTCTGTGAATAGTTCGTTTCCTCGTGCCCCCTACAATGCTGAGGGCAGCATAACAGAGCTGTGGGTTTGTTTTTTAGGAGATGAGGATGATGAAGCCCCAATGATAACTGGATTCTCAGATGATGTTCCCATGGTCATCGCATGAAGCGCGTCTCCGACTGTACAAACCAAATGGTGTAAATATTTTATTTGATAAAAATAGTTGATTGTTTATTTTACAAAAATGCACTTTGAGTTGCAATATGTTATTTTTATATGGGCCAAAAAAGAATTTAAAAATACACTTTGTAGTAATCAACTGTGAATTGCAGTCTAGGTTGGTTTAGTAACAAATTGCTTTGATTTAACATTAATTTAGTCTTACAGGGCTATGCTTGCTGGGCATGCTTTTAAGTCTGTGAGATATTTTCCGTTGACTAAATTGGCTACTCATTTTATTTTTCTAAGACGAGTATAAATTTATTTAAAAAGAAATTCAGGAGATTATATATGTAGATAGAGAGAGAAGTAATATAGTCCCTGAAGGTTTTGCTTTTACTTTAAAAAACAAAAAAAAAATCCTTTGGACTTTGTTTTATATAGAAGCTTTTTTGTTGTGTTAATTTATTGGGAAATCTGCTTGAGAACAGATTTCCAAAGTCGTCAGACATTGTACACATTATTGTGTAGAACATGTGCCACTTTATCTTGCGAGGCAGTAGGATCTTGGCATCCCCATCCTTGTTCTTGCCATGATATTAAAAAAAAATCCTTATTTTTACATATTCCTCCCCTCTCCCTTATTAAAAAATAGAACCTTTCAGCAATCTCAGAGCCCAAGTCAAGATGCTGCAGTGCATCCTTTATGTAGGAGTTTAGCTTCCGGCTGCTGTAACTGTATAGAAAGCATCGGGGCTGCACCAAACCGGTGCCAAGGGTGATGCAAACCCTTAAATGCTGATGCTAAGGGCTGTTAGCAGGAAGGTTTCTGGGGCTATTCCTGCAGGAGAGGGGTTACCCATGGGCAGCAGCACTGCAGAATGCACAGACTCTTTCTGTGATGCTGTTCTAGTGTCTGGACTTTGTAATTTTGACCTTTCAGGTGTGCCGTGACAACAGGTGATGCCATGTCCTACCCTCCCTCAGCCCCCAAACCGCTTTGGAGGGCACCTCCAGCCACCGAGCTGCTGACCATTAAGCTGTAGTTGACATCACTAAAAAAAAAAAAAACTTGCCCCTACCCCCTTCAAACCCGCTCCCCAGCTAATCAGGACCCTGTCCCTTTGTGGAGCTCCTGTAAGATGCTGCTGTGTCAGTGGGACGGAAGGGGGAGCCTCCACTGTGAGGAAACAGCTTCACATACACATTTTCCACAGTCCTAGAGAGCTGTAATTACTGAAAATCTAAATTCATTTGGTTTACAGCAGGGATTCAATCCTCCTTCATTAGCGTTTCCTAAAAGTAGCTCTAGTCGTACCTTCAGCTTTAGAAGGAACCTGTATATCCACATATATATTATTTTCCCATCACTAGGCATCTCACGTTCCCAGTAGACATAATACAGGCTACAGAGCCGAGCAGTAGAAATAAATGTCTGGTAACCACTGTCTAGAGGGTTTTTTTTTTTTATGATAGCAAAATGTGAATCTCACCACAAATCCAACCCCCTTGCCAAGAGCGGCGACACGAGCGGATATTCACGGGTCACGCCTGGCCGTGCTCTATATATGCAAAGCTTCGCGCCAGTGAAATCCAGCACATTGTCTTGTTTCCTTTGTTTAAACCAAGAGTATTTTTGCAGTGTAAATTCACTTGGAATTGCAGTCTTCCTACAGATGAAACGAGAGAGGCCAACTATGTTTTGATACACGACTGATCCATTTAATTTCACATATATAAAAAAGAATAGAAGGTCTGTATGGTTTGATACTCTATAGAAATACTGACTCTATTTTCAATTACTGGTGTTGTCATTCCCGGTGACAGATTTTTTTCCCCCAAAGCTGGGACCAAACTATGCTCAGATTTTTTATAAGTAGCAATGATCTTAGAGTTGTCGCGTTTTTATCTTGTTAGTGGGTCAGGTGCTGCTCAGGAGTGAAAATTTTGAGTAAATCAACCCAGCTGGAAATACAACTCCACGGAGAGACCAGAATCTGACCCAGAGGCTGAACTGTTCTAAAGATATAAATAAAATATTTTATCTAGGAAAGAAAGCCTAAAAGCAGAGAGAAAGTGTAGTGAACCCTTTCCTTATTATGCAAGCTTTTCTGGCACAGGTATTGGAAAAAAATAGTTAGAGCATCCCAGATGATGGCACCTTGCTGGTGAGAATCACTGCTGGTTTACACCCCAAGGATAAATCCTGCTCGAATACAGTGAGTAGAGCTTAGCCCATCTTTATCTGGAAGACAGATGCTAAGGGGACGCTTATAACCACTTTATATTCTGCAGAAATCCCGCGGCTGGATGCTTATCCAGCGTCAGTCAGGGGACAGGTCACTTCTGGCCACTCTGAAAGGCTCCATTGTACATGTGGCTCAGCCGCGCTCGTTCGGAGCTCAGCCTGTTGCCAGCAAAGCATTTTGTTGGCCTAGCATCCTTAAAGCCACCGCTTCCAATTACCTGTGCCTCACTAACTCACCCTGGGATGGAACAGAGCCCTGTGTGATCACCCCCGTGTTGCACGGGGGGTTCGGGGGCGCCGTGGCAGGCAGGCTTGGTGCAAAGCTGGATTTATCTTTCCACGGACAGTACTGTAACGCACGAGCACGCCCGACCCTCCGAGGCTTTCCCTTCATCACAAAAATCACCACTGTGCTCTCAGCAAAGCAACTTCACAGGGCTAGTGTATTTTATATAGAGCTAGAAGTCCAAGCCCCGGGTGGGGAGTGGGCAGGATAGATGCAATTGTGGGTAAATTGTCTATTTTTTATGAACTTTTGAAGCACGGAATCTTGTTCACGGAGATGTATAAGGGGTGGGAGGGTTCTGCTGTAAATACAGTAGCCGGGTGTGTATTTTGTTCTGGTTTTCTTTCAGTAGCCTCATGCAATGTGAAGCGTTATCCTGACTTTGGGGCGGGGACTGGGGTTATTCTCATAGCAACTCAGTGCAACAATCAGATCCATAAGGCAAAAACAGAAAAAGAAGGTTGAGAATAACTCTGGTTAGGAGGATCTTCGCCCAGTTGATTTGTGTTTGCATCCATTTCAGATCTCACTGCAGTCGCCTGCCAATACTCTTAAGTCCATTTGAACAAAAGACTGAAGTCAAAGGTTAAAATCTGATGAGGCTTTGGAGTGTGAGGTTCATTTTGCTTTGGCTTGGGATATTTGGAGGGGTGCGAGTGTGTGGTTTTTTGGGTTTGGGTTTTTACGAGAAAAGACAAGCAGTGGCCGTTTTCCAGGTTTGAGATCTGAACACACCGTTCAAGGTCAAATAAGCGCTCCTTTCAGCCTGAATAAAATCACATCACTCTTTCAGCCAGCGCTGCCTCCTCCGTAAAGTGGCTTTGACAAGGGGGTAACCCCAGCTCCCACACGCAGCCTCCCCCGAGGAGCCCGGGACCTTCGCTGGGTGCACGCAGGAGCCAAGCCAGAGCAAGAGCTTACAGCCTGCACCCCAGAGTAAATACCAAGAGGAACTGCAGAGAGGGGTGAAGCACGTTGTGTTGACCGCAGGGGAAAGCTGTGCATGCAGATATTTCATCTGCAGAATAGCTGGCGTGCTCCAGGTTCACGCTCCGGCTAACCCTGCCATAACTTGTTCCATGTGCTCCTACCTTGACACAGCATTAGCAGGAAAGCGCTGCAGATTTAGTGCTGGGAAAAGGACTATTTTCCTTGGACAGAGCTCAAGTTACATATTCTTAGGTGTATAGGGTTGTATATGCGGCCAGAAAGGGGAGGAGAGAAAAGGAAAGCGAGGGAGCATGTGACACCACTGGCTACCAGCATCCCCATCATCATCTTTTGGCTTTGTGACTAAAGAACCTTTGTGTTTGCAGGGTGCAAGACACCTTGGTGGTCCCACAAGGCTGTGGCTTCTAGAAACCCTGAGACACAGAACTTGAAAGCTCTTGTCTGAGTGGAGAGGGATCTGTCTCACCCAGACAACCAGCAGGTCCAGGGAGGTTATTCTCCCTCTGTACTCCGCACTGGTGAGGCCACTCCTTGAATACTGGGTTCAGTTCTGGGCTTCTCACCACAAGAAGGATGTTGTGGCTCTGGATCAAGTCCAGAGAAGAGCAACGAGGCTGGAGAGGGGTCTGGAGAACAGGCCTTATGATCAACGGTTGAGAGAGCTGGGGGTGTTTATCCTGGAGAAGAGGAGGCTGAGAGGAGACCTCATTACTCTCTACAACTACCTGAAAGGAGGTTGTAGAGAGGAGGGAGCTGGGCTCTTCTCCTAAGTGACAGGGGACAGGACAAGAGGGAATGACCTCAAGCTCCGCCAGGGGAGATTTAGGCTAGAGATTAGGAGGAAGTTTTTCACGGAAAGGGTCATTGGGCATTGGAATAGGCTACCCAGGGAGGTGGTTGATTCACCTTCCCTGGAGATGTTTAAGGCACAGGTAGACGAGGTGCTGAGGGACATGGTTTAGTGTTTGATAGGAATGGTTGGACTCGATGATCCAATGGGTCTCTTCCAACCTGGTGATTCTATGATTCTATGATTATATTATTATTACCCAGTTCCTACAGCCCCAAAAATCACCTTGGCCACCAGGGAAGGGTCACCTCAGACATTGGCTCTCCTGGAACAGCTCAACCTTTCCACCAGGGTAGAGTTTAGTCGTAGGGTCTGCGTGCTTGAAATCTTGTAGGAACTGAGAAATATTTAATGACGGACTTCACTGGTGGAAATGTACAACGTGTTCAGGAAAGACCAAAATAACTTTTTCTGAAACAACTTCCAAGTCTCCTTCAAATGGACTTCAGGAGGAAAATGGTGCAATGGAGTGAGTTACTCTTGGACCCAGAGGGCATCTTCATTACTGGAACTAGCTGTAACATTTATAATTAATCCTTCAAAACGTGCAGCCAGTCTATAATGAGTTTTTTAGAGGTAGTGTCAACATCTAATCTGGTTCCTTAAGTGAAGTTTAATATGATACCATTGGAATTGCTTCTCTGTGTCATTTTATTTTTTCATTCGCTGATTTCTGCTCTGTTATTATTGCACAATTTTGAAGGAATTTTTGTCTGTCGATCTTTTCCACTTGATGATGATAATAAAAATTGGGTAAACAAAGCAATTTCTGGTTTCCAAAATTATTATTTAACTTCTGTGTGCCTAATACGATAAAAGGAGACCTTTATCCAAATCGTATTTGATTGTTTTCCATCAGAAGGATGTGTTTGATACCCTAGGAGGATGATCAGAAATGGAAAAACTGAGCTTTCTGCAGAAGACACATCAGATTTCTCTTAACGAGGTACCACTAATGTTCATAATTCAATCATATGTCTGAGGAGGCTGAGAGGAGACCTCATTACTCTCTACAACTACCTGAAAGGAGGTTGTAGAGAGGAGGGAGCTGGGCTCTTCTCCCATGTGACAGGGGACAGGACCAGAGGGAATGGCCTCAAGCTCCACCAGGGGAGGTTCAGGCTGGACATTAGGAAAAAATTTTTCACGAAAAGGGTCACTGGGCACCGGAACAGGGAGGGGGTTGACTTGCCTTCCCTGGAGGTGTTTAAGGGACAGGTGGACAAGGTGCTGAGGGACATGGTTTAGTGATTGATGGGAATGGTTGGACTCGATGGTCTGGTGGGTCTTTTCCAACTCAGTGATTGTATGACTCTATGATTCTATGAACTGAAGAAATATTGGTCTGAGACATCCAGTCTCTCCTGCTCACCGTTGTGCTCACAAACCTTTCCCTGGGTTTGCCCATGGATGTTTCATATCAAAACTCCACTGGCTCTCACCTGATCCTCACCTTCAGACCGAGTGCCTAGAAAACAGCCACAGTCACCTCATCACAGTCACATCCACCTACCCTGCAGGTGGAATTTTCTCCTGTCTCTTTCCTTTGTCTCCTCTCCCTTTTTATTGCTTTTATGACATTTCATTATTGTCAAACCGCTAAATGCAACGAGCTCTTGAAGATAAGAGAGTTTCTCATAGAGTCTCTACATGCCCACAGGAATACTCTACCCTGCTCTCAAACACTTTAGGTAATGGTATCAGGCAATGACTCTTAACGAATCACGGTGTCTTAAATATTGCTGGATGGGGCTTTGAGCAACCTGATCCAGTGGGACGTGTCCTGCCCATGGTAGGGGATTGGAACTGGATGGGCTTTGAGGTCCCTTCCAACCCAAATCATTCCATGATTCTATGACTCTAATTTTAAACACAGTATGTTAATGAATGGCCAGTGTGAAGAGAGACACTACAGGTCCCAGAGGTGCCAGCATTGTGACAATGACTATTTAGATGGAGCATAGACCTGATCTCAGACTGAGTTCTCCATCAGCAGCAAGGCAGGGATCTGTCTTTAAGTTTGAGTTTGTGCACAAGGGGACAGGAGAAGTCTCTGTGAGATATTACCATGTCCTGGTCAGGCGAATCGTAGGGTGATTCCCACTTAATGACTGCAAATGTCTTTCCAGTGTGCACTGAGTGGAGGTGTTGAGGGGGAAGCCGGTTGTCAGGGGTCATTTTCACCACAACATAGTCAGACGGAGGCCCTTGGTAGGGAGACATCACACGGACCTTGGAGGGATGACCCAGAGGTTAATACTGTGCCTGCATCCTTCAGCACCAAACTCCAGCCCACAGTGCAGGTAGGAGGGGGAACAGAACAGGCTCCTACCAGAAACAGGTACTGCTCATCCCGCTGCACAATCACAGTGATGTTGTGACCATCCCATGATGTGATTCCATGTTGGCAGTTCCCAAAGAAATCTCCCAGCTTCGCTCATTATGACTTCTTTTTTTTTTTTTTTTTTTTTTTTTTTTGAGCCCTCAATAGTCTCTTGGTTTGCATCTGAAGCTGAGTATGCCACAGGAATCATGCAGGTCTCTTTCCCACACTGCTTTCAGGCTAGAGAGTCAAAGTTTCATGAAGATGCATAGCAAGGCATGATTGCATCGCTCACACGTGTTTCTCCGAGCTGCTTCTTCCCTACAGCTCCATCAGGGACATCTGACAAAGAGGGAGAGGTCTCAGCCGACACCACTATCCCATGTGTTCCTTAAAAACGGGCAACTACGCAAAAAAAATGAGATCCAAGTGAACGTTCCCACTGCAAAACATTTTTCCCCACTGTGATACACATGAGAACCCATCTTGGAGGAACATTCCAACCACTGGAGGAGCTTTGGTTGGAACAAACCCAGCCGGGAGGCCCAGATCAAGTCTCCTTTCACTCTGCTGCTCCTGAAAACACATCTTTCTGTCCCACAAATAACATCGGGGGCTGTTTCCAGTGGATGCACTGCAACCACTGATTTAGGATTTAGTGAGGTGCCTGTAGGAACAAGGAAGCTGTGTGGAATTACAGCAAGACCGAGACTGGAAAAGCACTTCCCAGCATGGGTTAAGCATTTCACTAAATAGATGTGCTCTGATCTTGAGAGAGAGCAGCTGAAGTTCTGGCTCACTGCTCCTCTTTTGAGTAAGCAACCAGAGTTTCTTGTGCCAGACTCCTGAACATTTGTGTTTAGCCTTTCTCGGCAGGAAAGATGAAATAACTGAGGATATTTCACAGCAGAACTCAAGCTGGAATTCGGGATGAAGGAGCCAAGAGCTCCTAGATAGCTCAGCCCCTGATTTAAGGAGGGGAGAAAGGGTCTGTGGGAAAGAAGGATTCATGCTAACTATCAACATCTTGGCTCCTGCCACGAAGCTCTCAACCTGCCAGTTGTGGGATGTAAGAAAAATGGCAGTCGGGGCTTTTCCAGGATGTGTGGTTTATTTCTTCCCTGTAAATTATAGGCATCCAGAAGCCCACATCCCCCAGATTCTCATAGCTGGCCTCACATGATGCCCAGAAAATTTGCTCTCCCCGGGCACTACAAAGCGAAACAAGGGGAGGAGCCGACATCAGCGAGAGGACCTGCATGGGGCCAGGCTGGAAAAAATCCCATTGCTTTGGAGGATGATGGAGGGAGATTGAAAAGGAACTAGATAGTGGTTTGGGAAGGAAAGCCAGGAGGACAGTCACTGAATGGGGAATGTGTGTGTGAGCTGAGCAGGAATTCATAGAATCATAGAATCACCAGGTTGGAAGAGACCCACCAGATAATCGAGTCCAAACTTTCCTATCAAACACTAAATCATGTCCCTCAGGACTTCATCCACATGTCCCTTAAACCTCTCCAGGAAAGGTGACTCAACCCCCTCCCTGGGCAGTCTCTGCCACTGCACAATGACCCTTTCTGTGAATTTTTTTCCCCTAATGCTCAGTCTGAACCTCCCCTGGTGGAACTTGAGGCCATTCCCTCTCATCCTGTCCCCTGTCCCTTGGGAGAAGAGGCCAGCTCCCTCCTATCCACAACCTCCTTTCAGGTAGTTGTAGAGAGTAATGAGGTCTCCCCTCAGCCTCCTCTTCCTGAAACTCGTTGCACCCTGACACTGGCTATACAGGACGGGTATTTCAGGCATGGGGGATCTGAGGCAGAGATGGACAAGATGTGGCATTCACATCATCAAGCCTCAAATATCCAGAGTGGTTCAGCCAACCTGAGAACATTTAGTGACTCTGGATCCTTCCGTAGCCAGCATGGGGATGCAGATGCTCTCCTAGGAGGAATTCAGTACCCGATGGAGCCATTCTCAAAAATTCTTCTACATTTTCATTTCCCTCACACTGAACAGCTGACCATGTATTGATTATTTTGATAAGAATGGTTGGACTCGATGATCCGATGGATCTCTTCCAACCTGGTTGTTCTATGATTCTATGATTTTATATTTCCCCAAGGCTGAAGGGTAACTGCAAGAAGATAGAGAAGAGGTTGGAGGTTCCTCCTGGCTGGGGCTCTGTGCAACACTAGGCAGAATTGATACTTGCCCACGCTGAGAGTGTCACTCCAGGAGCCTTCTGCAGCCAAGGATGAGGCACAACAGTTCAGAGAGTGCTTCCCCTTGTCACAAAATAGGTCATATACTCTTCACAATAAAAGGAACTCAAGGTGACTGCCTCACACCGAGGCTTGAGACTGTAAGACGACAGCCTACGTGAAAAGAATTCCCAAACCCATGAGTTCCTCGCCCAGAGTCTGGCTGGCTGGATCCCTGCTCTGCTTCTGAAGCACACGCGCTGCCTTCGGAGCCACAAACCCCGTGCTACACCCTCTGCCAAACATTTCTCTCTCTTTAGCAGCCCTTCCCGGAGCAGCTCCCCGAGCGGTGTGGCAGGTCCTGTCTGAACATCCTCCGTGCTCCTCTTTAAAGGCTGCTGGCCCAGCATAGGGGCTAGGTTGGCTTTTTGGAATGACACAGCTTTCCTTTCCCCCTCCCATGGCTTTCTCGAGATCCCTCAGAAAGCCAGAAACAGAAGCTTGGAGGCCAATTCCCAACCGTGCGTTTAGTCAGAAGATCAGCTTCGTTTTTCAACCCTTTTGCAGTAGCTCTGTGTAAACTCATAGCCAACACGTCTATGTACCCAGGAAATTACCACAGTGGACTCGGGGCTGGTGAAGACAATAGTGCGCTTGGCTCGTTGATTTGGCTCAGCATCGCTTCTAATGTACTTTTCCTCCTAAACTTATTTAACCTCGCAACCAAGAGCCACAAGGATGGTGGAGCTATTTGTTTCGAGACCAGCTCTCCTGGGAGAAGAGGCACAAAGAATAGAAAGCAGCCTGGAGAAATGGAAGAGAGAAAATTGAGAAAGGGATTCGAACGCATCACCCTTGGAGACCATGCCAATGACCTGCTAGAGTCCAGCCATCATAAATAAATAGACTCCGTTTATTGTCTCGCCAGGCCAGAGAGCACGGTAATGCTTGAGCTGGTTCCAGCGGGTGGGGTTACCGACCAGCATCGCTCTTTCGTGCTGCGCTTGCTGAGACAAAACAGATGTCGGTCACCGAGCGCCGGGTTTGCCATGTGGTTTGTGATGCAGCCGCTCGCAATGCGATGGATGAGGGCTTTGTCCACAGCCCCCCGAACCGCAGCCAAAAACTTCTGCCATGGTGGTGAATCCTAAGCGAGTGGCAACAATGCGAAAACGAGCGAAGCTCAAAAAAACTGCGACAATTCAAGCAGCGCGTTCCACGCCCTTTGTAAGAGACCCACCAGATGCTCCGCAGCGGTTAGCAAAAAATCAGAGTCCAGCTACGCTCGTGCAAAGAACAGGGTGTGCAAACCCCCAAACCCACTTCATCCATCCGCACCAAACCCCATTTTTCACTCTTTAACCTCTTTTACAACGACTTGGGTGCAAAGTAAGCCAGCTGGCCCTAGTGCCACCCATGTGCAGTAGATGGCAGCAGCAGCTTTACTCAGTGGCCACCAACCTCACCAGGATTCCTTCCCCCTTCTCCCCTCCCCTGTCTTTTTTTTTTTTTTTCACTTTTTACTTTTGGTGGCCTCAAAAATTATTAGTTCCAGATGAGCTCCCGCCATTGTAATAGTCCATTTAACCCGATCCACTCTGCGCAGAGTCAGTGCAAGTTCAAATGCAGCATTTTCACATGTAAACTATACATCAGAGACATATTTCTGCACGGCTCTGGGCATTCCTTGTGCAGCCCAAAAGAGGAAATGCAGAAGGTTAAACCTCACACACACACACACACACACACACACACACACACACACACACGGCTCCGGCCGTGGGCAACAATGGCACTTTGTCAAGCTGAACTTATGAATCGAAGCAGGAACCTCAGGACTGCTTCTCCCTTTGAAGATTAGCGCTAATAAGCCAAACCAGTGGGTATTTTGTTTTATAAGGAAAGAGCATTTCAAGTCACGTACGCTGCTATTGTTGGACACAAAACATGTACTGTCTCTGCCGGTGGTGACTCCAGTAACCGCTCCACGCTTGTCTTTTGCTGGGATTACCTTTATTTTTATACTATATTAAATTTACCTCCCACCATCTTTCAGGCCTATTAAAACCGATGACGTTTCCCATGGCTAATTATACACACACATAGTTACAAAAAAAAAAAAAAAATCCCAAACCCTATTTGTACTATTTTACCATCTGAGTCAAATTTTATGCCTACATTACATATGCAGAAGTGAGAATCAAACCTACCAGATTTCCCTCCTACTGGAATAATAAGCACATCCTATATAAACAAGTTGCGCGGAAGAGGTGCGGTAAATGATTTGTTTCTGGTAAATGAAGACAGCTATAACACAACACACGGAAAAATTCATGTTGTTTGCTTTTGTAATTCACTGTACACGCAGCCTTTAATCTGAGGATCTCCGAGCGCTCCGCACAGTTTAATTAAGCCCCACAATTGCCATGTTGGGGAAGTATATTAAGTGTTGTTTGGTTGATTCTTTGCAGATGGGTCGACTTGGGGACCACGCTGTGCGTGCCAAACTCCCTTCTCCCCATTCAGGATTGGTTCTTAAAGCTCTTCCATGTGGCCTTCCCAATGACAGCCAGAGGAAATACATGAGCTTAAGAGCCCAGCCAAACAAGAAAACCCTCCCTTCAGCGAAGACTGAGTCTTCCAGCAGGATGTGGTACCTGCAAAACATCTGACCACGTTCCCTTTCCATCAACACTGGTGGAAACCAGCTTCTCTCGTGCACTTCAGTGTGGTTATCCGAGCTGGGCTGTCTTAAACAACCCTCTCGTGAGCCCATATGCAACGGGTTAAACTCCAAATCCCTGCATCGACGTGACCTTGATATCAGGTCAGGAGCCAAACCCTGTCCCAAACTTAAGCCTGCTGGGCCCCAGAGCCGCTCATTCACTGCAGAGCTGGGAAGAAGAAAGTCCCAGCATCTTGGCTCCCAAAGCCCCATTTTTCCACGGCATTCGCTCCTGTGGGATCTGTATGGAAACCACTCGCACTGCTGAAGCCACAGGACAAATGAATGGGAATTCACCCTGCCAGTGCTATCCATCATGAGGCACAACTCTTTACCGGGGAGGGGCACGCTCAGCCCTAACCAGCTGCACATGTACAGCGTCTGCCTCTTCCAGCCCCTCGGCTCAGGGATTATAGAGCTGCTGAACCTTGGGAGTGGATCGTGCTCCTAGTGAGTGGCCTGGGGCTACCAAGCACAGGAGAAGCTGGGCCACCCCATGCTCACCCTCAACATCTAGAGGCCATGATTTCTTTGATCAAGGGAGGTTTAGGCTGAACATTAGGAAAAAAATTTTCACGGAAAGAGTCATTGGGCACTGGAACAGACTGCCCAGGGAGGGGGTTGAGTCACCTTCCCTGGAGGTGTTTAAGGGACGGGTGGATGAGGTGCTGAGGGACATGGTTTAGTGATTGATAGGAATGGTTGGACTCTATGATCTGGTGGGTTTTCTCCAACCTGGTGATTCTACGATTGACTTGGGAATGGACGAGCAACCAGCTTTGGCCAGGGTATGAATAGGTGCTGAAGTAATTCAGCTTTTCCAAACACTGATTTAGCTTTGGTGGTGCAGCAGATCTCCTTTTCTCCCTTCGCCTTGCTCCTTTTCCCTCTCCTCCGCAAGTTCCTTTGTTCTCATGTTTACAGCAGCATCGATTTGCTGTCAGAAAGCAACACGGCTTTGGAGTTTCTGTACACGCAACCAAAATCCATCCAACTAGAACCGGCCCCTCTTGCAACCCAACTCCCTGTGATGGGCTGCACTCTGTTTCTGAGCCCTTTCCTGCTTCCCTGAAGCTCCTGCAGCTCTGCAGGGAAAACGCTTCTTCTCTTTTCAGTTGCTGGGGAAGGTGAGGGTGCAAACCCATGGCTCCAAGCCGTGTCAAGCCTTCTTCCAGAAGAAGCAGGGGTTTGGAAATGGGTCCCAACAGCTCATGGCATGTCCAGCACCTCCATGAAGATATGCATCCTGCAGGAAGGCACATCCTCTCTTCCCTCCTCCCCAAAGCCAGAGCTTGTTCCTCACTATCCAAACCCTTTTGCAATGCAGGAGTGAGTTGGAGGGCTCTGCCCTTCTCAGTGCAACCCCAGCTTTCCAAACAATCAACCACACGTGATTTGTGCAACTGCATAGCAGCCTTCTCTCTCTGACCTTGAAGCACTTTGCAAAAGCCAACACAGCCAAGATGTCCCAGGAGGCAGGACTTTGCTCACCAGCAGAGAAACTGAGGCAGAGGGAAATGAAACAAGCTGGCCGAGGTCATAAGGAACCATGAAAGAGTGAGCAACAAGGAAACCTGGTTCTCTGCACTCATACAGTCACCTCATGTCCTTCTGCTCCTCTTCCCACTAACTGAGGGATCTCAAAGGTTTGGGTCACGTTTTCCTACTATGACTTGATACAATTTCTTCCCAGTTTCCTAAATAAGAGTACGGGTTGTGTTCTGCAGCGTGAGCTGGTTTATCCACAATTGCTGTGGATACCCAAGCAGTTGCTTTCAGACACATAACCCCCAGGGAAAGGGAATCCCTGTGTGACCCTACATACCTGTACTGCCTTTGAAACTTTCTGTGGGGGTTTTAGCACTGGGGAAGGTTGCTGATTTCGGAGCCCTAGGACTGCAGTCCTCTGTGAATTTGCAGAATGGAGGTGTTCAAGGCCAGGCTGGATGAGGCTTTGAATGCCCTGATGCTGTGGGAGGTGTCCCTGCCCATGGCAGGGGGGTTAGAACTGGATGGGCTTTAAGGTCCCACCTGACATAAACCATTCCATTCTCCAGGTCCGCCCTATGAGGAGCGGCTGAGAAAGCTTGGGGTTGTTTATCCTGGAGAAGAGGAGGCTGAGAGGAGACCTCATTACTCTCTACAACTACCTGAAAGGAGGTTGTGGAGAGGAGGGAGCTGGGCTCTTCTCCCAAGTGACAGGGGACAGGACAAGAGGGAATGGCCTCAAGCTCCGCCAGGGGAGATTTAGACTAGAGATTAGGAGGAAGCTTTTCATGGAAAGGGTCATTGGGCATTGGAATAGGCTGCCCAGGGAGGTGGTTGATTCACCTTCCCTGGAGGTGTTTAAGGGACAGGTAGATGTAGTCCTGAGGGACATGGTTTAGTGTTTGATAGGAATGGTTGGACTCCATGATCTGATGGGTCTCTTCCAACCTGGTTTCTCTATGATTCTATGATTCTATGATTCCTTCCACGATTCTATATAATACATGGACAGGCCAAAGCTCCCCTTCTGAACCCATCTCCCTCCTGGTCTACCACACGATCCAGCTTCTGGGTCTCCTCAGTGCATCTGCCTAAAAGGAGGGGTGATCCCTGCCAGTCCTGCTAATGCTTTAACTAGGTCCATGGACACCATTTTACCTCTCAGCCACACAAAAAGGGGCAGTTGGCTACAAAACCTTCCCGCAATCCCCATGCTGGCTGCTGGGACTATTTCCATGACTGATTAACAAGACCCTGCCTTTCTCAGTCTCCAGCATGTGTTGCACCCCAGCCTGTACATCCCAGGTCTGAGGGTACTAGGTCTCCGCTTGGTTCTATTAACTGCTAGCGTGCGCCTGTCCAGCCATCAGCAAAACCTCCTGCGGCAACTCCCCTGATGTGTGGCAACTCAAGTCCCTTTAACAGCTTCTTGGAAGGCTGAAGCCCCCGTTTCTACTTGGTTCCAGTTTCCAGCTCCCCTCTCTTTTCCCAGCTCCATTGCTTTCACCTGCTTTTGTTCAGCTCTGCCATGAAAGGAGGGGGTTTGAAGGGGTGACAGCTCTGTAAATATATCATATTGTCTTCTGTGAAGAAGAAGGGAGAGCAGAAAGAATGATGGATACACTCTTCCCTTCGCTGCACTTGGGACAGATGAAGGAAGATGGCAGATAATTGCTCTTTATTGTGCCCCGGGTTCACCCGAAGATGAAGGAAGTGATAAGATTTCAATTAATGTCATTTAAGATTCCCTGCAAGCTGTCCTGTTCCTTTCTTGGCTTCTTTCCTCCTCTGAAATCGTGGCCCTCAATGCTGCCTTTGTAACCCCAAGGGAGCTCCCTAAATGGGCCACATCCTCACCTGGTGAGCACTGTCAAGGCCCCATCAACATCAGTGGAGCAACTCTAATTTAGACCAGATGACAATCCCCCTCCAACCCTGCTCTCGATTTATTATAGGGCAGGAGAGATAACATACTTCATTATACAAAGCAGGGATCGTTTTCCAGCTTGCCCAAGAATGAACCGAGAAGCTTTTCTAATCAGCTTAAACTGATCAAGATACCCGGGCGCAGAAACCGCAATATCCAGGTTTCTGCGTGAGACACCTTCTGCTGAGCTTTCTTACTTTCCTGAGTAATTGCATCACATTCCTCGGGGTCGCTTTCTTGAAAAGAGAGAGTACAGTGAGCGGCAGAGCAGGGAGCTGGCTCCTTGCTGAATAACACACACACACACACACACACACACACGCAGAGGGAAATCTTCCCTAGATTATTTCCTTCGAAACAGAAGAAAACAGTAAAAGAAAAAAACTCTCAAACAAAGCCGATTGTAAGATTTTTGCACGTTAGGAACTGTTTAATTTTGAGCTCGTTTGACTCCAAAACAGCAGGAAGCTTTGAATCACTGAGCTGCTGCAGAACAAGCCCCAGCATCTTGAAAACGTTCACACCGATCACTTTAGATTTTCAAAATGTCTCCTTACAACTATCTGCTGGCACGCAGAGCTCACATCCTTCATTCTGACTGTGCTGGTTAGAGAGAAAACCCCAGAAGTTTCATATAAAGAATGGTTCCTGGTTTCACAGATGTATTAATTCAAAGAAATTTTATATATATGTATATACGTGTGTGTGTGTGTATATATTTTTATATATATGTATATTTGTTTTTACAAATAGTAGGGGAAAAGCAGAGACAAAGCAGCACAAACAGCTGAAATTCTTCCCCTCTCCTGCAGATACACTAATGTTTATTGTCCCCAAGAGCATCCATTTTCACTCCTCTTCTATATATACACGCCTGACGTTTCCATATGTTCCTTAGCTCAGCTCCCTGGTAACGCACCAGCCTCCAGGGGAGGGAGGGGAGGCTGAACTGGGGGTTCAGCGAGTGGTCCCAGGTTGTGCAGGACGGGTTGCAGGATTGGGAAGGAGGTTTCGTGCCTCCTCCTCGAGCACCTGAACCCCACCAACCCGCGTCCTCCGGGTAATGACAGGCTCTGTGGTGCAAACCTGACAGAGATGCCACCGTAAACAGTCATTTTCCTGCTGCCTGTGCATCCGCTCCCCCTGCAAACCTGCGCCTGCCTGAGCTCAGCAGCAATTTTTACAATAGCCATTACCAAGGTGTGAAATCTGAGGGGGGGAAGGTTGGCAAAGGGCTTTGCATCTGTGAATATGATTACAGGCTTAAAACGTGTGAAAGTCTTTTCAGATTTAATGAACCAGAATGTGGCTTTCATTTTGGCTGTGCATATTTTGGACCCTAATATATGTTTATTTAGTCTAATTAATTGCCTTTTTTTTTCCCCCCTTCCTTTACAAGATACCTGCTCGGCTCTCCCAAGAACTCCGCAGGATCCACACGTCGTGCCTAACAAAGGCTGCTCCTCTGCGTTACCTGGGCTGAGACCTCATCTTTCCTAGCTCCTGCTCTGCATGATGGTAGGAGGAGCTGATTCGAGAAGAAAACACCGTCTTCAAGAAATTAGAAAGTCTTTTTTTTTTTTCTTTCTCCTCCTAAGTCAATAACGAGGTGCTACATTTACCTGATGTGGTTTTAGCCGACGCTGCCGTTTGAGATGGAGAAGGCAGATGGGGGGTGTGGAGTTATACAGAAACATGAGATTATCGAGATGCAGTGATTGTGCGAGCGCTGCGTGCATGACCTTGTTGGTGAAAGGCAGGCTACTATATGGTATTTACATTTGTCCTCTGTGATTTAAGGCCTCCGGCTAAATATAGGAAAATAATATGACAAAACAGAAACAGGAGGAAGTCCTTGAATACCAGCAACAGATACTCCAGTGCACAACAGCCAACGGAGCTGGTTTAAGGGGCAGGTAGTGCAGACTGGGAATTTGGAGATGGAAAAGCTGGTAATGTCATAAAAATAATCCTTCCCTGCAGCTCAGCTTGGGAGCAAAGACTAAGGGCAATGCCAGCCAAAGCCTGGGAGGAGAGGGGAACACTCAACTGCGTCCTCTCCCTGTGAAGATGATTAACAGGTGACATGGTAGACGTAAAGTATAGAGAATCAGAGAATGATTTGGGTTGAAAGGGACCTTAAAACCCATCCAGTCCCACCCTTGTCATGGACAGGGACACCTCCCACTACATCAGGGGCTCCAAGCCCCATCCAACCTAGCCTTGAACCCCTCCAGGGATGGGGAAGCCACCACTGCTCTGGGCAATCTGGGCCAGGACCTCCCCATGCTCATCATGAAGAAATTCTTCCTAACGTCTAAATTTTCCCCCCTCCAATTCAAAGCCATTCCCTCTCTCCTATCACTACATGGCCTTCGTCTTGAGATTTATTTTTTTCTGTTAAACACCTTTGTCCTAGTAGATGATGATCAAAGTTGGTTTTTAATCTTTTCCACCATGCTCTGGACTTGACATAGCAGGTAAAATCTCCAGTACTGAGGATGAATCGATCCTGCTCAAGCAATCATCATTGATCACGGACAACAGAAATCTCTACCAGCACTTGTGGTTGGGAGGACCCATAAGCCCTTCCCAACCAGGTAAAAGCCACTGGGCACTGGCAGAGTCTGCTCAGGGAGAGGGTTGATTCACCTTCCCTGGAGGTGTTTAAGGGACAGGTGGACAAGTTCCTGAGGGACATGGTTTAGTGTTTGACAGGAATGGTTGGACTCAATGATCCGGTGGATCTCTTCCAACCTAGTGATTCTATGATTCTGTGAGTGAGGAGGGTGTTGCAAGAGTCCATTCTTCACCTGCTCCCTGTGGACCAGAGTCTCAAACCTGAAAGTCACATCACGCAGTTACCCTGATTGCATGTTTTCCTGCCCTCGAAACTCTTCACCCCAACATCAAACAGGTTTTGTTGGGTTTTTTTTTTTCCTCTAACTACCAAAAGTTTTTCAGGACAGGAAAACTGTTTCCTGTCCAGACCAGACATTGGCTTCCTGCAGATCATGTAATCCTACGCCACTATTTGTAAAATAAAGATGATTGACTGCCTTTGTCTCCTCTGCTTAAATGTACAAGCTCTAGTCCCTAATAGACGCATGTGACCAGGCATAACTCTGCCCTGATCTCATACAGCACTGCGCTAATACTCATAAATAATGACAGAGTTACGAAAGTAGGATTTACAGTAATGCGTCAGAGCGGAGAATGACAAAATCGCTTTGGTTTACTCTTGATTTACATGGGAATAAACAAGGTCAGACTTTTGCCCTAATTCTGCAGCAGGGCTCGGGTTTGTGTGTCTGTGTTCCTTCTCCTCACCCCCTCATCCAGCCTCTTACATGGAAATTCATTTATTTCAACATAGTGACCTTGCGAACGAAAGTCAACTCAAGCCGGGCAGCTCTGCGGGCTCTGCTCAGAGGTGGCCAAGCTACGGATGATGGACAGGGATGTGAAGAGAGGGCATTGCTGTAGGCACAACCCAGCTGGCACACAATAAACTGGGCAGAGTGAGATTGCAGCTGCCCATACGCATCCATCCACACCCAGGGGACAATCTCAGTGTGCCTCATCCTCTAGGGAAACCAATATAAAACCATATAAATTGGTTCTGGGGAATGGAAGAACTGAAATGGTTAACTGCCTGCTTTAAGGATGAATTCTGGTTACACAGAGAAATTCTACCTTTTTGTATTTTACATTTTTGATGTGAGCCGCAAATGCAAACATTTTGAAACTGGAATTGGTGTAGGGCAGACCCAGTGCCTTTGGGTTGGTATAAATAAAATGGCCAATTTCACCATTGGTCAGAGGTGGGTGGGGGTTTTACCTGGGCTGCAGAGCTGCCTGGAGGAGAAGGACCTGGGGGTGTTGGCTGACAGCGACTGACCATGAGTCAGCAGTGTGCCCAGGTGGCCAGGAAGGCCAATGGCATCTTGGCTTGGATCAGAAACGGTGTGACCAGCAGGGCCAGGGAGGTTCTTCTCCCTCTGGACTCAGCACTGGTGAGACTGCTCCTCGAATTCTGTGTTCAGTTCTGGGCCCCTCAGCACAAGAAGGATGTTGAGGCTCTGGAGCAAGTCCAGAGAAGAGCCACAAAGCTGGTGAAGGGGCTGGAGAACAGGTCTTATGAGGAGCGGCTGAGAGAGTTGGGGGTGTTTAGTCTGGAGAAGAGGAGGCTGAGAGGAGACCTCATTACTCTCTCCAACTACCTGAAAGGAGGTTGTGGAGAGGAGGGAGCTGGGCTCTTCTGCCAAGGGACAGGGGACAGGATGAGAGGGAATGGCCTCAAGCTCCACCAGGGGAGGTTCAGGTTGAACATTAGGAAAAACTTTTTCATGGTAAGGGTCACTGGGCACTGGCAGAGGCTGCCATCCAGGCACCATTAGGGCTAGAAGTTGCCTCTGATCCTGAGATTCCACAAAAGCAACCTATGTCTTTCAGCACCGCAGCAACTCTGCCCCATCTGTAGGGCACGCACAGCTCTGTAAAACTATCTCAGTGGTGGCCACGAAGGGTGACTACATGCCACCCAAGAACCATGAGAGACAATAGATATCTCCCAGCAGCAGGTCCAGGCTCCTGACAGAGGTGGAACAGGCTGGAACAACTCTCCAGGAAAAACAAGGAGAAGAGAGAGAAGGCACAAAGATGCACCAGCCCCACAGAGGATAGAGAAGGAGCTCCATCCTTCTCGGAGGTGAACCACATGCAGTGGCTGCTGACAAGCAAGGGACTGGATTCGATGAGGCAGGAGGTGGCTTGCTCCTGCGGGAAGGGGGATACCCACTGAGAAACCGGGCAGTTATGTAAGAAAACCGCCTCTGTTCCAGCAGCATCGCAGGACCGCGGCAATCGCAAACAGTTAAGGATGATCTGCAGGCAAATCTGCTTACTTGGCCATTCCCGTCAGGCAGGCGCTGCTGACGACCGAAATAGGAACGCTTTTTGCTAGCCGGGGTCTGAAATAACAGAATCGTACTCAATTACTCTTTATAAAGGGCTGCTTTCTACTCAAAGACCTTCACAGAGAGCAGGTTTCTACAGGCTTGTTGTGCTGTCGCTGCTGCAGTGTTTATTCCAGGACTGCGCAGGGTAGGAAATCAACCTTCCCCACCAGCTGCTTTCCCTTAGCTCTCCCCTCCTACATGGAGCTGCTGCAGCATCCTGCTCCATTTTTCTCTCTGCACGATGGACTTGGAGGACAATATTCATCAGAAAAATGAAAGGAAATAAATTCTTTCTGCCTTATTTCTGAGGCTAAAGGCTGGAGAAATGCTATACACCCTTCTGCACTGTACAAATGAAAAATATCCCCTTTCCAAGAGAGCCAACTCCAACAGAAGGCAGCATGGCTGCTAATTGCCTCAGACCCAAGGCTGCTCCATTAGGGCAGCATCCTCAGCCTACACAGGGGAAGATTTTCGGTTTAATTGCACTCGGCCACTACTTTGTGCCACAATTTGCTCTGACACTGCAAACACATTAATTGTCCCAACCAACAGCTCATTTTTTTTTTTTTGCCTTATTTTTTTTTTTTTTTGCCTGCTTCTCATTTCTATGCCGACTGCTCCCTGCCCATTGGCCAACAGGGAAATCCTCATCAACCAACCAGCAGCTACTTTTCCATTCATGTCCTAGCAACAAGGCCTGTTCCAATCTTGCTCCAGCAAACTGACACCTGAAAAATGACATCATGAAGGAGCGGGGCAGCAGTGGGGCCAGGGCGCTTTTTTTTTTTCAGCTGTCTGCTGCAGAGTTCATTTGAGGTGTTTCAGTCTCGAGTCTTAAAGCCACACCACGCCGCTCTCCCCCGGCTCCCCAGCCCCATATGTAGGTTAATAGTTTGCAGAAAATGCGTTTAAATCCTCTCCCCAGCCAAGCGCGATGCCGCCGAGTGGCTTTTCCCGCTGCGATTGAGACACAGACCCAAGGTCGTCCAGCCAAAATGTCCCTTTGCAGTCCCCTCCAGCAGCTTAAGCGCTAAAGGATCTCTTCTCACATTGCTCCAGGTTAAAAAAAAAAAAAACCAGTGGGAATACCTGCAACAGCACCTACGAGACAGACAAAAATCTCTACGAGGTATTTTCTCTACCCTGTTTCCCATCAAATCCACCACATCCCACCCAGTTCCTGGGGAAGGGAGGCAATATTTTAAGCTGCAAGGTTGCGGCATGTGAAAGGAGCATTTAAATCTGTCGCCAAAAGGTTTGAGCAGAGGCTGCATGCTGATTTTTTCTATGCAAAGATCAAACCCTTTTGCTTGCCTTCCTTGCTATCATTTTTAATTAATGAAGGCAGAAATGCCTGCAGATACGGAATCGGAGAGGCTGCCCTCCCCATCTCGCTGCTGTATTTCCTTAAGGGGGAAAAAAAAAATGGAAGGGAAAAAAAAAATCAGAATCAGCAAAGGCTGCAATCGTCCAACAGATCCAGGTGATTAACCACAACATCTCAGAGCTGTTTGAAGGGTTTGTGGAACACGGGGACAAGGGGGTTACGTCTCGGGACTGGTCTCTGATTTA
Source organism: Coccyzus lansbergi (assembly GCA_033558105.1). NCBI lineage: Eukaryota > Metazoa > Chordata > Aves > Cuculiformes > Coccyzidae > Coccyzus > Coccyzus lansbergi. The sequence continues at coordinate 550,033 of JAUMJK010000750.1, read as the reverse complement.
TGTAAAGCATTTTAGTGCACCGGAAAATATACAGCAGAGAAAATCCAATTCCAGATGATTCAAAAGGCACAAAGACAATGGAAGGACTAAGTTCAGCTCATTTAAATGTTGTTAATTGTTCATTCCCATAGCGAGACGGTTTCTTCTGCAAATGAGAGAACAAACCCTTTAAGGTTTTGGTTTTTTATTAGCACCATGCCAGGACTGAAGTGAACCCAAATAATCTCCATCACTGAATAGTACTTGCTGGGTTTATGGCTTTTTAAAGAAAGCAGGAGAAGAAGGAGAAGAAAAGCCATGGATAATGCCAGACTGGCACAAAGAGCTGGGGCTGAGGTTGGAAGTCACTGCAATCTGCGCCCAGACCTCTTGGAGGTCTCAAGCACCACTAGAGACGAGAAAACAAGGGGAAAAAAAAAACCCCTTAAGCCTCTCAGGGAGAACAAAGTTTCATTTATTGCTCACCGGTGAGGGCTGCAAGGGGGTGGCTGCACCTCCAGCTACAGATTCCTGCTATGTTTTAGGTGTCCAGCACTTTATTTATTTATTTTCCTGGGCATTTACACAAACAGCGCCTCATGATGCAGCAAATAGTCACATTAGGGACACAGCTCTGACTGAATTTTCAGCTCTCGAGAGCAATAGGCATTGGCAGAGGAGGTCTGAGGCTCTGGCAAGCTGCCCCTGCTTCTTGAAGACATGCCTTGCATGCCTATATAAGGCTAGAGGAGGATGAAGAAGGGGCACGAGTCGGAGAAGTGCTGCACATATAAATATGAGCATCTAGCAGAGGCAGGAATCCTTCTAAATCCAGTTTGTCGCAGGTCATGGGGAGAGCTGATGCTTTGCTCTCCCCCTGGCCCCAAGGTCCCTGCAGCAGAGATTCCTCCCTTGGTCTTGAGATACTCAAGCACAATGTGATGGTTGTGGGGATAAGGACCATAGCAGGGGGATTGGAACTGGATGGCCTTTCTGGTCCCTTCCAATCCAAACCTTCATATGATTCTACGACTCTCTTCCTAACTCGGTAACAGTGCCCCTTGGTCTGTCCCATCTGTGGGCTTAAGATACCTGCAAAATGTGGCTAATTCCCCTTCCTGCCTGCTGCCCATGCATTTTCTGCCTTGGTTTAGCCTCCGCAGAGCTGGGGCAGCAGCAGCACACAGCCTGATGCAGGTGGCACTGCTTTCCCCATTACTGGCAATAAATAAATATTGCTCCTACTTGACATGGCCTTGAGGTCTTCCCTACTATGACCTTTGCTGGACTAACAGCAATCTGGGTGGACTCACAGATGTGTGAAGAAATAGAACAGCTTCCAGTCCTTAAAGGGGATTACAGGAAAGTTAGGGAGGACTCTTCATCGGGGGTGCAGGTGTGGGGTGAGGGGGGAGAGTTTTAAGCTGAAAGAGAGGAGATTGAGATGAAATTTTAGGGAGAAATGTTTTCCTGTGAGGCTGAGAAGGCCCTGGAACAGGGTGCCCAGAGCAGTGGTGGCTGCCCCATCCCTGGAGGGGTTCAAGGCCAGGTTGGATGGGGCTTGGAGCAACTGGATCCAGTGGGAGGTGTCCCTGCCCATGGATGAGTTTTGAGGTCCCTTCCAACCCAAACCATTCTACAATTCCATGATTCCCTAGCAGGAACAGCACTAGAAGAGAGGACCACAGCACTGATCCCAGCCATATCTATGAGTATCGCTGCATATGGTTGGACTCAATGATCCGATGGGGCCCTTCCAACCTGGTTGTTCTATGATTCTATGATATCTAGGATGTAGCAGAGTTCAAGGCTCCAGCTCTTCTCTAAGGACCTGGCCACCTTGCTTCACTTCCCATACTTCAGTTTCTACCACCAGCCTGTAAAATGGAAATCTATTCAGTATTTTCAAATCATGGGGCTCTCAAAGGAATTACTGTCATTAATAGCTCCATACATCACGGAGGAAACATTTGTTTTTGTCATTAGTGGAGACAGTCTCCGCAAGCCGAAAGGCAACATCTCTGTTGTGTGCCTGACAGTGGTTTTGCCCTGATCTGAAGCTCGACGATGGAAGTGGGAGGCTTTCAGTTCGTTTCAATGGACTTCGGAACAGGCCCCTCATGCAATATGCATTTAGTCATGTAGTGCTCGCAGAAAAGGATCTTGAATGAGACAAAATATCTAATCAACTGCATTTACCCCATGCTTCAGTCACCCACCTGCACCAGGATTATATTTGATAGCATGCAAACTGAACTAGAGTTTTCTCTATAGCTTCAATCATGATATTATGCTGCCCTATTTTGCATCGGTTAGAGAAGCAATTTATAATTTGAGATGACTTCAAGTTAGGAAGCAACTGATTACAGAACGAGAACTTTGTAACTCCTCAGAATTAAAAAACCCACGACTTGAGTGAATCATGTGCAAATTTAAATGGTGCATCATTAAAACGGCTGCCGTACCCTACTCGGGAGGGAGTGAAGCATAAGAGTTATGGTGGATCCCCGACATCTTTATGAATGAAAATGTCATCTAGAGTACAGATGCTGTCCCATTATTTTTAAGTGGAAAGGTGCTATTTAAAAATCTCAAAATACTTCAGTCGCATGGGGGAGGTCTTGTTTTTATCAAGGTGAAACATGGACCTGACAACAAAGCAGTTGAATTTAGGAGAGTTGCTAGCTTGTGATTTAGAAGTTCCATTCCCCTGATGCTAAAACCAGCATGACTTGGGTAAATTTTTGCACGGTGGGCGTCAAACTTAAGCGGTTGTCGTGCTTTTGTTTCTATTCAATGTTTTCCATAATGACCTTGACAGAGAGTATGTTTATTAAATTTGCAGACAGCACAGAGCTGGGAGAGAGCACCAGCGTGTTAAGGGCAGAATTAGCCTTCAAAATGATCCAGATAAATTGAGAAATCATCTGAAATAACTGAATGAATTCCAATAGCATTACAAGGACAAAATATTGGACATAAGTAGGAATATTCCAAAGCGTCAGTAAACGCCAGGCTGATGAGGAACGCTGCAGAAGAGGACCCAGCAGGCAGAGGGGATAGCAAGCTGGACTGTAGTCAATAATCATAAAATGGTTTCAGCTGGAAAAGACCTTTAAGGTTATCAAGTCCGACCATCAATCCAGCATTGCTAAGTCTGCCACTAGACCATGTGCCCAACTACAACATCTACTCATCTTTTAAACACTTCCAGTGCTAGAAAAGCCTAGAGTGAAACCCATCCAGCAATCACAGTGTTCTTGTTCATAAGCAATTCTCCTCATTTACTGGGAGATCACCTCAGCATTTCTGCTTCCTCCTCTGGAGGGTAAAACCCTACTTGAAAACATATACAAAGCTATGAAGGTTTATTTTCTCTGGCATGTCCAGACAGTTTTGTGTGTCATGGACGAATCCTTCAGGGATGCTTCTTCCAGGAGGGTAGGGAGTCTCTTTATTTCTAAAGAAAACATGTGCTACCCCAATATTAGCCCTTTGCATATGTTGGTGTTGTGGATATAAAGCACAAAATGGCAAATTCCTGATAAATACAGCCAACTATCCCAGAACTGTTCTTATGTTTCCCTGCTCCAGGAGCACTTTGGCTTTGGGGGGCCAAATTAATGCGAGATCTGTTTTTTCTCAAGGCATCACCATCACCTCAGATGTGAAATACCACGAGGAGATCATAAATGTGTCCTTGAGGTGTAAAAGAAAAGCAATGAAAAAAAATAAGAGCAAATAAAAACACTGGTTTAGGCTGCACACCCTGAATATTAATATTTTTCGAAAAGAGCATCTTCCTTTTCAGCTTAAGGATATTGCTTTACAGATAACTGTTAACCTGACGCCGACTGATAAAAGTAATCATAACTTGGGGGCTATTCTGTTCCAGATAATGTTTAAATAAATAATAACATCAATAATAAGCAGAAATCATTGGGCGTTTTCCCAGGTGGAATGCTACCACTTTGGCAAGTAGCTAGCTTCACATTCTGGTTCTGCACCTGAATTTTGCAGACAGGCTGAGCCCCAGCAGCTCTACTGGCAGAATCCAGCGGCCACATCCCCAGCCCCTGCAGATGCCATAGATGAGTTGGAAAAGACCCTTGAGATCATTGAGTCCAAGCATAGCTGTCCACTGTTAAAGCTAAGTATCACATCTATCCATCTTCTAAACCCCTCCAGGGATAGCCACTCCATCACTGCCCTGGGCAGCCGTTCCAGTGCCTGAGATTCTTCCAATGAAGAATTTTTTCCTAATATCCCATCTAAACCCACCCTGGCACAACCTGAGATCATTTCCTCTTGTTCTATCATTTCTTACTTGGAAGAAGAGCCCAGCACGAACCTCATTTTAGGTAGTTGTAGATAGTGATAAGGTCAGCCTCCCCCTCTCAATCTCCTTTCTTCTAGGATTTTCTCCATGCTGAAAGACTCCAAGCCAAGAGTGTTGGCTCACTTGAGTGTTTCCCAGCTCAGAGACCCATTGGCTCCCAATGCCTGAGCCAGAGGCAGAGCAAGAGATCAGCTGTTGGGGCTTAAACCCTGAGCAAACACGATACATGACTGCTGGGCGTCTGTCACCTCCACATGGTCCCAGAAGTAAAGAGGACTTAAATCACTTGACACAAAGACTCCAGATTTGAGAATCAAAAAATAAACTGGGCTACTTCCCCTCTTTATTCTCCCTCTGTACTCTGCACTGGTGAGAACGCTCCTTGAATCCTGTGTTCAGTTCTGGGCCTCTCACCACAAGAAGGATGTTGAGGTTCTGGAGTGAGTCCAGAGAAGAGCAACGAGGCTGGTGAGGGGTCAGGAGAACAGACCTTATGAGGAATGGCTGATAGAGATGGGGTTGTTTATCCTGGAGAAGAGGAGGCTGAGGGGAAACCTCTTTGCTCTCTACAACTACCTGAAAGGAGGTTGTGGAGAGGAAGGAACTGGTCTCTTCTCCCAAGGGACGGGGGACAGGACAAGAGGGAATGGCCTCAACCTCCGCCAGGGGAGATTTAGGCTGGACATCAGGAGGAAGTTTTTCACGGAAAGGGCCATTGGGCATTGGAATAGGCTGCCCAGGGAGGTGGTTGTGTCACCTTCCCTGGAGGTGTTTAAGGCACGGGTGGATGAGGTGCTGAGGGACATGATTTAGTGTTTGATAGGAATGGCTGGACTCAATGATCCAATGGGTCTCTTTCAACCTGGTTGTTCTATGATTCTATGATTCTGTGATTCTTTTGCTGCACTGTTGTGTTAGAACAGCTAAAAGTGGAAGCTTTAGGAAATAACAGAGATTTTCTCTTTTCAATATATTCTGCTCGGGGTCTACCGAATTACTTTTTTTCATACGTAAGACAGAGCTTTGTGAAGAGTGTGTTACTTGGCTGCAAAGTCAAACATGTGAAAGCGCAGCATGTCAAAATTCAAGCTGCCCCTGCAACTCAGCCCACCTCCCTTTGAGCCTCTGCGTTACCATGCAAGCTTTTCTGGTCATCACAGCTTGTGGAAGGGGAAGTATCAGACAGGCTTAATGGCAAATTAATCATCATTATCATAATAGGCCCCATCCATAACACACACAATCCAAATTATACCAAGGACAACTCTCGTCCTGCAGGCACTGACTTTATGCACAAAGGGAACAAGGAGCATAAAGTTCCTGAGCCAAATCCACCTTCTGCAAACTCCACATTGATGGGAGCACTGCCTGCTTCTGTAGCTCAGGGTTTCTACAGGCAGTAACTCCCAGAAGGAGCTGAAAAAAAAAAGACTCCACTTTGAATTGAGTCCAGAGAAGAGCAATGAAGCTGGTGAAGGTGCTGGAGAACAGGACTTGTCAGGAAAGCTTGAGAGAGCTGGGGGTGTTTATCCTGGAGAAGAGGAGTCTGAGGGGAGACCTCATTGCTCTCTGCAACTACCTGAAAGGAGGTTGTGGAGAGGAGGGAGCTGGACTCTTCTCCCAAGGGACAGGGGACAGGACAAAAGGGAATGGCCTCAAGCTCCACCAGGAGAGATTTAGGCTAGAGATTAGGAGGAAGTTTTTCACACAAAGGGTCATTGGGCATTGGAACAGGTTGCGCAGGGAGGTGGTTGATTCACCTTCCCTGGAGGTGTTTAAGGGACGGGTGGACGAGGTGCTGAGGGACATGGTTTAGTGTTTGATAGGAATGGCTGGACTCGATGATCCGATGGATCTCTTCCAACCTGGTGATTCTATGATTCTGTGGTTCTACGATTCTATGAATTCTAGTCCAAATTTCAGTCTGCGTCGGTGTAAACATTGCTGGTAACTCACTAACTAGCCCAGCAGAGGCTGGGAGAGCTCTCCGCAGTATGCGAAGGGAGTGGAGGAAAGGCACTGTACTATGTTTTTCTCCCCCTTCTTTCTCCCAGGGAATGAAAGCAGCCTGGCCTAGCTCCCTGTGCCAGAGCCTGCCTCGAGTTTCTATGTCTCCCTACTATTCATTAGTGATTACATGCCCCCCGAACACCTGCGAGAGCCGCTCATAAAGCAGCTCATTCATGGGGCCTGGCAGCACCAGCCTGGGAACTGCAGGCTACAGGGCGACAGTCATTGTATCTCCAGATAAAAAACATTCTCTCACCGAGGCCTCTGAAAATAGAAGCTGGCTGCAATTTCAGTTCGGCACCACAGGGTATTTTTAAAAAAAAAAATAAAGCAAGCAGGGTTACTTCACCTCGGTCTCTTTTAAAGTCAGTTAAGTGTGTGGCTAGGGTGCTGTCAGGAGCCCTCTGGACGGCAGCAGCCTCTGCTATGCAGCACAGGGAAATGGCAGCTCCCAAACTGGTTGGAGCATCTGGCAACGATGCCGTTTCTCCCCTTGCGCAGCCGTTTCCTTGCTCACCGTGGTTCTGACAGGGGCTACTGTGTCAGGGTGGTCAGCAGCACAAGGTGAAAAAGAAAGGTTCTGGCTTCAATGGTCCCACTGGAAATATCAGGAAACTTAAAGCAAATAAAAGGATCATTAAAAAAAAAAGTGAAATGAACCTACGACACTTAAATAAATGCACGCCTACGAGGTAGAAATACTGGCAATGAAACTTTAGATTACAATGGTGCCTCACATAAAATCATGGAATAGTTTGGGTTGGAAGGGACCTTAAAGATCATCTAGTTGCAAACTCCTTGTGATGGGCAGGGACACCTCCCACTGGATCAGGGGCTCCAAGCCCCATCCAACCTGCCCTTGAACCCCTCCAGGGATGGGGCAACCACCACTGCTCTGGGCAACCTGTTCCAGGGCCTCCCCACTCTCATAGTGAAGAAATTCTTCCTTATATCTAGTGTAAATCTGCCTCTCTCCAGTTTATCCCCATTGTCCCTAGTCCTTTTGCCACAAGCCTTTGTACGCAGTCCCTCCCCAGATTTCTTTTAGCCCCTTCAGGTACTAGGAGGTCACTATGTTGCCTGTTTCACGGAAGAGGATGCTGAGATGGGTTGCAGCAGCTGTGGGGAGGCTACTGTCAGAGATTAGCTTGAAACGTGCCCCTGGGTACCGGTCTGCGAGATGCTGTTGAGTCTTACACTCATAGGTGCTCGCTGGCTGCCTCCAGCAGGTCCATGTCCCAACTACCCCATGCAAGAAACATCGTGACATTGCATGTCGGTGATACAGAGAAGGTTGTCACCACAGGGAAATAATACCCTGGGGAGAGGAAGCCAAATATTTCCTATACATGTTACTATATATCGGTATGAATCATAGAATCACCAAGTTGGAAGAGACCCACCAGATCATCGAGTCGAACCATTCCCATCCATCACGAAACCATGTACCTCAGCACCTCATCCACCCACACCTTAAACACCTCCAGGGAAGGCGAGTCAAACACATCCCTGGGCAGCCTCTGCTAGTGCCTACTGACCCTTTCTGTGAAGAATTTTTTCCTTATGTCGAGCCTGAACCTCCCCTGGCAGAGCTTGAGGCCATTCCCTCTTGTCCTGTCCCCTGTCACTTGGGAGAAGAGCCCTCCCTCCTCCACAACCTCCTTTCAGGGAGTTGTAGAGAGCAATACATACACTGTACATCTGAGGTGCCATAAAAGAGTCTAATTTTGAGGTAACGTTGAGCATAGTTCCAAAAGCTCAGCTTTGGGAGTCCAGAAAGCAGGAGAGCAAAATGAACCGTCTATGGGTATAAACTGGAGAGGAGTAGATTTAGACCAGACGTGAAGAGGAATTTCTTCACTATGAGAGTGGGGAGGCACTGGAACAAGCTGCCCAGGGAAGTTGTGGCTGCCCCATCCCTGGAGGGGTTTAAGGGCAGGCTGGATGGGGCTTGGAGCCCCTGATCCAGTGGGAGGTGTCCTTGCCCAAAGCTGGGGAGTGGAACTGAGTGATCTTTAAGGTTTCTTCCAACCCAAATTATTCTATGATTCTATGATCTACTCTTGAAAAACCTTCATGTCCCAGTGACGCAGCACAAGGTCAGAGAGGATGCCTGCTGGCACAGAGACTTGTAACAAATGCGTGGACCTTGACCACTGGGACACACTTCTGTTCGATACCGTCATCTCCTAGGAGAGGTTTGGGGTGGTGACTGTAGTGCTGCCAGTGCCATAAGTGTAGGTAAAGGCATTCTGTTCCACCACATAGGGACCCGAAGGACTGTGCTACAGAGCATATACACACAATCCAGTCCAAGAGTTCAAACTGCGTGCGAAAAGGCCCTGCTTACCCTCCTACATGGGGCCCCTGAAGAGCAATGAAGATGAAAAATGCTTCACTGCCGTCTTTGCCATTAGCATTGCTGAGCTGCTCGCTGCTCCGATTTATAGAGGGCAAAGTGCTGTAGCAACCGAGAGAGAAACTCTTCAGAAATACCTTTATTTGCTGCTGATACACAGAAAACTCGAGGGAGCTGGGGAGGCTGCCAGAAGAGTTTGTGGCATTGCTCACAGCTATGAAAAGAGCAGCAGAAGCAGCAAGAGGCTGCAAGAGGCACCTGGAGCCTCACTGCAGTCAGCAGGACAGAGCTGGGGTCTTGCCTAATGGGACCGGTGTTTGCTGCTCACACCAGTGCAATACACAAGGAAGGTGGGAAAATAAAGGCGACAACATCTTATGGGTGGGAAGGCACCTTTACTGGGTTATGCAGTCTGAGGTTTGCTAAATCATCCCTTGCCCAAGTAAACCCTGAAGCTGATAGATTCGCATCTACTCAGAGCCTCCTCCTATACTAATGTACATCCCCCTGCACCATAAAGATGCCACCTGGACAAAATTCAATGCCAAAAATCAGGGAGATGCAATGAAGAAGTCCTTGCGTGCTGAGTTCTAGGCTGATTGTAGACATTTTAACATTTATAATTCTTGAGGACACGTTGAAATGACTGCTTTTTTAAAAATAATCAGTTTGAAGTTTTGCTCGACACTGCCAAGCAGCTAAGCTGGGTTTCACCTCATCTAATTTTTATTCACCTAAAAAATTCAATGTCTGGTCTGAAGTAGCTGTTTAAACACCCTCTCTAGCCAGCAGAGAGGCATCGCTACCTCCAGAGGGTTCTTTCTCCCATCCTAAGACTTCCTAACTCTGGGATTTTGACAGGAAGCAGCAAACAGTGAGGTAGTGGAAACATGTCAGGACCGTAATAGGTAAACGCCCATTGGAAAGGAGCACCAGAGGGATCTTTAATGGTTTCACAAGGACAGAAAGCTAATTTTGCACCTCAAAAGGGAGAGGAAAAAAGCTCTGAAGACGTTTAGCTGGAGCAGCGACTAGTGGCAAGCAAGCTATCCAAATTAAGTCACCCGTACCTTTCCAGAAGCAATCTCGCTGAGCTGGGTACAATTGCTGAAAAGTTCTTTTCAGACTCAGAGAATGCTGCTGTGCAATGTGCCCATGGACAATCTGGGCCCATCCTGTCCACACGGGGCTTATGGGAGCACACAGGCTCTGGTGGGTGCCCTCCTGCAAGGTCCCCGTCCTCCTATGCTGGTTTCACAGCAAGGAACACCAGCCTTTTGGAGCAACCTTTGGTTCAACACTCTCCTTGGTTTCCCAAGGGCTGATTCAGACCATTTGGATTATCTCTTGAAGCTTTAAGGTTGGAAAAGACCTCTCAGATTAACACAATGCCCACATATCTCCTAAACTATGTCCCAAAGCACCACATCTACACTTTTTTTTTAAACTCCTCCAGGGATGAAGACTCCCCGGGCAGTCTCTTCCAATGCTTCACCACTCTTTCAGTAAAGAATTTTTTTCTAGTATCCAATCTAAACTCCCTCTGGGGTATCTCGAAGCAATTTCCTTTCATCCTGTTGCTTGTTATTTGGGAGAAGAGACCAACACCCACCTCACTACGACCTCTTTCAGGTTGTTGTAAGGCATAACAGGGTCTCCTCTCAGCCTCCTCTTCTCCAGGCTAAATAACCCTGTTAGCTCCATGACTCTGGGGCTTCAGGAAGAGGTTCTGCTTGAATATGAATCCATAGAAGGCTGCCAGGCACAGTGACCTGTATTTCAGTGTAGAATCCTGAGGTCCTTTTGGAGAGGGGGAGGAGAAATGTGGGAGCTCTGGCCACAGAGCTGGAGATGCATCTCCAAAATCAGTAGATTATATCCTACATCCCGAACTACCTCAAATTTCTGCCATTTCAATTTGCTTGCCATTCAGGAAAGTGAAGAAAATAACATCATCTTTCAAAGAAGAAAAAAAAAAAAAGAAAGAAAAATATGCAGCAAACTCTCCTGTGTGTGTTTTTGACTTAGTAATATCTGTAGCCAATTTTCCCAAGAGACACAAACAAACACATGCCGAACCAGAATATCAATGAGGTCTTTTTTAGAGCAGGCACATTAAAATGCAAAACAGGAGATAATGAGATAAAGAAGCAAGTTACAGGTTTCTTAATTCCGGGTTTTTAAAGCCCACGAAGACGGGAATTGGGTTAAACCTAGTGGAGGGCTTGGCTGGAGGGGGCAGCCTCCTTGAACTTATGAGGCTGAATGAACGAATGACCAAGGACAGAGAAGAGGGGCGGGGAGAGGAGTGGATATCAGGCACCCCAAGAGTTGAGTGTATTTCTTAGCTATGAAATTGAAGCCTTCTCTAAGGGTCATTGGGCATTGGAATAGGCTGCCCAGGGAGGTGGTTGAGTCACCTTCCCTGGAGGTGTTTAAGGTACAGGTGGATGAAGTCTTGAGGGGCTTGGTTTAGTGTTTTGATAGGAATGGTTGGACTAGAAGATCCTATGGGTCCCTTCCAACCTGGTTGTTCTATGATTCTATGACACCTGCACACCTTGGGTTTGGAGGACCCTGAACCACATAAGCCAAGAGACCTGAGAGGGGAGAGAAGAGAACAGGAGATGGCTCAGTGCCCGGCTGTGCCCGGGTCTGGCTCAGAGAAACCCTTCTCCTGGCAGAGCCACCAGCCAGAACCCTCACATCCTGCAGCTCTCTGAGGTGCTTCAGCCTCAGGATCAACAGTCCTCACTGTTAGAGCACTTTAACATAAGTCATAAACACAAAAAGACCTATATATCTATGTTGGCACTGCTGGCGGAGGAGAGGATATAAGCTTCATCCCCCGAGAATGGTGTTGAAGCACCTTCCCGCACATATGCACCAGGGATGATGGGCAAATTCGGGCTCTGCATCATGCCTGCGTTCAGCTGATAGTGTAGCTGCAGCCTTGGTAGCTTTTCTGGTCACGCTGAGAGGCAGAAAGGTGGTTTTGTTTCTCTTTTTGGTGCTTCGTCCCTGCTGAATAACGACTACTTTTTTTTTGTTTTGTTTTTCCCATGTGTCTGCCTGCCTGCACTCCTGCAGCCCTGTAGGTGACACTGTAAAATCCAGGGTCACTTTGAGGAGGTGACATTTCAGATACTGGTGCCAAAAAGATCATGAAAGGAAAATTAAAAGAAGAATGAATGAGAGGAAATGGAGAGAGGGGGGAAAAAAGCATAAGAAAGAACCATTATTTAACCAGACCTGGCCAAGGGTAAAGGTTTTAATTCTTTCCAAGTGCCATATGTGGTTGCCTGTGGGGGAAAGGCAAAGCCATATTTATCTGACTGAACCAATAATTCATATCTGTTTCAGAAGCCGACTTTGGTGGATTGTAGATCTACAGCTGTTCCTAGTCTAGGTCCAGACTTTCCCGGTGGGAATCACTGTAGCAACACGTCTGACTTATAGGATTCATATGGAGGGGGATAGGAGACCCAGAACTGTAAATTCAAACCGTGTGTACATTACTCCTATGTATTCAATTCAAAAGCATTTAGGGCTTTTCAAAACAGTCCTTTCACTACAGGAAAACTCCCCCACACTCACAATTTAAAGGAAACAGATCTTTCATGTTTACCCTTCCTGTTTCTTGTAGGAGGTCTTGAAATAAAGGTAAGAATGCAAAGCCGGTTTATATTTTTCCAATAAAATGCAGAGCAGTTGCCCTGGTGTGGGGAGAGAGTGTGTGTGTGTGCGCATGCGTGTGCAGAGGGGGCTGGGGGTGTTCTACATGCTGCTGGGGGAAAATCACAACGTGGTGATTAAACAAAGAAAGCGCAAGGAATGCTTTGACTTCCCTTATTTTGTTAAATGTCCTTTCAGGCTTACGTTTCCTCTCAAATTTTTTTTCTGACACACATGTCCCTCGCCGCTCACATACAAGTCAAGAGCAACAAGAGTATTTGAGAGACCCGGTTCATTTGAGTCAACTGAGTTCTGCCTGGTGAAGTTATGGCAGGTTCTTTTACCTGGATTGTTAGGGAATCACAGAAAGGCTTGGGTTGGATGGGATCTTAATGCCCATTCAGTTCCTCTTCCATGGGCAGGAACACCTCCCATGGGATCAGGGGCTCCAAGCCCCATCCAACCTGCCCTTGAACCCCTCCAGGGATGGGGCAGCCACCACTGCTCTGGGCAACCTGGGCTAGGGGCTCCTCAGCCTCACAGGATAAAACCTTCTTCCTAAGATCTCATCTCAATCTCTCCTCTTTCAGCTTAAAACCATTTCCCTTTATCCTATCCCTGTGCTCCCTGAAGAGAGCCCCTGCCCAGCTTTTACTGTATCCACAGATGAATCCACAGTAGAGCCCTTCAGTCCTTAACTATAGACACCAGTGCCCATAGAGAGTCAAGGCCTGGCTTTAACCCGATTTCTGGAGCAGTTTTCCTCTCTTTCTTGACGATAGAAGCAACTTAGATGCCTCGCAGCTACTGTAGGTGCCTAAATTAGTCAACATGGATAGAGTCTTCCATCTCCTAGCTTAAACGCCCTTTCGGTCACACTGTGCATGGTTACACAGCAGCTGTGTTTACCCCCAGGGATAGTGGCTTTCTTCCTTGCCGGGATGAGTAAACGTTTTCCCCCTTTCCTTCCTTCAAACAGGCACTAGCAGGTTAAATGATTTACTTTTGTTTTCTACGACATGGGGGTCCCGATTGAAAGGTGCAGGAGAGCTGCTGTTATTGCTGTTAGCACCAGCGCGCGAGGTGTGGTTTGCCTGGTACTGCTGCGTATTTGATCTCATTTTTGTTTGCTTTATGACTTTTTGCTGGTTCTATGTATTATGTATGATTGCTACACTAGGTTTCATTTGTCACTAGGCCAAGGAAAATAAAGAATTTTAAACTCCAAGATATGTGCTCTGTGTGTTAGAAAATAACCAGCGCTGTGCTCTCTACCGGGGCAGATTCTCAAATTGATAGATTTCTCCCCAAACCAGGGATGCCTTGTTCATTTTTCACCAGTGGAGGCTTCAGTTCATCTTCTCACTCACTCCCACCCTTCCCGTTTGCTGAATCATCTTGCTTGAGGGCTCCCTCTTACTTCACTATATACCAAATAAACATAAGCTTAAAAAAGATACAGACAGCTTCATAGATTTCACAGAGCAAGTCTGAACTTAGACACCTTGCACACCACAGAACAACACAGGGAAATGATTTTTTTTCCCCTTCTCCTAACACAAAAGCTTTTAGGACATGCTCTGTAGCACAGAGACTGGATGGAGAAATATAGAATGTCCTGAGTTGGAAAGGACCCACAAGGATCATCCAGTCCAACTCCTGTCCCTGCACGGGACACCCCAACATTCACACTGCAGGTCTGAGAGTGTTGGCCAAATGCTTCTGGAATATTGTTAGGCTCTGTGACTGCTTCCCCGGGAGCTGTTCCAGGGCTCCACCAGCCTCTGGGGGAATAACCTTCTCCTGATGTCCAACCTAACCCTCCCCTGGTGCATCTTTCTGCCGTTCCCTCGGGTCCTGTCATTGGTCTCCAGAGAGGAGAAATCACAAGTAGGGTACCTGGCTGCACCCCCCAGCATTAGTAAGAGATTCTCATGTGCTATTGCGAAGGGCTTTGCTCATGCTTTAGCAAAGTGGTATTTGGAGGCAGGAGTCATTTTCCCGGTAGATGATGAGATGTGCCCTTCTAGCAAGGCAAGAGGTAAGAACTGAGACCCTCACAGCATGAGAGAGAAGCTTGATGGGCCAGCATGTGAGCTTTGTGATAAGGATTCCCAGGCTGAGCTCACTGTGGAGGTTTAAAGAAAATAAAAGGGCTCTGGAGCCAAAAATAATAGAATCATAGAATCATAGAACAACCAGGTTGGAAGAGATCCGTCGGATCATCGAGTCCAACCATTCCTGTCAAACACTAACCCATGTCCCTCAGGACCTCATCTACCCGTGCCTTAAACACCTCCAGGGAAGGTGAATCAACCACCTCCCTGGGCAGCCTATTCCAATGCCCAATCACCCTCTGTGTGAAAAACTTCCTCCTAATCTCCAGCCTAAATCACCCCTGGCGGAGCTTGAGGCCATTTCCTCTTGTCCTGTTACTTGGGAGAAGAGCCCAGCTCCCTCCTCTCCACAACCTCCCTTCAGGTAGTTGGAGAGAGTAATGAGGTCTCCTCTCAGCCTCCTCTTCTCTAGGCTGAACACCCCCAGTTCTTTCAGCCGCTCCTCATAGGGTCTGTTCTCCAGCCCCTTCACCAGCTTCTTGGTTCTTCTCTGGACTTGCTCCAGAGCCTCAACATCCTTCTTGTGGTGAGGGGCCCAGAACTGAACACAGTACTCAAGGAGCGGCCTCACCAGTGCTGAGTACAGAGGGTTAAATTTACAGCAGTGTTTAGACAGGTTGGAGAGAGGCAAGATGGTAACTGTCAAGGGTGAGGTTAGGGGAGTTTTTGAACCTGAAGGTAACTTAACTGCATTGCCGTTTTGATCCAGATGTAAAATCCCTGCTTCCTGTAATATCGGTTGCCTACAGTCTTTGGCCTGGAGAAGCATGGGGCTTACTTGAAACCATATGACAGAGCTGAGGTACTCCTGGAACTAAATGTTTAAAAATGTAACATATTGGGGGTAATACAGATGCCTTTTAACAGAGGCAGGGAATTTTTACAGCTGAAACACACTTATTATCAGCCCAAACCTTCACTTTGGCTGGGGGGGCATCAACGTCAGCAATTCAAAGGGACACCCGGGTGTGCGGGACTTTTAGTTTCAGCAGTCCTAGATATGGATAGAGGTGTTCTGCTGCCTGTAATTCCTCTCCTTGTAAATATCAATGAGGATCTGCTGCTTAGTACTAATATCTTCTCCTCTGCATATCATCAAGGGCAGAGGGTGTCAGTAGGACTGTTCAGATGCTTGAGCTTTGATGAGTGCTGGGACTCATCCCTGGGCAAGGGGAAATGTTTCAGGACTCTCTCAATACTCAGACAGAGCCAGAAATCTCATGGCCTGGGAGAGAAAGAATCATAGAATCACCAGGTTGGAAGAGACCCACCGGATCATCGAGTCTAACCATTCCTGTCAAACACTAAACCATGTCCCTCAAAGAGTGGATGATGGTAGAAAAGAAAGGGACCCTCACAGAAAGGGTCATTGGGCACTGGAACAGGCTGCCCAGTGGTGGGGTTGAGTCACCTTCCCTGGAGAGGTTTAAGGGACGGGTGCTGCCCTTCAGTGCTGCAGCTCACCTAGAGTCATAGAAACACCAGGTTGGAAGAGGCCCATCAGATCATCGAGTCCAACCATTCCCATCAATCACTAAACAATGCCCCTCAGTGCCTTGTCCACCCATGCCTTAAACCCCTCTAGGGAAGGTGAATCAACCACCTCCCTGGGCAGCCTCTGCCAGAGCCCAGTGACCTTTTCCATGAAATTTTTTTCCTAATGTCCAGCCTGAACCTCCCCTGGTGGACCTTGAGGCCATTCCCTCTCGTCCTGTCCCCTGTCCATTGGGAGAAGAGCCCAGCTCCCTCCTCTCCACAACCTCCTTTCAGGTAGTTATAGAGCGTAACAAGGTCCAGGCTGGACCAGGGCAGCTTTAACACCATCTGCTTTCTGGGGTGTAGGAACTCCTTCCTTACTTCTCCCAGGTCTGCAGCCTGAAATGGCAGCCGCACAGTGCAGGATCTGTCCCAGAGTGCCTACAGCCCTCTAGGAAACATGTCGCAAATTAAAAAAAAAAGGGGGGGGTGGTGCAGATTATATGGTTTCCTTTCCCTTGTCAGGCTCAACTGTTCCCCACCCCCCACCAGGACTGGCCCTGGAAGTGGGTTTTGCCTTTGCCTTTTCTCAGGTGATGGGGGAGGGATCCAGCATTGGACTAGGAGGCCCCCAACCCTTCCCTGACTTTGCTGCCTGAAGCACAGACCTCTTAGAAAACACAGATGAAAGGGAAGCTGGGGGAGGGCTTCAGACTGGGAGAAACAACCCTCGTGGCAGGTCCTTTGGCAGGGGTCAGGCTGCAGGACACAGAGGAGATATATTAAAAGGGGAAACTGGAGGAATCTAAATAATCAGGCTCCCCACCGGATAATGCCTTGACAAGAGGAGATGCTGCGAGAGCCAACGAAAACTGACTCGCACAGAGGGGCAGAAAAGTAAAACGCCTTCTCCATGCTGGCGATGGAGCGGGAGACCTGGGAGGCAAGGGGGAAGGGCTGAAATCTGGAAGGAAATTAAATAATAGCCTGAAATTCCCAGGTGAGGAACAATGGAATTAAAAACAGAGAGGCCCCCAAGAGATAAACAAATCAGGACTGGGAGGCAAAGCACAGAGAGTGAGACCCGGGGGCTGTAGGGCAGCCCAATCCTGTGCCCCCTTCCTGTACTGAGAGCACGACTGGGTATGGCACTCGGAGGTGGGACACCAGACATCGTGAAAGAGATGCCTACCCTGAAAGTTCTGCTAACCCGAACCAACCAAACCACACAAAAAATACCAGTTATTCCCATTTTACAGACTCAGAGTTGAGGCACAGAGCGTTTACACCTCATTGTTGTGCACCATAAGGTTCTTTTACCCTATGACGGTGTACTAAAAGGGCTTTTAAGATGATGTAAAACATCCCTTCGTGCTGCTTTCACTGGTGACTCAGACACACAATCAAACCTCCCTCTTACCGCACCAGCCTGTTTGGTTATTTCACGCTCCTCAGCTGAGTTGCAGCAAGAGTTAAGCTGTAAATATGAAAATGGTGCGTTTGAGCCCTGAGTAAAAGCGTAAACAGTCTTTTTTGTGCACAGACCTACGGGGTGTTCGCAGCGAGCTAAGGAATTAAATCTGTGCTTGGAATCCCAGTAAAAAACCCTCTGAACGAGCAGAGACATTTTTCATGGAATATCCATTAGGAAACAAGTTGGGAAACAAAGGTCGGTGGAACGGCTTAGATAAACTTCTGACATAGGTGCTATAAACTGATGGAGCGACTCTGACTGCAACAGATGTGTCTTGATTGAGGACGTGGTCCTTAGGGGGTGGGAAATTATTGACTTGGAATCAAACCACAGAGATTTTTTGGCAATTCTGTGGCGTTTTAAAAATTCATGGACAAGTCCTGAAAGCACTTTGCTGATAAGGAATAATATTCTCCAAGGAGAAAGTAAGGCTTCAGGAGCGGGACTTAGAGAGCCACAGTGGCACAACAAAAGAACAAGGCGAAGAACCCACAGACCTCTCAAAGTTTCCCTGTTCTCGGTACTTGCAATATCCACACAGGTCTCTACCCGAGGAACCTCAGCACATTAACACAAATCTCCCCTTGGTAACTCTGCCCTACAAGTGGGGTATATATAAGGAATGGTTGGACTCGATGATCCAGTGGGTCTCTTCCAACCTAGTTATTCTATGATATCACTGGGGCTTCCTGTCCCACATGCTTCAGAAAGCGGAGATGGAGATCTCAATCTTTGACTTATTAGAAGCATTAAGGTTGGAAAAGACCTCCAAGATCATCGAGACCAACCATCTTTCTTCCTGAAAGAGAGCAGGGCTGTCCACAAACCTCTGCATTCTTCTAATGCGAGTCCAGTTTGTGTTCAAAAGCCTTTTCTATTTCCTTTTCCAGTGCCACATGCTGCTGTGTCAACATAATACAGGGTCTTCCTAAACAAAGGAATGTGTGTCTAGAAACCATCCACAGTGAATGATAGCCAGAACCCTGCCAGCAGAAAAAAAGGAGGTCCCACACTCCTTTTAACAGCACAGCTTAAAAAGGGAGAGTAGCACAGGAAGACAGAGCAATTCACGTGTCCCCTATTCAGTAGGCAACACCAGTACATAACACTAGGTGACTGTAGCCAAAACTATATCCCATTGTGTTATGGGGTCTCGAGAGCATTCACAGCTTAAAGCCAGTCCTTCCTCTCTGGATCAAGGTGAAACAATAGATAACGTTTACAATCGCTGACGTGTCTCAGATACAGGATGGATGCCTGACTGCACAGAAAGTCCAACACCCTGGAGGTGTTTCCATAGGGGAGCCTAAGGGTTCTCTCTGTAACGCGCAACCCTGCAATATTCATGAAGGAATTAGTTTTCTTCCCTCTCTCTGCTCATCAGAAACAAATAAGCAGATGAAGGTGTGCATGGCATTAATAGAATCACAGAATCATAGAACAATCAGGTTGGAAGAGACCCACTGGATCATCGAGTCCAACCATTCCTATCAAACACTAAACCATGTCCCTCAGCACCTCATCTACCCGTGCCTTAAACACCTCCAGGGAAGGGGAATCAACACCCTCCCTGGGCAGCCTATTCCAAAGCCCAATGATCCTCTGTGTGAAAAACTTCCTCCTAATCTCCAGCCTAAATCTCCCCTGGTGGAGCTTGGGGCCATTCCCTCTTGTCCTGTCCCCTGTCACTTGGGAGAAGAGCCCAGCTCCCTCCTCTCTACAACCTCCTTTCAGGTAGCTGTAGAGAGTAATGAGGTCTCCTCTCAGCCTCCTCTTCTCTAGGCTAAACACCCCCAGCTCTCTCAGCCACTCCTCATAGGGCCTGTTCTCCAGCCCCTTTCCCCAGCTTTGTGGCTTTTCTCTGGACTCGCTTCAGAGCCTCAACATCCTTCTTGTGCTGAGGGGCCCAGAACTGAACACAGGGTTCAAGGAGCGGGAGGTTCAATAGGACAGGTCGGTATTCACACTGTGCTCATCAACTGTAGTGCTAAGGAGCCATCCTTGTGTCAAGAAATCCCAGCCCAGCCCCAGCTCCACCACCAACTTGCCGTTTCACCTTGGCCAAGTTGTTTCTCCCATCTTGTTGACTTAGCTCAAGCTGGTTGTGAGGCTGTGCAGCCAAAAAGGTTTTCATCAGAAAATATGGTTCAGAGGGGAACATATGACCTGCAGCTGAGCTCTGCTGGGGTGTGAGACCATTGGATTGCACAGTGGCACGCCAGACCTCATCATTACCACGTTGGAGATATTCGAAGGACTGCCAAGGAACTGCAGGAAGCATATGCATTTGTTTAACATGGTGGTAGCACTAGAAAGAAGCTCAGGAAACACCAAGTCTCATTGTAAGAGAGCCCTTGAAAGCTCAGGTGGAAGCACAAAAATGATCCAGTCTAAGCCAGGATGGAGTTCTTCCTCAGGTGTTTCCTCAGTTGTTTTTTTTTAGAACCGCTATAGCCCATTTTATTTTAATTTAAGTCCAGTGTGAGATTTTAATGGCCTGTATGACCTCTATGCTCCTTGAATCTTAGAGCTATTTGCGTCTGTCACGAGCGCAAGGGAAGCCTCTTTGTCCTGCTTAGCTTCGCCAGACCTTCCTTCCGAGGACTTGGCCACTTCATTTAGAAGAAATCCTAAATATTTGTTTTAATTGCAAAATGGATTCTCATAAACCAGCAGGCCTGTGTGCTATCAGGCTTTGGATTGCAACAACCCTGGCATGTGGGCTCGTCAGGCAGATGGTCAGGGAAAAGTACCTTGGCACGGTCTTCGCTGGCATCTTTTAGACAAAGGGCTGCACCAGCGACTTTGCTGCCATCGCCGCGCTGAGTATTTTATCTTTCATCGCAGATTTTAAAATGCTCGATCCAGCAGGGTGCTAAGCTTCTGTCAGTCTCTGTCAGCCCTTCACTCCCAATGTCTTTCTCCCCACAGTCTGGCTGGTGGGGGAGTGAGGTCTCTTGGCAAAAGCCGGAGCTCTGGTTCTGTTTGCAGAGCTGTCTGCATGGCCGTAGGCAAAGCAGAGTCTCTCTCTTCACCTTCCATCCCTTTCATACAATCATAGAATCAATAAAGTTGGAAAAGACCTTTAAGATCATTGAATCCAACTGAAAACCTAATGCTGCCAAGTCCACCACTAAGCCATGTCCCTAAGCACCACATCCATACGTCTTCTAAACCCCTCCAGGGACAGCGACTCCATCACTGCCCTGGGTAGCTGTTCCAGCGCCTGAGAACCCTTTCAGTGAAGAAATCTTTCCTAATATCCAGTCTAAACCTCGCCTGGTGCATCTTGAAGGCATTTGCTAGAGGTTTTGACTGGCTCCATCCAGAAAGTGGCCAAGCCAACCCTTAAAACTGCAAGATTTTCATACTTAGCCCTGGCTGAATCTCATCCCAAACTCAGTAGCTCTAAAAATTCTCATCCGAGTCTGCTGAGGTTGATTTTGAGGAACCAAAGTGACAGGGGACAGGACAAGAGGAAATGGCCTCAAGCTCTGCCAGGGGAGTTTACGCTAGAGATTAGGAGGAAGTTTTTCACACAGAGGGTCATTGGGCATTGGAATAGGCTGCCCAGGGAGGTGGTTGATTCACCTTCCCTGGAGGTGTTTAAGGGATGGGTAGATGAGGTCCTGAGGGACATGGTTTAGTGTTTGATAGGAATGGTTGGACTCTATGATCCGATGGGTCCCTTCCAACCTGGTTGTTCTATGATTCTATGATTGTTCTATGAACACTTAGGGCAGCTCTGCTCCTCTGTGGAAGGTGAACGTGTACCCAGTGATCACAGATGTTTTCCTCTTCTGTAGACTGGCAGTTTGGTATGTGGCACAGTTGCCTCGCATGGAGACGGAAGAGCCCAGAAGAGGATTTTACTTACAAACAGGATGAGAAACACTCATGAAAACTGACTCAGCAAAGCACAGGATGGAAAGCCCATGCATAGTTTTTGAGATGAAGACTTTGTCTCAATTTAAAGTCCTTGAGGGATGAGGAGGACACAGCTACCTTGAGAAGAAAGTAGGTCCCTATGGGTGCAAGAAAAGATCCTCCCTCTCTTTCCTAATAGCTGTTCATAGAATCATGGAATGGTTTGGGTTGGAAGGGACCTCAAAACCCATCCAGTCCCACCCCTGCCATGGGCAGGGACACCTCCCAGTGGATCAGGGGCTCCAAGCCCCATTCAACTTGCCCTTGAACCCCTCCAGGGATGGGGCAGCCACCCCTGCTCTGTGCAATCTGGACCTCCTTCATTATGAAAAATTTCTTCCTAGTGCCTAATCTCAGTCTCCTGAACCTCCATCTAAAATGACACAAGAAACCATTTTACGCCTCCTTGTGTCCAGCAGAGCAAATTTAACCCATTTTAGAAGATCCAGCACAGACGACGTTGCAAACACAGGCTGTTCAAATGTTCGCATTTGAAGTATTAGCTTAGCCCAGCACATTAAGTCCACAAATCTTTCTGCCAATTATTTTAGATAATTGTAACTATCGCCACAAACAGTTTGAGATGTACAGGATCTGCAATTATCTCTATTTCCCCCCACTGTAAATGAAAGGGATAAGAAGTGAAAACATCAGGGAACAACTTAAAGCTTCTGTTTGCTGGGGGGAACATCTGAATGATTTCTCCAATGGCTTCAAAAAGAAATTGATTGTCTAAGGAAAAAGGAGATGGATGGCAGCAAATTTATTTGCAAACAGACTGAAAAAAAGGGGCCCTAGAAGCTGGAGAAAGTGCTGATAGAGAAAAATCTCTGAACAATAAATAAAAAAAAGGAAATAATGGGAACACAAAAGACTGTAGAATTAATTAAGAAGAACAGAACCTACGCAGGGAAGCCCAGGTGTTTATCGTAATACGAAACAGCAGAGAGGTTCCCTTTGAATTATAGAATCATAGAATAACCAGGTTGGAAGAGACCCATCGGATCATCCAGTCCAACCATTCCTATCAAACACTAAACCATGTCCCTCAGCACCTCATCTACCCGTCCCTTAAACCCCTCCAGGGAAGGTGAATCAACCACCTCCCTGGGCAGCCTATTCCAATGCCCAATGACCCTTTCCGTGAAAAACTTCCTCCTAATCTCTAGCCTATTACTTACATATATTCCCAACAGCAGGGCTGAAAGTCATATTTGAAGCAACAAGGAAACGTTAGACAGAAAAGAGCCACCTCTCTGACCCTAAAACCCCGTTCCAGTCCTATCCAGGCATGCCAAATGTGCCACACAGTATCCTGGTCACTAAGACAGTGCGAAATGTGGATGGTTAACATGCATATATAGACCTGGGGAGGCAGAGGTTATCGCAGCACCTTGCAGACAAAGAAAGCTCCTGCAGACTCTCCCCCCGCCAGCCTGCTCCATCCCCATGTTGCTCCCTGCTGGGACCCCCTGAGGAAAAACCCAACTGAGCTGCAGTATGAGTGAAGACCACATCTACTACCTCCTAGGAAGTAACACCACAACCAGAAATGATGCTGCAGGATGCAGCATAAAGCAGGGATGTGAGCAGTTCAGCTCCACCAGCTGCAGAGAGGGGCAAATCCTTTGGGAAAGAGGGGCTGGCATGGGGAGCATAGGGAGGGATGCTCTGCAGGCAGAGAGGATCATGCTGTACCCCCAAAAACCAACCACAGAGTGAGTGGTCTCCTGAGAATCCTGCTGTGTTTGCAGCCTTGTTCACACCACACTTGGGGTTTTGCTGCTCGGAGAGGGCTTGGGGGAGGATGCAGGGGGATGTCGGGCATCCCACTCTGTTGGGTGGTTTGAGCTTGGCCATCGTTCCATCCACAGCAAAGGGCATCGCCCCACATTGCAGCTCTGGAAGAGAAGGAACTGAGCACATCCAGCAGGGAAAAGCCACTAGAGGGCCCCTGGGCCAGCAGAATGCCAGCAACCTGGGGCTGGGACCTGGCCAAGGCATCAGGGTTAAACACCCTTAGTTATTTTTTTTTATTAATTTTTTTTCTTCAGATGCAGACAGGTGACCTTTCAGCGAGCATAAAGAAGCAAGGTTCAGCCCCGGTCCTTCCAGCTGCAATGCCATCAGTGCATAACCCTGCTGCGCCTCAGTCGTGGCTGGGCCCTTAGTGCGATGGTGCCGAGAGAGATTCAGCAGGAGAAGCACTCTCTAGAGGCTCCTGTGCTCCTCTGGAGGTCTTCCATCTAGCCCCACATCAAAATTGAGCCTATTTAACATCAAATAAGTCAAGCACAGCCTAGAGAAGTCTGATTTTCAAGCCAGAGTAGCATCTTGCACCCATTTGAAATGTCCATTTGGAAATTCAGTGTGAATAACACAAACACAAGACAGATGCTGCCACTTACACAAATGTCTTGGAGGAACAAATGGGAACTGAATTTGAAAGCAAACGATGCAAGCAGATTGTAGCTCTTAAGTGGACTACGTACTATAGCGAGTGAAAAACTTGGCAGGAAGGAACTGAATGTTCACCGCTTTGCTTGATCTACATAAACCATAAATGCACATGTATTTGTTAGCTCTAAATCTCAAGACATAATCAAAAGCAGGTGACGGGGCAGGAGAAAACCCCTTTCTTTGGACCACAGTTTGTGCCTCCATGAGGACAGCTCACCCCAGAAAGCCAAAGTCAGGCACAATTTGATGGGTCATGCTGGACTGCAGTGGGTCTGGAGCCAAGCGCAACCTGGTGGGTCGTGCTGGACAACTGTGGATCTGGGGAAAGCAATGAAAGCCACTTTGGTGAGTACAGCCACAGCTGCAGGTGTGTGGGGATCACCTCAGGCACAAGGGATGTGCTTTCACCATCATGATCCTCCTCAGAGATGTTCCATGTAGGAGCAACACAGACGCTTAGTGAGGTGGCAAAGGCAGCATCTCAGTGCTTCAGGTTGGGCTGCGCAGGAAGCAAACGAGCTAGAAATGGGACCGACTGAAAACGCCGCATTTGTGTGAGAGCTATCAGCCACCCAGACACTGAGCATTCACTCCGAGAGCACATTTAGTGCAGCTGGCATTGTGTCAGACTAGACTTGCTTCGTGCAGGAAATACTGAGCACTTGGACGTTCTGAGCGAGGGCTGGGAAAGCGTCCAAGATTATGCTTCACATCTGCTCCTGCGAAGCCAGTGCAAGCCCTGTTTTAGCATGTAGTGTAAACAACAGCATCACTAGTGAAACACAAGCACAAGCAGACGTGCGTATGCTGCGGGGGCCCATCTTGAGCCCAGTGCCTTTGGAAACAGAGAGGGACCACGTCTGGCAACAGCAAGGGAGAAGAAAATGCCTCCTGCGCCAGGCTGGGGAGCAGTTCTGCAGGTGAAGGTCGACAGAGGTGGGTGAAATTAACGCAGCCCTGACAAAGACACTGGTTGTTGATACCCCACTTGCACACACACCTGGTCCTCACTCACAAATCTTCCTGTACTTGTACAATTCCATAATACCCACAGAGGAGGACCATAAAGTTAGTGGTGACTAACTAATTTTTAGGAAAAAACTTTTCACAGAAAGGGTTATTGAGCACTGGCAGAGGCTGCCCAGGGAGGTGGTCGACTCGCCTTCCCTGGAGGTGTACAAGGTGTAGGTGGATGAGGTGCTCAGGGTCATGGGTTAGTGATTGGTAGGAATGGTTGGACTCAGTGATCCAGTGGGTCTCTTCTAACCTGGTAATTCTATGATTCTATGAAATGGGTTGGAGCTGTGTCCCTTCTCTGCTAGCCAAGCCTGCTGCAGAGGTTATCTCCCTGCCCTGACCTCAGTGCACTGTTTTTGGTACCATGGTGGAGCCCCCCAGTCCTTGCCTGTTCCCCGAGTGAGGTGATGCAGCATTTTGGCATCTACACAGGACCAGTTCCTCGGGAGAACAGTGTTGGTTATTCCCTGGGCACACTGCAGAAAAGGTGGAGGCAGGACATGCTCCCTGGTGACTAGAGGAACGTCAAAGCTGTGCTTTATAAAACTGTTTGAACTATCTTAATCCATAGAATCATAGAATGCTTGGGTTGGAAAGGACCTCAAAGCCCACCCAGTTCCAACCCCACTTGCCATGGGCAGGGACACCTCCCACTGGATCAGGGGCTCCAAGCCCCACAGGAAAACATTTCTTCCTAAGATCTCATCCCAACCTTCCCTCTTTCAACTCTAAACCATTCCTCTGTGTCCTATCCCAGCACTCCCTGACCAAGAGCCCCTCCTCATCTTTCCTGGAGCCCCTTTAAGTAGAAGATGACCAACTTTAAGTACTGGATTCAGGCCGAGTGGCCACAGCAAACTGTCACAGAATAGGTCAGATGAGGAAAGGTGCCACTAAAGTCAAAACACAATCTTTTGTCAAGAATTTAGAGTCATGACAACATTTCTCTGACAAAATGATGAAACTCTGACCAGTTTTGTCTATAGCAGTTGCAGCATCTCACATCTTGCGTATTCCTAAAAATCACCTTTTCTTCAGCAATCAGAATGTATTGTTTAAAAAGCCATTGATGCACAATCCCAGTCACTTCTTAAATTCCCTTTGCTTCTCCTCATCACCTCCACAGAGCACAAGCCCATTAAATGTTTCCATTCCTTTTCCTGGTACCAATAAATCTAAATTTTCAAGCTTGGCAAACACAGCTAAACAACCAGCATGGAGATAAATGATTCCTCTAAGATAACGTAGAACTCTCATTACCCAAGAACTTTTTATTTCCAGTCCTCCCAAATACTGGTTTTAAAACCCCAGAAAACTGAGACAAGAAATAAAGGCAACCAGTTTAATATAACAGAGCCTTCCCTGCAGTGCAGTGATGGATTCTTAGTCCTCGTCGTAGAAAATGACTCGCGATACATTAGGGCTCATCCAAACTGGAAGCAAAAAGCGAGTTTGAAAAATGCAGCCTCCCAAAACAACCTACGGAAGGAAAAGCTTTGCAAGGAGGTTCAGCAGCCAGCACACCCTCGAACAACCTAATAAATAGCATTCAGCTCAAACTCTCCAACACTGCAAAGGAGCAGGAGAACAAAGGGATTTGAAGCATGGATTAGATCATTCCAAATGGTCTCAACATTGGTGGTTCAGGGGTTTGCTTTTCTTTTTTTTTTCTCCCCAGCCTTGTGGCAAAGGCTGTTTTTGAACCTTTCAGGACAATGTTTTGACACAAATATTTAAGCTATTTAAAATAAGTAATAACCTTCAGTTCCCTTCAAGAGTATTATATTAAAAACAGAGAATGGGATTAAAACAGATTAGCTGCCGACGTCTCTTAATGTGGCAAACAGCATCAATCAGATCATATCAATGAGAGCTGACAGCTCAGGGAAATCCAGAGGAAAAGATTCTCTGAGAAAAATGAGATATTTGATCAATTTTTTAAAATTCTTTTTTTTCTAAGCTGTTAGAAACTGCATTGACTTCATAAAATTGTAATGACAGCTCAGCCTTTGCTTAGCATAACATCCTGAAAGTGCATGAGAACATTAAATTAACGCAACCTGGTAGCGCTGCCTGCAATATAGAAGCAAACGCTATTGTCAATTTACTGTCCAAACACCATCTCTCATCGATTTTCTACTTGGTGAAATAAGTGAAATGCCTTGCTTGTAGTCCAGACTCTGATCTTGCAGCTTAATGTCTGGAGACAAACTGGTGCTAAGCCCTGGTCAAATCCATCATGCCACAAGGTAAGGGCTGAAAGATGTGTCCTGAGGCAATGATGCCAGGATGAGAGGCAAATTTTTACGTAGAAATTCCCTTTTACCCATCCCTCATACCACCTGCAACCAATCCCACTGCTTTCCTCAGCTATCCCATGACCTGTGGGATACGTCTGTTAGCGTTTACCTGTGCATCCCTGGAAGGGCTGGGTATGCACAGGGGTGAGATTTTCTTATTAACTTGTTGGATTTGGATCAATATCATTGTTTCAGGCAGATTTCCAGCCATTTTAGTTTCTCTTAGAATCATAGAGCAACCAAGTTGGAAGAGACCCACCAGATCATCGAGTCCAACCATTCCTATCAAACACTAAACCATGTCCCTCAGCACCTCGTCCACCCGTCCCTTAAACACCTTCAGGGAAGGTGAATCAACCCCCTCCCTGGGCAGCCTATTCCAATGCCCAATGACCCTCTGTGTGAAAACCTTCCTCCTAATCTCCAGCCTAAATCTCCCCTGGTGGAGCATGAGGCCATTCCCTCTTGTCCTGTCCCCTGTACCTTGGGAGAAGAGCCTAGCTCCCTCCTCTCAACAACCTCCTTTCAGGTAGTTGTAGAGAGTAATGAGGTCTCCTCTCAGCCTCCTCTTCTCCAGGATAAACATCCCCAGCTCTCTCAGCTGCTCCTCATAGGGTCTGTACTCCAGTCCCTTCACCAACTTCATTTCTCTTCTCTGGACTTGCTCCAGAGCCTCAACATCTTTCTTGTGCTGAGGGGCCCAGAACTGAACACAGGATTCACAGGGGAGCAGCCTCACCAGTGCTGAGTACAGAGGGAGAATCACCTCCCTGGACCTGCTGGTCACACCATTTCTGATCCAAGCCAGGATGCCCTTGGCCTTCTTGGCCACCTGGGCACACTGCTGGCTCCTGTTCAGTCGGCTGTCGACCAACACCCCCAGGTCCCTCTCCTTCTGGCAGTTTTCCAGTCAGACTTCTCCCAGTCTGTAGCTCTGCATAGGGTGAAAGGAAAAGTTTCAATTTTGTCTCTTTTTTATGAATTAGCCACCACAGTTTTGCAAGCAGGCAACACACGAGTGTTAAGCCCATGAGGAACAACGCAAGAGCATAGAAAGCAACAAGTGAGGATGGGTGAAAACAGAGCGAGGTGGCAGTGCCACTGTCACGCAAGGGACCCGTGTCACGTTTGTGCTACGGATAAAGCCGAGCTACAACTTGCTAGCACGATCAAATCAAGCGTGAATGCAGTAGAGCCCAGTGCTTAAAACAGCATTATCAGCACTCTCAGTGGGAACCACAGAGCCAAATCCTTTTGCCTTCACTTGGTGTAATCTTTGAGAAATCTCTTCCCAACTGTTTTTAAATAAATCCTGTTAATTTCGGGAATTGTCCTTATCTCTCTGCACCTGTGTGCCAGCCCCGTGTTCACCTACCTTTTTTCCCCTCGATTGTGGACAAAAGAGAGTGTATTTGCGTGTGGCAGTGTATATGTGTGTCTGAGATGAACTAAAGAGACAATTATCTTCAGCTGAAAATAAACATCATGAAACTATAGATGCCTAATTTTTGCACCTGGAAGATCCTCTTACAGCTATTCACTACTAATCACTCTTAGCTAATAAATGAATAGAATAACTAATGTGATTAGAGTAATTTGCCTATTCATCAGGAATATTAAATGAATTGAGTACTTTGTATTTGACTCGTCTCTCAGCGTTTCCCCGATACTGTAATTAGCCCTACGCTTACTCCTGTGGCAGGAACACCATGTGGCCTTCGGAACATAAGGACTTGGTTGAGGTGGTTGACTCACCTTCCCTGGAGGGGTTCAAGGTGCAGGTGGATGAGGTGCTGAGAGACATGGTTTAGAGATTGGTGGGAATGGTTGCACTCGGTGATCCGGTGGGTCTCTTCCAACCCTGTGATTCTATGATTCTATTACTCTATGACATTTTGGTTCATTTGGCATTACTGGTCTGGTGGACGTCATGTTTTACAGACATACCTTCCACACCAGGTATACATGGGATAAACTGCCTTCTGTCCCATCAGAGAAGACACTGAACTCGTGATGGAAAGAAGTCAGTGTAGAAAATAAGGATAAAATGAACATCTAAAGGGATAGATGTTGTAAGCCCACCATTCCTATTCATCTGAGGAATGCATCAAAGAGGTGATGGTGATGGAGAAGCTATTCTTGGTTATCGTGAATACTGGTTCAGAAAGCATCTGTGACCATGGGTCTCTTCCTTATTTTCTAGTGCTAGCTCTCAAAAGACTCCTAGTTGAACTCCTAGGAAGGCAACAGTCCTATTTAGGAGGAGGTTTTTCATGGAAAGGGTCATTGGGCATTGGAATAGGCTGCCCAGGGAGGTGGTTGATTCCCCTTCCCTGGAGGTGTTTAAGGTACAGGTAAACGAGGTCCTGAGGGACATGGTTTAGTGTTTGATAGGAATGGTTGGACTCGATGATCTGATGGATTTCTTCCAACTTGGTTGTTCTATGATTCTATGATTCTATTACCAAGAGGATGACTGCGAAACTTGAATCTTACAGAGGAACAAGGTTGAAGTACGCAAACGATAACATAAAATAACCAGTGGGCAGATATGCCAATAAGGATTTCAGATATATCCATAAAGGGAAAAGAGTGTTGAATCTGGGATTCAACTTTCAAAATCCATACAAGACTCTTTATGAGCAGACAGGAAACATTTAGGAAAATAATGCTGCTCCTGGCCTATTCAATAATGGGGATATATAGAACAATACAGAAAAGATGCATTAATAAAACTGCCAAAGGCAATCTGTCACTTCCTCTTGGTAAGAAGCCAAAGCATTTTATAAAGTGCATTTGCACTTAACCAGAATGATATCATAATCTTCCTTAGTCATATCTTTTCATGCCTTCCTGATGCTCCACAAAGCAGACATCAAGGTTTTCAGGAGGCATCCTCAAAACGCTGCATTAAAATGGAAAAGGGAAGAGGCTGCATCTAAAAGCTACACAAACAAAATCACCTTCAGCAAAACCTTGAGCATGAAATACACAGCACAGTGCATGCTCGTAGCAGGGAAGGAAATTAAGAGGAGAAAACAATGAATTATTGAAGGTCGCAGGGTTCTCTAGTTTGGACAGATCTAAAATCAAGGTGTCGCTACAGATTCTTTCAGGGTCTTTTCCTGTCTTTGACTGCTGTGATGCTGATGTGATACAGTTTTATTCTTTGAGAAGGGACGAGGGCATAATTAGAGTTTCACCTCCCACATTTAGCAGCTCTTTACACTGTCCTCATGCAGTTCCATGTCCCTTCTTTTTGTTCATTTGTCTCTGTATCGGAGTTGTGAACTTTCTGTTGTTCAGGTTTGGATTTTATTTTTTTTTTAACAGAGCTGCAGAGGAGCCACAGACCTGGAGAAATTCAGATGTATTCTGCTATTCTGTTGGGATTCAAATGTGCCATTCTGCTAAAGCACCAGCCCTGATCCTTGTTATTCATGTCCAGCAGGGACATCTCCCACTGGACCAGGGGCTCCAAGCCCCATCCAACCTGCCCTTGAACCCCTCCAGGGATGGGGCAGCCACCACTGCTTTGGGCAACCTGGGCCAGGGCCTCCCCACCCTCACAGGAAAATATTTCTGCCTAAAAATCTCCTCTCAACCTCCTCTCTTTCAGCTTAAAACCATTCCTCCTCATCCTATCCCTGCCCTCCCTGATCAAGAGCCCCTCCCCAGCTTTGGGGTTGGATTTTTTTTTTTTTTTTTGTATTTTTAACCTCTCTTCTCCCTTCCCCGATCTCTTCTTTCAGATTGCTTTCAGGCTGCAAAGCGTAAACCACTTTGATTCCAAGGTTGTTGTAGGAAAAATGCTATATGAATGAATAAGTTATAATAATAATAATAATACATTACAGTGATAATGATGGATGTGTTTTAAACAAAGCCTCTGGCTGCCTGCGTGGAGGAGCTATGGAAAAATCAAAGATAATCTTGCATGAGGAGAATTGTAATGAGAAAGACCTGGAATATGTTATCTCTCTGAATTGCTCCTATCTGCTCACCCAGGAGCGGGAGCGTCCCAGTTTGACTCAAAGAGTGTGTCAGGTCTCGAGTTAAATTTAGGACCAGGTGCTCGGCTGGTGTCAGCTGGTGCGGAGACAGAAACAGAGCAGGGTGAATTCATTCTGGGTTCATTCCTATTACAGCGGCGCTGAGTACATTGGTCCCAGCGTGGAGCAGGACCCTGTTGTGCTCAGCACTGTACGTACATGCACACACAGCCCGTTTCATCCTCAAAGCCTTTGCCATCTAAACAGATGAAAGCAAAGAGGAAGATCAAAAGACTCACCCCAGCACCCAACGGGTCAACGACAGAGCTGGGGAGAGCTCCTGCACTTTCCGACTCTCCTGCCAGAGTCCCATCCACTGCACCATTTTGTCTCCAGTAGAAATCTGCACTAACACTTGTGTTTCACTGCTAGGTAAGAGCAGCCTGAGCTGTAGTTTAATCTAGTTTATTGTCTATACACAAACCTAGGCACTTGGCCAAATTCATTGCCTGCAGAATGCAACAGATAAGGGGATTCTTAGAATTACTACAACAAAAACTAATAGTTTTCATGAAGAATGAGATTTTTATTAATTAGGGCTTTGTTAATTATCCTAGCAAGCATATATACTTTTCAGTTCTAGTCTGTCAGCTGTTTACCAAAAGATTGTTTCTAATATGTGTACAAATTTGGATGGAACCATACCCCCAACTTCTTCAGGTGTGTGCACCTGTATGTTGGTTAAATACAAGCTTCTCAGTCACAGAGAATTTGGAAGAACAAGGGACATACAGAATCCAATAGAAAAAGAGGATAACAACCTTTTCTACACCAGTTCCAATCCTGAGGGCTCCAGACCTATGGATACTAAAAAGCTGAGAGATTGCCTTTAGAAATAGCCTTCAGTTCTGGAGTCCTCAGCACAGGAAGGACACAGATCTGTTAGACTAAGTCCTGTAGAGGTCACGAAGATGATCTGAGGGCTGGAGAACCTCCCACACAAGGACAGGCTGAGAGAGTTTGGGTCGTTCAGCCTGGAGAAGAGAAGGCTCCAGAAGACCTTAGAGCAGCTTCCAGTCCTGAAAGGGGCTTCAGGAAAGCTGGGGAGGGGCTCTTGATCAGGGAAGGCAGGGATGGGATGAGGGGGAACAGTTTACAGCTGAAAGTGGAGAAATGGAGTTGAGATCTTAGGGAGAAATGTTTTCCTGTGAGGGTGAGGAGGCCCTGGCCCAGGTTGCCCAGAGCAGTGGTGGCTGCCCCATCACTGGAGGGGTTCAAGGGCAGGTTGGATGGGGTTTGGAGCCCCTGATCCAGTGGGAGGTGTCCCTGCCCATGGCAGGGGGTTGGAATTGGATAGACTTTGAGGTCCTTTCCAACCCAACCCATTCTATGACTCTGTGACTCTAAATACAAGGCAGAATGCCTGTGCCTTTCACATATTGTAGGATCCAGGTAACTGCAAAGCAAAGGAAATATAAGATAAAAGATACAAAGCAGCAGAGCCCTGGAGGCTCCCTAAATGCTTCAGAGACTTCACAAGCCTTCCTTGCCACCAGCAACCCCAGCCTTGCACATCCTCTGTGTGCAAACCACACCACTTGAGGCTTGGGATGGGTTTGCTCGCTCGTGCCCACTGATTCACACGTGTGCTAAGCCAACATCTCCATTACATGTGCTATCTAAATCTCTCCACCTGAAGGATAGCTTCTAGGACCCTGAGAAAGTAATCTCATGATTTATTAGGTTTTATAACAATGGCAATAAGCGAGGCAGCTTTTTAAGCAGCTAACTGAATTGTGATGTGGGTTATTTTTTTTTTTTTTTTCTCCTCACAGAACAACGTGGATCTATTTAGCCTTATAGCTTGAATTTCAGTCTTTCTTTGCCCATGAGAAAGCCTGGTAAATGGGATTTGTGCTAGAAGCTATAGGGGAGAATATCTTTTAATTAACCAGGAGGGCGGCTCAGGGAAGATCTAGCACTGTCTCTTAGCTGCGTTACCAGCCTCATCGTGAGAAAAATGTATACAAATTAGGCTAGAGCAGTAATTGCAAATCAAATTCCTGGTGGCTCGGATTCCTCTCCCAGGATTTAACTGGGCTCATGCTGTAGCTGGGATGGCTCCAACCAGGGGTGGCTTTGCAGGTGCAGGCTCTGCTCCTCACCCTGGCCCATTTTCTCTTGGGGACCCCTGCTCTGCTCTCCTTACCGCCCCATGCTCAGATGATGGAAATCTGTGGGGTTTCACGGAGGCCAGGGAAGCAGCGCTGCTTCAAGGCAGAGGAGAACTGCCTTTATTTTCAAGGCAAGGCGATCCAAACCTCTCATTAGGCTGCTTAGGAAAGAAATATTTTTCCTGAGAACACACCGAGTTCCTCTGTCCAGAAAGCACAAAGTTGGCACAGATCCTGCCCTATCGGCACCATCAGCGTTGCTGGGTTTGGCAAAGGTTCCTGCAGCACTGAGGCTCAGGAGATCACGCTGACCACGTCTCCATCCCCAACTCCTTTGTCACCTGCTAGACGATTTCCCCCAAGGCAGAGTTATCTCAACAGGAATTACATCCCCATGACAGTCATCACTGGAGGCAGGTCAGAGCAGAGCCAAAGCTGCTGGTTTGGGAGAGAGCACTGAAAAGCGACACCCTGTGAAAAAACCGGAGAACCTACAGCGGAGACAAACAGCACCACCACTGCAAAACCTTCAGTGGGAACTCACCTTCTGAAAGACCGAGCGAAGCAAAAACAAGGCACAACTCCAACAGAAACCAAAGCTCATTAGCACCAGGACTCAGGGAATAGATGCACACGCTTCCAACATGGGCGTTAGGGATGGAGCCGAGCCCAGTGCCTGGATACCGATACCCCCATTACTTCAGTTCACTTACTTCTGGACCACGACCAGGACCATCCCTCCCGTGGCCCCGTCTAGCTCTCCACATTGCCCTGGGTGACTCCTCGCCAAGTCCCACAGCGTTTTACTGGACAAGGCACACAAGTTAAATTTACATGTTATTTGAACAGTGTTTCATCTTGTTCCTGTGTCTCTCTGCTGGTGATGAGGCAGTAAGAAGCCGATGAAATTTATTTCTGCACTTTCTACCACACTGTATAAATAAAGGGAAAGAAATAAAGAACTTCTCCAACAGGAAGCGCAAACGCTTTAATGCTTTGTTTAAATACGCAGTCGAGAGACCACATTTATCACCCAGCATCTGTATTGCGTCTGCAGCTGGAATTTGATCTCTAAAATTTAAAAAAAAATTTGCATTTACACACATTTTATACCTGTGTCGCACCACTGAACTCAGTGGATTTACTTTTAAATCTATGCTGGGTAGGAATCACACCCGAAGCTTCGCAGAAACAGCTTCTCCCACCGTATACGTGTTCCTCAGGTACTACAAATTCGAGCTGGTTGGCAGTGTTTCCCAAAAATAATTGGTGTATACATACACCACGGGAGATTTATATTCCCTGCATTCTAGGCCGTATACAATATGATTTAAATGGCACAGGCACTGGGGAAAGCGGACAGTATTTGAAACTAAACATAAAGCAAAATGGTTTGACATCCTATTTCACTTAAAATGTAAATGGTGAGCATTCAGGGCGTGATTTACAACCTTCTTAAAAGCATAAATGTTTTTCTTTTCAGCCCCCTAACTCAGATGCCACAAATCAGGAGAAATCTTTGCAGCATGAGGAAATCCCCCTGGCTGGTTTTCTCCCATCTCTTTGTTACTGTCCAAGGAAATGGGCATAGATCCCCTGGATCAGTTTTCTTGATGTTTTTTCCCCCTGGTGTCGTGGGTTGAAATTTAGCTGGACTGTGAATTTTATACCCTAGGCTCACAGGCAGAGAGAGAGTAAGGGGGGAAAGAAGAGCAACGTGTGAGCCCACTGCCCGTCAGCTACTGACTGCAGCCTCTTGCCCAGGATTAACACCTTTTCATACCCATAAACCTGGCTGGATCTCAGTGTATCACATACGGTGGCAGTACAGGCTAACGCCGCAAGACATCTCTCGCTTCACTGACTCCTGCTGCTGCCTGGAGCCATTAACCCAGGACACCATCTCCAGATCCACTCACTAGCTCTGGGCCCATCGCTTTTTTTTTGAGTCCAACTTAACCTGCCTCTGCTTTTATCTCTGAGGGGCTGCAGTCTACCAGGGGATGAGGACTGCTCTGCTCCAGGACCGTTCCTATGACTCCTTTCCAAGCCACCTTCTTCCTCATCACCCACCACTAGCACAGAGTAAATGATTCCAGGAGAGAAACCCCTGCACACACCCAGGGAGGCAAGGGACAAACACGCAAAGGGTTTTTCAGGACTGAGCCAATTATCTGCACCAACTGAACCAAGCAGGGTTCAAGCTCCAACACACTAAAACTAATGGATTAACAGTGTCTTTTACCCCAAAGCACAGCACATGTGGCAATTGTCATCTACCAGGTAACTCCTCCTAACAAGGCAGGAGTCCATGGAACTAGATCCCCACCCAGTCTTCACAGAATCATTTAACATCCTGAGTTGGAAGGGAACCACAAGGATCATGCGTCCAGCTCCTATCCCTCCACAACATCCCAACATTCACATCATGAGGTGCTGGCCAAATGCTTCTGGAATATTGTCAGGCTTGGTGCTGTGACTGCTTCCTTGGGAGCTGTTCCAGGGCTCCACCACCCTCTGGGGAAAGAATCTTCTCCTAATGTCCAACCTAACCCTTCCCTGGCACGTCATCCTGCTATTCCCTTGGGTATTATTCTTGGTCAGCAGAGAGAGAAAAATCAAGATCATCTTTTCCTCCTCCTCCACCCTCCTCCCCTCGTAAGGAAGCTGCAGACCTCAATGAGGTCTTATCATAGAATCAGAGAATCATAGAACAACCAGGTTGGAAGGGACCCAACAGATCTTCTAGTCCAACCATTCCTATCTAACACTAAACCAAGTCCCTCAAGACCTCATCCGCCCGTGCCTTAAACACCTCCAGGGAAGGTGAATCAACCACCTCCCTGGGCAGCCTATTCCAATGCCCAATGACCCTTTCTGAGAAAAACTTCCTCCTAATCTCTAGCCTAAATCTCCTCTCTTCTCCAAGCTGAACAGACCAGGTAGCTTCACTTGCTCCTCCTACAACTTCTCCCCAAAACCCAAAGAGGTCACACCAAAGTGCTCCTCAGGCAGCAGCCCTTGTGGCTCTGGAGTGCTGGCATGTTTAGGTCTCAAACCACGGCAGTGAGGCTACATCAAAGAGATGACCCAAACGTGCTTCTCAGCACCTACCCTCCCCTTTCCAAGGCCCTGGGGAAGCCAGACACTGGCTGGAAGAGCTAGGAGGTTGCTCTGGCTGCAGGTGAGGGTCACGGAGGACTTCGCAACCGCTGGAGCTGCTGCTCTCCCCCTCGCCCTACAGCAGCACGGTGGCAGGAGCAGCAAGCCTTGAGTTTTCAGCTGAAACCTCCAGCCCTTAAATCTTTAATAACCTTTCTTTTCTTTACACAGAGCCCAGAAGTACGAGCGCACATCTTAAGAGATCAAACCGAATCCTTAATTGAACCAGCTATTAATAAGGGTTAAATCTGCAGGCTGCGATGGCCCCTGTGCCCGGCTCTCCCTCATCCGCACGCACACAATCAATGGCACGGGGAGCCTGAAGGGCGTCCATTTTGAGAAGCCGTAATGAATCATTTTTCTCCTTCGCAAATCTGGCAAACTTCAATCCCGGTTCCTGCAGCCTCCCTTTTCACATGTCCAAGCCCTCTGTGACACATCAAATTTAATGAGACTGCACAGACCTCAAATAAGGCGCTGTAACACTGCTGGGATACTTTATTAAGGAGGATCAGACAGAATGTGTTTGCTGTTTAAGAGCCTTTAAAGGCGAATTACACTTCTTGGTTTTGGGGGGGATGAGAGGGAGGACTGGGGGAAACCTCCTGTTTTTGTGCAGCCTCCCACCCTTCTCAAATAGTTTATTCTGCAGGTCAACACAAACAGGTTTCTGCAAAGGAGGAAAGCGGCACAAGTGGCAGTGAGACGGGCACCGCGCTATCGCAGGTAGTGGGGTAGGGCTCAGACAAAGAAAAGTGTTATTTTACAAAATAATCATAATAATAATAATAATCTGCCTCTGACCAGCTGTGTGAGGAAACAGTCCCCCCTGCTAGCAGGTGCTGCCCCTGCTAACAGTGGGGAAAGGCCAAGTTAACCCTCTGCAGCTGGAGTGAGTTCCCAGGAAGATGGATAATGTGAGATGTCTGCTCGGCCAGCCTTGGGGGAACCTTGGGACAGCCATTCCTGGGAGGGAAGGAGAGAATCAAATATTTTTATTGCAATATGTACATCAATAAATAGAACCAGAAAGAAAAAAAAACCACCCAGAGTTCAACTCTGCACGCTTAAGTATTTTAGGAAAGGGAGGTTGTTTGGGTTTGCCTGGTTTGCTGGTGGGGAAGTAAATGTAGATGCTGCAAGAGATAAGAGATGAAATCCTAGATGACTTCAAGTTGTTTCTATGACCATAGCCAGGGAGGAGTATGTCTTTGTAGGCTCTTTTGCTTGGAATGGTTTGATAGGAATGGTTGGACTCAATGATCTGGTGGGTCTCTTCCAACCTGGTTGTTCTATGATTCTATGAAAATCCCATTCTGTAGCAGGACTCAGTGCTGTATCTTTTGTTGGAGAGCACAGCACTCTCTTGGCACAGCAATCTCATAGAGTCATATAGAATCATAGAACAACCAGGTTGGAAGAGACCCATCGGATCATTGAAGTCCAACCACTCCTATCAAACACTAACCCATGTCCATCAGCACCTCATCTACCTGTGCCTTCAACACCTCCAGGGAAGGTGAATCTACCACATCCCTGGGCAGCCTATTTCAATGCCCAATGACCCTCTGTGTGAAAAACTTCCTCCTAATCTCTAGCCTAAATCTCCCCTGGCAGAGCTTGAGGCCATTCCCTCTTGTCTCCTGCTTAACTTGGAGCATCTCTTTTGAGATTATCACATTTGGCTTCTCTGTGTCCACTTCTAGCTATGACTACTGCTTAAAAAAGACCACCAACCATCAACATAAGAGCTTTCTGCAAGCAGGAGCTTTCACTGACCATCTCAGCCATGCAGATGTTTGAAGTGTGAAGGAAATACACAGAGAAATAGAGGAAAGCACATCTTGAAGGAAGCAATTTCTTCAAGCAGGAGTCCAGGTCACTGGAGGAGGCAGCACCTGATGAGGCTACAGAGAACCAAAAGGTCTATTTTAGTCTACAGATTCCAACCTACTTGGTTTTTATAGGGAGATATAAAATTTGGACCAGCATCCAGAGAGCCCTTGCAGGTATTTTCATAGAATCATAGAATCATCAGGTTGGAAGAGACCCATCGGATCATCGAATCCAACCATTCCTATCAAACACTAAACCGTGTCCCTCAGCACCTCATCCACCCACACCTTAAACCCCTCCAGGGAAGGTGACACCACCCCCTCCCTGGGCAGCCTCTGCCAGTGCCCAGTGACCCTTTCTGTGAAAACTTTTTCCTAATGTCCAGCCTAATTCTCCCCTGGTGGAGCTTGAGGTCATTCCCTCTTGTCCTGTCCCCTGTAACTTGGGAGAAGAGCCCAGCTCCCTCCTCTCTACAACCTCCTTTCAGGTAGTTGTAGAGAGCAATGAGGTCTCTCCTCAGCCTCCTCTCCTCCAGCATAAACACCCCCAGTTCTCTCAGCCGCTCAGAAATTCCATGTACCGAACCTGGCTTCCTGGTTTCATGCTCTACTACCTCAGAAACCACAGTCCCTGGAGTTAGAGGTTAACGTGGGCAGGCAACTGGGGGCTCAGAAAGGCTGGGATCCTGGGCTGGAATTGTAACACAGCAGGACTGCTTGGTCCTGCCAGGCTCAGCTTGCCTATTTTCTTCTAAGCAGTGTGTGCCAGAGCATGCACAGCGCCTGACCCTTACTCAGAGACAGCTGGAGATGTGGGAAGAATCCACAGCTCAGGGGATGTGCCTCCCCTCTTAGTGTGTCTGTGCTAAAAGAAGAAAGTTAGTGTCTCAGAAGACTTTTATGCAACTAGAGGAAAACGATAACATTTTCATTTTGCCAGAGTAAGGACCTAGCCTGCCAAAAGGTGCAATAAGACAAAATGAAATCATTTTATGTATCAGAAATGCTTCGGTTGCAGAATAAAACCAGAGATGTTTCCTGTGTCAGGACCACTTAGGCAGAATCTGTGAAAGGTCCGTGGGGGTGACTGACTTCATTTAACTTTTACTCTTCATCTTTGGCAACTTAAGGAGGTTTGGGGCTTTGCACAATGAATTCAGTGGTGATTTGGATCCAGGTTGCGTTTTATCTGAACCACCGGCCTTTGGAGTCATGGGAAGAGTGTGGTTAATGGATCAGTTTAATGGCATCAGTTCTGATCCATCTCTAATTAAGGGCTCTGCCAGGAATACAGGCAAGCAATTCTAATGGCCCAGAGGAAAAATTGTGAAGTCAGGTAATGAAATTTGCTTATTAGACAAAATGGGAAGAAAGAGTGCAGGGGCACAGGAATCAATATGGTAAGCAGGACAGTAACATTTAGAAAGCACTGCACATGGGAAAAAAAAGCATAGCTAATGAAGTTCACTGCTGAGAAGTGTAATAACGCTGAGAACATCCTTGAAGACGTTCGCCTGGAAAAGGTCCAGTTTATGGGAACTCCTAAACAATTTATTCCATGGTCTGGCTCATGCGGCTGAAGAATTTGATCAAATCTGACTTTTTGCATTTCAGAGTGTTTCTATAACCAACTTCTGTCATCTAATCGAGCCAGTCTCCTTCCCGTGGTGTGTATAGTGGAGTATACTTAGCATTTAACACCAGCAGAGTGGTGTGACTCTTGAGGATGCTGGTGAAGATGTGGAAAGACAGGGTCATAGAACAGAATCATAGAATGCTTTGGGTTGCAAGGGACCTTTACAGGTCATCCAGTTCCATCCCCTCTGCAGGAGCAGGGTCACCTCCGACTGGATCAGGTTGCTCAGAGCCTCATCCAAGCTGACCTCAATCACTCCCAGGGATGGAACCTCCACCACCTCCCTCAGCAACCTATGCCAGCTTTTCACCATGCTCATTGTAAAGAATTCCTTCCATGTATTCAGTGTAAATCTCCCCTCCCTTAGTTTAAAACCATTCTTCCTCATCCTGTTGTTAAAGGTCTTGCTAAAAAGTCTGTCCCCATCTTTCCAGCAAGGCCCTTCAAGTACTGGTCACACCTGAAGCTTTGAAACCAGGAGAGATGCTGTAAAGGCCCCATTAGACCCTAACAGATATACCGCACAAGTATCCCTGCAGAATTAATCATAGAATCATAGAATCACCAGGTTGGAAGAGACCCACTGGATCATCGAGTCCAATTGTTCCTATCAAACACTAAACCATGGATGGATTTGGACTGGCACTGGCAGGAGAATCACAGTCCATGGACGCTTTCTGGGTGTCCATGGAACATGGGTCATCCCTAGGTGGTTTGTTTTTCTCCAGTGGGCACCAACCAGCACCAGACCTGCAGGATTGCCGCGTCCTTGTTTTCCTGCCCTGGATCTGAGAGCTAACCACATCAGTGGTGCAGTTTTCCAAAGCTGTAGCCACACGTGCAGCTCTGGTGGGCTTCTGCTCCTTCCCAGGAGCCTGCATGTGCCCCTGTCTGAAACTCAAAGGAAGAAAGGCAGAGTGGGTCTGAGGGCCTCGATCTCTCCAACCCTGGGTGCTCGTTGTGTCGGGTTCCTCCAGGACAGACAGCCCAGGATCTGCTCTCCCCTTTTATCCAAGGGCTGTTTAGATTTTTCTCGTTTAGATTTTTTTTAGATTTTTTAGATCTTCTCCATGAGTATGGAGAAGAAAAAAAGGCAGAGAGAAACACCAATATCGCCAAAAAATGTAAAAGTATTTATTCTGTGGCTGTCTCCAGTGTGCTGGGCAGTAAAATATTTGTAGGTGGGTTAGAGCTCAAAAGCCTTCACTTGTTGATAAGCAAGGGCAGCAGGAAATCGGACCCTTCTCATCGACTCTACTTTTTAAGTTGTTTTTCTTTTTTCTTTATTATTATTTTTTACAATTTTTTAGTTTTATTTTCTTAAGTGGGAAAATAAAAAAAGTTAACTCAAGTTTATAAGCTTTAGCTCTGGAGCGGAGCCTTTTGTGCCTCACTAGCCCACATAATTGCGCTCCCCCCTCCTCGCACCCGGTGGCAAAGGAATGTAGGTGGAATGTCTTTACATAGAGACCAACTCACGCAGGGACTACACAATAAGGGGAAGAAACAGGAACCAATCTAAGTAAAGGATCAGGCAAGCACTGGAAGGAAAATAATATTGGGGCTGTCTGCTACCACATCTAACCCTGGGAAATGCCTCCATGAATCCCTCGCTTCCTTCTGTCTTAAAATGTCCTCCTTCCCAGAGGTTCAAGGGACAGATCTTGTTACAGTCTCCTTTCTAACACTTAACTTTCCCCCCTCTCTAATGTTACTCCTCTCATTCCTCTGCTGCATATATATATATTTACTGGCAACGGAAAAAATCAATAAAGGAGAAGGAAATGACTTGGCAGCCTTCCGAAGTGTTAAAATAATTCTCATCTAATTGAGCCCCATTGTTTTTAAACAATATTGCCAGCAGTACAGCTAAGTACCTTGGCCTCAGTTTTCAAAAAGCAACCAGTGAGCCAGGGTGGTTCCGATTTTCTGGATCCTGCTTCAAGTCTCCTTAAAGGGACCCGTTTGGTGCATGCATTCAGATGTGAGATACGGAGCTCTTTCCCTCACACAGCTCCCTTTCTATCCACAGCCTCTGAAATTCAGCTCTCATCTGAGATTTAGCCCTGGGAGTCCGCAGCACGAGCCTAATCAGGGGCAGATTGAAGTTCAGCAGCTCTAGGTATGACTTTACGTACCCATAATGCACCCTGGCTGGCTTTCACCAGAGAAAACTTGGAATGGTGCAAGCAACAAACAGCTTGAACCAGGTGCATTCCAATCTGTCAATTCCATGTGAGTTATTGCTACTTAAATACAGACTTTCAGTCCCAACCGTAAAATATTCTGGTACGTGCTGTGCGAGAGCATACCCAGCTCGTCCTTACACTGAACCGCTTATGGGGCTGCTTGTAACCTGGAAACTCTTTCTGTAGGCAATTCTGATTTTTTCCACATTTTGTTGATGTTAGTGTTTTTTAAAAATCCTAAGGACAACTCAAATATTGCCAGTGCCTAACGATCCTCCCTGTTTCCAGTACTAAATATTCCCTCCACAGCTCAAATTAGTTTCA
Source organism: Coccyzus lansbergi (assembly GCA_033558105.1). Lineage (NCBI taxonomy): Eukaryota > Metazoa > Chordata > Aves > Cuculiformes > Coccyzidae > Coccyzus > Coccyzus lansbergi. The sequence continues at coordinate 507,588 of JAUMJK010000750.1, read as the reverse complement.
CTTTAGCGAGACCCGAAGTGCCTCATTTCAATTTTGACTTTTTATGAAAAGCATTTGTAGTATACAAAAATGGAAATAAAAAAGCCATTTCCAAATGGAAAACTGAAGTGTTTAATTGTGAAGAAGATGGGAAGTATTCCTCGGCTAGACTGAAATGCTCCATCTGGATTTGAAACAGAGTAAATAGCTATTGGACTCGGTGATCCAGTGGGTCTCTTCCAACCTGGTAATTCTATGATTCTATTTTTTTTTTTTTCAAAACAAAGGTTTTTCTCAGCAAGGTAAGAGCCTAAATGGAAAATGTCCCATCATAGACATTTCAGCCACTAAATATTGAGACACCAAGTGTTCGCTTTTCCTATTCCACACAGAGTGAAAGAGAACACAATCCCATTTCTCACACCTATTTTGCTGTCTGAGCAGAATACAAACCTCCACACCCTAGGCTTTGCCTCTTAGAATCATAGAACTACCAGGTTGGAAGAGACCCATCGGATCATTGAGTCCAACCATTCCTATCAAACACTAAACCATGTCCCTCAGGACCTCATCAACCCGTGCCTTAAACCCCTCCAGGGAAGGTGAATCAACCACCTCCCTGGGCAGCCTATTCCAATGCCCAATGACCGTCTGTGTGAAAAACTTCCTCCTAATCTCTAGCCTAAATCTCCCCTGGTGGAGCTTGAGGTCATTCCCTCTTGTCCTGTCCCCTGTCCCTTGGGAGAAGAGGCCAGATCCCTCCTCTCTACAACCTCCTTTCAGGTAGTATCTCTTGTCTGAGATATCTCCCTCTAGCACCTAAGGAAACATCTATTTGTGCAGCCACTGTGGTGATTTCCCAATTCAAATGCCAGTTATGACCTTGGCATCCCTCAGTTTGTCCATCATTTGTTAGCAAATGACCAACACGTGTAGTGTGTGGATTTTTTACAGTTCTCTTGTTTTCCTGAAATGTGTCTTCAACTGGACTATGCCTGGGAGAGTCAAGATTTGTGTGGAAGAGAACTGCATAACAGAATCATAGAATTGTCCAGGTTGGAAAAGACCTTGAAGAACACCGAGTCCAATCATCAACCTGACACTGCCAAGTCCACCACTAAACCATGTCCCTAAGCACCACATCTCAGTGTTCTCTAAACATCCCCAGGTGTAATGACACTGCCACTTCTCTAGGCAGCCTCTTACCAGGAATTCACCACTCTTTCGGTAAAAAAATTATTTTCTAATATCTTATCTAACCTGCCTGGGTGCAACTTGAGGCCGTTTGCTGCCACCCTATTGCCTGTTACATGGGAGAAGAGACCAATGCCCTTCTCATCACAATCTCCTTATGGGAGCTACAGAGAGTGACAAGGTCTCCTCTCCTCTAGACTAAACATCCACAGGTTCTTCAGCTGCTGCCAGAAGCCCTGGGCTCCAGACCCTTCCCTTGCTTTGCTCACTGTCCTTCTCCAGAAGTGCTTCAGCCCCTCAACATCTTTCTTGTAGTAAGTGTCCCAAAACTGAACACAGAATTTGAGATATCACCTCACCAGTGCTGAGCACAGGGGTTCGATCCCTTCCCTTTCCCTGCTGGCCACACCATGGCTGATACAAGCTAGGATGCTGTTGACCTTCTTGCCTCCACAAGCCACTGCTGGCTCTTCATCAGCCACTGTTGACCAGCATCCCCAGGTCCTTTTCTGCCTGACAGCTTTCCAGCTGCTCTTCCCCAAGCCTGGAGTTGTTGTAGCTGAAGTGTATCCCCTCACACTCAGCCTTGTTGAACCCCACACAACTGGTCTCGACCCATCAACCAGCCTCCCAGATCCTTCTGTGGAACCTTCACTGCCTCAAGCAGATCAACACGCCTGCACAACTCATTGAGGGAAGATTTGATCCTCTCATTTAGATCTTTGGTAAAGGTATTCAGCAGAACTAGTCCCACCTCTGAGAGCTAGGGAACGCAAATAACTATAATTTACAACAGCCCTTGCTGATTTTGAGTAAAATCTCTCTTGATCCATGAGCTTCACTTCCGTGGGGCTCAACTTGAGCCACCAAGAGCTTGTCTTTTAGATCGTCTGCCTACTGGTTTCCTTTCAGAGTGTGCCCAGTCCGGATACCAGTCTAAAGCTAGACATTCCTTTTTAAAAACTTGGCAAAAAAGAATTTTTATCAAAGATGGATCAACACAAGCGTAACTAGAAAATTATTCTGATAAGCTGCAAAAAAAAAAAAAAAGTTCCTAAAGTACAGATGTGTTCATGCTACAGGCCCTTCACCATCATCCCCAGTCCAGCTGACAGCAGCCGTTCTCCTGTGGCTTCCTTTTAGCCTGCAAAGCTTTATTTCTGCTGGGAATGTGAGCAAATTGCACAGGAAGGGAGTTGCTGCTGCTACCAACAGGACAAACGTGAACCAATAGTCAGAAATGTGGCCCCTCTGTGCTTTCTGTTGCAGAGGTTCTGGGGAGCAGCCTCTCCCTTTCTCACACCCTTACAGGAATGAGTGTTTGGGTGGGAAACATCTGCCCTTCAGCTCACTCGTGGTGGGGTTCTGGGTTTATTGGCAGGAGCGCAGATCCACACAGCCCTTACAATGCAGCCCATTGTGTGTGCAAAACCACAAGTAGGTTAAATCAATAAAACAGAAAAACCTCAGTTCTTGTATCAAATGCCATCCATATCTAATGCCTCTAGGATGCCTTCTGATCCCAGAAGGTCCTGCACATTTGATGCCATTGCTTCCTGGGTATCCCACACCACTTCCCAAAGGAAAGAGCCAAGATATTAGCTTTCCTTCACAAAAATGGCTTGTGAGAATGTAAGGTTGGTGAAAAGTCTCAGCTTGACCAACCTCAGCGCCTCCAGTTGCCGTATGGCAGGGAGGAGAGGCCAGCATGCCTCGGCCCTGACCTCATGGGAGCACTGGAGGGGCAGGAAGCCCACGTTCCCCTCTCTGATGGCTCTGCCAACACCTGATAAAGAGAGGAGACTGCTGAGCTACATCACACCAGCAACCCCATTGCCCTCAGATGGAAACAAAATTCATCTAAATGTTCCACTGTGGAAACTCCATCCATCATCTCTCCAGCTAGCATAAAATGGGTGGATTTCCATCTAATTGAAAAGCAGCCTGATTCAGAGGGGAGAGCGGATTTAAACTGTCTAGAGACCAGTGAAAGCCCTGTCATTGTACCACCAGCTCTGGCCACAGTTACCCAGTAGCCAGGTCAGCCTTTATTTCATGCAAGCTGGCACGACGAGAGTGAGCTGCATTTCGAATCAATACCAAATGCCAGTATTTAGCAAAGGCCTTAGAATAGAATAATGATGATGGGATTAGGGAGAAGAAAGAAAAGAATTCATAAAAACTAAATTAAAAATCACACCTCGCTTCACATTGGAAATTGGACTTGGTCACCGCACTGTTTGGCGCGAACCTCTTTAAATGCAAGCTATTGTGTAGGGAAATTCTCCCTGGAATCTGGGCTTCCAATGCAGCAGTACTCATAACTCCCCACGTCCGTGAAACCCCTAGAAAAATCGCAGCCTCCTAGTAGGCATCGTCATCCTATGCGTGAGTCTCGGAGCAAGTCTCAGCAAGACCTGTAGAACTGGAGAGGGAAAACTATTGGTAGAGGGTGGTGAAGGCAATTCGTTTCACGGTTGCTCTCAAGCAACGTCTGATAGGGGCTAATCAACCATCTAGAGATAACTTAAGCTCCCCCTCTTCTTCTCCCCCAAAACACACATACAAGTTTTGAGTGGCAGACAAAGGGAAACAAGGGCTGCTGTTGGGCATGGGTTGGGATTTCCCCCCTCTCCTTTCTCTTCATTTCCTCATCCTGGTAGAAAAATGGGAAATCAAGGAGACACAGCTTAGTTTGTACTGAAGGGGAAGAAAGAACAACCTTCCTCTATTGAATAGAAATGGTTGGACTCGATGATCCAGTGTGTCTCTTCCAACTTGGTTATTCTATGGTTCTATGAATAACAACCCCACCAACTCCAGATATCCCCAAACTAATAGAAATAAAGACACTGAAAATGCTTTTTTCCCCTAAACACAGTTTTCCTCTTCACAGATCAAAAGTAGAGTAAAATTAAGAGGGAAGACGACAAACTTCTGCACCTTCTGCTCTGCCTGTGAGTTCTCCCAAGCAAGAAACACTCTCCTTTAACCCCAGCCTGTGCAGCACCAGGCAGACTTAAGGTGTTCCCCAAAATAAAACAATACCTTCTGACAATTCTTATCCTCAGAACGTGGTCACAACTGTGCCCAGTGTCGTATTGTGACAAACGAACTCTCCAACATCCCACAGGAGAGTTGCCCTGCAGGTGCTTAGGAGGAGACAGCCTTTGGGGCTATAGTCTGGTTTGGATACTTGGCCTTTCAGGGCCTTGCATTGCAATTGGTCAAAAAGAAAGGACTCTGGGGTGAATTTTCACTTTTTTCTTTGACAGAACCGATGCTCGGATGATGCATTTCTAAAGGGGAAAGGGGGCAGCGGGGGAGGCAGAAGCACTCAGGTGAAAAAGACCCCACGCTGCCGAGTTATTTGGCAACAGCTCTTCTCATCTGGGGGTATAAAAGACTCCAAAAAAAGACCACATAATAAAAAAAGGAAAGCCTGTCTGAAGTACCGTGTTTTACACATTGTTAGACTGCAGCAATCTGTTCGAGTGAACCCTTTTAAAAGAGGCCATTTCTGTGTGAAAAGCCAGTTGTGCGGAGCTGGGAGGCACACAGCTGTAGACAGCTGTGGGGCTGGTACTGTAACTGAAGCATTTTAAGAGTGAATTCTGGCATGTCGGCGGGAGGCCCGGGAAGGGTAGCGCAGCCGGAAAGTACAGTTTGCTTCTGTATGAGCCGGGACACATTCACCTTCCTGCACAGCTCCAGTTAAACATGGAACTGGTTAGAAATAAATTCATGCAAGCTGCTTCTCCTTGCCCACCCCCCTATTTTTTTTAATTTATTTTGTTTGTTGGATTGATTTTTAAGAAATTTCATTCTAGACAGATAAAAAAATTCCTCCTTTTGACCCCTGCCTTCTGGCAAGTTTGTGAAAACACTGAGGATCTGAGTGGACTATCAGTCTCATCCTGGCCTGGGACATCAGGAGGAAGTTTTTCACGGAAAGGGTCATTGGAACAGACTGCCCAGGGAGGGGTTTGAGTCACCTTCCACGGAGGTGTTTAAGGGATGGGTAGATGAGGTCCTGAGGGACACGGTTTAGTGTTTGATAGGAATGGTTGGACTCAATGATCCGATGGGTCTCTTCCAACCTGATGATTCTATAATTCTATGTCTAAGCCTACAACTTGCCAAACACTCAGGGGGAGAAGGTTGCTGCTCTTCAGTGCATCTAAACTTTTCCACACGAACCCATAGCAGAAAGATGTATCTCCTCCCTCTTCCCAACACTACACAACATACATAGATATTTGTAATTGATAACTATTTGGAGGACTCTGTATTTACACATAAACAGGGTCCCAGCAGAACAGCAAAATAACAGTAAAGTTAGGGTAGGGTCTGACCTGCCACATCAAAAAAGATGTGCTTGTGCAAAGGTATTTGTTTATTGTCCCACAGAAAATGGCTAACTCTCAGGAGGAGGCATCTCAAATTGCTCCAGGGGAGGTTTAGATTCAATATTTGAAAAGATTTCTTTACTGACAGAGTAGTGAAGCCCTGGTAGAGGCTGCCCAGGACAGTGGTGGAGTCTCCATCCCTGGAGGGGTTCAAAAAGCAGGTAGACCTGGCACTTTGGGACATGGTTTAGTTGGCACGGTGGTGGTCTGACAATCAGACTTTGTGATCTTAGAGATCTTTTCTAACCACAATGATTCTATGATCATGTGTGCACTTACTCACGTGAATAGGAGACACATAAGATGTCCAATGGTTGTTCAAACTGTGACAAATGATCAAAAATTCAGCTTTCCTCCACTATGAGCAACACTTTGAAGCACGAATGTACTTGATGACCAGGCAGGGGTCAAACCGAGACTTCAACTTACTCTAAAAATGGGTCTACTAGCTAACAAAGGGAGTATTACTCAGCTATTTGCCAGTGGGGTATGGGATGTCACAGTGAACGGTAAAAACAAGAATTATTTTAGTTCTGGCTTCTATCCAGGTCTCCAAGGTAGTAAAATGGGAAACCAATGTGGGATGGATAACTGTCTGTTTGAACTCTACCCACTTACAAGATGGTGCTTCCGTAGAGACGCCGGTGGGGGAGGCAAGTGAAGCACCGACTGCAGCGGGAGGAGGAGGAAAAGGATCAGATGCAGTTTGGTTCATGTTAAAGGGAGTACATGAAGCCCAGAGGTAAAGAAATGAATTCAGTAGGCTGACATTTGAAGGGTTAATGGGATTTAAGCTTTGATCTTCCAAGAAAACATGCTGAAAACGTAGCCCAAGGCGTGTTCACCATTTTGTTTGCTAGTAAAACAATGCAATTTGATTTTTGTTGGCTTGTTGTTTTTAAGTGGAACCTCATGGGTGTTCTGTTAAATTCAGCCCACAAAAGCAATTTGTGTCATTTTAAATGTAGCTCCTGTGCTAGAAATGTTTGTTTTTAAATGCAAGTTTTATTGGTTTCATTGTTGGCACATTAAAAGCTAGATCAATAAGAAAAGCAATTCACGATGTCGTTCTTCAAAATTCAAGCCTTATCTACCCCATAAACTAGGGCAAATATAGAAGTGTGAGAAATAACAAAGGTTTGATCCTTTGGAATACAAAATAAAATAATTCCAGACTGTCTCTGCTTTGACCCATCACATACCTTAATATTTACAGGAAAGTCAAGTAGAGATACAGCCCTGTGACCGATAGGATGGAGCAGAGCATTCTGTAATTTCTTAGAGTCTGGTAGTTTGTTATATTGTGCTTTATAGACACTTAGACATTGCTTTAGCTTTTCTAAAATGGAAAAGAAGCCTCCTTTCTGTGATAAAGACGTACCAAAGCATTTACTGGATATTGTGTCTTCTATATAATTTAAAAAAAATATTCAAAGAAGGAAAGATGAGGACAACTCCTGCAGCCAGGTTCAGACCCAAGGGCCAAGCTTAGGTTCATCTCGTAATCTGCTGCTCACTTTAACTTTAGCCTAGTACAATTCTTTACCTCTTAGAGCCCCCATTTCCCACCTCTAACCAGGGGACAATACTACAATGAGTTTCTTGCTCTTTGATATTTGAAACGTGCTTACAGATAGCACAGATGAAGGTGCTAGAAAGAAATTATTATTGTTATATTTTTATAGCCTGATTCTTCCTGTGGAGTCCCAAAGGTATCCTAAGAGTCTTCATAGTCTCAGGCGGGAGGCAGCAAAAGGTACCCTAGAATATCACACTCATCTTTGGTGCAAACCAGCAACCCCGTAACATTACATGGTCCTAGATAGAATCATAGAACCACCAGGTTGGAAGAGACCCACCAGATCATTGAGTCCAACCATTCCTATCAAACGCTAAACCATGTCCCTCAGCACCTTGTCTACCTGTGCCTTAAACACCTCCAGGGAAGGTGAATCAACCACCTCCCTGGGCAGCCTATTCCAATGCCCAATCACCCTTTCTGTGAAAAACTTCCTCCTAAGGTCCAGCCTAAATCTCCCTTGGCAGAGTTTGAGGCCATTCCCCCTTGTCCTGCCCCTTGTCACTTGGGAGAAGAGCCCAGCTCCCTCCTCTCCACAACCTCCTTTCAGGTAGTTAGAGAGCAATGAGGTCTCCTCTCAGCCTCCTCTTCTCCAGGCTAAACACCTAAGTGAGTTTGTAGGGCACAGCAAAGGAGAAATAGCTATATAATGGGAAAAGTCCAATTTGGGGAAACAATCTTTAAACTGTTAGGTGATGAGTACACAGAATTCTGCTTACTCTGAGAACACTGGTAGATAGGAGTGTTTTGACCTTTCACTGGAATAATGGCCCTTCTGCTGTTTGTGTCAATGCTGTTTTATCACCTAAGAAATCACAACTCTTCATTCTGCAGTGCAGCATCTTTTAATAACATGCCCTTTAAAATGGTTCCAAGTGGACTGGCAGATTAAACTTCAGGAATTGGTAGGTACAATCAATGTAACAATGCAGAGCAAGAGCAGAAGTCACCACACGAATGTGGAGTGGCACAAGAATCACTGCTTTGATCACATCCAGCTTCTTGACCATCTTCCTTAAAACATCCCTCTCTCATTTCCGTGCTTTTTTCTTTAAATGGTTGTTGTTACAAGCAGGATCAAGGACAATACGAGGTACAACTGCCTGCCTTTACACCTCGTGAAATCCCATCTTCAATGGCAAAATTAGTGAAGAAGTTGCCTACCGCAACGATTTCTGAAAAGAGCCGTAAATATTTCATTGCTTAAGTGTACACAACAGCAACTTCAGCAAACATTCTCCATCAGTGTGGTAGAGAAAGGACGTACATAAGATCTCTTGGAAGAGCAGACAGTCATGGCTAGACCGTATCGCTAAATAAATCAGCATTAATTAGTTGATGACCACAAAGCAGACTGTAGTAAACCACACTCAAAGACACTTTCCTGCACGAGGCCAGTGTAGCAGATCTAGATTTCCTGATGATGCCAACCTATGTCCAGAGAAGAGCAACGAAGCTGGTGAGGGGTCTGGAGAACAGACCTTATGAGGAATGGCTGAGAGAGCTGGGGTTGTTTAGCCTAGAGAAGAGGAGGCTGAGAGGAGACCTCATTACTCTCTACAACTACCTGAAAGGGAGGTTGTAGAGAGGAGGGAGCTGGGCTCTTCTCCCAAGGGACATGGGACAGAACAAGAGGGAATGACCTCAAGCTCCGCCAGGGGAGATTTAGGCTAGAGATTAGGAGGAAGTTTTTCATGGAAAGGGTTATTGGGCATTGGAATAGGCTGCCCAGGGAGGGGGTTGATTCACCTTCCCTGAAGGTGTTTAAGTCACAGGTAGATGAGGTCCTGAGGGACATGATTTAGTGTTTGATAGGAATGGTTGGACTCAATGATCCAATGGGTCTCTTCCAACCAGGTTGTTCTATGATTCTGTTTCTCAGGGAGCAGAGTGGTGGCTTTTAAAAAAAGCTGAGAACATCACAGGGGCCATTCATTGTCTCAAAGTCAAAGATGCTGCTAAACTAGGTTTGGGTTGGTACCCCTAACAGGTAACAACATCTACAGTGAAATCTTTGAATCATAGAATTATTGAGGTTTGAAAAGACCTCTGAGATCATCCAGTCCAACCATCAACATATCAATATTCTTACTAAGAGAAGCACTTTCCTGGAGTTACCACCAACACTAAACACCATGAGATGATTACACTTGGCTTGAAATTAGAGAGAAATGATTGCATGTTAAATATGGTGCATGATGACACCATCACCACACAGCAAGGAGATGCTTCACCACAGCATACAATGACTCCAAAAGGAGAGTCGTGTCTCCATCCTGCCTATCCAGGAACACTCCACCTAGGCAGGGAAGCAGAACACTAGTATTCAAGGCAGTTCTGGAGGTGTTTAAGGCACGTTCCCTGGAGGTGTTTAAGGCACGGGTGGATGAGGTCTTGAGGGACTTGGTTTAGTGTTTGATAGGAGTGGTTAGCTAGAAGATCCAATGGGTCCCTTCCAACCTGGTTGTTCTATGATTCTATGATTCAAGGCAGCACTCGCTTTCCAAATTGTTCCCAAGTTTACCACCAGTGCCTGCGTGAGGAGGGCATGGAGGATCTGCAGACCCACAGGAAGGACATGTTGTGGTTCAGGTAGGGGAGAGAGATCAGAGATTGGGACCTACTGCGGAAGCCTGGCCACCAGCTACAGTGAGCTGCTCGTTGAATCCTGTGTTCAGTTCTGGGCCTCTCACCACAAGAAGGGTGTTGAGGCTCTGGAGTGAGTCCAGAGAAGAGCAACAAAGCTGGTGAAGGGGTTGGAGAACAGGCCTGATGAGGAGCAGCTGAGAGAGCTGGGGTTGTTTAACCTGGAGAAGAGGAGGCTGAGGGGAGACCTCATTACTCTCTACAACTACCTGAAAGGAGGTCGTGGAGAGGAAGGAGCTGGGCTCTTCTCCCAAGGCACAGGGGACAGGACAAGAGGGAATGGCCTCAAGCTCCACCAGGGGAGATTTAGGCTGGAGATTAGGAGGAAGTTCTTCACACAGAGGGTGATTGGGCATTGGAATAGGCTGCCCAGGGAGGGGGTTGATTCACCTTCCCTGGAGGTGTTTAAGGCACGGGTGGATGAGGTGCTGAGGGACAAGGTTTAGTGTTTGATAGGAATGGTTGGACTGGAAGATCCGATGGGTCCCTTCCAACCTGGTTGTTCTATGATCTCCCACTGCCACAACACGTGCTGCTGGTCCATGAGGCTGCACAACTGGGCTTGCAGACATGCAGAAAGCGCCAGGCTTACTCTATCTGCTTGAGTGCTTGTGGCTGGGAGCGTTCATGTGAACGATTTGAAAGGCCCTTGAGAGTCACTCAGTTAGGTAGCAGAAAGAAAACCACGTGATTTAAGTGGCCACTCCACACCATGCAAACAGGATTTGAACCCAAGGACCGTGAACTCCCATTTACTCAGACTGTAGCCCAGGCAGCTCAAAAGCTTCTGGTATCTTGCGAGTTCAGCTCTGAACGTTAAAAAACTTATTCAAGAACAGCAAATCGCTGGTGATAACTAATCTATATGCTGGAAGTTGCTCTCATAAAACATTTGCTGAATTATTTAGGAACGAAAATCAGCAATAATAAACCACCCCCAAAAATTGTCTACTCCCAAACGATCTGCAAATACTAAGCAGCAATAAGTCCATCAATTAAATTCACCTAGAGCTGCTTTCATATTCTCCACAACCCTCCCAACCCTGATTGTCTTTTGATTCAGCAGCTTCTGGCATTTCTGGCTGGCAGGGCTGAAGGTACTTGGTTAGAATTCAATACCACGAGGGGGTTTAGTAACTGAAAGCTGCTTTCCCCCCACCCCCGCCACCTTCAGCAGGTCAACAGGAGGTAAACAAAAGTTCTAGAAAGGGTGACCTGCATGATTAAGGTCGGCTGAGTTTAAACTGTTTCAGTCCTCATCGGGACACACCAGTTAAAGTCAGAAGCTTCCTTTACTTTCCTCAACTAAATAAAGAAGGAAAAAATGAAACTGCTATTTGAAATTTCTGGATCAGCTGAAAACCACCCTGCAATGTGATAGTGGCAAAGCCATTGCCAGGGGTCAGTAAGTGTTTGTCCCTACTGACTGCTCCATGATGTTAGATGTTGCGTAACTGTAGATCATAGAATCACCCGGTCGGAAGAGACTCATTGGATCATTGAGTCCAACCATTTCTATCAAACACTAAACCATGTCCCTCAGGACCCCATCTAACCGTGCCTTAAACACCTCCGTGGAAGGTGAATCAACCCCCTCCCTGGGCAGCCTATTCCAATGCCCGATGACCCTTTCCATGAAAAGACAAGTCTGTATTGTCTTTAACTGACATTAAATGAAGTAATTCAAGGGAGAAGAGAATGAGAAATAGGAGTACCAGGAGAAACTCCTTGCACGAGGCTTACACCAAGACCCAGGAAGAGCAATAAATCGGAACTCACTTTATTGGCCCTGACCCAAGCAAAGACTCAGTTGTGTTACTTTGAAGAGCAATGTCATCCAGTTGACTTCAAGGAAACATCTGATTTCTGCTGTAGTGGATGGACAGCAATTATCACAGCTTAGGTCTCCCTTATGAAACCATAGAATCATAGAATCACCAGGTTGGAAGAGACCCATTGGATCATCGAGTCCAACCATTCCTATCGAACATTAAATCATGTCCCTCAGGACCTCATCTACCTGTCCCTTAAACCCCTCCAGGGAAAGTGAATCAACCCCCTCCCCGGGCAACTTATTCCTATGCCCAATCACCCTCTGTGTGAAAAACTTCCTCCTAATCTCTAGCCTAAATCTCCCCTGGTGGAGCTTGAGGCCACTCCCTCTTGTCCTGTCCCCTGTCCCTTGGGAGAAGAACTCAGCTCCCTCCTCTCCACAACCTCCTTTCAGGGAGTTGGAGAGAGCAACGAGGTCTCCCCTCAGCTTCCTCTTCTCCAGGATAAACACCCCCAGTTCTCTCAGCCGTTCCTCATAAGGCCTGTTCTCCAGACCCCTCACCAGCCTCGTTGCTCTTCTCTGGACTCGATCCAGAGCCTCAACCATCCCTCGATAGCAGCACCAATGTCCTTATCTCTAACACCCATCCTTAAACCCGAGTTCCAAAATCATTGCAGATAATTGAGAGAAATATTAACAGCAAGGAGACAGATGGTCCCATAAGAAAATCCCCTCTATATTCTTCCTTCTTTCTGCTACTTTTCCTTATCGAGACAGCTCTCCTAAAAGCATACCTTGTTTGCACTCTACATGTTAGTTCCTTGCCTGCTAGATGATCCAAAGAAAGGACTAAAAACCTTCTGGAGCTGATGTCACTAACCTGATGACCTGGTGAAGTTCAAACTGAGAACCAGTTACTAGGGAATAAAGACAAACCGTGGCTGCTACCCAAAAGAACTCATAAATCTAAACAACTCCTGCTTGCTTTCTTGTAACAGCTCTAATATTTCTTCTGCTTTTATTTTGTGAAGATGGTTCATTATTACTTTTACCTCCTAGCCTCTCTCAGGATGTCAGCTCCATCTGCCACAACATATCAGAATGAATCGTAGCAAATATAGTTCAGGTGCTCACTTTTACCCTCCTTCTGAATTCTCCTACTTGACATAAGCCTTAAGAATACACAATTTTTTTTTTGTTTTCAATCAATGTTCTGTAGTCTTCTCACCTCTTGACTTTTTTTTGTCTGCCTCTCACTTCCCAATCACTCTCTTGTGTTCCTCGTTATTCTTACCTCGGAATTACTGACAGTGATACAGAAGATGATACATCATCTTGCTTAGTAACGTGGTTTTTTTTTTTTTTTTTTTTTTTTTTCCCCCCCCTGAGCATCTCAGCCACCACTTTAGTTTGCACATTAGCAACCAGAGAATAAACTCTAATTGTTTTGACACCACCATTTGGCAACCCTTAACACAGCAAGGCTTCAGCATTCAGTTCTGCTTCTAGGAGCAACGAATTTCAGTCTTTATTGGCTTGTACTTGACTTTTCCCCATACAAACGTTTTCTGAGCCTCTTTCATCTTTACCTCACCACTGCTAAGCATGTCATTTGCCATTCTCTTACTCAACAGCCTTTATATTCACACTCAGCCCAATTTTATGCTGATATCATCTTCACATTTACGTCAACTGGTTTACATGTTGCTCCTACCAGTTACTGCTCATTTTCTATGTCAGATAGTGTTATCGCACAGTAGACTGAAGAGATTTTATTCAGCAATTTCATTCTTTTATGGAATTCCTTTATGTTTCCAAATTGTTTGCCATCACAGGCTGTAATCTTCTATAGTATAAAGTGTTCATTGAGGCAAAACAAAGATGGGAGCTGGTTTTACAAGTTATAGAATCATAGAATCACCAGGTTGGAAGAGACCCACCAGATCATCGAGTCCAACCATTCCTATCAAACACTAACCCATGTCCCTCAAGAGTTATCATAGAATCATAGAACAGCCAGGTTGGAAGAGACCCATCGGATCATTGAGTCCAACCATTCCTAGCAAATGGTTGTGCTTCTCTACAAGCCGTTCCTCTAGTACAATAGTCTTTTCCCAAGAACTACAGGAACTGATGCATCTCATTGAATAGAACCTTCACATTTGAGGGACGACTAACCTGTCACCAGGTGAGACTTTTGCTTTTGTCAGATTAATTAGCAGTCATGGCCTTCCTTTAAACATGAGACTCTAATCCTTCTAAGACTCCCAGACTTATTTATTTATTTCATTGCTGTAATTGGCTGTTCTTGGTTCACTGTAGTGCCTGGTGTCAGTAGATGGCACTGTGACACACACTCTTCCAGGTTCTTTTTTTGTTAGCCTGCGAGCAAAGGTTTGGTTTTAAGAAGAAGAAAAAAAAAAAAAGTGTTTTAATTAGTTTTGTTTATGCAAGGTTCCGTGGTCCTCCGGGAGCAAACTGTGGAAGCAGGGAGATAATTTGCTTTCTTCATTTGCCCCTCTCTCTGATTGAGGTCAGTTCTTGAGCTAGAATCAGTCTCTGGGTACCAGTCACTGAGGTTAGGTCAAGATTCCTATAAGAAGGGATTATCCTGCATATTATTCGACCACTTTTGCTCCAAGACTGGTGCAAGGGTCTAAATAGGGCAATTAAACCGAGACTGTACCAGTACTCCCCTCCAGCAGCAAAGCAATCTGCAACACCCAAGCTATCTTTTCGCCCTGTGACAACAGATACGTGTTGCTATATTTAGAAGAGGACTCTCTTCTCCAAAGAGTGGTAACATGCAAATGGAAATGACATTTTTCAAGTCCTTTGGTTTCTGAAAGTCTAATGCTGGGAAGCAAAATTACCAATTCATGTATTCATATGTTCACAAATTGTCCATAGCAAACGTGGTGCCCTAGAAAGCAATTCAAAGCCTGATTAGGGTTGAGAAATGTAGACTATGGCTGGTCTAAGATATCAAAAACCTGTGGAATGTCAAAAAATAAAATTCAAAGCCAAAAATTTGACCTGAAACGCCTTCAAATTAGCTTTGTGTCCAACTCCTTCAGTAGCCAGTGCCTTATCTTACTTGCCTTCTTTTCTCAGGGAAAGAGTAGCAAGTAGTGTTAACTTCTGTCCATGCTTAAGTTAGGATGCTTGATATAATGACACCTAGAAATCTTAGTGAAGGTACAGAGCCCCATGGAGTTGAAAGTGCTTTTTAAATATGAGCTAACAAACGAATTTTTAGATAAAAATGCCATCACCTGATTTCACAAAAAAAACCACTTCAAGAAACAACATGAGAAAGATGGATGAATGTTTGTAAACAATTTTTGCACCTTTAAAATTCCCATGCAGTTCTCCATTGCTTCAGTTTTAAGTGGTAAAATTGCCTCTCACTCTGAATTTGTTAATGAGTTAACAATGAGCAACATTGGATGAAAAACGATCCCAACAAGTGAAAAGAGAAATGTGGACTATAGCAAAAAAAGTAGCGTTAGCATAAAGGTGTTTTGTAAATATAAACATATACCCAGAGTTTCAAACATATATGCACACAGTCCATTTAGGTGTTAAAATGCCTTTATGACCTCATGGGATGAGGCATCCTTTGCAAGATAATCATCATCAGGGGTTGATTAGTAAGAGCTAAATTAACAAAGAGTGATCAGCAAATATAAACATCCTATGAAGTACAGAAAACCTTTATGAAAAGGTATCACTAAGCTTATAGCTCCTTACTGCAACCAGGCTTGATATTCTACTTCTACGAGACCTTTTTAATCAAAGAATTTCAGACAGAGAACAATAGGCTCAGACTCTCCCATCCAACCATGAAGAATAAAACGTACTCTTCAAACTGTGATTGACCCAGGATAACACCCAGGAGACGACGACAACTTTGAAAAAGTTGCAAGTTACTTACAGGGAGGATTTTTGACAGCAGAGACCCCAGAAACGTAGCAGAGAATTATTTTCCCTTAACATGCTTACAGCTAAAACATTGGCTTCCATTCAACTAATAGAAATGTTAGTGCTTAGAGCCTGCATGCCTTGCATTCTTGCAGTAATACAATTCGGTATTAAAATCTATTCCAGTTGCTTGATTTATGAAAATTGTTAAAATGTGCTGCGTTCATACCAAACTTTTTGAATCAAAACGAAGAAAAGAAAAAGAAAGATAATGTTTAAGGAGAAAGAAATAGAAAGTAGGAGATATAAAGTAGGAGAGCGCTCTTGTTCCTAAAAGGTGGTGAAGCTTCAGACCTTATAAAAGTAGCTAAAAGGTGACAGTTTCATTTCAAAAGGTGACAGCGTTTTAAGAATTTGTTGCAACTTGTGGACAAAGTCGGGGTTGATTTGCTCTCCAGCCTTCTTTGGATTTTGTAATATGTCAATACATCATGTTAATGCAAGTTTTTAAAGAAGGAGAAGAGAAAGCAAAAGCTCTCTTCCTTTTTAAGTATGAGTAATCTATCCAAATCCTACTGAGACACACAAAGGAACGCCGACAATTTTCCCTTTCATAAAATGCGGACTTTCTTTAAATACTTCCTCCCTACATTTTCAAAGCACGGTTGTATGAAATGAAGGGGAAATGACACCCTTACCCATTGAAAAGGAGATTATGTAAAACTGGTTGGAGAAGCCAGCCGTGTTAATGCAAATACAAGTATGATCTTATTCATAAGTTGCTATTGTGCTGGAAGAACATGCGTTTCCTCGATGGCTCTACCTAAAACTCTCTGCGAGGAGAGAAAAAACGTTTTCCTTAGGATACGTTACCCTGTTTTGCAAATAAATATGAAACCCAAAAGATCACTTTAAAGAAGTGAAGGGCTTGTTTTTCCATTGTGCTGAGCACTCGATTCCACTTGAAGTTAATGAGAGCAGTCAGCAGCCTTGACAATAAGACACTACAAGGATTTTGCGTGCCCAGAGGTGCTGGGGACACTGCAAGGAGCCAGGGCTCAGCTCCTTTTCCACTCATGGCCTATGTTTTCTCCATGCAATTAACAACTGCCCATTGTTTCTAAAGTAGCAAGTGAGAACAGCCTGTACCTAATACAGATTTTTATAAAGTCAAACCCCTAGTCTGCCTGTGCTTCCAAATGCATTGGACGTAGCCCTTAACTCTGTGAACTGTTCAAACACATCGTTCATCTGGAAAAATACAAGCAAGTCATTCCCATCCACTTCCACCATCCTCAGCTTGATGCTGTTTGAAATGCGATTGGTTCAGATCCCAAGTTTAATGGTTGGATTCAATGATCCGGTGGGTCTCTTCCAACCTAGTTATTCTATGATTCTATGATTCAAGCTTGAAAATGCAGGACTGAAGAACAAGATTTCTCCAGACCGCATTTGATAGGAATGGTTGGACTCAATGATCTGGTAGGTTGTTTCCAACCTGGTGATTCTACGATTCAATGATTTGAGCTGTAGACCAAGTGATGCCTTGGAGGAAAACAAAACAGAAAGAAAAATCTACTGTTGCAAACCTCTAAAGTCCAATGGAAACCTAGCTTGAAGTATAGGCTGAGATTGAAAAAACTAAAAGATAAGCATAGGAATTGTCCTTTCACTAGGAAAGAAAGAACACTGCACATATGAGAATAAGATGGTGTACTTGAAATAAAGGAGAAGGGATGCCCTCAGCCACTGAAAAGAAGATTATATATAAATGTGTTTGGAGAAGGCAGTTGCATTTGTGCAAATAGAGGTGTAATCTTATTCCTACATTGGTTTGTGCTGAGATCACATTTTATACTTATGTGTGAACATGCAAAGCAAGTCTTGGTATATTGTTAAAGTAACTACATAGAGGAGTCGATCCTCTTTCTCCTGCCTACCACTTCTTAATTTTCTTGCCTTTCCATGGAAACTCTTCAGTAATGCGAGGAAGCCTGAGGCCTTGGATATGTGTACTTAACTTCTGATAGGTAAGGAAGGTCTAATTAATCTTCATTATGTGGAGTCTTTTGAAATAGATGCCTATATTGAGTGCCCTTCCTGTTTAGCTCTGGTCCAGATGAGTTTCTGGCTCTCTCAGTAGGGCCCTGGGGTCTTATCATACAGAAGGCTGTTCAGTGTTTGATGAGGAAATGATTATACAGTCTTCCCACCCTTTTCTACTCGCACATGACAGCTGTTACCATCCACAACTGTCTTTTATTTGTTTGTTAGCTCAGGGTAACCTACTGGCCAGACTAAACCAAAAAACCTCTGTTCATTTTTAGGACTAAGTATTTCTTCAAAGAAGAGAGGTTTGATTCCCTCAAAACACCCTTTTCTGTAACAGAGAGAATTTCCTTGTTTTAAAAGGACTAGTAACAGGTCCTTCAATAGAAGGATCTACCCATTTTAATGTCCTGGCAGGCTGTGCTTTGTTGTTAGGAGTTTTTAAGGAGCACATCAAAAAAATTTAACCTGAATTTACTTTTTTGCATCCCAGCAGTGTGAATCTAACTCAGTATTAAGAAGAGTCTGACACAGAAAATTTTTCAAGCTAACAAAAAATTAATCCAAGATATAGTATATTACCACTGCAAAGACCTCCAGAGCTTGGCTTCACCAGTTGGAAACCATTTGAAGATCTTGGCAAGAGAAAATTTTGTGTCACTGAAGAACCCAAAGGCCTTAGCAAGTGATAAGATTGCATGAGTAAAGCAAGGAACAAAACAAACCCCCACACAACAAATATGCTCCATGTGAAGTTCTGGTATTTTGGAGATGCCTACAACTTCATCAGTCGTTACCCCATGAAAACACTTTCTGTGCATTAAACTACTTCGGTTTTTAGATCGATTTCCATTGGATCTAAGCTCATTAGATCATTGTCCAGAATCCTTACCTACAGGGTCATATTTCCAAGTGTTCATCTAACCCTGACTATAACATGACATGCATCCAACACCCAGACAAGAGGTAGTGTGGGGAGAAGTTTACTAAATTTAGAGATTTGCTTTTTTTTTTATTTACTGTTTTGACAGAACTGGGGAAATAAAGTTAATTTCCTTTTCCCCCTCCCACCCAGTTTATTCTTTAATCTATCAAAAGAATTATTAAATCTTTTAAAAGATCAAACACTCGGATTCCTCACAAAGGTTGTCACAATGAATTCATGTGCAGAGCTTTCATCCCTTCTTCCCCACTGTGCTGAAATAATGTTGACTATTTTTCGCTGTCTCCCTTGCTTGCTGTAAAGATCCAGTTGCAAAGGTTGTTGCAAGGACTCAGTCTCCCACTCTTTCCCCACCTGGCACCAACGTATCCTAGAAACTCAAGCCCCAGGTGTTGATTCCTTACTGTTGTGATATTGTCCCAAAAACGATCCCATAAAAGAAAGCTTTCAAAAGGTGGTTTATGATACTGAGAGCAAAGGAATAACAGTAGCAAGAATGATCCCCAAATTCCATTCTCTGACAGTATTAATTCCATTCTCTGACAGTATTAATTCCATTTTAAGAGAACAGGTCTTCTGCATTGTTTGGTAGCCCAATCAGTACCCATCAATCCTACAGAGATGACCAAAAACCTGTAATTAGAATCATAGAATAACCAGGTTGGAAAAAACCCACTGGATCATCGAATCCAACCATTCCTATCAAACACTAAACCATGTCCCTTCATACAATAGCTTCAGGTTATCTTGGAGATCTAGAGGGAGGTGTCCCTGTCCATAGAAGGGGGTTGGAACTGGATGAGCATCAAAGTCCCTTCCAACCCAAAGCATTCTACGATTCTATAATCTTGAAACTACCAAATTCCCACAGCACAGGTTTAATATATGCAGAGACTCAACCGATAAAATACATAATTCTATTGTTTCTTATAAGAGAGAGTTCTCCCCTCAAAAAAAATGTGTAAAGCAAAGAAGGAATGTTTTAGGTGGAGGATGCTCATTATCTCAAGGTCTGGGTTTCAGAATCCTTCCCGAGTTTGGCTATATGTCAAGTGAATCTTATCAAAGCAGAAAATTATTCTTTTGATTAATTGTTTCGCCTTTTAATGGGCTGTGGAGTTGCAGTGGGAGCAAAGCCAGAACAGTTGTGTATCGAGTTTGCCAGGTCTACTCCCCAACAGGTCACATTGCCCCCATGATATTGCATGTGTGCTCTGATTAAGAGCAGCCAGGACCATCACAGCGAGAGGAGCAGAGGAGGAATGCAGGGGTGTGATGCTGGCGATAAAGGAGAGGTACAGATTGTTTAGTCTCTCACATCATAAATCCACCTCTTACTGATTACAAAACACCATTTTTAAGGACTCAAAGAATGGATAGTTCTGTTTTGAAAAGCCTACTCTTTGATCTAAGAGCATCAAATCTCTCTTCAAGCTGAGTCCTAAACTTCTTGTGTGACATGGCCAACTGTCTTGAGACCACATGTGGGACCATGGTGTTATCTGGAATAACTGAAGATGAAGAGAAAAACAATGTAATGGGGAACTCATGGGATTTTCTAAGTGTTATAGGCATCTAACTCACATCAGTTCCTCTCCATCAGCTGTAAAGTGAGAAGAAACCAGCTTATATGATTTCAGTTCTTATGTTTTGACAGATGCAATGTCATCTATGTAAGGAAAGGCATTTGCACAATCCCACCTCAAAGGATGCTCTCAAAAACCATAAATATACCAAAATAATAGGATAACAAATGCCCTCCTCCAAGTCCAAATTGAGAAAAACAGGACACCATCCCCAAGATACATGAATAAACAGAACCCACGTAAATTTAGAATGGAGATGTTCAACATTTGCTGGAGCTGATGACAGTTGTACAAGCCCATCGCTTTTCCAAAAGCATCCGAGGAAAAACAAGTAGCTTCTTCCCCAAGTAAACATAACGGCAAGCCAAAGATATCGAACGTCCATCGCTTTTTACAGGTAAGAAGGGGATCCAGCTCTTGGAAGGAGTTTTGAAGCTGGATTTCACAAGGCTTTGGCTCATAACTTGCAGTTCATTGCGTAACCATCCGCTAAACCAAACCCAAACATATTTTGTTTCAGTTTGCAAAATAGACACTGCTTCCTTAGAAAGGCATCATATGTGAGTTTTTATTGCCAGTGAGTAAGTTTAACTATGTCTGCTCAGTAGACCAAAGTATTATGAATTCTAAATTACCGTCAAGTCAGGGTTCAGTGCAGCACTGTAATGAAAAGTGTATTGTATCCGACCTGTGTGTTAATTAAGTGAGTTTTCCCACATAGTGAGCTTTGCATCTTTACAAACACAAATAAGAAACCTTTTGAGCATTATTTACAAACAGGAATTCTATAGATCTTCCAGCTTCCTCCAAATTATAGACAAATTCCTGTCTTTACTGGGAATGATCACCTGTCTACACACTCCCTGTAATATAATACCAAGTCTTGCTATAGATTTCTAGAAGACAGCTAAAAAACACCAAGAAAATAACCTTCTCATCCAGTAACTACTCTAGCTTTACCAATAATTTCTTCCACTACTGGCTTTATTACTGATAAGTTTAATGGGGCTGTTCCATAGGGGTCTTCATTTCATGTGTTTCTGCACCCAGAAAACATTGATTATATCATAACTGCAGGCTTGGTTTTCACAAAGGTTAATTTGATCAAGGACTCCACGATAGGTGGGCTCTGGAGAAATGCAAACATGCATGCTTTCTACTGTACCTCTGTGAAGAGATTAAGGTTCAAGATCATTTGTTCCTAAATCTTTCTTGACAACAGCTCTGTTGGTAGTGAAGAATGGAGTTGCTCTCCTCTGGACGAGAGTCAACAGCTCATATTAAATCCTGGAGGCTGTAGAGGGGAGGGAGCTGGGTTCTTCTCCCAAGGGACAGGGGACAGGACAAGAGGGAATGGCCTCAAGCTCCACCAGGGGAGATTTAGGCTAGAGATTAGGAGGAAGTTTTTCACACAAAGGGTCATTAGACATTGGAATAGACTGCCTAGGGAGGTGGTTGATTCACCTTCCCTGGAGGGGTTTAAGGCACGGGTGGACGAGGTGCTGAGGGACATGGTTTAGTGTTTGATAGGAATGGTTGGACTTGATGATCTGATGGGTCTCTTCCAACCTGGTGAGTCTATGATTCTATGATTCTGGAACCACAGAAACACTTCTTAGGAATCAATCTTGTTTAGCCGGTTAAAGAAATAAGGTCCAAGTCATCTTGTTCTGTCAAAATTCGGAACATCACAGCTCATAGTCGCTAATTCTTTACTCATTTTCTAAGAGATACAGTGCAGAGAGATGATAAAAATCAACAAGATGCTGTTTGAGCTCCCGCACAGACCCATCATTGACCAAATGTTGAAAACTGAGCTTGTTCCCACCTCTCTCTTTTGCCCAAACTCCAGGTCTCTGCTTTCCCTGTCCCATAGTTGGATGGGTCTATGTTTTGGCTGCTATTGCTTTGTTACTTGCTGCTCCCAGCAGCTGTAGGCAACTATTTCCTCCATACCATCTGCCCATGCTGGATTGCTTCACTTTCACATGCTGTGCTTTAAAAAAAAAAAAAAAAAAAATCTATCTCAAAGCTGGGGTAAATTAGCACACGCAGTAAATTCACCTTTGGAGGTCAGAGCAGTTCCAGGTCTATCCATGCAGGCTAGTTCTCTGTGCAAACATCCAAAAGTTTCTGCAGCCATCCTACTTCTGACAATCCTTTTCCCAACCATAACCAGGCTCTTGTGGTCTGATGTACCCCCAAGTATCTCAAATCCAAGGTGCATTCAATCGGCTGCCACAGACACAGAAGCTCAATATTCTCACCGATAACCAACGTTGTGCTGCAAAGCAGATTCTAGTCTGCTGTGTTCCTGCTCTGCCATCAACATCTGTCTGTTTCACAACCATTCAAATTTGCATTCATCTTTCATACTCAAAAATCACCTTTTATTGCATTTTTTTTGCTTAAGCATGCAGAGAATTACAAAGGACAGTGGCTACATTGGAATATTGTGATCATAGAATCATAGAATCACCAGGTTGGGAGAGACCCACCGGATCATCGAGTCCAACCGTTCCCATCAATCACTAAACCATGTCCCTCTGTGATGTCATACCAAGACCTCATTTTCCTTTGATCAATACTGAATATTGAAAGAGAAGGCAGATGTAAAACATGAAGAATATTAAACAATCAAGAGAAAAACAAAAAAGAAAAGGGTAAAATCAGTGTTTCAAAAAAAAAAACATGACTAATAATACGCCTTAACACCAGTTTACAAAGGTTTGCAGTGGTTGCCCCATCCCACGAAGGTTCAAGACCAGGTTGGATGGGGCTTGGGCAGCCCAATCCAGTGGGAGGTGTCCCTGCCCATGGCAGGAGGGTTGGAACTAGATGATCTTTAAGGTCCCTTCCAACTCAAAGTATTCTATGATTTGCTTTAGTGAAAACAGCTATCAGCTTAAATAAAAAAAATATTAGCTAGCAAAATATTTTTAATAAGAATTCTCAAATATCAGCATCAACTGAAATTCATTCTTGGCATGTAAAGTCCTAAAAGGTCTTTAGAATCTTACTTGATTCACATGTACCACATTTCTGTCAAGGGAAAAATGCCCAACACAGAGGTAAGAAACTTTAAGATTCAGTACTGTAGCTCTGTACCTGATCCATGAAATAACTTATCCTTTAAAAAAAATGAGAAGATTTTTCCATCGCCTGAAGCCAAATAGAGAACTCCCTCCCCTCAGTACCAGTAAGGATTTTTATCATTTTACACATGTACCTAATATTAATTTTAGGAGCTGGAAGAGCTGAAACGCATCACAAGGCAGCAGTAGTCTAGGGAATTCTAAGTTCAGCTACAGATTCACCCTAGAAGAGTCACAGGCCAGGAAGAGTAGCCATGGGAATGATTTTCCTTACTTAAAGTTAAGCACACACTAAAACATTTCCAGGATTTGGGACCCTTATATAAAGCAACCGCAGGCACCCAGCAAATTAGATGCAATGCTATGGAACTGTAACATCAGGTTACAATTCCTATCCCCTTAAGGGCTGGTTCCAATTTTGTTGCATTAATTTTAGCTTTTTTTTTTTCCTTTTCTTTTTAGCTTTCTAATACTGGTCCTGTAATGAGGCCAAGCTCGCGTGTTTGTGTATGATATAATGCATGTTGATATTTGAGGTTTCATATGTCATCTAGACAGCATTGTGGCTAATAAAGTGACTGCGAAAGAGGAAAGAAAGGAGAGCGGCGGCACTTCAAATGACTAAAATAAACCTTGATCATGTGATAGACACTGGAAATCATATTGTCATTTCCAGGTTCAATCCTCAATTCCCTTAAAACAATGATTTTACTATTGACTTAACGAGAGGTGGAATTAAGGAAGAGAGCTCGCTCCATTCTCCTTGCCAGTAAGAGAAGTTATTCGTTCTGTATCCCGTTGCCCTTCCCACACACAGACAGCAGCTGTAAAACTGATGCCATGAAACCCAGGCCGGTGTCCCCACCTCCCCCACAATTCACTTCCATGGAGCCAAGATTTCATTCAACATATGGTCTAGAATTTACTCCTATAAATCATTTTGACTGTCAACTCCTCCGGTATTTTGGGTCAGATCCAGAAAAGACCTAGGGGGTCTTCAGGTACCAAAACCTCTAAAAGAGGTCCAAAATTATCTTTATCAGTAGCCAGCTCTTCCTGGCAAGGGATGTTGATCCCCTCTTTCTATCTGAAAGATCTTGCATCTGAATTCTACAGTGAGCTGAGCGACCAGAATGGACTCAAATAGGTCCCGTAAGCTCAAGGTCTGTTGGAGGATCCAGAAACAGATGCATCAAATGCTAATGACCCTAAATGTGCTTGGGCTGTACCAATCCTACAGCAAGCACCTCGGCTGTTCAAAAAAAGTACCTATAACTGCTCTTTTTAGGGGAAAAAATGCTGTTGGAAAGATGGGCAGCCACACCTGCATTTTACACCATGACACAATGGATAGAGAAGTTAATTCTGATCTGTAATCAGCATTAAAAAGGGTTGAACATCTCCTTTCAGGTAAGCCTGTCCATGCTGTGGATATAGAATCACAGAATCATAGAATAAGGTTGGAAGAGACCTACCAGGTTATCGAGTCCAACCATTCCTATCAACGAGTTCAAACTATCAATGAGTCCAAACATTCCTATCAATTCCAATATAGCAGCAGTGTTAGGAAGCACAAGAGCAAGCTCAGGAGGAGCAGAGCAAATGGTTAGTGCACTCAACAAGGAAGGAAGAGCAGCCTCGGGCACTGGTCCCTGTTTTCTGGGTGTTTATTCAGGGGTTTATTAATGTGAAATGCATAAGCAGCCCCAAACCCACTCCCTTATTGCTAATGGCGCTTGAAGTCAAAAGCATAGAGACTCATTTGCTGGAGAAAAGTCATTTACCATTATTAGCTAAGCTATTTGTCAAAATAAAGCCAATAATTACAAAGCATCGAGAGCTGCAAGTAATTAAACATAAATATAAACATAAAGGTTGGAATCAGCAAGTAATGATATTTACTCATAATTCAAAATATTGAAAAACATTTGTAATACCTGCATAACTCAAAACTCACCTTAAAGAAATAGGAATATATTGCTCTCCAGATGAAGATTTCGTGATACAGGGACACTTTACATCGTCAATATTTTTAACCATTAAAATATCGATACTTGCAATAGATTTCTTTAATGTTACTGGATGTAGGAGCCATACAAACACATGAAGTACTTAGAAATATCAAATACGATAAACAGTCTACAGTTTAGATCTGATACCTACTTCAGCAGGCCCAACGAATTAAAAAGAGCTATTTGTGTGTATCAAGATTTTCATAGGCATATTTACAAGGGTGACTAAGTAACAACAGCCTTTGCGAAGAGCCAGAGATCCAAAACCCAAAATAATGTATCAGTATGCTAAGAATTCATAATGAGCTTGACAAGAACCTAAATTATGTCTTCCATTGTTCAAGTAAACAAGTAGAATAAATCTAATCTGCTTTAATGATTCTTTTGGATGTCATGGTTTTCATGCATTTGTAACCTGGGAAAAACTTCCACTGTGAAAATACGTTCTGTCATATTGCAAAAATCAGAGCCGCGATATATCGTAGAATGGTTTGGGTTGGAAAGGACCTTAAAGTCCTTCCAGTTCCACCCCTGCCATGGGCAGGGACACCTCCCACTGCATCAAGGGCTCCAAGCCCCATCCAACCTGGCCTGGCACCCCTCCAGGGATGGGGCAGTCACCCCTGCTCTGGGCAACCTGGGCCTCCCCACCCTCACAGTAAAACTTTTTTTCCCCAGTACCTAATAATTCCTACAGTCCCTCAGAAGACTCCATCTTTAGTGCCTGGCCAGCACATTATAGTAGAAAAAGGCCGAAAGTACATATGGCAATCTCATCTCCCACTTCCAACCTTGTTTATAGGCACCCAATCAATGCAACTGAGCAGTGCTGTGGTTTTTTAAAACAGCTGAATCTGATCAGTTCACTTATTAATTCAGTTCAACGTATACCTTTCAAATTAGAGCACCATTTAACAGATGATTTACTTATGCAATCAATATCAAAGGTTCCAAGAACTGCAATTGTCTTATTTCCAATAATTTGTAGCATCATATAGGGGTCACCTACTCTATTCCGTGCTAGAATGAGGAGCTTTAAAACAGCAAGCAAATTTATTGGTCTTAACCTCTATAAAAGTTAGCTATACTAAGAATGGTACAACACTACAGTGCACTCAGTTTTTAATGGAGTCATAATATGAGAACCTAAACTATTCATAGTCCATGTTGCTTCAGCACTCACATCCCTCTTTTCTTACCCTCTCTGCCATACATAAGATATAGAATCATAGAATCACCAGGTTGGAAGAGACCCACCGGCTCACTGAGTCCAACCATTCCTATCAAACACTAAACCATGTCCCTCAGCACCTCATCCACCCGTCCCTTAAACCCCTCCAGGGAAGGTGAATCATCCACCTCCCTGGGCAACCTATTCCAATGCCCAATGACCCTTTGTGTGAAAAAATTCCTCCTAATGTCCAGCCTAAATCTCCCCTGACGGAGCTTAAGACCATTCCCTCTCGTCCTGTCCCCTGTCATTTGGGAGAAGAGCCCAGCTCCCTCCTCTCTACAACCTCCTTTCAGGTAGTGGATCACATATGGTATACAAGGAACTATTGGCACATATGGTCCTGATTTATGGACTCTGGAAGAGGTATCCAAGCTTCTTTTCCCACTAATCAATGCCCAACACCTAGAACATCTAGAACAACAAAAGATCATCCCTGCATCTCTAGCAAGACAATTGTCTTGAATTGAGAGCACTTAGCTAATGGGGATATCATCTGGTTTCACAACAGAGGTGGAATCAATGCTACAAAAGTAGAAATTCAACCTGCTTTCATTCATCAGCAGCTTGCAGAACAGCTGATGAGAGTGGAGCATCGTATCTTTGGAACCACAGTCACAAGTAGAAGAGTGGTGCTCTGTATGATGGACATACACACAGTCAAATTCAGTATCAGTTCCAAAGAACTTACTATCAGAGCATCAATGAAGGAAAAGGGGAGGTGGTTGGTTCACCTTCCCTGGAGGGGTTTAAGGGACAGGTAGATGAGGTGCTGAGGGTCATGGTTTAGTGTTGGTAGGAATGCTTGGACTCAATGATCCAATGGGTCTTTTCCAACCTGGTGATTCTATGATTCTAAAAGTAAAATAAAGGTTAACTCTGTCTCACAGGTAGATAGCAGAGACAACAAAGAAAAGCAAGTGACGCCTTCAGGGATCTCAAAATGCAATCAAAGTCACTGATTGGGCTTGGTGGGAATGCTAATTACTTAAGTCAGTTTGGGACAAATCATAACCTGCAAGTCCTTGAATAACGTGAGGATCTCACAATGTTCTTCCCTGATGGGTTTTCCATGGGAAATGAACTAAACTCGTAGTTACCAGCACACAGAGAGTGCTACAATAGTCCAGGCCAGCGTTTTGCGCAGAGTGAAACCTGAGCATAGGAAGCTTTGGCACACAGATCATAAATCCCTCCATCCTTCTTTTAGAAAGCTATCAGATTCGTAAGACCTTGAAAGAAAATAGTTGCTCTTTAGTTTTAGGTTCCCTTGAAAGAAAATAGTTGCTCTTTAGTTTTAGGTTCACATATAACATCGTCGCACCCTGGCAATGATGGCTCAGCTCCATCCAAAGGTAGAAAGGGACGAATTTCACGAGAGGCAGACAAGTCACCTCAAAAGGCATCTTTCGAATTGCTGTAGGGATTAACAAGCGGCTCCTGTTAACCCTCAAAGCAAAATGTCACTGCAGTAAATTTCTAGCAATATCAGAATGGACCTGAGGGCAGCAAGGGATGAGTCCCTTTTGCCTGCAAGCTTTGATCTCATTATTTTTAACTCTGTCGCTTCCAATAGTCTCTCAACGAGAAAGCAGAAGAGGAATCCGAAGCCGAGGTGTTTTACAAACTGTGGAAGAAAAGCCTCTTTCTGCCTCAATTCTTTAACTCTCATTGCCCTCCTGGCAGGGTTTATATGAAATTGTAGCAAGCAATGGTCTCAAAAGAGAGTAGCAGAAGATGCTGAAAGCCACCACTGGCTCCCTCCTCCACCCCACACCTCCCCCAGCTCTGTGAATGAAGGGGAAATGGTGGGGTTAAGAAAATAAAGTCCTCTCCCAGTAACACTGCCACATAATGAATACGGCATTATTATGCAGAAGGCCTCTTGAGACATCAGCCTAAAAAATTCCACTGAAAAAGGAAACACCTGTTGGAATATTAACTAGGACAAAGTCAAGCAAGGAGAAAGAGGATAGGTGGCCAAGAGGTTGGAAAACCTAAGAGGAAATGTTGAAGGGATTTTGCTTTATTTATTTTTTAAGTGTGTGGCATTCCTAATGTTTGAGTTTCTAAAACAGAAAACTGCATTTTCTTCATGCAAGTATCTGGAAGTAATGGAAAAGGCAAAAGAAAGCCAACATTAGCTAAGTGATCTCTGGGTCTAAGAGTAGAGTTGCTCTGGCCACACTTACACTGGAGAGCGTACAGTCATGCACCTACACGAGCAAACAGATCCTAGGTACTGGAAATCATTTAGATCTCCTATTTCATAAGGTATTTTCTTTGTTAGAAAGAAAAACCTCAGTCATTGCTAATTCTATTTGGACTATGGGAAGTCTTCTATTAAGCTGAACTCCCCACCCTGCTTTACAGTTACGTAAATATCAAATATACTGTAATAATAAATCCTGCTCAGCTTTCACATGGTCTCCAAGCCCCTTGGAGAGCACCAACAACCTTCTTCCTGCCATATCCTGCCTGGGAATCTGAGACACAGGGCAAAGTCTCCACAGAGATGAGTGAGACCAGAGACATCTCCATAGGTTTGGGCCAGTATAAGTTCATTTGGAAAGACTTTACTGTAGAAAAGAGTTTAGAAAAATATCTAAGGACTGTTAGAGTTGTGATCCCAAGGCAGCACCCAGCACGTCAAAAAATAAAAGTACTGTGAAAAAAAAATCTTCACAGAAAGGGTCATTGGGCAGTGAAGCAGGCTGCCCAGGGAGGTGGTTGATTCACCTTCCCTGGAGGGGTTTAAGGGACAGGTGGACAAGGTACTGAGGGACATGGGTTGGAGATTGGTGTGAATGGTTGGACTCGATGATCCTGTGGGTCTCTTCCAACCTGGTTGTTCTATGATTCTATGATTCTGATCTACTTCTCTATTCCCCATGTGGATTTTCACTCCATGATAATTGATCGTTTGGTTCGAAAAGACCTTTGGGGTCATCGAGTCCAATTGGACCCGTCCCTTGCTAAACCTCATCCCCGAGTAACTCATCTATTCCTCTTTTAAATAACTCAAGGGATGGGGACTCAACAGCATCCCTGAGCAGCTGTTACAGAGCTTGAGAACCTTTTCAGGGAGCATAGAAAGGAGACCATAGTTAACCATTTTTGCAGCTTTTGCTGCCTAACCGGGAGATGTCTCAACAGCCAGACACTATCTCCAGTCCAATATCCAATACAAACTGAATTCAGCAGGGTTTAGCGCAGATTTGAGAGCACCGTAGAGAGCCGGAACCTGCCTGCAAGAGCACTTATACTATGCTAGGAAACATGATACTTAGTTGTAGTGCACTTGTAAGCATTTTTTTCCTCCAATACTTTTATTTTAAAGGGAATAATGTTTCATTCTCTATAATACACTATGGAAGTATCTTAATCCTCTTGTAGAAGTCCCTGCGGAGCATGAAAATAATGTGTTTCAAAGGTTTAAACTTGAGGTAGCAAGGGAGGGCTGGGGACCCCAGTGCTTTGCAGGGCAGATATGCTTAGATATAGAGCAGAGGGCCACAGTCTTCCTATACAGGGGGAGAAAGGGTCAGCCTCCGCTTCCCAGATTCATAGAATCATAGAACAACCAGGTTGGGAGAGACCCATTGGATCATCGAGTCCAACCATTCCTATCAAACACTAAACTATGTCCCTCAGCACCTCATCTACCCATCCCTTAAACACCTCCAGGGAAGGTGAAGCAACCACCTCCCTGGGCAGCCTATTCCAATGCCCAATGACCCTTTCCGTGAAAAACTTCCTCCTGATATCCAGCCTAAATCTCCCCTGGTGGAGCTTGAGACCATTCCCTCTTGTCCTGTCCCCTGTCACTTGGGAGAAGAGCCCAACTCCCTCCTCTCTACTACCTCCCTTCAGGTAGTCGTAGAGAGTAATGAGGTCTCCTCTCAGCCTCCTCTTCTCCAGGCTAAACACCCCCAGCTCTCTCAGATGCTCCTCATAGGGCCTGTTCTCCAGCCCCTTCACCAGCTTTGTGGCTCTTCTCTGGACTCACTCCAGAGCCTCAACATCCTTCTTGTGGTGAGGGGCCCACAACTGGACACAGGATTCGAGGAGCGGCCTCACCAGTGCTGAGTCCAGAGGGAGAAGAACCTCCCTGGCCCTGCTGGTCACACCATTTCTGATCCAAGCCAGGATGCTATTGGCCTTCTTGGCCACCTGGGCACACTACTGGCTCATGTTCAGTCAGCTGTTGACCAACACCCCCAGGTCCCTCTCCTCCTGGAAGTTTTCCAGCCAGACTTCTCCCAGTCTGTAGCTCTGCATAGGGTTGTTGTGCCCCAAGTGCAGGACCCGGCATTTGGCCGTGTTAAACCTCATGCCATTGGACTCAGCCCAGTGGTCCTGTTCAGGTTCCTTTGCAATTCGATGCCCATTTGTAGCATCTGGCCCTCCCGAATAGGCTGGATGCAGAAAATCATCACAAGAGATGTGAAGCACAAAGCTTCACCAAAGCTCTTTTCGGTGAGGCAGCCATTTCCCATTCTCTGCCTCGGGAATAAAAGAGAAGGAAGAAAAATAACCCCCCAGCCACTTATAGGGATCAGTCTTGGCAGCTTAGCAAGAAAATCACCGCAGTGTCGGAGCGGCGCTTGCAGCTTAGCCCGAGTACCACACCCAGGATGGATGAACACCAGCAAACCCGCCTCTGCAGCATATCGATTATCCAGCAGAGCCTCGCTCAAGAAATAAAAAAGTGAGCGAGCAGCCATCCTCAGACTTATTGCCTGGGAGGAATAAACCCTCCTGCTCGCCTCCTGCCTCTGCTCCAAGTGAGCAGCCCCACCCTCTCCTCCAAGGTACTTGCATTTTACAGATGAGCTCAAGCTCATCCCTTTTATAATGAGCCTCAGTTTATCCTGATTACCTGGAAAGCACATCAGCCTGTCATATCCAGCCCCATTAATCTTTAACCCTTTGCACGCTGCCTCCAGCCCACAACAGGGCAATGAACACGCCAGGATACCGAGTTCCCTTTGGGTGGTTTTAAATGGAGAAAACAAAAAAAATGAAAAATCAGTGGCTCCTCACAACATCATGCTGGGAATGATTTCTTAAAAAGATGCAAGGTTGTTTATTTACAAGAGCAGCTGCTTTCACACTCCCAGTGAATATTTTAGCAGAAACGGGTGTGTGAAGGAGAGAGCAGGAGTGACGGGTGACTATGGGTGGATGAAGGGGAGGAAATACCTGCAGGGCACCTAGAGAGAAAGCAGCCTGGACCAGAGGTTGCAGCACTGCCTAAAGCATGGTCAGATTCCTATTGACCTTTGGGCCCAGGCACTAATTCTGCATGTGTTACCTTGCTTTGACAATGCCTCTTTTTCCCCTCCTGTGCTTTGTTTATTCAGGTTATAAACACTCCAGCAGGGACAGTCTTCCCTTCCCTCTCCTCATGTATTTATCAAGAGTACAGCTGTATCATAGTATCATAGAATCATAGAACAACCAGGTTGGAAGAGACCCATCAGGTCATCGAGTCCAACCATTATGAATAGAATAGGATGAATAGAAGAGGATGATCTTAGTCAATGCCTATGCACTAGTAGTTCCTACACCAAAAATAATCCAACAAAATGCTATTTCAGCTTATATGGTTGGACTTGATGATCCAATGGGTCTCTTCCAGCCTGGTTGTTCTATGATTCTATATTTATGCAAGTAACTGAAGTCTTACTATGACTTCAATTAGAGATTGCACAGAAAAAGAAGAATCTCTGGAAGGAACCGTAAGTTATGAAGACTTTCTTACATATGCAGCTGAGAAAGATAAATCATTGGTATTGATAATAACATTGGCATGGCCAAGACTGAGTGTGTATTTGTTTATTTGTCATTTTACATACCTTTTGTTTGTCCTTGGGGCCCAGAGGATGACGACCTGGTGCAGGAAGGTTGAAGGTGTCCTCTAGCAGGAGCCAAACTAGCTTACCTGTCTCCTCGTCTTAAGTAACCCCCTGGTCTGCAATCTGCAGCACCACACCCTCCTCCAGGGGCTCCAGCTGACCTGAAGGAGCTCTTCAAGGCAAGCCCCTCTTTAGCATCCAATAAACACTGCTAACTTGTTCTCCTTTGGAAAGCTAATTCTAATCAAAAGGGTTCAGTTCCAGGTTTTTGCAGTACCTTTATACTGACTGAAAGAAAAAGACCACAAGAACTTCAGTAGACACTCAGGACTTGCTTTTGTTGAATGAAATTTCCTTTTATTTTTACATCCTTAAAGCATCACCACACCCAGACCTCACCCATCACCTGTGGATTGCAGAAGCTGAAACAGCTTGAATCCTTTAAATGCCACTTTAAATCCACAGCATCTCTAAGAGAGAGGCCTGGGGAGAACCCAAACTGCAAACAGAAGCAGCACTGCTGAGAGAACTTTTGGAGACGAGCACATGTCCGCATATGCCTGACATTTCAACCACAAAAAGTCTAATTGTCATCGTGCTGAATAACACAGTCAAAAATACAAAAGGAGTATGAATTAGAGTCATGTTAAACCAGTTAGCTGGTATGTAAGGGATTTTCTATTTAAAAGCAACACTTAAATAATACATTTCTATAGGTTCGTGGTGTTATATTCTTTATGCATGGTTCTCTGAAAGGAAAATACACTTGGTATCTATTTCATTCTCGCCTCTGCTCAGGTCAAGCGAATCGTGGTCTATTTTCTATCAAATTGGTGCCAATGCCTTTGCGCCAATGTTCTCAGGCAGGTAGCCACGTACGGTGACCTCACCAGGCTGGGACACTTCAGATGTTCTTGAGAAACGTCCAAATGTCCCAAAAGGAGCTGCAAGAAATCCTCTCTCTTCATTAGTACCAGTTACTCAATAGCATTTCCATGGCTCCATGTCTTCTGGAAGATCTCATAGTCTCTCTCCTCTGTGATTTAAAAGGGAAACCTTAACTTTTGCCAAGTAAAAAAATTGCAAAGATGGAATGCTATAGCCTCTTAAAACACACAATATTTAAGGTTAACTTGAGTCTAGCGGGAAGAAATGCCACAACAAGAGCATCGTCTTAGGAAAACCAAATTGTAATCTGGCCAGAATACAAGTACAATGTGAAGAAATGGGCTGCGAGTTCTCAAAGGAGGTCCAGAACTTGACCTTCTACCTTCCGCAAAATACAGGGATCTAAACCTTTAGATTCCCCAGACCATGTTGAGTGTGCAGGAGGGAATACGACAGGCACGTGGCCTGAATGAAGAACACTGTGTTCTCCTCCTCTGTGACTACCAGCAAATTATTTAGTCACTTGGTGACTGTTTTCTCCATCTGTGGAAGAGAATAACATTGAATGCTCACTTTGCCCACACAGCATTACGTCAAAACTGGTTTCGATGGTACATTTTGAAGCATGGCAGCTTTATCAGAAGCTTCACCCTGGGAGTCATTCTGCCCGGACACTCATTCAAAGCAAAGCATTTTAAGAGTCAGGGGTTCTTTTTCCAGTTTTGACAGATTTGTGATATGGGTTAGTTAATTTTTATCAAGTGCTTTCAGAATGTCGCAGAGAAAGGCACTGCATAAACACAAAGTCATTTTAATATCACTCAGATGAGGCCAAAGGAATCAGACTTGGATCAGAACCTGTATCATTCTAAACCTTGTTTTATTCTAATCTCTCATAATTGTAATTAATGAATGAGAATGCAGATTTGTTTTTCAGACAGAACTATTACCTTGCTGCGAAATGCCTGAAACCATTTCAAAGCGAAATATTTCAGTTGTGGATACGTCAAAAGCACACGGAAAAGCGTTTGAATTTACTCTCCTGAGTTATGCTCTGCACTTAGCTCTCCTTGTACTGCTTTTATTATTATAATCCTGATAAAGGCACTCGGAGGTGAGAAGCAGAGCTTAATAATTCACACCCGGTTGCAAAAGGCAGTACTCAGACAAAGCTCTAGTTGTGAATTATTACACCTGAAGTCAAGTCCTGGAGCGGGTTAGCCACAAAAGCTCCTCTTGGTGCTGGGAGAGGAGGAAATAGATACGGAAAAGGATGCTGCATGGATGTAAATATGCTTTAAAAACCAACTTAATGCTCATCCGTGCCAGTTCAGGTGCCCTTCTGGCAGAAAACAACGCAGAGGGTGGGAGAGAGGGGAGAGTGCAGGTGTAAGTCATACCGGGAGGATTCAGTATCAAACTGCTGTTGGTTACATCAGCCTAGCAACTGTTTATGCAAACAATCTGGCTGACTCATTAAAGTACTGCTCTGATCAGCTATTAACTGTAACTGACAGATTAAGAGGAGAACAGCATGAGACAGATACTTCAGAAGTGAGAGCAAAACATACTGGGAGCTTAATCTATGTTTTAATTCCAGCACCCTGCTCCCTGCCCCCACCCCTCTCCTTTGTCGCAGCAGCTCCGCCTGGCGTGTTTCATATTGTTTAGTGCATATCTTGGCGCCCACCTAGATGGTTTGGCATTCTCGGCAGCGCCCGGTGGCACCCACATGTTCGTTTGACATTCCAGGGAACCCATTGCAAGAGCCACACATTCTTCCTCGCCTTTCTGAGGGCTTCTTAGCTCACACAGATGCTCCTGGTATCACCCACTGTGCTTCAATACTTCTCATGTCCCATACACATTCTTCAGGGTCTAATCCTTTCAAATAATAGTGCTGCCTGATACCGATGAAAAAAAGGGCTGAGATAGATGCTTGCTCTTTTTCATTCCCCCTAAGCTGATAGACAGGACTTGTCAAATGCAATCAAGAAAAAATAGCTCAAAACCTGCTACTATCCTACTACATATTTCATGTTCTCCACGTAGCAGGGAAGTCCCAGTCCTAACAAATTCCCACTTGGAATTAGAAGAATCGTATAAAAGCCACACCTGGTTCTCACACAGCACACAATGGTTTGGGAGATCATTTCCACAAGATGTTATGAAGTCCATTGACAGAAAAGGGATTTCAAGTGCATGTAGATTCATAACTAGAAGAAAAGCCCACGTGAGCCAGAAACACAAAAGCTACAGGTCACCAGAAGTTAATAACATATTCTGGGAACCTGTGAAGGCATTGCTGGTGGTGTTCGTGAATTCTGAGCATCAGCTACTGGCTCCTGCTAGACGCTGGGAGGTGGCTGAGAAGGACCTTGAACCAAGCACAACAGCTGATTTTACAGCCAAACTCTGTACAAGCACTATGCTGTGCTGAAACACATAAAGCTTTTCCACAGAGCTCTCACAAAAGTTCAGAGGACACCAGACCTGCGATAAATCCAGCTCCCAGAACTGCCTTAACCACCGACTGCAGCTTTGCTCTTCCCTTTTCTCCTCCCCCTTTTTCTATGGCACTGGACTTGATTTCAAAAATGGAAACATCTGAATCCTCTCATTTTTTTTTTTTTGAGCTGGGGGAGGATGGGTCCCGAATGAGAAGTAAATGTACCTTTGCACTACATAAGCCAATGGCAATGACAGGAATTCCATTTTCTTTTCACATGGGTCGTATCTTTCAAACACACCACAGCATCTCATCCGTACCTGCCTTATGCCTTGAAGACATCCAAGCTCTTCTCCCAAGTGACAGGGGACAGGACAAGAGGGAATGGCCTCAAGCTCTGCCAGGGGAGATTTAGGCTGGAGATTAGGAGGAAGTTTTTCACACAGAGGGTCATTGGGCATTGGAACAGGCTGCCTAGTGAGGTGGTTGATTCACCTTCCCTGGAGGGGTTTAAGTCACGGGTAGATGAGGTCCTGAGGGACATGGTTTAGTGTTTGATAGGAATGGTTGGACTCGATGATCCGATGGGTCTCTTCCAACCTGCTTGTTCTATGATTCTACAATTCTAAGTGGTGACTGGCTCCCCATCAAACCCAGACCATGAAAATCCTCACCATGGCATGAGCCGTGATCCCCTTAAACCTCTTCCCCTCTCCTTTAACACGGAGGAAGCATTGTTAATAAGGCTATGCAGCAATTAGCCATTAAGCCTGATATCCCATTAACAGTTGCCAGCAGCAGATGCCCAGGGAGGATGGTGCCATTTCTCCAACATGGTCCTCCAGTTCCAAGCGATCTTGTGGTGACTTTGGGACAGGGGTGCACTTGGAATGTAGTGGGAATGGTTGGACTCGATGATCCTGTGGGTCTCTTCCAACCTGGTGATTCTGTAATTCTGTGATTCTGTGATTCTGTGATTCCTTTCCTATGAAGACAACTGTTGGCCCCCAGCGTGCCTCCTCTGACTGAAACAAGAAACTTTGTGAATGATGGGGTGTCTAAGCTGGTCACCATCCTGCCCATAAATATCACCCCA
Organism: Coccyzus lansbergi; assembly: GCA_033558105.1. Lineage (NCBI taxonomy): Eukaryota > Metazoa > Chordata > Aves > Cuculiformes > Coccyzidae > Coccyzus > Coccyzus lansbergi. The sequence goes on along the minus strand of JAUMJK010000750.1, from coordinate 470,873 downwards.
AACTCTTTATTTCCTGCAGAGATAAGAATATCTCCCATCTTTATAAGTTCCACATTGCAATCAATATGGTCTGCATTTAAAGCACACACACACAAACATGCATCTAGCTATATATACACTGTATGTGTTTCAATACATACCATATATATATATATATAAATATATATATAGAATGTACTCCCATATTGCGCAGGATTAAATGCATATTTCCACTGAGAAATAAATAAATAAACAACCAGCAATTTCTCAATTTCTCCCTGCTGCTTGGCAGTGGTGAAAATTGCATAGAAATGGGACTATTATTATAAATATTCTATATATAACCGTACATTGTGGAGGAGTCGGGTGGGGAGGGAAGGGGAGAAGGTTAGTGTGGTTGAAAAACGCAAATAGGAGGGAGGGCATGGAAACACATCCAGCCATTTCCACCTCGGAGCTATTTATAGCTGTAGTGTTACGAGGTATTTGTTTAAAGGGGCACCGGCAGGGTACGGAAGGACCGAGCCCTCCTTCAAGGAGGCATGCAAACAATATTAACTTGGCGAAAGAAAGACGTACGAATCTGGCCTCTAAAATCGTGGCTGTTCTTGCTTTTATCCATGTCTGTAAGAACTGAAACTTTACATTCCGTTTCCTTCCTCATTAACACTTTTATTCCTCTGGCCTGAGGATGTGGCTCACTGGGTTTGGGGTTGGGCCCCGGAATGAAAAAGAGAAGAAATAAGGAAATTGGCAAACGTTTCTGCCACCACCCTTCCCAAATTTCTCTTCTTTCAAGCAGGCATGGGCGAGGGAGTCAAATTTCAAAATGTTCTGGTTAGCTCCACAGTTGGTCGAAAGTAAAAAATGAAAAATATTCCCTCCAACACTGCCAACTCTCTGTGAATGTGTTTAGTTTTGAAATTCAGGAGAAATATTGAAATAATTGGGATGAAAAATTCAACCAGCTCCTTAGAGAATACTTTGCTTCTGAAGAGTTATAGTACAAACCCCTGAAGAGCTCTCTATTGTTCCCTTGTGAGATGCCATATGGAGTAGGAGGGGTGGGAACTCAAGGGAAGAGTTATGACAATGACAACAAAAACATAAATAAAATAAAGGAAGTTCTGTGTTCTCTGTGGGGACATGACTAAGGACTCACCAGTCCAGCCACAAGAAATTCCTGCTCCTCGAGTGGCGCAGGGATAAAGAAGATGGCAACAGCACAGGAGGGTTCCTTCAGTCCTGGGTTTTTCTGGAGGCCGGCAAGTGAATGAGCATCCCTGGAGCCCCTCCGGCTGCTTTTGCCATGCTCTAGTCAGCACTCTGCCAGCTCAGCCCCACTGGCCAGACAAGTTCTGTATGTTTGTATTCATAATAGGGAACTGTGGCTGCTCTGTGACAAGAATGAGATGTTCTCCCACACTTCTGCCTTGGCAAGATGTTGAATCAGGGATCCAGATCCATTTTTGTTGTCATGACTGGAGCGAAAAGCTATTACCGAGCGTTCTGCACTCCTTGGTGTAAGGAGAAGACCTGTTTCTTGCTCTCCTGGAAGCCTCAGGAGACAGCCACGGAGCCTATCAAGTGTTTCCAGTTGCAATGTGCTCTTCTCATCCTAGCTGAAGTGCAGGTCCTTACACGGTGCTCCAGCCCATTAACTCCTAGCTTACAGGCATGAAATTTGCTTACAGTCCTATTGACGTTGGCAATAAAAACAGCCATTCCTCCAACAAGAGGAGGCGACGTGGTAATGAATATCTCTGTTCACTTTTAAGAGGCTATCTGTTTTGTAATTGCAACCGATAGGTTTTATAAGCTTATTAAAAGAGCTATCTGAAAGCAAAACATCTCCTCTCGCTTAATCCAATGCAAACTGGGAGGGGAATACAAGCGAGGAATGTGGGCTAGACTCACAGCAGTTGAATTCAGGAGAGTATTAATGGATGAAAACCACACCGCGCCTGGCAGAAAGCAACTGTTGAAGGAGTCTGGGCCCTTCCCGAGGGTGGATGGGGGTCGTGCTACCACAGAAATTGGTTTGGGGTGGGCAGAGTCGGAGAGCAACAGCTCTGGAGAGAAGGAGGGGATGGAGGAAGGAGGGGATGGAGGAGCAGGGCAAAGCTTTAGCTTCCCCACACGATTTTATTAAGGCTACTGGGCCGCTAATTCTAACAGCCTTGTTTTCTATCTCCCAACGGGCTTGTTGACACACAAAAGCTGTCCTGCTTTGGCTCTGTGATATAGCCTGGAGATGGAGTAAAGGAAGGGGTAAGGAGAGAGTCGAAGTGGTATAAATTGTATTTACTCCAGTACACGCTGCAAACTGTGCTGCTGCTCCTGTTTTGGTAAAAACAATACTTATATCTATATAAAACCAGTATAGAAACCTAGTCATAAACCAGCAGCTATCAGATTCTGTGTTTAATTACATGTTATAATTGTTTAACTGCAGGGGCATTTGGCAGTCCTGAATACACACTTTAAAAAAAAAAAAAAAGAAAAAGACTTGAAAGAAGTTGAATCAACCTGAGAAAATAAAATATCATCCTACGAAATGCTTGATATATTGTTACTTTGATAAGTTCAAACAAGTGTGACTCACTATACAACCATTCTATCAATCCTGAACAAAAAACTGCATGGGATTATTATGCTTTTAATCCAAAGAGCTGGGTATTTGGAATTCCTCGAGCCCTTTGTGGTGTCATATTAGCTAGGCCAGTCTCTCATGAAAAGAATGTATTGTTGAATAGAGTTGAGTCCGGATCTCTGCTCCATTGGGTTGATAAAATGGCAGTTGATTTAAAAAGAACCAGCTTGTCTGGAGAAAGGATTAGCAGATTAGGAGACTGCATGTAATTTTTTTTTTTATGTAATGTAAAGTTACATTTCATAACTAAAAGGGATTAATTAAAACGTTAATAGAAGGAGAGATGTTATTTTGCCAGGGACAAATGCCTCGCCACACATATGAACATTCCCTTTCGTTGCTGCTGCCTCAACAGTAGGGAACGAAATGCTGTTCTCAGTGAGGAAGAGTTGACACAGAAAAGAGAGAGAAGAGGTTGGCGTGGTGGCTCAGCATTTTATTTGCCTGTTGCACTGATCTGGATTTCAAAACAGAAAAAAAAAAATCTCTATCTACATATACACACACACACACACATGCTTATTTTACCCCAATCCTTGGTGCTTGCATTGAAGGATAGATCAAAACTATTTTGCCCGATGCATTTTCTGGTCTAATATGATGCTTTTCTTTCTCTCTGTGCTTTGTTTCTGCTTTTTATGTAGAGGTCAGATTCTGCTTCCCTGGATGTACAGTTTCAGTGGGTCAATGGCAGTTTTACAGCAGGGAAAGGTGGACCTGGACTGTTTGTGTTTTGTGGCAGGAATTATAGGGAAAGTTGCAAACTTTAGCAGTAAAAACCCTACCTGGGTACATATTTAGCACTATTTATATTGAAAAGTTCAAAGTAAATCAAACCAGGAGGAGGTGGCAAGAAGCTGTCAAGTTTACTGCCTGTGTCACCAATTTCAGCTCCTTAAAATCCTGCTTTGGGGCTTTGCTGTTTTGTTCTTGTCTCTTTTCTTCCTCAGCAATGAATTTTTGGCTCTTGGATTTTGGACTCCCCAGGTTCCTTTGACGCTTTTGTGAAGCGATCCAGGGGCGCTGAGCAAATCTGGGAGGAGGCACCTGGCAGCATCGAGGGGCTGCAGTGAGCAGGGGATGCATCCCCCATCCCCTGCATCCCTAAGGCACCTCCTCTCTCACCCTTCCCACCACCCCAGCTGAGGATGAGCACCTTCTCCAGCTGGACAAACGCTACATGCCTGCATCATTGAAACAAAACCCAAAAAACGATCTCAAAATTCATCATTATTTTCAGTCCTATCTCAAATTAGTCACCCAGTTGAGACTCGGGCAGGAGTCTCATCCCCTCTATGAAGGGTAACGACAAATAATCTCCCTCAGTCTGTCATTTATTGCTAGCACTTAAGCATACCTGTGCAATAAATTTTAATTGAGTGTTATAAATCTGTTCAATTGCTGTTGTGGTTGTGTACAGATGTGCATTGAGGATACGATGTTGCAACTTGGAGAGATTTCAATTCATTCTTAAACTGCCCTTCCTTTCACTAGAGTTTGGATGACGGGACAATGTGCTAGAATAAGAACTACACGTTGCTTTATTTATTCAGTTCAATGGCTAAGCCACAACAGTGATCCGACACTGCTAATCGATTTTTTTTTTTTCAAGATACATTACATATCTCCACCTGGATCACAATGGAAAAACTTAATGAGGAGGTTTCTTCCCGACCCTTTCGGCAGTCGCTATTTAAACTATGCCCCAAAGTAGGAGGTTGGTGCTGGCTCTTTTCTAAGAATAGCATCCCACCCATTTGACTGCAGATGTTTCCATTCACTGTACAAACGTTCAATGAATTTTTCAATCCCACCAGATTCCTGGCCTCAGCCATGTCAAGAGACAAAGGACTCCGCAGGTTTTTGTGAACTGTACAAAACCCAGCCCTTTTTAACCATTTTGAATGTACTGCAATTCACCTTCTCTGCTCCTTTTATCATTTACTTCTACATTCTCTCATCTGAACAATCTCTTTCAAGAAATTATTCTTTTGAGAACTTTTGCAGGAGTCTAATTATGCCTGTTGTCCATCTCCCAGCTGTTTCTATTTATTCTGTATCCCACTTGCGTAGGAGTGGACCAGTGTCATGAGACACTGATATAATATCATTATATTTTCAATATCATGTTCCACACTAGTTGTTTTTTTCCTCAACCACTTCACTGGTGTTTTTCTTAGCCACTGCTGCAGACTGAACAGTGATACCATTGAACTGTGCAGATACAGACCTCATTTTTTTTTCCTTCAGTGATAACTTAGATAGATAAGGGCTGCCCAAATATCCTTTTGAAGAGTTCCCCTGAGTTGTCAGCCAGGACTTTCCACCCTGCCCCTCAGGTTTCCCTTTTACTATGTAGGGTTCCATTAAAACTATTCAGCCACCTCCAGCTTAGCCCAAATGAGCTTTTCCTGCCTTACTTTTCACTTTTCTCACTCAATGGGAAATGTATTTCAGCAACTGCTAAACCCTCGGCACTGCACTGATTTATTTTCCATGTTAAAACCAGACCATTTACTTCCCATCTCAGGGTGTGTGTACGCGGAGGGAGTTTACTCACATCTAATCCACCACAGTGCTTTACAAGCCACCCCTTGGGCACTTGGCTTCCCTCATAGCCTCTTGTTAAAGACTTCATCCAAAAACTTTCTGCATGTCTCTATGAATTATGTCAACCCGCTCGCCTTTATTCCCTACTTTGTTGACCTGTTCCCAAGTGTCTGTTATAGAGATGTGAATTTCCTTTTCAGGAGTCACATTGGTTCTTCTGTATCATATCCAGTAGCTGTTCCAGAATTGTATTTTAAATAATCTCTTCATTCAGCCTGCCCAGTGCTTAATTAAGCCTTGTTGATTTGCAATATGCGGGATGAACACTTCCAAAGAGGCAGCCTTTGCAGGCTTCCTGTAGAGCAGCTGATTTGAGTAGGATTATTGGGTTTGGGTTGTTTTTTTTTTTTAATAGCTCGGTCATGTCTTTCACAGATCACAGGTATGCGCTTTTGGGTCCCTGTAATATCTTGCTCTTACTGATGATAGAGTCATAGAATCACGAGGTTGGAAGAGACCCACCGGATCATCGAGTCCAACCATTCCTATCAAACACTAAACCATGTCCCTCAGCACCTTGTCCACTCGTCCCTTAAACCCCTCCAGGGAAGATGAATCAACCACCTCCCTGGGCAGCCTGTTCCAATGCCCAATGACCCTTTCCGTGAAAAACTGCCTCCTAATCTCTAGCCTAAATCTCCCCTGGCAGAGCTCGAGGCCATTCCCTCTCGTCCTGTCCCCTGTCACTTGGGAGAAGAGCCCAGCTCCCTCCTCTCCACAACCTCCTTTCAGGTAGTTGGAGAGACCAATGAGGTAGAGGCTGCATATGATGGCAGCAGGTAGGAGCCATAAACCAGACATCTCCACAGGGATGAATGCTGCACAAAAGGGAACTAAGATACCATCCATCTCAAACCCAATTGTGTGTATCCCACATTTACAATTGTGTGGATTGGTAGGTGCTCTGTGAAGAAGCTCCTGGGGGTGTTGGTAGATGAGAAGCTCAGCATGAGCAGTCCACGTGCACTCACAGGCCAGAAAACCAACCACAGCCTGGGCTGCATCCAAAGAAGTGTGAACAACAGGGCAAGGGAGGGGGATTCTCCTTCTCTACTTTCCTCTCATGAGACCCCACCTGGAGTCCTGCACGTGCTTTTGAAGGACTCAGCATAGGAAGGATATGGAGCTGTGAGGAGGCCACAGAGATGATCCAAGGTCTGGAGCACCTGCTGTATGAGGACAGGCTGAGAGAGTGGGAGCTGTTCAGCCTGGAGAAGAGAAGGCTCCAGGGAGACCTTAGAGCAGCTTCCAGGGTTGAAAGGGGCTCCAGGAAAGATGGGGAGGGGCTCTTGATCAGAGAGTGCAGAAACAGGATGAGGGGGAATGGTTTTAAGATGAAAGAGAGGAGATTGAGATGAGATGTTAGGAAGAGATGAGTCCAGTTCTCAAGTCTTCAGCACAGGAAGGAAATGAAACTGCTAGAACAAGTCCAGAGGAGGTCATGGAGATGATCCGAAGGCTGGAGCACCTCCCATGTAAAGACAGACTGAAAGAGTTGGGGTTGTTCTGCCTGGAGAGGAGAAGGTTGCATGGTGACCTTAGAGCAGCTTCAAGTACGGAAAGAGACTCCGGGAAAGCTGGGGAGGGGGCCTTGATCAGGGAAAGCAGGGATAAAATAAGGGGAAATAGGTTTAATCTGAGAGAGGGGAGATTTAGTTGAGATCTTAGGGAGAAATATTTTGCTGTGAGGGTTGGGAGGCCCTGGCCCAGGTTGCCCAGAGCAGTGGTGGCTGCCCCATCCCTGGAGGGGTTCAAGGGGAAGTTGGATGGGGCTTGGAGCCCCTGGTGCAGTGGGAGGTGTCCATGCCCATGGCTGGAGGGCAGGGGTGGACCTGGACCCTTCTCAAACCATTTTGTGATTCTATGAAACCTCCCTCCCTGTCCCAGTGTTTCCTTCTCTGTCACTGCATTGTGCCTTCCCTTACTATCCACTGCCACAGGAGTTAATAGGTAGGTATAACTGTTACTCGTCTGCAATATTGTTATTTTCCTTAAGCATTTTTCTAACCTCCCCCAAGTGTAACAAGTATTTCCTCTGCAGCCCCACTGTTTCTAGCGAATCAATAAATCCTCTACAAGCTGTTTGCGTCTTTATGTGTTCTTCAAATTCCCCATTAGCACTGCCTGTTTTCCATCTTGTATTTTAGCCAGTATTGTTTATATCCTATTCTGCTAACGTCACCAGCCTTGTTTTTCCATTTTCTGGTGATATTTGTACTGCGAAAAGCACAGTCTGTTGGGATTATTACCACTCTTTTAAGTGCTGCTGGAGTGTAAGGGATGAATGGTTGATGGTATTAACACCCCATTCAAATTGTCCGGCACAATCCATTGCACAGAGATGCTGGAGAAGTGCAATGTAACAGTAAAAATTTGTGAATTAGTATTAATTAGATTAACTCCCCATTTATCGCATAACTTGTAGGAGCCACGTTTCTTCCATCTTGGAGCCAGAATAGAATCATAGAATCATAGAATCACCAGGTTGGAAGAGACCCATCGGATCATCGAGTCCCACCATTCTTATCAAATAACAGCAGTAACCTTAGGGTTAAATCTTTCTTCAGTTCTGCAGAGCACCACGACAAGGCTTTGCCGTATCCTTATATCTTTTTATGCAAGGCAGACAAGTTGATTTATAAGTTATTCTCCCCGAGCTTCAATTAATTTCACTTAGGACATTTTCACAGTTGTACAATAAATGTTTAAATTAAGACGTTTCCCTGCTCCCCACCCTGCCGTGGAATGGAACTGAATATTAACTGGTTATTGGGTGCCATTCATGGCCCGTGCAATTACAGATAAGAACATCGATCTGGCAGGAAAACAAATTGGCTCTTAAAAGACGGGTGGTTTGGATCTGACAGGTTAAGATGATTAGGCATCTCTCTAATGGATTCTGTATATTACCCCTGGATACAAGCAGGAAGCAGACAGTCCACCCCACTCCCGGGTACCAGACAATTACCTGCCCTAGTGCGGGAAACCCAACGGCAAATTACCCACTGGGTTGCAGGACAGTTGTTTGCTGCCTGAATTAACCTTCTTGGTTATCTTGTTGTAATGGGAGTTTATAGTGCTGGGCAGAGAAAGCAATATTTTAAGGGCAATTTAGAGCAAGAGACATGATCATAAGATCATAGAATAGTTTGGGTTGGAGAAAACCTTAAAACCCATGAAGTTCAAACTCTGTGCCATGGACAGGAACACCTCCCACTGGATCCAGTTGCTCCAAGTCCCATCCAACCAGGCCGTGAACACCCCTAGGGATGGAGCAGCCACTACTGTTCTGGACAACCTGGGCCAGGGTCTCTTCACCCACGCAGGAAAGCATTTCTTCCTCCTATCTTATCTAAATCTCCCCTCTTTCACCTTAAGACTGTTCCACCTCATCCTATCCCTGCCTTCTCTGATTAAGAACCCTTGTGACTGATATAAAAGATACCCCGTGCCACGTGGATGTGATTACCTGGTTGGATTCTCAAGAAAAAAGAGGACTTTGCAACAATTTTTAGGCACACAGACAAGTCTGACAAGGGTCTGGAGGATCTGTCACCACCTTAGAATTTACAGGAGGACATTGCTGCAGTTGTGAGAGAGAGAAATCAGAAATATTACACTTCCTCTGTCTCTTCCTTGGCCAGCAGCAAATCATGTAGCCTTTCTTTGTGCCGTTTGTCTTCAGGAAGCAATAAATCACAGGAGGGTCAGGTATTCACCAGGAAAGATAGAGACCATTAAGAAAACCAGAGTTTGGTGAAAACTGCTAGCTTGCAAAAATCCAAGTATTATCCGAGGAAAGTTTGGGTTTTCTGCAGATGTGACATAACCCAGGGAACCCCCTCTGATTTCCAAGTGTAACCCTAGAAAGCTGCTAAAAACTCAGGTTCTCGGGCTGGAGAAACCCATGGTAAATCTGACCCAGCAGATTACCTTAGATCTAGGACTTCTGGGTTTTCGAAGCAGCAAACAGTGGAAAGGAGGACACTAGGCTCTAGGACTTTTATTCCCTAATTTAATAGGAAACTACCAAAATGCTGAAAACTACAGGGGACCTGAGTTGCCTTCCTCCTCCGAGATCATAATGGAAAATCGAGGTGTGTGTGTATGCATAAATAGTCTAGAAAAGTGAGATTCGTCAGCTTTAATGTAATCAAGACATCTACCTTGTCATTAGAAGATACTCCTACATACAAGCTCAAACGTGGTCACTAGCAGCTGCACCTTTGGCAGCCAGACCAAAGTTCTGGTTGCTCAGCTCCATTTGGGTTTAACCAGACCGAACCACACCCACGCTGAGTTTGCACTGGCCAAAGATGGGACCACAACAAAGACTGGTCTGAAAATAACCGATCTGTAGCTCCACACAACCCCTGGGTAGGACAATCAATTCTACGCATTTCTTGCCTTCAGAAAGGTCACTAGTCGTGTAATTAATGTGCTACAAACACAGGCTACAGATTTCCTTTGCAGTTCCTGGCTGGTCTAGTTTTTCATTTTCCCACAAAGCAAGAGATGTCTTCTTGCTGGTAAGTGTTCTGTCATGCAGGCATCACCCTTTTGCTGTGAGGGCTTGAGAACTTGAATGAAAATTGTAGAATCATAGAACGCTCTAGGTCAGAAAGGACCTTAAAGGTCATCCAGTTCCAACCAGGGACACCTCTCGCTGGATCAGGGGCTCCAAGCCCCATCCAAGCTGCCCTTGAACCCCTCCAGGGATGGGGCACACACCACTGCTCTGGACAACCTGGGCCAGGGCCTCCCCACACTCACAGTAAAACATTTCTTCCTAAAATCTCCTCCCAATCTCCCCTCTTTGAGCTGAAAACCATTCCCTCTCATCCTGTCCCTGCACTCTCTGATCAAGAGCCCCTCTCCAGCTTTACTTTGGGCATCCTTTAAGTGCTGGAGGGCTGCTTATTGCCAAGAATGGTGTTTACATGCGGATATCTCAGTCATCGGGTCCCATTAGTATCAAGGGTCCTACTCGACCCAGGACAGAATTACCCACATGGATGGCTTTCTACCAAGCATGCATTTGGCCCAAGTTGCCAATTATATAATAAGAAGAAGAAGAATTGAATAATAAGAATAAAAGAATAATAAGAAGAATTGAGTTTCTCCATCATGGCACTAAACTTTAATTTGATAACTTAATCTTATACAGGACGATATTCTGTTCCCAACTAAGTGACATTATCATTGCGATGTTTTCTCTCTGCCCACCCACTCAGCTCTCTCTCCGGTCTCCATTGGATTAGCAATACAGTCAGCAAAAACGCTGCTATTTTGATTTTGATGATAGTCATAATGAAGCATAACTCGTCAGAGGGGAGGGTGAATTCCCGTGACACCAGATACTCAGCAATCTCACTACTCACCGAAACTTCTCATGAGTAGAAACCTCATGGAGAAAAAAACCAAAAGAAATTGGAAATCAAATATCATCGAATTCCTGCTTTCCATTGCTTGAAACTCAATTTCAGATTTCATGCAGTTCAAATTGCTTGAACTGAGTTTGTAACCTTTTCATGATCTTTTCAAGGTGGTTTGCAAGATTTCCTCCAAGTATCAGCTTCTCCTCTAGAGTAAAAATTACGAAGGGTTTGATTTTTTTCCCCATATTCGTACTTTTCTAAATGAGAAATGCATTTAATATTTCCCGTTTGGGAAAACTATAAGAAGATGAAAATAATGAGGAAATATGAAAAAAATAATAATTCTCTGGCCCTTCTCTCCTTTTATGACCAATCTTGCTCAGCGTTTTGGAAAACCTAATGAAGTCGCAAAGACAAAGAGGTTCTGATTTTTCCTTCGGATTCCTCCCCTGTGTTGCAGGCCATCTGTAGCTACAACGAAAGACATTTTCCACTCAGTTAATCCAGAGACTAAACCTTCCAAAACCCTCTACATGTTTTGTGTTAAGAATACATTGTGAGATCCTGTTATCGGTGCAGCTTGAGATACTGCAGTGACATAAAATCTTGCAGATAATACAAGCTGAGCTGCATTCAGAAAGCACCTGATAAAACCAGCAGAAATACAGAAAATCCACTTTTTTTAACCGAATGACCTTGTTGTCCCTCAAATCTATGCCTAGTTCTTGACTTTTTATGAGCCGTTTGGCTTTAGACTTGATCCAAAGCCCTTGAAATAATTTCAAAGGTTCCTATTGACCTCAACAAGCCTAACATCAATCCTGAAGACTACAAAGGAGCTGTTGCATCTTTAAAATACAAAGATGAAGATTTGTGCCAAAAACATTCCTCATTTCATAGTTACAGCTGCCACTTGTCCCTTGATAGTTCTGGGGTGCTCTGGAAACAGACTACAGCTTTTGACTATAAATCCCTACCTTGTCCTCCGTGGAAAACTTGCATGTAATCAGTATCCGATTCTGCTCTAGTAAAACCAGAGGCAGATCTGCCAGAGAGGTAGATAGAAGGAGGATCAAACCCTCAATAACATGACTTGTTAAGTCTTTCAACTTAGTGAAGTGGCGTGTGCCACTCTAAATAAATGGCTGATTGTTCTATAGGAAATGTACAGATGAAGTAGTTTTAGGGCAGAATAATCACAAGGAAAGATGGATTATACCTTCCAGCAGTGAAACCTGAGCATGAAAAACACCACCAATGGAACCAAAAGGAATTGTGGCAATTTGAGTCACTGGCACAGAGCAGTGGTGGCTGCCACCTCCTAGGAGGGGTTCAAGGACAGGTTGGAGGAGGCTTTGAGCAACTTGATCCAGTGGGAGGTGTCCTTTTCCTTGGCAGGTGCTGGACTTTGATGATGAACTTTAAGGTCCCTTCCAATCCAAACCATTCTATGAATTTATTCAGATTTTTTATTAAAATGTGAGCACAATATTATTACTTTAAGATTGCGCTGAGCTGGGCTTTAACCATGCAAATCCCCCCATAGGGCTACACCAGCTGAGACTCTCATCTCTTCAGGGACGTATGGACAGAGTTCAAATATCAACCCAAGTACCCCGTGATATCAGTCAGGACTGTTTCCGATAGATATTGTCTTCCTGGAGCTTCCTCAGAGCCCTCAGGCTAATTCAGCATTGCTGCCAGGAGCCCAGTTATTCCTTCTTCAGCTGAAGTTCAAATTGGACCGGATAGTTACCCAATTTATTTATTTATTTTAATTGAGCTGGTCCATTTATGTAAGTAGATTCAGTCCTCACGGAAGCAGGCCTATTGATCAAACCTGACCTATTTTCCTGGGCCGCCCACCAATAATGTACCAGGCAGCAGCAGCAACAGAAGCCTCCACCGCCCTGCTCCGTCAATATCCCTCATTTGCTCCAGCCAGGACAAGATGCATGTTCACTGTTTGAAACCTGTTCAGCTATCGATCTTATTAATAAAATTGTCAATGGGAATAGACTGGTAAATTATTATCAATTGCAGAGACAGGTTTCGTAACACAGATGCGCAATCTAGACTGGGCTTTCAGGGCTGAAAGCTATAATTTATTTCTCCTAGGCTGGAGAGCAGCAGGATGGTGAGAGCTCCCTTTGGTTGCAGTTCTGCATATTCAGATGAAGACTCTAGAAATGAAGTGTAGCAATTGCGTTTATCTACACAGAGTCTGCTTAAACCCCATAGCACTTCAGCATTTCAAGAGTTAAGAAAACCCCCATCCCTTAATATCTAAGTGAAGAAAAAGATTGTTAACTTGCTTTAACAGAATTGGGCACAAACACACCAAAAGACTCAATTCCACAAAAAACCCGCCAAAGACAGTATTTTGATCTCCTAAAACACAAACTAGAGTTTCAACATTTTCATAGAATCTTACAATCATCAGGTTGGAAGAGACCCACCGGATCATGGAGTCCAACCATTCCCATCAATCTCCTTATTCCATCCAATGTCCTTTTTTTTGAAGGAAATACTGGAAAAACCCCAAGGCTGTACAGCCTCACAGCCCTGTTCCAGGTCCATGGTCATCCAAGCTTTCTTTAATGTATTTATTTATTGAGAATCAGCACCCGTATTCCGAGGAACTGAAGTCAACATTCTGTGCGACACTCTTTCTTCCAAAAGAATATTGCAGAAATTTGGTATTTATCAGAAGAGATTAATTGAATCCCAACAGTACTGTACATCAAATGAAGGAACAGGGCCCCTATTTATCTCTTAAACTTCTGAAAATGAAAAACATCTAATCACTAGTTCCCTTTGATGAATGCCTCATTGTTTGCCTCTGTGGAGAGGCATTTCATACGGCACTGGCAATACAGTACTGCTTGGGAGGTGGGGGTTGCAAGACTGCTTGGAGAATTTAAGTATAATTACATTTATGCCCAACCAGAAAGTATAAGTTTCCACGATACAGTATTTTTTTTCTATTTTTTTTTTACTTCCCTCCCAAGGAAAAAAAAAAAAAAACTCATTCCTAAGGCGGAGCAAGCGGAAGCTAATACAATTAAATACTTTGCTTTGCCTGCCAAGGACATTTGACTGCTACTGTGCTACATCAGGTATGTAATGAAAGGCAAATGACAACGAATCTTAATGTGGTGGGGAGCTTGGGTAACTGTAGTTTTATGTCAGGGATAGCTTGCTAGAGAAAAGCTGCATTGTCTCCAGGATTAGCAGAACTGCAGGATTTCATTAATGACCGACCAGCTTTTTAGCAAAACAAAGATAGTTAGGGAGTAAAAAGAGAACATGACTAGAATGTGTGCCACTAATTGGAAATGTATATTATCTTCAGTTTCGTAAGGAGGAGGCACCAGGGTGTTCTATATTGTCATCTGGAGAATGTCAATTTGTACAAGTTTTTTCCCAGATTGGGATGCTCGACTGCGAGGCAGCAACAGTTGGAAGCGACGGGGGTTAAAGCTGCCTCCTTCAACAGGAACCAGGCTGGAGGCAAATGGGAAATGGGTCTCCATCCTACCAGTGGTGGAGACTGCAAACCTCCACCTCCTCACCTTGCTGAATCCAGGCAGGGGTGACCCCAGCAACTTCTATGCACAGGTTGCATTTAGAATCATGGAGTGGTTTGGGTTGGAAGGGCCATCAAAGCCCATCCAGTTCCACCCCTGCCATGGGCAGGGACACCTCCCACTGCATCAGGGGCTCCAAGCCCCATCCAACCTGCCCTTGAACCCCTCCAGGGATGGGGCAGCCACCACTGCTCTGGGCAACCTGGGCCAGGGCCTCCTCACCCTCACAGCAAAACATTTCTCCCTAAGATCTCATCTCCATCTCCCCTCTTTCAGCTCTAAACCATTCCCTCTCATCCTATCCCTGCCCTCCCTGCTCCAGAGCCCCTCCCCAGCTTTCCTGAAGCCCCTTTCAGTGCTGGAAGGCTGCTATTTCTACCTTTTTCAAAGCCATTCCTCTCTTATCAAACTATAAATTATATTTGCAAAACAGAGTGGCCTTTCAGACCAGAAAAGCAGATTTTTCTCTCAGAGAGCTACACTTTGTTCAGATTCATCAGCAGCGCTTTCTCACAGGCAGCTTCACTTCCAGTAAGTCATCATTTTCATTTGCAAAACAAACTTCACTGGAAAATTACAACCTCCTCTTCGACGTGCACGGTACCTCACAAAGTCTATTAAAACCAGCAGGAATTTCTGCACTGCTCATTCTGTACCATGCTTTGTATTGGCCTACATTTCTCAGTCTTTTAATTCACTCTGCTGCTGCTGCTGCTGAGCTCAGAGCTTTTTTTTTTTCAGCCTACAGAAAATACGAGATGTCTACGCTCATATCCAGCAACTGTTTACTCAGAACAGTGAGAAAAACAAACGTGGAAGAATAACAACAACCCCCCCACCCCCACCCCCCACCTCCTTTATTGCAAAAGCTGAAAGTATTAATAGGATGGATCCTCCTTGTACACCAAACTCCCTTTACAGTGCTTGGGGGTGTAAAATTTACACCGATTCAAATGCTTTTCTACATGGTCAAAGTGGTGTAAACCAGCTCAAGTCAAATGACAATTAAGCTTATTACTTGAGACAGCTTTTTTTTCCCCTTTAAACTGCTTGCCCTTGACCACTAGGCATAAGGGAGAGGGGGAGGGAGGGAGGAGAGGCTCCTTAAGACAATTTTGAAACAGTCCAGTACTTTCCTGATCACTTTGCAAAGTTGAAATATGATTACAACCTTTTTGCATGCAGAAAGAACCCATTTAAATGAAAAATTAGCTGCCTTAACAGGTCAAGCACATAGTTACATTAATGTTGTGTAGAACAATAAATCAACTTCGATCGCCAATTGAAAAAATGCTAATTTAGTTCAGTGATTCACTGATTGTACTTCCCGTGCGCCCCAGCGATAGAAATCTTTTCTTTTTATTTAATGCGAGACAGTGATTTGACAGCCCTCCTAATGGTGCTTGCAGACTATCAGCATTTCAGTGGAATTCTGATCATGGTTTTAATATTCCATGCAGCTTTGCCCCCTCTGATTTCATGCTGAAACATTAACAAGAGCTGACACTGGAGATTAGAAGCAGACAGCTGGAATGCCAGGTCTTTGTTGCAGCATGGACATGAGCCAACATCGTTCAACCGCAGCCAAGAGGGACCTGGGAAAGTCTTCTTAAGAAGGGGAGGTAGAAAAGGGGAGAGAAGGTAGTTTACTGAAGGGCATATACAAGTAGATAATTGCAGAGTCCTTTCATCTCTTGAAGCCAAATTCTAATCAATCCTGGTTTATTAAGGGGAAAGAGGGTCATTAAAGGTAAATTTTGCACAGGGAAAAGGGAAAGAAAAAAAAAATCACCATTTAAACTCGGCTAGCATAAAAGTTTGCATAGAAAGCAACTGCATGTCCAGAGCCACCTCTAATTTGTCTGCCTAACAATTGTGATTATTTGCAGTGCTTCGATTTGAAAATGCAGTGCCGGTCTCCTTTAAAAGAAGATTTAATCCACTTAGTTCCAGGTGAATAAATTGAGAAATAAAACTGGATTTATGTGCTGGTGCAGTGTGTGAACTGTAAATTCCCAGGCAAAAAGGAGGAGGTAGTATAACACAGCATTCTTGTGCCTAATAAATTGTTTCCTGAGAACAGAAACCTAATAAAGATACATAATTTCATCCAAACCACAAGTGATTCTTATTCTTCACACATTCTTCAGAAACTCAGGGAGAGGACAAGGGATGCTCTATAGTGAGGGTTTTGAGGGCTATTTTGTGTTGGTTTGGGGTGGGGGGGGAAACACTCTTTTAAATAAGAACTTTCTGAGGTGTACCAGTTGTAGAGGACAAGTAGAGCAGATATCAGACCCTGGCTGTGACAAATTCAAATTAAGAAGCCAGGAAAGATGTTTAAAATAAAGGCAGGACCAAGGGAGGCTTCTTATCATAAAAATCAGATACCTGGAAAAATGCAGTAGCCCAAGGAGCTGGGCTTGAGCGAGTGGTTCATCCCATCTTGATCGAACACTTGGGCAAGTCACTTAATGTCTGCATCTCCCCTTGGAGATTATTCTCTACAAAGGGCATGAACCTTCTTAGTTTCTACAGTGAGCCTGGCTGGCTCAGCGCACAGTCATACCGATTCTTTCCCAAAACAACAGCCTCTCTCTCTCACTACAGTTATCAGTTATTATGAAACTGAGTCAGGTCGCCTACCGTGCCCAGCGCTACACAAACACACAGGAGTTTGCAGCCGAACGAGCAGGGACAGATGCAGGAGAGTGAGATGCAGGTGAATGTTTGAGTCCCTGGCCCAGACACATCCAGACTCCATCCCTCTCAACACCAGTAACTCTGTGCTTGGGGAGAGGGCTTCACCAGTATGAGGGTCTTCACAGACTGGGGTGATTAAAGTGATGACTGGCCTTTTATTTACTTATTTAATAACTCCCATCTGCCCCTCACACCAGCCATTCCTGGTTCCCTTCCTTTTCAGTCTTAGAGAGACAGAGAATAACAAACAAAGAGCAAATATTTGTGCTAATAATCAAAAGGTAATCGACAGACTCAAAATATTAGGGGTAAGTGTGTGAATGGAAGGCATCCTGTTTAATACGTTTACCTCATGCACTTTTTTTTTCCACCAAAGGCACGAAACTACTTCCTGAAAATGATTTACAATTACCTTCTGCTTCCTTTGATTTCTGTACAAGCTGGGAACAACTCTCCCGGTTCCGTAGGATCAACCCCCTATTTACAAATCCCATTGTTAATTATTAATCCTCATAACAGCACCTATCTGGTCAGTAATAGAAGCAGAGCTGGGGCTGCTGAACAGACGGGTAAACTGAGGCACGGAGAGGGGTAAGGGCAGCCTCACCAGCAAGGATGCAACTCATGCTCCAGTTAGCTCCTAGTGAAGATGAGGTGATGCAGAAAGTCCAGGATCAATCTGAGAAGATCAGTCTCTAGGTCAGGAAGAGCAGGACACCTACCTGAAGCTCAGGTGAATGTGGAGGGTGAGATTAACTAGAGCCGTGGGGGCAATGGGCAGCAGGGTGGGGGTCAAAGGTGAGGCTGGGCAAGACCATCGTCGTTTACTTCGGCCCTCGAGTCCCTGACCAATTGCAAGGGGCAGCTTATTGACCTGCAAAGGAGTTTCTTCCCCTGACTGGTCACCCTCACTTTAAAAAAAAAAAAAAAAAAAAAGAGTTAAACATATGCACTTAGTTTCCATTTTGAATTTGCCTGGCCTGGTAACAGGCTTTTATGCTTATCTCTAGCAGATTAAATGGCCTTTCGGTATCTAGCATTTTCTTCTCATGAATGTACCGATGGAGTGCCAGCAAGGAGCAATCAAGTCATCTCTCTCTTTCTTTTTTTCTAAAATAGACAGCTCTTCCAGTCTATCACCCAGAGACACTTCCTTCACCCCTCGAAATACTGCTGTGACTCCTTATAAAAACAATGCTCTTATCAGAATTATATACAGAGCCAGTTCCTGTAATGACTGCGTAAGGATGGAAATACCCTTCCTCTTGTGCTACACTCTGTCTTCACATCTGCCTCCTTCAAGGACTGCGTGAGACCTTCAGCCAGAACCTGAAGTGACAGCAGTGTCCAGTCTGACCCCTGCAGCCTTCTCAAGCTCCCTTCCAGGGTTTTACACCACTATTTCAGGGCTTGGGGTCCCTCTGCAAAGTTAGCATTGCACTGATGCCCCTGACAGGGATAGATTAGGAACCTGTCAGCACAGACATGTTAGAGGGGATGCTGTGTGTATATTTGGTATTTCCATGTTAGCAAAAGCCTATTTAGCACAACTACAAACAGTTCCTGCAGCTCTGGATGTTGCTGTCTGCGCCTGAACTTTCCAGCCCAGCTCTGGCACAGCAGCTGTGTTTCTCCCTTCCCTGTAGGACCCTTCTACATCTTCCTCTTTGATCTCTCTCCCCCTGGCATTATCCTTTCCACAGCCACACAATGCCCCCTGTGATGTCCAGGCCCCTATTTTGGGATCTTCTGGGGAAATGTTTTGCTATGTAAATGCAAACCATTGTCAGTGTCCTAGTGCCTCCTGTAGTATCTGCTTTCCTTTGCTAATTGATTCCTTGTTGTCTAGACTTGAGCTCATTACCAGGAGTGCTAAGGCTCGGGCATCATTTACTTTGTGGCTAAGTCAATCTGTGAAGCAAGTGGTAGAGCTCCAGCTTGGATAAGGAACATGTTCTTGCAGATGTAAATGGCCTGGGAGGAGAAAATAAAAGCTGAACTAGGTAATGAACGGAAATGGAACTGCCATCATTGAATCCACGAATACCGTTGACCTTTCTCAGATTTACATCATTATCTAAAGTTCACCAGAGACCTTCCATGCTTGTTATCATTATCCCTCATTAGAAGTCACTCTAGAAACATTAACAAGCTTCTGAAATGCTTGGCTAATTGCTTTAATAAGGCAATATCAATACTAAGCGATAGTTCCCATGATTAGACGTAAGGCGGGGGCCCTTTAGAGTGGGTCTTCCTGGGTTTTTGATGCTGTGTTGGGGGGCATAAGGTAGAAAAGAAAAATACTTTCAGGGTGAAGCATTCACAGTGAACATAAAATGATCTGATGTTGCAGATTGCAGCTGCATTTTAAACGACTGGGGCTACACGATTCAAGTCAACAGAGGATATGAACATTGGCTGGAAGATGACTGCATGGTCCTTCATCTTGAAATGCTTTGGCATGTGTAAGTGATCCAAATTTAGAATGGGAAGGCTGGTGAGCTTCCAAGGCGAGCCATTTCTCGTAGGATTTTACAAAAGAGATAAAACACATACATATCACTCTCTGGGCTTGATCCTCAGCCAGCACAAACTAGCAGAGCTCGGTTTTACTCCAGCAGAACTTCCCTGATTCATACCAGGTAAGCATCTGGCTCTCAAGGGTCCTGAGCACCAACTGTTGCTTTTAAAGACTGAGCATGTGACTGGGGAACAAAGGTGGAGCACACGTGCAAACACATACATGTCAACACAAGCACATTAAAGCGCTGTCACCCCCAGAATCACTTAGCAGGCGTGCTCGGAGCCCATGAATACACTAAAACACAGGGCTGGAAATGCATCGTTCCCCATAATCAGGGCTGGGAATAAGCAGATGAGCCAGGGGACGTTTCCTCCTGCATTCTGCTGCTCTCACGCTGGGTTGCGTGTGGGAACATATTGTGCTTCCCATGAGCTGTCAGTCCAACTCCTTTCACCTGTAGTCAGTTTAGACATAAACATTTTATAACAAATACCCCTTTCCGTATGCTCCACCTCCACTCTCCTCAGCATGTGTCCTTCATTTCCATTAATGCTCACAGGATGCTTCCAAGGGAGGGCACAGTCCTTCAGGAGATCCTTTCACTGTGAGAATGAACAACCTGTCACTTCCCCCGTCTTCTAAGATGTAAGAGTGGAACAGGTACCAGGAAGCCTGGCACCAACATTATTTGTCTGGAAACTCCTCATCAGCTCTCATTTACTGATTTTCATTCAACACACAAACTTGGGAATCGTTTTAAATGAGGGGAAAAAAGGAAAAAATACACATACAACAAACATCAATACATATTTGATGAGGTTCGATAGCTCTAAATTTATTCCAATCGATCTCAGGAGAGGAAGGCCAACTGTGCAAACTTATAGTACTTCAAATCATAGGTTCACCAGGTTGGAAGAGACCCACCGGATCGAGTCCAACCATTCCCACCAATCTCTAAATCATGTCCCTCAGCACCTCATCCACCCACACCTTAAACCCCTCCAGGAAAGGCGACTCAACTACCTCCCTGGGCAGTCTCTGCCACTGCCCAGTGACCCTTTCTGTGAAGAATTTTTTCCTTATGTCGAGCCTGAACCTCCCCTTGAGGAGCTTGAGGCCATTCCCTCTTGTCCTGTCCCCTGTCAAACTTGAGTGAGATTACAGGAGGATGGACAAATAAAGTTTCTGTGGACTAATAAAGGCTTAAGCCTCAGAGAGCTCCCAGCAATGCTGTGAACTGCTGGACCCGTGACCAAAAGCAGAGTTCAAGTCTAAAATAATGAAAAGTTTTTCTTCTGTGGAATCACAACTAAGCTTAAAATTGTAGAAGCACAGAGTCATGGAATGTCCTGAGTTGGAAGGGACCCACATGGATTATTGAGTCCAACTCCTGTCCCTGCATGGGACACCCCAACATTCACACTGTGGGACTGAGGGCACTGGTCAATTTCTTCTGGAATATTGTCAGGCTCTGTCACTGCTTCTCTGGGAGCTGTTCCAGTGCTCCACCACCCTCTGGGGCAAGAACCTTCTCCTAATGTCCAACCCTCCCCTGACACCTCTTCCTACCACAAGGTTTCATGAGTCTTTCTTCCAACCTCAATCCACTTGTCCATCTGACTCTGAGTTTTCAGTTTTGGAAAAGAAATCTGTGTAAGCACACAGGGAAATTTAAAAAGCCAAAATTATTGAGAAATGTATCAAAACCAAGAAAAAAGAAATCAAAAGAAAGCTGAAGAAAGCAGTCAGTGAGACTTTTTCCTTTTCTTTTAGTCATCGTTATGGGCTCAAATAAATCTCTAGATGCTGCTGATGATCTTCTAGAGCAGAATATTAATGTCTCTCTCTCTTTTTTTCTTTTTTTTAGAGTCTTAGAAATAGAGGCACAGGACCGCAGAAGTGAAGTGACTAGTCTAGTGCCTCATCATGAGTCAGGACATTAATGGATGTCTGAAATATTAACATCACTCTCCTTCATCAACCACAGGGCATCACTGCCCATGAATATAATAATAGAATCATAGAACCACAGAATCACCAGGTTGGAAGAGACCCACTGGATCATTGAGTCCAACCATTCCCATCAATCACTAACCCATGTCCCTCAGCACCTCGTCCAACCATCCCTTAAACCCCTCCAGGGAAGGGGACTCAACCCCCTCCCTGGGCAGCCTCTGCCAGTGCCCAATGACCCTTTCTGTGAAGAAATAAAATAAAACTAGAAATAGAATAAAACTAGGCAGGGGAAACGCCCTTTTTTCCACTTGATATTTTCTACTTCTCATAATGCCACAAAATCCTCGCCTACTTTGTTTTCTCTCTAAATCAGACCAGGGCTAGGATTACCTTACTTACAATTAGGTACATCATGAGATCATTGATTTACCCGAAACTATTAAATTAAGCAATTCAGCAGTGCTACAGCAAGAACCAGCAGGAAAGGAGTGATCTGTGGAGTTGATGCAGCTACAAGGCAGGTGATGGGTCTACACAGGGAGAGCAAGACAAGAGCCATGGGCATTTTGAGGCATGAGTAAGAGCATGGACACCCTTACAGCAATGAAGCATAGAATCATAGAATCACCAGGTTGGAAAAGACCCACCGGATCATCGAGTCCAACCGTTCCTATCAAACACTAAGCATCCTACAGGAACTGCCCAACCAACTATTTTTGTGTAAGCGTTCGCGTTGGCACTGCATTCTACCTATGGATTCTACTTTCCATGGTGAAAATAAGAGCAGAAATGAACCAGCGCATGTGAGAGAGAGGGGTGGAGAACACACAATCAGCTCTCGTTCTCCCTTCTGTATGCATCATGTTATTAACTTTAATGGCATTGTCTTTGGGGAGAGAAAGGAGAGTAAAATCAGGCCATTAGAGAGCGGAATAGATAAAGCAACCCCTCCTATTTAATGGCAGCAATCAATCAGGTTCATTATGGGGAAAAACCCACCTTATTTCAGGAATTATAGAATGGTTTGGGTTGCAAGGGACCTTAAAGCTCATCCAGCTCCAACCCCCCTGCCATGGATCCTACTGGATGAGGGTGCTCAAAGCATTATCCAACCTGATCTTGAACACCTCCAGGGATGGGGCAGCCACCACTCCTCTGGCACAAAATGAAGGGTTCTAAAAGCCAGATATTTATTGTTTTATACTCTCCTGCAGGGACTGGTGCTAAAACGAGATATTTCTCTAAGAAGTCTCAAAGAAGATAAGGTACCTCCAGGGTAGACATTGCTACTTGTAGAAATGACTAAAAAAAATGTGACATGTTGAACAACAGCTTTTCTTGGTAGTTCACTACTGATCCTTCCGTGTACAGTCCTGCAGGACTGAGTTGTCTCCTAGGCTCTAGCTGGAAGACAGACACTTCTCCACTCACGCTGGAGCAAAACCTTCAGCTTTTTCAGCAACAGCGACAACTTCTGCAATTGGTTCTGTGTTTTCCGAGACACAAGTCTGCAGCACATATAAAATGGAAACAATAGGGTCCTCCCGAAATAGACTGGATTTCATAACAAACTAAATACTGAGCTATTGTCAAAGAGAGCTATTGTATAGGGCCATGGCAGAACATTTGGCTCCCATGCTCAGTGGCGAGCGCAATGCCTATTGCATTATAAAAAATGCTACGGCATCAGTTTTCACTTCGTGAATGATGTTTACTCGGCAGATAATAGCAGATAATTCCTCTGGCCATTCTGACAGCTTCAGCTGACCAACATAGCCAAGTTCAGATTTCGATACTAATAACGAGATGATTTTTTCCCCCCCCCCTATTTGCTTTTATCTGTCAAGTCTCTGTGAACAGTTTCAGAGGGAAAAAGAAGCCATAAAGATGATCAGAGCGCTGGAGTGCCTCTCATATGAGGACAGGTTGAGTGGGTTGGGGTTCAACCTGGAGAAGGTTCCGAGGAGACCTTATCGTGACCTTGCAGTGCCTGAAGGGGTTGCAAGAAAGCTGGGGAGGGGCTGTTCATGAAGACTTGTGGTGATAGAACTGGTGGCAATGGATATAAACTGGAGAGGGGCAGATTTAGACTGGATGTAAGGAGGAATTTCTTCACGATGAAGGTGGGGAGGCCCTGGCCCAGGTTGCCCAGAGCAGTAGTGGCTGCTGCATCCCTGGAGGGGTTCAAGGGCAGGTTGGATGGGGCTTGGAGCCCCTGATCCAATGGGAGGTGTCCCTGCCCATGGCAGGAAGGCTGGAACTAGATGATCTTTAAAGTCCCTTTCAACCCAAATGATTCTATGATTCTGTCATAAAAGATCATGGACTAAGGGGCAATTTTAATATTGACAAGCTTTAAAAAAATGGGGAAAAAAAGGATTTTAAAAGTGAAGTTGGTTTTGTAAAGGACAAATTGGACAAAGTGCATCACTTTTAAGGGCAGCCTCTGCAATGAGATGAGCTCTGAGCATAAGGTGTTGATGAACAGGGTTACACACCAACCCAATGCCTTCAACCAGCAAGAGACAGAAGCCAGGAGCCGAATCCAAAGGCAGCTGAAATCCATCAGAAAACTCACTGACCACAGATTTTAGTGACTTTGGGATTAACCTCTCTGTTTTCAAATTACCAGAAGCAAAATAACATAACTTTACTGCCCAATAAAATCCAAACCCTTACAGCAATCTAACAATACAAAAAAAAGCCTCCATGAAGTTTTTCTTCCTCGATCATCCCAGCCCATAGTCCACGAAGTGGATTATTCTGTTGCTAAACTTGTTTGAGCAACTCCGTTCTGGAAATGAAATAGTTACTGAAGTATTTAAACTATTGTGTGGGGGGAGGATCAAACCAGCATTTTTGTTCATCAATTCAGATTAAAAATTTAATTTCATGGTACAATGAACCCATACAGAGTTATATCTATTAAGGTCACCTATTTCTTGTACTTCAGCTTACTTTAGGTATTGATGACTGCAAAACTCTTTAGAAGATAAGAATCGCAGCTTCAGACTTCTCAGCTCTCACCGTTTTAACGTTAGGGACTATTTTCGTGCCTCTCGAATACCTTAGACTTCATGTTTAGAAGTTGTGGGGGCAATGAAACTCTCTCACTCTCTTTCTCTCTCAGTTGCTGCCTGGAATTTTTAAATAACAGAGATCTGGCTTTAATTGAGGCTTTCATTGTTTGAAAAGGAGCTACAAGTATTCCTAAACTAAAATATTTGCATAGTTTCTTGCTCACTCTGCTAAATCCTGAGAGGTGCTGGATGTCTCACTGAACTGCCCCTTCTAGAGAACACAATTGCCATCCTGTTGCTGGAATGGAAAAGATTTGAAGAAAGGTCTTCTGAATACATATTTAACATCTAAATGTTTTCCTTGCTGTCTTTGGGCCAAGTCCTTATTCGATTGTTACTCAAACAAAACTCCCATTCATGTCAAAGCAAGCCAGCCTTTCATTAGCTCAGGAATTTAGCAAATTCGTGGTTAGTGCATCCAGAAATTGGTAGCATTTAATTGATCAAATAAAATAATTCTTAAAAGGGATTTTCACCATTGAAACAAAGATGTGTGGCCGTTTGGAAACACTTCAGAATAAACTCACTGGTTTAGCCAATCTCTTTTTTTCATTTTTTTTTCCTTCTCCTTATTTTCTCTCTTTTTAATTCCCTGGCTCTCGAGTACTTATTCCTGGGTACAAGCAAGAGCATTGCCTGGGAGGAGTGGTGCTGTCCCAGTGACCTGCACCTTGGGAGGTCATTGATGCCATCTCAGACTTGCGGGTCCTTGGAATGTGCCAATACGGAAATGGAATCAAGTGTAGGACAGTGTGGTTTTTGGAGGCAGATATAAGCATCGTCCTTTCTGTGTGCCGTAAAGAGCATAATGTTTCCTACACCACCTGCGAATTTCTCTGGAACTGCCCCTTCCCTGGTGGTGTTCAAGGCCAAACTGGATGGGACCTGATCCAGTGGGAGGTGTCTCTTCCCACAGCAGGGGGTTGGAACTGGATGCACTTTAAGGCCCATTCTGACCCAAATCGTTCCATGATTCTATGATATTTCACCATCTGCCTTACTTGGTTAAGTTAAACTGCAAATCTTTAAGGCCTGAGACCAGTTATGGACACTTGGTTGTGCTCCTGATGCCCCCATCACTGGTAAGTAAGTTTTATTTAGCAGTGGGAATCAGATGATTTTTAAGGTGCCTTCCAACTCCAACCATTCTATGATCCTATGATTCCTGATTTCATTTGAATTTAGTATTGGGTATCCCAGAACAGAAGCTTAGCCCGCTCAGGTGCAATTTACTCCACAAATCAATGTCACCTTATTCTTCTCCCTGTTTTCCTCTCGGTGTGAAAAAATACTCAGTTCAATTATTTTTTTTCCAATGATTTTCCACAGGCCGCTCCTTGAATCCTGTGTTCAGTTCTGGGCCCCTCACCACAAGAAGGATGTTGAGGCTCTGGAGTGAGTCCAGAGAAGAGCAACAAAGCTGGTGAAGGGGCTGGAGAACAGGTCTTATGAGGAGTGGCTGAGAGAGCTGGAGGTGTTTATCCTGGAGAAGAGGAGGCTGAGGGGAGACCTCATTACTCTCTACAACTACCTGAGAGGAGGTTGTAGAGAGGAGGGAGCTGGGCTCTTCTCCCAAGGGACAGGGGACAGGACAAGAGGGAATGGCCTCAAGCTCCACCAGGGGAGATTTAGGCTAGAGATTAGGAGGAAGTTTTTCACACAGAGGGTCATTGAGCATTGGAATAGTCTGCCCAGGGAGGGGGTTGATTCACCTTCCCTGAAGGTGTTTAAGGGACGGGTGGATGAGGTGCTGAGGGACAAGGTTTAGTGTTTGATAGGAATGGTTGGACTCGATGATCTGATGGGTCTCTTCCAACCTGGTTGTTCTATGACTCTATGATTCTATGAAATGACTAGTCTGTGATTTCCCACTTCCTGGACTTCATGCCTCCCCTCCACAATGTTTTTTGGAGCTGAGCATCATGCACGTCCTTTCAGAACTGGTTCTTCCCTCATCCTCCACACAATCTCAGAGACACCTGACTGAGCAGTCAACACAGACACCGCACTGAGCAGTCTGTAACTCATAGAGGATGAAGTTTAACAGGTCAATCTAATTTCGGACGTCTAACTTCCCAAAACTGTTCAACACCAATAAAAAAGAGGCATGACAATCAGATTTTCCACTATCATGTAACAACATTGTAGAGGGGTTGGAACTCGATGATCTTTAAGGTCCCTTCCAACCCAAACTATTCTATGATCGCTCTTCCTTCATGATGAAGTTGGTGAAGGGGCTGGAGAACAAGTCTTACGAGGAGTGGCTGAGGGAGCTGGGGGTGTTTAGCCTAGAGAAAAGAAGTCTGTGGGGAGACCTTATTGCTCTCTACAACTACCTGAAAGGAACAGGCTGCCCAGGGAGGGGGTTGAGTCACTGTCCCTGGAGGTGCTTAAGGGATGGTTGGACGAGGTGCTGAGGGACACGGTTTAGTGATTGATGGGAATGGTTGGGCTCAATGATCCTGTGGATGTTTTCCAACCTAATGATTCTGTGATTCAGTGCACGAGGTCAGGTTATCCCCTCTTTTTCTCTTGTTTCTAATGAGTTTACAGTCAAATGTTGAGTTGTGTTTGACTGCAAACAACCCCTTGAATTTAAGAACTGAAAGGATTACATGACCAGACAGTCTGAAGTACTTTGGTAATACCTGGAGCAGAGAGAGTAAGCAATTGGGCAGGACAGGAGTGGTCCAGCTGGGGTGACCTTCAGTTACCAGGGTCTGAAACACTGGAAATTTTATCTATGCGATGGTCAGCATCTCACCACTGAGTTTCTGGAAATGGAAAGTGAGAATTACCTAACCTAAACCCCACTTTGAATAGTGACTCAAGCTCACAAACTGGCAGTAACAACTGATACCGTGGGGGGAAAAAAAAGCTCACTTTGTTCTAGACTGTTATTTGAAAAATAAATAAATAAATTACTACGTAGGAACTATTTAACTTCTACTGCAAGGCAAACAAAAGATAGTGTTTTACACGGACTTAGATGAAATATAAAACACCCCCTCATTTTTGCTGGAATCGGGTCTCGGTGTGTACGCATGTACCCGTGTACTCTTTAGTTATGGCAGGAGAGAAAATATGAAGCAGACCTCAGCAAGGTCTTGGAGCTGCTGGACCTGCATTTTCTCTTGCAAATGAGAAATGACTCCACCGAAATTACATTCTCAGCCCTAGCGGCATTAATCTCCATCTCTAATTGCTGTCATTCCACTCTCCTTGCGATTCGGTGCTTCAGAGCAGGGTAAATCTTTGCCTACCTACACACTCCCCTCCCTGTACAGATGCCAGGGACCTGTCCTGTGGCCAGATAGACCAGCAAACTTGATTCTGCAGTTGATTCAGCACAGAAACATATGCTTGTTTCATATCTAATCTATGACAGCATATATGTCTTTTATCCACCAGCCTCAAGAACTGGAGTATGTTTGTGCCATGCGGAGCTCCATTAGGTATTTCATTCAAGAATGCCTCTGAAAGAGCTCTCTTGTCTAAAAACTGGGGGGGATCTCCATCCTCCTCCTCCTCCTGACCAAAGGGGAATCTACAAAGATAGCATTTTCCAGCAGCTGGAATGACTCAAGGCAAGGGGATGGAGCCCGCTTGTCTCGGAGTGGCAGCTATTAATTGTTCTCCCCCGTAGCTGGGTTGAGTAACGTGATTATCCACGCTACTATATATCAAGTTCATCATGTGAATGGATAACCCAAAGAAGAGTTCACGCGGGGATGCCAAAGGGAATAATAAAAGCCTGCAACAGGTACAAACTGCCTAGGACTTGCAACAAGGATGAATTTGTTTGTCTGTGGGAGAAATGCTAATTTGCTTTTTAATTGTACTCCGGCCAGGTAAACTGAGAAGGAGGATAACAACCGAGAATGGCTTCAGGAAGGACATTAGGCATGAAGGTGGTAGCTTTTTTTTTTTTTTTTTTAAGGAAGGTTGAAAAAAAGGGAAATGTGAGGTCAATTCCCATAGGGAACATCCTCCTCCTCAAGAGTAGGACTGGGAAGAGCCAGGAGAGCTAGCAGTACCTTCTTTTCCCTGCTGTCTCTCCACACAGAACTGGCACAGGTTACTTAGAATCATAGAATCATAGAACAACCAGGTTGGAAGAGACCCACCGGATCATCGAGTCCAACCGTAGTCACCCCATTTCCTTCTGTCCCCACTGCTTTGGGGCTCATCTCCAGCCTCCCCAGTCACCCCATTCCTTCCCCAGTCACCCCATTCCCTCCCCAGTCACCTTGGGGCTCAGCTCCAGGAGCCCCACAACTCCTGTCCCTCCCCAACACTTTGGGGCTCAACTCCAGCCTCCCCAGTCACCCCATTCCCTCCCCAGTCACCCCATTCCCTCCCCAGTCACCTTGGGGCTCAGCTCCAGGAACCCCAGAACCCCTTTCCCTTCCCTTCCCCTCCCTTCCCACCTCTGCCCTGCGTCAGGACCCTGGGAACGGGGGTTTTGAGAAACCCTGTTGATCTGTGGTCTCTTATGTGTTAATAGGCAGTGGCAGAGGAGAGCAGGACAGACTGGAATCTAATACTCTCTGGTAGTTTTAAACTACTGGAATAGTGTCAGAGGATGGAGGAGATAACAGAAATTGTGGTACTATGTCTGGTGAGCACTGGATCTGCCTTGACCCTCAGCAGTCTAAACTCCAACTGTGTCCCCAAAAGGTGAGGAATTGCTTTGATTGCCCTCAGAGATGGGGGAGGCACAGCCAGGGCTTGAGGTTCCTTGGTTCTTTCCCACCAGAGTGTCCAAGGAGCAGCAGCGCACAGAGCGAGGTCAGCAGCCTCGCAGATCTCTTCCACCTGCGACAAATCATTTCCTCTAAATAATCTTTGTTTTCCTTTTCTGGATCAACACCAACTCTTTGATGCCAAATCATCCAGGAGTGGAGACTGAAAGTTTTGTTTAAATCATTCAGTCGTTCAGAAGGCTTTAACCCTAGCCTGGACAATGGAAGGAATTAATAAAGCCTCTCTCATTTTTCCATTAATACCCTATATAGTCTGGGTTATTCTGTGAAAGGAGCTCATCCTAACTTGAGTTTTCTCTTACCTGCCTATTACACAAGCAGTTTGGTTCATTGCAATTTCTTCCTCACACTCGGTTGTACACTCCATATTAAATTTTGATGCCTTAAGGACTATATTTTGATTTCAATTCCAGTTAAATGACAGTAGAGGCTAAATTCAATTTTTTTTTAATATTGAACAAGCTGCCATATTTATCATATTAATAATTAATATTCCATACATGCTCTGCTTAAATCCAGGTTATTTCTCTGGAAGAGGGGAAAATGTAATAGTGGTCACAGAGTGCGTTCAAAGGAAGGTCTCAAGGCAACATCCCTGTCTCAAGCAGTGAGGTTTTTCTTTAGGTATTAGCACCAACTCATCACAAAGGCACAGCTACTGCAGATTTACAAACCAGGGCTTGGGGCATTCCTGGTTTTGATAGGAATGGTTGGACTTGATGATCCGGTGGGTCTCTTCCAACCTGGTGATTCTATGATTCTATGACTCTATGGTCAGGGCACTGGCATGAAGTGATGTTTTGTGGCTGTTCTTGTCTGCTGAGAGAGCTGAAGTGGAGGTCCTCAGGCACATCCCTTTGGAGGAGACAGGTCTGTCCATACCAGTGCTAGAGATTGCACAGGTAGCATCAGCATTAGAGGTCCATTTCACAGCTTTCCAACCTTAAAAATGTTTTGGAGGGAGCAGAGGATATCCCCCACCTCCTAATTCACATCCTTTAACTATACTGATCCTTCACGAATCATTCCTGTGCTGATATTTCCCACCATCCAGTGGTTGTTGCAGGATAAAATGTAGTAATTCAAGATGCTGGCAATCAAAGGCAGCAGAGTGCCCTGGAAACTTGCTTTGCAATTTGATCCGAGTGCAGTTTGCTGGAAGAACAGAGCAATGGCCTTAAGATTTAAGGGGTGCGTCTTCTCCCAAGTGACAGGGGACAGGACAAGAGGGAATGGCCTCAAGCTCCACCGGGGGAGGTTCAGGATGGACATCAGGAAAAAATTTTTCACAGAAAGGGTCATTGGGCAGTGGCAGAGGCTTCTCAGGGAGGGGGTTGAGTCACCTTCCCTGGAGGTGTTTAAGGGACGGGTGGATGAGATGCTGAGGGACATGGTTTAGTGTTTGATGGGAATGGTTGGACTTGATGATTCAGTGGGTGTCTTCTAACCTGGTGATTCTATGATTCTATGAAGAGTAAGAACCAACCCGCTACACATCCCCACTTTATTAAATATAAGGGCTGTATAACTCAACCAACAATGACTAAGATAAAAACTAGGTTTTGGGGAGAGGTCAGCCAGCCTGTTCTCTGCCTTTGCCCACTGTTCATCACTTGCATCGCTCTCAGCCCAATCTGTGTAGGGCTAGGCTGGATTGACAGCAGGGATGAATTTAGGTCCCATCTCACAAAGTTCTCACTCCCTAAAGCTGCTTTGTTTCCCTTTGAGTTTTGAGTTCATAAGCTATTCTCCCTTGGTGTTTGAAATATAGGTAGGAAGAGTCAGTAAGGCTAAGAGAAACTATAGCTTTAACCTGGATCTAATCACAGCAATCTGGTATCTTGTGTTAGTAATAAATCTCTCCTGCATTGTCTCCTGAAGCCAGAGGAGACACAGGAGGTAGAAATTGTAGCAGAAAAGAAATTAAACCAAGAAGGAGGAGCCACCTTTTCATCAGTGTTCTCACACATGGACATCACCCCAGTGAGCTGAGATCATGAAATGTATGTTTATCTCCACACAGCCTTCTGTCATCACACAACAAAGAAAAAGATGGTACCAAAAAGCGTTTCATAGAATTATAGAATCATAGAACAACCAGGTTGGAAGAGATCCATCGGATCATTGAGTCCAACCATTCCTATCAAACACTAAACCATGTCCCTCAGGACGTCATCCACCCATTCCTTAAACACCTCCAGGGAAGGTGAATCAACCACCTCCCTGGGCAGACTATTCCAATGCCCAATGACCCTTTCCGTGAAAAACTTCCTCCTAATCTCCAGCCTAAATCTCCCCTGGTGGAGCTTGAGGCCATTCCCTCTTGTCCTGTCCCCTGTCACTTGGGAGAAGAGCCCAGCTCCCTCCTCTCTACAACCTCCTTTCAGGTAGTCGTAGAGAGTAATGAGGTCTCCTCTCAGCCTCCTCTTCTCCAGGCTAAACACCCCCAGCTCTCTCAGCCGCTCCTCATAGGTCCTGTTCTCCAGCCCCTTCACCAGCTTCATGGCTCTTTTTCATCCCACTGCTCATAAGCACTTCTCTTAGAACAGCATAAATCACCCTCTGGAAATGCTCATATCTCTCCACTGAGCAGACAATTCACCATGGAATAGGTGCTTAACAGAGACTAGGTCCAGGGCTGTCAGATAGACAAACCTCTCTGAGATTTATCCCACTCTTTCTGACAGTATCAGGTTGTCCACTGGCACCATCGCCCTGAGCTTCACCCTCTTCAGGTGGACTAGGCAGCTTTACATCTGCTAAATGTTTAGCGGATATCTAGTTACACAGAAAAAAAGAAGCGCACAGGCATCAATCTTCATGAAAAAGGTGGCAGGAGGTGATATATACCCTCCTACAGCAGGAGGCTGTGATGGTATATCAGTAGGGAAAGAGAGAAAAACAGGAATATTTCAACTCTTGCTACCCTCATGATAAAAAATGACACTGCAGGAAAAGGAGGATTCAGTTGCATTCAGATGACAATTCAGTATGGGAAGCCATACACGGTACTGTAGCAGCAGTGAAAGGAATAAAACCAGTTATCTGTGGCTGCCTAGTGAATTCCCAATCCAACTCAGTCAGTCTTCATAAGAATTAACCAAATTAAATCTGCAATGTGGTTCCAGCACGAAGCAATGGCCTAGGAATGACCTGTCCCGTACACTGAGATGCAATTCACATAGAATCATAGAATCACCAGGTTGGCAAAGACCCACCGGATCATTGAATCCAAAATTCCTACAAAGCAAGGTCCACATTTCACTGTGGCACAGTGTGGGTTAAGCACAAGCACCGGACAATGACCACGGGAATACCAAGTATCTGGTTGTTTTATCACGGATCGTCCAAGCCTGAAGCAAAACATCTTAAGATGCCAGTCAAAGGAGAGAGGATTTTTTTTTTTTTTTTTTGTGCTCAAGTGGGTAGTGAACGCCTGCAACCTGCTTCAAACCCGGAGCGGCCGAGGGCAGCTGATTAGGGAGGGGATGTCTAAGCCTGGGGGCACAATTAACACGGACCCTTCCACCTGCTCTCTCCAGCCTGCAGGACGGATAATTAGGAAACTGGTACCTGAGCATCAGAAGGTGCAGGCTGGCTTCAGAAGCCAAAAAAGGATCAAACAAAATAACTGAAGATCTGGCCTTGGACACCCTGCAGGCTGAGGGGAAAAAGAGCCAGCTTCAAACCTAACCTACTGCCTACTGATGGCATTCAGTACCTAAACCGGGACACAAAGAGGTTCTGCTTTAATAAATGATATTGCAGAGGCTAAAGAGAACCTCCAGCAAGCAGGAGATCCACAATCAGTCCTGTCCTTCACACACATGTTTCCCAAGAAAGGTTTCATCATGCATGATTTCAGAGGTGTAGAGGATACTGAAATGTGGAGGAAAATAGAAAGGTACAGGGTCTAGGTCAGAACTGGGTACAGAGAGAGACCTATTTTTCCTTCATGCAGGAAGTAGGAAGAGATTTGCATTTCTTTCTACGGCTTGAGCAGGCTGGGATGCAGACATCTGACCTTGCACAGCTCTTGCGAAGGACCTGCGTACAGAACATCTGAAGGACTAAGTCATAAAGCAAACTAGAGCGATCAATATGGGGAAATGATGAAGACCTGAGCAAGGCAAATGATGTTGACAGGACTAGGAGGGAGAGATTATTTCTTAGGTAATAAAAATATATGACAATGCCAGGATCTGAGGCAGCTTTCAGTAGAAGAAATGAGACAGAGGCAACAAATATTAAGGTAAACAAGTCATGAATGAATCAGCACCTGCTACCAAGCCTTGTTCTCAGGTCTTATACCCTGCTCAGACAGGAATTGGAACAGTTTGCAGGGCTTTTAGTACAACAAACTTCACTTTTAAGCTACCTTCATGAGAAATGAAGTGAGGAATACATCCTTCTCGGCTGAACAAGGTTCTGCTTCTCTTAGACAGCAAAATATCGAAGGTCAGAATTTTTATTAGCCTACTCTCAACCTGCTTTAATGTGGCTAACGAAAGAGCCCCTGAGCTTCACCTTGACCTTGGCTTGTCCTGCAGATTCTGTAATTGTAGATAATTATTTTCTACCCTTTGGGTTACACTGAACCTTGTGAAGGAAACCTTGAAGAAAGAAGAACGATTTCTAGCTTGATTAATGAAGAAAACCAAACCAATTTGTAATAATGTGAAGCTTCCTTCAACATACTATTTAGGTTTTATTCTTCAATTATGTCCTCCTGTTGCTGTTAGGCATGGAAATTGGAACTGGTATGTCCAAATCCTGTGATAAGTTCAGGTATCTTGACTTTAGTACAGTGACACTGTCACTCTCCTTGCAGCTGAGTCATTTTGCACTATTCTGAAGGAATCGTAGAATGGTTTGGGTTGGCAGAGACCTTAAAGATCATCCAATTTCAACCCCCTGCCATGGCAGGGACACCTTCCCCTCCTTTTTGTATTTAAGTTTGTCCAGGATTTCCTCCTTCATCCATGTAGCCCTCCTGGCATTTTTGCTTGACTCCCTCTTTTTTTTGGGACGCATCGCTCCTGAGCTTGGAGGAGGGAAGTCTTGAGTATTAACCAGCTTTCTTGCTCCCCCTGCCCCTCCAGGGCTTTATCACATGGTGCCTTACCAGGCAGATCCCTGAAGAGGCCAGAGTCTGCTCTCCTGAGACCAGGGAACTGAGCTTGCTGCATGCCAAATGCCGGGTCCTGCACTTGGGGCACAATAACCCTATGCAGAGCTACAGACTGGGAGAAGTCTGACTGGAAAACTGCCTGGAGGAGAGGGACCTGGGGGTGTTGGTCGACAGCCAACTGACCATGAGCCAGCAGTGTGCCCAGGGGGCCAAGAAGGCCAATGGCATCCTGGTTTGGATCAGAAATGGTGTGACCAGCAGGTCCAGGGAGGTTATTCTCCCTCTGTACTCAGCACTGGTGAGGCTGCTCCTTGAATCCTATGTTAAGTTGTGGGCCCCTCATCACAAGAAGGATGTTGAGGCTCTGGAGTGAGTCCAGAGAAGAGCAACGAAGCTGGTGAAGGGGCTGGAGAACAGACCCTATGAGGAGTGGCTGAGAGAGCTGGGGGTGTTTAACCTAGAGAAGAGGAGGCTGAGAGGAGACCTCATTGCTCTCTCCAACTACCTGAAAGGAGGTTGTAGAGAGGAGGGAACTGAGCTCTTCTACCAAGGGACAGGGGACAGGACGAGAGGGAATGTCCTCAAGCTCTGCCAGGGGAGATTTAGGCTAGAGATTAGGCGAAATTTTTTCATGGAAAGGGTCATTGGGCATTGGAATAGGCTGCCCAGGGAGATGGTTGATTCCCCTTCCCTGGAGGTGTTTAAGGCATGGGTGGATGAGGTCCTGAGGGACTTGGTTTAGTGTTTGATAGGAATGGTTGGACTAGATGATCCGATGGGTCTCTTCCAACCTGGTTGTTCTATGATTCTGTGATTCTATGCCCTACTTGCTGCCCTAAGGACCTTGAACTCCACCATTTCATGGTCACTCTAGATAATTATAAGAAACATTACATCTTTGGCCAGAAAATCTTTAGATTTTCCTGTTATTTCTCATTGTTTCAAATCCTCATCCCTGTAACTCAGAGAACAGAATATAAAACTGCTTTAAAGAAAAATATCTCTTCTTTCCCCTTCTCATGTTGATACTATTCCACCAGTGGGAAAAGGGAGGACGTCTCTCAGTACTTTATTTGCAATTTTTAACAAGCTTCCTCTTTCAATATCCTCAAATATACGTTTTTTCCCGGTTCGTTTTTAAAGGAAAAGAGTAAAAAAAAAATGAGGAGGGTATATTTGTGTGCATTTTTGAAAGGAATCAATGCTAAAAGGTTTCTAGTGTTTCCCCCTGAACCTTGTTGCTCCCATCCTGCAGGAGGCCAGGCAGGGGACGTGTTTTCATAGAATCATAGAATCATAGGAATGGTTGGACTAGAAGATCCGATGGGTCCCTTCCAACCTGGTTGTTCTGTGATTCTGTGATCATCGAGTCCAACCATTCCTATCAAACACTAAATATGAGAAATTGTAAAGACTACATGCACTTTAAAGATAATGCATGACGAGTCTGTGGCTTTCTTTGCGCAAGGATGGAATAGGAGAAAGAACTTAACTTTCTTTGAAGGTTAGAGAACACACATCCAGCCCTGAAGTTCTGCTTGTGTATTTCCTATCCATGCATTTCGTAATGTATATTGGATTATCCTGACCTTTTCAGCGTTCTCGAGGCTGATTACCTGGCAGCTCCGTTCCTCCAATGATTACAGCCTCCTCAAACTTGTGGGAAAGGGCTGGGATAGCCAGTCACTCAAACAGCAGAATAATGAAAAGGTCAGACTGGTACAGCACACAACCTTACTCCAGACAGGCATTTACATTTTGCTACCTCATCTTCATAAAAGAAACTGTAATGAGGTCAGAAATTAGCACAGTGGTCACCAGGCTGTGAGAAAGACTGGCGCAGGAAACCAAAAAGCCAAGATATGTCAGGGTCCTGAAACCTTTTGGGGCTTTGATCATGAGGACAAAGAATCTAGTTTGTACCTTTGGTTTGTGCTGAAGATCATAGAATCACAGAATCACCAGTTTGGAAGAGACCCACCAGATCATCGAGTCCAACCACTCCTATCAAACGCTAAACTTGTGTGATAAAATGAGGGAAAACTGTGTAAATTCTGTTAGGTGTGTTAAAAAATATGAGTTTTCCTTTCTCAGGAAAAAGCAAAGTTCAGGACTTGCTTAACGAACTACAGCTTCAGGCTGGTTGTCCTAACACAATGAGGGGTTTTTTTTTGCAGCAAATGACAAAGATATTACTGTAATACAAGCACAAATTGTTCCCCAGCTGGAAAATAAGAAAAGAAACCCACCACGCCCCTCTGCAAGCTGGGTGCAGGATAGTGGGATAGGGCCACTCTCTTTAATCGTGAGCTGTAGGGTGGGATCTGCATGACCCTACTCCAGGCACAACAAGGAAGCAGCATCTTCGAAACAGTTCAGAACCTAAACAAGCACATCTTCCAGGGCACACTATGAAATACACACTCACAGGCTCACAGAACAGTTTGGGTTGGAAGAGACCTTAAAGATCATCTATGGGGGTGTTCATTGACAGCCGACTGACCATGAGCCAGCAGTGTGCCCAGGGGGCCAAGAAGGCCAATGGAATCCTGGCTTGGATCAGAAATGGTGTGACCAGCAGGGCCAGGGAGGTTATTCTCCCTCTGTACTCAGCACTAGTAAGGTCGCTCCTTGAATACTGTGTCCAGTTCTGGGCCCCTCACCACAAGAAGGATGTTGAGGCTCTGGAGTGAGTCCAGAGAAGAGCAACGAAGCTGGTGAAGGGGCTGGAGAACAGGCCTGATGAGGAGTGGCTGAGAGAGCTGGGGGTGTTTAGCCTAGAGAAGAGGAGGCTGAGAGGAGACCTCATTACTCTCTACAACTACCTGAAAGGAGGTTGTGGAGAGGAGGGAGCTGGGCTCTTCTCCCAAGTGACAGGACGAGAGGGAATGGTCTCAAGCTCCACCAGGGGAGATTAAGGCTGGAGATTAGGAGGAGGTTTTTCACAGAAAGGGTCATTGGGCATTGGAATAGGCTGCCCAGGGAGGTGGTTGGTTCACCTTCCCTGGAGGTGTTTAAGGAATGGGTGGATGAGGTGCTGAGGGACATTGTTTAGTGTTTGATAGGAATGGTTGGACTCGATGATCCAGTGGGTCTCTTCCAACCTGGTTGTTCTATGATTCTATGGTTCTATGATTCTATTCCAACGCCCCTGTCATCACACCAAATGATGCGCAAGCATCACTTCCTCAGAGAAAGAACCGTCTCTGCCTCCGTGCACTACGAGGGCTCTAAACTTGCTTAAATCCTATGTGTTGATCCTAAACATCATGTAATAACACACAGTAGCAAAATGCACCTGTGTCAAAGAAAAATAAATCGAGAGAAAAGAAGAACTGAAAAGTATAAAGGGGATTTAATGAGATTTGAGTACCAAACTCCAAGAGAAAAACCCCAGCTCAAAGCCACACACTTGTATTCTTGCATTTCTTTCTCTTGATGTCAGTAATAATGACTGCTGAATTAGTTAAAAATCTCACTTATTGCTCCAGGTTTGCTCATTTATCATCTGTATTTTATGCTCAAAACTAATAAAGGGAAAATTCTCCTGCGAAAGAAAGGAGATGACAGATAAAATCGGAAAGAAAGCACCAAATTTTCATCCCATATAAATCCACAGCTGATAATTGAAGAGGAAAGCTGGTTTAAATGAAGGATCTACTTGAAAGATTTTGTTTCCATGTTCCCAGTTATGCAGAGTATATTCCAGAAATAGGTTCAGTACAGGGCTCTGGCAAAGCCCATTCAATCAAGGGAGTTTTTCCTAGTTGCCCAGCACAGAAGGTGGCTGCAGGAAGACAGAGAATGTGCTGAGACACCAGAATTTTCCACACAAAAGGTTCCAGAGACCTCCTTAAACTCTGAGTCAACTTCTCACTAGGTCCATCCAAGAAAGGACTCTGACCCTGAATTTCATCTGAATGAGACATCCAGGAACTGAAAACCCCCTGCTTTGTCCAGAGAACCTGATTCATCATGAGGTGTCCATTTCACACTTTGCCCATCACTGCGGTATCTGGGCTGCCACCACATTTCTATTTCACTTTTAACTTGCAAGGAGGATGAAACCAAAATGTGCCATAAAACCGCACCAGAGGCTTTGAGTTTGGTACAACAAGCTGTGATGCAGAGGAAGAGTTTCCAGAAAGCCAGCAAGGAATTTCCCTGTGGGCTTTTTTTTAGTCTACTTTGAAAGACTCAAGACCTTGAGAGGGAGTACAGTGTCATAGAATCATAGAATCATAAAATCACCAGGTTGGAAGAGACCCACCGGCTCATTGAGTCCAACCATTCCTATCAAACACTAAACCATGTCCCTCAGCACCTCGTCCACCCCTCCCTTAAACCCCTCCAGGGAAGGTGACTCAGCTACCTCCCTGGGCAGCCTGTTCCAATGTCCAAGCAGTTTAACCATGAAATGTCCAGCAGTTTAACCACAAAACTGGCCATCGTCTCAGCCATAACCTTGCCCTTCCTGAATTATTCTCCGTGACCTGGAGCAAACCACCTCCAGTCAGACCTTTCAAGCTCACAGGCCTCCATTTGAACCCCAAATCCCCATTAACCAAGGAACTGACCCCCAAATCCCTATTAACCAAGGGGCTGACTGTCAAAGGTGCCCAGACAACATCAGCAATGTCCCAGAGGGCTGTGAGAGTGCTACCAACACTCATTGACTTGAAGGTTTTCAAAGGGTCATTGGGCATTGGAACAGGCTGCCCAGGGTGGTGGTTGATTCACCTTCCCTGGAGGTATTTAAGACACGGGTGGACGAGGTGCTGAGGGACATGGTTTAGTGTTTGATAGAAGTGGTTGGACTCGGTGATCCAATGGGTCTCTTCCAACCTGGTTGTTCTATGATTCTATGATTCTATGAAGGAGATACAGACCCTTCATACCGACACCGTGAACACTCAAAACCACAGACAGAGGTCCGAATAACATAAAAACCAAGTGTATTATTAGTACTGTCAATTTAGCCAAGAATGTTATGGCATGTGTGTCACTAAGAGAGACAGAAGCTATTATTGAAATGAGATTAGAATCATTTTGAAGCATCAACAGTGGCATTATAGCTGGTAACATTTCCATCTAAAATAGATGACATTGATGCTATACAATCAACAATGCCACTGGGAATACGATATAGAACAGAAGACTAGATTGTTTTACTCTATATTGATTTCCCCTTAGTAGTTTTTGATTAACTGTCAAATCAATTAGCTTTCCCCACCCAAACATCGTATCGAGTTGCTATATTTTACGGTGTCCCCCCTCACAAACCCCCAGTTCAAAAGCAAACAAACAAGGGGAAACCTGGATTAAAGTTCTCAGAAGTGCTCTGAGAGAGGTTTTACAGGCAGAGATAACTCCCCACAGATAGCCTGCTTCTCTTCTCAGCGCTGGAGTCAGGCCATGTTTTTATTGAATCCGGTTCTGAAGCTGTCTAAGGCACTAAGAGATCTGATTGTAGCCTTGCCATAATGTCCTTTTAAAATAAAACGTGTGGCATTTTCACGGTGACATAATGTTTTTTTCGGCTCAGAAGAGACAGTGCGTCTAGAAGTTTTCAACTATCTTCGCCTTCCTGTACTGCCAAGGGAACATATCCATCAATCCATCATCCATCCATCCATCCTAATTTCATAGTCTCTATAAACACACACACGTGTGTGTGTGTGTATATATATACATATATATATACACACACACACACACACACAACTTGCCAGTTGTATTTTCTTTATCCCACAACAGAAGGCATAGGGAAATGTTACTATTACATTAAAGGAAATCAATGAGAGAGCAGAGAACTTGCCCAAAGTGGCAAGCAAATACAAAAACTGTCTGGTTTACAGTGGGCTCCTCCATTACAAGGTCCCCTTCACTTTCCAAACTGTCCCAGGTCAAGGTACGTGTGCTGCATGGAAAAGAAGCCTCAAGCTCTGCCAGAGGAGATTTAGGCTGGAGATTAGGAGGAAGTTTTTCACACAAAGGGTCATTGGGCATTGGAACAGGCTGCCCAGGGAGGTGGTTGATTCACCTTCCCCAGAGGGGTTTAAGGGACAGGTGGGAGAGGTACTGAGGAACATGGCTAAGTGTTTGATAGGAATGGTTGGACTCGATGATCCAATGGGTCTCTTCCAACATGGTGATTCTGTGATTCTATGATTCTATGAAATCTGCAAAGCACAAGTTGAGAACTCATTCAACTCTCATCATTTCTTCATACCTATCTAGCTGTGACTAGCAGTACAGGGTCAGAAAGACTAGATTCAGCCTAGTTGTGGATCTGGACTTTTCAGAAGTTCAGAACTATTCTGGGTCTTCATAGAATCACAGAATCATAGAACAACCAGGTTGGAAGAGACCCATCGGATCATCGAGTCCAACCATTCCTATCAAACACTAAACCAAGTCCCTCAGGACCTCATCCATCCGTGCCTTAAACACCTCCAGGGAAGGTGAATCAACTACCAGCCTGGGCAGCCTATTCCAATGCCCAATGACCCTTT
Source organism: Coccyzus lansbergi (assembly GCA_033558105.1). NCBI lineage: Eukaryota > Metazoa > Chordata > Aves > Cuculiformes > Coccyzidae > Coccyzus > Coccyzus lansbergi. Next base: position 429,988 of record JAUMJK010000750.1, on the reverse strand, counting down.
CTATGAAAAACCTCCGCCTAATCTCTAGTCTAAATCCCCCCTGGTGGAGCTTGAGGCCATTCCCTCTTGTCCTGTCCCCTGTCACTTGTCTTGACTTTTCTTGCACTCTGTTTATTCACCATTTCTCTCTTCTCTACCTTTTCTTTGTTCTTCTAATTCAAATTGTCTTCATTGTAGGCACTGAAAATCTCCCAGGGATGCTGGTACTACTTACTCTGTCTACCAGGACTGATAAATTAGACGATATATCTCCTATTATTTGCATTGCACTGATGCTTACAAGACCCAGCTGGGACCAGGCAGCTTTTATGTCAGTTTGTACACACGTGGAACAGAAGCCAACTCCTGCTGTGAAGTTCTGGCAGTCTGAATGGGGACAACAAGGCAAGGCAGAGAAAACTCGAAGGAGCACAGCAGGTGAGTGTCTGGGACAGACCCTGGGTGTCTCAGTTCCCAGTCCTGTGCTCTATTCACTCAACTCCAGACTTTCTCCAGAGGCTGTCATGACAGGTGCCTTGGGATTATGAACAATAAAATAAACACCTCTAATGAAGACTTAGAATCATAGAATCATGGAATGGTTTGGGTTGGAAGGGATCTCAAAGCCCATCCAGTCCCACCCCTGCCAAGAGCAGGGACACCTCCCACTGGATCAGGGGCTCCAAGCCCCATCCAGCCCGGCCTTGAACCCCTCCAGGGATGGGACAGCCACCACTGCTCTGGGCAACCTGGGTCAGGGCCTCCCCACCCTCACAGCAAAACATTTCTTCCTAAGATCTCATCTCAATCTCCCCTCTTGCAGCTGAAAACTGTTCCCTCTTCATCCTGTCCCTGCACTCCCTGATCCAGAGCCCCTCCCCAGCTTTCCTGGAGCCCCTTTCAGCACTGGAAGCTGCTCTAAGGTCTCCCCAGAGCCTTCTCTTCTCCAGGCTGAACAACCCCAACTCTCCCAGCCTATCCTCGTAGCTGAGGTGCTCCAGCCCTTGCACCATCTTCACAGGCCAACTTCCACCACTCCACTAAAGCAGAAGATCAGCTGAACAGCTTTATAGGACTTAATTTCCCTCCTGCCCACTCCCCAGTGATCCCCAGTCCCCTAATGCTGGAGAAGGATCTTTATCCAAGCCCAAGCTGTCCCAGCGTTAGGTGTAGGGAGCCATGGTGGAACCAGCTGCTGCTGCCACGCCGGCAGCCAAGACTCTCATTTGTTTTGGCTAGCGCTGAAGAATCAGCTTAGGCATCTTTGAGAACAAAATAGTGCGTGGAACGGGTCCAAGCTGCAAAAGATAAGAAGCAATAAGAGCCGCAACAGATTATTTGTCTGGTAAAACAGAAGGAGAATTCTACCAAAAAAAAAAGGAAAAAAAGAAAACCTGAGAGGATCCTGGTCCAGTCCTCTGAGCATAAGTTCTGTTTGTGTGGAGCCAGATGAGAGCCGCTCGGGCTGCACAACAGGTGCTAAAGCTGCTGCTATTTCTGACGAACAACAAACTGCTGCTGCCGAAAAGGGAGGACAGAGGAAAGCGATTTCTGCACAACTGCTGCAAAGAGGAAGGCTCTTCAGCAACATAGCAACGCTCCCGGCCACCATGGCAAAGTCGGAGGGGAGGGGTGTAAGTATTCAGCTAAAATAAACAGAAGTAACAACTTAAAATAACCAGTTTGCTCTTCTGTGATGCTGGAAAGGGAGATCTAGTTGAAGATTAGCCACAGCTTTCCCTAACTGATTGTCAGCGAGGCACTTAACCTCTCTGAAACTGGACTGAGGATAAACCTTACCACCTCCTTATTCATTTCAGGTCTATTAGACCATTTTCTTCATGTGCTTTACAAAGAAGGGGGGGAAGAGAGGGGAGGGTGTGTACCCAAAAGGGATTTAACCAAACAGATCAGAAAGAAAAGAAAATAAACATGGGGAATTCAGTAAGCAGACATAAGCTTAGTAAGTGATGAGTAAAGACTGGCATGAATTCTAGGATTAATTCTCACCTGATGCACCCCATGCTTGCCAAGAGAGACTTAAAGGACCTAAAGGAAGTTTTATTACATGAGGGTCTATCACCTTCGCTTAGTCAAATGTAAATGCAAATGTACTGTTTTCCTTTTCAAGGAAAGCTTTTTAAGACATTGAGCTATAACACCACTCATTACAGGTTAGATAATAATTGTCTAAAGTTCTCTTTCTGCTCCAGGTTTGTTCAAACCCAACCCTGAATTGGGAAACAAAACTCAAGGAGGCAGCGCTGAACGTGCACCACGCAACACCCACCTTCAGCCTAAACAACTGAACTTCTACATATCTCGTGCTAAAAAAAGGAGTGTTTGATAGGGATATCTGAAGGGATGTCACGACACTCGGTGTGAGCAGGCAAGGTTCTCACAGTTGGCACTTTCTCAAAGGAAAGAGGTGCCAGGCACGGGACAAGTGAACCAGATCCAAACCTCCGCAATGAAATCGCACAAGACAATGGGACTTATTTCATAGAATCACAGAATCATAGTACAACCAGGTTGGAAGAGACCCAAGGGATCATTGAGTCCAACCATTCCCATCAATCACTAACCCATGTCCCTCAGCACCTCGTCCCTTAAACCCCTGCAGGGAAGGGGACTCAACCCCCTCCCTGAGCAGCCTCTGACACTGACCAATGACCCTTTCTGTGGAAATTTTTTTCCTGATTTCTAGCCTAAACCTCCCCTGGTGGAGCTTGAGGCCATTCCCTCTCGCCCTGTCCCCTGTCCCTTGGGGACAGGTGTTCCTTCACCCCAACACTGTTTTTACAGTAAACATTTTGCTCCTGTGTGATTTCCTGTGTCCATTCCTGTGTTGGTCTGGAGAAAGAGTTTGTGTGCCTGAAAATGTGATCATTTTCATTGTTTTGCTCTTCAGCTCTGTGAGACGATGGAATAAAAGCCCCTGCTCCTCCCCTATCAACCCTCACTCCCTTAGTACCATACAGCTTCTTTTAAAATTCAAGATGTTAAAGTCTTTATCATAAACACATCTCTGCAGCCAAAAGGATTTTCAATCTCGCTTGATTTACAAGCATTTCATTGCATTTGAGTATAACGTATTTTAATAGCAAGGTGGAAATTGCAGCAGGGGCTAATTAACGCAACTACGTTAGTTAGATTTCTGTGCATTTGGGGAACAGGCTGCATCCTTTTAATAGGATAATCAAAATGGATCACCCTGACTCGCAGAGTTTCTCTGTAGATACCAGGAGTCCTGACAGCAGTCTAAATGGAGGCAACTCTGTTCAAATCAGTGGGATGAAGATGATTTACCTCTGTGAGCTCCTGAGCATTAGATCCTGCAAAGTGCTGAGCACCCTTACTTCCCGCAGAAGCAGTGGGAGGTCTGGGGAGCTCAAAACCTGGCAGGACTGAACCCTGAGCATAAAATCGTCTGCCTCCACCACCACGTTATTAATAGACGCTTGGCTTGCCAGCAAGACTCACTGTTTAGGATTTTTAAGACTCGCAGTCATGGTCTTAAACTAAATTACAAACCATTTGGCCTCAACTAACTTCGACTTGCTTCAATATCATCAGGCTGGTTTGAATTGTTCTCAGCTTGCAATCGTAGCCTACAACTAATTTGAACCACATTGAGGTCAGCAAACCCATCCCTGGCTCTCCCTTTTGTCGTTTCCCAAGGTAAGGTCTTTACTCTTAGATCTCGTCACCCTTGATTCCTGCTACAGCCACTTTTTAGGGTACAAATCATCTGACATATTTTGTATGTGCACTTTAGGATAAAATGAATCATATCCTGCAAGCAGCATTTTTTGCCTCTGCGGAGCATCAGTGGATGAAGACAATTAGATCAGATGCAGACACACCCAGCAGAGTTTACTAGTACAAGTTCTACCCTGGTCTCCACATAGAATCATAGAACAACCAGGTTGGAAGAGACCCATTGGATCATTGAGTCCAACCATTCCTATCAAACACTAAACCATGTCCCTCAGGACCTCATCTACCTGTGCCTTAAACACCTCCAGGGAAGGTGAATCAACCACCTCCCTGGGCAGCCTCTGACAGTGCCCAATGACCCTTTCCGTGAAAAACCTCCTCCTAATCTCTAGCCTAAATCTCCCCTGGTGGAGCTTGAGGCCATTCCCTGTTGTCCTGTCCCTTCTCACTTGGGAGAAGAGCCCAGCTCCCTCCTCTCTACAACCTCCTTTCAGGTAGTTGTAGAGAGTAATGAGGTCTCCTTTCAGCCTCCTCTTCTCTAGGTTAAACACCCCCAGCTCTCTCAACTGTTCCTCATAAGGTCTGTTCTCCAGACCCCCTCACCAGCCTCACATGACAGAAGCCTCGTCTAAGTCACCAGCAGCACCACTCTCTGTCAATGAGAGATGATGAATATGTCATATCCAGCCTCAGGAGGACGCTTCAAGCTGGTGAGGTTGGCTGTGGTTTTCGTGTTTATGCAAAGGGACTGATCAAACATCACTTCTTCTGCCCTCTGCCACTGTCCACACAGCTGCACTGACCTCCCTAAGCCTCAGAGGACTCGATTCTATTGGACTAGAAGATCCAATGGGTCCCTTCCAACCTGGTTGTTCTATGATTCTATGATTCTATGAAGTAAATTATCTGACCTCTAACATTTACTTGATTTAAAACAAAGAAAGAAAGGGAAAATTATAACTGCTCCCTCTAGAACTGCTTTACCAAGTGGTTCCCTACCTAATGCTGGAACTAGGAAACATTCCACCTGGGCTCAAGCAAGGGCTGGGGACCATCTTTGGTCCCCTTTGAAATTTCTACAGAAGGCTTTCATTTAATTTTCCAGGCTTTTTTTTTTTGCCTTTCTCAAGTAATAATAGCTGATATCATTTAGTGCAAAGCACAACAACAGCCATTAAAAATGGTTATTAGTCTGGAACTGCCTCCTTAATAGGAAACACACATGCCACACTCTGGGAGTTCGATGTTTTTTAATAGAGTTGAAGGTAAATGCCACTGTGACCCTTATTTTTAAGGAGGGATTGAGAGAGAGAGGAATATGTTTCTTGGATTCAGATTTTGCCCTGAGGCAGAGCCTTGGGCAAGAGGTGGAGCAGCTACACATTCCCTCCGCTCCTCCCCTCAGGAGGGACCTTGCCTCTGAAACACTCCTCTGAGGATCTGCTCGGCCGCAGCGACTCATTTCTGCTGGAGGGGAGGAAGATGCATTAGCACTTCAGCATCCTTCCTCCCCAGCATCCAGCTGGTGCAGAGGAGCATCCCCATGGCTCAGCATCCCCATGGCTCAGCATCCCCACGGCCTCCTCCTCCCTCTTCTCACGCTCTCCCAGCGTTCTCCTCCCTGCGGGTCGAACAGACCTTTGTGGAAGGTGGGGTGCCCTTCAAGGTAACCCTGACAATCCTCAGATAGGCAAGGAATTTGCTCGTTCTGGGAGGCTGGCGTTAAGATTGATTGCGTTTGCGCCTTAATGCTCCTTGCAACTCATCAAATGCCCCTTTTAAAGCAGGAAATACTGAAAATTCCTGCCCCGGGGAAGAGAGAAATAGTTATACACCAACCTTCAGCAGGTTGAAATGTTTCAGTGTGGTGTGGGACTACACATCAAACGCTTCGAAGCAAAGCAGGTACTTAAGACCTTGAAGAGTTTTCTTTATTTACTTTCCCTTCCCCTCCCACACCTGAACCTGACGTTTAAAGCAGAACCTGAGACCTCTTAAATGAAAACAGTAACAGCACCATAACCGCTGCAGAATAACTACAGAGGAGAGTTGGGGGAGAGAGAGATTCTGAATCCACGGCATGGCCACTGCTTTCCGTTCTTCACCTCACCTAGTGAAATCTCTCCTCCATCTCTTACAAGCCTGTTTCGCTAACAGGCTATTTTATTTGCCCTGGCAGGGAATGTCTAATGCGGATCTGATGTTTGCATCGGGGTTTGTTGTTGTTTTTGCTCCTTTCATCACCTTATAAAGGCCACGTGGCGATTGCGTGATGCTGAGACTTTTGACAGATGTAACATATGTGCAACAATATTTATCATTTATTTAGCATGCTGGGTATAGCGGCTGGCAAGACGCTGCCATGCCTGACTTAAAGGCTGCTGGCATTTCCATTAGATAAAACCCCATCATGCGGGGGGTTAAGAATTCAGGCATTTCAAATCGCATCAGACTGAATCGTGATTCAAATCAGAAAAGCCAGTTTTTGGTTCACTAAGGGCTGACAAAGTGGGGAGAGGGGGGAGGGTCAGGAAGAGCAGGAATTGATGGCAGGTCACGAATATGTTCTTCTTTCCGAATGGATGACCAGGTCAGCTCACTAGAGCTTATGTTGTTCAATAACTGGGGAAGAGAGGGTTCTGCCCAGGTCAGATGTAGCTCTCAGATATACAGAATTTCAAGGTGAGATTTTTCAAAGATGCTCAAATCTTGGCCTGTCTTGCAGCTACAGACAATTTTGGTGGAATCAGATATCAGCCAGTAGTCATCTGCTTTGAAATCCCACTGCAGAGTGTCTGACGGTTGCGTTTTAAGGGCCACATGCCTGCCAGACACAGAAAGCCTCCTGCTACGTCCTGAGGTCCTGCACCTCTCAAGAACAGAAACATCTCTGCTGACCCGTGCTGACTGTGAGATGCAGTAAGACCGAGACAGCAAGAGCCCCAGGTCAGGCTCAGGAGCTCAGCATCCAAATCCTCTGTGCTGTCTCAGGGTCTGTCGGGTGTGACAGACAAATGTACAGATGCTTTGGACCCTTATTCACTGCTGGAAAGGTTAGCTCAGTGCAAACAAACTTCTTTAATCCATCCTTTGTAGCTAGATATAGCTTATGGGGTTTTCTAATGTTCTCAAAGCAAAAGAAATTAAAGAAAACACCAAGATCTGCCAGTTTTCCTTGAATCTGGCTTGCCTGGAGAGCAATAAGAGTCCTGTAACTTCTGCCTAGTTGCAACGCGCTCTGTTCTCATGGAGCAGCAACATACCACACATTTCATAATTAGGGCAAGAGTGAGAGATAAGGCCATCGGTCTGTGCACATGAAAGGAATGTGCTGGGTGTGGGGAGACGGTGCTGAAAGGAAGAAGAGTTTTATATAGGCTGGAAAAGGCTCAGGGAAGAGCCAAGTTGCTGAAGGGGCAGCTGCACGTGTCAGTGGGAGAGTGCCCACGTAGCTGGAAAACCTGTGGTTTCTCCCAACCAAGGATTAAAAAGAAGCTGGTAAAAATACTTAAATTCAGATTACGTATAAGCACACATATTTGTGAAGGAGGTTTGGCATTCCAGTAAAAGGAACAAGTGCTTTGCTGCACTTCTCGCCCCAGGAGGGATGCAGCTAAGGAGAAACTCTGATGGTTGTGGTCTCCGAAGTCCTGCAAACCTCCTGGCTGGGGGCAAAGGGGAAGGAGGGTCTTCTCCCCGTGACTATTTTGCACAAGCCCACCTCAGGGTAATATTTACAAAGGTCCACTTGGTGTTCTGGAGGGCTTTTGTGTTTGTTTGTTTTGAATACTGTGTTTGAATCCTGTGTTCAGTTCTGGGCCCCTCACCACAAGAAGGATGTTGAGGCTCTGGAGTGAGTCCAGAGAAGCTGGTGAAGGGGTTGGAGAACAGGCCCTATGAGGAGCGTCTGAGAGAGCTGGGGGTGTTTAGCCTGGAGAAGAGGAGGCTGAGAGGAGACCTCATTACTCTCTACGACTACCTGAAAGGAGGTTGTGGACAGGAGGGAGCTGGGCTCTTCTCCCAAGTGACAGGGGACAGGACAAGAAGGAATGGCCTCAAGCTCCACCAGGGGAGATTTAGGCTAGAGATTAGGAGGAAGTTTTTCACACAGAGAGTGATTGGGCATTGGAATAGGCTGCCCAGGGAGGTGGTTGATTCACCTTCCCTGGAGGTGTTTAAGGCACAGGTGGATGAGGTCTTGAGGGATGTGGTTTAGTGTTTGATAGGAATAGTTGGACTCGATGATCTCTTCCAACCTGGTTGTTCTATGATTCTATGAATAGCCCTGAGTTTGGCATCAGAGCGTAGGAAACCGCACGGTTTTACGAGCTTTCAAAGCAAAAAGAGACCTTAGTGCCGAGGACATGTTACTGCGGCAGAGGTACATGACATCATTATCTGCCCAACAGAATCAGAGGAAAGTCAGAAAATAAGAAATTGCATCAAAACAAGAACCTGCAAACTCTGCTGTTCATTCTGCTACCAACATGGTTCATGCCCTTTGGCGACTCACTTGAGTGCTTTGTGCCAGCCTCGCTCCTCAGACCTTGAGTTCCTTTCCTTCGATTAAAACTCCAGGTTCTGGGGCCACAGAGTTTCTAACCTTTCTGGAGCCTTACAACTGCTTCTGAAAACACCAATAAATGTCCCTACTCAATATTTCACTGTCAGCCCATAACCCTCACTGACCAAACGGGAGACCAAGCTACATCTGGAGCCTCTTATTAATCATGTTGCAGTTCCTCGGTGTCAGTAAATACACAGGAACTACCAGCCTGGAAAAGCTCCTTGGGTGATTTTTTTGTTTTGTCTTTAATATTAAAATTCAGGGTTTATAGAAACGCTGGTTTTCGCTCTGCTGCTGTGTGTGAAGACTGGCCCAGAGCGTCAGGTGCGGGAGCGGCACGTAGGCTCCTTTGTCTCAGAGAACAGAAACCAACCTGATTTACACCACTGCAGCATCATCCCGGTCTTTGTTCAAAAAGGGCCTCACATCGCTATGTGTCAGTGATAAACCAGTAAGAAATGGGCTAAAGGTAATTTTTTTTTTTTATTTTTTAATATATATTTAAATGCGGCGTTTCTACCTGACAGCCGCTCTTCGGGGTGTTTGCTCCGCTGGGCACCAGTGGCTGCAATATTTAAGCAGCAGCCTGACTACAAAGCCGCTTGTACCAAAGCATTTTACTAACAAAAGCAGCACATGAAGCCCCCATATAAATGGTGTGGAGCGTTTCCCTAAAATCAATCAGTCTCTATTATTCGGTTTAAACCCAATGTCATTGTCTCCTTCTTCCTCCGGAGGCCGATTTCTGCCAGGTAGAAAATTAAGTTTCCTTTACTTTTCTTCCCTACACAATTTTTCAGTGTTTCGGCACCGTTGTTCGGTGTGGGAAACCGACTTCCTGTCTCAACAAACAAGTGCACACAAGGCTTTGCTGGACACATAATGGGGTCTTTTCTTTCTTTCTTTTTTTTTTTTTTTGTCTTTTTTTTTTTTTATTTTATACAAAAAATCATTCCACACTTAACACATCAATGAAGCCACTTAAGCTCTACTGCATCTGAATTAAAGGGGGAATTGTGTGATCAAAGAGTGTGAAGGAACCACACATGGAGTTCTTCAGACACTTCACTTTTGTTACATTTGATACATAACAAACCCAATAAATATGCTTATCCCAGTAGCTTGTTTCATTATCTCATATCCTTATGTTTAAGAGCATTTCCTTTAAGAGCTTTTCTCTTCCCTTTGTTTTACGCCATCATAGTTTTGAAGCAGTTTATTTTAAATTAAGATGTTAAAAAGACAGAGAAAAGTATAATTTTTTTTTCCTGGATATGTTCAAACAAGACTGAACATCCCCTTACTCTGAGTTTTTCACTGTGCTTCTAGTGTTTGATGGGAATGGTTGGACTCGATGGTCTAGTGGGTCTCTTCTAACCTGGTGATTCTATGATTCTATGAGTAGAAAATACCTGAGCCATGGAAGAACACAGATACATGTGTGGTAGCCTCAGTCAGGGGTTATTGGAGACAAGACTTGCGCAGGATGCAGGGAAGGAGAGGAATGTTTCCTAAAATTCTTTGCAATAATCCTCTGCCTTTTCAGCACTCGTCCCTGAACTATAGATCAAATTGCTTCAGAAAAAACAACATTTCTTGTATCTTCCCTGATGCTTTCAGTTCTGGGAACAGCTGCAGGTTTGCGGCCAACTTGATTTCTCCAGAATTATATCAAAAGTATGAAGATTAGAGCCCTTTTCCCCCTCTTTGTTTTGTATGGCATCTCCAGCCAACGAAAAAGCTGCAAGGTCTGATTTTTGGAAGTGCCGAAAGTGGCGTCTGGCTGGTCAAAGGGTCTGTGGTCAGAATTGCTCTGGCTGAGGCAAAGCGAGACCTTGGTCAGTCCCAACAGTGAGCAGGAAAGTTTGAGTGGTTTTATCCCCATCCATGCAGAATAGACACTTGAATCCCCTGCCTCTGGGAGGAACCTGCGCTCACACAAGTTCCAACAGGATTTCTCTTGGAAATTGTGAGTGCTCGGAACTGTACGTAATATGGTCTACCAGAAATAATCACCGTAAATCATCCACCGAACCATCAAGACAACTTATTTGGAAGAAAGTGACAAGTGCTTTCAGCACAGTTGCTCATTAAAAGGCATTTTAAAACACAACTTTTAAAATTGCCTGCGTATCTTTTCGGGTTTTCCCCCATCGTCCTCCTGCTTTCCCCAAGGGGTCCTGACATAAACGCTTGAGACAAGATCTCACATCCACTGAAACTCTAAGGTCAGAGCCCTCATTGGTAAACCTGCTTCCTGCCACACAAGATTGGTTTCTTTCTTTTCTAAGACCGGATGAGAAATTATCTTGCCCTAAAAATCCGAGATTTACTTGCACACCCCTAAATGCTTCTAATAGGCTCATGCGCAGCAAAGACAGTGAGGAAAAAGCACCTGAACTACCAGAAAAAAAAAAAGTAAAAAAAAAAAAAAAAAGTATTTTCTGCTCTGTTTCATCCCCATTATTAAATATGATGCTTTTGTGATGAGCGCAGCCTGGTTATAGCTGCCTTTGTTTCGCCAAGCAGTGTTTATCTCTTGTCGCTTCCCAAATCAAAACAACTAAACAAAACAACCCCCTGCCAACAAGACAGGGGCTCAACTGCTAAGTAGGACACATCTTCATCTCTCCGCTCCAGCTCAGCTCCCACCGAAGTCAGAAGAGACTCAGCACAGATGAGATAAGACGGGCAATATTTGACCCTGTGTCCCTCAGCCACATTCTGTAAATGCCTTTTCCAACTTAGAGACATCAAGCGCTCTGCTAACGGAGTTTTCCTGCCACCACGATCTTACCCTCAGCCTAATATGGTTTTTACAAGGTCTGCCATGAAATACAGCTCCTGAAATCACAGAAACCTGTGACGATGACACTTTTCATTAAAAGTGGGGTTGTTCAGCCTGGAGAAGAGGAGGCTGAGGGGAGACCTCATTGCTCTCTCCAGCTACCTGAAAGGAGGTTGTGGAGAGGAGGGAGCTGGGCTCTTCTCCCAAGTGACAGGGGACAGGACGAGAGGGAATGGCCTCAAGCTGTGTCAGGGGAAGTTTAGATTGGACATTAGGAAAAATTTCTTCACAGAAAGGGTATTGGGCATTGTCAGAGGCTGTGCAGGGAGGTGGTTGAGTCCCCATCCCTGGAGATGTTTAAAAAGTGGGTAGATGAGGTGCTTGGGGACATGATTTAGTATTAGACAGGTATGGTTGAAGTTGTTGATCTCTAAGGTCTTTTCCAATCTAACGATTCTATGATTCTATGAAAAGGGGTTTGAAAAAAGAAGATGCCTGTAACACTTACAGTTGAGGAGAAAGATCTGGTAAAACAGAACCCAAAGAGAAACAAGAATTTCTAAAGCTAGAAGGCCATGAGAGTAAGTCAAACATCATCCTTTCCTATTCTCATCCTTCTCAGACTAAGGATGTTAGGCACCTGACACTCGGTGTGGCTAACCTGAGCACTCAACACCTCATTGCTATGAAGGCTAGAAAGGAAGTGTCTGGTGAGAAGGGAAAGAAAGATCAAATCCAGCAGCCTGGCTGATACTAAAAAGCAGTGTCATAACAGCATAGAAACACGGAATTGTTAAGGTTGGAAATGACCTCAAGGTTCATCCAGTCCAACCACCAGCCCAATACTACTGTGCCTGCTAAACCATGTCCTGAAGTGCCACCTCTAGAATCACAGAATCACCAGGTTGGAAGAGACCCACCGGATCATCGAGTCCAACCATTCCTATCAAACACTAACCCATGTTCCTCAGGACCTTGTCCACCTGTGCCTTAAACACCTCCAGGGAAAGTGACTCAACCCCCTCCCTGGGCAGCCTGTTCCAGTGCCCAATGACCCTTTCTCTACACACTTTTCAAATCCCTCCAGAGATGGAGACTCTACCACTGCCCTGGGCAGCAGCTTCCAGTGCTTCACCACTCTTTTAGTGAAGAACTTTTTCATAATACCCAGTCTAAACCTCCCCTGGAGCAACTTGAGGCCATAACATCAACAAAAACTGGCTATGCTTAATCTTTGTTCATGATATCATAGAATCATAGAACAACCAGGCTGGAAGAGACCCATCGGATCATTGAGTCCAACCATTCCCATCAAACACTAAACCATGTCCCTCAGGACCTCATCTACCCATCCCTTAAACACCTCCAGGGAAGGTGAATCAACCACCTCCCTGGGCAGCCTATTCCAGTGCCCAATGATCCTCTGTGTGAAAAACTTCCTCCTAATCTCTAGCCTAAATCTCCCCTGGTGGAACTTGAGGCCATTCCCTCTTGTCCTGTCCCCTGTCCCTTGGCAGAAGAGCCCAGCTCCCTCCTCTCTACAACCTCCTTTCAGGTAGTTGGAGAGAGTAATGAGATATATGGTGAAACATTCATTTATAGCAGTGATATCCACACACACATGAAATTTTTAGCATTTTCCCTTCTTCCACTGTGGGTGGGGCTTTTTTATGCAAACCTATGTTGGTCATTAAATCAAAATTTAAGAAGCATTTAGCAGCCAGCAGTTGGGTGGCAAAAGCTTGCCCTAACTCCTTTAAGCTCCAGCACCCCATTTATCGATGGCCTGAAATATCCATATCCATGTTATCATGCCTAAAACAACCTCGTTCAAACAAAGAGGAAGAAGGGAAGAGCATTAAAAGCATTTTTTATTTTCTCAGGTTTTCCCACAATTGAAACCTTCATCCAATTTTAGGCTTTTGTCTCATTTTTTTTTTTTTTAAGCAGGAGCTTTCGAAAGGCGACTGTACAGGGTGTGGTAATCCAGCAGCATTAGCAGTTCTAATCACCTTTTGCTTCGGAGAAGATGCTTTGGGGAGACTAACAGAGGAATAATCAGATACCAGCTTTTATTATAAATGAGTCTGCTTCAAAAAAAAAAAAATAAAAAAAGAGGGAAAAGGTGAAAAGGCTGTAAAATCTGGCTGAAGCCTTTGCCAAAACACTTAAATGATAATGAAACAAAGCAGCATTTAAGCTTTTTGCAGATTAAACGGAGAAAAGAGACCGCAAAGACCCACTGATGCCTCACTAAACCGCTGCGGATATTTAGTCTGGCGACACACTGCACCAAATGATTAAACCAATTCCTCACTCTGAAATTTCTAATCTTGATCTAAATCACGAAGCGAGTTTCCAAAAGGGGGAAGCCGATAATTGAAAGGGGCCATTTGGTTTGTCCTGTTATAAGAAAGGAGGTTTCCCTGGTTGTATTAATTCAATTCATCTTAAAAACCGCTCTAGGGGTAGTATGAAATAACTCCAAAATTTGTCTTATCCATATGTTAACTGAGATATTTCTATGGATTTAACTAAACCCCAAAAAAAGGTACTGTGGATCATACAGATAGAGAAGATCTTTCAGTGGTTCTGATGAGACACAGGGAAATTATTTGAAAGCCCTAGTTCAGCTTTTAAAGCTGTTTCTGACAGTTTAAGGTTATCTGCAGAGCTTTGGAACTTCACATTTGCCAGTCACAGTTTACAACGGATCAGACATGTGCGCAAGTCATAATTATGAGACTTTGCTATCGCTTCTTAAGCGGGAAAAAGTACTGATATAATGAAGAGTTATGGAAGAAGCACCTTTCCCCAGCACTTTCAAACTTCAGATGTAGCACGAAACAAATCATATCATAGAATCATAGAACAACCAGGTTGGAAGGGACCCATCGGATCTTCTAGTCCAACCATTCCTATCAAACACTAAACCAAGTCCCTCAGCACCTCATCCACCCGTCCCTTAAACACCTCCAGGGAAGGTGAATCAACCACCTCCCTGGGCAGCCTCTGCCAGTGCCCAATGACCCTCTGTGTGAAGAACTTCCTCCTAATCTCCAGCCTAAATCTCCCCTGGCGGAGCTTGAGGTCATTCCCTCTTGTCCTGTCCCCTGTCCCTTGGGAGGAGAGCCCAGCTCCCCCCTCTCTACAGCCTCCCTTCAGGTAGTTGTAGAGAGTAATGAGGTCTCCTCTCAGCCTCCTCTTCTCCAGGCTAAACAACCCCAGCTCTCTCAGCCACTCCTCATAGGTTCTGTTCTCCAGCCCCTTCACCAGCTTTGTCGCTCTTCTCTGGACTTGCTCCAGATGTTTATATATATTGGAATGGTTGGACTCGATGATCCGGTGGGTCTCTTCCAACCTGGTGATTCTATGATTCTATGATATGTATAATATATAAGTATAATATGTATAAGTATATAAGTATAATATGTATATTATATAAGTAATACATGTGGATCAAGGAGAAAAATAGTCTGAGCCTTCAACTGTCCCACAACTGCATCTCACCCTCCGAAGAGCACCAAGCACCACCAGGAAAGATTTGCAGCACAGGATATAACTCATCATGAGCAAGAGCGGGAATCAGAGCCCGTGACATTTTAATTTCAGACACATCCAAAGGTAGGAGAGTCACTCTGTTCTGACTGAACTTTAGATAAGCACGCGCTGTGCCATGGGTTCGGTCTGCTCCGAACATTCCTTGCATTTTCACTGCAGTAGGAGGAAAGAGAGAGAAAAAGAGGGAAGAAAGGGGAAGGGAGAGAGAGACAGAAAGGGTTTGGTTTACAGGAGGTGTTTTATTGTGTCGATACCCAAAGGCTGGATTCAATAAAACCTCCATCTGGCTCTCACACAAAGCAATGTCCTCTAAGACCTTGCAGCAGCCTTCCTCACCTCCAGAGTCAAGTTTTGGAGGTTGGTGAGCATTGTCACAGGTTTCCCTCCTGCCGTGGTAGGACAAGGCTTTTTATGGAGCCAGAACCGTGGAGAGAATCACTCACCCTTATTTCAGAGACTGAGGGGGACTTGGAGCCCAGAGAATGCGCCAAGTGTGTTTTAAGAACTTGGCTTTGGAGAATCAGCTATTCCCCATGGACCAGAGTGCAAATAAAGCTCAAGGAATTGCTGAAATAGCGTGTGTGGAGTTTGCTGAATGAAGTCCTCCAGCTTCGCTCGTGGAGGGGTCCTGACAAGCTGTTCACAAGGGTCTCTTCTGGCCTTATCATCTACAAATACACTATCATAGAATCACCAGGTCGGAAGAGACCCACCGGCTCATCTAGTCCAACCATTCCTATCCAGTTGAACCTTTTTCTGTGGTTGGATCAGGAGACAGTGTTGAAAATGCTCAGAAATACATGGAGCTCTGTCCCGCTGCCCTTATTTTCTGATCTATCACCTACTTGGGGACCAGCGCTGTAAGCACAAAATAAGAGCCTGGAAAGACAGCCAGATAAATGATACACACATCAATAGACAGAACCAATTAATTCGATAGAGCTGATAGATGTTTGGGCATTTCTCAAGTAAAACAAATACCAGCCCCCCGGGACTTGGTTTTTCCCTTGTATTATAAGATTTGATCAATAAATCCTGGTTATAATAATTTTTTTTTTCTTTCTAAGTCAAGGAGCATTTTAATTCTTGACCGAGTTAATTGCCTCTTTGTTAGCTCCCACATAGCCTTTTCTCCTCCTCGAAGTTCATTTTATAGCTGGCGGTTTGGCTCCCATTTTGTTTCACAGCAAAGACATACAGACAGACAATAACAGAAAAACCTAGTCCTTTCTTAACAGATAACACTCGTGTCTTGTTAAGGAAATTTCAGGCTGTAAATCAACTTGAAAAGCTAATTTAAGGATATTCCCTTGCAGTATTCAGGGCTGGATAAACATTCCAAATCCCAATTTTTCATAAAGACATATGCGAATATTTAAAAGGGATTTAAAGAGCCATTTTGCAGTTAAGACGATCTAGATGGAGCATTTTATTTTCCTTCAACGAGATTATCATGTAATATTAATATACAGAAAAAAAATATTTCCAGCGCCTCTATGTATTTATGAGGTCCTGGGGGACGGCAGAATTCCTTTAGCCGAGAGGAAGGCTGGAAGGAACTGCAAGAATAAGACCGACTGTTGAAACATCAAATGCACGACAGGATCCGTCCGTGCACTGCAGTTCCTGCGAAAGCGCCACGGTGTTGGTTTTCACTGTATCTGCTGGTTTAATTGTTTCTGCCTGTTCGTTTCTTTGTCCGCCGAAACCACTAGCCTAAGGGAGATTGAGAAATCAAAAGGTAGGGCCGAGGTTGAACAGGAAATGAACGCTGGTGTTGCGGCGTTATTAAAGGAAAAAAGTTCAGCCCTGGCTCTAGGAACCAGCGTCTCCGTCCAGGTTTGAAAGGCCATCGCCCTCTCTGCCCACTCTTTCTTGTTGGGTCTCCCCTACAAACCAACCCCAAATCCTACGTGGTGAAGCACCCTTGGTTTACGAGTCTAAAAGGGTCAGGATGTGTCCTCGGGAGCCGCTCCCAGCCCTCCCGCAAAGAGGACCCCTCAACTGAAAGGATCTGCATTTGATTTGGTGCCATCGCAACCGCCTCTTTTCTCCCCTCTGGATCCTTTACCCATGTGGGAGTTTGTGTAGACAGCGAGCTCGAACTGGGAAAGAGAGCAACACGCGGGTTGCTATTTTGGGAGTGGGGAGCGCAAAGCGAACTCCCAAAGTTCATAGCTCCTCGCCGGGTACAACGCCAATGAGACGCTTAATGAAAATAAACAGAGCTGGCATTAGGATCTTGGCAAGGAATTCCTTTCCCCCTCCTTTTTTTTTTTTTTTTTAAGTTCACTCAATCTTTCTCCTCCTCTATCTCTCTTTCCTCCTTTTTATTTTTTTTCTCCTCATCTCCAGGACAAAAGATTCAACAATCAGAGATTCCAACCCCAAGCAAGGAGGATATGTACTTAAAATACCACACGGCCAATAAAACCTATTTTACAACATATCTCACCTTTAACAAGCAAATTGGCCAATGCAAGCACAACCTGATGCAAAATCCTTTAATAAAGTAGCCAGAAAAGCCCAACCCTCCATTACAGCTATTTAAAAAGCCATAAGAGGACGGGAAAAATATTCAGAGTCTTAATAAAAAAATCACAAAACTGGATGTTTCACCGCACAAACTTGTTTGCTACCCAAAAAAAAAAGGGATGAGGAATTCATCGGGGTTAATTCAAATGGCAAAGATGAGGTAGGCAAAATAACAAGCAATTACCTTTTCCTGCCTTTGAAGAACAATGAATTTGGGACGGGTCCAACTTCAGGAAGAGTGGTTACAGACCGTGTGCCCGAGCAAACCTCGACCTTTTTAATACTTACAACACATAGATGTGTACTCGAACACGATATGTATATTGGTTATGGACCTATTTATCTGCATTCCACTACACGCTGCCCTTGAAGGATTAATTAAAGACAAAATCCAATTATTTATTACACACCCTGCTAATTATTTTTGAAGCTCTGTAAAGAGAGGTGGAACGCTGACCGACACAAGCCATAACCAAGCAGCCAGGCTGCATCTGTGTGGTCACTTGGCGAATTCAACATACAAACCCCTTTATCATTTAACCGTTTCCTTTATAGCCGGCATCAGGGTGGAAGGGCTTGAGAGGAAGGCAGAACTACAAATTTGACTTAAATATATTTTTGAGGAGGAAAGATCTATTTCTAGGAGTTTCGACAATCACTTTAGTGGATAATAAGCAACGTTAAATAAAACATGTAGCTAAATAGGCATTAAAGGCCTTTTACATGCTTGGAAGAAAAGAAAACAGTTTTTTTTCTCTTTTTTCCCCTCTTTCTTTCTTTCTTTTTTTTTTTTTTTTTTATGCTGCAGACTGCAGGCATTTTGGTCTATCTCTGTCAAGTGCAATTCTTTCTTGATGAATGACAAGGTACGATAATAGGCTGCCGTTACCAGGGCAACCAGACAGCAGAGCTGTGTGCCTTGAATTTTGTCATCTGAAAATGAAACCAGAAGCAAAAGAAAAGCTGAGAATCTAGCGACAGATTAACTCGTTGGGGGGGGGGGGGGGAACTGGCGGGGGGACAGAGAGCGGGAGGAGGAAGGAGAGAGCAAGGCGGAGGGGGAGAGGGGGCTACATTACAAGCAATTAAAATTACTGTAATATGTGCTCTATGTGTCTGTATCGCAATTCCAGATATCATTTGTCAATAGGCTTTTGTCCCTGTTTTCCCTACTGCTCTCTTTGTTCCAGAAATATAGGAAATGCTTTAAAAAGTACCTTTCTGAGGGGCCTCTCCAGCACATTCACCTTTGCGATGATGCTCTCCACCCTACTCCCAGCAGCAAGCTGCCCAGTGCCTCCCAGTCCCTCCCAGTCCCACTCAGCCCCTAAGAGGCTGCAGCTGAGACCCAAGGGTGGGGAACCAATGCTTAGTTTATGCTGGGCAGCTGGTGTGGGGCTTTACTCTACATGGAGTTGTTGCAACCCAAGGCTAAATAAGATCCCCTCAACCCAAGGACTCCACAGGGATTCATCCAGGGAATGGCCTCAAGTTCCGCCGGGGGAGGTTCAGGTTCAACATAGGAAAAATGTTCTTTGCTGAAAGGGTCATTAGGCTCTGGAACAGGCTGCCCAGGGAGGTGGTTGACTTGCTTTCCCTGGAGGCGTTTAAGGTGCAAGTGGATGAGGTGTTGAGGGACATGGTTTAGAGACTGGTGGGTATGGTTGGACTTGATGATCCGGTGGGTCTCTTCCAACCTGGTGATTCTACGATTCACCTTAGGTTGGGAAAGTTCCATCCCTGGTCTCTGTGAAGTCCTCCTGGGTCAGCCCCAGCCATGCACAGGCTGGTTTTTGGTTCTCACTGAGGTTCGCAGGTGCATTCAGCAAAAGGTTAAAAGGAGAAAGGCTGAAAACGAGCCATTTGCCAAAAATCCCACCTGTAATCAACTTTTAAACATGAGGACGTCTGGATCTGGGCTTGGTTCAAGCTTGGACCTTATGAACATGAGCTAGAACTGTAGCAGTCTGTCTTCTCTTGTACTCCAAAATTTGGACGAAATACAATGAAAACACACAGGAATCTTGTGATTAGAAAAAACAATACCTAACCTGCAAAGCTTAAACATATTCTAATATAGCCACTGCCCTTCACAAATACTCAATAATATTCATAGCCGAGACAAAAATCTCTGCCTGCTCGGGGCACATTAACTAAACCTGTAGCGCATTTCCTCAGCAACCTAACCTGAAATCTCATAATATTTGTGTTTCAGAGCCACCACTTTCCATACCCTTCATTGATTTTTATGTACATCAGCTCTTCCTCTTGGGTTATCTGATAAAACCTTGCTCCTATCATTTTTGTGGAAGATAAAATAAGCCTTCCGTAATTTCTTTGCTGCCCCTCAGGCAAAACTCCTCATAATCCTTGCACGGGGTGAGTGAATCATGAGGCTCCAATACCCAAGGAGAAGACTTTTCTGCCAACTTTAAAGATGAGGAAACCAACACGGAGAGTAGCTGCTTGAGTCAGACCTTTTGAAGTCGCTGAGACTCTCGTGTTAGTCTTCAGCTGGGTTTGGACCAGACTTTAACAACCTCCCACATCACTGCGAAAGAGGACCTAGAACTCCTGGCTCACAACTTCAGGCCTCCATAAGCCAAATTTCTTCCCAACAAGCTTTCTCTTAACGTAGTGATTTAGAACGTGGGTCAATTAAATAAGAATGCAAAGCAATAAATGTTGCTTAACCAAAATTACTCCACCTTTGCACAGGAAAATTATATTCTAAGCCTGTCAGTCGTAAAGATTACGTGGTCTTGAAATAAAAATTCATAACCTGTGCATGTCTTTACATGGGGAAATCAGCTACCTGAGTTTTTAAGGAAGGGATCATCCCTAAGGTTTCGCCATAGACACACAGGATAATGGGTTAGGGAAGAATGACTTAATATTTTTGGCATCTTGACTGTCTCCGAATATTCTCCACAGAAAAATGAAGCGATTTTTCTCAATATCATCACTCGGATGATTGACTCTTTTGCCATGACAAGCCCAGGACATTTCAGTTATCCTGATTTATTTTTCCTTGCCTAGTATCCTATGACTGTGTCCACATGGCATTGAGGAGAGGAACCCCTGCTAGCTCTGGCATCAGCAACAGTCTGGTTGCATCAGCAGCTTCGTTCCACATGGACTAATTAGCTACAGTTTTTCAGGCAAGAATGTTGTGTCAAATACAGTTATGCTCAGTTTTGGAGCCAGATTAAGATCATCTACGTGTTCCACGTAGCTTTATTTGACCTCCTGCATGGGTACCAGGAAGCCAATTGACTTTTTTGAGCTGAAGGAGCAATCTGGCTGCTCCACTTGCCTGTCCTTGTTCAAGCAAGTGGTCTCTGGGGCAATTACAAACCTGTCTTATTGCAAGCTGCTTTCCAAACCCTTCATCTAAAAGCTGGCTTATTCTTTCTGCAGATGCATTTAGTTTTGAAGTGGTAAGAGGAATCTTCATTAGAATTCGTCTCCTACCAACTGGATCTGTGAAATGTGAAGGCCTAACTCTCAATGATGTTGTCTTGTAACTCCCAAATCATTTGTGTTCCACGCAGAGAGCAGTATTTCGATTTTTAAAATACCTGCTTTTTCATAGAATCACACAATGGTTTGGGTTGGAAGGGACCTCAAAGCCCATCTAGTTTCATGAGCAGGGACACCTCCCACTGGATCAGGGGCTCCAAGCCCCATCCAACCTGCCCTTGAACCCCTCCAGCCACCACTGGGGCAGCCACCACTGCTCTGGGCAACCTGGACCAGGGCCTCCCCATCCTCACAGAGAAAAAAATTCATCTTTTCTGCATTCTTCTGTTTCTGTGTCGTGAGCAAGGAAGAAAACACATTCTGCTTTATCTGACTCACTAATTCCCAGAACTCAGGATACTGGATAACACGGTAAAACACAGCACTTCTCCAGCTAGTATATGTCAACTCTGTTTCTCTCCTATCATGTACCATCACGTAGCTTCGGTGTATTTGACCATGTGTAAGATTCCCCAGCTGGATGGCACAACCATGAAAACCAAACTCTGGGGAATGTTCCTTTAAGCCTTGGGCATTTCTGATACCTGTCATGACCAAACATAAAAGTTATTTTTGTCGAAAGGACATTTCTACCTATTAGTCATATTGACTAATTCTAAACTGCTTTTCTGAGCTCTGCCTAAGCCCACAGCTAAGCAAGTTGGGGTAGAGTCCAGTCATCATAGAATCACCGGGTTGGAAAAGACTCACCGGATCATCAAGTCCAACCATTCCCATCAGTCACTAAACCATGTCCCTCAGCACCTTATCCACCCGTGCCTTAAACTCCTCCAGGGAAGGTGACTCAACCCCCTCCCTGGGCAGCCTCTGACACTGCCCAATGACCCTTTCTGTGGAAATTTTTTTCCTGATGTCCATACTAAATCTCCCCTAGTGGAGCTTGAGGTCATTCCCTCTCATCCTGTCCCCTGTCCCTTGGGAGAAGAGCCCAGTTCCCTCCTCTCTACAACCTCCTTTCAGGTAGTTGTAGAGAGCAACAAGCCTCCTCTTCTCCAGGAAAAACACCCCCAGCTCTCTCAGCCATTCCTCATCAGGCCTGTTCTCCAGCCCCTTCACCAGCTTCATTGCTCTTCTCTGGACTCGCTCCAGAGCCTCAACATCCTTCTTGTGCTGAGGGGCCCACAACTGAACACAGGATTTGAGGAGCGGTCTTACCAGTACCAAGTACAGAGGGTACATGACTATTTATTATTCCTAAGATGGGAATTGAATTAAGATCTCTTTAGTTTCAGAGCCTCAACCATGAGCCCATCCTATTGCTGCATCGCAATCTCCTCCTGTGCACCTCTGTGTTAACTTAAACCAGAGCTGAATTATGGCTCTTCTTATCCCTGATAAGCCGAGGGAACCGCGGAAGAGCAAGCTGGGGTTTACTCAGTCTCATGCATCCATCAGCAACGTGTCAGCTCGTTTCCAGTTGTGGAATCCTTATTAGCAGTGATGATGGAAGAGGCACATGGAACAGGGTGGCGTTTTCAGACCCCTCCAGTGAGCGCCGCGAGGTGACAGCTCAACAAATCACCTTTAGATTTGTGAACTCAGCAGATTGTTTCTGGAAGTCGTTGAGAGAAAATAAATATGGAAAACCACAATGTCATTTCTAAGAGTCACTTTTCAGAGCCTGACCACATTTTAAGTATCTGTTAAGTGATGGCCTTTCTCCTGCCGTGCTTCTCGCCAAAACCAACCTTGTATCAGTCTCCTGACAAAGACAAGTTTGACATTGGGATTCCGGACACCAAAACAAATAATACCACCTACAACCCTCGTGAGTCACCGAGCTCATGATTTTTTTTTAATTAAAAAAACAACCAAGCAAGCAATTCTTAGAAAAAGAGGCTCAAAAAAGGAAATAACTCAGCAAGGATTCCCTCTTTGTGAATGAGTTTGTGTTCAAAGGAGGTAGGATGATTAATAAATACCCAGAAATAACACAAAGAACACATCTTTATATGCTTAATGACTTGTGTATCTGGACCCAAAACCACTCTGCATGGTTTGACCTCACGGACAACCTCAGGGTGAATTGTCTGCTTGTGGCAAAAGGCTTTGCTTCCTTTCCTTCCATGGGGTTTGATGATGCTGCATTCCTGTGCCGTGGCTGCGAACCAGCTCCAGTCCTCGTTTACACATCCTAGTATATTAATACGACTGCGTGGCTTCCAAACCACAGTAGGATCAGTTTGGCCAACTGTGGACACGTGCAGAAGAAGCCTTGATCTCCTTGCACCTGCCTGTGTAAATAAACCCTTCTCTGCTGCTTACTGTTCATGGAAACTCAGCAGCAGCTACATCCCTCGGCTCCAACAGCCCTTCCTAACAACAATCCTAGGGATAAATGCAGCATTTATAAAGGGAGATTAGGGAAAAATTGTTCTTTTTGAGGCAGACAATGCTACACTTACATACGCAGCATCTGGAAACTCCAGTTCAGGATACGTTAAAATGCATTTAAATACTGGTATTAAATGAGAACCTTCCTATTGCTTCTTACTCAGAGTGCAGTTGTCCAATAAATTATCTTGGAAATGGCTTTAGACTTCTGCAATAATGGGTTTTTGGCAAGCAACGCGACTCTTAAAAGAGCCACTTTATCATTACGAGACGATCCTAAATGAGAGTTAACTCACAAACACAGTCATTTGCCAACCATCAGAGGTCACAAGAAAATGCGAGCCACTTTTCAATGGACTGCCAAGAAGGAAGCACGGGGAGGAGAAAATCCCAAACTTGTCACCAATTCACAGTAGACCAACAAATGCAGGCAAATGTATCACACCCTGCAGTCCAGCAGATCCTCTTTCTGTCAGATTGCACTGGCACAACAAATTTTATTTTCCTTAGAGAAGAATCACAGAGCTGTCTTGTGGGCCTCCTCTCCAGTGGACATGGAGAACAATGTCTTTCCTCTGCTTCTTTCTTTTGTGTATTTGAAGGCAATTTTCAAGTTTCACTTTCAGCCTTCTCTTCTCTAGAATGACCCTCCCTCCCAGTTCTCTCACATACTTTTTCCCAAGAAAAGTCATTACTCATAAGCCTCTAACCGCTCTTTCGTTTTTTCCCACATTGATTGCTTAGTGTCATTACCAAAGCACAGACCCAAAAGAAGACGTTGTCCTACATCCAAGGCTCTGCTTGGTAGAGAGGAATGTTTATTACTCATACGCACCATCCCAATATGATGACGTTGCTGACTCATGCTGAGATGGCTGCTACTACTCATCTGTGTCAAGATTATTGTAACTGTTAGTCTTCACCCACGATAAGGTGACCCTTCAAGAATAATGCAACGTCCAGTGAAGTGGTGAGCAAAAATCATAGAATGGCTTGGGTTGGAATGGACCTCAAAGATCATCCACTTCCAAAGCCTCTGCCATGGGCAGGGACACCTCCCACTTCATCAAGGGCTCCAAGCCCCATCCAACCTGTCCTTGAACCCCTCCAGGAATGGGGCAGCCACCACTGCTCTGGGCAACCTGGGCCAGGGCCTCCCCACCCTCACAGCAAAACATTTCTTCCTGAGATCTCATCTCAGTCTCCCCTCTTTCAGCTTGAAAACATTTCCTGTCATCCCGTCTCTGCCCTCCCTGATCTAGAGTCCCTCCCCAGCTTTCCTGTAGCTCCTTTCAGCACTGGAAGCTGCTGTGAGGTCTCTCCAAAGCTTTCTCTTCTTCAGGCTGAAGAACCCAAACTCTCTCAGCCTGAATCAGTTGTTCATGGAAACACACTACGGAGGCTGGGACTATAGAGATTTGAGGGTCTTAAGCTGTGGTGACAAAGGAAACCAAATATTTGGAGTATGACAAGAACCAGCCTAGCGAATTAACTTATCTGTTTTCATAACAGTTGGAGAGTCTCCTACATCTCCATTGGCAAGTGGGTGGGGGGTTAAGATAACTGTCACACTTTGATAAGTAGGGCACTCAGTTATGAAAGATTAAGGCCAGAGATGCGCAAGCAGCTGAGTGTAAATGAGACTCCCAAGAGTGAAGATCAAAGTTTGGAGAAAAACCATGGTAAAGCATGAAAACCAAACTTCCTACCAGGAATTTAAACCTGAAAATGCCACAGTAACTTTTAGCTTCAAGGCCAGAGGCTGAAGACATTACTGAAAGCTATTGGGGGGCCTCTGTGCCAAGATTAGAAAGCCCTCACTGAAAACAGATGGGAAAAAGAGGGGTTTCTTCATGTCCAATAAAAAGAATCGACTTTGCAGGCTGGAGAATCATGCTAGCAAACGAAGACAAGATACAGCTTTGATATTTCCTGGCATTTTTCTCCTATAAATATGAAGACCACAAGACTTTCAAAAAAGCCCAGAGGGTTCTTGTCTGTTTGTAGTCATGTAAACCGCTGCTCATCAGGGACTCTTTCTGGCCAAAGAATTAAAGCCGTTTCCTTCCTGGCCCCATTTGTTAAAGATTTTGTCTCTGCCGCTTCACAGCGTTATAGCTGGCAGGATGTGAGAGGTAGTGGAATCTCTTCCACTAGGTGATATTTATGCATTCCCATCTTGTGGAAGAGAGGAAGGCACAACTGGTTTAAGTTCCATATTCTCTTTATTGCAGTAGCTGCACACTCGCTGCTCGATTGTCAGAGCCTGCAGCTGCCTAATGAAATCCCAGTAGTTTTTTCACTGCTGTCAATATAGCCACGTTATTACCTTAGCCATTTCCCTCACTCTGTGATCAACTTAATCATAGAATCATAGAACAACCAGGTTGGAAGAGACCCATTGGATCATCGAGTCCAACCATTCCTATTAAACACTAAACCATATCCCTCAGGACCTCATCCACCCGTCCCTTAAACACCTCCAGGGAAGGAGACTCAACCTCCTCCCTGGGCAGCCTATTCCAATGCCCAATGACCCTCTCCGTGAAAAACCTCCTCCTAATCTCCAGCCTAAATCTCCCCTGGCGGAGCTTGAGGCCATTCCCTCTTGTCCTGTCCCCTGTCCCTTGGTAGAAGAGCTCAGTTCCCTCCTCTCCACAACCTCCTTTCAGGTAGTTGTAGAGAGTAATGAGGTCTCCTCTCAGCCTCCTCTTCTCTAGGTTAAACACCCCCAGCTCTCTCAGCCGCTCCTCATAGGGCCTGTTCTCCAGCCCCTTCACCAGCTTCGTTGTTTTAATGTGAAATCTGGGGTAAATAATTCCATTTCCCTGTGCCTTCAAAAGCAGGCATTCAATAATTACTGTACATACCCTACAAACAGCCATTAGATCCATCTTATCTGAATGTCTAATAATCTATTGCTCATCACCACACTGTAACCATTAAGTTTGTGGCAATCTGGTATGTAAGCAGTGGGAATGAGGTCTGTGCTGATGATCTGGTCAGAGGCAACAAGAAAGGGAACACTGAAGAGCTGGTTTGGCAATGGTGCTTCCCGCTTTTCAACTCCCAGCCTCCGTTAATTAACTTCTCTAATGTGTACGAGGAAAAAAGGGTGGAACGTTCAGCTCTCCTTGTGGATGCTCCTGTGCTCTGATAGCAGCAGAGCTTCTCTCCAAGACTGTTTCCAGCAGCTGCTGCTCGTTGCAGCTTTTAGTGGAGGAGGAAGAGGGGAGGTGGCTCCTGCTAGAAATACCAGCACAATTTGCAAGCCCTGGCACTTCTTAAACTGGGTTTGAGAGTCCTGTTTGGAGGAAAAAAACATGTCCCATGTCACTCAGGAACTCATCTATCTGTGCCTTAAACACCTCCAGGGAAGGTGAATCAACCACCTTCCTGGGCAGCCTATTCCAATGCCTGATGACCCTCTGTGTGAAAAACTTCCTCCTAATCTCCAGCCTAAATTGAATGTGTTGTGGAGTGTTCTGAACAGGCTGAGGGAAGGCATAGCTGCATCAGGGCTAGGCAGCTGGAGGTGAGGATGGCAAACTCTGCCTTCCATCATAGTCACACTGCAGTGACTCCTATCCCCATGGACACATCATGCAGGAGTCACTTCTAAGTGACTCGGAGCTGCAAGTATGACCTGCCCACAATGGGCTAATACTGCCCAGCACCTTCCCTTTCCCAGCTGGGTTCAGGGTTTATAACAGGAGACATATCCCTTGCTGGTCTATTGTCTCCCTTTCTCACAGTTTTCCCATTTGATTTTCATCTTTCCTATCAAGTCACTACCTCTTTTGATCTCCTATTATCTCCCTCTTCCTCTGGGGAAAATGAGTCAGTTGTAATATTCCCCCCCACCTATTCTTCAGCTCTATCCACTGCAAGTTCCACTGACCTCACCCCCACGAGGGATTTCAGCTTTGTCATGTTGGACTGCAGCAAAGAGCTTTGCAGAACTAGATGGGGGCTTAAGTGCCAGAGCAGTTGAAAGCAGGACATGTAGCGAGGTCTGAATCATAGAATCACCAGGTTGGAAAAGACCCACTAGATCATCGAGTCCAACCATTCCCACCAATCTCTAAACCATGTCCCTCAGCACCTCATTCACCCGCACCTTTAACATCTCCAGGGAAGGCGAGACAACCACAACCCTGGGCAGCTTCTGACAATGCCCAATGACACTTTCTGTGAAGAATTTTTTCCTTATGTAGAGCCTGAACCTCCCCTGGCAGAGCCTGAGGCCATTCCCTCTTGTCCTGTCCCCTTACTCTTGGGAGAAGAGCCCAGCTCCCTCCTCTCCACAACCTCCTTTCAGGTAGTTGTAGAGAGCAATGAGGTCTCCCCTCAGACTTCTCTTCTCCAGGCTAAATACCCCCAGCTCTCTCAGCCGCTCCTCATAAGGCCTGTTCTCCAGTCCCTTCACCAGCTTTGTGGCTCTTCTCTGGACTTGCTCCAGAGCCCCAACATCCTTCTTGTGCTGAGGGGCCCACAACTGAACACAGGATTTGAGGAGCAGTCTCACCAGTGCTGAGTCCAGAGGGAGAATAACCTCCCCGGACCTGCTGGTCACACCATTTCTGATCCAAGCCAGGATGCCATTGGCCTTCTTGGCCACCTGGGCCACTGCTGGCTCATGTTCAGTCAGCTATCGACCAACCCCCCCAGGTCCTTCTCTTCCAGGCAGCTTTCCAGCCAGACTTCTCCCAGTCTGTAGCACTGCACAGGGTTATTGTGCCCCAAGTGCAGTACCTGGCACTTGACTTGGCATGAATGAGTTAACCTTAATAACACCTCAGCCAAGAAGAGACACAGCACCATGATCTAGCTTGGTTAGAGCTCTGTATGTTACTTGAGTAACTAGAGCAGCCTAATTTCTGTGCTATTGCACTCCCACCCCACCCATTACCTGTTAGCAGTAGTGGTTGCCCTGGTAGACCAAGACGTCATCTCATCATAGCTTCACCTTTAACAGCAGAGCCAACCTCTTTGATGAGTTCTTAACCACCTACAGGCACCATCCCAGGTGGCATGAGTTGGTTCCCACCAGCTTTAGCCAATCCTCTCCTGCGGAAACCAACCCCTAACTGGGTGCACAAAAGGATCTCAGCAGCAGCTTCCAGGAGAGCCAGAATGATTTACAGTGGCTGGGGACTGAACCAGGTCATGTTTAATTTTACTACCCTGTTTCAGAAACAACAATGTTATGAACAATCCTTTTATGTTCATACTTCTTGTATAAATATCTGAAATACGGATAAAACCAAGGAGAGGAGGGAATTCATTAAGGTGGTCCGGGGGAATATTACTCTGAGAAATAAAGAACCGCTTGGGAGCGTTTAAATTATTTTATCCCATTACTTTTACTTAAGAAAGGGTGTGAGAGAAAAGCGAATATAAGGATGTTTTTCCAAACTATAGAAAACTTCCATTAGTTTGTGGAAGTATCTTTCTAAGGAACTCATGGGAGCTTTAGTGTGTTAGTCTAGCTCTCCTGAAAAATGCACTATAGTGATTCTTCCATATTTTACTGCAAAATTCCCAATCAGCTAAGTCCAAAGCCTGGAATCGATACTAATCTTTCAATAGTATTCAATGGACTTAAGGGCAGGATCCATGTGATCGTTACTTGAGGTAAATAAAGGGGGAAATAGTGAGTCAAAACGTGACACGGTCAGTGATTTTTAAGAAAATCCCCCTGATTTTTAAGAGACCTATTTAAAATAGTGCGTGCATTGACTTTTCAGTTCAATCACATCCCACTGATTTCATCTGGTTGCCGCCTGGTACTGGTGGGAATGTAACTTGATGCAGCTCAATACGGCTTGTGGCATAGTATGATTTATTACAATTTAAATGATAATGCACCCAAGATTGTTCAGGCAATTGGATTACTCCATTGACTGAGTGCTCAGACATCTATTTTTAGAAAAGAGATGTCAGTTTGTGCAGTATTAGATGGGCTGATCCATTGCTACTGAAGGGGCAGGAAAAAATCACATATCACACAATGCTGCTTGATGGTACCTGTGTTTCCTGAAATCATAGAATGATTTGGGTTGGAAGGGACCTCAAAGCCCATCCAGTTCCACCCCTGCCATGGGCAGGAGCACCTCCCACTGGATCAGGGGCTCCAAGCCCCATCCAACCTGGCCTTGAACCCCTCCAGGGATGGGACAGCCACCACTTGCTGAGGGTGCCCTCAATCTCACTGTCTATACTATTGATTAAGATATTAAAGAGCACTGGTCCTAGTATGGACCTCTAGGGGACACCACTTGTCATGGATCTCCATCTGGACTTCGAGCCGTTGACCACCTATTCTCTGAATACTTGTAAAAGGTTTTACACTTCTTAAGTGTTTGATAGGAATGGTTAGTGTTTGATAGGAACGGTTGGACTTGATGATCCTGTCGGTCTCTTCCAACCTGGTTATTCTATCATTCTATCAAGTGGTTTGTGCTGACCTGGTTGCGGCAAAATTTTATTCATCAAAGGTGGGACCATGTTCTCAACACACTTTGCTAGGGAAGACTGAGCAGCAGGATAAAAATCTAGTCAAAGTCCACATTTTGCCTGCAGGAGGCTTGAGACGTGGGTTCTGGTTATGCTACATTTTTCTAGGGATGGGACAGCAGCGACCACTGCTGAAGACCAGGAATGGGACTAGAACTTGCCTAGAACACATGTAGGATGTCAAATCCTTGGCTTGTGCCATCCTGTACGCTCAAAATTATCAGCTAAATCCTCAGAGCTGGAAGCTGTTTGGACCCAGAGCTCTGGACAGAGAGATAGGAAGCAGGGAAACTCTGTTCCTTTCTTTTGTTTTACAAATGTTTTTAAACAGGCTATATTCCAAAACAAAAATAACCATGGAACTGGAATAATTCATGAATAACATGGCACAACAACAAAAGGTTGGACATTACTGCAGTGAACTCTTTAATTCAGCCAAGAAGAGAAAGTGCTAAACTCCACACAAAGGGAACCCATTAGACCATTAGTAGATGAAAGGCTGGTTATAGTCGCTCTGGTTTACTCAGCTGGATCTCTTTAGGAATGCTGAAGGGCGAGGTGGGGCCTGATTCTCCATTCTTTGTGTTCCTAAGCACAGGACACGAGCTGCAGGTGTGTGAAGGTGAGAAAGGCATTTGATGTGTGTTTTTGGAGATAGCAACAACTGGTATGGTCACCATATATCAAATTAATCCATCTTCTGGATATACCAATCAGAGAAATCTTGTGAGGGACCCAAAAAATTTGTTCCTGTCTTGACAACAAACTCCTTATTTTACACAAAATCACTGGCAGCTTCTGGGAAATGGATTAATCCTAGATCCAAACTTCTCTTGATAGGGATAAAAAATATCTAGGAGAATGGGCTTGACTAATCTCAGCAGGAACAAGATCTCCTGCTGATGAGCTCTCGGTTTGGTGTTTTAACATCTGATCTTACTCTCTCTGGGTGAAAATCATTCGGGGTGCGATTCCGACAATAACACTGGAGTCAGCGTAAGAGAGAATTTGTCTCCCTGCATGTGTGGTTTTTGCATCAGCTGAAGTCCACCTCTTGGGAAGATCTAAAGGTAGCAGATATAGAGGAAGAAAGTCAAAACTCAGAAATAAATTGACAAAAAGGAAAAGAAAAAGGGCATTTAAGCATTCATTCTTTAAACACCTCTACTTTTTTCATCTCCTCCAGCAGTAAAAATGTTTGGTTTTATAAAAGAAACATAGATATGCAAACAATGCTGAAGATTTCAAGAATTAATTACCCACAGACAGTCAGAGGGAGGGTCACTAGAAGCCTAGTACCTTTGATTTCATATTTAGCAGCAAACAGGTAAAAGCTGAGGTCCATAGGAGAAGATATTCTGGCCCAGGTGGCGTAAAATGTGTGGGGAGCAGGCTGCTACCAAAGTCAGAGGTATGTGCCCTGGTGGGAGACACCTTCCCACTTAATCCTCCAGTCACGGCTTCCACACCTCTCTGGGATATCTTGGATCACCTGGTAGGACTTACACCAGGTCTGCACTGACCCCAGTGACTCCAGCAGAACTGGAGCTGATGAAGTGCAAGGCATCCTAGCACCTGATCTGAGTTAATGCTACCACTTCAGTTGGATATTCCTGTATATTTCTCCCAGGTTCACCTCGTTGCTGTTGTATTTATCTAAAAGAGGTCTGGCTGTCAGCCTGCCCTGCAAGGCAAAATGTAATGAGAGAATAGAATGTGTGCAGAGTCAGCAAGGGGTTTCTCATCATCTATTTAACAACAAAAAGAAATGATGAACCAGGACTTCCCATTTCTGTACTAACGGGCTTTTTAGACTTGTGATTAAAGCAAACTTAGAAGAATTTTTCACTATGAGGGTGAGGAGGCCCTGGCCTAGGTTGCCCAGGA
The DNA here is from genome assembly GCA_033558105.1 of Coccyzus lansbergi. NCBI lineage: Eukaryota > Metazoa > Chordata > Aves > Cuculiformes > Coccyzidae > Coccyzus > Coccyzus lansbergi. Next base: position 398,555 of record JAUMJK010000750.1, on the reverse strand, counting down.
GGTTGTGGCTGCCCCATCCCTGGAGGGGTTCAAGGTCAGGTTGGATGGGGCTTGGAGCCCCTGATCCAGTGGGAGGGGTGGAACTGGATGGGCTTTGAGGTCCCTTCCAACCCAACCTATTCTATGATTCTATGATCTCAAGAAGATAGGGTCTTGATTTAGCGCAGATCTGTATGTGCACCTTCTCCATCTGATTTGTCTTCTTCAGGCGAACACCAGTGAACACGGACACTTCTGCAAAATCACAACCTCGGATAGTGCCCATACAACGGGAACTAATTGGCATTGCAAAGCCATCTGAACCTGACATGTAGTTCAACTCACAGATGCTGAAGCTGGTGTAGAAGGAGCCTGCAGGTCCCCATCCTGTGCCTGGACTTGTTAGTGTGGAGAGCAAAGTTCTTTTTCCCAAGCCTCAAGTTAAAGAGCAAGCAAACAGTGCAGGGCATTTGTGTTGAAATTAGCCCTAACTTGACAAAATAAAAGTACAGAGGTAGCTTCCCCGACCAGGATATAAAATCCTTACAGGTCTAAAAGCTATTCAAGCTGCCAGACGTAGCACACTCCACGGTGAACATCTGAAACGGCTTAATGGAGAGAGATAATGCTGGGCAGGAGTCAACAAGTGACACTGCTAAGAGCTACTGAAGGCTCAGCTTCATCCCTCCTCTGCTGTATTACCTATGGTCGAGGTGTCTTCCCAGGCACAGATGGAAAAGGCTGTAAAGGAAAGATTTTAAAACCGAGGGTGCATTAGACAAATGATTGCAGGCACTGTGATTTATAGAAGTAATAATGGACTGGGACTCAGAAAACTGAAATCCATTTATCAGCTCTGCCATCTCGGGCGAAATGCTGAAGCCAAACTTTCCAATCAGAGCTTTTAGGTTGGTTTTTCAGAGGTCCTAAGCACCTCCCCGCCCCACAGGCTCTGTGTAGAATAAGAGATCCCCAGCCTTCTGGAAAGCAAACCCTCTGGATTGAAAGCCGATCTCCTCTTCCCTGCCCTAGAGTCAAAAAAAATAAGCGAACAAATCAGATTCTACTTGACTTTACTATGCTTGATATAGGGGGGTTGGAACGAAAAGATCTTTAAGGTCCCTTCCAACCCAAAGCTTTCTATGATTCTATATTTTTGGGATGTTTGGGTTGCCAATGAAGTCTTCCTTCGTGTTATCAGGGAAATGAAAGTGAGAGGAATAGTTGGACTCGATGATCCGATGGGTCTCTTCCAACCTGGTTGTTCTATGATTCTATGAAAGGAGGACACAGAGTTTAAAAAAATCTTGAAAAGAATGGGCTTGCTTGTGGCTTTCCCCTCATGCAAATAAGGAAGAGAAACATTTCCATACCCACCTCACAAAGGGGCCTGTGAGAGTTAATTCAGCTCTCTCTCTGCAGAAAGTGCCTTGAGATCCACAGATGGAAGTTGCTGTACAAGTGCTGCATTACTAAATAATGAGGGACCATCTTATGTGAACAAAACAGACTTGTACATTGCTCCGTATGTTTTATAACACTGAGCCCCGTGTTGTTTTCCAACAGACAGATACATTCCAACCTGGAGAGGAGTAAACATATCCCAGAATATTTTGCCTTTTTATTTCTGGGGTGAGGAGATGGTTCCAACAACAGGGTTGTCTCTTTTGGGGTGTTGAAAACAAAATAGGAATGAAAATAAAAAGTGGGGGTGGGGGAAAGAAGGGAAGGTTTCACACAGCATGTTCCAAAGGAACAGAACTTCTCCCTGGACATCTGTCCCTGAACAACAGAAGAGACCTTGGGGCGTCTATCTCAACAGAAAAGATAAATGTGAATGCACACCTCCCCCACTGTGGTTTCATGTATGGACCCGGAGAGTTTCCTCGTGAGAAAAACTCATTTAAGCTTTGGTTCTGCTGCTGGAGTCTCCTTTTGCCCCTCTCTAGCTCCCACTGAATTCACATCGACTACACGTGCTCCGGTCCAGTCCTCCACACACCAGTATTTGGCAGCTTGAGGAACATGGGGACTTCAGTTTCTTATTGAATAGTTTTGGCAATTGCACCAAAACGACTTGGGTTTGCTGGGTTTTGATCACTATTTTTAACTCTTCTATTCATATGTTCCAAAAGGGACTGAATGCTGACGTAAAGACAGCAAGCAGAACGCCGCTAATTCAAACCCAGGGCTTCCCTCCTCCTCCGATTGTGTTCCAGCATCTTTCAAAATCCACATTATATCCCAAAACTACACAAGGGCTGTTGGGTCACGGGAAAGAGATCAAAGGGGGATGAAGGACAAGAGGAATTATGCCAAAGCTGCACTGTTATTTCTGAATAACCTACGAAATACCAGGGAGAGAAATGCGGATCTCATGAGGTTCCAGTGTTTATGGGTCCTCAGCAGTGAGATGCAACACACCTTATCCTGCCAGATATTTGTGAAGTGAAAACGCAACAGGACAAAAGACTTGAAGGCAAATTTTGATCCATTTGTGTGCAAGGTGCTCCATGAACCCACCACCCGTCTTCCCAAACTGGTATTGTTTCCCTGGCATTCTCCCTGGGGCCCAGGAAGAACCCAGCCCCAACCGCTCCATCCTCTCCTCAAGGACAACTGGGTGCTCTGAAAGCAAGAGGATACCCTGGGGGAAAGGAGGAATCAAATGAGACAAACACACTTGAAGTAACTGATTTACAGATTCACCATTTACTGGATTCCTTCTGAATAACCATGTATATTCTTGGCAAGTTCAGACATGATACAAGCACACACACACAGGAAAAAATCAAGTCCACTGATCACTGTTTTGATCCTTTCCACTTGTTGTCCTTTTCAGAGAAGCTGGAATCCAGGTGAGTCTCAGACTTTATCCAGAAATGAATTCATACACTGAGGGAGGACTCTTCCCAATCCTCAGCTCCCAAACGTCTGACGCTTCACAGCATTTCTTGCATAATTCATCTTAAAAGCGGAGTTACCAGCAGGGCAGTCAAGTGAGAAGCATATAACGGCCAACGATTATCAGGCACAGCTTCTGGGGAAGAGAAGCTGTCGGTTCAACTTCTTGTAGTAGCCAGAGGGAGCTGTTTGGAGACTTCTCTCAGGAGCTGACTTAGCTTATGCTCCTCTTTGCCATACGACACACCAAAGGGCATCCCGTCTGTCCCATTTTCCAAAGGCACAAACCAGCAAACAGCACCAGGTTTCGGTCAGTGCGTTGGCTCTTTGACATGAGTAGCCACAGTCTGGGAGTCAGCAGCGAGAAACGAACTCTGCCAGAGCTAATCTACTCCTTGTTTCGCAGAAGCCCAAGCCATCCTTCAACAGTTGCTGCTGGAGACCACCCCTTACTTTGAGGAAGGCACGAGAAGCACATATTGTACAGCAAAAGCTTATGTTTGTCCTTTTATGCCCTCCCCAGTCCTTAAAAAACATACAATTTACACCCAGAGTACCATCAGCCCACTGTTACGACACTGCTGTAGGTGGAGCTGTGCGAGCACAACATCATGGATACAAGGGCCAGCAAATAAACCATTCTCCAAGTGCCAGACATTTCAGTCCAGGAGATTAGAGATCCATTGCCTACAGCGTGGGAAGGGTTGTTAAATAAAAACAATCGCAGTTCCAGCCTTCGGCAGCCGCTTTGACTAACATGATAAGCAGAGACACATCTTTCATCTTGGAGAACATCTTGTATATATATGTAGACCATATATATATATATAAAAAAATAAATATACCTTTGTATATTGAATACAGTTGCCAGAGCACTGGGTAAGTGACAATAAACCAAGCATGACTTGCACACAGAAATAACATATTGGTTCATGACTGCATTTGTGGGGACATGAGAGGGTCTCCTGGCATACAGGTAACCTTATTCACAACCTGGAAAGCTCCACAGAAGAAGACCGTGTACCAGTAAGTAGGGCAGCTCTGTATGCCAGGAGACAGGAATTATTGCTTTGCTAAGGATGTACTGTGCTCCCTCGGACAAATCGCTTTGTGGTGCTTCTTCCCTTCGTACTCCCTCCCATCTACTTTGTATAAATCAGTCTCCACCTCTTCTGAGCAAGGAAAAGCCTCTCTCCACGGACTGGAGACCCTACTGGGCTAGACACTGTGCAAATTCAGGGTAAACCTGCAAGTTCTGCCTTATATTCATAATAAATCATTACAATCCACAGCATCTTACCCCACAGCTTTACTTGTCTGGGGAGAGCACGGAATCAATCCGCACCACAACCATAACACAGGAATAAAATTCAGTTTGGGCCCAGGGTAAAAGCAAGAGCCACTGCTGTGCCGAAAAGGCTGATGCACAGCCCCTCCCCTCATTTAAAGGGTGAAGCTGCGTGCTGACATTTTACTTGAGACAGCAAAGTCAAATATTCAGACGTTCCTTTGTTTGGCAGAGAAAAAAATAACCTTGGCTGTATCAAAGAGAGAGGTAGTAAAGTACAGTCTGTAAATGCATCACATGAACCTGGGTATACATTTGGATCCACGGAGTATAACAGGATATTCTGAATAATACAATGAGATATTCCGAGTAATATTTGATGCAGCTAATTACTGAGAACATGCCTAACAGAGTTTTCCAGTAGCAATATCGATGCCCTGCAGGTCCTTGCCCGTGCAGCCTGTTCCCCTGTAGAGGATCTGCAGATTGTCAACCTGGATTGAGCTCATCGACATCTACAGTCACTGATTCCAGCTAAAACACTCGTGCATCTAGAGGAAAAAGTGTCTGTCTGGCATAATAGTCACAGTCATCTTAGTAAAGACCTAAACCAACTCCGCTGATGACAATGGAGTTTGTACCACCAGCAAGTGAGACAATGCCCTGGCCTTGGACCTGGACCCCACATCAAAGCAGAGGTCCCAGACCCTTCCTAGAGGTCCTAGACCCTTCCACGCGTTTCCCAATATTGAGAGAAGCTGGGAAAGGGCAATCTAGCTCCCCAATTAACTATAAAAAGATCTCAGACTCCAGCAGCCACTCGCCAATTCCACATCAAACTGATTCAGCCCCATCACAATCAACCCAAGAATGGCTCCTAGCTGATAATTTCATCTTTTTAATGGATCATTTCTAATAGATCTGGCTTTTCTGAAGCGATGAGCTTTTTCTCTATTACTGACTAATATTAAAAATTCCCATTGTCCGCGTTCATTTCCTCTAGACACTCAACCACCTTATGCAGAAACCATTATTTGGAGAAACAGCCCAATTAACTGTGCAACTACTTGTAACCTTTTGTGTTACTGTATCAGGTGGTGAAGCGGCAGCGACCAAATATCCGATCTTGGGGAAATGTAGCATATTATTAGATTTGATGAGATCCATTTTCGTGATGGCTTCTGAAAGATCTTTGCGCTAATTAGCCAAGAATACCACTGAATTATTTAATTATCTCTACTTTTGTGCAACAGAATATGTTGTCATATCACACTCTCTATCGTGCTGCTGCTCTGAAATACTTAACGACGTCTTTATAGTTGGCCATTTCCTTTGTTCTCCCTCTGCAAGTGGGTTTTGGTTGGCGGTGCTGGAGAAATGGGGGAGCGGAGAGGGAAAGAAAAGGGGAAATAGCCATTTTAAACTAAATTTTCAGGTGTGGGAAAAGCATTACACGTGTTTTCTCTCCAGCTCCGGCTCCCTATCCAACATGCAAAACGTGTTTCAGTGCTACAGCACAGCCATAGCCTTAGTGCTAACGCAACACAAAATTCTTTCCAGAGAAAAAGGAAAGACGACCCAGCTTCAAAAAAAATTTTAAATCAGCAAGGAATGTTTTTTAACGAGGAAGAGGTAAGTTATGATAATTCCTCCGGCTGGTAGGGTCCTTAGGCATTACTAATTAGCATTTATTGCCTGGATTATTGAAACAATGTGTGTGTTCCCAAGAGTGAAGAAGGACTGGGATGCTCTTTCCTTCTGAGCCCTGGGAAAAGGGCAGAGGAGTGAGAAAGTGGTACAGTTGGCAAGGAGGCTCCTCTTCCAAGCACCGTGAGCACCAGCCTCGTGCCGGAGAAACTGGGAACCGGGTACCTTTTGTCAGCCCACGGTGTGAACTCCTGCGTCCTGCCTCACCCGCAGAAAAGTGAGCAAAATCAGGGCAGCACAAAAGGAAAATACCCATTAAAATAGTCAAAATCAGCAACGGGTAGAGGTGCGGGTTGACATTTACCTTACGTCTGGGGATAGAGTATCTTGTATTATTATTGGGGGCTGTGCGCAAACGTACTATGAATAAACACTTCAGTGCTTTAAAGTACAGAAACACGGCCAAAGAATTCATGGCAAAGAAATGAAAGAGTTAATAAATCCGACAGCAACAAGAAAAATAAGTCTATTTTGCCATTTTCCACTAGCGTTTTGGGTGGGTTGATACAACTTTGTGAAGAGGCTGCAATCAGATTTCAACACAAGCTGCATTGTTAAGATCAAGGATTTCTAATGGGAATGAAGCCTCGAATTAGAAATCGATTAGAAATTAATCAATCACCTAATCAGCGCTAGCCGCTACACAGGATCCCAGCTATAATTTGGTATCTGGGCCAATAAATCCTTAAGCCCTTTGGAAACGATTCAGGAGAAGAGAGACAGTAAAAGTAAAGTCTCCATTTTTTTTTTTTTTTTTTTTTTTTCTGAGCTGCACTTCTCTGGAACTTGAAATAACGTGAAAACCCTCGAAATAAAAGAGCAACAATGGAAAAGTGCAGAATGTCTCGGACCTTGTCTACCTTTCGCTGCCCCCAGTGCTTTTCAACTTGGGAAAGCAAGTTCCAGCTAAGCTCCAACGAGGTCAAAGTCACTGAGCTCAACGCTAGTTGCTGTTCAGACATAACTCCCAGACGCCAGAGTTTTTAAAAAAACTGTGTTATTTTTTAAATTCATATATAAAAAAAACACCAAAAAAGCCTTGCTTTCTTCACCTTCCCCCATTTTAATTATTTGCATCAGATATTACACAGAATACTTGGGCTCACGTTATATTAAATGCCATTAGAGCATGTTAGATAGACTTTTAATTGAAACTAGTCCCCGTTTGGTCTTATTTTTAGCGTCGAATAAGATTTTCAATCCTTACTAAGCCTGATTTATTCTCTTTGTTAATTAAATCAACGCCTAATATTTATTTTCTCTTCCATTTTTCTCTTATGATTATAAAAAAAAATATAAAAAGGTCTTTTTGTCCAGAGCTTCCTTTTATTTCCAGAGAAAATGTACTATAGAGATTGAGGAAATTATTCTTGGAGGAGGTTTGTAACTTCGAGGGAAGAAATGCTTACTAGGGTGAGAAGAAACCCTTATTAGGGTGAGAAGAAACCCTATTAGTAGCTCTAGGTATAAAGCAAAAATAAATGCAACTTCCCTTCTTTTGTCTGCAGAAGGAGGGAGGGAAAAAAGCAACATTGTTCGGATTGATCCTTACTGGTTTATGAAGAAATTCTTTATAATAATTTATAATGTCTATTTGTCTATAATGTCTATAATGTCTATAATGTCTATTTAAGGGATGTTTATAACGCGTTAAGGCTCCCTAAAGGTGCTATTTCTGCAGGGATCTGGCTCCAACCCCCTCCCTGGACCCGCGTGCGCGAGGAGGGATTTCGAGCGAAAAAAAAAAAATCTCCTCTTCGCTCTTTTTCTCTCGCTGGGATCGAGGCGAGGAGAGCTGGGGGGTGGCTTGTTCGCTTTTCCTCTTTCGTTTATTTCTTCCAGACCCTTTTCCCCCCCTCCTCCTCCCGTTGCCGTGGCTGGCGGAGCCGGCAGGGCCCTTCCCAGGCCGCCGCCGCCTTCTAGCCCTTTAAACCTTGCAGCCCCTTCAACCTTCCAGCCCCTCTAATTGATGTGTCTGGGCGAGTCTAGACTGGCAGCGCTTGCAACCGGCTCCCAATTATGCTCCTCACCGCGCCGGGGACTCAGCTCTCTGTCCAACCCCCCCCCCCTCCTCCTCCTTTCCTCCTCCTTCCTCCTCCTCCTCCTCCCTCCTCTCCAGCGCCGGCTTTGCCGCAGCCCCGCGCAACTCCCGCCCCTCCTCCGCCCCGCGCAGACAATAGCGGAGCTCCCAGCACCCCCCACCCCAGCGCCCGAGGATGCGGAGAGGGGGGGATCCCAGGTGTTGCAGGCACCCAGCGAGCCCCTAGGCAGACAAAAGCCCTAAAAAAAAGCACCTTCTGAAGTCAAACCCTCCCTTTCCTTTTTTTCCCCCCTATTTTTTTCCTTATTATTTTTTTCCCTATTATTTTTCCCCTATTAATTTTTCCCCTATTAATTTTTCCCCTATTATTCTTTTCCATTACTTTTTCCCTCTATTTTTTCCCTCTATTTTTTCCCTCTATTTTTTCCCTATTATTCTTTTCCTTATTATTTTTTCCCCTATTACTTTTTTCCCCTATTACTTTTTCCCCTATTAATTTTTCCCCTATTAATTTTTCCCCTATTAATTTTTCCCCTATTAATTTTTCCCCTATTAATTTTTCCCATTACTTTTTCCCATTACTTTTTCCCTATTATTCTTTTCCTTATTATTTTTTCCCCTATTAATTTTCCCCCTATTAATTTTCCCCCTATTATTCTTTTCCATTACTTTTTCCCCCTATTTTTTCCCTATTATTCTTTTCCTTATTATTTTTTCCCCTATTACATTTTTCCCCTATTAATTTTTCCCCTATTAATTTTTCCCCTATTAATTTTTCCCCTATTAATTTTTCCCCCTATTAATTTTTCCCCCTATTATTCTTTTCCCCCTATTATTCTTTTCCCCCTATTATTCTTTTCCCCTATTATTCTTTTCCCCTATTATATATTTTTAGGTGAACTAGTGGACAAAGGTCCAGCGATCGTCTCCTCCTTCCAGGTAACAACAGAATAAATCCAACTTGCACTAACTTCCTCGCTTTGAAACGCGAATAATGCACAATTTCAGAATTAAAAGGACTTTCTCAGCTTTTTTTTTCTCTTTTTTTTGCGGAGATTATGGTTGGACTAGAAGATCCGATGGGTCCCTTCCAACCTGATTGTTCTATGATTCTATGATTAAATGACAGCGTCAACAAAAAGCACCTAAAATAATTATATATAATATCAAAGCTGCAGCCTTGACCAGTTTGATGACTCTGAAACACATCCTGAGCTATGACATAGCAATAGATTCCACCGACAATTCATTTTTGGTGCATTGTGGGTTAAGGAAAAACATTCGCATTGGAATATCGAACAGGAATTTGGTGCCATGACAAGGTACAGCAACTCGGGCATCAATCGCCTTTGCAGAACAGAAATACAGTTCCAACCAGAATTCATTTTACAGCAATAGGAGGGAAAAAAAAAAAAAAAACTAATAGAGACAAAACAGCAGAGCAGGAAACAATTTTTTTAACAATTCTGGTTTACACATAATTTTGAGTGGGAAAAGCAGGAAAGCTGCAACTTCTCCAAAAAGGACTTAAAACAACAACAACAACAACAACTTCAGCATTTGCTCAGAATTTCTTTCCCGCAGCTTCCAGCCCCTCGGCACACGCAACCATTTTATTCTTTTAGTTTATTTTTAACCTAAGATCCAACCCCATCTCTTGGCTTTGTTGCCCCCCCCCCCCAATTTTTTTAAATGTCTTTCTCTTTTTTTTTAATTTCTCTCTCTTTTTTTTTTTTTAAATTTCTCTCTTTTTTTTTTAAATTTCTCTCTCTCTTTTTTTTTCTAATTTTTTTTTTTTTTTTATCCCTCCTGTGTGCGTCCGCAGAGCACATTTCCAAGATTAATCGTTGGGTTTTAAACTTGGAAGCATGAGGCATGCTGGGATTTCAGCTGAGGTCAAGCACCAATGTACCGAGCTGTTACTCTTACGCTCTCAGGGTACTCTGTGCTGCTCTCAAGAAGGAGGGAGGGGGAGAAAGGATAGAGAGAGAGAGAGGGATGCTCTATGCAGTGGCCTGCACCGAGGCAAATCCCTCTTTCCAGCTGAAAACACAGGCATGGATGTTATTATACCTCCGCACATCAATATCTATATATCTATATATCAAGTTTTATCTCCCTACATCCACATTCATCCTCCTGTATCCGTGTGGTACCTCCACACCCCCCCCCTCAATATCTGTATTTCCATGCATCCCTATCGCGTCTATCTTATCTACCCGCGTAGAATAATCGCTCTAGGGCTACACACGGACACCCCCATATCGGCAGCCGCCGTAAAATTATCCCTCGAATAGACACACACACACACACACAAATCTCTTCAGTGTTCAAGCACTGGGTTTTAATTTGAGATGAAAATATTATTATATTTTTTTTTTTTGTAGAGTAAATGGCCACAACCACCGCCCTACGGTTCACCGATCGACTCTACGGAATTAAAAATGATATTTTTTCCCCCTTCGAAGGTCTAATAAATTCTATTTGTGTGTGTGTGTGTGTGTCCGACTCTCTCCAAACACCCGTGCGCGGAAAGAGATACAGAGCCAGGGAGGAGATCTCGAGGAAAAAAAAATGAAAATAAAGATGTCAAAGCACAACTCACAGCTCCCAAGAGCCTAACCCGTGGATTTAAAAGCTAAACATCACAAGTTAGGGTCTCAGGGATTGAGAGGGGCGCAACCGACTAGAGTTCTGCGAATGCAAAATAAAAATATATAAAATAAAATGGAAGGAAGAAGAGGGATATAGAAAAAAAATAATAAAGGAGAAGGAGGGAAAGGAGAAGGAGGGAAAGGAGAAGGAGGGAAAGGAGAAGGAGGGAAAGGAGAAGGAGGGAAAGGAGAAGGAGGGAAAGGAGAAGGAGGGAAAGGAGAAGGAGGGAAAGGAGAAGGAGGGAAAGGAGAAGGAGGGAAAGGAGAAGGAGGGAAAGGAGAAGGAGGGAAAGGAGAAGGAGGGAAAGGAGAAGGAGGGAAAGGAGAAGGAGGGAAAGGAGAAGGAGGGAAAGGAGAAGGAGGGAAAGGAGAAAGAAGAGGAGGGAAAGGAGAAAGAAGAGGAGGGAAAGGAGAAAGAAGAGGAGGGAAAGAAGAGCAGGCAATTCATGGCTGGAGATTACAAAAGAGGACACACAGGTGGAAGGAAAGAGCTTCTCTGTTGAGAGAATATATCCGGTTTTAATGGTTTTCTAGCCAAATGACAAGGCAGGTTCCTTCCAGGTCGCTCGCGACACATGAAGGCGCCGAGTCCCCCCACGGAAAGAAGCCGGAGAGAGGGGAGAGAGGCAGGGAAGTCGGGGGCAGTGACGGAATTATTCTCATTGTTCGGAGGGGAGAAGGAATGCGGGAATAAGAGCCGGAGGAGCCAGGGGCAGGCAGGCTCGGCTCTCTGCAGCCGCCTGGCACAAAGCGGCGGCCGCAGCCACCGCCTCCCCCCCCCCCAACCCCAACCCCAACCCCCCCCTCAGCCCCCGATCCGCCGCCCCCCCCCCCCCCCCCCCCCCCCCCCCCCCCCCCAACCTCCGGCTGGCGAAAAGAACCCCCCGAGCCGAGAAGAGGCGACAAAAAGCAGGTAGGAAAAAAAAAAAAAAACTCACCGTTTGTGAAGCCGGGGAGAGGCTCCGAGCTCCAGCGCCAAAGAGCAGGGGGGAAAAGCCCGGCCGAGGGGAGGCGGGAGGATGGAGGGATGGGAGGAGGAGGAGGAGGAGGAGGAGGAAAGGAAGGGGGGGGGAGGGATGGAGGTTGGGGGGGGGGGGGGGCAGCCCCTCGGCTTTGGGGCAGGGGTAAGGGGTAAAGGGAGTAGGGACAGCGGCCGGAGCAGGGTTTGGGGGTTAACCCCGGAGGGTTTTGACACCCGGAGCGAGAGCGATTGGCGAGTGGTTGCCGGAGTGCGCAGAGCCGGGGGAGGGAGGGAGGGAGGGAGGCGACGGGTGGGTGGGTGGGTGGGTGTGTGCAGCCGGGCGAGCCGCTTGCATTTTTAAAACATTTTTTTTTTTTTTTAAAAAAAAAAAAGGAATATATAAAAAAAAAAAGGGGGGGGGGGGGAGGAGGGGTAAAAAAAAAAAAAAAAATAAAAAAATAAAAAAGAAAAAAAGAAGCAAATTCCTCCGCAGCAGCAGCAGCTCCTCGCCCTCCTCCGCGCTCTCCCCACCAATGCTGTTGTTATGATGATGATGGTGGTGATGATGATGATGATGATGATGATGATGATGAAGAAGGGGCTGGGGGGTCCGCTGATGGAAGCGGGGGGGGGGGGGGGAGGGGAGTGGGGGGGCAGCCCGGGGGCAGCTGTGCTGTCAGCATCGCGGCCAGAGAGGGAAAAACCTGGAGGGAAAAACCCGCTGGCCCCGGGAGAAGGAGGGTCCCCCAGCGCCGCCAGCACTCTCACACACACACACTCACACACACACACACACACACACAAAAGAGGCTCCTCCAGCCTTGCACCGGCTCCTCTCTCCAAGCACCTTGTGCCACCCCAGCCAATGGAAATCTTTTTTTTTTTTTTTTCCCCACCGGCCATAACCGGGAGAAGGAGCCCGTCCCTGCTTCTCCGCTCTTCTCCCCTTCCCCTTCTTCTCCTTCTCCCTTTCCCCTTCTCCCCTTCCCCTTCTCCTTCTCCCTTTCCCCTTCTCCTTCTCCCTTTCCCCTTCTCCTTCTCCCCTTCCCCTTCTCCTTCTCCTTTTCCCTTTCCCCTTCTCCTTCTCCCTTTCCCTTCTCCTTCTCCTTTTCCCTTTCCCCTTCTCCTTTTCCCTTTCCCCTTCTCCCCTTCCCCTTCTCCTTCTCCCTTTCCCCTTCTCCTTCCCCCTTTCCCCTTCTCCTTCTCCCTTTCCCTTCTCCTTCCCCCTTTCCCCTTCTCCTTCTCCCTTTCCCTTCCCCTTCCCCCTTTCCCCTTCTCCTTCCCCCTTTCCCCTTCTCCTTCCCCCTTTCCCCTTTTCCTTCTCCCTTTCCCTTCTCCTTCCCCCTTTCCCCTTCTCCTTCCCCCTTTCCCCTTCTCCCTTCCCCTTCTCCTTCTCCCCTTCCCCTTCTCCCCCCCAACCAGATAAATAACAGAACAGCTTCCCCCCACCCCCCCCAACCCAGTGGCTGCCGCCGCCTCGGGCCCAGCGCCGAGAAGCCAAAAGGTTAAGTTTAAAAACCAGAAAAAGGCTTCCGAACCCCCCCACCCCCTTCCCCGCACCCATCATCATCATCATCATCATCATCATCATCATCATTCACTCCGCTCCTTTTCTCACCTCAAGCAGTCTGAGCCCATTCACCAAAGTCCTTCCTCGTCCAGGATCTCAAAGCTTTTTTTTTTTTTTTTTTTTTCCTGGTTGGCTTTTTTTTTTTTTTTTTTGCTTTCCTCCTTCCTTCTGGATCAGCCAGTCCCGACATCATTAAACTATAGTCCTCCTCCTCTTCCTCCTCCTTCCTTCTCTCCCCCGCTCTGTCTCCCCCTCTCTTCTCTTCTCTCTCTCTTTTTTTTTTTAATTTCAAAAAGGGGGAGTGAGGGGTGGCTAGGGTGGGGGGGGGGGAGTAGACATAGCTGCATGAAGTGGCTGCCTTTTAGAAAGCACATTTAATCTTTACTGGCTCCCCTAGGCTTCGATGAAGTAGAAGGGAAAGGAAAAGGAGAGGAGAAGGGGGGAAAGAAAAAATGCAGGCAAGGGAGGCTGTTGAGGGACAGCGAGCATCAGGCTCAAATCAACGACCAGATGAAAATGTACTAGACCACACTGCCCCCTCTCTTCCTCTCGCTCTGTCTCCGTCTCTCTCACACACACTCTCACTCCTGGAAAGCTTCAGTGTCTGGTTACAGACTCTTTTGGATCCTTCCCCCCCCACCCCTCCCTAACCCCCCCCTTCTTCTTCTTCTTCTTCCCTCCCCACCCTCGCCCTTTGCCAACTATCCTAGAGATTCCTTGCATGCCTACTTAAAGCTTCAACAGAATAAGGACCTGGCTCCCTCCACCGCCAGCCTCGCACACCACCCCCTGCACCCCCCAAGCCTTGCTCCCCCCCTCCCCAATAATCCTTTAAGCTCCCGGGAGGCACCCGCAGAGCATCCCATCCCCTTCCCCATCCCCTTCCCCACCACCTTCCTAAGGGGGTGCAAGGCAAGGAGGGAAAGAATAATAAAAAAAAAGGATTAGGGGATGGGAGGGAGTGGGGGTGTTGGGGTGCAGCCCTTCACCTAGCATCCCTCTGGATCTGAAAACAATAAAACCTGCTGCTTCTATCTGGGTTGGCTCCCACCACCAGCACCAGCACCAGCAGCACCACCAACCCTGCTTCTAGCTGGGTTGGCTCCCACCACCACCACCAGTACCACCAACCCTGCTTCTATCTGGGTTGGCTCCAACCACCACCACCAGTACCACCAACCCTGCTTCTATCTGGGTTGGCTCCAACCACCAGCACCACCAGAACCACCAACCCTGTTTCTAGCTGGGTTGGCTCCCACCACCACCAGCATCACCACCCTGCTTCTATCTGGGTTGGTTCCCACCAGCACCACCACCCTGCTTCTATCTGGGTTGGCTCCCACCAGCACTACCAGCACCACCAACCCTGCTTCTATCTGGGTTGGTTCCCACCACCAGCACCACCACCCTGCTTCGCCGCCCGTGGAAATCGCACGCCCCACGTCTGCGAGCAGCCTGCCTGGCTCATGCCCGTGATGACTTTGGAGCTGACAATCTCCTCTCCTCGACCCCCCCCTCCCCGCCTCCACACCCACCCCTCCGCTCAACGGCAGCCCCGCTCTCCCCCTCGCGCCGAGACTATATTTGCAATATGTGCTAATTTACCAGCTATATGCCCTTGGATTTTTAAAATGAACTCATCAGTCAACGTTTCTAGTAGCGATGCTCCCTCTCCCTCACACACACACACCCTCCGCTGCAGACATGTTACTCATTCTCCAAGCATTTCCTCTCCCAATGTCCGTCGGACGCATCTACACTTCATTGATCAAACCAAATCCCTCGATAACAATAAATAATAATACAGACAGTTAACATCAGCGGGGAGCGGAGCAGAGGAGGAGGTGGGAAGGGGGTGGGGGGGTGGAAGAGACAAAGATGACGACTAAATCTGCATTGTGCTTTATGAAGCCGAGCCCTGCGTTTGCAGAACGATGTGCATGATGTTCGATGCGCGGCACCCTGAGAACAGGTATGGCCCCAGGACAGGACATCCAGCTAGGATTCAGGGACCTCACCTGAGACCCTCCTTGTCTGCTCTAGTGATGGGGACGGGCAGTGGGGCAGCGGCTGCCTCGTACCTGACTCCGCTTGTGGGAAGAGAAGGTGCTCCTCACATGAAATATAGAAGAAATCAATAAAGGAGGGGAGGGGGTTTCTTTGTTCGGTTGACACCGCACAGGTGTGCTTAGAGGTAGACGTGAACCCAAAGAGCCTGATGGGTGGGGGATTCAGAAACACCTTCTTAGCTCCCATTGAAATCTGTTCCCTTTGTATTGAAGGTAGAGAGCACCAACGCAAGAAACCAGGTGAGGAGGACGGTCTCTACCCTTCCATTACACCCATCGGGTATTTCAAGGCTTTCTGCGGCTTTATTCCCTACATTTCGGGGGGGGCTGAAGGAGAGGAGAGACAGGAGAAACCGCCTCTTGGGATTTGGGCTGCTTAGACATCTTGTGTGGGTCTGGCAAAGAGAAAGTGACTGCAGTGTAAGTGTTCGGGAAGTTGGGAGGGTGGGGCTATCTAGAAATCTTTGACTCACTGGGGTAACTCCCTGAACGCAGGAATGAAATTATTCCTCAGAGCGCTGCGTTTTTTATGAGCGGCAGCTCACAGAATGAAATTCCGCATGCACACAGGGGTTGAAAGAAGGAAAACAAACATATGGAAATAAATATACGATGCATAATTAAATTATCAGGTGCAATGCAGAAGTCCCTGGGTGGTAGAGGAGGTGGGATTATGCAGCCAAGTCAGTCCAGGAATCCATGGCTACAAATTTTCTTATTTATACCGACATAATCCTGATTGACATCAGCCCAGATAGAGGAAGAATCAAACCCTGCGTGCTGAAGGATCTAATCTTTGGGAAAGTCGTCTGGATTAGAGAGCCGGTATCTGCCAACCATCCTTTCACTCCCCTTACAGATGCCCTCACCTTCACAAGATTTTGCCATCACGCAGAACAATTTACATCCATTGTCTTTTCTCCATTCTGTTATCTTTCTTCCCAAAAATTGTGGGTTGGCTGTTTTTTTTTTTTTAAAGTTTTGCCGCAAACACATAATTTCTTTATACAATTTAAGGAAGCCTTTGGAGGATACTTATTTCAAGCAGTTAACACCTGACCCCAATTTTTGTGGGTAATTAGTGAGCTAGATAACCACACAAAGTGGGTAATTATTTAGTACCCAAGGGTACCGTACAAGAGGGTAGAGGCTGGCGATGTTAACAAAAGCACATCGCTAATTATTGTATCTATACTGGTGATGTTTTAAGAACGGTTACTCCATCTAATGATCCATGATAAATCAGTAAACTATTTTGCTTGCCTTAGCATAGACGCGCGGTCTAACCAAGGGCAGGACGTGAGGGCAAAGCAAACTGAAGCTCCAACTTTGGAATATGCGCCAGGAGACGCGAGAGGCATCCAGTTGGAGGAGGAAGCAAGACTGGGAGCGTCTGCTCTAGAACAGGAGCAGCAGCAGAGCCTAAGAGCCATTACTAATAGCTAACAGGTTGATCGAGACAACTTGAAAGGTCCCTGTAGGAAGAAGCCTCTAGAGTGCTTCTCAGGGTCTGCTTCTTGCTTAGGTAACGTGGCTGAGCTGATGGATCTTTGTATTAAACAATAACCTTAATCATGTTTAGGAGGGAGCTGGGCTATTCTCCCAAGGGACAGGACAAGAGGGAATGGCCTCAAGCTCCACCAGGGGACGTTTAGGCTGGACATTAGGAAAAAAAAAATCATGGAAAGGTTCATTGAGCTCTGGCAGAGGCTGCCCAGGGAGGGGGTTGAGTCACCTTCCTTGGAGGGGTTTAAGGGACGGGTGGACGAGGAGCTGAGGGACATGGGTTAGTGATTGATAGGAATGGTTGGGGTTGGACTCGATGATCCGGTTGTCTCTTCCAACCTGGTGATTCTATGATTCTATGTTTTAACCGAGTTTGGTCTTATTGAAAACCACTTTGAAGGCCCAACGAGTGAGGCAGTTTGTGTCTGTGGAAGGTCACGTCTGAAATGCAAGAGAGTAGAACTAGGGGAGAAAAAAACCCTACCAACCTGTATTTGATGTATTTCAATTATCTGCCACCTCAAATATTTACATTGCAAAAAAACCATTTCCCCATGGAAAATATTGACACCTCAGTAGATTATTTTTTTTTCCACAAATTTAAGAAGAAGGAAAAGATGGGAACTATTTTGAAACAGATACAAAATAAGAAAGAATCAACCAGCAAAGAAAACTGTTTTGGTCATCAGAACCCTGTGCAAAGAAGTGTTTTGCTGCAAACAGATCCATAATCTTATACACAGCAGTCACTTACCACTGACCACTGTTTGCAGCATTACACACACACTTAAGAACATCTTCAAACCAAGACATTACGCTCAGTGGAAAAGCACTTTCCTTTTTTTAATTGCTTTTGTGAATCATCACTAACATCCGGACACTTCATTTACTAGACTCCAGTAACCTTCTTTTCCCAAGACCCAAATTCCAAAACCTAAGGACCTCCAGGCTGGCACAAAAAAGATAGAGGCGTCATTCTCTTTTGATCATTGCCACGGATTTAACTGAGTTTGCTGCTTTGGGATCATTCAAGCCAGGCATTACAGAAGGAAACACAAATGGCAACGTCACCTGTGACCACCAGGAATTTGAATTTGTTGGCCTGAAAATCATTCTCATGTTTAAAAACAGCCCAAAGCTCTGCAGTCCTTTCAGCCCTGAGCATCCCTGCTTGTATTATCAATGTGAACAGGCTAAAAAGGACAAAGAGCCCCCAAATTTCAGATCTAGGGATAATCATAGAATCATAGAATCACCAGGTTGGAAGAGACCCATCGGATCATTGAGTCCAACCATTCCCATCAGTCTCTAAACCATGTCCCTCAGGACCTCATCTACCCGTCCCTTAAACACCTCCAGGGAAGGTGAAGAAACCACCTCCCTGGGCAGCCTATTCCAATGCTCAATGACCCTTTCCATGAAAAACCTCCTCCTAATCTCCAGCCTAAATCTCCCCTGGCGGAGCTTGAGGCCATTCCCTCTTGTCCTGTCCCCTGTCCCTTGGGAGAAGAGCTCAGCTCCCTCCTCTCCACAACCTCTTTTCAGGTACTTGGAGAGAGCAATGAGGTCTCCCCTCAACCTCCTCTTCTCTAGGCTAAACACCCCCAGCTCTCTCAGCTGTTCCTCATCAGGCCTGTTCTCCAGACCCCTCACCAGCCTCGTTGCTCTTCTCTGGACTCGCTCCAGAGCCTCAACATCCTTCTTGTGCTGAGGGGCCCACAACTGAACACAGGATTCAAGGAGCGGCCTCACCAGTGCGGAGTAAAGAGGGAGAATAACCTCCCTGGACCTGCTGGTCACACCGTTTCTGATCCAAGCCACGATGCCATTGGCCTTCTTGGCCACCTGGGCACACTGCTGGATAAGTTCAGAGCAGCAACGAGGAAGACATCTGCTCGCTCTGAACTGCACCAGATGACTGAAGCTTCTTTTACGTGCTACAGGCCATTTAAGCATCCAGCAACTTATAACGTTTGGCTGCTACCATGCTGAGGTGGGTGCAAATAACCCTGTATCCCTAATCCTCTTAGGGACCTGGTTTGCAGGAAAAGTCCTTGCAGAAGTGGAGTGAGAGGAACTTTGCATAGAGAAGCTGGAAAAGATAAAGGAAGAATGAATTTAATCACAGGCACAGGTTCAAAGGAAGAAGAGGCCTGTGTAGGTGCAAAGTTATAGCAGAAAGCAGAGTGGAGACGCCTGTTGCTACTTTTTTTTTAAAGACAGATTGGAAAGAGTGATTCAAAGGAGAAGACACATAGGAGAAAGGATACTCAGCTAGAGATGAAGCTTTAGGGGCTTCAGCATTAACTATATAAACTATTGACTACTCCATAACCACTCTAGACAAACTAGACAGATGTCATTCAAGAAACATAAAATAACAGTTCTCAGTTCTATGGAGAGCATGTATGATTATATGTGAGAATAGGTTATGAATGAATGTAATTTATTCAGTGGAGTAAAAAGCACTTTCTAATGCAAATGAAGAACTCTGATGATGTGAGGAAAGGTGCTAGTTCATAGCGTGGGGCACATCCATGGAAAAGCAAAGTTGGATAAAGGTGTCATGATTTGGGCTCTACCAGACCAGAGCTCTACCAAGCGAGGAGTTTGACAACAAGAAGCTTCTAATTTGAACCTCACTGGCTTGTATATCATTGCCCAATTCCACATCAAGTCAGTGATAAAAACACTTCATCTCCTCCTACTTTGCTTTCCCATGAACAGAACCATCATAATGCTTACCTGTCCTTGGAGTGGTTTGAGGTCCTTGGAAGAAAGCTGCTACGTCCACGTTAATTTGTTATCTTCATTTCACACCCTGTTAGTCAACAGAGGATGAGGTGTGGTTGAAGACCACGTAAATTCCCTTTCATGTCCAACAATTCCTTTAAACCTGACTTACCCACCGACTTTCACCTCCAAACCCAACAAGGTATCTGTTATCAAAATTCCTCACCTAAGCACTGTCCTGACAGCAACACAGCTTAAAAAGTTGTTGTTGTATTTTCTCTCCATCCCTTCATTCTGCTAACAGGTTTCTCAAAGACTTTTTTGCTTCAACCGTATCAATCCCTGGATAACAGAGAACAATTAAAATAATAAGGTGAGAAAGCCATAAACAGCTCTATCCCAAGGCGAGTAGAGCAAGAACAAAATGAGTCAGTGCTGTTCACCTCCTGGTGAAAGGGGCTGGAATTCTGCACCAGTCAGTGCCCTTATTGAAAACAAAGCTTTGGGAAATGGGAAGAGTTCAAGGAAAGGTCAGAGGATGTAACAGAGAAAGGTTAGAGAGATTAATTCAACTGATATCAAAGAAGGAGCAGAAGAAGAGGGAATGCAGTACCTAGAGTTATGTGCATCTTGTCTATAGGGAGTTAACAATTGGCCCTTAGCCATGGGTTCTCCTGTACATACCGGATTTATCTAAACTCTGAAACTCGAGGGGAAACGCAGATTTACGTGGATGAAGTCACACAAAAAAAAAAGTATCCCATCAACTCCTGCATGATTTGCCATTTCCGTATCACATAAAGCACCTGAAACCCCTCATATTCCACATGGTTCCAAATAAGACTCGATTCTCTTAAAAGAGAACGGAATCTCCAAGAACCTCACTAAAATTTCAGATAAATCTAACCTGTTTTGAGCCGCTGATTCCATTTCTTAAGATCTGAGGCTTCACACTGGGAGACTGACAAATGGTAAAATATTTCAGTTGCTAAGAGATGAGCTGTATTAATATGTTAACCTACAAGGGTGCAACAAAAACTCTCTCTCTGGTCAACATTTACTGCTTTTTAAAATTTATTTGAAATTTCAACAGGGTCATTGCACACAAAGGTGTCTCTCAATCAACTCTTTCTTTTTCTTTCTGAAAAAAAGCCAGTAAAAATGATATATGCTGAGGCTGAGCAATTAGAACCTAAACTGCTGAACCTAGAGTCGACCTCAGAAACATACATAAAGTTTAGGGACATTTGGGAAATCTGATCTTGCAGAAAAAGTAGAAAATTAAATCAAAATCAGTAATCCATGCGATTAAGAGCAGAGCTGGAATGAATCATATTCCAAAAGGCAAGAAGTGCTAGGGTCACTCAGTAAAAAAGAAATTGTAATTCCAAGGTCAGAGGGCAGAATCTGCAGCCTGCGGTCCCCAGATCTATTCCCACACCCCAATAAATTCATTGTGGGCCCTCAAACCTGCAGTCCACTTCCCGATTCCCCCTAACTAAACCCAACATCAACAGGTAGCATAACTATTGCAGATAAGGAGTTGTGATTCTGAGCCTTAACTAAGGTCTGTAAAGAGCCCTGAGAGATCACAGGGACGTGAAGAACCTCCAAGCATCATCCTTCAGCATCCCCCAGACCTCCAGTCGGACTCGCAGCCCTTTCGACCAGCACTGGCTTCCTTTTTAAGGAGAGGGTGGAATTCTTTCAAAGATAAACCAAAGAAACAAATGTTTTTCAGGTTTTCCAGCCACAGCCTCGAGTTGACCCAATGAAAAAAAACCACAACATGTGAGGGCATATAGCGACAAAATAATACTTGTCTCAGCCACTGCTTAAGAATTAACCCAAAAGGTAGGACACCAAAGTATTTTCTACCACTCATTGGTGGCCCAAGCCATGGGTGCCTCACCACAAGAAGGATGTTGAGGCTCTGGAGACAGTCCAGAGAAGAGCAATGAAGATGGTGAAGGGGCTAGAGAACAAGAGGAACAGCTGAGAGAGCTAAGAGTGTTTATCCTGGAGAAGAGGAGGCTGAGAGGAGACCTCATTGCTCTCTCCAACTGCTTGAAAGGAGGTTGTTGAGAGGACGGAGCTGGGCTCTTCTCCCAAGTGACAGGGGACAGGACGAGAGGGAATGGCCTCAAACTCTGCCAGGGGAGATTTAGGCTGCACATTAGGAAAAAAATTTTTCATGGAAAGGGTCATTGTGTGCTGGCAGAGGTTGCCCAGGGAGGGGGTTGAGTCAACTTTCTTGGAGGTGTTTAAGGGATGGATGGATGAGGTGCTGAGGGACATGGGTTAGTGTTTGATAGGAACGGTTGGACTCAATGATCCGGTGGGTCTCTTCCAACCTGGTTGTTCTATGATTCTATGATCCCTGTGGAGGGCGAGGGCAGAAGCTGGCACAACGAGCTTGAGGAGTTCTGAATCAGTGGTGATGACAGTGGCGAAGATAGGCCCTGTTCCTATTCCCACTCCTGCCGCTCACCGTGCTTGGTGTCTCGGGCAAGCCTCTCCATCTCTTTGTGCTGCCTCTTCTGCCTGCCTTATCTATTTAGACTGCAAGCTCCTGGGGACAGAGAGTCTCTCCTCACAGGGTGTCTCCAGGACACTGCTCCGTTTAGGTATCGCTGTCAAAGAAATAACAGGCTTGGGCACTTTAACACAGGCAAAGGCTGAACACAAGTCCAGTCACCCTCACCTCTTGTGAAACCAGACACAGAGGTCTTAATATACAGTAACTTGTTTTCCGTTGCTTCACTGGTGCTTGGGAGCGTGGTAAAAATGAGAAAGCCACATATCGAGAGGCATGTGACAGGCAGCATGAATGTCAGAACGCGAGGAAGACGCGGCAACCTCTGAGGACTTACGGTTGGCCCATCAGGCACCGCTCGGTGTCTGCGTGCCAGAAATAGCAGCGGGACGCAAGCGCAGCAGCCAGTCTCCCCGCTCCTGGTGCCAGTCTGGCCTTCTGCATCACTTAGCGTTGCAGTGCAGGCTCTACTACACCCCAAACTTAAATTTAGCTGGTTTTATAACGCAAAAAAAGACAGTGTAGCATTTTTATGAGACACAAAATGAAGAAAACAAGCAGAACAATCTGAATATCAGATTATTATGATGATGATGATGGTAAGTTATTTTCTTTAATTAAGATATTTAAAGTGTAATAGCAACCTTTGCAAGTGGATTTTGTTTGCATAAAAGTCATATCAGATTATAAACACTGTCAATTTGAACTCTGCACTGCTAATGAATGTATGTGCCAGCATGGAGGTAGTCATGGGGTCATAGAAGGGTTTGGACTAGAAGGGACCTCAAAGACCATCCAGTCCCATCCCTGCCATGGGCAGGGACACCTCCCACTGCATCAGGGGCTCCAAGCCCCATCCAACCTGCCCTTGAACCCCTCCAGGGATGGGGCAGCCACCCCTGCTCTGGGCAACCTGGGCCAGGGCCTCCCAACCCTCACAGGAGAACATTTCTCCCCAAGATCTCACCTCAATCTCCCCTCTTTCAGTTGAAATCCATTCTCCCTCGTCCTGTCCCTGCCCTCCCTGATCAAGAGCCCCTCCCCAGCTTTCCTGGAGCCCCATTTATGCACTGGAAGCTGCTCTAAGGTCTCCCTGGAGCCTTTTCTTCTCCAGGCTGAACAACCCCAGCTCTCTCAGCCTGTCCTCGTATGAAACATTTCGTAGAGATGTGCTTCCTCGTAATTCCAATAACCGCCTGCAAACAAGTCACATAAGAGCAACTTCTGTCTTTCCAATACTCCTTACAAGTAACATGGACCCTGATTTTATAGACAGTGAATAAACCCAAAGAAATAAAACTGACTCATCCCACATCCCACAGGGACTGTGTAGCAGAATTTCAGGGTCTGCACCAACAGCTTCATAAAAAACAACCCTGTTCCACTGCAATGGCAGAGCCTGCGCACAGCCTTCGCCCCATTAATAATAAAACAAGACAGGCCCCATGAGCTGAATATGAACAAGAAGCCCTCGCAGTAACTTGAAAATTACAAAAGTAATTCTGCTGGTGTCTAAGAGAAATCTGAACTCTGGTTTCCCATGATGATCTGCTGCTGGTCATGAAGCAAACACCTATTCCCCGAGTGCCTGTGACTGCAGAGAACCACGATTCTGACCCTGGCACCCAGAAAAACCCTCCTAACCCAACCTACACCTAGTGTGGTTCAGTATCATAGAATCACAGAATCATAGAATCACCAGGTTGGAAGAGACCCACCGGATCATTGAGTCCAACCATTCCTATCAAACACTAACGCATGTTCCTCAGGACCTTGTACACCCATCCCTTAAACCCCTCCAGGGAAGGTGAATCAACCCCCACCCTGGGCAGCCTGTTCCAATGCACTTAATCTTTATGATTTGACCCACACAGGTCATGCTGCTGTCCACATGGAACCCAACGTACCAGCAGGTCCCAAGCCATTATTTGGTCACTCTCCTGCTTAATTGCCATTTTTAATTACTTGCACAGTAACATCAAAAAGTCGATCTAGTAACGGAAATCCATTCTTGGAGCAGCTTCTGCCTCTTTTTCTTAGAGACAAACTATTGCTACATAAGCCATTCCTGATTAACACTGGGCCCTCACGGGAACTCCACTGTCTGCCTACTGATTTCACGGCCCATGTCTTCTCTCCTTCAACTGACAACTCAAGTCCCTAAAAAATAAGGGCAAAAGAACCATTATTTTATCATTACAAGATGACTGTTTTTTCCCCCCTCGCTATATTCTCTCAGGAAGATATATTAGCACGACATTTGCTCCTCCATGCGGTGGGATTTCTTAAATAAAAACGTATGTTATATACGTACAGACTTGGAACCAGAGCTGCATTAGCCTATTAACTCTCCACATTTCCTTCAGACTTGGCCGGTCACCTAGAAAACCTGCCAAGACCTTTCTGGCAGCCTTTTCCCAACAGTTCCAGGAAAACATGGAATATTCAGAGAATTTTAGGGCCTCCCAGCTTCGTTTGTCACTACTCTCCTGGCCCACTTAAAATGAAATCACAGGCAAATTGCTCTAATGCCCTATTAAAGATTTAAAAATGGCCTTCTCCACAGCAGGGTATCTGAGGACAAATCTGCGTCGATATATAATGCAAAATCTACATTAATATGTAATGCAGTGTGGCAGGAGGCAGACCGAGGGCTTCACAACGAGTAAAGGAGCTGAGATTCTGAACTTCGCAAGTGAATTCTGTCCTGTTCGGAGTTTTTAAAGCTGCCATGGATACTCAAGGCAAAAAAAAAGAGATTCATTTTGTCTTCATCGTTAATCAAGCAAATTCCCATTGAGGTTGCAAGCCTGTGTCATCCAAGGAGCAAACAAGAATATGAGCAGCTCCATCATGAGAGCTGAAAGAGCTGGGGGTGTTTAGGCTGGAGAAGAGGAGGCTGAGGGGAGACCTCATTGCTACCTGAAAGGAGGTTGTGGAGAGGAGGGAGTTGGGCTCTTCTTCCAAGTGACAGGGGACAGGATGAGAGGGAATGGCCTCAAGCTCCACCAGGGGAGGTTCAGGCTTGACATAAGATAAAAATTCTTCACAGAAAGAGTCGTTAGGCAATGGAACAGGTTGCCCAGGGAGGTGGTTGACTCGCCTTCCCTGGAGGGGTTTAAGGTGTGAGTGGATGAGGTGCTGAGGGACATGGTTTAGAGATTGGTGGGAACGGTTGGACTCAATGATCCAATGGGTCTCTTCCAACCTGGTGATTCTATGATTCTATGATCAGCATTCACCACCTCCATGGGTCTCAAGGCACTGCTTGAGCAATGAAAGCTGTTAAAGCATTGCATGAGTCCTCTTGCCTAGAGCTTGTTTGCAAGTGAAGTTTGAGACGACCAAATGACATGACTCCATAACCAAATTTCGGAGTAGGATTAATGGAAACAGCAACTGGAAGCATTTTATTTGCAACCTAACCTAGTGTCTAAGTCCTTTCAAAGCTGTGGCAGGACAAAGAGAAAAACCCTGTTGGCATTCACAGGAGCTCTTAAAGCTGGCTCATCGTTGAGTCATCTTCCCTGCAGGTGTTTAAGGGACGGGTGGACAAGGTGCTGAGGGACATGGTTTAGTGACTGATGGGAATGGTTGGACTCGATGATCTGGTGGGTCTCTTCCAACCTGGTGATTCTGTGATTCTATGATTAATGGCAAAAATCAGCCCATTTCACTTGCAAACTTCCTCAGAGCTTTAAATGCAAGGGAAGCATGCTTTATAATAATTTGAAGAGGGGTTTTTATTACAGAAAAAGCCTCTCTGCGACTTCAAATGTTGTAAAGAGTCAGTCCTGCCCACCTGAGCAC
Source organism: Coccyzus lansbergi (assembly GCA_033558105.1). Classification (NCBI taxonomy): domain Eukaryota; kingdom Metazoa; phylum Chordata; class Aves; order Cuculiformes; family Coccyzidae; genus Coccyzus; species Coccyzus lansbergi. The sequence goes on along the minus strand of JAUMJK010000750.1, from coordinate 372,797 downwards.
CCCACATCCCAGGTGCCCCACGGAACTTCTTGACTCAGTTTTGGTGCAGGTGACTGTACAACTCTCGGTCTGTTAGGCTTTCACCTTGCATCCTAATGGTCTAAAAAGTTGTCATGCACTTGCCTGTGCTCCAGATGACCTTTCCTGGCTCTTCAACCCATTAGTACTGTTGCTTTGCAATTTACTACTCACAGGCATGTGACAAATGTATATAAATATATACATATATAATGTTAGATAGCACCAAGACAGAATATCTTATAAGATCCTCCTATTTTTTCCACTAAGACCTACACTTTTTACCTTCTCATTCAATAACTGTTCTCGTATAAAAATGGAGGGCGTGAAATAACTTAGGACCCTTATAAAATAAATTCTCCTTTCACATTTTGATAGGAATGATTGGACTCGATGATCCGGTAGGTCTCTTCCAACCTGGTTGTTCTATGATTCTGTAATTTCAGAAGTTACTGGAAAGGCGATTTCCAAACTCAACTCAAACCACAAGATCTGGAGCGGAGAGCAATTTTGTCTTGCCTTCGTCCCTTCCCATTTCCTTCCTCTTTTTCCATCTCTTCCTCATTTTTTTTTTTTTTTTTTTACAAAATCCTGTCCTCTAAAGCTAACAACCTCATTTATGAAAGGAAATGGAAAGCCAAGGGGAAGCTGTGGCATCACACAGACTACAAACCCCACTACAGCAAACCACTCTCTGATGCCACAACTGCTATTCCTTGTTCAGAAGAGATGAGAGGCCACTTCAAACACAAGAAAAACAAACTTTAAAATAAACCCACACCAGTGGCATTAATCCGGGAAAGGGTTTGACCTACTGTTTACCATTCCCTAAATCTCCCTTAAGCCAAGGAACACAAAGGCTCTGCCTACACTCTTCAGGGGATTGCCTGCAGCAGCCCCACATCTAGTACCAACCCGAGCTGCCACAGCCACCGATCTCCAGCAAGTCCCATTTGGAAGTGCCAGTTCAGGCTTCTAGGAAGCTTCCAGGAGGTAGGACTGTTGCTAGTGCAGCACCACATCTGGTCTTATCACACTCCACAGCTGCCGACTGCCTGATCATATCCGTGTGAGATGCTCTTGCCTGCTAAAGACCAGCTCTAACCTCACAGTGAAAAGTGAGAGTGAAAGTAGAACCAGGTGTGACCCTCCTCACTGTCTCTCTCACTTTCATTACTTCTGGTAATGCCAGAGTTCCAAGAAACCTATCTAATGAGGAAGGAAAAAGGTCACAACACATGTTTAGATGGAGAACGTCAATCCAAGAGACCTGGATGTCAGAGAAGTAATTCACCTTCCTCTGCTTTCATTCCTAGAGCGGCCATGCAATCCTTTCCCACCACACACAGTAACTGTAAGGAGCTGGAGGTGGACCACACCACTGGAGAATTATTTCTGATACTGCTGTACTGCAGTTATTCAATATGCAAGCCCAGTGACGGATAAACATCCACCAGCCCTTCGCTTCTATTAGTCAGCAGCAAACTCAGTGATTAATCCTTTGCAGGAGACAGATACAGACTGTGCCAGAATCCAGACTTCGCTAACGTACCTCTTTGAACAGTGACAAGTATTAGCAGCTTTGGACGATCAGAGCCATCCTTTCCACTGGTTCTTCCCTGGTCTTGAATTGCTGCCCTTCATCCTAAACCATGAAATATGAAGTCTAAACTCAGTTCTGAAGTTATCACAATGAATTGCCATAACTCTATGTATGGTTATTAAAAACGCAAGTATCTCATCTGTTCTACATTTGTACACTTCCCATCAACTTCTAGTATCAATTAGGTCCATTTTTTTTTTCTTAATTAAACACTGGTGGAAAATAAACACTTTTTAAAACATTTTCAATTTGTTGCCACTTCATTCGCTGCATGTCTCCTTGCATTCACTTTGTGAAACTGAGAATCTCTCAGTCTACCTCCTCTTTCTTTATTTTCATGATAACATCAATTCGCTTTCAGGTGAGACTATTGCCATTATATAAGTATATATAAACTGAAAGAGGGGAGATGGAGATGAGATCTTAAGGAGAAATGTTTTGCTGTGAGGGTGGGGAGGCCCTGGCCCAGGTTGCCCAGAGCAGAGGTGGCTGCCCCATCCCTGGAGGGGTTCAAGGCCAGCTTGGATGGAGCTTGGAGTCTTTAAAAGCCATTTGCCTGACTGGTTAAGGCTTTTTTTGGACATTGACAGTTGCATGTGTAAAAAATGGCCCATTCACAAAAATATTCTTACACTACAATTGTTAGACATGACATTTACACATCCCTGTTAATTATAAATGACTCGATCCTGACATTCTGTTAACACATTATGAAAGCCATAATGAAACCTTCCGAGCTGCGTGTCACACCTGTAACAAAGATGAGCTTGGAGAAATCACAGTCTTGTCATCAGACCTTGGCAAAGGGGGAGGGAAAAGTGGCAGCAGGGTGACTCACGCTTGAAGCAGACTTAGTCTCAATGACCCAAGAGCCATAGAATAGTCTGGGTTGGAAGGGAACTTAAAGATCACTCAGTTCCAACCCCCCTGGGCAGGGACACCTCCCACGGGATCAGGGGCTCCAAGCCCCATCCAACCTGGCCTTGAACCCCTCCAGGGATGGGGCAGCCATCACTGCTCTGGGCAACGTGGGCCAGGGCCTTCCCATCCTCACAGCAAAACATTTCTTCCTAAGATCTCAACTCAATCTCCCCTCTTCCAGCTTGAAACCATACCTCCTCAACCACTCTCTGCACTCCCTGCTCAAAAGCCCCTCCCCAGCTTTCCTGGAGCCCCATTTATGTACTGGAAGGATGCTCTGAGGGCAAGAGGGGTGAGGGAGAACCCTGCACCACAACGTTTGCTCCTCTGTGGCACAAATGTGGCTACCTGAATGTGGGATCCAACAAGAACATATATGGAAAATAGAAATCAAGGAGTCTATATTGTCTGTACCTACCCTGCTCTTAAAGTGGTCTTGGGCATCATGGGCTTTTTTCTTAGAAAAGAAACAGCAGTTGTACCTCGAGATCCCTGCAGCCATGGGTAAGGTCCCTACCTCTGGCCAGCAGTTCTTCCCCTAGGTAAGCAACTTCATCCTTAGCATCTCCCTCCCATTCTTAAGAAAATAATTTTAGTATTTCTAGCCAGTGGTGCTAATTTGCAATACATCTCAGACAGTCTTGCATCACCTAACTGGAGAGGAGGCTGTTTTCTAAGAATTGGAGAAGGAAGCAGGGAGAGGTGGTGGTGAGGAGGAGACACTACACAGAATGCAGACTTTCAGTTTCTTTCCCTATCTGCCCCAGAAACCTGATTCCTGAACTTATTTAACCACGAAACGGGGCCATGACATTGTACAACGAGACTAATTTCACCCTATCGCACGGTGAAAAAAACCCAACTTGTTCAGGGAGAATATACCTTATATTTTGAATATATAAAATGAAATATATGGAGCTGGGACTGCCTGGAGCATCAGTGGAGTCAGAGCAACTAGAAAATCTGTCTTGATAAAAAAAAAAGAAAAGGAGGGTACAAATAAAACATTTTGGAACTTCCTCTGCTATGGAAAATTTCCAAACATCAGATTTCCTTTCTGCTTCAGTTTAGACTGGAAGCTTTTCCTGCAGAGTTAAATCCAGGTAGGCCAACACCACATACGCGTGAGCGTGTCTGAATAGATACAGAATTCAGCTTGAAAACTCACACCGGAGATCACAGAACCATAGAACAACCAGGTTGGAAGAGACCCACCGGATCATCAAGTCCAACCATTCCTATCAAACACTAAACCATGTCCCTCAGCACCTCATCTACCCGTCCCTTAAACACCTCCAGGGAAGGTGAAGAAACCCCCTCCCTGGGCAGCCTATTCCAATGCTCAATGACCCTTTCTGTGAAAAACTTCCTCCTAATCTCTAGTCTAAGTCTCCCCTGGTGGAGCTTGAGGCCATTCCCTCTTGTCCTGTCAAGGATGTTTGGCTTCATCTGGTTTCACATCTAAGCCACCCAACTATGAAAAGGGAAAGGTAAGAATGAGAAGGGAAAGGTCAAACAGAGATGAGTGTTCAGAGTCCTGTTCTGGGCTCAGATTGTTCATTCCCAACAGAAGAATCTCTGATATCGAGCTGGTCTATTCCAGATAAGGCTTTTATTTTCCAGTTGCACTCTGATCAATATCCACACCTAATTGAAGGCACATCTACTTCCCTTATAGGTTATACTTCTGACTCTAATACACACAAAAAGAACTTCCTTCTTCAGTAATTAACAATTTCCAAAGGAGAGAGAAGCAGCATTTCTCAGGTCTGGGACTTGAATCCGTGTAATGAAATTGTCTTATTTTTAACTGTCTGAGCAGCTTTCAAGCAGTAGCGTGTTGGAATTCATATTAATTTGTGCAGTACCCTATCATCATCATAATTTAGCTCACAAGGTTGCTGTGCTCGGAATTCCAGTTATGACATGAATTCTATACATTTTATACAGATTTATAAATGGCATCAATAGAACACTTAGGGTCTTATTCATTAAACAATGAGTCATTCTAGCATTCCATTCTATTTCATCCCAGTTCTTACAAAACTTTTATGTACAAATTTGACTGTACTTAATGCATCCGATTTAGCAGAAGTGTTGCAGCATAGTTTCAATTGGGTGGGGAAATAGATGAAAGGCATTGTTTAAAAGAAGGGGGGGGGAAAAACCCTCTAACAGTGAAAGTTTCAGCCTCCTCTCCAAAGGAAGAGCATCCAAGTCCAGAAAAAATCCTTTGCTCCAGCTTTCTCGCCACCACTTTCTCATCTTATAGCTCCAAAAAGAGCTATAAGGAGACACAACAGAATGAGCAGAAGATGCTTATGGTGTCATGGGCAACCACATACTGATTTTGTTGTTAAGCAGAGCTCCTTCTTAGAATCATGCAATAGTTTGCATTGGAAAGGACTTTAAAGATCATCTAGTTCCAACCCCTCTTCAGGATTCTTAGGGTGCCACCTTGCACAAGAATTGGAGCGACATGTAGGCTGACAACCAAAAGATAATTTGTGTTGGTGCACGACTGCAAATGTTTTCTTGCTACTAGGAAAACCCAATAAAAATATATTTCTGAATACCATGCGTGAGTAGCAATTCTTGATGGATAATTTTAGAGGTACACTAAAGAAGCTTGAATCATAAATGGTTTGGGTTGGAAGGGATCTCAAAGCCCATCTAGTTACAACCCTCTGCCTTGGGCAGGGACACCTCCCACTGGATCAGGGGATCCAAGCCCCATCCAACCTGCCCTGGAACCCCTCCAGGGATGGGGCAGCCACCACTGCTCTGGGCAACCTGGGCCAGGGCCTCCCATTTCTCACAGGAGAACATTTCTTCCTAAAATCTCATCTCAATCTCCCTCTTTCAGATTAAACCTATTTCCCCTTATTTTATCCCTGCTCTCCCTGATCAAGGCCCCCTCGCCAGCTTTCCCGGAGTCTCTTTCCGTACTGGAAGCTGCTTCTAAGCTCACCATGCAGCCTTCTCCTCTCCAGGCAGAACAACCCCAACTCTTTCAGCTTGTCTTTACATGGGAGGTGCTCCAGCCTTTGTATCATCTCCATGACCTCCTCTGGACTTGTTCTAACAGTTTCATGTCCTTCCTGTGCTGAAGACTTGCGAACTGGACTCAGGGATCCAGATGAGGTCATATCTGACTTCCATTAGCATGTAGTTTATGACTTGCACCAGCAAAATGCTAATGGTGCAGGGCAACATATGAATTCCCTAATGACCTAGGACCTTGCTATAGACTGGTTATGTATTTGTGTGTGCGTCATGTTTTAAATGAGAATTGAGTCGAAAAAAAAAGATTAATCAAGAGTTAGACTTGTCACCCATCTTTGAGGAACTGTATCTTTATCACAAACACTGGCTAGCATTGTGACTACACAGCAAAACATGGGACCATTGTTTGGTAAATTCTAGCTTAATCTAAGCAGAGCACATAAAAATAGCAGTGAAGTCATGTGGTATGGGTTATAGCACGCTCTAGCAACTGGAGTACCAAGTCTTCAGGGACACGCTGGTTACCAGCCAGTGAGAATCTGTTCAAACTGTTCTAATTACTTCATTCAACCCAGTTAATCCAGGTGAACTGGCACATGGCACGCGGCTCTCCACTTTAGAGTTTGGACACCTCAGCATATATCAATATTTTACCTTCTCTTTGTCCTTTCAACCTTCTTCCCGACTGCACTGGGGATATGGCTGTAATTTCCGTTAAGCTGGCTGGCACAGAACAGTCCTGGAAGTCACTGCTCCTCTATCCAATCTGATTGGGATTAGAAAACACTCTCAGAAGCTGTTTGGGAGAAAGAAGGCACAGATACACAAATGAACATAACGCAAGCAAGCACACTAGCCGTCTTTTCATAGAATTAAGAATGGTTTAGGTTGGAAGGGACCTCAAAGCCCATCCAGTTCCACCCCTGCCATGGGCAGGGACAACTCCACTGGATCAGGGGCTCCAAGCCCCATCCAACCTGCCCTTGAACCCCTCCAGGGATGGGGCAGCCACCACTGCTTTGGGAAACCTGTTTCAGTACCTCCCCACTCTCATTGTGAGGAAATTCCTCCTTATGTCCAGTCTAAATCTGCCCCTCTCCAGTTTATACCCATTACCTTTCGTCCTATCATTCCAAACCTTTGCGAACAGTCCCTCCCCAGCTTTCCTGTAGCCCCTTCAGCTACTGGAAGGTCACTATAAGGTCTCCTCGCAGCCTTCTCTTCTCCAGGCTGAACAACGCCAACTCTCTCAGTCTGTCCTTGTGTGGGAGGTACTCCAGCACTCAGATCATCTCTGTTTTTTCATTGGAAACCATTCTGAGACCTCATCATTGTATGGATTCTTGCAGTTTTCTTCATTACATATATAAGCATCACCACCTATTTTTGCTCTTTATCCTTAATAAGTCACAGTAAGTTTGGAATCCATTTCACTACATATTCTTGTACGTTAGGACGCTCTCTACCCAGCAATCACCATGCCAAGAAAAGCACAATGCTATCTCCACCCATTGTCCGTAAGGGAGAACAGGGATTCATGCATAAGTAAATTGTACTGTCTCATTTTCATTAACTCTCTCACCACGTATTTCTGGTACTTGGCTCCACGTTGCAGACTCAAAGGGTCAAAACCAAGACCAAAGTTTACATTTCATTATCGCAGAACAAACAGTTTTCTGGGAGGGGGATTGTTTCTTCTTCATTGTACATTCCAGTGGAAATGTTCTCTGAACAACAGCCGCTCTCTCTCCCACTATTCACAGGCTTAAATGAATAAAAACTGGGACTAGTACAGTAATGGAAAACAAGGAAAATAGGACACTTTTGTCCCTTCACCGCCCAAGCTGAGAGAAACAAAACTGGCAATTAAACGAACCGCGCAGGGCGAGCCACCTTCCTTTTGCTTCCTCCTCTTTCAATCTCCAACTCATGAGATGCTCCTTCACTCATCGCGAAAGGTCCACGATTGTAACACTGCCACATTCTCCTGGAAATCTACTTAAATGGCATATGATAGAAGCCATATGATAGAAGCTTAATTACATAGAGGGCATATGGAAGGCATATGATAGAAGGACATATGGAAGACATATGATAGAAGGGCATACGAGGACATATGATGGAAGTCTAATTAATCGACAATACATTCCTCTCATCAGGGGGAGAGCTGGAATGCTATTTTGTTCAGAAGAAAAATATGCACATTGAATTATGCTTATTGTCAGCCTCAATGTACTGACCATTCTCCCTTTGAATTATTACTCCTTGTTCTTTGGAGCAAGACAGATCATTTGATTTACATACCAGACGATTAACATACTTCACATAAAGTGAAGTTTGAGAGCTACGAATGTATGGAGGTATAAATAAACCGTTATTTTTTAACCTTCTTGAGTTCCTTTACGCGTGTGCAAAGCAGATCTAAAATGCTAGCACCAAAAAAAGAAATGAGACTGTTCTCATTTGGGAATTATTACCACCCATTTCTAAAGCAATTCCTAAAAAAGTACCAAACAGGTTAAAAAAAAAAAAAAACCAATAATCAACTCTCATGGAACAGCTCAACATTGGATGGGAGTCAATGCAAAGTGTGGATTTACACCTGAAAATTTTCACTTCCATCCGCAAAAAGATTTATTGGGGGGAAATAAGGTACTGCTGAAAATGTACCAAAAAGATTCTTGTTTTTTAGCCCCCGACGTATGTTAAATGCATGTTCCTTCATGAAATACAGAAGCAGTGTTGTGTTAGCCCAGATACTTGTCTTGTCCTAAGGAACTGTGGAGTTATAAACCATGGAAGTGGTATCTATAACCTCTTTGAAAACAAGATGAAATAAAATCCCACTAATCCACTCTTAGAATAACTAAAATTTGGCTTTGGTTAACACTCCAGAAATCAATAGCTTCTCTTCGAACTCACTAAACAAGGATTTGTAGATAATAAATTTTTTTTAAGTGTCATCTTACCAGAAAAACATTTTTTGGTTGTTTAGATATGTTTAAAGATCATATTTCACACTTCTAGATTAGCCTAATGAAATGAACCCTATGCCTACCCTTTACTTTTATTTGCTAACTTGGACTTGAGTCCAGAGCAGGGCCATGAAGATGATTTGAGGGTTGGAGCACCTTCCATCTAAGGCCAGGCTGAGAGAGTTGGGGTTGTTCAGCCTGGAGAAGAAAAGGCTCCAGGGAGACCTTAGAGCATCTTCCAGTGCTGAAAGGGGCTCCAGGAAAGCTGAGGAGGGGCTCTGGATCAGGGAGGGCAGGGACAGGATGGGGGAGAATGGATTTCAGCTGCAAGAGGGGAGATTGAGGTGAGATTTTAGGGCAAAATGTTCTCCTGTGAGGGTGGGGAGGCCCTGGCCCAGGTTGCCCAGAGCAGAAGTGGTTGCCCCATCCCTGGAGGGGTTCAAGGCCAGGTTGGATGGGGTTTGGAGCCCCTGATGCAGTGAGAGGTGTCCCTACCCATGGCAAAGGGTTGTAACTGGATGGGCTTTGAGGTCCCTTCCAACCCAAACCATTCTATGATTCAAACTTTGAAAGCTGACCCAGTAGCAAGCTACCTCTGTTATTTCTGGGGATTCATAGAATCATAGAACAACCAGGTTGGAAGAGACCCATCGGATCATCAAGTCCAACCATTCCTATCAAACACTAGATTCTTGATAGAACTAATCACATAAACAGTTGAAAGATGCAAGGCAGCTCGTGTTCTGGGTCCTCATGGAGCAGCAAGGTTACTATCTGCATCCAGGCTGCCCAGGGCCCCAAACTCTCAACGCTGCCAACACAAAATCTCGACTCTTGTGTTCAAACATTGTCAGACAAATGCCAGAGTTTCCGAGGGATTTAGTTAAGCAAACAGAACTGAGGATTTAAACAGTAGCCAGGTATATTTGGTAACTTCCCTGCATTTTAGGCGTGTAAGATACATAAGAAACACAGTGTTTTGCCCAGAATTTGGCTCATTATATCCCCATTCTCCACATAGCAACTCTGCAAAACTTGGGGTGTCTCCACAGCTCCTTAACCCAAAGCGCTGTATGGGATGCCTCTATTGGATGCATCCAGAATCATCAGCCCTTGAAACACCCGATGTAACTGTACAAGTCTAGGAAAACATCCCTTACCCATCCCTGTTTTCACCGATGGCAATCTCTAATGGATACTCCCTAAGAACAGCTCTCCTGAAGACGGTGTAGATTTAGGTACTTTCACAAAACCCCTTCTAGCCTTTATCTGGAAGCATCAGCACCAGCCTCCTACGCTTCCTGAGAGACAAGGAGCGTGCCAGGTCTCACACTGCAACTGGGCACAGCCTTCTTTAACTCCTTAGGCAGAAGTAACCGAACCAGTCAAAGACAAACGGAAGAGGGAAACCTGCTTGCGCTTCTCAATTCCAGACACGGACAGAATGCTTTTTCATGTTACCTTTGGAGACTTCTGATGGTGACCACGAAGGTAATAACACTGACATGTCGCCACGGTGCTTTTTAGGAATGTTACACATTGCGCTGCTCAAATGCTATTAAGGGAAGACAAGCATTACCAGTCCACTGAGTTTGCTAAACACGCAATAATATAGCACCAATAAGTCAAAAACACCGAGAGAATGAACACTTCTGAATTTCTAAAGACGCAGAAAGAAAGAATAGGTTTTCTAGCTCATCTTACCTGCTCTTACCTCTTCCACGTGTCCAGAGCAAACATTGCTGAGGAATTGTGGTCGCTCATCACGCCGTTCTGTGCAAGACCCAAGGAAAGCTAGGAGGTTGTACAGTTATCTCCCTTGGTGTAATTCTAAACTATACAACCTACTACCTCAACCTGGATGCATGCAGTCAAAAATGCTGGAAGCTACCCACCACCTCCCAGCCAACGGAATGCCAGGGGTTTGAGTTAAAACAAAACAAAACAAAACAAGGTCTCAACATTCTCAGTGCTCTGATTTAGAAGTAATAAAAGTTGTATTCGCGTAAAAGATAGCAAACCCAAATGCAGCTCCACACACTGCATGTGTTAATAGATAAGATACAATAAGCCACCGTTCATACTGCTGGATACAGGCAAGATCATGGCACTTTTCATAGAAAAAAGGAACTTTGTCCCTGGCTAAAGAAATACTTTCTCCCCCCCTTCACAGCAGATGAATCCACTCTGCAGCACAGAACACACACACATATTTTATAAGGCACTTAAAGAAGGTTTACGATGAAATTTGCCCTAACACGTCTTTTCCTTTTTGAACACATACAACATTGCCCTTGGAGCAGGCACCTTGGCTCCTGAAAGTTTAAAGGATCATCTTTGAAGGACGATCTTTTCGATAAGGCCTTATGGCCTTTCGGTAATTAAAAGGAATACAGAAAGGCTGGCGAGGGGCTCATGGCCAGGGTGGGCAGGGATAGGACAAGGGGTACAGTTTCCAGCTGCAAGAAGGGAGACTGAGATGAGATCTTAGGAAGAAACGTTTTCTTGTGAGGGTGGCCCAGGTTGCCCAGAGCAGTAGTGACTACCCCATCCCTGGAGGGGTTCAAAGCCAGGTTGGATGGGGCTTGGAGCCCCTGATCCAGAGGAAAGGCGGTAGGAACTGGATGGGCTTTGAGATCCCTTCCAACCCAACCCATTCCATTATTCTGTGACTGCAGAAATGGGATTAGGAGAACTGCAAAAAGAGTAGAAAGTTCTAAGTATATTTCGCTCTTGCATCAATCCCTTGCTAAGATTGATGAGCTCAGGAATGCAGCACTGAGCTTCTCTCAGCAGGCAGAATAAGCCTGTGTTCCCTTAACAAGGAACACTTTGCATTTTTAACTTGTAGTAGCTCACAGTCAAGCAACCAGGATGTTATCATTGTGACTCATTCCCATTACCCACCAAGGTAAGCAGTACAGTGCCTATTATGGCTTACAAACAGGGATTAGCATCTTAAAATATGCTCGTGCAGACACCGGACTGAATCAGTCCAGAGATCTTGCCTCTCAGGTGAATGTATCCTTAGGCACAGCAGCTCTGTGCTGGAAGGGGATTACAAGGGAATCAAACCCTATGAATGAATGCTGAGCTGTGCTGAATCGATGGCATCTTGGTTGTTTTATTCTCTAGGGATAAAGAAGTCTTTCCGATAGTGAAAAGCCCGCACCCTACCTTTACATTCAAAGCCTGACTAGAACTAAAGGAGGAAAGTAAGAAATAACACCTCTCCTCAGAATTCAGCTATTTGCAAAAACAATCTTTCTGCAAGGTTTTTTTTTTTAAAGGTACATGATGTTGATACCATCAGTGGAATTTCTGATGACTTCATAGTCTGTAAAGTTTACTTTGACATGATAGGTTCTGTGGAAATACAACATGTTATTTTAGGGAACAGCACAGTGCTCAAACAGTGGAGTCACTGTTAACCATTTTATTAGTAAGACCAGTGGTGTAAGCAGAAATCTGGATGAGGAAACCGTGGCTCTCTCACCCCATACCCTGACCAGGAGCTCTATTACTGTCTAAAAACATCTTGAAGCCATCCCAGTACCTTGATGCAACATCATCGTTTTTCTGTACCGAGCATCTGTGCTCTGACATGAAATCTAGTGCTAGTTCAAATGTAGCTCTGTGGAAGCCAATGAACCCTTGTGCTCATTTAGGATGATGGAAGATCTCAAATCCCACTCAAGTTCTCTGTGAAACACGAAACGTAGATTTTCGAAAATGTCTCATTTAGTATTCTGCAGCTATAAAATAAACCATTTCAGTATCACATGGCGAGGCTACTCATTTTTTTTCTACAACTTATTCTTGCAAGTATTTTCCCATACCTCAATTTTGGTTGGGAATGTTAGATACTCATTACACTTAAACAATGATTAATTATATCTCATCGCAGTGAGGTTGGAACTGGATGACCTTTAAGGTCCCTTCCAACCCAAACTGTTCTATGATTATATATCAGATTGGTTTATTCAGTTAAGGAAAATACTGTTAATATTACCACTGCATTGAGACTAACATAGGCACACCTTGCAGACCAGGTAGTTACCAGCAGAGCTGAGCAAAAACCTCTCCAATAGTTTGTTTTAAAACAGAAGGTGGAGAAAAAGTGTTTTGTTTCATTTGTAAAACTCAGTAAAGGTCCCTTTGTAAATGCACAGTTTAGTGTTTGATAGGAATGGTTGGACTTGATGATCCGGTGGGTCTCTTCCAACCTGATGATTCTATGATTCTAAATATATTTCAATTGAAAACTACTTATCAAAAATTTTCTTACTCTCATTTTGAGCCTAAATAATCTAAACTTCTCTCAGGTTTGCAAACGCCACTGTGCCTGTTTCGTTCCTGACTCTCCACCTTGCCTTGCTGCTCTTCCACCGCAACTTCAACTTCCTCTTCATTGCCACATTCACAAATCTTTGAGCTGTCAGCTCCGTGCTGGCACTTATTCAGAGCCTTCTCGCTCCCTCCTCCGTCACTATATTGAGCCAGGGAGCTGTGCCCTGCCTTGGCACACGTGCTTCTCCTGCAAGTACCAAGACCTGCTCCAAGGTGCCACGGTAGCATCCAGGAACGAACCACCAGGAGGACGTCCTCACTGAGACGATGTCCTCATCCAGGTTCCCACATATAGAATCACAAAACAACCAGATTGGAAGAGACCCACCGGATCATCGAGTCCAACCGTTCCTATCAAACACTAATATGCCAACGACTCTGCACGAATGTGATGGTAATAAGCAAGTTTTTCTGTACACTTCTATGCAACCTACATTCACTTCACAGAGCGATACGAAGACATGTCAAGATAAAGTGTTTTCCAAATACTAAAGCACTTTCTGTCCCAGGGTGTGATACCTAACTCATCCTCTGGCCAACTGTGAGAGACCTTCACAGCCTGCGGTGATCATCCCAGCAACTTCTATCCATTTATCAGAGCTTGGCTTCAGAATTACAGGTATTGTCCCCACCATGTGAAGCCTGGACAGAGGAAAATATATTTGCATCCCAGAGGAGATGCAATCTCAAGCAGATATAAGTGTCAGACATCTAGCCATGTCATCAAATAGAATATCTGCTGCTATGACTGACATGAAGTATTGAGTTAAGGAACCGAGATCAAGTATTAAACCAGAAGTTATTTCGTTACCATCACTTCTGCACCGTCACATTGATCAATGACTGGCTCTTCAGTTACTATCTGTGTACTAAAAGCATTCTTCTTCTAGGAGGAGAGAGACTCACAGTGCTCGTGTCTATTAAGACACTTTCTTTTGGTGACATCAATCTCCATGTTTGTTTTCTAATGATTTTTGTCAATTATGTCCTCACCCAATTAGCACAATCATACCTAATTATGTAATTAGGGTAAATATGTAATCTAATGACAATGTCCAATTACGATACGTATTGATGTCATAGAATTTCCTATTAAATATTGTGATAGGGAGACCCACATTCCATGTCGAGCTGTTGTCCCTGTAGAAGTTCATGTGCCCGAGTGCCTATTGTTTGTGAACCCTTTGAGGCCTCTTGCTTTTTCAGAGTCACAGAAATGATTTGACGCTTCTGTGGACAAAAGGAAATCTCTGTCCCAGCCCAGCGAGCTGTGCTTTAAAAGCAACAGTCTAATCAAATAACTGTGCCCTTTGACTTACTGCAACCCTCTGATTTCTGAAATTGAGCGGCTGAAGTGAAAATGGAAAAGGCTGCTGCCTTACTACAGGGAAGACGAGTCGTGTGCAGGGAGTATTTATTTTCAAATGGAGAGGAAATATCATTGTCACAGTTCTTCCCAGACAGCTCGAGGGCATCTATCTCTAAAGTTAACCTCTGAAGACGTTAGATCAAGGTGCAAGCCTTAGTCTGGACCAGGAAGCATCATTCCTGATGCTGAGAGATTCCTGATTCCTGAGAGGGCAGGAGTTGTTTAGCCTGGAGAAGAGGAGGCTGAGAGGAGACCTCATTGCTCTCTACAACTACCTGAAAGGAGGTTGTAGAGAGGAGGGAGCTGGGCTCTTCTGCCAAGGGACAGGGGATAGGACAAGAGGGAATGGCCTCAAGCTCCACCAGGGGAGATTTAGGCTAGAGATTAGGAGGAAGTTTTTCACAAAAAGTGTCAATGGGCATTGGAATAGGCTGCCCAGGGAGGTGGTTGATTCACCTTCCCTGGAGGTGTTTAAGGCACAGGTAGATGAGGCCCTGAGGGACATGGTTTAGTGTTTGATAGGAATGGTTGGACTCGATGATCCGATGGGTCCCTTCCAACCTGGTTGTTCTACGATTTATTTTCCTGCCTCTTCTCTTCATGGATCTCAGCTGAGAGAAACATTCAGAGACCTGCTTCCCCTACTCTATGCTACACGAACCTGAATATTACATATGATTTCCCCTAGAACAAGGGGAGAATTCAAATCCAGAACTGATTTTTGAGGATGGAATAGGTTGAATATTCTACACTCTTAAAGCACACTTCAACTTTTGATAGGAATGGTTGGACTTGATGATCTGGTAGGTCTCTTTCAACCTGGTGATTCTATCATTCTATGATTCAATGCAGACCACTCCTATCGCCTTTACAGATATGAGTAAGACAACAAGGTTACCAGCAATGCAAATCCAGGCTAAATGTGTTCAAGGCTGAATTCTATTTTGATACTATCGTCAACAAAATCATCAGCTGAGAGTTGGCTCTGAATCTTTATGGCTGTGAATTGATATAGGAGTAGAAAGAACCCACCTTCACTTTCAGATCCCAGGCAAGCTATTGCAGGGACAGCCAAAGAGGGGGTGGAAAGCAGAAAATACTCATGAAGAAAACATATTTCCTTAAGTCATTGAGAGAAAAAAAAATAAATACCCAAACCCGCAAATGATATTGTTCCAGTTTGAGGTCTGAAATCTTGTTTGCTAAATTTCAGCCTGGAGTGATCTTTTTTACAGCTGACTTTCACAAACCTCAGACAGAAGAGATTTTACAATGGAAACGCTGACGTGATTCCTACCGCTCACCTCACCCATTCAGTTCTACGTGATGAAACTCTGTTGCTAGAACTTGGTTGTGATGAGGAACCTCAAGAGGTTCTAAGGTTTACTCTAGCTCAGAGGATTCTCCTAGACGTCTGGCAGGCAGGCTAAACATGGCTGGAACTTCAAGAGTCTGCAAAACCAGGAAAGAAGTCTCATCTGGGCTCAGCTGGAATCCAAAGCATGGAAATAGATTCTGAAACCTATCCAACATTTTTCAACACATTACAAAAATGGTCTCTGCCCCAGCTTTTAGCAAGAGTTACAGCAATCTGAAGATTTGCTCAATATTGCATTTCAATAGTTGGTACTTTCTAGGGGAAGGGTAGCAATGCTCTTGCTCCTGAACCATATGTAGCTTCTTGTCAGCAGCTGGGACACAGCATCAGTTCTGGGTTAGACAAAACATGACAGAGACGCTCTTTACAGGTGGATCAGGGATGCTGAGGCGTAAGATGCCACAAGCTAGCAAGGGTTACAAGATTTATGACCTCAAAACCTAAATTTTTTAACTTAGCCTGGGCCTGCTCTGTGATCAAGCAGTGCCCTATGATTTCATAGGATGGCTTGGGTTGGAAGGGACCTCAAAGATCATCTAATTCCTATTCCACCACCCCTGCCATGGGCAGGGACACCTCCCACTGGATCAGGGGCTCCAAGCCCCATCCAACCTGCCCTTGAACCCCTCCAGGGATGGGGCAGCCACCACTGCTCTGGACAACCTGGGCCAGGACCTCCTCACCCTCATAGCAAAACTTTTCTCCCTAAGAGCTCATCTCAATCTCCCTTCTTTCAGCTTGAAACCGTAACAGTTTTTATTGGTGTGAAGGTCAGTGAGCCAAGCCCAGGTTGAACAACCTCATTTGATATTCTGCACAACAGGATAAGACCCAGAGGCCATGCTCGCTTCGCATTCACACTGGAAAGTAAAGGAACTCACAGGTGATCGCTAGGAAGCTGTACTAAAACTTGGTGACACTTTCAGGGTAGCATGGGGAGACTGTGTCCCATCATGATACTGCACATCTACAACCAAAGGCTCCACAGTCGGGCTGGAGCACATCTCCTGTCCTCCTTCAGGTCACTCTGGCCAATACTTATGTCATGCTCCTAAGTTACAGAGCCTTCCTGGCTCAAGGGCAGGTGTCATACTTAGTCTTGGATTCCTCCCCAAGAACATCCTCTCCTTATTTTCTCCCTTACTGATTAAAATCAGATAAACAAAGAAAAAAAAAAACCCACACCAGAGTACTGAACTAGTTATTTATCTGCCTTTTAAGAGTTTAACCAGATTTGATTATCTGAATAAGAGAATTTGGATATGGTTCAAAGTCCAGGGTACACAATTACATTCTGCTTCTCATGAATCCCATTTGCCACTGCATATGGTTATTCTAATTACCCAAATGCTATTGTGTGCTCCTCTGCTGACAAGGGCTCTCTGTGCTCCACACCAGACAGGACTGGGAAAACAGGGAGCACACAAATGCGATGATATCCATACCCATATGGGTGGATATCGAGCAACAGACTCGTTTGCAAGGGACCTTACAGGTGCTTTCTGGGACAGATGTACCAGAAATGAGAAATGGTCTTGTTAGTTTGAGGGAGACAGACATGATTTACCAAATCTGGGAAAAAAAGAAAAAAAAAGAGAGAGTTTGCTTTGGAAAGGCTTTGGTTTGCTTCTTCAGACAAGAACTCTGCTTCTGGTTTAAACCGTAACTCAGGCCAAACGAAACACAATTGTAAAGCCTCCCCAGATGCAGATAGAGCCACGTAGCTCCACAGGAAGCATATTTTTTTCCTCTTGGGAGGCACAACAGCAACGACTCTGCCTATTGCTGGAGAAAGGAGCTGCATTAATTAAGGTACCAATTTTTGGAGAGGATATTGGGACTTTTTCATATCCCCAAGGCCTCCCTGGTACTTTCGACATGCAGGTGCTCTGGTTTGTTTCCAGTTTCAGTAATCGTCAGGTATTTCTTTAGGTTCCCCTGCAACATCAAACTGGGTGAAGCAGTCAGTACTTTCCTGCCCTTAGTAATTTTGCAGTGAGTCTGTGCCTCAGTGACAGATGAAGAGATCTCTCAGCACACTCTGTGGCACTGGGATCAAAGCTGCCGCATAAACGTAAGCTCCTTATCAACAAAGCGAGGAAGAAAAATTCATAAGAAACATACAGGTAGAAGCTCCATGGCTTCCAATTAGTTTCCTCCATCCTAAAGGGAAGATACATTTCAGGGCTCTTCACATCATTTTGTCCAGACTCCAGTTTCACTCAGAAACTTAATGAAGTGCAGTGAAATCCAACCAACAGAAAAGAAATACAAATTAAGGCTGAAAACACAATAACAAAAAAGGCTTTTCAAAAGGCTGAAAAACAAAAGGGGTGGGGGAGGATTTTGGAGGCTGTAGTTAAGAAGAACAGAGGGTAGTTTAACAATTTTAACATTTAGTACAACGTAAGAGGAGGAAGGGAAAGGAAAGGCAGCGAGCTAGCGGCAGGGAGGCAGGAGCTGGAGCCAGGCCATCCCAAGTACTAACTTTGGCTCCGAGTGCTGCCTTAGCAACATCAAGCAAACAGGTACAGCGAGAGAACACTTTGATACCCAAACGACACGTAGCATCATGGCAGAAAGCACAGTTAGGAGAAGCTACGCTGGTATTGCCGACAGAAGCCCTGACTCTACCTGTGCATCCTCTCTGCTGCACCTCTTGCTGCAGAAGACAACAGCGTTCGAGAGGTTTCCTCGGGCACGTTTGCCCTGTCCCATAAAGCAGAGGCCACAGCGTCTCCAAGCTCATGTCAGGCTGAGTTGATGCGTTGCCCACGCAGTGACACAGCTCCCCTTTCCCTTTGCCAAGCACCAGAAAACCAGAAGCAACCAGAAAACATGTCCAGCTTCAGGATACAAGGAGATGGTTCTCCTTGCAGCGGCATGGGGACTGCATCTCAGCCCCATTCTTGATGGTGCTTTTCTAAAGCTTTCTAAGCATCCAACCGTGTTGGGATCAAGTCTCTCACCAAAGGGAAAAATAAAGTTGGATATCAATGAGCAGGTCCCAGCACAGTCAGTGAGAAGATGCACTGAAATATTTGAACAAAAAACCTGTTTCCTCTTGCCTCCTCTTTGATTCAAATATTGATTTTCTAATCCAAAAATACGCTTTCAGACCCAACTGCGGGATCTCATTTTGCAGCACATCTGCCCAATTCCCCTGCCATGGGCTTCTAGAGCTCCCAAAGCAACAGCACCTGAAGTGCCAGCCTCTGGCAACACCCAGGACAAATTCCAGGCTTTTGTTAACATATTCTGCCAGCAGTCTGATGTCTCCAAATGGCTTCACAGAGAAGAGACCACCATGCAGGAACAGGTAATATTGGGAGTTGGGTTTGTGCAGCTCATTTCTCTTTGGGGGTTAGGTTAAATGAGCCAATACTTCTTCTAGAGCCAAAAACATAGGAATCTAATGTAGTGAAAATCCATAGCATTTAAAAACAAATTTAAAAAAACCACAGAACACTAACAGCCCTTCTAAGGAAAACAAGTTTTGCTGTCACAACTAGATGGAAACATATCACAGCCCAGGATGAGCCACTCATTCCACTGTGGACAAACCAATGTCCACCAGCAAAGGCAAAAGTGGAGACAGGAACCAGCAACACATCCCTAAGGACGTCTTGACTCAAGATCTCTGCTCTGGGTAGTCTCCCACAATCGTGCAGCACCTGAAAGATATTTATCATTCCCTCTCCTCACACACCTCTGTCTGGTTTTGAAGAGCCAACATGTTCCTTGGGGACACCCATCAAAGACTTTTCCCATTTATATAACTGGGAGCAGAATGGTGACGCCCAACGTTCATTCTCCGCTATGGTAAACCTGCAGACCTGAAAACCACCTGTGTGGCACTACAGAGACAGCAAAGGTTCTCCTAGAAGAAAGACTAGACTCACGGGAGAGAAATATTGAGCACCAGTTCACCCAAATGTATGGTGACAGAGAACACCAAACTGTGTGGTTTGTTTCCTCTTTTTAAAGCTAGTTCCAACTCACAGGGAGAAAGAAGAGGAGTTAGACTGAAATTTTATTAGCAGAAGCCTTCTTTGACATTGTTTTATGCTTCTATAGTAAATAGAAAACACATAGGAAACCTTGGAAATTCAGCAAGGAAGAAAAAAAAAATCCTTTTTTTGGACTGCAGCAGCATGCGTCAAACCAGCCAAGTTCAAAAGCAGAGACATTTAAAAGTGGAAACGCAGACCAAATCTTTGGTAGAATTAACACTGAAAGCTGCTGGAAAGAAAGAGTCAGACTTTATTTTGAGCTTACAGTCTAATTATTTTCATATAGAATCTGTATATTGGGGTTTTTTAAAAAAAAATGACTGCTTCAAAAAAGAATTGTTCCACTTTTTACAACTCAAAAAAGTTTGTTTTCCGTAACAGGTTTTCTGCTGCCTTGTTACATGGTGGGAGGCTTTTTTTTCCAGCCCTACCGGTTCTTTTGGAGTTTACAACGTGATTATTTTCCCTTAAAAATTGTTTTGAAAAACATAACACCACGAAATGAGAAGGAATGGGATTCTACAATAAGCTAATTTTTGAGGGAGGATAGGAGGAGGTGGAGGGTTGATCCTCTCCCCTGCTACAGAGCTGCAAAAAACGGATCCGCATTACTTCATAAACAGAATTTTATCTGCTTCCCAACAACCTCCAAATTAAACAACCTAAGAACAGTCCCTACCACGTCCCCACGGCCAGACCTATGCCTAACGTGTCTGAGATTTAATTTCTCCAGCCTGATGTCAAACAACTCCCCCGTCCCGTTTTACTCGAGCACGACTGAGCGGCTGGTGTGCAGGAGCGTATTTTGACCAGTAACCAAAGCCGAAAGCTGATACGATAATTGCGGAACAATATTTACAGCTCTAATTTTATATATCTGGAAACAAAAGACGGGAGGAGGGAAGAAGGCAGGAGAAGAAAGATACAGAGCAGCAAAGTTGAACCTTGTCGGTCAAAATGCATAAAGCCAACACCGCGCACTTGCCAGACAGACACATACCTATAGATACAAGCTTGTGTGGAATATGACCACAAGTTCGGATCTACGGGTTTGTGGCAACCGGCAGGAATCTCTTCTGTAATTTGCTAGGGTTGAGCTTTTTGATTTTGTAATGAAAGAGGAAAACCACCTCTGCAAAACGAAATTTCAGAGCTGTTAGCAAATACCAGCTTTCCTTCTCCACAGCACCTTAAAAAACTAAAGCCCTTCCTCAAGCAGGGGGGAGATTCGCGTATTGACTTTGCTCTAACATTAGCTCTGAGCTAGAGTTCCCTTTGCTCCCATGAAACCCTTTGAAAAAAAAAAAAAAAGAGCAGCAAAATAAAACAAGTTTTCAAATAAACAAAGTAAAGCAGCTCTGTGTTTCTGGGCAGCCCTTTGCTGGACAGAATTCCTGATGATTACACAGTCCTGGGCGATTAACAGCCAACGCTGGAGGTATATCTCGCTCGCAGTGAAGCAAATCATCCAACAACAAAGATTTTATATGTAGACAGAGCTGCAGCACACGCACATAACCCCCAAACCACTCCAAGTTGTCCTGTTTCCACTCTGGCAGCCTGGTGAAAACAGAAAAAACAACTGCATAAGAGTTGTTTTAACTTTCAGAGAAGTCATTACTGACCTGGAGTTCTACTTTAACTCTCTTTTTAAAAGGGGAAAAAAAAATTCCTTTCACTCCGCTGAAAAATCTAGAAATCTCCCCCAGCCCCAGCTTCCTGCAGCCACACCGCATTTGGTCCTAAAATGATAAATATAAAATTTCTGTAGGAGTTTTCTAATCAATCTGGAGAAAGAGTCGTGGAGCAAAGTTTTGCCACTGCAAGCAAGAAGCGTCCCCTCCTTCCCCCGAAGTTTCCAAGTTTTCTTTCCCGCGTCCCATTTCCAATTAATGACATTTTATTGGGTGGGCAACTGGTGGGGAGTTGGGCTGAGAAGCGGTCTGGCTGTGAGCGCTGGCGAACACAATCAGCGCGATTAATTGTCATTTGAAGTCTCGCAACATTTTCGCTTTCTGCCCCTTCTCTTTCTTCAGCAGATAAGCTACACTAATGCAAGCTGGTGTTATTCTCTATGAAATGAAACAGTCAACACTTGGAAAAGAATTCTGCTACTTGGATGCTTTTAGAAAGTTTCCCCCACTTCTTGTGCAGGTTCTTAAAATAAATCACTTCAACCTTTCCAGCCTGGTAAGTAGGCAATTAAAACATGCAATTTTCCTTTATTGGAGTTGCTGCTTGGGCTGGGTTCTAAGGAACTCCTGTTCCATCCAGCAACAGAGATGTTAAACTTTCACCATCTGTCCAAAGGTTATCTAAATTGATCCTCTAAATTTAGATTCCTAACACTCATCCTCCAATACCTACCTTAAACGTGTCCAGCTTTCCCAAAGTTTTCAGCACCCAGAACTCATACCAAGAACAGGAGCTGCAGGGGTTTAGCATCTTTGAAAGTTCAGGATTATTTTTATGTTGGAGCCTACATTGAATTTAGGAGCACCCCCAGAATTCCGAGAGCTCTCCCCCTGCAATAACTGTGTGGCAGTCAAGGCAATGGGTCAGGGAGCACGTGGTCCTGCAGACAGAACAGAGTCACATCATGCACAAATACACGTATTGTGCGCTCCTTGGGAACTGAACCGCAAACGGGATATAACAAATGTTACCCTACCAAAAATAACCCCAGCCCTCCAACTACAAAGCTCATTTATTTCAGGGAGCCCAAGATTGAAATTCAAATTGTCTTTCGACCCTTTTAGTCAGAGCCCGGTAGGCACAGCATTAGGAGCCAGTAACGTTGCTGCTGCATCTACCAGTACTTCTTACAATGACAAGGAATTTCTCCATCAGACACATGTCACTCTCAAGCTATAATGCAACATTGCACAAAACAGAGTATTTTCTTTATGAGTACATCCATTTTGACCCTAATATTCTTTCCATTAATGTATGTATATGGAGGAAAGCAAATTTGCACATTTCTGCCTGGCGAAGAAATACTTCTTTTTTTCAGTTGAGATAGGAAAAAAAGTAGTGATCTCATTGAAGTTCTTATACAATGTGGAGGCCGCATTTTACTAGGTTTTCCTACCCCTACAACTTTTTTTTCTCCTTCAAAAGCTCCCAATCTCATTTTCTAACCACTGGGATAGTTCACGTCCATGAAAGAAACCAAGTTGTAGCGTTTGGGTGGCCTGTACATACCTCCTTGCGGTATGGGACACGTGTCCTCAATTCTGACTGGGCTGAATGGAAGCTGCAGACACCCAAGGCACATCAGCAACTGCTCTTTATTACCGAATTATCGCAGCTCTTCTCAGAGCCAGGACTGAGCCAGACCTTCCCAGAGCCCACCACATGCTTGCGAGGGCAGCTGTTAGGTGTTGACCCACACAGCAAATATCCCCTTTATTTAGTTGTCTACACCAGAGCCCATCCCTGTCGCAGTTCAGGGCAAACCACCTCCTCCTCCTCCCTTGCCACCTGATTGGCTTTTACCACACAAAAGGGAAGGAGCGTTAGGATCTCTCAGTTGTTAAAGAAAGGAGAGAGAGCAGAAGAGAAAAAGCAGCACTAGGTCTCTCTAGAAAAGCACCTACTCCTGCCAAATAAATCACTGGGACAGGTCCCCACTGCTAAATGCGATCGGTCGTTCCTGGGAGCCCTGGGGAAAGGCAGCTCGGTGGCACCGAGATTTCACCAAGTGGCACCTGCACGCTGTAAATTAAAGCTATCCAGGAACCAGCCTCCTCCCCCTCTTACATTTTGGGCAACCAACTCATGGCCAATTGCAGAGACAGCGAACTGATAAAGGCAGCAGCAAATAAATACAGGTTTGGGTTTTGAAAGATATGGATTTTTTTTTAAATTTTTTTTTTCAGCGAGCACTGCTTTTTTTTAAAGATGAATTTTACTCCTAGCAAATCTATTCAGGGAGGTTGAATGAGAGCCATAATTATACGAGATCTGGGGTTTGAAACGTTTCCCTACATTGATTAATCATCCAGCTGTTGTACCTTCTGAAAACCTGATGAACGTACGCACAGAGGCAGAAAATCCATGAGAGCCAAACAAATCAATCCCCTTCCCACTGCATTTGTCTAGAGCGCTAAGATTACAAACAAAAAGTTTCAACCTATACATTGGGGAACACATTATTTATATTTGTGATATCCTTTTACGAAGGAGACTTTGCTTCATTATTAATTTTACTACACGTCAATGATCACAGGATCAAGAAGGCTTTGGTGCTAGAACCTGGGACGGCCAAAAAAAAAAGTTATTTTTGTTAGTGTTAACCCACTCCAAGACTGGAACTTTAGAGATTTACGGCCAAAGGAATAGAGAAGGAAACACGTAGAAATAAAAGTCTCCAAAGACATAACATTGGCTTTGGGCTGTGGGTGGTATTCTTGCAAACCACAAAGCGTAAATGCCCCGTTCAGGAAAATCGATCGTTATGGGATGCATTGTGTGCCTGAATCAAAAGCTGTTTGCAGCTATTTCGTGCTTCTGCCATGAAAATAAGACAAACAAGAAACACGACTGCTAAATAATTCCCATTCTTCTCCCCTACCCCTTCCCCCAGTTTTAACCTAAATCTATTTAGGCCTATAAATAGATATATTTATATATAGACACACACACACACAGACACTCTCTTAGGTTTAAAGACCTTCATCAATAGATTTCCATACTTTGAGTAATTTTAAGAAACTATAAGGAAAGGGAAGATAGTGACTGGAGAAGGTATGAGAAACCACATTACCTCCGCAGCAGCATTTTACGAGATACCTTATTGAACGCGCGCTGCCATCTTGCTAGGCCCAACTCTTCAAGGAACATATTCTGGAAGACAAAATATTTATGGACATTTTCATGGCATGTTTTCAAGACATCGATTCTACTTTTATACTCCCCTAGAAGCTACAGCTGTAGAAGCGAAAGGAACCGACCAAGTCCTAAGAGAGGAATCGCTCCCCCCTCCCGAGATGCCAGTTTTTAATCTTGTTTATGAGGATTATTTTCCATCTCGCACCTCGATTCAGCCCTGCCCTGCCCCACGCGAGGAGTTAAATCCGTGGAAATAAAACATTTCTGGTTAACGCGAGCATTTAAGAAGTTTGCCAATTCAATTACCACCAAAGCGATGAAGAAAAATAAAGCGACGTGGAAGTCGCAACAGCAAACGCATTCCCTGCTAGTTAGTAACCCGCACCAACTTCTTAAACTGATTAGTTATATCTAGATTCTTATCCAATTAAAAGTTTGAGAAAACAGAATCAAATAGGAGGATCGTTACCTGCTTTTGAGAAGGTTCACCAAGCAAGCATTTTAAGCTTTTTGACTCTTTTAACACTGATACAAGGAATAATTATTTCTCTCTGCCGATGCGATTGTTAAAAGAAGCAAAACCCCGGATTGTGGTGGCTTCGCGGATGCTATTCTTTTTGCACCACAGCAGGATTCTTGGCTGCCAGTCCAAGCTGCTTTCACTTGCCAAGTTTTAAGATGCCGGTTTTGTCTTTCATTTTATTGTTCCTTTCGCAACGTTAAAGAGCGACTTAAAAACCCATGCACAGCTGCTATCGGGGAAGGGGGGGAATTATTTGAATTTTGCACAAGAATGGAGATGAGGAAGGCGCGCGCTGTGATGTAACCACAACGACACCCACAGAAACGTATTCCAAATATTGGGGAGGGAGTGGGGGGGGACAGACGACGGACTCACGCTCAGAATCCTGGCGTCCTCCCTACAACTCGGTTGGGATGGAGTGTAAGAGAAGGAAATAAAACCATCCAAGCCCTACAATCAACCCTAGAGTCACGTTAGAGGTGGAGGTTGGTACTTCTCCCTCCCTCCCAGCCCCCCAGTCTATTTTTTTTTTTCAAATCCAATTTCTGCAGCTTGCGGCTGTTCTTTCTCGCTGAGGATTTCTTCCAAGGGGGGTGCGGGGAAGCAGAGGTTGGGGAGCAGCCCAACAAAAGGATTCCCTCCCTGCACATGGGCTCCTACCCCACCCTTTGGTTCCTTCCCTCTGATAGGAGTCCACCCTTGCCCAAACATCACGGCCTTTCTTTTGATGCAATAACACCACGAAGAAGCTCAGCATCGCGGAGCAAAACCTTCCATCAAAATCCAGTACGGGGCTGCGAATACTCTCTTCAAACACATTCATTTATCGTAAGCGACTGATTTTATACATATATTAATTTTTTTTAGATACTGTGTAAAAATAAGGTGGGAATAGATTTTTTTTAAAAGCCCCTAACTTCTTTGTAGATGCGTTGATCTATTTTCTTTTACTTATAGAATCATAGAATCATAGAACAACCAGGTTGGAAGAGACCCATCAGATCATCGAGTCCAACCATTCCTATCAACCATTCCTTGATGCAACATCAAAACTATTGGGACTGGGACCAAGGCTAAAATCCATTCAAATGAACAAACAGCAACAAAAAGTTGTTTGCGATCCTTCTCAGACTTTAACTAGCTATTAAAAGCGTCACGGCGGCTTATGCTCAATATACATCGTGAAGTCTAGGATGATCGAAAGCTTCCATCTGTGGGAGAGCGTTCAGACACACACAGAGTCAGACTGAGCGACTGCTTCTTGGTGCAGATGTTGGAGGGATGTATACTTCACGTCGGAGTAAAGAAAATCCCCCCTCGGACACGGTTCCTTGGGTTACCCGTGCGGGCAGCCCTACAGGCATAGGAAAAGCAGGCAGAATGGCTGGAAATGACGATTTTTCCCAGTATATAGGTGACTGTTTGTACAGCCTCCGAGCCAGAAAATGGAAGCTGTTTCAAACACGCCGTAATCGAGGGTGAAAACAGCTCCGACATCAGCTGTTAGACAGGCAGAGGTTTGCAGCAGAACCAACTGCAAGTCGCAGAGGACGAATTCCCCCCTCCCCGTATTTCAGATTTTTTGCAGAGGAATAAAAAGAGCCTACAGACAACTTCAAGTTTCCCTGAAAGCCAACAGGGTGAAACAAAAGCAGCGTGAATTAAATAACGGGGAGGGGTGGGGGGGGGAGGAGAGCAGGGGGGGAAGAAAAACAGAAGCTTTGTTCTAAAGTGGAAGCATAAGATGTGAAATTTCAAAATCAGATGGCTTGGTCTGTGATTTCTTTCATTTAAATGAATTGATCTGTTGCTAAACTGCTGCTCTCGTGCCAAGACACTTTAACTCTTTCGGCTCAAAGCTCCCCATGTTTTGCTGGCTTGTCTCCCCTCCCGAGAAGACTTGAATTAAAGCAGAAATTAAAAAGGAAGGGGGGCAATAAAAAGCAACAGCATAAAAAGAACAGGGGAATTAAACCCACGAGGACACGCAGAACACAAAAGAGCCACGATCTGGAGAGTCTCGGTGCTTCATTTGAACTTCTGCTGTATAAACAACGTGATTCTTGTTCTTACTAAAACTTGGAAAGGAGACAGAAAGGCCTTCAACCTTCGCGGTTCCAGGTACGGCAAGAACTCCAGGGCGAACCCAACCGAAACAGGGCGAGCAGCAAGGAAAACAACACAACTCCTGACCTGATCCAGTGCAAATAGTCACTTACCGAGAATGCCTTAAGCATTTCCCACAGAACCCCCTTTTCTAGACATGCTCACACTATGTGAAAAAGAACAACAACAAAAAAAAAAAAAAAAAAAAAAACAACCTGAAAAACTCACAGAAACAACCCAGAAGAGAGCTGCTTGGGTAAAATTTTGAGTGAGAGTTCCTGCTGCTTTTCCATTTTGATTTGGATTTGGTTTGCCCATTTCAAAACAAAATTAAAAAAATACTGAATTAAAAAAATTGAAAATAGACCTGTAATTAGCCATAATTCCAGGGGAAAAAAATATTTATGTGTAGAAGAAAAAGAATTAACAAAAAAGAAGATATTTCTCTATCTCTCCCACTCTCCACTTCTGCTGCAGTTCCCCCTAAACTGCTGCTGCTCGCTCCAATCTGCTGCCTGCTTAACAACGGAATGACAGGCAACATCTGTTTGTATAGAAGCCAAGATCAAGCCTTCAAAAAATTTTTGGCTCCATTTCTTTTATTTTTCACCCCCCCCCCGTCAGCTCCCCCCAGGAAGCTTTTTTTTTTAAAAAAAAAAATACAAGGGAAAGAAAAAGTAAAAGCAGGATTTTGACAGCGACTCAAGTGAGGCAGTAACTATTTTCCCTTGAGTTATTTCAAGGTACGGGACTTCGAGGAGAACTCTTTCCTCCCTCCCCACCCGCCGTCACCTCCTCCCCGGCTCTCCCCACCCTTCAGCCTCTCTTCTTGCCCCGTGCGATCAATAAAGTATCACATAAACTGGGAAAAAAAAATAATCCAACGTACCTTGATCGCTACAAGGCCACTCCCTCCGATGGGGAGGGAGGGGGTTCTTCAGGAGGCAACTAAAAAATATTGTACAGGGAGGGGAATAACAGGCTGGTTCAGGGTAGTCTCAACCTCTCTTTCCCCCCACCCCCCACCCCTTTCCTCCATTTTACCGGTTCTTACAATATATTTTGGAAAGAAAAGAAATTGTTTTAAAATAAATAAATATGCAGGGGGGAGAAAAAAAAATATAAATCAGCCTAGATCCAAATAGAATTCAAATGACTAACAATGTCAGGCCACTGCCAATTCTGTGGCAAATCGGGAGAAAGCACAATAATTCCACATGCTGAGATGTGAACAACTGGAAAGGAACCAACTCGCTAGAAGTCACAATGAAAAGTCTTACGGTGCCCCCACCCCCAGCCCCACTGTCACCCCTTTCGGAGTCTGCCCCGTACCCTCCGCCCTCCAGGGGGAATAAAAACGAAAATTAAGCCACTAATTTAACAAAAGGAGAAGGAGAAGGCAAAAACCCCAACACGAGCATCAACCGATGCTATTTAAAAACTCAGGGAATGTTTTATTCGCCGGTGAATTGGGACAAGGCTCCCGTGTGTGTGTGTGTATACACACACACACACCCAGGAAAGCAAAAAATCAGACAAGTTGCTACGGAGACTTGTGTAAACTCAGCATCCAGGCACATTTCTGGCCTTTTCCCCCGATATTCCATCTCGTATTCCGATCACGCACCACTGCGGCACGATTGCACCAATGCACTGCATTAATCTTGGCCTTAAACGGGCTGCCTGGCAAAGCAAACTGTGTGTATATATCATCTTTCCAACTTAACAAGTTAAAGGGAGAGAGGGTGGCGGTGGGTGGGGAGGGCTGGGGGGGGGGGCGGGGACCTTGGTGCTGAATATAAAATATAGGAGCCGAGCTTAGTAAGGGAATTTTAAAGAGGAAGTGTTATCCAGGCTTATATATATATAAAGCTGCAAGCCTTCCCGAGCTTTCTGGCGTCTCTCTTGCTCCTCTCTCTCTCTCTGTCTCTCTCTCTCTCTCTCTCTCTCTCTCTCTCCCACTTCTCCTACAAAATCCCTCGTCCCCTGGCAGATGTCTGAAACCCTGCCAGCTCGAACAATGTCAGACCCACTCGCTGCCACCAGACACTTGGGGCCGCAGACCAGCTCATTCTCTCGGCACAGTGGGGTCATATATACATATTAAACAACCTCTCCCCCACACCCCAGGCCCTGATCTGCGTGTTTTTAAACTGTAGAGATAATATTTTTCACCTCCTGCTTTTAGGAAGGGGCTAAATCAAAGCCTGACCCATTCGTGGGAGATTCGGGCAACCCAATCCAGTGGGAGGTGGCCCTGCCCATGGCAGAGGGGTTGGAACTGGATGGGTTTTAAGGTCCCTTCCGACCCAAATCATTCTAAAATTCCACGTCTGCCACTTCGCAGCACAATCCACCAACAATGCAGCAGCCCTTGGCTGGGACAAAATTAAACTCGGGGGTTTATTTTCCTGTTCCTTATTATTTGAGCACAGAAAATGCACAGAAAGGGTTCCCAAAGCCCTTCCCGCACGTTGCACAATCTCAAATCCTCTCCCCCCTGACAGGCAGCTTGGTACAAATCATTCAACACCTTGTTCGACACCTGCCTTTTGCTTGGTGTTTTGTACACCGTGTTTCACAAAACAAGGATTTCAATCCTCACGTAAGGAATCTGGGAACATACAAAGTCAACAGCAGCACATGCAGCCAAAGCCAATTCTATGGGTTGCCTCTTGGAGCCAGTCCTAGAACATCACCCTGCTTTCAGGTCCAAGCAAGGGCTTTTACTGAAGGCAGCGTATTACAGAATGGGAACCCAAACTGCCCTAATGGACATCATCTTTGCTTTCACAGAATCATAGAATCACTAGGTTGGAAGAGACTCACTGGATCATCAAGTCCAACCATTCCCATCAATCACTACACCATGTCCCTCAGCACCTCGCCCATCTGTCCCTTAAACACCTTCAGGGAAGGTGAATCAACGCCCTCCTTGGGCAGCCTCTGACAGTGACCAATGACCCTTTTCACGAAAAATTTCTTCCTAATGTCCAGCCTAAACCTCCCCTGGCAGATCTTGAGGCCATTCCTTCTCATCCTGTCCCCTGTCCCTTGGGAGAAGAGCCCAGCTGTCTCCTCTCCACAACCTCCTTTCAGGTAGATGGAGAGAGCAATGAGTTCTCCCCTCAGCCTTATCTTCTCCAGGCTAAACACCCCCAGCTCTCTCAGCTGCTCCTCATGAGGTCTGTACCCAAGCGAGTCTGTGTGCTCAGCCTCAGAGTGTGTCCACACCAAGAGCCGAGAGTGGTCCCTGGCTTCATTTCAGCACAGTCGATGTCCCATCGTGGTGTCACCCCATCCAGGAGAAGCCCCACCATGTGTCGGGCACACAGGGTCGAATGCTCACTCCCTGCCCCGGTACTTGCTTTTCACATGAGGGACTCAAACCCCATGATGGTTCTGAAAGCCACACGTCCCAGGGGCTTTGTCTCAGCTGCAACATAAGATGCGACTGGATAACTGTGACTAATGCTCTTGACAAGGCATAAAGAAGGGACAATATGAAAGAAAAAGTCTAGCTGGACTCCAGAGCATCATGTGGAGGAAGGAGAGGCTGGCCCTGAAGAACAACTCCACTGGTATCTTCCACTTAATCTAATGACAGCCTCACTCATAAGACTATTTATCACAGCACCCGGTGGGGTCGGTTCTGGCAACATGCTTTCCTTTCAGCTCCAAATGACAGTGTGAGGGCATTACTAACAGAGGAGAAAATGATGAAGTTCTAATCGCTGAATTTGGGCTCCGAAGTAAGTCAATCTGTCGCACTGCACAGGCATCACAGAATTAAATGTATTTAAAAATGGGTTAGCGCTCAGGCGGCTGTGGGGCCACCCTGAACCTCACTCTTTAAAATTCAGAAGTTTCTAGCGCTGCCCCAACTCATCATTTCTCTTTTCCATAGATCTACTGGGAAGTAGGATGTTTGACTCACCTGTCTGCTCATCTTTGTTCAGGAAGAACTACCTGAAACAATAAAAGCAAATGAAAAAGTTAAATCGATGTATTTAAAATAAAGGTATGTCTTTTCTCCTAGGTAAGGAAAAAGTAGGAATTGTCATGAAAATATTATTTCTCACATACGAGTGGCTTATTTTTTAAGTTA
Source organism: Coccyzus lansbergi (assembly GCA_033558105.1). Classification (NCBI taxonomy): domain Eukaryota; kingdom Metazoa; phylum Chordata; class Aves; order Cuculiformes; family Coccyzidae; genus Coccyzus; species Coccyzus lansbergi. The sequence goes on along the minus strand of JAUMJK010000750.1, from coordinate 341,594 downwards.
AAGGAAAGCACACAAAATGAACGTTTCCCCTTCCCCAGCCTGGCAGTCCCTTTGAGCAGACGGATGCTCCAAGGCCAACGATGTGGAGCTGAAGCACTTGACAGAAGGACATCAAGTGCTCAGGTCCACACATTTAGCGAGGGCTGAAAGGAGGTTTGAGATGTTGTTGCACCTTAACAGCTTCTGAAGGAGGTTATGGCTTCTATGGCCAAGCCAGGAGAAGGGACCATGCCACAGCTTCGCTGAAGCGTCGATGAAAAATAAGTCGTTTTAACTTAGAACAAGAAAAAGAGATGATACAGACCTCACCAGACACTGCACTAGCAGGAACTAGCAAGGCACCAACATGGAGAGAAAACAGAGAAGGAGTAAAGCAAGGTAGAAGAGAGAAAAACACACTAAAACCACTGCAGAGGCAGCACCGGGTACTTTACATGCTTTCCCAGTTCTGGGCCCAGAGGTTTTCAGAGCAATTTCTAGTGTTGAGGTTGACTAAGTAGTTTTAAACGACATTTTTGTTTTGGTTGCAAACTGGAAGCCACTATTTTTATCCCCAAGTCCCCCAAAGCATCTGTTTCTCTCTAGCTATTTAAGACTTCCTTTTATAAGACCTAGTTAGAGGGATATCATTATTTTTAAATGTTACTCCTTGCAGTCACACTTGCATTTTATCATCATTACGTGTGCCATTATCTGTGTGTTTGAACTGTGTAATTGGAAGATGAGGAGATAAAAACCTTGCAGGGGGTCTGAGAGTTCCTTTCCCTTGAGCAAATATTTTGGGATAATACCTACCATTTGGTACAAGCCAGTGCATCCCCAATGAAAGGAAAAGCAATCCTTTTACAGGTCACGCTTTAAAGTCACCTAGAGAAAGAGACTGTGTGGAAACATCCAAAGAGTAGGCTCAATCCCCAGCAGAGAAGGAGAATACCCGACTTGTTCCTAGCTCGTAGTCAAGGCAAAGCCATCTAGAAAAAAAAAAAATCTGTACAAGCATCGTTTGCTTTCCCTGGAAACGCTGCATTCACAGGGAGTTCTGTTCATTGCAAAGAGTAAAAGATGGGGACACATCAAGCTGTTTCATGGTTGGATTGTAAGACAGAAGACAATATGTCTTATTTAATGAGCTACGTGGAGTCACAATTACAACAGGCCTGACAAGGCGGTAGTTTTCCACCACTTAAGGGTGCATATAATGTGATGTAAATGCATCTCAGGTCATTTAATTTAGGAGGCCACTTTGGTTCTGCTGCTTCTGTAACTGATTTACCTTGCTGCTACTAATGGCTATGGGGATTTTTTTATTGCCTGATCACCGCTGTCCCTAAGTGACAGGCAAGGAAATGAGAACTACTCCAATCTCATCCTATAGCAGGGAAAACACACCCTCCTTTTACTCAACAGGCTTGGTACATCGTCAGCTTCCCCAAGCACAGGTAGTGGGATGCTACCACAACACAGGCAAAGCAGTAAGAGACCAAAAGTCTCAACCTCTGGGTCTAATCTGAGAGACAGGTGCATACAGGAATGATGTCTAAAACCACCTGTCAAAGGAACAGTCAGATGTGTTGTGCAACCAGCGACAAAACAAGTTGAACCTCAGTTTCTGACAAGCAACAGCCCCAGGATGACCTAAGACTGTTGGACTTGATAGAATCATAGAACAACCAGGTTGGAAGAGACCCACTGGATCATCCAGTCCAACCATTCCTATCAAAGACTATACCATGTCCCTCAGGACCTCATCTACCTGTGCCTTAAACACCTCCAGGGAAGGTGCATCAACCACCTCCCTGGGCAGCCTGTTCCAATGCCCAGTGACCCTTTCTGTGAAAAACTTCCTCCTGATAGTGCACTTGGAGTAAAGCTGCTACATTGTCCAACAGCTCAAGAGAACAAAGTAGTGAACGGCCACATGTTATGGGTTTGGGTTACATTTTTCACACCTGTTAAGGTCTCCTAGCAAGAAATTTTGTCCTCTCTGTAACCTGTCCTAGAAACCCTAAAGAGAAATTCACATTCCCTCTTCCACCCTGGAGTCAAAGTTGCAATGAAGAGACCAATCACAGAATGTTTGGGGTTGGAAGGGACCTTAACGATCACCCAGTTACCCCGATCCTGCCATGGAGACCAAGAGAAGCAAGGCAAGTTTTAGACAGAACAGCAATAGTTCACCAGGGGTGGGAACAACCGTAAGTAGTTTGTAGGTAAGAAAAACATGGTGGGGACAGTAGGGGACCTTTCCTTCAACTTGTGCTATCCAAACCCAGATCAAAAAGAAGCTGCCACTTGAAAGCTCAGTGAGTGAAAACTAGCTCCAGTGTCCTAGGCTGAGCAATACACCCAAGGACTTGCAATTTTGTTTTCATTACCAAGTGCCACACGGTGCCACAGGGACACCTGGAAGTGTGGAGACGCATGTCAACCCATGGACAATTACCTTCACTCGTACCCAGCACACCTTGGCTATCACTAGGAGGCATGCAGGGTGCTGAGCTCACGGCCGAGGCACGTGTAGCTCATCCAGGCTGCCCAACCCTACCTGGAGCTGCCACTGCCTGCCATGTGCCCCCCAGGGAGAACGCGTGCACACACCTACGCATTCCTTCTGCATTATTCCATGGGAGGTTCATTCCTTTGGCCACCGATCCACTGCGCTCCAAGCAAAGCAGCTCTCTGACAGTCAGCACGAAGACAAAAAGCTTGACTGGCATCTCATCAGATATGAGAGACAGATACAAATCAAGTGAGAAAGATGTTTCAATAAGCACTGCTGTCAGGTTTATGTGTCTCCAAACCTTCAAACAAGAATCACGACATCCCAGAAGAGGACAACTGAGTCCGTATATTATTCTAGACACACAAACCTACAAGTAGGTACAAGTGAATTCTGTCTGAAATAGATGTTGACATACTGAAGGGAAGTCTCCAGCAACTGCCTTTCCTTCTTCTCTTCCCCCTCGACATGAAGCTGGCAAGTGTCCACATTAGGTGCCAGGGAGAGAAACCTTCATCCTAGTCTTCTCCATCACATTGTGACTGTCATTTGGGGAGTCCTGCTCCAAATAAGTGGATTGCAATAACTAGAACTGCTGCATTTAAAACTTATTAAAATACAGCTATATAAGCATACGGTATTGATTCTTCATGGTCAGCCTTTTAGAATCATAGAACAACCAGGTTGGAAGAGACCCATCGGATCATTGAGTCCAACCATTCCTATCAAACACTAAACCATGTCCCTCCGCACCTCATCTACCTGTCCCTTAAACACCTCCAGGGAAGGGGAATCAACCACCTCCCTGGGCAGCCTATTCCAGTGCCCAATGACCCTCTGTGTGAAAAACTTCCTCCTAATCTCCAGTCTAAATCTCCCTTGGCAGAGCTTGAGGCCATTCCCTCTCGTCCTGTCCCCTGTCACTTGGGAGAAGAGCCCAGCTCCCTCCTCTCCACAACCTCCTTTCAGGTAGTTGTAGAGAGTAATGAGGTCTCCTCTCAGCCTCCTCTTCTCTAGGCTAAACAACTCTTAGCATTACTCATGGCCATTTATTCCTTGAGCATCCAACTAAACCTAGAGAGCCTTCATTTCCCAGTGCTGCTCTGAACCAGGCTGAGTAAATAGCATTACTCACCGTATCCTTCAAACTTGTTGAGCTTTTGTGCTCTTAATTGCGAAATTTAAACTATTTCCCTCTTGTAGGTGCATGGGGCTAGAGCGCTAATTACCTCTAAAGTTAAGACTTTCAGAAAATTACCTGCGCCATCAGTCAGAAGCTTTCAGAATTGCAAGTTTGCTACAGAAAGCATGAGAGCAGAGAAGGGAGGCACGGAGGGAAGGAGCAATTTTCAGAAGCTGACAGAGGAAGTGCACCACTGAGTTTGGAATTCATCTCGCATCTCTTGGTTCCAGTCCAAATGCTTAAACCACAAGATCATCCTTCAGGCCCAGGACACCAGCAAAATTTTTAACTCTTGTGTTGTAAGATCCTGAAGCTTTTATAAGAATTGGTTTGTAGCACAGGTGGCTTCCAGTTTAGGAGAGGATCCTGATCTGACTGCTCGGGGTTTGAAGACAGAGAGACAGGGTTTGTAAGGGGTCTGTTGAATGACAGCCCCCACGGGTTTTAACATCTGCTTTGGGCATTTCACACCCTGGACATGATGTAGCACTCTACATATTTCTGCCTCAGCTGTGCTACATCTTGCTGGGATCTGAAAACGGTGAGAGATATTTTTTCCAGACACAGCATCTTACTGAGAGAGTGTCCTTCACCGCTCCTTCCCCGTCCAACTTCAGACGGGGGAAAATGAAATATTCAGAAGTTTAGGAAAACCGTAAAGTTGTGAGTAGAATTTCTAAATACCTTGGAAAGAGAATATTTAAGCACAAGCTATCAAGGTCTCTTGGAGACAATTTGTGGGGAGGAAGAAGGGAGGTCTTCTGCTGTCCAAAATATTGCTTTTCAGAAGGTAGAAAAATACTGTGACCCCATTTCCCTTCAGCACAGAACCAGCCAGAAAACGAAGTGAAACATGTTAATTATCATAGCAAGACTGACGGTTCGGGAGGGAAAGGAGGAGGAGGAGGAGGAGTAAGAGACATGTGTCTACATGCTCAGTACCAAAGCAAGAAGGGCTGAAACAAAACAGATGCATATTTAAAAGCAGTGAGTCTCACTGGGGACGGACACATGCACATACATACATGACCCTCACGGCCACTCACCCATTCTCCCTTTGGCCTGAGACCAGGGAAAGGACAATTGAAACAAACGGGGTCACAGTTTAGCACATACAGAGCCACCTAAAGGGAGAAAAAACCCTTCCTCTTTCAATTTCCAATGACTGAAAGAGAGATTGTTCAACCACTTCAGCTTTTTGGCTGCATGGCCCCTTAGAACAGAGTGCAGCGAGCATTTTATCTCATCTCCATTTTCTAAATCTAGGTCACCTCAATCTGTGGCTGCACTGCTAGTGATACCTCTATGATGTGCCACAGCCCAGGCTTCTAGCAACTCAGCAGCAACTTCAGAAACGCTGAACAGCAGGCGAAGTGCAACTAGCAAATGGGGGAGCTGCCGATAGAACCACAGAATCATAGAATCACCAGGTTGGAAGAGACCCACTGGATCATAGAGTCCAACCATTCCCATCAATCACTAAACCATGTCCCTCAGCATCTCGTCCACCCGTGCCTTAAACCCCTCCAGGGAAGGTGACTCAACCCTGGGCAGTCTCTGCCAGTGTCCAATGACCCTTTATGTGAAATATTTTTCCCTAATGTTGAGCCTAAACCTCCCCTGGTGGAGCTTGAGGCCATTCCCTCTCGTCCTGTCCCCTGTCACTTGGGAGAAGAGTCCAGCTCCCTCCAGTCCCTGCACAGCCACTGAAGGAGGCAGATCACCTACCTCTTGTCATGGCTCACTTATGGAGAAAAGCATCTGGGCCCACAATTAAAACTCAAGAATCATAAAATAGCTTGAGTCAGAAGGAACCTTAAAGCCCATCCCATTCCAATCACCCTGCAGGGACACCTTCCACTGGATCAGGTTGCTCAAAACCTCATCCAACCTGCTTTGAACCCCTCCAGGCATCAGGGAGCTACGCTTCTCTGGACTCACTCTAACAGATCCATGTCCCTCCTGTGCTAAGTACTCCAGAACTGAATGTGGGACTCCAGGTGAGATCTCATCAGAGCACAGTGCTGGTCACACTTCTTTTGATTTACTTCTTCAGCTGCTGGACATAGCAATGGAAGAATGCATCATCTGTTAACTCCATGCTGGTTCAGTACAGCTACAAAACTCACCTCTAGTAAGATGAAAAAGGGGTGGAACGGACTGAGACAGTGCATCAAACACTGCTGTCAAACTTTCTAGAGATGTCCTGATGTCTCTCTTTGGGATACTGGCAGATCTAAGACCAGCATAACTGAAGTAAGGAAATGGAATCCGAAATCAGCCTTTGTAGTTCAAGAAATGTGGACTTCTCCCTTTCCGTGCGTGTGTGGGACAGTTCCTTGAAAAGGCCTAAAGGATGTACACGCACAAGACTGACTTATTTGTCATAGCAACGTTGACTGGTGCTAACTAGGAGAAGTGGTGCTTCAGATCTGCTTTAGATTAGGAAGAGACAGGAGAAATAAAAAGAGCATCTGACACCAAAATAAAACTATTTTGGTCACTGCCATCTCTCTCATTCTAAATGAAGCAATTGTGGGCTACGTTTGCTTTGCATTCATAATTAGCAGACAGAACAGATGGCAAAGGCGTCACTTAAAGCCACACGTCCGACAAAATAACCCAGGCTGCCAGTGTAATTTTTCACTAGGAACAAGGAATACTTTCCCCTCTTCTTCCCATTGAAACGTATCCCAAAGAAATGAGGCCAGCAAATGTTTGCATCTAGCAGGGGATCCACCACAAGAAGAAACCCATTGTGTTTTAGAGCGCGTTGATTACTGGCTGAGCAAGGAAGAAAAGGACAATACCAAAAGGATTGCTAAGAGAATAAAAAATAGGGATGGAAACTAGCAATACGTTGCCAGCAACGTAACAAGGGGTTCAAAGAAACATATATTCTCTCCTCCCTTTAGTCTTGTGGTTCAGGCATAGGCTGCAACTGAGGACATCTGTGTTTCATTTATAAGAGAGCTTAAGAGGAGGATCATTATCTGTAAAGGTAACCCTTGTCCCACACCCACACTGACTATATAAGCGTATTAAACACACTTGCCCTCTCCATACCCATCTCAGCTTAAGGCAAGGCACACAGTTCAATATCTCACTCACTGCATGCAAACAGTTTGTAACCACAGCCAGAGGAGGCTCTTTCATAGAATCACAGAATCATACAACGACCAGGTTGGAAGAGACCCACCGGATCATCCAGTCCAACCACTCCTATCAAACACTAAACCAAGTCCCTCAGCACCTCATCTATCCGTCCCTTAAACACCTCCAGGGAAGGTGAATCAACCACCTCCCTGGGCAGCCTATTCCAATGCCCAATGACCCTCTGTGTGAAAAACTTCCTCCTAATCTCCAGCCTAAATCTCCCCTGGCGGAGCTTGAGGCCATTCCCTCTTGTCCTGTCCCCTGGCACTTGGGAGAAGAGCCCAGCTCCCTCCTCTCCACGACCTCCTTTCAGGTAGTTGTAGAGAGTAATGAGGTCTCCTCTCAGCCTCCTCTTCTCTAGGCTAAACAACCTCTCAGCCGCTCCTCATAAGGTAATCTGGAGCATAAAACACACGCGGGGCACTCTCATCCTATCTCCTCTGCCACAAGGAATGAGATAAATCCCCAAACCACATACAGCTTGCTGAAAATGCCAACGCTTTGCTTCTTGGTCTTTTGGCTAGTACTGTACTGCGTTTGCCTTGTGACCTTCAGAATACAGGTATGCGAAGACCTCAGAGGAAGAACTTCTCTGGGGAATCTCTTCTGACAGCCCATCTGGTGTGACCAAGGCCCTTTGTGAAGTTCTTAACCTCCTACAAAACCCTGACAATTTAATCACCATGAACATCGCTGCTTGTTAAGAAGAAAAAGGAGACAGATACTAATATAGTTTTGTTCCTTTTATAGCCTTGTGAGGTCCTCCGACAGCCTCACTGATGGACTACAAGAGGGTTTTGGCACCCCATTCTCTGAACGCTAGGGATAAGCTGTTCCTAGCATGCATGACTGAGCAGTATCAGGACACAGACTGATGGGCAATATAATAAATGTCATCAGCCTCGCCTCATTCATATTGCAAAATTGCTGGGAAGCAGGAGCTTCTGTAGCTGGTGCAGTCTCAAAATGTTGTCTCTGATACTATTAAGATGTTAATAATGGTGAGTCTTTTTCAGCTACTGCAGCCACAGGTCTCCCCTCTCAGGTACTGCCAAAGTATTAATACTTGTATGCCTCAATAGCTACTGCAGAGGAGGACTCTGCTCTCTGATATTGTAAATACACTGAAAATAATGAGGTGCAGCACTACTGGAGCCTGCCCAGCCTATCCTCAGCAAAACAAAATCATGTAGAGAGAAAGCACAGATATCTAGGAAAGAGCACAGACCTAGAGAAAAAGAGCATAGGTCCCTGCAAGAGTAATGTACCTAGGAAACCATGTAGACCTAGGACAGACCTCAGCAGGAACCAAAGCTACTCTCTCCACCTCCCTCCCTTAGTCAAAGACTTCTGAAAAAGGTAAAATACATTGAGGCAACCCCTCTATCTGCCAAGTGTGTCCATTAGGAGCAGTACAGATGGGCTGCTTTAAGACAAACCCTGTCAGTGAGCCCCACAGGATCCCGATGATGCTTTGAGCAAACCTCTTAGCAGTTCTGCTTCAGGCCTTTCCATCCTTGATTAACCCCATTTACCTCCAAAAGCATTCATAGAACAGTTTGGGTTGGAAGGGACCTTAAAGATCACACAGTTCCATCCTCTTGCCATGGGCAGGGACACCTCCCACTGACCAGGTTGCTCAAAGCCTCATCCAACCTGGCTTAAAGCTCCAACTGCTGTGTGTGCCGAGGAGACCTTACAGCAACCTTCTAGTATCCGAAGGGGACTACAAGAAAGCTGGGGAGGGATTTCTTACAAAGGCTTGTAGTTATAGGACTAGGGGCAATGAGTATAAACTAGAGAGAAGCAGATTTAGACTAGGCATAAGGAGAAATTTCTTCACTAAGAGTTTGGAGGCCCCCTACATGCCAAGCCACCAGGACACACAGCCCAGGGGCAGAGCTTAATACCCTCCAAATTTAGAGCTTGACATTGGTCCACTGGCATGACTTTAAAACGTTCAGACACTGCTCTAAATTAGGAAAGTGCTCCACAAATGCTCCTAGAGCTGTTTTGCATCTACTGGGAATTCCCTGTAGACTTGTAAGAGAGGGAAGAGCTGCTACCAGGATCCTACTTCCACCACCTCTGCTGCTTGCAAAGAGGCCCAGGAACATTTCACAGGGGCTACAACTCTCGCAGGGAAAATATCAGACTGCAAGAAATCCATCCCAATGTTCTGAGCCTCATTCCACAAACTAACTCACAGATTCCTTTCAGCAAACTGGGGATCTGAGGCGCCCAAGAGAATGATTTCCAAGATACCAGACTCAAGTCTTAGCTACCCAGTTTGCTGCTCCGATCCCTGCTTCAAGGACTACATCTATGTTCTGTGTTAAACAGTCAGCAATTAAAATGCACAAGCAGTCTTCAAATTCAAATACGTAATCTTTATATTAAGAGTCACCGAAATGAAACAATTCTCTAGTCAAATTACTAATACAATCACTGGAGGAGATAGGAAGGTGAATACCCACCTTAAGACCTGTCAATACTTAGCTATTCATGCAAAGTGGAACAGCGTTAACATAGGCTGGAGTCCAGTACACACTCCTGCAAGCGGGACGTGGTTCAAATTTCCTAAAGGCAGGGCGGTAATTGAACCAGGGTGTCCTACATCCGAGGTGACCGCGCTCCTGAGACGCTTAATGATAAGAAGATGCTACTACGGCTGCCGCTGCCTACTGCCCTTCCTTCATCTTGTCAAATTACTCAGCACTGGTGAGGCCGCTCCTTGAATCCTGTGTTCAGTTCTGGGCCCCTCACCACAGGAAGGACATTGAGGTTCTGGAGAGAGTCCAGAGAAGAGCTACAAAGCTGGTGAAGGGGCTGGAGAACAGGCCCTGTGAGGAGCGGCAGAGAGCTGGGGGTGTTTAGCCTGTAGAAGAGGAGACTGAGAGGAGACCTCATTACTCTCTACAACTACCTGAAAGGAGGTTGTAGAGAGGAGGGAGCTGGGCTTTTCTCCCAAGTGAGAGGGGTCAGGACGAGAGGGAATGGCCTCAAGCTCCACCAGGGGAGATTTAGGCTGGAGATTAGGAGGAAGTTTTTCACACAGAGGGTCATTGGGCATTGGAATAGGCTGCCCAGGGAGGTGGTTGATTCACCTTCCCTGGAGGTGTTTAAGGAATGGGTGGATGAGGTGCTGAGGGACATGGTTTAGTGTTCGATAGGAATGGTTGGACTTGATGATCCGATGGGTCCCTTCCAACGTGGTTGTTCTATGATTCTATGAAATTCAGCCTTCGAAACTCTCTGTTTTGCTTTCCAAAAGCTCAAGACTTATGTTAAGCATGAGAAAAAAACATAGGGGTGAGAGATTCCTTTTTGGGGAGGGGAAACACAGACTTTTCTCCCCCAGATTCCCAATTCTGCCACTGACCTCCCTTACCCCTAAAAATAGTCCATTATTCACACAGTCCGGGGACAGGTGAATCCCACTGAAGTCAAGGGTCGTTATAAGACTTCTGAAAACTTGGTACACTTCTAATTTAGGCTCCAATTAATTCAGCAGATTAACAGGTGCCAACATATTCACACACAGGGCTTAACAAAAGCAAAAGGCATTTGGTCCCAGAACTCTACAGCAGCAGAACAAAGCTGGTATGCTTATTGTTTAAGCACACACACGCGTTACTCAGCAGTTCGCAAGCTGTATCATCGTGCTATCTATACCCATATGTGTTATTCACTATGTTACACAGCAGGCATGTGGACATTCAGTATTTAATCTGCAATAGCACTCGGGTCACCAATTAAACACATGTTCTCTCTTTCAGGACATACATAAGTAGAGAGAGATGAGTCTTGATGCAGAGGCATTTCATAGAATCATAGAATCATCAGGTTGGAAGAGACCCATCGGATCACTGAGTCCAACCATTCCTATCAAACACTAAACCAAGTCCCTCAGGACCTCGTCTACCCGTCCCTTAAACACCTCCAGGGAAGGGGAATCAACCACTTCCCTGAGCAGCCTATTCCAATGCCCATTGACACTTTTAGTGAAAAACTTCCTCCTGATGTCCAGCCTAAATCTCCCCTGGTGGAGCTTGAGGCCATTCCCTCTTGTCCTGTCCCCTGTCACTTGGGAGAAGAGCCCAGCTCCCTCCTCTCCACAACCTCCTTTCAGGGAGTTGGAGAGAGCAATGAGGTCTCCCCTCAGCCTCCTCTTCTCCAGGATAAACACCCCCAGCTCTCTCAGCCGTTCCTCCTAAGACTTGTTCTCGAGCCTCTTCACCATCTTCCTTGCTCTTCTCTGGACTTGCTCCAACATCCTTCTTGTGCTGAGGGGCCCAGAACTGAACACAGGATTCGAGGAGCGGCCTCACCAGTGCCGAGGCCAGAGGGAGAATCACCTCCCTGGACCTGCTGGTCACACCGTTTCTGATCCAAGCCAAGATGCTATTGGCCTTCTTGGCCACCTGGGCCACTGCTGGCTCATGGTCAGTTGGCTGTCATCCAACACCCCCAGGTCCCTCTCCTCCAGGCAGTTTTCTAGACAGACTTCTCCTAGTTTGTAGCTCCGCATAGGGTTGTTGTGCCCCTAGTGCAGGGCACTTGGTTTTCAAATCTTCAAAGGTGACGCCCTTTACAATGGGATTGACTGGGTCAGTTCAGCTTTATGAGCAGTCCTCCTCTAAATCTTGAGCGCTGGTTATTACGTGGTGTCCTCCCAGTTGTTCATGGTGGGAATTTTACCTGATATGTGTAATGCCTCTCGTTTCCACGGCGTTAATTTTTGCCCATAGGCAAGATCTCAGAAGTGCCATAAAGTATGCACTTACCTCATTCCTACTGTCTAATCATAATTTCAAGAGAATGAGGTAACCAACCTCACCACCAATAAATATATTATCATTGTTCAACCCAGGTTTCCTCCTTTCTTTTCATTTATTTAATTAAACCTATTAAATTGATGGTTTTGTATTAACGCCGTGCTTCATTGGCATCTTGAACAATTCTCACAGTAAGAAGCAGCTCTGAATTCCACCTAGAATTCCAAATCTCCTGCTGGAAAGACCCTAAACTTGAGATGAGATGTCTCTAACCAGTTCTCAGCTCACAAAAGAAGGGATGTGCAGCACTTACTGGCAGCGCAGAGGCTCCAGATCATTTCAGCAGAGCTACTCGAGGCATCTTCATGGCACAGGTCAAGAAGGCTGGAAGTGCTTTCCCTCAACTAAGCTCAGGCAACCCGGCTGAGATACCTTAGGAACGCCTTAACAATTCTCACAGCCTCTTGAAAATCAAGCTTTTTATTGATTTTTGCATTTCTGAGCATGCCGCAAACCCTCAGAACTGTGTATTACCAGTCACTTCTGACAATGGGACTGTGTTATTGCTTGGGGCTTGCAAAACACAGATAAACGTTATCCCAACATTAAGACATACTTTCTGATAACGAGTTTAAGGTTCCTTTGGCTTTCTTTCATCCTGATACTATAAATTCCTGCCCAAATTTCTCAGGAAGGCAGAACTCAAATCCATTTAGATACACCCATGCAGTAATAAAAAAAAAATAATTAATAGCTTACTTAGATAAAGGCTTTCCATCTTAGGGCAGAGGAAACTATTAGTTAATTAATCATCAAGTTGGCATTAACTTATCTTTTGGCACCTACAATAAAATGTAAATCTCAAACGAGCAGCAGTGGGGGAACAAAGGAATAAGAGACTAACAATAATTTTGGAAATGGATGACAAAATCCAAATGTTCTGCCTCACTGCTGCTAAATTAAGCACAGTGTTATCAGTGCAAAGATTAAAAAAAGAGAGATTTTCCTCTGAACCTGAAGTCACACTTCTTAGCTGCACAGGACATGACAGCAGTAGCGAAGACAAGAGAATTCACTCACCCTGAAAATGAGTGGAAATAATAAAAGGTTCTGTTCAGTTCTTGATTTCCCCAAGTGCAGTTCTGTAGAGCGGAAAAAGAAAGAAGGACATTAGTTTATTGTACGTAGCAGACAAAGAAGTGATGCCCCACGTTCCTTCCCCTCCCAGGCAGCATCTGATCCACCTTTGCCTTCGACCGTTCTCTCCCCTGCAGGGCACGAGGCAGGAGTTAAAGCCAACCTGCAACTGGAAAGGGCTCTAGAGAGATCAAGGCTTTAGCCGCATACTCTTCTGGGAATTAGTTTGGTGTAAAAAGTACAAGAAAAATTGTTTTCCCACCTTCCACCAGAGGCTCTCAGTTGCTGAACAAAGATGAAAGATCCTCATGTGGAATTGACTTTTCTCCAATTGATTTTGTTTAGCTTTTGAGTAAAACTCGCTCTTTCAGAGAGAGGTCACGGCCAGAAACACGTGCATGGCGCTCAGTGCATGTATCAATTTGGGCATTAGGGGATGCAGAGTTCTCCCATGATTCCTCTACCTACAGGCAAACTGCACTTTCTCTGCCTCTCACTCTGTCTGTGCAATGAAAATTCAGTGAGGCTCTTGTTTTGCCCTGTTATGATTATCCAGGATCTCTGCACAAGCAAAGAGGCCTCTTAGCATCTCTGTCTGTATAATACAACAGCAGCACAGAAGACACCAAGAAAGGACATTATACTCCCCTAAACTTCTTAAAGAATCATTTATTTTCCAGATTAAGTGTGGGAAACCTAATCTTCAAGCCGCTCTACTGTTTTCCTCTTGTTTCCTATTGTTATTGATTTTTGATGGTATCACTAATTATTAAAACTACACTAGACCATAAACCGGTAGCCTCAAGCCAAGTGGATCCAAAGACCTAAGAAAAACTCTCTCTGCTATAAACTCCCTCTGAGACCTTGGGCAAGTCACAGGCTCTTCTGGTACATCAGTTCCTCATCTATTAATCGTAGAATCATAGAACTACCAGGTTGGAAGACATCCACTGGATCATCAAGTCCAACCATTCCCATCAAACACTAAACCATGTCCCTCAGCACCTTGTCCACCCGTCCCTTAAACCCCTCCAGGGAAGGTGAATCAACCACCTCCTTGGGCAGCCTATTCCAATGCCCAATGATCCTTTCCGTGAAAAAATTCCTCCTAATCTCTAGCCTAAATCTCCCAATTAAGGTGAGACGAAAGCTCTCCTCTAGCTTCATGGGGTCCTTGAGTGCTATAGATATGGAAGTTATCCAGGAACCAAGCTGGAGAGACAGGTTTTGATGTTCTTGGGCCCAAAAGACAGTTCTGCTGTAAAGGTTTTTGGATTGGATAGTGAATCCTAGTCCTTACTATTGACTTGGTAAAATCACTTAATCAACCTATATCACCGTATTTAACTATATCATCGTATATATCACCTATATCTCAGATAAACATAATTATCGTTTAGAGATTGGTGGGAACGGTTGGACTCGATGATCTGGTGGGTCTCTTCCAACCTGGTGATTCTATGTTTCTATGATAATGATCTTTCCTTCCTCAGATTAAAGAAAGTGAAAACAATTAATGCTCTGTAAACCACTGCTAAAAAGAAAAGTACTACATGTAGTGCTTTTACTCCAAATCCAGAGGAGAATCAGCGAGGGAAACAATTATACACATTTCTTGCAAAACTACAATTCATAATCATTCAGTTCAGTTCCATGTCAAATGTTTTGCAACCACCCGTGGGTGTTTATTTGATTAAAGCAAATGTGCTCCATCCTGCCCAGGCACAGAGCTGCCTGCTAAAGGAGACAGAAGTCTGGATGTGCACTTTCACTCCTCCAGAAAGCTGCTTTATTACCAAATGACCTGCGAATAAAGGAAGGTAGAGAGACAGCCTTAAACTATCTTTGCTCTTGCCTTTAATTCAACATCTCCTGCATTTGTCTACAATGACTTCCCAGGAGCCCTACTACCTTCCAAGACTCTCTAGGTTCTATAAACTCAGAAGGCATGAAGGCACCTGAGACCAGGCAGCGCCAGCAGCTGCATGGCACCTGCAAAACTCATGCTAATCCACTAAGCCAAGTTTATAGAGTGAAAATCAATGTATTAATAACCAGTAGGGTCACTTAGGCACAGCAGAGAGCCCACAGCTTCTCCGAGTCCATCCAAATGCAAACATGACTTCCACAGATTCACATACCACCTCTAATATTCTCTTTCCTCCTGTTCCCCTTTTTTCACCAAAATGATGGGAAGTCCAACAGTCCAGCATGTTCTGATCGATGGCACCAAACCCACCAAGACCTGGTCTGAGCTGCATCAAATTCCACTCAGAGGCCACATTTTTTTTACCCCTCAACTTGTCCAGCCACAGCGACTCACAAATCCACACCAAGGAGAGACAAAACGTTTCTGGATCTCTAAAGAAAGAGAAGATGCAGTTTTAGGTGTTGGGGTTTTTGGTTTTTTTTTTTTTTTCACTGCATCTTGCATTCATTAATTTCATTTCAAGAATGAAGTCAGATTTTTTTTTTTTGTTTTAATGTGGTTGGTTATTTGACGAGCGAAGCATTAGATTTGTGAGTTGTTCTGCAAGCCAAAACATGCTCCCCTTTCATTCATAACACTGAGCCGCTCTGCGTTAAACAGCCGATTATCATGAATGAAGTGGGTGTAACTTCCTTGAAATCCTCCAAAGACCTGTCAAAGCAGAGCTACTGCAGCTCAGCTTTCTCCTTGAAGCGCACAGATCATTGGTTTAATTGTTCCAGGCTGAACTTGAAATATGCTTGCCTGCTTCAAAGCATCAGGCCGTATCACTTTTTGGAGGAGGAAAAGGGAAGGGTGGAGAACGGTGCCTCGGGATAAGAGAGAAAAGTGGCTGTGTGTCTCAACCATCACATTTAGATCTTCTTTTGGAATCTAAATTGAGCTTCATCCATTGAAAAGTGTGTCAGGCAAAACCTTAGGAATCAAAGCCCTGGCCTGTTTTGCATGGATAATCAAGAGCCGCTGGCTCTTTTTGTAAGAGGAAACATTTAACCCTAAAGAGAAGAGGACCAATCGTAAGGTTAAAGTGCTGTCAAGTGACTTGGAAAATTTCAATTTGACTCCAGGTCTGTCACTGTCCATCCTATTCCAAACCTTTTGGTGCCACTTTTAGAAAGGAATTTGCTGATATTTCCAAACTGTGATGGTCTTTAAGCCTAGAGACTGCAAGATTGCACTTATGCTAATGAACAAACATACTAAAATCTGTGTCTATGAAGTCATTTAGTATAAGGAGCTTACCAAGGATGGTCATTATCTTCAACAAGAAGACCTGCAGCATCTCATCTCTTCATATTATCAGACCTTAGGACACCACTGGATGGATCTTGGCCAGTAATAAATTGTGACAGTACCATTGACTTTGGTGGATCCACTAAATATCTGATTCACACCTGACCTCTTGCCTAACATTTTTAAAGCCTGGTAAGCTAGAGATACCTAGAATCATGGAATGGTTTGGGATCTGAAAGCTTATCCAGTTCCAACCCCTCTGCCATGGGCAGGGCCACTTTCCACTGGAACAGGTTGCTCCAAGCCCCATCCAGCCTGGACATGATGGTCTAGACGACTACAGGAAAGTAAGCAAAGAAAAGCACAACCCGCGAGTACTAACACACTTCATAGAATTATAGAATCATAGAACAACCAGGTTGGAAGGGACCCATCGGATCATCTAGTACAACGGTTGTGTCCGATGTTCATGAATATGAAGGACATCACTCTGCTGAGCAGATCTTGGAATTTATAGAGGATCTTAGGAACCCATCAGTGGTCTCCCTAACACCAGAGACTTTTGTTGAATTAGTTCAGAGAAGAAAATGAGAGGAGACCTGGATGGTTGACTTCTATGCTCCACTTATAAGGGTTAGTCTCAGGAAACACTGGGGCACCAGTGAAAAGTATTATATTTTTTATATTTCAGCTCAGATTTTCTGCCAAATTTCATTATCTCCCCCAGAACAAAACCCACGATAATAAATCTTGATGGTAGTTTCACGACAGCAGTTTTTACACACCTCTTCACAACTATAACATTACTATAGTAATTAGTTATTATATAGTAATAGTATATTACTATTACTATAACTGGTGCTCTTGGAAAATACAAATATTTATCCAACATTTTGGAAATCATAAAACTTATAATACACCATAGCCAGCTCCAGAGACAGCGCTGCTTCCCACCAGCTCCTCACTCCTTTATCACCTCCCTGCAATGAGGTGATGCCCACCTGGGACCATTCACACTCAACTGGAGACCGCGCTCTACTGCAAAGCCGTCCCCTCTCCTCAAGGCACCAGCAAACTGAGCTGAAGGTGTCCCCAGCCTAAGCTAAAGGTGCCCACAGCAGGGCAGGTCCTCTCCAGCTCCATCTTATAAAAATCCACGACTCCTCCGTACGGAAACCACAAGACCGCGTCCCACCGCTTTGTTCTGCTCCCATTAAAGCGAGCAGGAATTCTGACAGTGGTTTAGAAAGCAGCGAGAGCTGGCTGACACACAAGCAGGTCTGACAGGTTGCATTTTCATTCTCATTACTCTTACGGGCATGTGGATTCATTTCTGTTTATCTTTAGCTGGCATTCGGTCCTGGACTTAAACTGCATCTGTGGTTGCATTGCTGTGAAATGTATCACTACTTATGACTCACACGGCAAAGGACACGTTTGTAAACTGACCCACCATTGACAAAATCCTCTCTTTCTTCGTTTGTAGGAGGCGAGATGAGGCATAGGTTCCTCGGCTGATTCATTTCCTGAGGAAATTTTTACTCTATGCATCTTTTTCAGTCCTTATTCAGTCAGAGAGTAGTGAAGTGATTAATACAAAATCCACGCTTGACACGGAGTGGAAGGAGGATTCATTCAAATTCTTTTAAAATCAGCGCTTAATTAATTGCTTAGAAAAACAACCCGTTGCCAAAAATGTGTGGAGTTGTTTTTTGGTTGTTTTTTTTTTTCTTCTCTTCATCTTCTCTTTTTTTTTTTTTTTTTTTTTTTTTTTTTCCAGTTGAGAAACTAATTACAGGCAACGACACACAGCAAATTGCACGAAGGACAAATCTGGCACCTTTGGAAATCAGCCCCTGAGAAGGAAGAATAAGCAACCTGGACAGAGCTCCAGGCAACTCCAGCTCTGCTGCGTCTGGTGCTTGATCTAATTCACTTACAGCCAGCTCTGGTTCTTTCTCACAACACTGCAGAAATCCGAGGAGAGCTGGATATCTAACACCTCTGTCACACACAGACAATGATCAGGAAATTAAAATTGCTAGAAATAAAAGATAACAGACAGAGAGCCCTGAGGAAACTGCAGTAAGTTGCTTGAGCGCTTTTATCTACCTGATTATTTATATCAAGACAGTACTAACCAAGTCCGGATCGGGATGGGGTTGTGAACAATCCCTGGGGCTTGGAAGGCTGTTCAGAACTTGGCACTCAGGATCAGGCACTTTTCTGCATCCTATTAGGGTGGACAATGTTAGCCTACAGAATCAGGGAGGAAAAAAAATGAGTGTGTCCTTTCCCTTCGTTTCTTCTCCCTCTCTCTGCACATTCTTCTCCTCTCGTCTTTTTCACTGCGAGCACTGAATGATGGGATTTTTGACATCAGAGGAAAGTCATCCTTTCTCCACTCCCCCAGCTCCTGTCCGCTTCCTCCTTATGCACGTCTGTTCGTTTGCATATTATATCCCTGCTCAAAGAACGGGATCAGCTGATCCGACCACAGCTTCATCTAACTAAGCATCCTAAATCCTGCTCAAAGTAGACTAGACTGACTGGCTCATTCCCCCTGGCAGTCAGCTACCAGCAAGCCTTTAAAGTGCATTTTGTAACCGCTACGTAGCTGGCACCGACTATAGCAAAGTCATTATTTAGTCAAGGTAAAGTGACCTCTATTTACTTAGACAACTCGGCTGCCTCCAGGGAATAATTGGATTGGAGATAAGTGACAATTTGCTGGGAAAGTTTCGCTCTGACTGGGCTGACGCTTACTTACAATCAGCTAAATGTTTGGCCAGTTCATGCCCTTTCTCCTACAGTTTCTTCAGCCCTTTGATTTATTACCTGTGACTAGACAGCAAAGGACCCCATCCAGTTTCAGCAAATTTGTGGGAAGCCAAAGACAGATGAGAGGCTTGTTCAAGAAAGTATATTTTGTGATCCCCAATAAATACCCTGTTGATGATCATAAGCTGTCAGGCACCTGCCATAAGCTGTTTATTCGTGTATTAAAGAATAGCAGAACTCAAACAGGTCTTTTTTTTCTTACATGCAATTTCTCATTTTTACCCCCTCAAGTGACTCCAGGCATCACTGCAAGAGTGCAAGTTCATTCCAGCTGCACTTTAGGGGGTGGTGACCAGGATCGCACACAGGGTCAGGATCATGACTGCTACAAGCTGAGTACCACCCCAGGAACCACGTAAGCAGTGACTCAGGCATGACTTTGAGTCACGGCTCTTCTCTGGCTTCCTCCTTTCTCCGGGGGGCGGAGGTAGGAATTTCCTGCTGCCCTATCCTTGTAAATCACAACGTCCTGTTGCAGTAACACAGTTGGGAGGGACAGTGAGTGGGAGAAGTGGAGCTGGTGCCCAGTCCACCTGCCCCAGAGGAGGAGAGATGGGGCAGACTGCCCCACTCAGGCACGTAGACTGGGAAGACGGCGGAGATACCAGAGCAGGACCTTTTTCCCCTTGCTTCACATCATAATTCAACCTGTAGGATAGCCCTGACACCTTCAAACACCTAACAGCTTGACTGAAATTGAACGCTATCCACCCAGCAAACAACCCAGGGACACAATTTTCATCTTGCGAGCACACTAATTACCCTGATATAACCTGGGCAATTTCTCTGCCTTTCTTCCAGACAGCACCATCAGTGAGAAGAGAATCAAGTCCTAAGCGTCTGCAAGCCATCCCCTATATATATATGTACGTTCAGGTGAAACCCGAGACATTAAGTTGAGATTCTTGGACAAACCCAACCATTAGTGGTCACTCTGTGCAAGTCTGCCCTGCTGGCCTTCAAAAATGTTGAACTCAATTACAGTTGCAGTTGGAAGGATTTCACTATCACAAAAGAACTCAAAAGCATGAAGGAGCTATGCCTTGATAACCCTGCGATAAACCAATGTATACCTGTAAGAAAAAGGACTGTGCATAATTAGGAAAGGAAGGAAATGTAGTAGCCTTGTGAGGAGCACCTTCCAGAGCCGATCTAACCCATTCACTGGTGAAAACTAGCGTTTGGAGTCAGAAACTGAATGATGGAAAGGAAAAGACAGATGCTTGCAGAGATAGTTCTAAGAAGACTTTATAGAATTATAGAATGATTTGGGTTAGAAGGGACCTTAAAGCCCATCCAGTTCCTTCGGACTGACAGACAGCACTGATTTACTTTACAGGCTCACCTGTTCGCAGATAAGTTGTACAGTGCTTAATCACTACAGAGAGTAACAGTTAAGTACCACACAGTGACAAATATATTAAACAATATTAATGGCACCCACCCCGATAGGATTATGACCCATCAAATACACTGGGGCAGCCACATGACTTGTCACCAAGTGTGGACACAGCCAGTGGGACTTTTAGACTCCTCTCCGTGCACCTTCACATTGGGTTAATTTCATTCATAGAATCATAGAACAACCAGGTTGGAAGGGACCCATCGGATCATCAAGTCCAACCATTCCTATCAAACACTAAACCAAGTCCCTCAAGATCTCATCCACCTGTGCCTTAAACACCTCCAGGAAAGGTGAATCAACCACCTCCCTGGGTAGCCTATTCCAATGCCCAATGACCTTTTCCGTGAAAAACTTCCTCCTAATCTCCAGCCTAAATCTCCCCTGGTGGAGCTTGAGGTCATTCCCTCTCATCCTGTCCCCTGTCAGTTGGGAGAAGAGCCCAGCTCCCTCCTCTCTACAACCTCCTTTCAGGTAGTTGTAGAGAGTAATGAGGTCTCCTCTCAGCCTCCTCTTCTCCAGGATAAACAACCCCAGCTCTCTCAGCCGCTCCTCATAGGGTCTGTTCTCCAGCCCCTTCACCAGCCTCGTCGTTCTTCTCTGGACTTGCTCTAGAGCCTCAACATCCTTCTTGTGGGGAGGGACCCAGAACTGAACACAGTATTCAAGGAGCAGTCTCACCAGTGCTGAGTCCAGAGGGAGAAGAACCTCCCTGGACCTGCTGGTCACACCATTTCTGATCCAAGCCAGGATGCCATTGGCCTTCTTGGCCACCTGGGCACACTGCTGTTCCTTCTAGGGATAACTTTGCTTTTAGCTGCTGCAGGGAAACACATCACAGTGTTCAGCCAACGGAGACGTGCGCAAGAAGATTCTCCTTTTAGACCAGGACTCTTAAAAGCACACTGATACTGGAGGGGGAGTTTGTGGATAGTCAAATCCGAATGGATTTTGGCACATTCTTTAAGAAGTACGAGTTTTGAGAGAGATCAAACGGTTCCAGTCTAAATTTCACATCTTATCTAGAAGACGATAGCTCTTGGAGCATCTTTTGGAGCACAGCGGATGTGGGCAACAGAGACTTCGACAACAAATTATCACAAGAGCTCTTGTTGTCTACAGATAGAGGTATCACCAAACGCAACGACAAGAAAATTAAAGCTAAGTCGATCCTGACCAGAAATAAGACACTCATTTTTAACATCCAGAGGCAATTAACCCCTGGAAGCACTTCTGAAGGCCAGTGGGTGGTTTTCCATCACTCAGTGTTTAAAAATCAAGGATAGATATTTTTTATCTCGACAGATGCAGTACAGACGGGGAAGTCTCATGGCCAGCATTACGCAGAAGGTCAGAGTAGGCTCTGATGAGGGTCCTGGCCGCCTCCAGAACCTCCCCAGCCATTCACCTACTGACTCCCCAGCCCTGCTCTTGCAGTACGTAGCCTTGTTGTTCCCAGTCAGCCTGTTTCCCCACGGATGACCAGACCTGACCTCGCTTAGATTACAAAAGTTAAAGGGTTCAGAAGTGAGGAAAACAGGAAACCCAAACAGAGAAAAATCTAAGCAATAACGTTTCCTAACAAAGACCTTCAGATCTCACTCTCGGCCAACAGCTGTCTTCGTGACGTCCAAAAAGGACGAGGTTTAGCGGCAGTGAAGACCGTCTTTCTGCCATTTATTTTTACCCTGTTTATTTTTCTATACTGTGACATTTTCCTCCTTGTTAAAATCTTGGTCATAAATGAGGGCACTAATCCAGACCTAAGAAAACATACACGGACGCACGTAGTCCATATGCTTCAATTCCATGGGCTCAGAGGGCGGAATTCTCCCTACAGAAAAGCAAACCAATACGTGTGCACCTCTTCAATTCCCCTTTGGGCCACAAAACAGGCTCGAACGCTGCAGAGCCTTTTTATTTCAGGAGAAGTGAAATGAGATGACCTGTAGCTTAATTTATTACACCACAAAGTCTGGGGTTGCAAAGCGACTGAAAACATTACCCCGCGGGGAAGTGCAAGGAAAAGATGAAGAGTAAAGAAAGCTTCGTTTTGGAAGAAAAATACATTTGTTTGCTTTACTGTTTCTGCATTTTAAACCTTACCCGTATTTCCTGACCCAACATCATGCAAATCACAAGTGAGGGTGATATTTGCGTAAGCAGCGTGGGCCAAACCTGAGGGCGGCATAAACTGGAGAAGCTCCTGTGCCATGGGGACATAGGCGAAGACCTTGCCCTAGGTCTTCACACAGAGCATTATGGGAATTTGAGAAGACTGAATGGACGTTTTAAGGTCTGGCTGGTTTGCATTCAAATTTTAAATTTCATCCACTTTATTTTTTAGGTGAAATTTGAGTTTTCTGCCTGGCAGCCCAGGAGGGCAGGTTTTTTGCCATTACGCTGCCATCTAGTGCTGCGAGGTTGCAAGGCAAAAGAGCCGGTGAAAAGATGGCTGGCCAACAGCTAAGGCTTTTTTTGAAAGGAGGATCCAGAATTAAATTACGACAGAATTAAACAAAAGGGCACACCCAGTGGTGGCTCTCAACCATCTATGGCAAAGATAAGCATTACGGTATGTAAGACAACAATACGCGAGGAGGGTAGTCATAGAATCATAGAACAACCAGGTTGGAAGAGACCTATCAGATCATCGAGTCACAGAAGCTCATCCATTATCCAGCTGTGATCCAGGGTAAGGGACATTTAGGACATATAAATTTGCAACTAGAAGTCTCAAAGTCCAGTCTCTTAGTGAAACAAGTTCCTATGGCTCTACTGATTTATAACTGCCAAGTTCACCTTCAAGCAAAGCCCGCACAGAAGTTTTTCACAAGAGCAACACTTCTTCAAGCACCTGCATGCCTTTGGTCATGTTTCATAGGATCATAGAATCACCAGGTTGGAAGAGACTCGCTGGATCATCAAGTCCAACCATTCCCATCAATCTCTGAACCATGTCCCTCAGTACCTCATTCACCTGCACCTTAAACACCTCCAGGGAAGGTGAGTCAACCACCTCCCTGGGCAGACTGTTCCATTGCCTAATAACCCTTTCTGTGAAGAATTTTTCCCTTGTTTCAAGTCTGAACCTCCCCTGGTGGAGCTTGAGGCCATTCCCTCTTGTTCTGTACCCCATCACTAGGGAGAAGAGCCCAGCTCCATCCTCTCCACAACCTCCCAGGTATCCTGGAAACATTCCTCAGCAGAACTCCCTCCTGCATTCAGCCCTGTTGTATCAGGCTATCTGGGTCAAATTTATTCTCTTTGTAATCGATTTCAGAGGTTTCCACCATGGATCATTCTGATCGTCTCCATCCACAGCCACCACATCGGTCAATCAGCATCCAAAAAGGATCTACTAAACAAGAGTGTTCTATTGCTTCCAGAAAACCCTCCTTATAATCCTCTCTCTCAAGGACTGGACAGCAAAGTTAAGGCTTAACCTCTGAACCTGAAATGAACTGACCTTTACGAGTTAAAATCCCAGCCCTAGTGTTTTACTCATCTTGAGGATATTTGTCCTCAGTGGTATGTGTGTCAGAGGGCGTGAAAGTGAGAGTGTCTTGAGGTTAACAATTGTTCATACTCATAGTGGATGAATCATATGATAACACCACAGCTACATCCTGTATAATTGTCGGGAGCCTCTATTTCTGGCAGTGCGTCCCTAGTCTGTCTCATGAGTAAATGTTATTTGTGCTTTACTATATAAAACCAAAACCAAACAGAATTATACAACTGGACACTATTCCGCAGGCGCTGGCCAAAAGCACAAGTGCCTAATAGAGCCTTCAGTTACCCACTTCAATGATGAATTGTGTGATGAAGTTAATAGGGCTGAGATGGATATCTCTGTTCTTCATCTGATTAGTACATGAGCAACTCTCCACATGTGAGGAACAATATTTGTGTTTCCTTAGCCACAATTGAACTCAGTGGGACTATCACATACGTAAAGAGCTGGGACTTCGCTAGTAAGGCACTGGGTGCTGAGGGAACGAGCATTGTATTGCAGGTCAGAAGATTTATGCTTTCCTTCTGGATGACTACAAGCAAGTCGTTCCCCCCTTTTCTCCCTCCCGTCTCTTCAAACCTACAGTCTGCAGGCTTCCCTGCTCTTTGAGCAACAGAGCTGCACCCAGAGGACACCCAGCTCGCTTGGCCAACCTAAACACCTGTGGAAAGCAAAACGCAACCCCCCAGGCAACACGAGAGCATTGCAGTAAGCCACAGATTTAGAGCAAACCCCCTGGGATGCAGCAAAAATACCGAGTATCTGGACCACCCCTAGCACAAAAAGGCACTGACCCAGCTGGAATTTCAAACAGAATCATAGAATGGTTTGGACTAGAAGGGACCTTAAAACCCATCCAGTTCCACCCCTGCCATGGGCAGGGACATCTCCCACTGCATCAGGGGCTCCAAGCCCCATCCAACCTGACCTTGAAACCCCTCCAGGGATGGGACAATCACCACTGCTCTGGGCAACCTGGGCCAGGGCCTCCTCGCCCTCACAGCAAAACATTTCTTTGTAAGATCTCACCTCAGTCTCCCCTCTTTCAGCTTAAAACCATTCCCCCTCATGCTAAGCCTGCCCTCCCCAATCAAGACCCCCTCCTCAGCTTTCCTGGAGCCCCTTTCCATACTGAAAAACATCACTAAGCCCTGTGGCTGTGGCACCAGAGGCCACACAGCTAACATCCTCAGGTACCCACTCTTTGGGGTGCGTATGAGGCTGCTGTCAGGCATTCCTCCGTTGAGAAACGCTGTCATAGGCACTCTCGTAACACACACGCTCAGGGCAGGGGTCAGCTCTTGTTTGCCTTCATAAGGTGATGGCAGGATCTTGGCCTGTGGTTTGTGACTCTGGTTCCGACGAGCTAATGAAACAACACACTGGCCAACATCTAATGTTTTATCCATAATCACAGAAGCTTCAAGGGAAGCGTGGCTAAAGCACTCTGGGAAAAGCCAGGCCAATGGTGCAATCACCCTTTTTGCATGGAAGAATCATAGAATCATAGAACAACCAGGTTGGAAGAGACCCATCGGATCATCGAGTCCAACCACTCCTATCAAGAAGAAGAAGAAGACAACGACTAGGGAAAACTTTTAAATCTTGCAAAACCACCTATTCAAAAATTTCCAAACAGATGTTTTATTTCTCATTAGAAATAACTTTTTGCTTTGACATTTACTTGCTTTACTGTCCTATTTTCATATGTCAAAGAAAAACTCAACATCGATAGGCAATCTTTATAATTCATCTATAGAGAACAGATTCTACTGTTTAAAACAACAAACATGCCTATGAAATGGTCAAATCTGTTCAGACGTATTTTTTCTGAAGGAGGAGAGGAATAGGTAGAAGAAAAGCTTCCCACAGTAAATTTCAAAGTATGGGCTTGTTTCTGAAAAAAAAAAAAAAAAAAAAAAAAAAAAAAGCTGAATTTGAAATCCTTTGCAAGAATTATGATAGAATCATAGAACAACCAGGTTGGAAGACACCCACAGGATCATCGAGTCCAACCAATCCTATCAAATACTAAACCATGTCCCTCAGCACCTTGTCCACCTGTGCCCCAAACACCTCCAGGGAAGGTGAATCAACCCCCTCCCTGGGCAGCCTGTTCCAGTGCCCAATGACCCTTTCTGTGAATTATCTTCTGTTTAGCTTTAAATATAACATATTTCTAAAATGCTACTGATTGCAGGAGGCTCTAAGAAAGTTGGGGAGCGGCTCTGGATGAGGGAGTGCAGGGATAGGATGAAGGTAATGGTTTTCAGCTGAAAGAGGGGAGATTGAGATGAGATCTCAGGAAGAAATGTTTTGCTGTGAGGGTGGGGAGGCCCTGGCCCAGGTTGTCCAGAGCAGTGGTGGCTGCCCCATCCCTGGAGGGGTTCAAGGGCAGGTTGGATGGGGCTTGGAGCCCTTGATGCTCCAAGGGTGTCCCTGCCCATGGCAGGGGTGGGACTGGTTGAGCTTTAAGGTCCCTTCCAACCCAAATCCTGCGATGACTCACTAAATTATTACCTTTACAATATTTTCGTTATCACTAGAAACACTTCCAGTGTTTTACCCACTACTTGCAGTAGGAATTTGCAGGATATTCACACTAATAGGAGCAAACATTTTAAAACAATCTAGGGGATTAGGCAGTCCCCGTGACTGCTATAAAGTCTCATGAGATTAAGAAAGTCTATTTAAAATGAACATAGAAGTGGGATCTGAAACCCTTTTCACTGCAGTGGCAGCAGAAGGGACTTCCCTGGAGGTGTTTAAGGCACAGGTAGACAAGGTGCTAAGAGACATGGTTTAGTGTTTGATAGGAATAGTTGGACTCAATGATCCAGTGGGTCTCTTCCAACCTGGTGATTCTATGATTTTATGATTCTATGACTTTCTACACGTAGCACCTGAAAGGTACCGGATTCTGAAGACTTGAAATAATATAATTCTGCATCCAAACCAGCTCAGAGCCCTAAAGCAAACCCGAGCAAACTGAAGTCAAACGAGAACATCAGCAACAGAAAGCAGAAACACTGTATAAAGTAGCATTTACTATTTTGGCTTCAGATTTTTGGAGCATTTCACTGCTTTCAAACCTTAAGCCTCAATCCGAACATGGATCTAACACAAACCCAAATTCTGACACCACTTCCCAAAGGTTTCAACAAAGCCCTCGCTGCAGGACCCACCGGCCTGAGCATTCCTTGCTCCAAAGTATGAAAAAATCCCGTCAAATTCAAAAAATATCTTCGCTGCTGCCTCCTCATTTCCTGGCTGCAGTCGAGAGCGGAAATAGCTACATTTCCTGAGCAAGGCTGTTCCCCAGGGAACGTCAGCCTGTCTGCAGTGAGCAGCCACTGGATGCTAGGGCTGGATTGGGGCATCTCAGAGGGGTTTAAATCTGAGCTGGAATAGCAGCACCGTGAGCGTTCACAGTTCGCAAGGGACACCTTGAAGACAAGGCGAGAGGGGAGGGAGGGGAGGTGGGAGGAGATGGAAGTAGGAAAACAAGATGAGAATATAAATATGTGTTGAAAAATAAAAAAGAGGGACAGTAGAAAGACGGAGGAGAGGGTTATCACCAGTCAGAGCCTGTGCGCAGTGAAATCAGATGTAATTCCACAGCCCTACAAGTTGTAGAGCAGAGTCCCCCCAGCCTGCATTCTCTATCTGTTTGGTCCTGATGACTCTGAAGGGGTTATTTTGCTCCAAGGCACAGTCACGTTCAAGAAGAAAAGCAATTTATTAAGACAAGATGAAGGCTTTGCTTTAGCAGAGTGGCAGAGATTTAATAGCCGGGCGGGGGGGGGGAGGAAGATGGATGAACAGAGACTACTTCTGAGAAACTCCGCAAATAGATGGAGCAACTGGCAATCCAACAAACCCCACAGGAAAAGCCTTGTATTTTCTTCCTGCATTTGGAAATCCATTCTTTCTTGGTTCTTTGTGGCCAGGCAAGTCTCTAATTATCCAGAGAGGTGCGAAGTCCAAAGGAGTCCACACACCTTTCAGGTAGTCATCTTAGGTTGCTTTTGCCAACTGAGAAAGTAATCAGAATTCCAGAGTTTTTACCACAATACCTTGGCAACGTCTTTGGGGAAAGAGTGTTCACGGTTATGGAGGCCAAGAAGCAGCTGGAGTCATATTTTGGGTTTGTCCTGTGCAGGGACAGGAGTTGGACTCAACGATCCTTGTGGGTCCCTTCCAGTTTAGGACATTCTACGATTCTACACTGATCTTCTACCTGTTACCATCTAATGGTTGGGTGTCAATTCTCATCTAATTGTTTAGTGCTTTATATCACAAATTAAAAAAAAAAAAAAAAAAAGAAGAGATACAGGAACCTGTGAGGTCAAATCAATCGACAATAAAGCAGAGGGAAATGACAAATCAACCCAACTCAAAGGGAAATGATAAACGCTACCAGTTACTTCGCCAAGTAGCAGCTTGGTGTAGAGAGCTGGGTTTTAGGTGACTGAATTCGGTCAAGACAAGTCTCACCCAATGTAAGGAAAAATAATAATAATAATCTCTATATAAAGGGCTTAACTCCCATTTATTATTTTAAATAAATAATAATCTCAAAAACGGCCAACAGTTGCTCTCTCCAACTACCTGAAAGGAGGTTGTGGAGAGGAGGGAGTTGGGCTCTTCTCCCAAGTGACAGGGGACAGGACGAGAGGGAATGGCCTCAAGCTCCATCAGGGGAGGCTCAGGCTGAACATTAGGAAAAAAATTTCACAGAAAGGGTGATTGGGCACTGTCAGAGGTTGCCCAGGGAGGTGGTTGAGTCACCTTCTCTGGAGGTGTTTAAAGTGTGGGTGGACGAGGAGCTTAGGGACATGGTTTAGAGATTGGTAGGAATGGTTGGACTTGATGATCTGGTGGGTCTCTTCCAACCTAGTGATTCTATGATTCTGTGATTCAGTGACCTAAGTTTGCATCTGCAAACCATGAATCCCCGCGAGCCTTTCTACTAAGAACCAGGCTTGGACCTGACCTCTGCAGCATCCTGCGAAGAGGATGTCAGTTGAGAAAACCACCCTGAGTTTAACTGCAGAAAAAATCACCCCAACCTGCCCACCACGTAACCCAATCAATCTGCTGAGTCTTCACAATTTTTACCCACAAAACATCTTTGCGTTGGTAATTATCAATCACCTTTATGCGGAAAGGTTCTTCCAATTTTTTTAACTGCTCCATCCTTTGAGAGACAGATGAATTTTAATTATTTAGATTATTAACCTAAAGGTTGATCCAGACTGGAAGGAACAGAATAATTTGTTTAATCATTATTATTATTTATAATTATTTAACATAGGGGAGAAAAATATCACCTTAAATGTCATCATGATGCTTTTTAATTGCCTCAGATGAAATTCAGAATAATCATTACTCTGTAAATGTATACAGATCTAATTTTAAATACCCTAAGACGCTGGATATTTATCTGGAAAATGCAAAGAATGCATATTCATTACTGTATAGGGAGCTGCAAAGACAGAAAATAATTGATCAACCATTTATTGAAAACTCATCTTTTCCCAATTCACAACCAGGCTGTAACTTGACATGAGGCATAAAAATAAGCTGAGCCAGGTAATTTTTCCGATTCAATCATTATAGCCTCAAG
Organism: Coccyzus lansbergi; assembly: GCA_033558105.1. Taxonomy (NCBI): domain Eukaryota; kingdom Metazoa; phylum Chordata; class Aves; order Cuculiformes; family Coccyzidae; genus Coccyzus; species Coccyzus lansbergi. The sequence goes on along the minus strand of JAUMJK010000750.1, from coordinate 312,228 downwards.
CTCTGCCACGGGAGATTTAGGCTGGACATTAGGAGGAAGTTTTTCACAGAAAGGGTCATTGGGCATTGGAACAGGCTGCCCAGGGAGGTGGTTGATTCACCTTCCCTGGAGGGGGTTAAGGGACGGGTAGATGAGGTCCTGAGGGACATGGTTTAGTGTTTGATAGGAATGGTTGGACTCGATGATCCGGTGGGTTTCTTCCTACCTGGTGACTCTATGATTCTGTGATTCCAGGGCTTTAGTGTGTGTCCATTATGAAGAGGTCTGGTTTATGGGTGTGTGAGAACATACTTTTCACAGACTCATAGAATGGTTTGAGTTGGAAGGGACCTCAAAGCTCACCCAGTCCCACCCCTGCCACAGGCAGGGACACCTCCCACTGGGTCAAGGCCTAAAGCCCCATCCGACCTGCCCTGAAACCCCTCCAGGGATGGGATTGGACAGCCACAACTTCTTGAAGAACGTGGCTATACTTCATAATATATATGTTGTGGAGCTACCTGCATTCAGATTGGTCACGCTGAGGGATGCCCAGGATGCCAGGAATTTCAGGAGGGATATCGGTACCCAGACTCATGTGAGGAACATCAATACACAGGAAATACATGATCATAGAATCATAGAACAACCAGGTTGGAAGAGACCCATCGGATCATCGAGTCCAACCATTCCTATCAAACACTAAACCATGTCCCTCAGCACCTCATCTACCCGTCCCTTAAACACCTCCAGGGAAGGTGAATCAACCCCCTCCCTGGGCAGCCTATTCCAATGCCCAATGACCCTTTCCGTGAAAGTAGTAGTTTCAAAGGATCTTTGGTTTGCTTTAGTTTGGGGTGGATTTTTGCATTCATGTAGCTACTTCAGGCAGATGCACACTCATGTGAAAAAAAGGAGGGTTTGAGGTGAAGGACAGTCCTGTGTAGCTCCAGTATTTCACGGGAATGAAAAGCACTGAAAAGGGATATGGGAAAGGCAGGTATGGAACTACCTACGGAGGTTCCAGACCTGTGCTTCTCAGGAATGGTTGGACTCGACGATCCAGTGGGTCTCTTCCAACCTGGTGATTCTATGATTCTCCAAACACACCATAATTTAGTGATAATGAACCCAGTGCAAGTTACTTTCATATTTAAGTGAAATGGAAACTGTTTGTTTGTTTTTCCACATTGAAAAGCCTGTCTGTTGTCAAAAAGTCCAGGTAAACAAGCTCAAAGAATTAAGCAATCATCTTTTCATGTTTTAAGATAATGGCAAGCTTCGAGCATAAAGTCAGTCATGCCAGTAATTGACTCCAGCACAGAGCTGATGCTCTGGGAGAGGACACAGTTTACATCACATCAGGTCTGGATGCAGGACTAATTCCGAAATGCTGTGACCAGCTGAGCCGGCAGCACAAATAATAGTTTGTATGGAATTAGGAAAGAATAATCATTATTAAATAGGGGCAAGTGTGAAGTTTCAGTACTAAGAAGCATCAAGTTACACCAGAGAAAGAGGGAAACGATCTTACTGGTTCAGAGAAACAACTCTATATGCTCATCACTACTCTCAGATAAAGACAAACTCCTACACCTTTGTAGACACCATCAGTGTCTAATTCACTGTTTTTTCGAGCCACTTATAAAATCAGGCTCCAGTGCGAGAGAGAACAACCCTGGAGACCGTGACTCCTCAGCTACAGCAGCACAGACAAGGAAGAGCTCAAACCATCAAGCAAAGTCCATCACATTGATGGACCTTCAACAACAGTCTTGCCACCAAGCTCCGCATGCAGAAACATCACTGGTATCTCCCAGCCGCCCTATTCATCCCCACAGGTAGCAGGGGGCTGGGATCAGCTTGTGAACATGGTTCTTCTACAGAAAGAAGGCCTCCAGTGACACACTGGTACCCAACACCACCCTGCCCACTGGTTGTAAGGATGCATGATTTAGTAAGGGGCATGGTTTAGTGTTTGATGGGAATGGTTGGACTCAATGGGCCGGTGGGTCTCTTCCAACCTGGTGATTCTATGATTCTATGATGTGCTCCATGGTAGCATTCCTGCACTCAGAGGAATAACCTTCCTTCTGACTGGAAATCTTCTACAGTAAAAAACAGAGATAGATAGATAGATAGATAGATAGATAGATAGATAGATAGATAGATAGATAGATAGATAGATAGATAGATAGATAGAACGATCGATCATAGAATCATAGAATCACCAGGTTGGAAGAGACCCACTGGATCATCGAATCCAACCATTCCTATTAAGGTCTTCCCACACTGTTCTTCACCCAGAGCACTCTACAATACTTTAATCAATAATCTACAATACTTTGATCTATCAAGTTCTCCTGTAAATTAGTAAAGGATCCAATAGTCCAGTGCCAGCTGAGAGGGTAATGGACTATGGAAAAGCCAGACTTGTAGTAGGTACCCTATGTTTTGCCCTGGTCTGCCTCATTCCTGCTTCATTTTGCAAAGCCCTTTGTTTTTGAGACCTCCCCGTTTCCCAGTACATCCATGTCTCGGTGCCCCTGCTGCTGCCGCTATCAGAGCTGGGGCACAGGCACTGCAAGTGCCTCTGCTCGGGGAAACATTTGCATTTTCATTGGCACAGGTACAGCATTCAGGATTCTTTCAGGCCAGGCCAATTAAAACAAGCTGAAAACTGCTGAGTGAAGCAGTTTCAGCAAGGATCTGCTTACATTCCCCCTCTGAAAAAAGCCAGGGGCCCACTTGCTGTAACTCTCTCCCTCTCTGCACGGCATGGGTTTTGCTTTTTTTTCTCCTTTTTTTTCTTCCCCCCGCCTCCCTTTTCTTTTTAAGGTGGAATAACTTGTGCCCTTTACACTGTGCCTCTAAGAGATGGCTGGCAGGACTTGGGAATGCAGCTTCATTCTAAAACCAGAGCCCAGGCTCCAATACAGAATTCAGGCATGGGAAAAAACAGGAAAAAAAAAAAAACCCAGAAAAAACACTGCCCCAAAGACTGGTAACTCTCCACAGATTAACACACTTTACCTCCTTCACAAACCTTGCATGGCATTTTCTTAGAAAGGCACAGAGCTACATAATTAGCAATCAGTCGAAGCCTAAGGCTTTTCTACCACCACAGAGACTATTCAATGCCTACTGGCTCCACTAACACACTCTTATTACTCTTGGGTTTCTTTCTGGACAGCCCCTTTCAAAGCTCAGATGTGTTGTAAATGCATAGTGACAGGTTAAAAGATACCACTTCTATACCCCTGAGCCTAAAAAAGAGAAAAATATCCCATCCTACCAGTGCTGCCTCCTTTTCTACTGGTAACCCTCAAGGGCTAGAACAGGACATGAGGATCTAGGAACAATGAGCCAGCTCAGAGAGTCTTAGGGAAGGAAGGATGTGCTCCAAAGGGTCACACCTCTGCACACACACGTATGTCCTAGGAGGATGGCGAGAAATGGCTGATGGAAGCAGCCCTACAAGAGCCCAGCTCTGCTAGTCATAGTGGCCACTCTTCCCAACACCTCCATGCCAGGATCCAGCATCAAAGCCAAGCACCACAGAGCAAACCCCCTGCAAATGCCCTTGCATCAGTCTGGGGAGGGAGGGGGAATGGGCTAATCCAGCAGAACAAACCACACACAGCACATGGATTTGCATTTGTTTTCATCTCTGAGAATGAGGCAGTGTCAGCCTTAGACTCGGGCTGAATGGATGCGAAACACGTATTGCATGTAAAATTCGGGTCCATTTGGAGTTAATCTGGATCTCAAACAATCACAGGACCCAGAGGAAGCGGAATCAAAATTTCTTCCTTCCCATTTCCACGTAAAATGATCTCACCTGAACAAATAAGGGCTGGGTTTACACGGCAACCTACACAACACGGTTCCCACCAACGGCCGAGCACCCAGGAGTTGTGGCAGCACAGCTAGAAATGGAATTGCAATGCAACATTGACACATAATCTGCTCACCCAATCATCACAGCATTACTAATATGTTAATAGGAGCAGCACCGAAGAAACAAAGCAGGTGACAGCTGGAGTAAACAAGGAACTATTCGAGACAACAGAAATACCAGATTTTCTTAGATCATCCCTGAGAGAAGGCAATTCTTTCCTATCTGCTTTCAGAGCCCTGTTCTAGGAACAAGCTGGCCCAAGGGAGCAGGAAACTAGGACATCACGACTATTCTGGATCAAAATCCTTTTCTTTTTCAAAGGTTGCTGGAATGCCCTCTTCAGTGACCTCAAGCAGCTCAACTTGTCACCTGCTACACAGGTGCCTACAAAGGGCAGTTATTGATTTAATTAGGGCAGACAAAGAAAAGACATAATCAATCTCTGCAGTACATGGAACATGCAACAAACACCCTGTGATCCCAGCTCTGTCTCTTAGAAGAATGTGAGATTATTCGTCCTTAAAAGTGTGAGCAGACCCCCAACTTTACTAATAATGGATAACAGCATCTGCCATTCACACAGTGACTTTTATATTGGAGTGTCCTCAAATACTTGAAAAGACACAGAGCTGTACCCCTCTCCCTCCTGTCCTGCTCTACAGCTCCACCTCCGCAATGGCCTCTCTTCTCAAATAACCTGCAGGTTGAAACAACCCCTGTCCCTTTTATCCAAAACCAGCAACGGTTTTCATCTTTTAGAAATCTTTCTGACCCTTTTCCCCCTCACTGAGGAACCTCATTTGGTTTCCATTTTTATTCATTTCCCCGCAGAAGAAGCAAACGATCACAAACAAACATAGAGTAAAAGATCCTCCATGCAGGGAGGTCCTGTTGGGGTATAAGCAAGGACTGGAATGAATGGGTGATATTCAGCAGAAATCCAGGTACCACAGAAAATATAAAGAAAATCTTTGCAACTGGGCTACCTCAGTGAGTCAAGGTTATCACTCTCTTGGGACACTTGGCTTCCTAGTGACATTTTCTACTGGCATCACCCATGTTGGGATTCCCCAGCCATGCCTTTCCGGGCATCCTTTTTTTCCTGGCTCCCAGGGGAATGAAAAAAAATCAAACCAACAAACCTAAAAGAGGGGATCAGGAAACACTCACTCGGTCATGTCCTGAGCAACTCCCAAGATGCGAATGAGCCTCAGCTTCCTGCTGTCCCCTCAAATATGTTATTTTCCACTCCCACCTTTCTTCCTCCTACTTATCTCCCTCCCTCCTTGCCTTCTGAGACTGAGTCAACCAGTGCAGACTAGATGCCAAGCAATGCAGTCGCTGTACAAAGGTTTGACTCCCACAGACAGGCTAGAGAGATAAAAGCAGCCTAGTCAAACACTGCCCAGAGAAAGCACGGAGAGAGCTGGGCTCCCAGTGCCTGACTGGGTGATGGTTTGAACTGGTGACACTCTTGCAACTGAACTGCAAGTGTTAGAGGCATAAGCGATTATTCCTGGTTCTTGTGCTTAAACACAAATAAAATAGGTCAAATTTGCCAAAATAGCCACTCTGTGGAGATAAAATTGACTGATGGAAAGCCTGATTTGGGCATCAAAGATCTACTTCTGCTCAGAGGTGCAAAGAAGCAGTTCTCCTCCTTATATCACTTCCCTGGGACCTGGCACTTCCAGGCAGACAATGACAAACACTGTCCCTGGTCCAGAAACACTCATATTCCCTTGGTATTGATACAGTTGTAGGCAAAGACAACTCAGATGCACAAAACCATCTCCCCTGTCATTTGAAGTGTGAGAATTCCTACAATGCAAAATGAAGTCCATTTAAGAATGCACATAAACAGTACCCAAACATGTGGTGAGCATTACAGGGCAATGACCCACAAAAAACATGGAAATGTCCTCCCTCTGCAAAACCTCCTCTAACCACACATGCTCTGGGTTGGCAGACTTGCCAAGCTGTAGTCATGCCATTCAGTTTACCCTTGTCATCAAAGAGACCCATAGATTGGTTTGGATTGGAAGGAACATCAAAGACCATCCAGTCCCACCCATGCCATGGGCAGGGACACCTTCCACTGGATCAGGGGCTCCAAGCCCCATCCGACCTGGCCTTGAACACCTCCAGGGATGGGGCAGCCACAACCTCCTGGGCAACCTGGGCCAGGGCCTCCCCACCCTTGCAGGAAAACATTTCTCTCTAAGATCTCAGCTCAGTCTCCCCTCTTTCAGCATAAAACCATGGCCCCTCCTCCTATCTCTGCACTCCTTGACAAAAAGCTCCTCCACAGTTTTTTCTAGATATTTTTTTTCCCCTTGAATGATACTTAGAACACGACAGCATTCATCAGGGTAAACAGCTCAGTGACAAAGCGTCCATCCCATCTGTGGACCTCGAAATGACCCTGAACGCTGAGGTAAAGAAAAGCTTTCCATGTTCACTCGGCCCATCTCTGGTTACACGATAAGAAATGAAGTTGACACAGCAATATAAACACTATTACTGACAACGTTAAGATAGACAGTGGGCGCGGGTCAGGCCACAGCATCCAGGGGATACTCTATAATGGTAACTGTCATATTTATCTCTGGCTTCTTCAGAGTCGGTCTTCGTAGCTGGAGAAAGAGCACACAAAAGGACTATTCAGTGTGATGCACGATCTGAAATAAACCAGATGCGGTGTGGAAGTTTGCAAACTCCCCGGCACAGAAGGTTGGCAGATCTCCTCTCCGTAACTAGGGCCCATCTTCTTGGCAGCAGCAGCGGCCCTTCCGTAGCCCTGGTGCCATCGTACTGCTCATGCTTTTAGACAAAGGACAGTCTGGAGGACAAAGCACTTAGCTTGGCAATTAGCAGGGATGCAGTGTAAACCAAGGCTCAGAGGCTACCCGGGCGTTTAAACACTTCTACCAATTTTGGCTGGTAAAGTCGGGCTTCTTTCGCTTTTTTTTCACTGTTCTGAGCAAAATGGGGAAAGAACATAGCGGCTGATTCGCTGGCAGTTTTATTCTGGGTGAAAAACAAGAGGTCAAGGTGCAAAGAATATATATAAAGGTCAGATTTCAGAGGCTGTAGCATGGCACGAAGCAATTTTGACCGTCTAAAGCATACAGCAAACTGGGTATGAGACCAAGAACTGTCTCAAACAAGGTCTGTTTTCTATCTGGAAAAGCATAAAGGAAGATTCAAATGCTTTAATTGGAGGGGGAAAAAGTCCCAGTTTGAAATGCATTTTGTACCCACTTTAAGACCAATCCAAAATGCTTTGGTTCACAGCTGGTATTCCAGGAATGAGCACAACCAAAGGCACCTGGTCTGGTTTTACAGACTGAAACGCTTTTGGAAAGGAATCAGATATGATTTGGACAAAAACAATGGAGGGCCAGACACAGAGGCTGCCCTGGGAGAGTATACCAGCTGTCTGCTCAGTCTCAAACGTCTAATCATATTCTTGGAGAGGAAGCAAGGGGACCTGTTAGGGGTTGCTGAGCTCTGTGCTCGGGGCCAGGTCCAGACGGTGGAGCCAGCGAGCATGAGTCCTCCCTACGCAGAGGCTGCTCCATTGCCTCAGACTCCAAATTCTGGCACCAGGACAAGCTCAAATGAGGCCGAGTCTCTCAACAGACACCAAGGGCTGGGAACGAGGCAGAAGGAATAAAACCAGCAGCACGAGCAAAGATGAAATACTGCGACTCGGGAGAACAACAGGAGGAAGCTTGGCAGTGCCCATAGGCAAAGCACCTGCTGGCACTGAACGGAGAGGACGGCTTTAAATAGGCACTAGGGCCCACAGGCAGCCAGGATAAATCAGCCCAGCTTCTCGCTGGCTGCGCCCAGGCACAACAATTCTGTGGCCCCACTCCAGCACTGATGGCTTCGTCCTACAAACAGAGGCAGTGAGCTGCCTGGGTTCATGCAGGATGGGTAGCAGAGGAATCCAGGCTAGCGGTTTGCCTTGAAGCAAAATAAAACCTTGGAAAGAAACGTATAAAAAACTACTACTTTGCCCTCCTTCAACTCTTTAGATCCTCATCCCTGCCTTGACACTATGATGCCTTGACTATGATGCCTCTTCTCTGCAAATCATTTCATGAGAACTTAGCTTTCTCCTTTTCAAGTTGTTAGGGCCACATGTTGTCTCACTGTGATGAGTGGACACCACATCTTGGCTTGCATTCATTCCAACAAGATACAAGCAATTGAGAACCCTTAGCAAGTTTGCAGGTGATACTAAGCTGGGTGGAAGCGTGGACCTGCTGGAGGGTAGGGAGGCTCCAAAGGGATCTGAACAGGCTGGATCCATGGGTTGAGACCAATGGGATGAGGTTTAACACAGTCAAATGGCAGGTCCTGAACTTGGGGCAAAACAACCCTGACCAGCTACAGACTAGGAGAAGTCTGAATGGAAACTGCCTGGAGGAGAAGGACCTGGGGGTGTTGGTTTACAGCGACTGAACATGAGCCAACAGTGGTCCAGGTGGCCAAGAAAGCCAATGGCATCTTGGCTTGGATCAGAAACAGCTTGGCCAGCAGGTCCAGGGAGGTTATTCTCCCTCTGTACTCAGCACTGGTGAGGTTGCTCCTTGAATCCTGTGTTCAGTTGTGGGCCCCTCACCACAAGAAGGATGTTGAGGCTCTGGAGTGAGTCCAGAGAAGAGCAACAAAGCTGGTGAAGGGGTTGGAGAACAAGAGGAATGGCTGAGAGAGCTGGAGGTGTTTATCCTGGAGAAGAGGAGGCTGAGGGGAGACCTCATTGCTCTCTGCAGCTACCTGAAAGGAGGTTGTGGAGAGGAGGGAGCTGAGCTCTTCTCCCACGTGCCAGGGGACAGGACGAGAGGGAATGGGCCGCAAGCTCCGCCAGGGGAGGCTCAGGCTGAACATTAGGAAAAAAATTTTCATGGAAAGGGTCATTGGGCACTGTCAGAGGCCACCCAGGGAGAAGGTTGATTCACCTTCCCTGGAGGTGTTTAAGGGATGGGTGGGTAAGGTGCTAAGGGACATGGTTTAGTGTTTGATAGGAATGGTTGGACTTGATGATCTGATGGGTCTTTTCCAACCTGGTGATCCTATGATTAAGAGCATAATCCTCTCGGGCTCCACAGCAGAGCTGCAGTGTCTCCAAAGGTGATTGAGCCTACCCCATCGATTCCAAGAACTTTGTGCCACTAACTTAGGTCCTGGTGTTAAGCCCCAAAAAGAAGGTGAAGTGAATTAATTCAGGTTTGTGTACACGTCGTTCTGATCTGTCTGTTGGGCCTCTTTCTGCTGCCACTAAGCTGTAACATGCTAAACGTGGCTCATACCAATTCCATCTCTCTCTAAAACGTTTTGTCAGCTCATCATAACCTTAAAAGAAACCTTTAAGTACTGGGAGGCATCCTGATTTCTAATTAGGCTCAGTCAGATTTTGTGGCCTCATACGCCTATTTAGCCAAGTTAATCTGGCTCACGCTGTTGCCAGCTTCAAATTTATGTACTTGAGATCAGTTTTTCCACTCAGAAAAAGATAAAGTCTACAGCTTCCTCCTTTCACAGAAACTTAAGAAGAAAAAATAAAATGAAGTAATGTCCCTGCCACCCAGTATCCATCTCCACAACAGCTCCCAAACCAGGACCAGCCATTTCCCGGCCCCAAGATGTGGCATCTTTCTCTGCAGCACATGTAAAATTGCACAGCAGTGTCCCAAATCCATCCCCTTTCTGCTGTGCCCTCAGCTCTCCCTCTGGTCAGCAGGAGAGATGGACACTTTCAGAGCAATATTCCATCTGTCTGAAGTCTGAGTCACCTTTTGTACCCGTTTCTTTCTCTCTGCTCACCCAAAGCTCTGCTGAGAAGCACAGGACTGTGACCCAGGCACCCAACCGCATGTCAGACAGAATCAGAATGTGTCCAGAGGAGGCTACAAACATGATCCAAGGGCTGGAGCACCTCCCATGCAAGAAGAGGCTGAGAGAGTTGGGGTTGATTAGCCTGGAGAAGAGAAGGCTCCAGGGAGACCTTTGAGTGACTTTCCAGTACCTGAAGGGGCTACAAGAAAGCTGGGGAGGGGCTGTCCACAAAGGCTTGGAGTGAGAGGACATGGGACAATGGGGATAAACTGGAGAGGGGTAGATTTAGACTAGATGTAAGGAGGAATTTCTTCACTATGAGAGCAGTGAGGCCCTGGAACAGGTTTCCCAGAGCAGTGGTGGCTGCCCCATCCCTGGAGGGGTTCAAGGGCAGGTTGGATGGGGTTCAGAGTCCCTGATCCATTGGGAGGTGTCTCTGCCCATGGCAGGGGTGGAACTGGATGACCTTTAAGGTCTCTTCCAACCCAAACTCTTCTATGACTCTACCATTCAACAAAGGGAGTTTGCACATACAATACAAGGGAGTGAGAATTACCCTGGCGCACTCACATTATCATAGAATCATAGAACAATCAGGTTGGAAGAAACCCAACAGATCATCGAGTCCAACCATTCCTATTGAATATTAAACCATGTCCCTCAGGACCTCATCCACCCATCCCTAAAACCCCTCCAGGGAAGGTGAATCAACCACCTCCCTGGGCAGCCTCTGCCAGTGCCCAATGACCCTTGCTGAAGTTATCTAAAGGAATGACCGAAGCACCAGGAAGCCATCATAAAACTGAGTTCTGATTATGGGAACTGCCAGCTTAGAGAATAACTTTTGAAGCCATCCAAACTACAGGTCTGCACCGGATGCAGACCCGGTTCTATTTGAAACTCTTTCAAAGAAAGCAAATCGTATTCAGTTTCTTCAGAACTGCCCCAGACCATAGCTGCTCGTTACTGGCATCCAAAACCAGAAATCAAAGCACAGGATACTTCAATAAATGAATCAGAGAGCAAAAGAATTCTTGGATTTCGAAGCCATCACAAAAGATTTTGCAAGGCTGCTATTCATTAGCACAATTATTACTATTTGTGTTTTCAGGGATGTCATAGTGCCCTCAGGACTTTGCAAACAACAGGTCAGAATTCACATAATTTTCCAAACAAACCACCTTGTCGGGTTAATGCAAAAACCCAAAGGCCATCCAAAAAAGCACAGAATTCAAAGATGACTCACTCTGCTTCATTACAAAGCACTTTCTCAAACTTCTTTTCATCAACTGCATGCTTGCTATAAAACATTTGATGTAATACTGGTTTTAAGATCATTTAAGCCTTACAACTGTGTTATTCCTTTCTGATACAAGGAAATTTCAGTTGTGGCATTTTTATCACCTTTAAATCCATATGCAGGGTCTGACTGATCAGAGATGCTGCTCTCGAAATGCTGACAGTGATTCCAGGGAAGAGGCACTGACCTGACGAGGTGGTCATATACGTATTGCATGGCACTTGTCCCCCTTCTGAATCCATCTTGAATCTCGCCTCACTAATCCTTCCTTTGCAGAGGCATCCCCTTCTCATGCAGCTGCCAAAAGGAGATCTGAAATGTCCATAACTAACATCCATTAGCAATGGGGTTGGGTTTTTTTTTCCTGCTAAGTATCCAAAAAACCATCTTAGATAAACAAACAAAGCAAAACACTTGGCTTGAACCAAGTCCTGGCTCCAGACAAACCTAGATAGGAAATTTGTGGTTGCATCTATCAAATTAAATCCAGTGAAGTAAATTTACCTCAGATCATAGAATCACCAGGTTGGAAGAGACCCATCAGATCATCCAGTCCAACCATTCCTATCAAACACTAAACCATGTCCCTCAGCACCTCATCCACCCATCCCTTAAACACCTCCAGGGAAGGTGTGTCCATTACTATGATATCTGGACCCCAAACCATTTGGTGGGTTGAGTAACATCTTCCAGGATGTGCCCAGGGGTACATCTGCACTCTAGGGTCAGGGATGCTCGAGTGGTGACCAAGTGCCCTAATCCAGATCCAGAAACACTGAGCAGTGGCAGAGGAAGGTGCACTCAGGTTGGGTTTACACGAGCAGTCTAGCTGTTGGCATCAAGCATTTCTGTGCCTAACTGAAGTCAGGACCAGCTTTGGGATCTTTTTCTCCCCACAGACACGCCCTGAGGCCAGGATATATCTCACTCACCTTTAGGGACCTGCCTGAGGTAGCTCAGGTGAGGGACATCCCCAAGGCACTGGTGCAACTGAGAGGCACCTTTGGAGGCTTTGATCTCCCTTGCCATTAGCTGCAAAGCCTCAGGGCAATTGAAGCCAAAAGGGCTCAGCCAGCCAGTGCCTCAGATCCAGCTCTTCCTTTGTGCTCTGTTACCCTGGCTTGCACCCAAAAATGCAGCACCTTGGGAAGCCTGCAGCAGAAGCCAGGCTTTCCAAACAGCATTATTTGCAAGGCTGGAAGGACACACACAAATCTTCATTTCTCAGACAGCACATCTTTCCTTCTCACTGACTTTTCCATCCCTGCTCAAATTTCCAGGAAACGCAAGGGATTTGCTGTGGCATGCAGGACTCGAGAGCAAGACATCTTGCTAAAATCGAGGAGGGTGAGATGCTGCAGAACTCTGAACGGGCTGCCACATCTTTCAGGTTCCCACCGAGAGCAAATTTTGCCTAAAAGGGATTTATTAACATCGGACAACCCCACGGCGATTCCTCATCAGCTCTGGAGCAGAGGAGCCATCACTATGGTGAGACAACATTAAAGGGCTGGGTCCAAAACATTATTCTGGCAGGAAGATGCAAGCAGAAGGCAGCCAGAAGCTGAGGTGCTGGGTGAGCTGGTTGTAACTCCGATGGAGATAGTCCAGGCTCACCCTGGTGCCACCCAGCCTAGCCCTGCCCTGCCGCCTGTGGGGAGAGCTCCATCCCGTCATGCAGATGGTCGCCCTTGTAATTTGGAGGGGCTGAATGACTTTTCAAACCTTTGATTCCTGACTAATGTATTCACTTTGGGAGACACAAAAGTACAAAATCTCAGCATGGAGTGACTCCCGTGCTTTCTTTTCCTTTCCTTCCCACCACCTCCCTCGCAGCCCCCACCCCTTGCCTTTTCTTTTCTTCCCTCCCTGGATAGTTTTATAATATTGGCTTGTGGCCAGCGTGTCTGTCCTTATTAGCTTGGGCTGGCTGTGAAACACCTGCAGCCCATTAGAGTAGGAGGAAGGAAAAAAAATCCATTGTCATAGGTAAAGTAATGACCACTTATTTCTTTGTTTTATCACACTAAAAGGACAGTCGGGAGGGGAAGCAAAAAAATGACACTGCTGCACTATCACACCTGCCATTGACTGGACTCAGCTGTAAATACCGGGTCATATTTTTATCTGATAAGTGATGCTAATAAATTGTTATCTCTTCACACCAGTGAGGGTGACAGTTTATTCAACATGACACACACTTGCTGCATTTGGCTACCGTCTTGTGCACTTTTTCTCTTAATCTATGTCTTTATTATGAACTCGACAGGCACTAGGAAGAAACTTCCCTCTGGGCAGGTTATAACTAGAGTGCCTACTGGCATATCCCTCCAATATCCCAGCTGGTCCTGGCTGCAAACACTGCCAGCTCAAGCCGAGACTCTGTGACGGCAAAGGGAAAGGGCTACAGGGTGGGACAGACACTTTCCAAGTTCCTCGGGCCACTGCCTCAACCAGAAGGGCTGCACATCCAAAATATCTTAATACCCATTTAGGTTGGATATTAGGAAGAGGATCTTCCCCCAGAAGTGGAACAGTTCCCAGGGAAGCAGTCACAGCACCAAGCCTGACAATATTCCAGAAGCATTTCACAGAATCATAGAACAACCAGGTTGGAAGAGACCCACCGGATCATCGAGTCCAACTGTTCCTATTTGGCCAACACCTTCATGGTGTGAGTGATGGGGTGTCCTGGGCAGGAACAGGAGTTGGACTCGATGATCCTTGTAGGATCCTTCCAACCCAGGACATTCTATGATTCTATGAACACACTGACAAGAGTCTAAACACGGAAACCTCCGTGACTGAGGTACATGGTGACATATGGCGATATTTGCTCTCCACGCTCCAAGCCCACAGAACTCCATCTTACTTCAAAGACCAGCTCATTGCACTTCTGCAAGACCATCCATCTGGAGATGAGCCCTATTCACCACCACAAAATCCTACTTCAAAAGATGTGTTTGTACACAAGCAAGGCTGTTACTCAGAAGAGGTGCTTGGTGCCTGCTAAGATGTTGACAATAAAGAGATCAAGCCATCCTTTAGATTCCCTACCGGTTAAGTAGCACAACAACCAAAATACTCCCAGACTGAAGGAAAGGCCACTACCAGACCTCCTGGTGTATCTGTCTCACTGAAGGTATGTGTATCATCATCAGGGATGCCAGAGAGAGAGGATCGGGGAGGACAGCTAGAGGTCTAAATAATTTATCATGCTCTTGAACTACGACAACAAAGTAGGTAGCTGCAATGCAGCTCCAAGAGTTTTCCTACTGAAAACAGACTCGCTCTCTAAGGACTGGCTGGTATTTCAGTCCCAGAAGCCCATTCAGGGAAAATGCCACAGTCGGGATGTCAAGAGACCCAGAGTTCCTTCCAAAACTTTGCTGTTTTAATCAAACTTACTTGTCTAGCTGCAAGGCAGTTGAGACATTTACCTCAGCAGCTGACGGATTCAGTTCTGCATCAAGTGGAGAGCAGACATTTTGGAATAAAAAAAAGGAAAAGAAAAACTTTTCACCACAAGGGACTCAGCCAAATATTCCCACTGCTGTCCTGGAGCATGAAAACACAAGACTGCTGTTGCACACAGGTCTGACTATTTGCATTTTTAATAATTCAAGAGTTTAATTAGTATCGCGGCCTTAATCAGGGGCTGAATATATAGCTGAAGTCATCAGAGCTTAATTAGTTTCAGGGGAAAAAAAAAAAAAGAAATGTTCAGTCTGAAACTATCTCTAGTAACATGAAGGTCTGGCCTTAGCTTGATGTTCTGGGGTTCAACTGAACCTTTACCTGTTGCTTCAGGTTGGGTTTACATGAGCAGCCAAGTTGTTGGGATCAAGCATCTCTGTGACTGTGTTTGTCTAACTGACATCAGGACCAGCTTTGGGATGTCTTTCTCCCCATGGACATGCCCTGAGGCAAGGACACATCTCACTCACCTTTAGGGACCTGCCTGAGGTAGATTTCCTCTACCTCCCAGTAGCTCAGAATCCCCAAGCGACACTGAGTCAAACTAGCAGGCTTCTCCTTTATTCCTATAAACAGCTTTCTTGAGCTGGACTCAGAAAAACTGACCAGATTGAAGAGAGCATCTTAAATTAAAGCAGGTATATCCCACACACTCCATGTGAACTTCTCCTCTACAGCAAACAACCTTCATAGAACATCAAGAAGCATCAATGGGTCTTCAGCCAAGCCAGTTGGAACACAGGGAATGTGAGGGAGGTAACTGTTTGGCTAGAAAAGTCACCATTCCTGGAGAAGAGGAGGCTGAGGAGAGACCTCATTGCTCTCTCCAACTACCTGAAAGGAGGTTGTGGAGAGGAGGGAGCTGGGCTCTTCTCTCAAGTGACAGGGGACAGGACAAGAGGGAATGGCCTCAAGCTCCACCAGGGGAGGTTCAGGCTTGACATAAGGAAAAAATTCTTCACAGAAAGGGTCATGAGGCACTGGAACAGGCTATGATTCTGTAGTGGAAATGAAGAAGATAACTTGTGCGGGAGGTTGTCGTGGTCCCTTGCAGTCCAAGTTGGGAGGTGAAGCACAGGAGGTCCAGTGCTGCTTCGCTTCTCACGTGCAAGGGATGGATGAGGCATCAAGGGGAATCATCACCAATTTGGAACCTGCAGCCCTGGCAAGGGCCATCCCTTTACTCCCTGGACAGACTGATAGCATTGTACAGGACATCCTGGATGAACTTTTCCAAACAATACGTGATTTAATAGTGGGACTCATCGCTACCCAGTGCTGTGGAGGCCAAATATATAAACAGGTTCAGAAATGGACTTGCGAAATTCATGGAAGACGGGTCAATCACAGACAATGATATATGGTAATCCGGATGCAACTTCCAGTTCAGGAAGTTAGTCGGTTTAATGCCTTTCCACCTCTGATTTACTTGTAAAAAGGAAGCTAGAAAAATTCTCCCTATGCCAAAACTGTCCCTTGGCTCCAGGCATTAGTTAGAATCACAATAAATTCTCTTTTTTTTTTTTTTTTTTTTGGCAGGGGAAGGGGGATACATTTTCTCTCAGTAATGATATTACAGCATGCTATTTATTTCCCTATGCAGCTTCTGAACCTCTGTGTAACCTCCCATCTCCCTGCCCCCTTAGGAATTTGGCAAATAAATTAGTGAGACCTACTGGAAGGTGATGGCAATCACAGATAGCACTAAATTCCATTTAGCAAGGAATTAGGGAACCAATCACTTATGTACATAAGAAAAGTCTGACTGGATCATACTGAAAAAACAGTCTGTCTTTGTGAGAACCAGACTAGAGGTACATGCTGGCAACTCAAAATGGAGAAATCTGTGTTGGTTTGCCCACAAGAGAAGCTTTTTGTGACACCAGGAGAGTTGCTGTTTGATTTAATCCCTGACACATGCCTGTACAGAAGCTATTTTTATATGTAAACATAAAATACCTACACACAGTGCGATTCATAGCATCATAGTGTGGGTTGGACCATAAAGATCTTTAAAGCCCATCCAGTCCTACACTTCTGCCATGGGTAGGGACACCTCCCACTGGATCAGGGGCTCCCAAGCCCCATCCAACCTGGCCTTGAACCCCTCCAGGGATGGGGCAGCCACAAAGTGCTTGGACAGCATTTTCTACTGCAATGCTCTGTATCCCCATCCCCCTGAAGTCTCGCAGCCCCCTGACTGCTGAGCAGTTTATGGCACAGGTTATCCGATCTCTACTCCCTCGTTGTCTTACCTGCTGCAAGCTCTTTCTATCCATTGCCTGGTTTTGAAGGCGTTTGGGGGGTTTGGTGGAGAGCAGAGGACAAGATGACAAATGAGCGAACACGTAGCAATGGAATGTAAGTGAGTCTCAGCTATTTTTAATTAAGAAGCGATGACAGCTGACTAAATTCCCTGACACTGCAGTTAAAGGCTCCCTGACCCAGACATTATTGGACACACTCCTAAGACCAATATATATTGGTCCCGACGGTGCTTCTATTATTGTCGCTGCCGTCTCGACAGATGCAGGACTAACAAAATCTATGCCCATTATCAGCATGCAAATGGTGAGATAAACGTGTGAATGCTTATGAGCAGGAGGAGGCAGCAGGTGAGAGGAGGACAGCGAAGGTCATTTTCAAGGGAGTGCTGAAGTGCCCATGTTTGGTTCCAATAAATGTTCAAAAGGTTTGGACAAATTTAACTGCCATTTTCGTTTTTGCTTGGTTAAGCCCATGATAGATTGACCATGAGAAAGGCAGAGAGAGAGAGGGAACGTTTCCTGCTGAAAGGCAGATAAAAGATAAGAGGTAAAGCAGTGTGGTGCCTTGGACTGGCTTTTCTCAGCCCACAGATCACAGGGAGGGCTCAAATGAATGAGAAAGCCTTTCTAACTCCCAGACCAGAGAGGCCAGGAATCTGATTAAATGATCTGGATGTGGAAGGACAGGAATTCACCTGGCTTCATATAACGACTCTTTATATTAGAATATAGCCAAGGTGTTCAGCCCCTACAGTCACAACAGACTGGAAAGGAACTGACTATTTCAATAACAAACTGTCTCGGAAAGATGTCAAGAGGAATATACCAACTGCAAAAAGGCAATACAGAACCCAGTTTTGTTCTCAGGGCTCACACAGCAATGAATCCAGCGGCAGATCCCTTTAGCTTGGGCTCACTATTTAGTTTTAATAGTACAGGCAAAGAAAAGATTCTCTTCTACCCTTTCCAAAGGACCAAGGAGAAAAGGGGCAAACCGGCACACGTGGCAAAGTCACATTGATCACGTACAAACTTGGCAGGAGCGAGACAAATACATTAAGGGACATCATCAGGAACTTTCCAGCATGGTTGCACAGGGGAAGGGGGAAAGAGTTGCTTTCTGCTGTTGCTAAGACAGTTCCCCCACCCTTGCACTCTCCCAGCCCAATCCACAGGCTTTCTCCTCTCATTGGCTCACCAGCTGCATCGAATGATCATGACAGGTTTTCCTCCTCCTCCCTCTATTGGCTTCTGCCTATGGCCTATTATCAGGGGAGAGCAAATCAGACACGTAATCAATAGTTTGCGAGAAGGAACGGGACTGTGCGATGCTACATTTGCATTAAATCTCTTGCTGCCTGCGTCTCCACGTTCGGATAAGCACAGATCAGCCGCATTGGCCACGCTTGCAGAGGGGAGCGGACATGGCAGACTGATAGCAAAGCAGCACTGCAGAGGGAAAAGCAGCCACTACACTCTCCAGTCCTGAACTTCAGGCCAGGCTCTACCTGATGGGAAGGTCAGATCTTGACCTTGCAGGCAAACCAGTACAATTCAAGGACCATCCTGCATAAGCTCCGATGTAGATGCAGACTTCCTCCCTGGTAGCCTGTCTGAGTGGTGTCCCCAGTTTGGGTATTCACTAGTGCAGCTGGCTCTGAAAATAAGGACAAGGGGTGAAGCAGGGAGACCTCATTGGAGCATTGGAGACCTCATTACTCTCTACAACTACCTGAAGGGAGGTTGTTGAGAGGAGGGAGCTGGGTTCTTCTCCCAAGTGACAGGGGACAGGACAAGAGGGAATGGCCTCAAGCTCCGCCAGGGGATATTTAGGCTGGAGATTAGGAGGAAGTTTTTCACACAAGGGGTCATTAGGCATCGGAACAGGCTGCCCAGGGAGGTGGTTGACTCACCTTCCCTGGAAGTGTTTAAGGCACGGGTAGATGAGGTGCTGAGGGACATGGTTTAGTGTTTGATGGGAACGGTTGGAGTCGATGATCCGATGGGTCTCTTCCAACCTGGTTGTTCTATGATTCAGGGGAGAAATCTATCCTGCAGTACCATAAGCGATGCCTTCTCCAGCAAGCTTTTAGAAAGCCAATTGGTCTGAAGGCACCTGGAGGCAGGCAGAGAGCATAGAAACACTCCACAAGGCCAGGAAGGGTTTCCTGGCTTGAGACAGGACGGTTGATAACAGCCTTCAGAAATTCAGGAACAGTGGTTCCTTCCTCGTGTCAGCTTGACTCTCCCTACCCCACCAAAACCCTATTACTGGGCAGTAAAACACAGCAGTAGTGGGACACAGCTAGATCCTACCACAGACCCACCACAGCAGAGAATCACAGAATCACAGAACAACTAGGCTGGAAGGGACCCATCGGATCTTCTAGTCCAACCATTCCTATGTAACACTAAACCAAGTCCCTCAAGACCTCATCCACCTGTGCCTTAAACACCTCCAGGGAAGGTGAATCAACCACCTCCCTGGGCAGCCTATTCCAATGCCCAATGACCCTTTCTGTGAAAAACCTCCTCCTAATCTCCAGCCTAAATCTCCCCTGGTGGAGCTTGAGGCCATTCCCTCTTGTCCTGTCCCCTGTCACTTGGGAGAAGAGCCCAGCTCCCTCCTCTCTACAACCTCCTTTCAGGTAGTTGTAGAGAGTAATGAGGTCTTCTCTCAGCAGTAATGAGGTGGAACAGGTTTCCAACTACAGCCAAAATGGGCTTGAGTTGACACCGTGCATCAATGAAACACCAATGCCAAACAATTAGATGTCGCCAATGGCTTTAAAACCAACTGCTGAATGAAACTTGCTCACCTGTGATGGGGACATCAGACACCAGGACATTAAGAGCATGGCCAAGTTAAGTGTCCATAACTACTTAACTGGACTTACAGATCTGCAGTTTAACTTATCCAAGTAAGGCAGCTGATGAACTATCATAGAATCACAGAATGGTTTGGGTTGGAAGGGACCTCAAAGCCCATCCAGTCCCACCCCTGCCATGGGCAGGGACACCTCCCACTGGGTCAAGGTGCTCCAAGCCCCATCCAACCTGGCCTTGAATCCCTCCAGGGACGGGGCAGCCCCCACTGCTCTGGGCAACCTGGACCAGGGCCTCATCACCCTCTCAGGAAAAAAACATCCCCAGGCACACTAGGCACTGGTGAAACAGCTGCCCTTTGGCTATTTTCTTCCACCACACAGGTGAGTCAGCATCCGGACTACAGAAGAAAAACTGGTGTTTCCATTTCTGTTCAGGACTGCAAATGCCTGGTGGCGGAAGGAGCTCAATCCCGTCTCCAGCCTGTTCCTAACAGACGTGTAGACAGACTACAAGAGGTCAATGAACCCAGCAAAGCAATCCACTGTGGTTGGATGCATATAATTTGGATGTATGCTGTCCCCTAAATACTGTATCTTCCTGGCCTGGACAATCTCTCTGTGCTTTCCAGGCTAATGAGGTTCAGTCACAAGAGTTATAACCTCAACTGTTGCAAAATAATACCACTGAGGGCAAGACACGGGGAAATTTTCTATGGAAACTTCTACAGCCGATCTATTTGTTTCTGAGGTTGGGTATTTGAACACAAAACATCAGGTCACTTAAAAAAATTCCTAAGCGTCTGACCTGAATACATCCATTTTTACGAAATCCAGGGAGATGGTTTCTTCAATCTAACATGGAACATCAAGTTAAAAGGAGGAAAGAGAAGAAAAGAGTGTGCATAAAAATCAGGTTCAAATCCCAGCTTGGCCTCACTCAGTGAGGACTTGGAATTAGGTCTCCAGTTACTTAAATGGCTTCGAGTATTTTGGGATCTCTCTCCAGTTCGTATGATCTAAGTTTCATCCTGAGGCAGAACAGGAAGAATGTTCTGAGCTCTTCAAAAATGCTCATGACTTTGGACAAATACATTATACCAGCTTCAAAACAGACCTGTTCTCTTTTTGAACTTATGTAATAGTCTAGATGCCTGTGTTTTGATTCCTCCCGATTGTGCACTCAAACTGGTACAGAGCTCCATGAAAGAAAATTAATGGACTGGAAGGAAACCTACACTTATTTTTTTTTGTATCTCTAAACCTTGGGCCTCTTTCCCAGATACCTTCACAGAGAAGAAAAGCATGAAATGTAGCAACAGCAAAGATGATAAAAATGAACTCAAATAAGAATTTCTATGATGAGTCAAGCCTGAGCCTACGAATGAAGCTGTTTTGATCAATAAAAGCCTTTTAAATAAAATAAGGTAAGAGGTCTTTGCAACTAATTCAAGAATGGAAAATATTTGGTCCCTGGTCGCCTAGGGTCAAACTTGTTTTCTCTCTACTGTGAGTACCTACACAACAACATTTACCTGGACCTATTAGACCTGCCATAGATGGAAAAGTAATTAGATTCTTACCAGGAGGAAATATCAGAGGTGGTCGGTTATAACAGATGCTACGACTACCACCATGGCCAGTCCACATACAACTGCTCCCCCCACTGCCCAGGTGAGAAGGTAGGTTCCCTTACCTGGCTCAGCAACCACTCTGAGCGCATCCTCAGTGAGGAAGGCAAAGAGGATGAGGGTGCCCTTCCTCCCCTCCAACACTTCGCAGGCACCACCTGGGAAAACGGGAATGAGAAATGCATTAATATAAGGAATAAAATGATAGATGACCTGACAGGAAGTCCCAGGTGGAGGAATAATTGTGTCCATAGCTCTATCTCCCCATCTCATTTCTGTTTATCGTGCTCTACCTGCACCTAGTCCCAGGCTTGGACCTCAGGGCTTCAAGGCTGTGGTCACCACCTGTCTGGCAAGGTTGATGGAGAACAAGGATCCAAGAAACCTGAGAGCTATTTCTGAGCCAACAGCGTGTGTTCCCAGGTTCAACTTTGTTTTCAGGTTTCCAGTTTGAAAGACTTTTCATGACTCCCAATGGATTTCTTTTCAGATTTGTCTTGCCCTAAAATGTACTGAAAACCTACTTGGTTTTGTTATAGAGAGGAAACTATTTTCCATATGTGTTCCAGAATTTGCCACAAGAAAAAACTTCAAGGATACAGCCATCCTTACTTAGCACATTGTATTCCTGTCCATAAAGGGATCCGATTTCTGTTTATCTGCTTCTAGTCGTTTCCCAGCTTCATTTCATTAACAAAATTTCTCAAGAAGTTCATATCATTAATAAAACCAAACCACAGGAATACTTCTCAAAACTGCTCTATTTCTCCAATGCCAAAGGCCACTTAAAGGTCTCCAAACTTCAATTTTGCCTTTAAATAGTTGTACGCAAGGTAACTCAGTGTTATTAGCCCCCTTTTGCTATTAAACAGAGGCACAGAAGAGTGCTAAGGATTGTCACAGGCCATAAAATAAGAAGAAAAAGACAACCAAACCGTGAGCACTGATCCACAGCTCTATCCCAGCAGAAAACATTCTTTCCTACAACTACTAAAAATATCAGGGTCTCCTGTGAAACAGTGGGATGTTAATTTTTGAGGTGAAATGACCAACCCAGCAAGGGACATCGTATAAGTGGATATAAGACTCTCAACTTCCTGAACTCTTGTACAATAAACAGTTTAACAACTTGTTTCCCACAGAGACACCTGTGTTTTAGTAGCAGATAAGAAATGACACATGGATGCAGAGCCCTATTGCCTTTGCTTCTAGCTCTACACACACACATCTTCCCATATTATTCAGCACTGGTGAGACTGCTCCTTGAATCCTGTGTTCAGTTCTGGGCCCCTCAGAACAAGAAGGATGTTGAGGCTCTGGAGCAAGTCCAGAGAAGAGCAACAAAGCTGGGGAAGGGGCTGGAGAACAGGCCTGATGAGGAACGGCTGAGAGAGCTGGGGGTGTTTATCCTGGAGAAGAGGAGGCTGAGGGGAGACCTCATTGCTCTCTACAACTACCTGAAAGAAGGTTGTGGAGAGGAGGGAGCTGGGCTCTTCTCCCAAGTGACAGGACGAGAGGGAATGGCCTCAAGCTCCACCAGGGGAGATTTAGGCTGGAGATTAGGAAGAAGTTTTTCACGGAAAAGGTCATTGGGCATTGGAACAGGCTGCCCAGGGAGGGGGTTGATTCACCTTCCCTGGAGGTGTTTAAGGCACAGGTAGATGAGGTCCTGAAGCACATAGTTTAGTGTTTGATAGGAATGGTTGGACTCGATGATCTGGTGGGTCTCTTCCAACCTGGTGATTCTATGATATGCACCAATATTAAGTACATGCACATATATAACTTTGATATATGTCTAAATCAAAGTTATTAAAATTAGAAGGAACTTTGATGTTGGACTCAGCGTGGTCTGCAAAAATGCTAATTCCACCAGAGCACAGCTGTGGGAATGAGGCACCAGCTCTGTGCACAGCACTCCAGGCACAGAAAATGCCAAGATTTATTTGGCTGAGAGCACAGAGCCAAGACGCTTCCCTCAAGCCGCTTCTTCCCACCCATCATCACACCTCTCACCTGCCCATGGAGATGAACTTCCCACATCTCCACTGGTGAAACCTTGACCCATGCACCATCCCACAATACTCGCCGAGTACCACCACAACACCTGGCTACCTAACAATTACAAGTTTTTAATTGAAGCGCAGACATCTCTCAATAAGCCAGGATGGGATGGTTGGATGCCTCTGGTGCTAATGCAAGTGCTCTCTCTCCTGAATGCTTCCAACTCAAACCAGCCCATGATTCTATGACTCTTAAAGCAAAACAAGTTAAGAAAAAAAAACGTAAACTAACAAATTTCTAGACTAATTTGTTTAGGATGACGGATTGACACACGCAGTAATTTTTTAATTTTTTTTTTTTCTAACAAACAGCTTTTTATAACTCATAACCCAAAATAAGCCCTGACCCAGCTGCGGTGCCATGTTAAACAGTAATTACTCTATATAAGGCTAACCAAAAGGGAATATTTGTGGGCCAGAGGAATGAAATTATTTTCAGACTTACACAAACTGTCTCTGGGAGTGGTGAGACAAGCTGAGGGCAACGTGGTGCACCTAAGGAACCAGGGGACACAGGAGGGGTTTTTTTTCACTTCTTCCAAGCCTCCATTAAAACTCATTAGGTGACATAGAATCACAGAATCATAGAACAACCAGGTTGGAAGGGACCCATCGGATCTTCTAGTCCAACCATTCCTATCAAACACTAAACCAAGTCCCTCAGGATCTCATCTACCTGTGCCTTAAACACCTCCAGGGAAGGTGAATCAATCACCTCCCTGGGCAGCCTATTCCAATGCCCAATTACCCTCTGCGTGAAAAACTTCCTCCTAATCTCCAGCCTAAATCTCTCCTGGCAGAGCTCCCTGTCCCTCTCCCCTGTTCAACAGAAAAGGGAAAAAAAATAAAAGAAGTAGACTGAGATTGGTTGACTCACATATACATATTGAGATTTTCCCTCAACCTGCCTACCTGTCATGCATCCTAAACCACACCCAAACATACCACAGAGCGTAAGGAAGCAAAGCTGCAAAGCAAAATTTTGGTAGAATTTCATTCTATTTGAGGAGGATGGGGGACATCAAACCTCATCTCCAGCTCTTACCTACCATTCAGGTTGCTTCACCATGAACCATCATACATGAATGTAGGACAACTGCATTGGAGGGGAGAAAGCTAAAAGGAGGGGGTTCACTTTGTATAAGACAGAACCTTCTGGAGAAACCTTATAGTAGCCTTCCAGTACTTAAAGGTGCTCCAGGAGAGTTGGAGAGGAGCTCTTGATCAGGAAGAGCTGGGATAAAACGAGGGGAAATGGCTTTCAGCTGAGAGAAGGGAGATTAAGATGAAATTCTAGGAAGGGTGGGGAGGCCCAGGTTGCCCAGAGAAGTGGTGGCTGCCCCATCCCTGGAGGTGCATGGGCTTTAAGGTCCCTTCCAACCCAAACTATTCCCCAATCAGCCACTGCAATGTCCATCACTGGGCATTTTCCTGGCTAGGACTATCACAAGGACCTCTCTTCCAGCCCAGCCCATGCCTGACGCAGCTGGTTCCTTGCCACCTCACTGCCACAAAGCCAAACCCTGCACAGAGACTGGCCTCGTGGCACGTTGGACCTTTTTGCCTGACCTTTGCTTAAAAGGATGCTAAACTCCTTCGATACACATTGATTTTTCATCCTGGGTAAACTACAGCTGCATTTGCGCTCCTGATCTTTTAGCAATGTTTCGCCCTACCGGATCCATGAAGCTGGTGAAGGGGCTGGAGAACAGGCTCTATGAGGAGTGAGCAGGCCCTATGAGGAGTGGCTGAGAGAGCTGGAGGTGTTTAGCATGGAGAAGAGGAGGCTGAGAGGAGACCTCATTACTCTCTCCAACTACCTGAAAGGAGGTTGTAGAGAGGAGGGAGCTGGACTCTTCTCCCAAGTGACAGGGCACAGGACAAGAGGGAATGGCCTCAAGCTCCACCAGGGGAGATTTAGGCTGGAGATTAGGAGGAAGTTTTTCACACAGAGGGTCACTGGACATTGGAATAGGCTGCCCAGGGAGGTAGTTGATTCACCTTCCCTGGAGGGGTTTAAGGGACTTGGTTTAGTGTTTGATGGGAATGGTTGGACTCGATGATCCGATGGATCTCTTCCAACCTGGTTGTTCTATGATTCTATGATCTGTTCTGCTGAGGCTAAGGGAGCAAAAGTACATAAATCCAAATTTCCTCATCCTCTCAAATATTCAGTTCATCATTTCCAAGTGCCTCCTTTTGAAGCAAGCGAGGCAGCACAGCCTTCAGAGAAAGGAACTTAGAGCACATCCTGCCTTGTAGAAGGGTGGGGAATCCTAGAAGAGACTGACAGAGCTCTCAGAGGGGAGATGCTCAGTTCAAGAAACCTGCAAAAATTAGTGGCAGGCCATTCGGGTGCAAGTGGCAGTTTTCCAGTTTCCAAAATATCCCTCCTCCTTATGTCACAGCGAAACGGAGTAAAAATGGAAAGTGGTTTAGCAAGCAGGAACATTGCAATTCAAAATAGAATCAGAGAGGATTAAAGCAAATACCCAGACTGTTCTAACCTGTGTTTACGGCCCAAATACTGTACCAATTCCTGTTATTTTCAGGGGTTTCTTCCTGTGTTGTAACATTCTCTCTGGGATTAAACTTGGCCCATGCAACATATGACTCATCTGACAAAAGTCCCTGGGCATGTGCTGCAGGTTTTGCAGGTGCTTATCGCTGACAAGCCATCCTGCAGCCTCGGAGCCTAACACAGCACGTTACGCAGGAACGGGGGTTGCTGGAGGAGTAGGGAGAAAATGATAGCATCAGCCGAATGCTAGATTTTAATCCCTAATTAAGGATTTAAAAAATAAGTCCATCTTCCAAGTAGGATGGTGAGGAGAAAATAAAATAGAGGTAGTTTTTAATGATCTCCAGTCCATTTTCTAGTTAATATGCACCCTTGCACTCAGGGATCTCAGGTTAAAAATTCATTGCTATGGAACTCGTGTTATCTGCAGCACCAAGTGCTGACAACGGCCAAACTAATCACAGGTAGGCTCCTCTGCCATCACTGATGTAAAACAGATTCGCTGTTTTCAGGTTTGATTTTCATTCTACCTGACTTTCTGCATTCCAGAAGATAACTTCTCTCTGTGTCTGTTTCTCATTAGTACTTTGAATTACCTCCACACAGGTGATTATTCAGCACTGAGTCCACTCTGCCATTCTTCATTCTCTTCCCCTGACCTGGACAAGCGCCAGGGCCATATCCTGATACTCACTTAGAGACACAGTAATGCCTTGAGGGTTAACAGTGTTAAATTCACAGGTGAGATTAATTTTAGCTGCAACAAATCATGAGATGTAGCAGGATGCAATTCAAAGGATAAAAATTCACAGACGAGATAGAGAGGAAGAAAGAGAAAGAAGATAACCATGCAGAAGCCAAGGGACTTGTGGAATAGACTGCAGCCTCACAGTACCTTTGTACAAGTTTAGCAATTTATAGAACTTCTGAGCTTTTAATTATTAGTTCAGTTCACAACTGGTAAGGCTCTTCTAAAAGAAAGGAGCAAAAAGCTAAGCATTTTGTAGAATCACAGAGCAGTTTGGGTTGGAAAGGATCTTAAAGCCCATCGAGTTCCAACCTCCATGGGCAGGGTCACCTCCCACTGGATCAGGGGCTCCAAGCCCCATCCAACCTGCCCTTGAACCCCTCCAGGGATGGGGCAGCCACCACTGCTCTGGGCAACCTGTTCCAGGGCCTCCCCACTCTCATAGTGAAGAAATTCCTCCTTACGTCTAGTCTAAATCTGACCCTCTCCAGTTTAAACCCATTGCTCCACACCCTATCACTACCAGCCTTTAAAACAGTCCCTCTCCAGCTTTCTTGTAGGCCCCCTTCAACCTTCAGTTGACTGGATGCAGGATGCTGAACATCTCACCTATAAACATCTCCTCCTAAGGCTCTTTGCCAGTGGGAAGGAGCAACTGTGAATCGGGGCAGCAGCTTCTGTCGTGTGGTTTGCAGAAGAGACTTTACCAGCGTTGGTAGTTCCTGAAAGAGAAGGAAATTCACAGTCAATTGTGGAATGAGATGTGATCTTTACATTCTACTGAGTCATTGATTGTTGGATAGCCCAGCTCTGTTCGCATGTTGCAAGTCTGAAAGAGAGTGAGTTTAGACCTGGAGAATCAGGTATTTGAGTACATTGGTAAGTGCATGAGACCCAGCTGACCGCAGTGGACATGCCTGTCAGTACTAGTTAATCAAGAGTCAGAGCCTCTTGCTGAAATGATGCCCGAGGTCAGAGCAGGCTGTGCTGCCTTCTCCAGTGTTTGTCTACAGAAATCAGCAGAGTTACATCGGCAGAAGGTAGGCAGCTCAAGGTACTTGTTGACCTTTAGGCATAAACCTTTGCCGCAGAGCAGCAGAGCTGCCCAACACAGAAGCTGTGAGCCCTCACCTGAAGGCTCTGCTATCAGGACAGCCAGACTCCAACTCTCAGAGCCCTGATCCACCCTCTCAATGCTCCACATTCACATTTCCACTTCTCTTGACTATAACCAGATTGGCTCATCATCATAACCAGATTGAACACCATCCTTAGTTTCTTCTTCTTTACATACTTATGAATCTGCAACAATTCCTTTAAAAACAATGCAAGCACGACGTAGATTACAAGATAACTAAAAAGAACTACAGCCAAGGAACACACGTACCCTTTGTGCCACGGAGTTGCTTCAGAACACAGTGCTGTGGTTTATTTCTTCTCTATCAATCTGTCACCAACAGAGCTACATGGAAGAAAACAAATTGAAATTAAACTCAAACATTACACCCAGTTCATAGAATCATAGAACCATAGAACAACCAGGTTGGAAGAGACCCATCGGATCATCCAGTCCAACCATTCCTATCAAACACTAATCCATGCCCCTCAGCACCTCATCTACCCGTCCCTTAAACGCCTCCAGGGAAGGTGAATCAACCCCTCCCTGGGCAGCCTATTCCAATGCCCAATGACCCTCTGTGTGAAAAACCTCCTCCTAATCTCTAACACCTTCTAAACAGTGTTGAGCCTTTTAAACAGATACTTTGGGCTACAACCCCAAACTACAGCCAATAAAGTCACAACAACTAACAGAAATTACAGACTTGGTCTGTATTCTGAATAAAAATATAATAAACAAGTAACAAAACCAGCAACACACACAAAAAGGCTTCTTTCTGCAAAAGTCACTTAACTTCCCAAGCCCAAAATCTTTGTTGTAGGCTTTAAATCGGATGTGTGCGGCAGCTGCCAGCTCCTGCAGTACGTGTGCTACAGCACCTTTGTACAAATATTGCATTGCACAAATACTCAGCAGCTAATTTCTAAGTAACTGTGTTAGGTGGGATCGTCAACATCACCCCTAGTTTTACGGATAAGTAGGCTGAGAAAGAAGGGTGGAGAGGGCTGCCTGAAGTGAATAATTAAGTAACACTGAGAGCTCCAAAGCATCCTCCCATCTCTGAATCCACAGACAGGGCTTTTTCAATTGCGGAAAAAAATATATACATTTGGAATAATTTGACCCAACACCAACTGAGTTTGAAGACTTAAGAACCAAACAAACAATAGGCTTGAGCTTTGCTCTCTACAACTACCTGATTGCTCTCTACAACTACCTGAAAGGTGGTTGTAGAGAGGAGGGAGCTAGGCTCTTCTCCCAAGTGACAGGGGACGGGACAAGAGGGAATGGTCTCAAGCTCCACCAAGGGAAGTTCAGGCTAGATATCAGGAGGAAGTTTTTGACAGGAAGGGTCATTGGGCATTCGAACAGGTTGCCCAGGGAGGGGGTTGATTCACCTTCCCTGGAGGTGTTTAAGGGATGGGTGGACAAGGTGCTGAGGGACATGGTTTAGTGTTTGATAGGAATGGTTGGACTCGGTGATCCGATGGGTCTCTTCCAACCTGGTTGTTCTATGATTCTATATCCTAGGTTTATCGTTAATGAAGCATTTACATTACCTTAAAGATGTTTCTTAGCTTCACTATCCATTTTTAACTATCAACTGAAGTGAAAACATTAATTCATGCAAATCAATATTCCCTAAACAATAATTTCCCTCTAGAACGTTCCTTCCTTTTTAACATAAACTCTTATCTGATGTAACCCTTCTAAGGTATTATATCTGCAGAGTTCAGCAATTAGCTCTGGAAATTGTTTTCCTTGAGTGTATGGAAGGTTATATTACATAGTGAAATATAAAGTGTGTGCTAAAGCGAATGAAAACCTCGCTTTGAACAACGATTATGTTTCAAAAAGGCTGGGATAAGGGCCAGATTACCCAAATGAATTCAAGCCAGCTATTAGAGTTCTACTTGTACATCCAAACTCCCTGATTATTTCATGTAAGTATCAACTTTCACTACACCTTTTGGGGTTTCCAAATGTAATTGTTTATATGTAATGCCCACAGACGGCGTTTCCCTGAAAACGTGGCCAGAAAAATCAAAACTGAAGGATAAAAAAGCAAGGAAATAGGAAATGGGAGCAAAGAAAAGCACAGGGAGAAGGAATAACATATTACATATATATATAAAATAATACAGTGCTTGCTAGGAATGGTTGGACTAGAAGATCCGATGGGTCCCTTCCAACCTGGTTGTTCTATGATTCTATAAAACAACCAAATATAGGAGGGAGGTGGCACTGAGGCACTTCAGATACTATTGAATGAGAGAAGAAAGAAGGAGAGGCTACACCTCATCTGTCCATTAATTCTGGACAAACTTATGAGAGTCATAAACTTGTGAAAGAAACAGCATTTTGTGTCGAGGTCATACAAGACTCCAGAATTCACCTAAACCATGCTTTTAACCTCAAAATTGAATCCGGTATCGTCCACTTGAGCTCTGAAAATCCCTAAGAACAGGGATCCCACAGACTCACTGGGGATCCTTGCTCCAGTGCTGCACTGCTCTCCAAGGTTTGGGTCCCCCCTCCCCTGTATCCAATCAGAATTTCCCTTCTTGCAGCTACGACAGTAGATTTTTTTTTTTCCCACAAATTCAGCTCTTCCTCTCAATCAGGTGGTTCACAGGAGATGCCCACCAGGACACTCGCTGTGAGCCTCCTCGCTCTGCTCCTGACCCACACACTTGCCAACACCCACTGCTGATCCTCTGCACAATTCCCAACCCCATCTTCTTATTTTCCCCATATATCTTTGCCGAAGAGCTGTGTCCTCCCACTGAAACACTCCGACCACGTGACCTATTCCACCTCGCTTGCCATTCCAGCTTGATTAAAGTCCTTATCATGAAGGTACTAATGAAGCAGAGATGGGGTGGAACAAGGCACATAGCTACGCTGAGGACAAATTGCCCAGCACCAAGTGTAAGTGACAGTGAAGACAATAAAGGAACCCAAACTCCTTGTCTCACATGTTACCTTTTAGATTAAACACCCTTTGATGATACCCTAGAGGGCAAAACGAGAAGGAAAGCTTCTCGTGGAGAACAGTCACATGGGGCCAGATGCTCAGCAGATCAAAATCCGTGCTCTCCACCGCCTTCCATGCAGCTATGCCAATTTACATCAGTTGACGTGACCTATATAATGAAAACTAGCTTGAAGCAGCTAAGGAATAGAATCCTGATTTATTCCAAATACATTATATTTAACGCTGTCACTTATCTTTTACATGCCAACATGCAAGCTCAGGAGGCAGACGCATTTGGATACTCTCAGCTGGGAATCGTGTTCTTGCAGCACTCCTAGATGCTGCACATACTGTCTCTATTCGTGTTCACCCTTTTGGATGGCACGGTGCCCACAAAACAAGCTGATTAGCACTTGCCCTGGGCTATCAAGGCAAGGCAATGGTACATTTAGATCAGCAAACTGCATAACAATATAAATGTCATCTATTCTACAGGAAGCTTTGGCAGTATTTGCATCTTGAGCTTCGTTGCACGTACGTGCCAAAAAGAAAACTCAAAGACTTGCAAAAGAAAGCCAGGCACGGGATTCGCCAGCCCAAGCGGTTGCCAAAACATGCTGTAGAGCAGTGGGTGCCTCGTTATAATCCCCAAGGACCATCTCCTGGGTGTCAGATTGCATGTAATGTGCACACTACTGGTACATATATATATATATATAGCCTTTTTTGTTCAGCCAGCCACATAGGCAGAAAACGAACCGCAAACAGCGTGTCTGGCACAGCTTAAGACATGATCTGTACACTTGCCCAGAAAAGGTGGCATCCAGCCTAAACAGAATAGCCCTGGGTGGTCACTGGCTGCTTGTGCAACATCTCTGCTGACGAGGCAAACTGGAGCAATACCTAGCAGATACAATGGGGAATGGGCTAGGGACAGTGGGGTTGGGGACACTAGCTGGAGTGCACGCCAAGCCTCTAATGGCCTGGTGCTCGTTAGCATTTGATTGTTACTGGAAACGTATACGGCACGAAATGATGGTCTCACTCCAATTCCTGGCGAGCAAATGTCAGCACCATTATCCCAGTAAGCATCCATCTTCGGGGCCGAACCAAAGAAGCCAAGGGCTGAATGGGAAGAAAGGCTGATCTATGTCTCATTGTCAGCCGAGGGGGCTTTCCAGGACAGAGCTGGGGCAAACCAGCAGAGTTCAGAACTGCCGCCTGTACAAGGCTGGCTTAATTCTTTAACAGATGGGACAGGATGCAGAGAGAGAAGATGCAGTGCTAGAAAGATGCACAAAAAGCAAGACTGTTGTCTGACAAAGGCAGGGAATAAAACCTGCGCAGATAAACAGAAAACATCACGGTAGGACATGCTAAGTGTGATAGCAGAAAAACACACCTAAAGCAACAACAACAGAAACCCCATTC
Source organism: Coccyzus lansbergi (assembly GCA_033558105.1). NCBI lineage: Eukaryota > Metazoa > Chordata > Aves > Cuculiformes > Coccyzidae > Coccyzus > Coccyzus lansbergi. The sequence continues at coordinate 280,138 of JAUMJK010000750.1, read as the reverse complement.
ATAGAATCACAGAATCACCAGGTTGGAAAAGACCCACCGGATCATCGAGTCCAACCATTCCTATCAATCACTAACCCATGTCCCTCAGCACCTCGTCCACCCGTCCCTTCATTGCTCTGTGTAACCTCACTCCATTTCTGCTTCATTATAGGAGTCTTTGGTCAATGTTAGAGCTATAGAACAGACAGTAAGACTGCAGAGTGACCTAAGGAGATTATGCAAAGTGTCACTTAGCATTACATTTCTATTTGAAAATGGATTTTTTTTTTATTCTTAGTTACATTAATGAAAATCAGAAAAGATACTTTGTATTTCTGACATGAAAGTGGAGCCCTAACTTTTTAAGAATCCTTAGTCATGCCCTTCTGCTAGAGCATATTCCTCATAAATTCATATTTACAATACTTCATGTTAACGACTTCTTTAATTTCTGAAAATAGAAATGGGTCTGAAATGCTTTTGTTTGCTTAGCAGGATCCAGATGCATTAAACTTGTATTACATAAGAGGATTTGCACTTTATACTGAAGTTTTCAGGAGAGAGATATTTAAAAGATTATGGAACGTGCTTGGGAAAAAAAAGGGATGTTGGAACACATCCATCAATATTTCAGGATGAATTGTTGAAGCAGTTGAATTACACGGTATGATTATCTTTCAGAATGTATAGCTTCTAGCACTGATCTTTACATTTAACAGAAAAAGTGGTTTAATACTAAGTAAATGAATGCTAATTAAAGTGTTGGAAAACGTTCTGTCATAACTGAATAATGAAACTAATGCACCTTGTGCATTTCTTTAAGAAGTCTCTTCTGCTTTGCCTGTACCAAGCCTAAGTGGTCTTTTAGGAAACATAATACCAACATAAATCTTGACATAAACTCCGATTCTTTCTGACTATCGACCAAAGATCCGATTTGGACTCTCACAGCAAGCAATGCCAGCTTTAACAGAGTTACTAGGACTTAAGATGAGCTGGACAAGTGCTGCTTGGCTCCAAAAACCCAAAGGACTTGAATTTCGCGTTTTTCATATGTCATAATGATAATCACTTTTTTGTTTGGGGTTTTTATCCCCCTTATATTCAGCCTTTGCAGAAAGAGTTCCCCATTACCTGTCCACTGATCCACCTGTTTTTCAAAGTGATTGACAATTCAGTCTGGGGGTTGATCAGGTGCCAAATCAATACGAGGAGGTCCATTTATGGCATGTACCTTCAAGATGATAAATGGGGCAGGTTTTGCAATGGTAATGTGGATCGTAAGAAGAGCCCAAATCCCTTCCAGTAAATATGCAAAGTTCTTTTCTCACATACAATGGCAACAGTTTTCCCCTGATGTAGATCATGGGCCATGGATAATCAGCCCACTATTCAACTTCCCCAGCTTTGCGGAAGCGTAATCAGGAAAGCATTATGAAGAAAAACCTGCCCTGCAGGGACAGACTTGCTTTAATAATGTTTATGACTTGTCCATATTGTATTTATGTCTGGAAGTTGATTCCTTAGGTTTTCCCACCCTTCCCCCACTCTCGGCCCCAAAGACAATCCACAAGCTGAATCCTCCACCAGGATAAATGGAGGAAGTGCCAGTGACTGACAGAAAGGAGTCTTCCTTCTGTGTGCTCAAGATCACATTCAAGAGTAATGCTTGATTTCACCTAACGCATAGGTCAGAGCTCACCTTTTCCTGAAGTGACCAGTCCAAAATCAAGCTTATGCTTTACAAATTATCAGGTTTGGACTAAAAGTGCAAGGCGTATGCTGGTCAGCTGCTGGCCCCTTGTCCACTTGCCTTGAAAACAGCCCAGATTCACACCAAAGCAGCAGCAATAAAAGAAAATGATTGAGGACTTCCCCAGTTATCTGCCAGCTTCACAATTTTTACTAAGCCTTACGAATGTGTCATCACTACTAGTTCTTTTAAAGCCATCAATCTTAGTCACCCAAATCCATCACAAGAAACAAATCCCCGAGAGGAACCAATCTGCAGAGCGATTGAGAAAGACGGGCTGGGAGAAAACCCATGCAGAATCGTGCTTGGTCTCTGTACTCCCCCTCAGACAGGTTCTGCAGGCAGACAACTGCTGGGTTTCCTTTTGCTGTATTATTCCACTTTGGTTTCACTGATCACTTCTGCAAAACCTGCCTCAAACTCCCCAGTTTTCCAGTGGTTTCAAAGACTGGGGAAGCACTAGCAGAGGTTGCCCTGGGTGGTGGTAGAGTTTCCATCCCTAGAACTGAAGTGAAATTTCCAGGTTGCTCCCAGCCCCATCCAACCTGGCCTTGAACCCCTCCAGGGATGGGGCAGCCACCACTGCTCTGGGCAACCTGGGCCAGGGGCTTCCCACCCTCGCAGGAAAACATTTCTTTACAAGATCTCGTCTCAGTCTCTTCTCTTACATCTTAAAACAGTTCCTCCTGGTCCTGTCCCTGTACTCCTGGATCAAAAGCTCCTCCCCAGCTTTCCTGGAGCCTCCCCTTAGGTACTGGGATGCTGCTCTACGGCCTCCCTGGAGCCTTCTCTTCCCGTCTCCAAAGGGCCGTTGGCCTCGCTTGGACTTGCAAATTCCCAGCACACCTGAAAACAGAGCCCAGTCTATCAAAACACAAACACTTCAGAATGAGAGAAGACCATCTTTAGATGGCCCCAGCCCATGCTGAAGCAAGGAGTGTGTTTGGGCTCCACAGACTCCAGGTTGCTCTGTGGCTCCTTCCAAGCCCTGAACCAGGTGCCTGCTTGCACATAAACACCGTGGAAAGCAGGTAAATCTGAATCTGAGCAGTCAAGCACTGAACTGCACTGAGCATTACTGCAGAGGACACAACCAAAATGATAAAGACTGCTTTTATTCCTGGTCTTGGAGCACCCTGACTTCTGCAAGGAGATGGAGCCACAGGAGTCACTCACAATGGCTTTGCTGACCTCTCCTTGGCAGTAAGCATGAGCACAACCAAATACAGGTAGAGGGGAACACCTAGGGCTCTTGTGCTTCACATCTGCACTGGACTTGTATCTTTGTTGTGTTTGATAACATTAAAGTTCTCCTAAAGACATAAAATAAACAAGTCAGTTATGTTTTCCCTTTCCCATGCACCACTCGGCACCTGTAGCCCTCTACAAGAAAAGCCCCTGAAAGCTGCAAGGTTTCTTCTTTATTTACTTCTTTCATCTTTGCTTATTTTCTATGAAGAAAAGTAACCCAGCCCTGGTTTAGTACAAACCGAGCCAGAAACAAAAACCCTCTTGAATTCCTCTTCATTATAAATGGATTGTCAATGTGTTAAATAAATCAGTGAAAATGGAAACCCAAAAATAAATAGCCGTCCTGCAGTTGCCAGGACAACTCTAATTTTTCACCTGGACAGAGATTTTCTGTTTCACAGTTCGCAATCACTGAAAAGGAGGGTCAACATTTTTAATCCTGGCACATTTCACCACCTACCCTCAACAGAAAAAAAAGGGATTATTTTCGGTTGCTTTTTAGCAAGTGAGGGAAGATCAAAACCAGGAGGTATTTTTTCATTCCAGACAGGAGAGACGAGTTACATACACCATTTACAACATCATGGCTTATAACATCCATACCTTCATCTCTTGGCTGATACCCAATCGCAAGCAAACCTTACTTTCACCCTGAGATGTGACTAAAAAAGCCAAAATCTCTAAAAAGTCTAGTAATTCAAAACACAGGTAAGAAAAATTCTCTTGAAAATCATGTGCCCATTGCCACTGGCCAATTTTTGCAAAATGCTTACAGTAATAACATGAAATTTCGAAACAACGTTGGCTTGACTGAAATATTTTCTTCAGTTCCAAATTTTGCAACTTATTTCCAAAAAAACCTTTAGGATCAGGGGTAAGGAGGAAGCAGCACAGAACCACACTGGTTCTTGTGAAAAGTCTCCATAAACCAGCATTCCCCACCAAGAATTACCTTTTGACAGCAACTGCCTTGATCTGCATTAAAGAGAATTTATGAATCCCAGACAAAGCTTAGCCTAATGGCGATAAAATCATAGAACCACAGGATGGTTTGGGTTGGAAGGGATCTTAAAGATCATCCAGTCCCACCCCTGCCATGGGCAGGGACACCTCCCACTGGATCAGGGGCTCCAAGCCCCATCCAACCTGCCCTTGAACCCCTCCAGGGATGGGATCTAGGGGTTCTGGTTGAGAGCAAGTTAGAATCATGCCTTGATCTGCATTAAAGAGAATTTATGAATCCCAGACAAAGCTTAGCCTAAGGGCAATAAAATTACAGAACCATAGGATGGTTTGGGTTGGAAGGGAGCTCCAAGCCCATCCAGTCCCACCTCCTGCCATGAGCAGGGACACCTACCACTGGATCAGGGGCTCCAAGTCGCATCCAACCTGGCCTTGAACCCCTCCAGGGATGGGGCAGTCACCACTTCTCGGGGTAAAAATGCTAAATCATCCCCAAATCAGACCCAAGGTCCCCTATGGCAAAGTGATAAATTCTTACAGAACCATACACAATATATCTGTCCACATTAGATGGTTTTTTTTTACAGTGAAATGTTTGTACATCCCTACCAGCCCAAGTCTGTATGCAGTAAGTCAGATTTTATATAGCTCTGTATCCACACACATGCACACACACTGCGATTGTGAGAGAGCTCTAAACAAATATGGGTGTTTGCATCCTGCCTTGCCCGAAAAAGCAAAGCAGACTGTTCAAGCAGCAGCCGGTGAAAGCAAGCATTCAATTCTACTCCGAGGCTCGTTTTCCTCTAAATGGGCCTCTCAGACTCAGTGACAACTCTTCGCTGCCTGAGAAAAAACACTGGAATCAAAAAAAAAAAAAAAGAACCTATTTTCCAGTGCAAAGTAATCCCTGTTTCATTGCCATGGCACCAGACATCCGTCTCTTTCTTTCATTGACCAGACGAGGTCCTCCTCAGCCCCTCGTTTCTTTTTTTTTTTCCTCAAAAAAAAAAGATATTTTTTTGTTTTGTTCATGCGTGTGTGTGCGCCTGAATTTGTTTCCTTGGTAGGAAAAGGAGTCATTAAAGTATTAGTTTAGGTTGATTGATTCTTCGGGGACAGAAGAGGGCTCTGGGGCTTTGTAATCGCTGACATGATCTCAAAACAGAGGCTCTTCAGCATGATACAAGATTGAAATAATAAAAGGAAGATGCAGCTCACCCCTCGGAAAACCAAAGGACATGGGTTGCAGGCTAGGGTGTGAATCCCTTCCAATAAGTTTGTGATTTCTTCAAGGTACAGTGGTGAAGTTAAGGAGGAGCATAATTCAATCTCTTTTTCTTTTAACTTTAGAGCCCTTGCGCACATGGTATCATTCTGAAATGCCCCATAACACAGCAGCAATGGAGAACCTGGCTGTAGATTGTAGCAAATGAAAAAAAAAGAAAGAAAAAAGAAACAAACAAACAAAAAAAACTGAGCCTGTTTAAAATGAAAAAGATAAGAGGAGGAAAAAAAACCAATCGATGTTCAAAGAAATACCAGTGCTGCCAAACACACAAACCCTGCAGAGGCTACCAAAGCCACCTGAGCTCTGCCCCCATATTCTTGGGTCCCTTCCTCTCCTGCTTCCCCAGCTCAGGAAATCCAACCGATTTCCAGCTTCTTTGGGTGAACAGTAGAGAAGTGCTGGGCAATGACTCAGCATCTGTTGCTTTGTTTCAGCGGATGATTCTGTCGGGGAAGTTTAAAAGACATATCTGATTGCAGCTCAGCGGCTCGAGGAAGCTGCAGCTCACGGGGAACGTGGGGGATGCTGCAGGTGCTTGGCTTTTTCAGGAGTAACTCAGCACCTTGGCAGGATCCAGCTCTTTGGTGGCAAGAAAACACAACACACGCAACTAGATCTCATAAAGAGAAAGAAAATCTGTGCTTACTGATGGGTTTTGCAAGGAAAACAAAAGAAAACGTCTCCCCCTCCCACCACACGGACGAATCCATCTTTGGCTGCAATTTATGTGGTTCTTTATTAATGAATAATTCCAAATAATCATCCCGCGTGCCCTCCCTCCAACGAGAGGCCTGACAAGATAGATGGCTCAGAATCACTGAATGCCACAGTTCACCTTTGTATTTCATAAAAAAAAAAAAAAAAAAAAATCAATTTTCTGTGGCATCCGCAGGGCCAGTGCAGGAGGAAGCAGAGCAAGGGAGCAAATGTATATGCAGGGCACACACAGACTGCGCTGCTGAGGGCGCAGGCGCTGGCGCACACACACACAAAATCGATTCCCTGTGGCTCCTGCAGTCTGATCAATTTTGCATTCAGCGCAGACCTAGAGTGAATTTATTACTCCTCGGAAACTTTCTAGCAGAAAGGGAGATGGATCCATTATGGCAGAGCCCAGGGTTTCAATCAGCCACCTCCTGCAGGGCCCTGGCAATTTTTGACCCATCCCTGCTTCCCCTGAAGGTAAGTGGGCACCTGATTTAAGACCTGCAGGTTCAACACTCCGGGTCACACGATTGTTACTGGCATTATGGTGTATCCCAGAGGCACGATTTGGCATTACACCACATGAATTTCAATATTTAGATTGCAAGACACGGTAAGAGGCAAAGCAGATGGAGAAACGGAGAGGTGAGGTGACTTAGAATCATAGAATCACCAGGTTAGAAAAGGCCCACTGGATCAGCAAATCCAACCATTCCTATCAAACACCAAACCATGTCCCTCAGCACCTCGTCCACCCATCCCTTAAACCCCTCCAGGGAACGTGACTCAAACACCTCCCTGGGCAGCATCTGCCAGTGCACAATGACCCTTGCCATGAAATATTTTTTCCTAATGTTCAGCCTGAACCTCCCCTGGTGGAGCTTGAGGCCATTCCCTTTTGTCCTGTCCCCTGACACTTGGGAGTAGAGCCCAGCTACCTCCTCTCTGCAACCTCCTTTCAGGGAGTTGGAGAGAGCAATGAGGTCTCCTCTCAGCCTCCTCTCCTCCAGGATAAACACCCCCAACTCTCTCAGTCGCTCCTCATAAGGCCTGTTCTCCAGCCCCTTCACCAGCTTCGTTGCTCTTCTCTGGACTCGCTCCAGAGCCTCAACATCCTTCTTGTGCTGAGGGGCCCAGAACTGCACACAGGATTCGAGGAGTGGTCTCACCAGTGCCGAATAACACATTAATGACATCACCAGCAACCAAACCAAGACACTCCAAAGTCCAAACTATTTACCAGTCTCTAGACCACAGCCTATTCCTCCTACCCAAGGCCAAGAGGGCCCTTCCCTTGGACATGTGAGATGAAGTTAACCAGAAACATTCTGGATGCTTTGGCATTTACATCTCTTGGGCATCATGTCCCACTCCAGTAAGGAAAACACATCTTTCCCAGTTGACACAGCTGTGAAATTTCCCTTCTGCCTTACACTTCCATATGTGACAGGAGCACACACCGAAAACCAGAAGAAAACTTCTTCTGTGACAGGGCAACATTGCAGGATCAGGATTTCTAGAAAAGAGAGGGTTATTTTTCATTTCAGGACAGCCTGGCCTCCAGGAAGATTCTCTGTCTCATTTTATATGCAACAGTGGGTTCAACATCCACGTTCAATCTCTTTTGCCATGCGCAAGCAGGAATTACTGTAAATTCAGCCCAGGAGGGGAAAAAAAAAAAAAGAGAGAGAAGACTGTTCAGCTCATCATTCACTCTGGAAAGGATGGATCAAAGTAAGGAGACGCTCCTTCCTTAAGCTGAGGGGGGGTATTACGAGATCTCTCTTCGCTTTTAGTTCTTCCAATTTAAACCCAGTTTGTAACTCAATGCCTTCCCAGAATGGTTTCCTGCCTCCTATAAAATGTCTGGGCAGAGGTTATGAACTCCAAATGTGATTACTGCTGCAAAAAAAGGAAGAGGAATAGGATGGAGCAAGATGGCAGATGTTAGACAATGAGGCAGGAACACCTCTGTAGCTCAATGACCTTTATGATTAGATTCCGTTTCTGGAAGATGAAGCTTGGGTGTGGACACAAAGTTGGCTGCTTACCCCTACCTGTGAGCCAAACAAAATCGTGGTACCTACACCCAGAGAAACGCTGCAATACTTCCAGCCCAGAAGTCTCAAACCTGATCTCCCATTTCATTTTCCCGCGTCCACACACCGCGATGGATTTGCTCTTAGCTAGCGAGACTGTCCATGGCAGACAGATTCGGCACCTGACGCGATTTTTTTTTTTTTTTGCTTGTTGTCTATTCATGCCTCACACAATCCCTCCCAAGGATGCTCTAGGCTTGGCTCTAAGCTGCCTCCTACCCATCGTGACTTTTAGCTAGACAAAATCTAAAGTACTATCAAAATCAGAATGGCAGCACTTCACACCTTGACTTCTCGTAGGCACAAAAGATGATGCCAGATGCCAGACAGGGGAGAACCAGTCTCTGCCATTGTCAGTCCTCCAAGACACACTAAAAATAGAGCCATGCCAAATATAGCCGAGCAGCACCCTGCTGCACGCAGATCCAACTCGGCTCCTTTATGCAGCGTGCAAATTAACACGAGTGAAAGAGTTATGCCAGGGTGAACCTGACAGAAGCATGGAATGGTTTGGGTTGGAAGGGACCTTAAAGCCCATCCAGTCCCACCCCTGCCATGGGCAGGGACACCTTCCACTGGATCAGGGGCTCCAAGCCCCATCCAACCTGCCCTTGAACCCCTCCAGGGATGGGGCAGCCACCACTGCTCTGGCCAACGAGGGCCAGGACCTCCCCACCCTCACTGCAAAACATTTCTCCCCAAGATCTCATCTCAGTTTCCCCTCTTTCAGCTTAAAACAGTTCCTCCTGGTCCTATCCCTGCACTCCTGAATCAACAGCCCCTCCCCAGCTTTCCTGGAACCTCTTTCAGGACTGGAAGTCGCTCTAAGGTCTCCCTGGAGCCTTCACTTCTCCAGGCTGAACAACCCCAGCCCCCCCAGCCTGTCATATCCACAGCAAAAATTACATTTTGCTTTAGAATTCCAGAAAGGTCTTTCAGGAGGATAATGAAAACGACAGCCAAGATTTGTCCAAGTCCTATTGTCTGTACCAGCCTGGAAGACTTTCCTCTGTGACCAATTCCACAGACCACCAGAAGAGGGGGATCACATACTGGACTGACCGAGAGGGGAGTTCGCCACCAGGAACAGGTTTCCTTCACCAGATTTCTTTATTAATTTCATTTTACCCTTTCCCCTTCCAGTTCCTGCTAGTCAAAGAAAAATAGCAAGAGGGGAAAAAAACCACTCTCCTTTCCAAGAAACCCTGTGCCATGTGAACAAACCTGCGGCCAGTAAGGTATTAACATAGTAATTTATTGGGGAAAAGTCTGGTTTTAAGTTAAACCGAACTAAATTTAAGAAAAAATATATTTAGTTGTTGAGACAAATCGATAACAGAACAAAAAAAAAAGGGGGACAATAATGGAAAATAATAGCCCGTTGAGCCGCGTTTATGACTCTGATTCACACATTGAGTTGTAATGAAGCAGTGCGATGCTGAGCAGCCGAGCCTGGCTGCAGTACATTGGCGCAGAAATCAGACCTAGTGCTGTTTGCATTCGTTTTGGGAGAGAAACACAGAAAGAATCGAGCACACAGAAAGAATCGAGCAGAAGCGTCACCAGTACTACCTGAAGTAGGAGGGAACCCAGTTCCTGGACTGGCCCAGAATACACATACCCCCCAAGCAGTCAAAGTCTTAAAACATACCCGTAGAGCCAAAGAGAAATATTAGAACTCAAGGAAAATCCCTGAATTCTGAAGCCATTAATAGACAATGAAGAATTTATCAGCTTTTCCAGCCCCAGGTTGCAGCCTCACGAGCTGCCTTTAGGTAATGGATTTGGCTGCAATGAGTTCTCGCTCCCTCTCTGCTCTCCCACATCTGACCCTCCGCCCAGTCCCACCTCACCCATGCCAGATGCATGGCAGCCAGCTCCCTGCTTTCCCAAACACCCCAAAATGCAGTGCATCCCTACGATACTATAATGCCCTAGAGGCACCCGAAGAACTGCAGTCATATTGACAGAGATGGTTGGGTTTACAGTGATTTATCCGTTTAGATTTGAAGAGAACTAATGCCTAATTTAGCAGATGCCGGCGTAAGAAAGCAGAGCAGTGGATCAGGCATCCAGATCCTACAGATTGAGACACAAATCCTCGTCCCCAACTTTTCCCCCATCCCTTCTAGCAAGTCGATGCAGTGCATTACCATGCAGCAAGTGAAAAAAAAAAAAAGAAATTCTTTATAATATAGGTCAGATCCTCTACTGGTGTAAATCAAAACCAAGGAGGGATGATGCATGCTGATTTATTCAAGGTGGGACCCAGGTGCTTCCCAAAAAAACCCTACCAAATATTGGAATCTATTTTCACCAGCTTACTTTTGCAGAAGAAAAAGGCAGGCTTCAGAAATAATCCAGCCAGACCCCTGGGGAGGAGGAGGAAAAAAAAAAATAGCAAAAGCAAACCAGGCTCCTTCTGGTGTTCACAGCAGCCGCAATACAGACTGGGGGTGGTGCCGGGGGCTGGGGGGGGCGAGTCTGGAGCTGGAAGGGCTGGGACCTGGGACCCCAGGCTGGACAGGGCACACTCGCTAACCCCTCAAACAATCGGATGAGCAATCTTTGTCAGGAACAAAAGACATCTGCTGAGTAAAACAGGAATTGACTCAGAGCAAGGACAAAGCCAGACAGTATCACATGACGCACCAGTCTGTTCCAGCAAGATGCCAGGGTCAACGGCAACTAATGCACCCAATAAGTCAAGAGGAATCAATAATGCTAAACAACTCTGTCTTCTATATGAAGCAAATCAGTGCAAATGCAGTTAAAACGGCTGCAGACGGGACTCTGATTGAAGTCCGTCATGTGACACGGTGGCATTGGCAGCCTGAGGTTCCCACAGCTGCGGGAAAATGTCTTTTCAAGCTCGATACACGCAGAAGGCAGGTTTGAATATGGATGCTTGTTATCCATCTTTTTTTTTCCTTTTTTTTTAAGAGACCTAAAATGGGAGGAGAGCAAGGAGATACTGGATTTTTAGAAAAGCATACATCTTGCCCACGCAAAGAGGCTGTTTAATAACAAACCTCTCTTCCAAACCGCCCCCAGCTTCTAAATGCTGGCTGTGCATTTCTGTGCTTGTACTCACAATAGGCACACGAGCGATACACGCTTACCCAAACTGGCCACCAACAACCAGCCAACAGATCAGATGCTGGAAGAAGACGCTGCCGTGCTGAGACGAAAGGCTGAGCTTAAAAACTCAGAAGGGTCCTGAGTTTAAAACCCAGAAGGGTCCTGAGCTTAAAACCCAGAAGGGTCCTGAGCTTAAAACCCAGAAGGGTCCTCACTCAGGTTCCTAAAATAACAGAATCATGATTTGTGTTGGAAGGGACCATGGGCAGGGACACCTCCCACTAGATCAGGGGCTCCAAGTCCCATCCAACTTGGCCTTCAACACCTCCAGGGATGGGGCAGCCACCACTTCCCTGGGCCAGGGCCTCCCCACCCTCACAGGAAAACATTTCTTCTTAAGATCTCCTCGAAATCTTTCAACTTAAAACCATTTCCCCTCATCCAATCACTGCATTGTGCTCTGTTTAATTTTGGGTCAGGTCACTTAGCCTCTCTGTGCCTCAGTTTCCCATTTGGCAGAGGACATCACCGCCACATTCTGCCTTTGGGATGCTGCGAGAAGACAACGTTAGCGAAATAGGACACACTCTGATATCACAGCAATATAGGGCAGGCAAAAACCTACATTTCACCAGAAGAATTATTATATGGCTCAACCCAATTATTAACAAATCATATATTCAAAGTTAACTAGAACTCGAGAAAGTATCAAACTCACATTACCTAGTATTTCAACAGGTCCTTCTCTTTCTCCACAGCAGACTTGGCATGTAGATGATTTTGCATCATCATTACACAAAATGATTCACTGATTTCAACCTCTCATTCTCAATTGGCAGGATCCTAACTCCTTGTCCTCAAAGATAACACTAAGAACAAACATCCCCTCCTTACGTTGGATTCAAACCCAGATTACGTCCCTCAGGGAAGCAAGTTCAGCTCCTCACTTAGCAACTCGCCCGACCACCCGTAATTCAGCAGGACGACTCCACCTCTGTATATTGAAGAAAAAAAGAACATTGATTTTCCTTTCTTAAATCTCACAAAGCTGTGGAAAGATTACATTCCCCTTGGAAACGTTGTAAAAAATCCCAAAATTTACTATGTTTGAAACTTGGGGATTTTTTCTAACTAGATTTCCCTTCCAAAACCACTTGCTCCAGTTGAGAAACTTTGCAAAGAACACAATATTTTGAAGTTGCATTTGCTAGTTTTTAACAACACTTCTTTTATTGCTAAAAACTGCCGCCTGCCTCCTTCAGTACACGCTCAACCGTTCGGTCCACCTTGGCAATTCCTGGAACTACAATGTTAATTTTATTGCTAGATGGCACAGCACCCTAGGGAAAACCACAATCCAAAATATACAGATTAATTCTAACCAGTTCAAACCAAGAAATACAGGCAAGAGAGGGAATGCAGAGGGAGGCACTACTCAGCAACCCACATCTAAGAAAGTAAGTGAATGGAAGTAATCTGAATCAAGAGTAACAAAACAGCATCACAGCACTTATTACCACTTTCCCTGGCAGCTCTCCTTCAATCATCTCAATGGTTCATTTAACCTGTTCCTAAGTGCCTCTGTGGAGGAAAAATGCAAATTTTTATGCAAGTGTATATGACTCATCACTTAAGCAGGAGGATCTTAACCCTAGTCAGCAAGTAAGTTGAAAGTAAAATTATTAACTTCAATGAGCCACAAAACCACAAGCAAAGATGAGCATACATCAAAGAAAACACACCTTAAATATGTTAATGAGTGCCAGAAAGTCATGTCTTGGCCTGAAAGACTAGAGAGTTCAACACAGAGCTGTGCTACCATTGCAGCGACCAAATGCGGAAAAGCAGATTTCTGCAACCTGCAGCAAAAACCCGTTTGGTAGGAGCCAGCAGGCATACACTGGAGAAAGGCTGTCAAGGAGAGAGGGTAGAATCATAGAATAGTTTGGGTTGGAAGGGATCTTAAAGACCATCTACCCGATGTGATCATAGAATCATAGAACAACCAGGTTGGAAGAGACCCACCGGATCATCAAGTCCAACCATTGTTGTGGTTTGCGCTTTGTGATGCTTGGAGCATAGAGAAGCATTCATCTGCTTTTCTCTACCTGCAAGTCATGTGCTCGTGGGGTAGAGAAATATATCTGGATGGCCAGGGCTGTCCATGCTTTGGGATAGTTGAGAGTGGAACTGATGGGAATGGGAAATCAAGTGGGGGAAAGCTCAACATGTCCCACCCTGATCCAGTGGGACATGTCCCTCCCCATCAGTGTTTGACAGGAATGGTCCTATGATTCTATGATAGAGGCTTTCACAGAGCAGGAGAAGAGAAGGAATAAGGAAAGCTAACACCAAAGAGGCCCCAATGCTACTACGAGCTCTGTAAAGCACCGAGGCAAAGTATTTCAGGATGAACAGGACTAAGCGCAAATATTATTGTTATTATTTATAACATCCCATCTTGCTGCATTTTCAATTCGCCCACAGCCACCTCCCAGAGCACTTACACTGTCACTCTCTTCTTATGTTGTGCTAGTTTTCCAGCTTTCTTCTATCTAGGTAAATACAGAGGCCCCATCTCCGAAGCGGCTGAGTACCTATTATACCCTGCTGCTTCTCCCTCGCACTTATCCTATTATGCTATTACAGCTGGTGTAGGGTCGTGTGTTTTCTATTTTGTGACATAATATTGTGGGCCCAATTCCACCACCACTAATACGCGATATAATAAGGATGAGACGCGCCGGAGTGCTGGTAAGAGCACTTCATGTGGCAGGAGTCAGGGCTGCAAACAGTTAGGCTGCTATCGCTCAGCAGGATCCACGATCGGCTCATTCCCACAGATACTGTTATGCCTTCCATTTATATATCAATTACCATTTTATATAGAAAGGCAGTACTGACCTAAAATAACAAGCGTAGCAAATGCAGCCAGTTAGTATGTGCAAATAGAGACAACTTGGGTGCAGATCAGAATGAAAACCCTCTCCTCTGCCTTTTAAGAAGAGGAAAACATTGGTTTATAACTTCCTTCCTCTCAGCTCCCTCCATCTTCTGCAGCTGAAGGCACCTGAGCCCTTACTGGCAAAAATGAGAAGCGAGGAGTGACAGTGGTATATGGATATTTCCCTTCTCTCAGACTCTCTTTACAGAAGAATTTGTGACCTTTTCATAGAATCATAGAATAACCAGGTTGGAAGAGACCCACTGGATCATCGAGTCCAACCATTCCTATCAAACACTAAACCATGTCCCTCAGCACCTCGTCCGCCCATCCCTTAAACACCTCCAGGGAAGGGGAATCAACCACCTCCCTGCGCAGCCTCTGCCAGTGACCAATGATCCTTTCTGAGAAAAATTTCCTCCTAATGTTCAGCCTGAATCTCCCCTGGTGAAGCTTGAGGCCATTCCCTCTCATCCTGTCCCCTGTCCCTTGGGAGAAGAGCCCAGCTCCCTCCTCTCCACAACCTCCTTTCAGGTAGTAATAGAGAGCAATGAGGTCTCCCCTCAGTCTCCTGCAGGCTAAACAACCCCATCTCTCTCAGCTATCTCTCTTTTGTCCTTAAAACTTCCACTGGTATTTTTGATTCTTGGAACAAAGTCAAAATGACCCTCTGTGATGCTCTGCAGTGGTCACTGGGTCCAGTAGCGGTTTGTTGTACCATTTTGAGCCAGTGGTCAGAAGGGTTTGGAGCCTACACACATTGGGCACCTGAGGCCAGGCTGAATTCCAGCCTGCTCCAGTCCACCCCACTGTGGATAGAGAAGAGTTCATCAGGAGGAGCTTCAAACCAGATTAAAAAGCATTGCAAAGAGGCAGGATTCAGCAATTCAGAGTTCTCCACTAAAACAGCAATGCATTTTCGAGCCCAAGCTGGTGCCTCCTTGACATCATAGAATCATAGAATCACCAGGCTGGAAGAGACCCACCGGATCATTGAGTCCAACCATTCCTATCAAACACTAAACCATGTCCCTCAGGACCTCATCGACCCGTGCCTTAAACACCTCCAGGGAATCACAGAATCATAGAATCACCAGGTTGGAAGAGACCCATCGGATCATCAAGTCCAACCATTCCCACCAAACACTAAAACATGTCCCTCAAGACCTCATCCACCCATCCCTTAAACACCTCCAGGGAAGGTGAATCAACCACCTCCCTGGGCAGCCTATTCCAATGGCCAATGACCCTTTCTGTGAAAAACCTCCTCCTAATGTCTAGCCTAAATCTCCCCTAGCGGAGCTTGAGGCCATTCCCTCTTGTCCTGTCCCCTGTCCCTTGGGAGAAGAGCCCAGCTCCCTCCTCTCTACAACCTCCTTTCAGGTAGTTGGAGAGAGTAACGAGGTCTCCTCTCAGACTCCTCCAGGCTAAACACCCCCAGCTCTCTCAGTCGCTCCTCACAGGGCTTGTTCTCCAGCCCCTTCACCAGCTTCATCGCTCTTCTCTGGACTTGCTGTAGCGCAGGCAATGAGTATGAGCAGAAAAACCATCACACGGTCCCTGTGACTCATTCCATAAACATCTGGGGCTTATTATTTCTTCTACTAAACATGAAGGTACCAGGCAAGTCTGGGTGGTAATTTACTTAGCTCAATAGCAGCAAAGAGTAAAAACCTTCGAAAGCAATGGGAATTACCTGCCTCAAACTAACACCACCTTCTCAGCTGAAGCACACGCTGTTTTTTAAGAATACAGCAGGTTCCTAAATCTCTTTCTCAAAATGTTCCTTTCAGAGATTTGCCTCTGGTCACAGAAAAAAAAAGTACTGTGGGGCTGCCAGACCCAGGTCTAAGCTGCTTCAATTCCAGTCCATGGCAACAAGAGCAAAGGGCCTGGACCAAGACTGACATAACAGACATGGAATAACGAGCACATTTCTACCCCTGGAGGTGTTTAAGGCATGGGTAGATGAGGTCCTGAGGGACATGGTTTAGTGTTTGATAGGAATGGTTGGACTCGATGATCCGATGGGTCTCTTCCAACCTGGTTGTTCTATGATTTCTATCCTATTCAAAACTATCAAATGATTGCAAAATACCATAATTATTGATTAGTTAGGGCCTTTTGCCAAAATTTCATTTTTTAATAAGGATTCTAATGAAACTATGAAGGATATTGTAAGTATTATGTTTTAGTCATACCTTCTGTGATGGTTATGGCTAACACGCTTGTCAGGAAGATGAGCAAAGAACCTTAAAGCAGCCTTCCAGTACTGAAAGGGGCTCCAGGAAAGCTGGGGAGGTGCTCTTAATCAGGGAGGGCAGAGACAGTATGACAGGCAATGGTTTTAAGCTGAAAGACTGAGATGTTAGGAAGAAGTGCTTTCCTGTTGATCTTTATGGTCCCTTCCAACCCAAACCATTCTACGCTTCTATGATTTGACCAATGTAAAAGATGTAAATCTCTGGGTATTTTATTCAGAACAGTTCTATTGGTAGCAGTGGCACAAATGGAAAGTAGAGTCGTTCCTCTCAATCACCCCATAAACCAGACTGCCAGATGCGTTTAACCACCACCTCATACCTCACCATCCCAGCTGAGGATCCTGCCCAGCACTCATAGAATCATAGAATCACCAGGTTGGAAGAGACCCCCCAGATCGAGTCCAACCATACCCATCAAACACTAAACCATGTCCCTCAGGACCTCATCTACCCATGCCTTAAACACCTCCAGGGAAGGTAAAATAATACAGTGTAATCCTGCTGAATCTTTGCCACAATCTATGCGACCCTATTGAAAAAAAATCACAGCTTAACCAATTGTACCTTCCACAGATCTTGACATAAATTTCCCATTTGTTACTTTTGGTTTGCACCTCTTGCCAGTGCCAGTCAGTCTTTTACGAAAGCCAAAGTGAGTTCCCCCTAGTCACACCAAGTTTTGGACTTCACTGAAATCCATCACGGAGACATCACAAATAGACCAAGAACACAGCAATTCCGTAACAAGCATCTGGTGCTTTGTTCAACAGTTCAGGTGGCAAGCACAGTTGTGTAAACTGAAGAGCAGAACCTGCACTGCATTTTAACTGAAGGATTCAGTAACAGCACAATGAAGAGAGCATTTATAAAAACTCCTGCTTGTTGAAAGAGCAGAGATTTTAAACCTTCTTAGGCAAATGCCACTTTGTGCAACTATCTGTCTTTTTTTCTTTCTTTCTTTTCAGTCCCCTACAACCTTTGGGGGGGCTTGTACGTCCCTGTGATCCACTTTACATAATATCATACATTCTTTTGCAACCGCTCTAATACCCTTGTTTTATAGCCTGTAGTGGAGAATCCTGCTGAACTGAAATGATGTTACAATGAGAGACAAAGCAGCAAGAGATGAGAATTAGGTTCGCTCTTTCTATTTCTCTTGTAATAAACCAGTAAGCATCATAATCAATGTCCATATTTATAGTGGATTAGTTCATTAAGCCATCTGAAGTCACCTCTTCTCTTCTTATACTCAGTCTGTAATGTCACAGACACAAAATTATATTAATAGTTCATAAGCTTTTTATCTACAAATGTGCAGCCTAGGGCTTTTTAGCTTGCTAACTTGCCACAGCTACCTTGTCCAGCTTTCTTGGGACTGTACCCAGGACCTCTGAACTTAAACCAATAAGGTTTTACAGCCCGAGCCACAGGGTCAAAGTCTGAGAGCCAAGACAGACTCAGCTCCTCTGCGACCTGGGCACTCACGGGATGCACAGTACACGCTGACCAACAGACTTTACCCTTCCCTGATCAGCAGAGTTGACCTGGAGCATCTCTGTGGAGCTTCCACTGATCATGGTGACTGTTGGCCAGAACACACAGGCAATTATAGCTTGACCTAGAGTTAGAGGACTTCAAGTAAGTCTCCATTAGCAGCGCTGTGTCACATACATGAGCTAACTCCACAAGATCTATTATGCCTATATATCTCAGTCCTGCTCCAGGGAGAGAGATCAGCTCAGGACCTCAAAAATATAATGCCACATTAACCTGCCATAATCAGCCTCTGCATCAGTCGGGCTGGTCCCACTCTGTACATCTGAACTAACCCGTCTGCAGTTTGTTCTCTATACGTTACAGATACCCAGCGAGTGGAACGGCCAGCTGGCAAGTTCAGGGGCCAGATCCAGTTCACGAGGCAGAAAATCTGGTCCCGGGGGAGGCTGGCTGATCAACAGGCCAGACAAACTAGTATTTCTCTGTGCCTGCTTAAGTGCGTGAAAGGGCAAGGCACAGGTCAGCAGCTCTTATTAAGTTGCCAGTTAAAGGGGACACACATCAGACGCATACCAGTGGGTTACACCAACACGTGTTTGCAGAACTGGACTCACATGTAGCCTCAATAACCTTAACGGGACCGTTTGCACGTGTGCAGAAGTATCTGTGGAATTATGGGCCAGTTGTGCGCGTAGCCGGCCCCCATACGATCTGCATGTTAAGGGAAAGCTGAGCATTTGAGGTCTGTTTCAAATTGTAAGCAGCCCTGCCACAATTAATCACAGCTCGGTTGAAAGAGCCTACTGCACTGAAATGACAACATGCATTCTGGGAAACTAACACTGTCATCTCTAGCCGCAACAAGTTTATTTTAAACCTCAGAACAATGAAGGTTTGTCACCGAGTCCCTTGTCTGCTCTGCTCTTCTGAATGCAGCTTTCTAAACAAGTAAGAAGCAGATGGCCCAAAAGATGACAGGCTCAGAGAGTTGGGGTTGCTCAACCTGGAGAAGAGAAGGCTCCAAGGAGACCTCAGAGCATCTTCCAGTACCTGAAGGGGCTGCAAGAAAGCTGGAGAGGGACCGTTTACAAAGGCTTGGAGTGATAGGATGACCGGCAATGGGGATAAACTGGAGAGGGGCAGATTTAGACTGGACATGAGGAGGAATTTCTTCCCTATGAGAGTGGTGAGACCCTGGTCCAGGTTCCCCAGGGAAGCTGTGGCTGCCCCATCCCTGGAGGGGTTCAAGGGCAGGTTGGATGGGGCTTGGAGCCCCTGATCCAGTGGGAGGAGTCCCTGCCCATGACAGGGGTGGGACTGGATGGGTTTTAAGGTCCCTTCCAATCCAGTCATTAACCAAGTTTTTGATTTCTCCATCACGTTCTAGATGGAGGTGTCCATAACAAGGTTCTACACCCTCAGAAACAAAATATTGTTTTAATGACAATCAGGCCAATACGTGGAACATAAACATGAGAGAACGCTTGTTCATCAGCAGTCAAGAACAAGGTATAAGCTAAATGATGTAGTACCTTTCTATACATACTTAATTGCTGAACACTCACAACATGGTTTTATTAACTACTGAATTAAAGTACATATTGGATTAATTACTGCCTTTGAACTAATGCTGGCATTTCTTCAATTCTCTCTCCTCATTCAAATTTTCCTTTTATAGTATTTTACCCACTTTACCTACATAGTTAAGTCTATCCTGGAAAGTATCCAAAGTTATCTGCTCATCTTGAATCATAGGAAATGACTATGTAACTATTTGGGTTTTTCAAGCATTTTTTTAAAACTTTATAAAAACCAAACTCTTTCTCCCTTTTTTTCCCTTTTGTTTGCAAGAAGATATTTTTTAAAAAGCCTCTTCCAGGATTTAACTTACTAACCTTTTCTAGAATCATGGAATGTCCTGAGTTGGAAGCAGCTCCAGCTATTGGGAATTTAGTAGGTTTGGCTAAAATAGGTCATGTAAGAGAATGACTAGGCAAGCTTCTTCCTGGAGGAGTCACGAACCTACCGCTTTCCCTATAGGATCTGCAACAGACTCTTTGAGATATTTAATGTTTGGTAGATTACATGTTCTACCACATATTAACGCATTGCCTGATAATTCAAAGAGGGAACACAGGCAGTAACCAAAGAAAAAAAATACAATAAATGATAAAATATGCAAATAGAAGAATGCATTTTTGTTAAATAAGCAGATAGGGGTAGTGTGATATTTGCACACACGGTAAGTTTCAGGATGTTTAGATATGAGCATAGCCCAAAATGATAAAAGACATTAAATTAATAAGATATGTTACTCTACACAAGGTTCTGACCCTTTCTTGGCTATGATACCTTCCTAGCCCTGCCCTAGCCAGCCTCCCACACAGAGCCCATGAGAGCATCGGCTGGTGGCTCATCTACCACATCCATCAACCTGGAGCCTACTGAACAGCCTCACCCCGACTGGTGCCGTCTGCAGAGTTACCCTCAGCTCCAACCCAAGGTTAGCACCAAGTGGCAGTCAGTCAATATTGGTCTTAATCGTGGCCTTGCATCAGAGATTAGGCTTCTTTAGGTTTAGATGTTCATCCTTTCCCAGCATCAGGCCACCTACACCCACCAAACCATAGGCTATTTCAGGTTGGAAGGGACCTCAGGAGGTCTCTAGTCCAACCTCAAGCTCAACACAGGTTCATTTGTGTGATCAAAGAAAGTTACTCAGGGCTTTATCCAGTCTTTCATCCACTCTGTTGCTTTCAGCAAGACATACTCCTTCACTGGCAATCATCACCAGTGTTTCATTACCATCACCCAACTGCAAGTTGCTGAGTCTTAATGCCAACCAGGCGTTTTGCTGAGCTGCAGCTTCTACCTGAATTATCATTTTTTATCACTTATCAAGTATTTATACAGATTTCAAAATGTATAACAAGGATAAATAAAACCACTTGACACAATATCCTAACTCAAGAAGTTTACCAGATCATTTCACATTAAAACCAAGGAAAATGATAACATTAAATAAGCGAAAGGGGAAAAGAACTATGGTTACAGTGAAAATACCACAGAGGACATTTGGATACGGACCCGCTGACCAGTCAGCCTATCTACAGCTTTGGCAAATATGCTGATACAGTAGAAGAATAAATTATTTCTCATGGTCAATACTGAACAAGTGTGGTTTTATGAGGGATTTGCATGTTGAGAAGGTGATGACTCGGCAAAGGCCAGAAGGATTTTCTATGCACGGGTGGGAATGTGAACCACAGATGGATATCAAGGTAGGTCTCATCAGCAGAATGGAGGGAGATATGAACCAGAAACCAAGTCTGAAGCAAATTCTGTAGGAAGAACACGACTTGCAATTGGTTTATTGTCCACTCAGCATTTCAGTCTAATGTTGGCACATTCCTGCAACACCTGGGGCTAGATCACACCTGTCTGCAGTGTCTTCTCAGCTGATTATACCTTCTCCTTACAGAGCATATTATGTGTCTCTTAATCTCATTGTCATTTTGCCAAGTAATCACAAAGCTGGACAAGACAATGAAAACCTGTGATGGACAGGAAGATATTTAACAGTGCAAAGCTTGATTTTTGCTTTAATAAAAGCTTGAAGAGGCCTCTGAACCTCACAGAAACGACTGTACATTCTGTAGCAATTGGAAAAATCAACCAGGACCAACATGGTGACAAGTGCCTTCCATCAGACTTCAGTCCCTTTTCAAATCATGAACTAAAAACCTTGAAAAACCAAAGGAAGAAGTGGCAGGTGGAAATCCAACCGTGTGTGTTGCCTTTTTTAAACATACAACTCATGCCCAGGTTAAGTCCAGGTACATTTTTGTCATCATTATCCAAGTCAATGTAGAGAAACCAAATAATATCCACACTTTTTAGCACATGCACATCTCCACACAGACTACCCTGGTTCAGGAAGATGTAGTCACATAAATAGAAGTGGGAATTCCACATCCAGGTTGGAGATAGTGTTTGAGTAGATTTCAAGCATATAAACGAAATTGAAGTGGTACCACAAATAATCTTCCTCTCGAAATCACTTTGTGGCAAAATGCTACCCTGCAAAGCTGAAATAATGTCCTGAAATCTGAATTAAGATTGATGTTTGAACACATGAGGCACTCCTGACACAATATCAAAATACAGCAATTGCCCTGAGTTAGAAAGAAAGCAATAAATACAAAAAAATACTTTTCTCTTTCTTGCCAATACTGTCACATGAAAGTTTTCTGTTGTCAGAACACACTAACGGCTTTCAAAGTTCTGTTTTTGTTAAACTATGTCATGTGTTTTGAATAAGGAAGAATGAAATCTGCCAGCACAAAACTGTCTGAACCTCAGGGCAGAACAGTCCAAGCAGGACAGAATCCCTGACGGTTTTATACAAGAACTTCCATCTGCCTCTCATCCCACAGCTGAAGGAGACCTCTGATTGATGTTGAACACTGTGGCAGTTTCCATCAGATAAGGGTCTGGCCCCTTACACTCTCTGTATTCAGAATCTTCTCAACAGACTTCGTTAACCACAGATTTGTACTAATTTACTGGAAACCAACATAATCTTACCCATTAGCAGAATAATTGCCTGGCTAGTCTGTCACTCCACACTTCTTTCCCAGCTTCCCATGGATAAATGAGTCCCTCCAAGCACGCTTTTCCCAATGGAAACATGTTCTTCCATGTCTGATTTCAGATGCTTCCCCTTTTAAAAGGGCTGTAACTATCCCAATTCTACCTGTTAAGCTGAAATTGCTTTCCTCTGACTGAGTAACACCTAATTCTGTAAACAAACATGTAGAAACCATAGGGAAGGTTCTGCCCATGACATTCAAAGCCTACCTGGACACAAAATCCATTGCAGTGGTTTGGTTCTGGTGGTCTGTAAAACTCAAAAGGCTCTTAAATGCAATGGGTTACCTAATCGATGAGTTAAAGCGATAATGCTCTACCCTACATGCATCTTGGGTGATAACAGGATGAGAATTTGGAACTGCTAACAGGTTAATTAACCAATGGTTCAGCTTTTCCTTACATGAATCATAGAATTATAAAACAATCAGGTTGGAAGAGACCCACTGGATCATGGAGTCCAACCATGAGCCTATGACTCACTCAGGGTAGCTCTTCTTCCATTTTGGACTGTATAAGCCCACCCTGTTCACAAGCACCTAACACCACAGTGGCAGGGGGTGAAGAACACTTTGGGGTACAAGAACCCGCCCTCTGATTCACTACAAAACTTTACTGACACAATTTATACGGATGAGAAGTTAGCACTTCTGAGGACTCACCAGGGGATGTCCAGGCAGTAGAAAACAACACTCACATGAACCTTCAGTGTGGGACGGAGTCTCTGGAGAAGAGGCAGCAGGTGAGATCCTCTTCTTCTATCTCAGGCAGGTCTTTCATGGAGCCTTCTGGCCTTGACTTGCCTTCAGAAGGAGCCAGATGAGCCTTTTTCTTCTTTACAAGCAATTCCTGCTGAAGTCATCAAGTTACTCCTATGGGTGGGAAAGAAAGGGAGAGAGAAATTTATTCCTGTGCACAGCAGGACTGCGAGGGCTGTGCTTAAATGAAATCCCACAGAAAAAAGTTAAAGAGGTGCCTGTTTCTAGAGTTGACACTGCACACAGAACACTTCAACCTCAGAATGCACCTGGGGGGGGGGGAAGACTTTCTTTTTTAATATTGAAAACAAGAAAAACACAAGCTTTCTTGATAAATAAGGAGATAAACCTCGTTTAAAAGATTAAACACAGAGCAAAGTTTTCCCTTCTCTACCTTAAACAGTTCTCTCAGTCTCAAGACTGTAACAGTTTTCCAGTCAAACCTCCTGAATCATTTTTTTTTCCTTTGCAGCAAAATACACCTGTGGGGTCAAATGTTGCTGCCTTTGCTCTGAATACACTTCTTTTTCCTCCTAGGTAGCCCTAACATCCCAGCCAGCACTCCCACACTCCCACTGTGGCACATCCAGACACACACACAATTCCACCCCAGTTCTTTGAAGAGACTATTTCCCTCCCCAGACCTACCTAAAGAAAACACATTGAGTTATTCAAATATTTATTCCTAGATTCTGGAAGGTCAGACTGATCTCACTTCTCCAGGTGTGAGTCCGGAGTAACGACAAACTCGGGATTTACACCCGAGTGTTTGCGATCGGCACCAAGTCACTCAGTAGGCATCTATCAGCAGAATAGTTTTGCAAGCATAAAGCACCGAGAGACAAGCCCACAGCCTCAGAAAGCAAAGAAATAAGCCAGGCCTGATCCTGATGCTGCATCAGTATTCAAGCGGCGGTTCCAGTGGGCCAGCTCGGTATTTACACTGGAGTAAGGAAAATCGGGATTAGGCACCATCTGTCTCTGAGCCAAGCAACCAGAATTGCTCCACACGTTTGAATCCTTAATCTCTTCGGCATTCCAGGTTTTCCAGTCAGCTCCAGTGACAAAAGATTTTTATAAAATGACAGTCCGGAGTGAGAGAACAGAAATGACAACGTCTGACAAAAGGGATCCCAAACTTTTATCAACGACGAGTGCTCCTTCCACACGGCCCCTGGTCTGCAATAGTAAATATAAGGCAGATGTCGAATGGAAATTCAACATTGTGCTCCCAGGGTGGCCCCGGCTGCATTCAGAGGTTGATTTAAAACAAGGCCGGAGTTCTTTCATCATCTCTTCAAAAAGTTTCAATTGTAAAGATATTCCAAACAGACCCTTGCTTGACCTAGAACTTGGCAATGCAAGACAATATATAAATGTAAAAAAAAAATAGACTAATACGGAGAATAAAAGGCAAAGCAAGTTGTCTGCAGGATGGTAGAAGAGAACTTGTTCATCAAACCACTCATATTTCAGCATTCTGAGAGTTAAAAGTGAATTCAGGTGAATATCTTTCCCTATTTCTTTCAAAGTTAAATTCACACAAACGTATCTGGCTTGGGAGGCTCGGACAACTCAAACACAACCAAACCTGGAGCTTAACTATGTAGCACTTGAAGGAATATTTCTCTACAAGCTGCTTTAAGACTTAAACCATATTTACATCTGTGAAATCGCTCTGCCTGTTATTATTAGACATGATAAAATAGCACTAGACATTTGCAATGACTTAGATATTCAGACCCAAAAAGCACATCTTGGAATGGTCTGTAGTGGTTTTTTTTTTTATAATTTCTGATAATATAACAACAGCTCAGTCAAAATAATGTAATAATAGACTTGCAAAAACGAAATCCCAAAGTGCTGACTGTACTGTACAATTAGGAAAGTGAGTATAGGAAAGTGAGTATAAATCTAAGGGTTAAAAAGATGCTCACACGTACAAAAGCATTTAAAAGCATAAACCGAATTGCATGTGCTTTTCTTTTACTTTGTTAGGTTTTTAAGAGAAAAAAAATAATCCCTGAAAGTGAAATTACTGGGTTATTTACAATTGAAATAGGGAAATATGTTTGTATTCTGCTTGGAAGCCATATTTAAGAAATAATTTCTTCTTCTGAACAATTTCATCTCAAACGCAGTAAAACAAAAAAACTTTGAGGCCACGACTTTGTAACCTCCCTAAAGTTTGGAACGCCGGAAAAGCCGGCCTGTGCGCACAAGACAATCAAACACAGGCTTAAACGTCAAGCAAAGCCCTGTTATCCATTTTTCCCCTCCACGAGAGGAAGAAATTGTGACAAGATTTTACTTTTAGATGACCTGACAAGCCAGCACCTCCTGGCACAAGCAGGACAGTCGTTCCCCCTTCATCCCCCACTACAAGATTTCTATCAGCTCAGACACAAACCTCATTCTGCACTGAGATATTTTCACACAAAACCAACTTGCAAGCAGTCTCCGTGGCCTTTTTAAAAATCATTTTCAACGCCTTTAAAACATAAAATATAGATGAATGGATGAATGAATGGACAGCTCGAGAAACGCTTTCAGTCATGCTTCCTCCCCCCCCCACAACACCCCCCTTAAAACTCAAAAGCATCAGTATCCAAATAGCAACAGGAAATTTTTACCTTGTGGCTAAATGGCTCACTGTTCACTTTGCAGCTGCCTCTATTTTTTGCTGGGCAAAAAAACACCAACAC
Organism: Coccyzus lansbergi; assembly: GCA_033558105.1. Classification (NCBI taxonomy): domain Eukaryota; kingdom Metazoa; phylum Chordata; class Aves; order Cuculiformes; family Coccyzidae; genus Coccyzus; species Coccyzus lansbergi. Next base: position 254,198 of record JAUMJK010000750.1, on the reverse strand, counting down.
AAAAGTCTTTCCTAAGAAAACCAAGCTTTTAACATAAGGGCAGCGACAAAACGCAAACCTACAAAGAATTTTCTTTTTTTTTCCCCCCCCCCGTCCCGTCGTTATAATTCCTAATTTTGTGGGATGTATTGCTGGGCTGTTTATCATAACAGTGTGCAATAAAAAGGACGACTAACTCTTGCAATTTTCTCCCTACTCCTCCCCTTGACAGGGGCCACTGATAGGGAAAGAGGCTCGGAAAAGCAGAGCAGTGAAAGGCTAAGAAACAATAGGCAACCATGGCTTTGACAATGCAGCCCTGAACCCTTTTTGCTCCCGCTGTGACACTCGCATTCAAGAGCAAGGGCGGCTGCCATCATAAGAATGGACAATGGCATGAGGAATACAAGGGAGAGGGGGGGGATATATTAAAAAAAAAAAAAAAAAAAAAAAAAAAAAAGAAATCAGATGAATTCAGAGCTAAGATGGCAGAGCTCTCACCTTTTCCGCTTTTTTTCGAGTAATCTGGATGGAGACGTCCCGCGGAGAAGAGATAAAAAGGGTGTGCTGAACTGTTGGATGGTTCTGAAGACTTCTGCATTTGCAAACGCATTTTAGAACTATTTGTAGGGGTATATATGCTGCATGCCATCTCTCTGTCTCTGTCTCTCTCTCTCTCTCTGTGTCTCTCTCTCTTCTGTTTTATGTCCTGCTATCTCCATCACACACCTCTAATAGTATGAAGACTTTCTGCCCATGTAAGTAAGTGAGAGTGTGTGTTCCTTAATGTTTGAATCAAGACACACGTCTGCATGCATTTCTAATCTAAGGAGCCTATAGCAGTTACTACAACTATCAATTAGTCAGCAATAGCTCGAGATCCCCATGTGTCTGGGTGAACAAAGGTGAGAAACACATGCAAATAGTACTCCGGCACCTGGGTCACGTACAGTAACTTAGCCAGCAACAAATAATTGCATCTGTTTCTGCCTTTTTCCATGCTTCTTGTTCATTGTGATGTAAAGTTACAGGTTACTAATGGGAAGGGTAACACAATTAGACACGGCATTGTATATTTTCATCTGAGCAACACAATAAAAGGAAATTAAGCCGAACTAGATGGAAATAAATGGTGACTTAAAAAGGCTCGAAAGTACAAGACGCTCGGATCTCTTGCGGTGCTTCCATTTTTTTGATCAATTGTTCCCGAGTTAAAAATTCAAATGACGGAGATGTATTTGGTCATTTCGTATATATTAGATAAGAAACTGATTATAACAGAGGAGACAGAGGATGCCTGATTTCCTGAAGTTAAGTCTATAAAGAGGGTAAGCTAAAGCTGTTACTATTTTTATTAATTAAGCGACTGTTACTTTTAAGATCATTTTAAGGGTGTCTTTGCAGATGTTTTACACTTAAGCCAAAAAAAATTAAGAAGAAAGATACGGTACCTTTTACTCTCTCCTTCTTCTTAATCTCAAAAAAAAAATAATAAGCTTTACCTTTAAAAACTGTCAAAAATGGACTAAAAAAAAAATAAAATCGAAAGCAATAAAACAAGAAAGCTCCAATATCCAGCACCACCCTGACTCCACCACAAGAAACGACAGAGCGAGGTTGCTATCCATGAGCAGAGAGCATTTCAAAGGTGACAACACAGCCTGTGGACAATGTTATTTACACAGATTTGATAAGAGCGACTACGGCTCCAAACTGTAATTTAATTTGCAGAAATTACACCCCGTGTTTCAAAGTGCAGGGAACTCGGAAAATTAAGCAGTTTGCGAGAGAAAGAGTTGGTTGCTGAGAAGGACGCATTTTTTCCCTCCCGTACAATATACTCGCAGAGTCCTGCAAGGATGCACAGTGCACAACCCTCTACCGTTAGCTCTCGTTCGACTTCTATCAGCTTCCACGGGAGGCTGATCAGTGACACCAAAGGAAAAATAATCTTAATTTTGGACTTGAAGAAGCTGTCGAGTTTATTTAGCTTTAAAGAGCATAAAGAAAAAAATAATAATCTTCAATTTAAAACAAGAGAAATACGTCCTTAAAGGAAGCTCCCTCACCTTTTAGAACAGGCTAGTGGCTCAAAGATTACAGCTAACAACAGAGAAGGTGCTCGTCATGAAGCAAGATTAAAGAAAAGCTGCAGTCAAACAATGTCTTTGCCCAGAGAAGCCCTGAGTGCAAGCGTCCCAGAGCAATATCAAGCACTTAACGGGCTTGAAAAGAAACGGGTGTTGTGCTGCCCCGCCATGCAGTTTGATTTCCAAACTTAGCTGTTGGGAATTGCAGGCGCTATGGAGACAGAAGATTTCCAAGATGCCAAGCGCAGAGTTTATCGGAGGCTCTCGGGAAAGAAAGGCAGCGCATAGAGGACCAGCACAACACGGCGAGCTGGCTTTGCAACTCCACCAGCAACAAATCCCGCTCGCGGTCCCCATGCCAGAGGTCCCACCAGGCAGACAAAAGCATCACAAAAACTACAAAATAATCTCGCCCTTCGCCGAACAATGAGACCTTAAAATATACGTCCGCGAGGGTATTACATGCAGAATAGGCAGGGGGAGGGGCAGGGGGGGGGAGGATGAGAGCAACATTTCCCATCGATGCATTTTATTTCTTAGTGTCTGAAAAGGCTGTTTCCCACTTTAATGTGAATTACTCATCGGTTTTATCGGGCCGCTCTGTTGCCTGCGAACGTGCAGCTCAGGTGAAAAGGGGGCATTTGTTTAGGAGTTCAAACAGAAAACTAATCGCTCGATACTTATCTGGGGGTGAAAAGTAGTTAAACAGAAGAGGAAAGACTGTAATCTTTCCCGTGGCCACCTATCTACTAGCACCGCTTGGGCACACGGGTCCCTCAGACGGAAAGGGAGCGGAGGGAGGAAGGGGGTGAAACTGGAGCGCCGGATAATTTATTTTACTACTGTATTTTATGTCCAATTCCTCTAGCTCGTAGACCGAGCCCTGACACCATCGCTCCTTCAAACAGGCGGCGTTCTGATAAAGTAAGTCAGCTTGCTTTAAAACCAACAGAGGAACAGACACCACTAATCAGATGTAATGTAATCGAGCGCTCTTCTTCATCTAATCTGTCTGCTCTGTGTAATCTTGCTATTCTACCAGCTCCAGCATCCGTAATAGGCATGACATCGATTCACAGCTCCTATAATGTTATTTCTGTATTTTATTTTTAAATGAGGCCGCGATTTGGGTGGCTACTTGGCATTCCCAATTCTTCGTCAACTTTGGAAACGGTACCAGGCGGAAAAGCAAAGCCGATCGGCACCTTTGACGCGACGTTTTAATTGTTAGGTTTCCTAACGTCGCGGGACAAATCTCCAAGCGCCATAAAATTTTAAACAGACAAAAGAGCAACAGGAATTTAACCGCAGGACTGCCCGGGATCAACAGCGAAAAATGAAAACCACCGAGTTATTTGATAAAATCTGCCTTCAGACGCAGTCTAGAAAGGGATGAAATCTCACCAGCACACAGCACTGATAGCTATTCATATTTTCTAAAACACAGACTGGTTTCCTTCAAAACAAGCATTTACGCCACATCCACCTAGGTTTCCCCCAAAGAAAAACTCATCTTATTTTACAGGACAAGCAGGACTCACAGATTCAGGGACAAATCGGTCTGCTAGGTAAACAGCAGCAGTGGAAAGAACAAACCTTCCCTCTCATACAAATATATTCGAATGCAATAAAAACGTTCACAACAGTTACACGATTAAAGCAATTGTTTTCTTCATTTAAGGCCTCACCATTGAAATAATTCCAAATTAAGTGAGAAACATCAGCCCCTTGGGTTTTGCAGAGGAGATTTAATTTGTAGAAATAGTTCTGGGTATATTTTTTTTTTTAAGCAGCTATTTTCAACATTGCAAGATAAAGCCCCCCCCCTTTTTTTTTCTAATTTTACTTTAAGAATAGACCCCATTTAGGATTTCACATTGTAAATCTCCCTATGTCTGAATGCTGTTACAAGGTTTGACAATGAAAGAATAATTCATGTCAGACAAAAAGAGCCCTTCAATCAGCTTCATGCAGCTTTTCTCCTGCAGGGCTATGCCAAAACGAATGTGGAATCCTGAACTGAACCATCCATCACATTTCCCGAGTCTTTCAATTAATGACACTGCAATCAGATCGATGGCGTGTAATAAGAAAAGAGCTTTGCATTTCTATACCTATTAATTCGCTGAGTAACTCCACTGGTAAAACGTGACCAGAAAGGGAAAAGAAAAGAAAATTTCATCCTCCTAGCAAGATTTTTGGGGATGGTTAAGCCACTCTGGACAAGCCTCGGTTCCACATCCCTGCCTCACGTCAAGTTAGCTCTTTGCCAGGCAGGTATTGTGTCTGTGGAACACTACGTGTTTTCTAGGTAGACACTCTAGATCATAAAGGAGCCCATTTTTCTTCCAGCTCAGAGTGGGCAACCTCCATCAGCCTCCTGTTAGCCAGAATGGTCCTCTCTGCAGTGTGAAGCATGGAGGAGCGCAGTCGCTTACAGGGCAGGACTCTGCAGACTCGTTCTCCGGTGCGAAGGCAGTAATTAGTGACCAAATTTCCAGATCACAGAACATGCCAAGGATGGAGTTACTTCATGCAGTGATTAACCTCCAACAAAACGAGGTGGGGGAAGAGAGCTGGGCAGGGGGTGAGGGCAGCCGGGACAAAAAAGCCGTCTACCAGCAACCATGGGATGAAATTAGAGTGACCTCACGTCAGCGAACTGGCATAAGATTTTTGGATCGATGACAGAAATTATCGAGGCTTTGCAGAACGGAGCTGCCAAGCACATTTCAATTCCCTTACTGCAAACGCTGTGGGTATTGTTTGGAGAAGCCGAACACTATAGGAAGGAGAAAAGTGCGATTAACCAGAACACTGTTGATTGTTAATAAAGGTGTAATTCAGAATTGTCTTTTCTTTTAAAAGATAGATTTGAGGGTAAAAAGTGCCTGAGTTATAAAATACCCTCTCTTTGAATGTGTGGCTGTGCATTTCCTAAAATGCTACCAAGTCTCCCGTTTCTGGGTCACACGGGGAAATAAGAGCTCAAACCAAAAGGCTTTATCACCTCGTGGCTGATGAGCAGCTTAGAAGGAAGGAGGGATTTGGAGGACCTCCCAGGAGACCAGGGTGGGTCACTGGCAATGAGAGACACATCTCGCCTACAGAACCGATGCTGTTGGGTTGTCTTGGACAGAAAAGTGGATGCAAGCTGCCCCTGCCAACATTAACCCCTTCCTCTGGAGCAGGTGAAGCCTTCAAATCACCAGCGCTGACACTTATTTCAGCAGTTTTGCCTTTCCCTCAAAGGAAAGAAGCTGCAGCTGCAAGAGGAGATGGACCCAGGTCAAAGCCTATCAAAAGACCTTCTGGGAGCAGCAGAATTTCAGTGAGGTTGTGCCTTTTGGAAGTCCTCGGAAAGGGAAAGAAAACCTTTACGAGAGGAAAACAAGAAATGGAACAACAGAAAAGAAGGGAAGGTTTCGAGGTTCCCTTCACCAATCCTTTCAAGCATCAACGGGTGCTTCTCGAGGATCATTTCTGGCTTTGCCTCTTAGCATCTTTTACGATCAAAATGTCAGCAATTTTGAATTTCAGCGGCACCTCAAAAGAAAGCCTTGGTCATGCTGCAACTGGATGGTGCATCCAGACACAGAGTCAGACACTGTAAGGTCAAGGAATGGAGTTGAAAACACCAGGTCAATAAGTGAAACAGGACCATGCCCATGAGCTGACTCGCAAAATAACTGCAACGAAAGCACAGTGAGAGATGCCCACTTGCTGGCAGACAAAGAACAATACATAAACAAACCATGTAGAAGCAAAGATAATGCATTTATAGATAAAGCATGAGAGCTGAACGCAAGCTAAATAAATGGGGAAAAGAGAAATCTAGGATGAGAAACCTGTAAAACTGAAAGAAATCTCGACTAGGAAGTAAAATGCAAAATATTTATATCGCACATCACTGTATCTTGCCCTCTCAACAGAGCACGTCAACGCACACAACCACAGGGTCCAGGATCCCACCGCGTTTCAGAACAGCAGGTCACACGCTTGCGGCACAAATCCTTCAGTGACCTCCAAGGTACAACCAGCCCCTCGGTCTAGAAGTCAGCCCTGATCGCTTCTCCCAGCTTACAGGCCACCAACAACAGCCCCAACCCGCTTTTGTGCAGATGTCAGCATCCGCACGCAGGGAGACGCTTTTAAACCCAAGCAGAGGGTGTGGGAGTTGAGGCGGCTCTGACATTAGACAAGATTCTCACAGTGAATATGCGACTGGAGATTTACAGCTCCGCACAGTACCCTGCACTGTCCAGTTGCAAAGCACAGTATGTGCTCCACAGTTTAATTGCGGACAAAAGTCTTGTCTGCTAGCAGGTCAGGGAGAGGGGAGAAAAGGGTGCCGCCTTGAGCCATTATTCCAGCACTGGCTGCCTTCCAGGAGCTAACAGAGCTTCAGAAGACTCGGGCAGGCTTGCTTACATCTGCTTCCCTCTGCTGTAGCTGCAGACAGACTCACACGCAGCTATTTGCTTTCTTTTATTTTCTCTTTTAAAATGGGTTTGGGCAAGCTTTCAGGAAGGATTCTCAGGGTTCTTTTCCTCATCTCTCACGGGAGCATCGGGAGCGCCCACTGCAAATGAATTTGATAAAGAGAAGGCTTCTGCAATTGTTTGTCTTGCTGGGTGGCTGGGGCAACGGCAGCACCTGGCCTGGCGGTAATGCGTGTGTCCACAAAAGCCGCCGAGCCCCTGTCAGCTCCTGTCAACAGAAGCCACCTACCTGTCCTGCTGCCACACAGACAGGCACAGAAAAGATCCAACCGTCCAAAGTCACGTCCAAATGTGAACTTTGGGACTTAAGCCTTGTCCCGTGTGATGCATTTCTGGAAATCCAGCTACAGAAACGCCAACATCCAGCTACCGAGGTCTTGGGTTCAATCCCTACTGATCACAACATTGAAATAACGTCGCTATTCAATTTCCTTCTTCCTACTGAAATAGTAACTAAAAAGACACCTCCAGGAGGTTCCTGGTGCTCTAGCACATGATTAATACTACAATTAAATTCCAGCATTAAAACAATCAATTCAAGAAGGATGCAGCAAGTCAGCCTCCACCTATAAAAAACTCCCCTGTGCCTCCTTATCTAGGAATCGTGTCCTTAGCTTTTCCCAGCTCCCCGGTTCAAACCTCTGCGTTACAATCCCTCCATTAAAATCAAAGCAGGAAGACTGCAGTACCTGCATTTTATAAGCACTCACCTGGCAACAAAATATTATTTAAAACTAGATATGAAAATCAAAGGAAAACCTGAAGGTGAAACCATAGAATCACAGAATGGTTTGGGCTGGGAGGGACCTTTAAGGATCATCTAGGTGCTAAAATATTCTGAGGATGTGCACGGGATTACAAGGCTGGAAGAGGTCAGACATGGTTTAAATTCTCAAGTAAGGGTGGGGATTGCCAGAAGAGGCAGGGATGAATGTCAGGACAATTCTACATGTCCTAGGCTCCGAAACAAGGTAGAGAGGCACAGAGTCCTTTTGAAAGGACAGTGTGCTGCCACTAGAATGAAAAAGAGACCAAGGACCACTGCTTTAGGAGTCAAAGATCAGTGTGGAGTGAGGTGAAGAAGGGGGTGATCCCAACATCACTTTCCTCACGATGCCATGGATGAAAATTGAAAAAGAGCACTTCAGTTTTCTTCTGGGCTTCCTCCACAGACTGATCTCATCCTCGGATAAAACAATAGAATCACATATACAAATATTGGCAGCTCTCAGCCTTGTTTTTCCCTGCAAGCCCAAAGGGCACACAGCAGTAAAATTGCAGGCTCTTCTGAGCATGCCTAATCAGTTCTGCCTGCCAGATTTTCAATCTCTGGTGGCCAGTTATGTTCCCAATTTATACAAAAATGCAGCTTCCAGTCCGTGTGGTGTTCTGAGGACAAGCTCCGCTCCTCAGGCCCATCTGAAACAGCAGAACATCACACATGGAGGGAGAAGGCACAGAAAGGAGTGTATTAATTGGCCTTTCTTGATCTCCCTGCATGGGGCTTGGTGAGAACAGCTTTCCGATGGATTTATTTTTCCATTGCACCTCCTGGAGTTATAGCCTTAGAGATACAGCACAGAGGGTGGAAGACTAAACCACATCAGGACTTGTAAATGCTCCACAAGCCAGTGAAACACAGAGGATGCTCCACAGCAGAGAGCGAGAACCACGCTATGCACTCATCGGCTCCACCCTGCTCAGAAAGGAGCAGACAATATTCCATCGTCACCCAGACAGATGCAATTAGCTCTCGTTCCCTCATTGAGGCACTTTCTGAATCATTTAACTAACACCAATAATTCAGTAGTGCCAACTTGTTTTTAAAGAAGGGACAAGTGCCTTTTTTTCCTCATTTCAAGAGTTGCGTTCAAGCCTACAGATGCTATAAAGAATTCCAGACACATCCAATAAATAGGCTCTATTGAAAAAAAACCCCACAAAACAACAAACAACCCCTCCACTACATCTTTCAACAAGTAAATAAGCTTGACAATATCAGCATTACATATCTGGAGATGATATAACTCATATAACTCCTGATGGGAAAAAAAAACACCAGTTGCCCAAACTATTCACGTAGTTGCCCTCTGCAATGAATGGAGAGAGCAACACTTCCAATAGGCAATTCACCTCTTCCTCACACAGGATCTAAATCAGCCAACTTAATCTATTCTCTGGACACGTCCCCTTCTCTCCGCTGGCTGGAAAGGCATCCTGACTGACCGGCATAGCCCTAAACTACCCATTTTTAGACATTTAATACCAGACAAGATTAATCTTCTCTGAAGTGTCTAGCCCTTGGGATTCCCCGCAGGGCTGGAGCCACCTAAAACTGATAAAACTCTTGAATATCCTACGTCAAGTGAAAATAGCACATTTCAAAAGCCCTAATGTCCCACATGACTTTTTGACACGCAAACTTATGTGTCTCACGCAATCCTCTTGTATCTCAGGAGCGGAAACCTGTGAGGAGGAGGTTATGGGAAGGCTATTTATGTTACTGAAGCAAATCTCTTCTTAATTTCAAATGTTTAATCATTTTCTTGTGCATGTTTACCCTGGTGCTCACCTTCTCACTGTTCTTCTGTCTCTATTGTACTTGTATACATGCAAGCACACACACACATATATACATATATATTTCGTCTTGACAGATACGGTGATAACTCTTGCAAAAAAGGAGCTTAATCTTAAATAGTGCCAGGATCCAGAAAAGAAAATATCTATTTACATTTCTGCAGGCTGAGAAATAAGTCTTATTCACTCAAAAGCTGAGAAGTGGGATAATTTGAGCTGCTATCAGATGCTTATCAGATTTATGCCAACAGTTAGTCAGCCTTAACTGCAAACACAGACGTATCAGTGTTCCTGTAAGTCAGCTGCTGCATGTTTTAAAGGGACATCACCTCTTCTCCGAGAGTACGTTAGTCACGTGTGAACTGTTGAACCTGGAGAAATAAAACTTTCCTGATGGTCACAGTAGTTGCCTTATGGAAGACTTTATTACCCTTACATTAGCCTGTAAAATTACCATTATTACTGAACTCAAAAATAACCACTGGTGTTTCGACTCAGCAGCTTTCTGCAGCAGAATACAACAGGCTGACCGTGCACGGTGAGGTTGATTCATGCCTTCAAAGGCAGAATATAAGGATTATATACTGCTTTGGCTCAATGGAGGATGTGCATGAGTGCAAGTATCTGTGCATTAGAGTTTAAGACTAACAGCTCTTTGGTTCCCGTCAAAGTATTCTGAGATCAATTACATGATATATATTATTATTAGATTATATTATTATTAGAGCAACGAGGCTGGTGAAGGGGCTGGAGAACAGACCCTATGAGGAGCGGCTGAGAGAGCTGGGGATGTTTAGCCTAGAGAAGAGGAGGCTGAGGGGAGACCTCATTACTCTCTACAACTACCTGAAAGGAGGTTGTAGAGAGGAGGGAGCTAGGTTCTTCTCCCAAGTGACAGGGAACAGGACGAGAGGGAATGGCCTCAAGCTCCACCAGGGGAGATTTAGGCTGGACATCAGGAGGAGGTTTTTCACACAGAGGGTCATCGGGCATTGGAATAGGCTGCCCAGGGAGGTGGTTGATTCACCTTCCCTGGAGGTGTTTAAGGCACAGGTGGATGAGGTCTTGAGGGACTTGGTTTAGTGTTAGATAGGAATGGTTGGACTAGAAGATCCGATGGGTCCCTTCCAACCTGGTTGTTCTGTGATTCTATGATTATATTACATTCTAGTGAAAATCTGATAAAACTTATATCCTCTAACCACTTTTTTGGCATCTAAGCCCTTGCACAAAAACCATGACCCTACAGAACGCACGCAGTGAGACTGACCTCTTCAGTTTACCTTCATCCCCTATAGGGATCCAGGACCAGCTGCCCTAGAAGAGTTTCATACAACTCATTGTATTTCCTGGACACTTTTATCCAAACACTAAAACCGGCTACTGGGCTCTCGTATGATTTTCCAAGTTTTACAATCTGGTTTCTCTCAGGGATTCACCTACAGAACCTGTGGTAAGATCACAGAATGGCTTGGCTGGAAAGGACCTTTAAGCCCATTCAGTCCAACCCCCTGGCACTGAGCAGCAACATCTTCAACTCCGTCAGGTTGCTTGGAGACCCATTCAAGCTGGCCTGGAATATCTCCAGGGAAAGAGCTTCTACTACCTCCCTGGTCAACCTGTGCCAGTGTTTCATGCCCTCATTATAAAAAATGTCTTTCTTATATCCAGTCTAAATCTCTCCCTTTTTGTTTATACCTATTTCCTCTTGTCCTGTTGCAACAGGTCCTACTAAAAAGTTGGTCCTCATCATTCTTATAGGTCTTCTTTAAGTACTGAAAGGCCACGACAATGTACTCTGGCCCTCTCATCATTTCTGGAGCAGGTCCAGAGGAGGTCACAACAGGTCCATGTTGTGCTGAGGGCTTCAGGTTGGCTATTGCCAGAGTAAAGGGGCAGACCCCCAAGTTCTTGGCAGGGCTGCTCTCCATCCATTCATCCCCCCAAGCCTGTGTTGATACCAGGAGTTGCCCCAAGCCACGTGCAGGACCTTGCACTTGGCCTTATTGAACCTTCTGAGGATCACACGAGCCCAAGTCTCAAGGTCCCTCTGGATGGCATCCTGCCTCTCAGGTGTGTCAGCCACACCACTCGGTTTGATGTCACCTGCAAACTTGCTGAGGGTACAGTCACTGACAAAGATATTGAAGAGTGCTGGTCCCAGTAAGGACCCCTCTGAGGAACATCAACTGTCACTGATCTCCATCGGGACATAGAGCACTTGAGTACCACCTTCTGGATGCCACCATCCAACCAAGTCCTCATCCACTGAACAGTCCACTCAAGATGATACCATAAAAACCAGTGTTCCTGCTCTGTAACCCATGAGCTTCCTCAGACCTCAGAGAAAACACCTTTGGCCTTAAAAAACCTTAACCCAAGGGAGGTTGCCCAGGTAGGGGGTTGAGTCACCTTCCCTGGAAGGGTTTAAGGCATGGATGGACGAGGTGCTAAGGGACATGGTTTAGTGATTGATGGGAATGGTTGGACTCGATGATCCAGTGGGTCTCTTCCAACCTGGTTATTCTATGATTCAAGTTTTGGTTCGGTATAAGGAGGTGCTTTCACTAACAGTAGAGACGTTTGGGCCCATTTTTTCAATTAAAAATCTGGTAAAATGGAGCCAGCGAAACTGAAAAAAACCCATATAAAAACCGTGATCAGAGACTCAGGTTTCTAAACTGCACTGAGGTTGCAAAAACAAATTGACATCAACATATGGGAAAAGTCTGAAGTCGCAGCAAACATTCGCATATGTGAGAAGCCTTGGTGTGTAAGAGTCCCATTAAATTCAGATACACAATGCACAAGATTAAAGTTATTCAGAGGCCGTAGTGCTTGCAAGATCAGACCCTGAGATTTCTCTGTGTAGTAACAGTTACTTTAGGTCTAATCTGTTATTGCATTAATATCTATAAACAGTATATATAAATACAAATCAGATGGCAGCTGCAGTCTTACTGAAGACAAAAAAAAAAAGAAGAAAGATTGGAGGGCTGGGGTGGGGGGGTTTATAAAAATTTCCATGATGGCCATTTCCAACACCACGTATTTTGGGATTATCATCCTGTTCAAATTGCAGTTATTTTTTCCCCATACACTATATACACAAATATACAAGAGAACGAAAAAGGCAAAGAAATGAATTTGAGAAAGAAGAGGAGGACAATACTGATGGGGAAAAAAATTGCTTCAAAATGGACAGATTGCCCTTACGGAGGAGCGAGCGACAGTCTGGAGTAGGGCAGGCCCCCCCTTCAGATTCCCATGAAAAGGCTCATGTGCTCTACTTAACACTTAAGAAAATTCACTAGGGAATAATGACCTCTAATTTCTTTTGGCTAATGTGATCTTCATCTGTGCTTCTGTTAATCTCACTCTGAAGATTTCAGGGTACTTTTTACTAGCAACTGACTCACTCCAGCTTCCCAGTAGTTAATCTGCTCAGATATTCCCCTAAATAACCATCTGCTCTACCTTGTATTTGTTTCACTTTCAGACTATCTTAGTTCTTGGTCTGTCCTTCTGGTTTATTCAGCACTCTTTAAATTTCTCCTCTGGCCTTATGTCTGGTTGCTTATGTTTTGGACAGACAATAGAGGTGATACAGGCCATTATTCATGAGAAGCTTCAAGTGTAACGTGAGAAACATCTCATCTCCTGACCCCTGTTAGCATAAGAATTGCTGATAAAATTCTGGACTGAAAGAGAAGAATCTTCTGGGAAAATTATAGGCAAAAGTTTCACTTGAGAGATGTGTTTTGTAAGAAGAATCCAGATTAATTCCCTGCCTAGGGACCAGCTCTAACTCCTAGGGTAGTTACAGGGAATCTAGAGAGGTCGTACACGCATGTGAGATTTTAGAGAAGGGTATTCTTTGCCATTCCTACAGCTCTGTGCTACTGCTTCTAATTTTTTATCCAAGGATCACAAAATTATTTGCACACTTTTGTGAACTAAAGCCTCCCACAATGCTCCAGGAGAGAGCGTAAATGCGTTTCTACTGATTCTATGTCTGGATCACCTAAGTTAAAGACAGAAGAGACCTCCTCGGACCACGCATTTTCACACATCATCAAGTTACCAAGTTTTAACCAACTTTACCTGATTTTAAGAGAGTTACCTCTGAAAGAAGTTGGGGTGATGCGTTTGAGAAATCACACATTCTGAAAGCAGAGTCTTTGTCAAAGGCTCATCAGACACTTAACAGAGTACACCTGGTCACAAATTTCAGTAGCAGTGGAGCATTTCTCTGCAATTTAGATGCAAAGGTGGGAATGGGCCCATCCTGCTGCCTTTTCCTCCTTCTCTTTAAGACGCTGTATTAATCCCAGTTAGACTCAAAAAGTGTTTATGCTGTTTGTGCTTCCACTGGGTATTATTTCACTCCAAAGTTGGCTTAATTGGCATCAATAGGGTTGCCTTGGCAGAAGAAGAGCTCTTAAGTCTACCAATTTAATTTATATGCTGTATGTAGAGAAGATAACATATCATAGAATCACAGAATCACCAGGTTGGAAGAGACCCACAGGATCATCGAGTCCAACCATTCCTATCTAACACTAAACCATGTCCCTCAGCACCTCGTCCACCCGCACCTTAAACACCTCCAGGGAAGGCGAATCAACCACCTCCTTGGGCAGTCTGTTCCAGGGCCCAATGACCCTTTCTGTGAAGAATTTTTTCCTTATATTGAGCCTGAACCTCCCCTGGCGGAGCTTGAGGCCATTCCCTCTCATCCAATCCCCTGTTACTGGTTTGACTAGCACAAAACTGTGGCGAACACGGGCCAGCGACAGAACATCAGCAACAGAACATCAGCACCTCCTTCAAGATTTTTGAATGCATTGGAGACCAATTCTGACAAATAATTTATGTGCTCAGCAGCACAAAGCTGTGATTCATGATTCACACACTGGGAACCCACCCCAAATCACCTGCAAATGCCCCAAGCTCTTCCATTAATAAAATGCGAGCACTACAATTTTAACACCAATTTGTACCCATACTGTTTAAATCTTATCACATTCCTGAGGGGGAGGCGCTACTTTCACCCTTTTACAGTTGAGTGAGGTGAGATGCAGAGGTGCACAATGTGACCCAGGATATAAATTATCTCTGTGTAAGTCACAGACCACAACGGTTCCGGCTTTTAGGTGAGTTTTCAGTGCACTAGATCTTTACTGGCTGCTTTCATTCAGCACAAACCAAACCAATATTACTTTAAAGGGAAAGTATTAAATAAATGGCAAACAGAAAACCAAATGGGCAATTAATATTCTTGGATGGATTAAAGGGGAAAAAAAAAATCTACATTTACAAACTCAAACTATTTCAGAACGAAATTTAAACACACCGAGAAACGTTTGTAGATGTTCAAACTGCTAATGGCATGCAGGAGGCTTATCTTTCAAATATCATAGGTCAATGAAAAGGAATATGTGAATTTCCAAACGCTCCTCGCTTGGCTGATCCGTCAATATGATAACTAATACATACTTAAAATCCTCAATGTACTCCCTGAAATTAAAATAGCCAGATAGCACAGAAAGAGCTTAAATAACCATTATCAATGGATTTCAGATAAAAATCAAGAAATAATTTCAGAAAGATCACCCAACACAATCAAATGAAATAGCTTTGGAAATGGGTCAGGGAAGTGTGAGCCGGCAACCAATTACATTTCATATGCAGCAGCAGTTCAACAGCAAAGCCTCCCCAGATTAAAAGCCTGACAAAGTTGGCCCAAGCTACATTCCTCCGTAATTAATGGGCAAAAAAACCCTGCAGTAAACTAACAACTTTCTACTTACCAATAGTGTTCGTGATGCAGTGGATATTTGCTCAGAGACAGGGTTTGTGTGAATGCTGCACCTTTCCTCTCCTGGTTTTGGGAGACCAGGAGTGGGTACTTAGTGGTCCTCATTGCCTCCCAACCCACACAGGGCAGGACACAAGCCCTTCCTTGACCCGTAACGTGTCCCTAGCAAACACAGCACTGGAGGGAGGACTTGCTGGGCATCCCTGTGCCAAGAACGGGCTAAGAGGAGCTCAGGGTGGCTGTACCATCGTGTTGCCTGCACAACCAGGACAGCCCTCAGCTCAGCAGTGGCTCTCCAGACACGGGATGTTTTGACATACACGTTGAGTTAGGAAAGCTGACTACCTCTGTGTTAAAGCTTAAGGGAGAAAAGAGAAACAGCCTGGAATGCTTACACAGGTTTACCAGTCACCAGCAGTTCAAAGGCATTTAGAGTCCTAAAGATACCATTAGGAACTGAAGCTTCTCCAACACTGAAAACACTAAAATCCCATTTATTTCAAGAGACACTAGACACCAAGTCCACCCTTTGTTGTTTGCTTTTATCTCACTTTCAACATATCCCTGCCATTATCAATGGAATAGCTTTCAAATTCTGGCTCTTCACACTGTTTGTTTAAAAGAGGACTCAGAAGTCATTTCCATGCTCTTGTGAATGGTCCCCTGCTTTCAGCAAAGTGAGAGGAGAGTCCTAGAAGACTCAAGGATGGAAAAGAAATTCGCAGTATGGGAGAAATGAATGAAAACCATCCAGGAATTAACAGACTGTTTTGATGACAACACTTCACAGGTTTCACGCAGAAACATTACTACTTTCCATTATAAACGATGTTGCTCTATCATGCAGAGGTTCTACCTGAAATTAGGGAGACTCAACACTATTGACCTGCTCCTGCCACTCTACAAACCACATTTCTGAGAAAAGCATCGAGCATTTTGTGGATGCCTCATCGCTGGAGGGGTTCAAGGCCAGGTTGGATGGGCCTTGGGCTGCCTGATCCACTGGGACTTGTCCCTGCTCATCGCAGGGGGGATGGAACTAGATGATCTTTAAGGTCCCTTCCAACCCAAATTGTTCTATGATTACTCAACCAATCACAAAAACACCCAACTCCGGAGCACTGGGAGAACTGTCTCACTGATTAGTTTAAGGGAGGGCATTTCAAAACAAGGCAATGGAAAGCACAGGTTGAGGTTAGCGCTGAATCAAATTTGAGAGGAAAAATGCTTCTCTGGATGTTTCTTCCTGTTAATCTTGTTGCGGTGTTGGCTAGCCTCCCCTCCTCTCCAGCTCTCCTCTTTCCTGGGTGGAACCCTGCAGTTCCTGGGTGGAACTTCCTTGCATATTTGCAGCTATGTCATTTCTGGCTGACCTTTCCCAAATCTCGGATGTTTTCCTCTTGGAGCTGTAGGAGCATCGTGTACACTTATCATGAGATGAGCCTGAAGCTGGGCTAGTCAGAAGGCTTCGAGGGTCTTCAGCAAACTTTTGAGTATTCTGAGCGGTCGGGGAAGCCAATTCCCCATTATTTTAGCCTTTACTCTCCTTTCCCCCAACATGCACCCAGAAAGATAACATCACATATTTTTCTAGCTGAAGAGCCATTACTGTCTTGGATAATGCAAGAGTTCCTCACAAACATCAGTTACTGGAAATCACATACAAAACTGTCCTGTCTCCACTTCCCGCTTTTCTCTTCCCCCTTCACACACAGTCTCTTCTAAAAAAGAGCACAAATACCTGTCATTAAAGATGAAGCTTGTGGGTTGTGAAGTTTGGGCTGCTTGAAAAATCAAAGTCAGCTGAGCCCAGTTTAGTCTATGGAATTACCAGAGAAGGCCAAGCAATCACGGGCTTTTCCAGAGAGGAACCCAAGTTACACATGTGGTCGCTCAGACCTAGACTACACAGCTTTAACCTCTTCTCACACATCTGTGTTGCTCCTCCACTGGTGCTGCTTTGGGGTTTAGTGGAGCTGTGAGGATAGGTTTTGGTTACTGGGTGAGAAACCCCCTCTGATAATTAGTATTCCCACAGGGTTTTCTCATCCTTCCTGACTCTCAGCACATCAGCTGCTCCTGAAGCATCACAGCAACCTACTCTGCTTGTGCCTGAGCAGGACTGGTCAACAGCACCACACAACCACCTCAGCTGGAAACGTAGAAGACGGAACCTAGAAATCATAGAATCATAGAATCACCAGGTTGGAAGAGACCCATCAGATCATCGAGTCCAACCATTCCTATCAATAACACACATAAAAGTCTAGAATGTCCTCATTTCATAAGAATTAAGGTTAAACACCTTTTGCTAACATTATTAAAGCTTGTTCGTTTAAACATGGCATCACCCATATCCCACTCACCAGCCTCCCAATCCAATGTGAAGCCAACCCTTGTAGGTGTTCACTCTTGAAGGGGCTGGAGCAATATAAATTAGTCCTAAACATCTTGGATTTTCCAAGGAGAACTATTTCCATGAACAAATGAAGAAAAACTCCCAGGGCCCCTCATAAATTCTGGCACAGAGAGGCATGTGCTTCCATTGAGTACATTTCAGAACAATATTTCCTAAGGCATTTCTGAATGCCGTTGATTTTACATGCAAAAGATTACGTCTGCGGCCATGCAAAAGGACTGGGAGACAAAGGTGAAAGAATAATGCATCAAGAAACAAATGTAGACCTTTTTTTTTTTTCCTTCAAGTTAATTAAAAGAAACTAGGTTTGATTCCCTTTGTTTGACACCAGTAGGATACCATTCACTGCTCAGGAGTTAATCCTGATTTACTGCAGCAAATCAGAGCGATACGCGCTCAGCATATGAGCCATTCTAAGTTGCAATCAGACAGAGACTTCAGCACAATGCTCCCTACATCTGCAACAAACTCGGATCAAATTTTACTAATCACCTACCTCTTTTCAATCCATTATGTTGACCATTAAGATAATCATATGAATTTGTAAGTCTGAGATGGGAAAAGCCATGTGAGCCTCCATGGTTGTGTTTCTATGGCAACAATTCCCCTGGCATCTTTGGTCCACATTCGGTATTCCTGTCTGTCTCATTCGCATGCTCAAAATCCCCGTTTTTCCAAACACTCATTTCAGGAGGGCAACATTTTCTTCTTTTTTCTACTCATCCATTGAGTTGGAGAGCACAGGTATCTGGCAGGTCACTGTGTCCCACTCCTGACCCAGAGAAATCAGGATAAAGGCAACAGGATGGCACAGCCCTCACAGGCTTTTATAGGGCTTTGGGGTTTTTTTGGTGCAACCAGTAACACGGAAAATTAGTCCCAATTATAATTAAGAGGTTCGGCCTCTTTCATTCCTCAGTCAAGAACACAAGTGAATCACAACAGGAGCTGATACATATAGCGACTTCCACCCAGAAGCTACCACACTCCCATCTCTTTCCTCTGCTCTCTGGCAGCTTCACCCACCTCACAAAAGCAATCACTTACGTGAAAGGCTGCAGCTTCTGAACTCCACGTGTGGCCAAGCCACACTGTGCTTCAGCCCTGGGACAGAGTAATTCCCTATCCAATCGGAAGGAGGAGCACGCAAGGGAGCCAGAAATTAACTTCTTGGTTAAAATTTGGCCATAATGCTTCAATTTACTCTCTGTCCTTAGGAGAAGTACCACATCCCGAGCAACAAGGTCTCCATCACCTCCCCTCTGCGGTTATTTTGCAGTACAATGGGCTTCACATTTAATTTTCCATAGAGCTACCCCACATTTGGCTTGGTCTCACTGTAATCCGGTCCCCGTGGACCAGCAGGAATGATTTGTTCCCTGTGTCTGCAGAGTGACCATCATCTTCATCAACTCAGCAAGGACAGGTCTAAGGGTTCCGAAGGCTGAAAACATGAGCTGCTATACCTTGTTCCAACTAGCTGCACTCAGCTAGTACTGTGGGGTGTTCACAGACTACTCCTCTGTGCAAATGCTGCCCAGGAGGAGGCACATCATATCACAGAATCATAGAACAACCAGGTTGGAAGAGACCCATCGGATCATCGAGTCCAACCATCACACCCATTCAGCTCTTGATTACACCTGCAGCTTCTCACCACTTCTCATGACAACATCCCTCCATTTTCTGGGGCTATATTAGACTTATCTCTACCAGCTTAAAAGTTCTCTGTACTTCTGTAAAAGCAGGTGAAGAGAAAGGTAACAGAAGTGTCCCTTCAGTCCACCCAGCTAGCAATATTTAGCTGAAGACATAAACTACATTTAAAGCTTTCTGTTACAAGCTCTTCATTAGCATTCTTGCCCCAGAAAAGGTATCAGCAAAGGCAGAGTCCCAGCAAAAGGAAGATTGGATATGGTTTAGCGTTTGATGGGAATGGTTGGACTCAATGATCTGATGGGTCTCTTCCAACCTGGTTGGTTCTATGATTCTACGATTCTTTTGCTTTTAACTATACTGTATTCTGAATATATCAGGAATTAACTTAGAATGACAGAATCATTAAGGTTGGAAAAGACCTGTAGGACAATCAAGTCCAATGATTAACAGAACTCCATCATATTTACGAAACCACGTCCCAAAGTACCATCTCTACACACTTCTTAACACTGCCAGGGATGGAGACTCCACCACTTGCAGGAATTAAAACCCCAGTTGCCTCCCTAAACCACTGCTTCCACTCCTGTTGTTACCAGTTTGCTTAAAAAGCACCCGGGCCACATTTTAGACAGCGTAATCTGGCAAAGAATCCCTTCGATTCATTGTTTTCACTGGCTCTGTGGTGCATTACACCAGATGAGGCTATTGCTCTAAAAAGATTTTGCTTTTTAAAATAAAACACACATAAAACAAAAAAAAAAAAAAAAAAACCCCACAGGTTCAGACAAGACTGGGGATTTTGGAGCTGCATTCCTGTCTCCAGAAACTTCCAATGACTTGCAGTAGTCTTTGCCTCACCAAGCCACAAATTTGTAATGCCTTTCATCTTTCCATGTAAATCAGTTCCTCTACTCCCTTAATCGTTTTTGTTGCTCTTCTCTGAATTCCGTCCAATTTACCACACAGCCCAGGCTACGGGACATCTGAAAGGCCAGAATATGGTGCACAGAAGCTCATTTTCAAATTCTATGACCTCAGTTCTTGGGAGGATTTCAGAGACCAGACATCAGGCTATAAATGAAGAATGTGTGCCCATAGAGCTGGGTAATTTAAATGCATTTTCTGTGAATAAATCTACTTGGTACTTTCTTGATCTGTACAATCTCCTGCCATAGGGGCCTAACATAAAAATACTTCAAAGGCTCTAACAAATTCCCTCAAGATGTGATCTTCAGCATTTCAAAAGCTGAACGACATAGACAGGGTTTAGAGTGATCATGATATATTTTCAGGGTAACACTCTTCAGCGACTCCTGTTCACCCATTTCTTGAAAGCAAAATTATAACACCTCTCCCTATATGTACCTTTTTAACTTACTGACTGCCTTATGAGCAATGCAAAGATGAATTTGACATTTGGTTAGGGTTTACTATACCTCATTATTTTTAAAAGAAGCCCAGCAACGCTCCCTTCCTTCAAATACCTACTAGATGGTTCCAAATGGAAATCCTCCAGCCACAGACCTTCACCACTTCCCTCACAGCACTAAAAGTTTAGATCTGGATTCAAGTTCCAGCCCCAATCTCTCTCCATACGTTGATTTAAACAAGACCCTCCCTGCTAGCACTTGCATAAGATTATTTTTATGTCACACCTCAGTCCCATCTCTGATATTAATTACGCAGTTCGAGCTTTAAGCCAGAAGATATTTTGAAACTGGTGCTCCTGGCTGAAACCAAGACTCCTCACGTCCTCCAAGTAGTTTGATAACAAACTCTCCCAGGCTGCAGCATATTGAATGAGAATGCGGATGATCAATTGCAGCCTGCCTTGCACGGTTAACTCAATCAACAAACTACTAATGACTCCAGCATGTTACAGCTTTTTTGGGTAATGAGAACCGTATTGACCAGATTTTTCCCGTCCTCCCAGGATCAAACGCCAATATGGAACGAGTTCTGGTACAACGGTAACATTAGACTGCAAGCCAAACGCTGACCAGCAAGAGCAGGACACAGCCTGAGTGTTATTAGAGAGCAAAAAAATCTCCCAGACTTGTGGGCTGGTCCTTCCGAAACCTGCCATGGTTTGTGTCTGGCTGGTGAAACCAAAACCCTAAGAAACAGCTGCTGTGTGAGCACAGACCTTCCACCTTGGTGCACAGTGCTTGGAGACAGAAAAGCCTTTTGTTCCTGGCTGCATCGTTCCTCCTCCTCCTATTCTGCCGCAGGATAATTCATAGCAGGTGAGAAGTAAATAAGCTTTTCTTCCTCTTTCTTTCACTTTTGTGCTGCCTGTTACTGCAATTTACCCTCATCTCTGTTTCTTCTTCTCTCCTCCTTCAAACAGAAGTCAACTGACCCTTTTCTGTACAGAAATCTACAGCTGACCATGCTCTAAGTGAAGAGCAGTATTTATTGCAGAGCCTGAAGTCTGAAGTGGGAAACTGTTTGTCGGACGCTATCTTGCCTGTTAATAAAGATTTGCTCCCATGGAAAGACATGGAAAGAAATTCCGGTGACTTCAGTCATCTTCAGAGTAAGACTGTGTTTCCTTACAAAGAAAACTTCAGTTGCCAGCACAATCCGATTTCTAAAATGACCAGTTTCTACACCAGACTTTCCAAACTGCTGCAGTCTGACTGATTTCTCTCTGTCCAGGGAGAACTCGGTTCCATTTTTGTCCACATTATCATTTTGCTGGGTGATAAGTCACTTCCTTTCTCCAGTCCTTCATTTCCCTGTATCAAACAGGGCTAACACAGTATGTTTTGTCCTCTTGGAAGTAAAACTGCTACAGAAAACAAAATAAACAGGTATTACTCAGAATTTGACCAATTTCACACCGAATCACGTGAGAGTCACGCATTCTGGCATCCCTGGCTGCGACCAAACCAAAGCAAAAAGTAAAACCACACTGAGTAAAAAGATGAGAGAGAAGTGATGAGGGTTTTTGAATCGACTGGAAAGGGTCAATTCTCCAAAGCTTCTTTTCAGAATAAGCTCATTTCCAAGTATCACGTTCAACATAAATCATGGAGAACGTGTACAGGTCATCAATAGAGATTGTGTCCCTTCCACTTTAAGAGGTGCTCCTACACAGTTCTCTCCACTTTAAAAGGCTTAAATATTAAATATTATTCAGCCAAGTCATAGTGGGGGTCCACGCTTGACTTCATTCCTCTCTTAATGACCTCAGGCCTGTTGCCAGGAATTCAGACACTTAACTTCCCCAGGCCAAGAACTCTTCACCGCAGGCATGCTCTTCTCTTATCTACAGCGGGAAATGTTCCCATTTATTTCATGGTCCACTCTGATCACAGCACTACTCGCTTCACTGACTTTCTCCTGCATTATTCTCCAGGTTCAAACTTCCAAGTCCTATCTGCAGGTTCAGGCACACCCTTATTTCTGGTAGCTTCCTATGCCCCCCTCAGTCTTACCTTTCATGCTACAATATCTAAACTCTTTGTTTCTCCTAACTCTGACTTCATAGAATCATCAGGTTGGAAGAGACCCACTGGATCATTGAGTCCAACCATTCCTATCAAACACTAAACCACGTCCCTCAGCACCTCGTCCACCCGTGCCTTAAAACCCTGCAGGGGAGGTGACTCAATGCCCTCCCTGGGTAGCCTCTGCCACTGCACAATGACCCTTTCCATGAAAAATCTTTTCCTAATGTCCAGCCTAAACCTCCCCTGGTGGAGCTTGAGGCCATTCCCTCTTGTCCTGCCTTCTGTCCCT
Organism: Coccyzus lansbergi; assembly: GCA_033558105.1. NCBI lineage: Eukaryota > Metazoa > Chordata > Aves > Cuculiformes > Coccyzidae > Coccyzus > Coccyzus lansbergi. The sequence goes on along the minus strand of JAUMJK010000750.1, from coordinate 231,401 downwards.
TGGGAGAAGAGGCCAGTTCCCTCCTCTCAGGTAGCTGGAGAGAGCAATGAGGTCTCCCCTCAGCCTCCTCTTCTCCAGGTTAAACAACCCCAGTTCTCTCAGCCATTCCTCACAAGGCCTCTTGTATTTGCTGCATTCAAATGTGGGGCAAGACTCCTTTCTTTATCGCAACTGAGACACATAAACATCACTCCAGGCTTCAATATCACTTCACAGAGATGTATTATTTCAGCGCTAGGACATACTTCCATGTCTTCTGTGCCACCATCCTTGCAAAGGCTGATCCACAGAGCTCTAGGACTTTGCTAAGGTGACCAGTTCTGATACAGGATCTTTTACTTAGCTTTGCATTTTCCATGCTGAAGGGCCTCGTTTCAAAGCCCTATTTCTAACATTATGCCACCTTCTTCTCATAAGCACTGAGCTTTGCAAGAGCAATTGCAGACACAAACAGAGCTTCGCACTTGCAAGCATGTTTTTGCCCTTCTCTGCTTTTTCCCCAGAGCCTGCTGATACGTCTTGCACAAATGTTGATCACGTTTCTCTCCTCCAACCACTTCAACACTCCTTCCCATCCTCCTTTTGTTTTTTTCTGAAAGACAGAAGTCAGCTAGCCAGAAATGGTCAAGGAAAATGTGCTACCACTGATTTACTCTGCTTTGATCTCCTTCCTCCCCTTGCCCTGTACAAAAAGTTATAAATTAAAAATTCAGAACATGGTCCAAAACGGTGCGATTTAAGCCCATTCCTGTTCGCTGCTAGCAGACAGGAGCCATTCCCTGCCAGCGTGGGGTCAGAAGTATCCAAGTCACTCGAGGCTTTACAAGAAGCCAGTTCTCAATATATATGATTGGCAACTCCTGGGAGTGGCTGCAGTCTAAAGTAAATTAAAGTTATAGGAAATATAACTTTGCTATTGAAATGGAACAGGGCATTGGTACAGCCAGTTTTTTACTACAAGACTCCTTCCTCAGATTGCTTTTAAGTTCATTTAAGTTCTAGCTTCAGGAAGAAAATGGAAGCATTTGATTTATTGGTGCAGGGAAAGAAGGAAAATCTAATCAATAAATGTAGCAATGGCAGTGTTACTCCAGCTCAAGGCAGTCCCAAGGAGCACGGAGATTAGCACATCTATCTGGTGTCCAGGACAAGTCCTCTCCTTGCTCCGTGCCTCAGTTTCCCCTGCTCAGAAGAAGAAGACGCTAACTGTGAATCTGAATTATATTTGGCAGAGATGTAAAAATATAAACTCATGTACTCACAAGCAAATTCATGGAGACAGTGTTATCAAGCAGCACACTTCTATATAAAACATGTCTCTAGGATACACACAAAAGAATCAGCATGAGGCATTAGGGCAGAGCCACACTTCTGACACTGTCCTACACCTCGAGGTATTTTGTTGTTACTGTTTCTGCTACAGAACCCATGTGAACCCCTGAGCAAATCATCATTTTTTCCCCATCTGTAGACCAGAAAAACAATCCATCCTGCCTTGTTTTTTCCCCTCCTCTCAGCATTACAAGCTCTTAGGGCCATGAAGTGACTCCTTCTGGATATGCTTGTAAAACTGATCTGATAGAACCCCAAATTCAGCTCCTGCAATTTTCCTTCTATGATTTTAATATACATAATTCAGGAATCACGGGCAGAAAAGAAGGAAATTGCTTATCTGGAGTGGATCATTTGTGACTCCTGAAGCAAATATGAATAAAATAATGCAATTTCTGTCCATTTTTTTTTCTTGTTTGTTTTTTGCCTTCAAAGAGTGAAGAGAAATGACTAGAAGGTTCTCTGGACAAATCAATGCAACTAATGCCCAACAAATGACCTTTCCTCAGTGTCTTCTAAGTACCTGTCAACTTCAGGAGTGCCACCACGATTGAATGGGGAGATTTAAAGCCAGACTATTCATTAGAGATCAAACTATTGTTCTAGAGACTTAAATGAATTGGCTAGTGGCCAGCCTTCCTTGCAGTAGGAACCACTACTGACATGGAAAGTGGCTGCACAAAAGCACAGAAAAGGGGGGAAAAAGAGTCTTTTAAGAGGAATAAGAACCAGACTGTTCAACTGATGATGGTCTGACATGCTCACAAGATGGCATGCAGGGGAAGCAGATACAGAGCATAATCAAGGAAACATGAAAACAAGCAGAAGTCTCTAAACACCAGAGATGGCCTCTCTTTTATGGCATCTCTCAGCCGTTCCTCACAAGGCCTGTTCTCCAGCCCCTTCACCAGCTTTGTTGCTCTTCTCTGGACTCGCTGCAGAGCCTCAATATCCTTCTTGTGCTGAGGGGCCCAGAACTGAACACAGGATTCAAGGAGCAGCCTCACCAGTGCTGAGTACAGAGGGAGAATAACTTCCCTGGCCCTGCTGGTCACACCGTTTCTGATACAAACCAGGATGCCATTGGCCTTCTTGTCCACCTGGGCACACTGCTGGCTCATGTTCAGTTGGTTGTCAACCAATACCCCCAGGTCCCTCTCCTCCTGGCAGTTTTCCAGCCAGACTTCTCCCAGTCTGTAGTTCTGCATAGGGTTGTTGTTCCCCAGAACTTTAGCAAAACCTTGTGGTTATTTGTGCTTTTCAAAAAAATGAAGGGTGCGTTTCAGATGACACGTGGTTAAACAGTCCAACTGGGTGTAAAAATAAGATTATACCGCACAGTCCGTGGTTCCAAGTAGTCCAGTTTTGCCAGTCTGATCAGGCTTAGGATGCAAATCAAGCATCACTTCTTCAAAAACTACCCAGCTGCTGAAAGTGGAAAAAGCAGAGTTTTAGGATAAGGTTTATGGTGCAATTTGTTCTCATCAAACTCTGCTTATGATGATTTAGCTGAGTGCATCCAGAATCTGTTACAGTAAAACAGGTTGAAGTGGATATGGAAAAAGATATTTCCATTCTTCAAAGGCAGAAAAACAATCTTTCATCTTTTCTGACCTGATACAGTTAAAGATGATTACTTCTTGTATGATTGCTTTCAGCAGCCTAGAATTTGACCTATAATTCTGTAAAAATATAACTAACCCTTCACATGTTGACTGTCAAGAATTTTTCCTCCACATGCTTTTTGTTCTTCTCACTCTACTTTATACGGAAAATTTGCCATATTATAGATCCACATACGAAGACTCCTGGGGTCTATTTCATCACCAGACAGAAAAGATTAATCATAGAATCATTGAAGTTGGAAAATAGCTCTAAAATCAGCCGGTCCAACTGCCAGCCCACCACCACCATGCCTAAACCATGTCCCAAAGTGCTATGTCTACAAGCTTTTTTAACACCTCCACACATGGTGACTCCATCACTGTCCTGGGCATCCACTTCCAGTGCTTCACCACTGCTTAAATAAAGAGTATTTTCCTAATATCCAGTCTAAGCCTCTCCTGGTGTGCTCTGAGGCCATTTCCTCTTGTCCCACTTGTTACTTGGGAGAAGAGACCCACCTCATCACAGCCTCCTCAATGGCCATGAGGTCTCCTCTATTAAACTAAATAGATTACAATCACAATTCAAAATTGATGTCTGGTCATCTTAACTACCCAAGAGAGCGTGCCTTCAAACCAAACAGGATGTGAGGAAAGGACAGAAAAGGAAAGATTGTGTCTCTTCCTTGTGGCCAAAAAGCTGAGAGAGCACTTCAGTGCCCTGTTTCTCCAAAGAAGCCAAAGAGCAGCAGCTCTGAAGGACTGCAAACCACATTCACTACCTGAAAATGAACCCACGTTGTAGGAACACAAATCATAGAGTCACCAGGTTGGAAGAGACCCACAGGATCATCTAGTCCAACCATTCCCATCAATCTCTAAACCACGTTTCTCTGCACCTCGTCCACCCTCACCTTACACCCCTCCAGGGAAGGTGAATCAATTCCCTCTGACAGCCTCTGACACTGACCAATGAGCCTTTCTGTGAAGAATTTTTTAACTAATGTCCAGCCTAAACCTCCCCTAGTGGAGGTTGAGGCCATTCCCTCTCATCCTGTCCCTTGGGAGAAGAGCCCAGCTCCCTCCTCTCCACAACCTCCCCTCAGGTAGTTGGAGAGAATGGGGAGGTAGCAGATCAATCTGCCTGATCTGTCCTCCAACACAATCCAGCACTGCTTCCCAAGACACCGCAACATGATGCACAACAGAACCATGTTATGAAGCTGCTTTCATCACATGCAGGCTTGGAAGCTGAGGGAAACGTTCGTGCAGAAGCCCAACCTAGTGTGAACTTGTTGACAAAGCTCAGAGGAAACAGCTATCCTGCACAGAGACTTTCTGCTCCCACTGCAACAAAGACGGAGGAAAAATAAAAGAATGCAGAGTCTGGAAGCTGTTTCCCACCACTGCTGCTTTGTGCAGCTGTAGCACTATTCAGAGAAATACTCCTGCAAGCACCGAATGGTAAATTAACTCTCTCTCACCTCTGCGACAGAAGTTAGGAACACATGAAGTTCAACATCAGCCTTACACACCACACCAGACGCAGCCTGTGCTTTAGGGAGTCCCTAAAATAGGGATTGCTAGGAGCTGGGAGGAGACAGACCCTGCTTTTAGAGTCTGAGCATGTGCCACTCACTACCAGCAACAAGGTACAAGGACCTGCTGTAAACCCTTACCTTATTGCTGCCATCACCATCACCCCTGCACATCACATCCTACTGAGCCACAAGGAACAAATACGGATAATGCTACTGATGGAGAAGGGAAGCTCTCCCCAAGCACTGAGCTCACTATGTCCCACACCAGTCCTGGGAGAGGAATCCCTGCTTTCTCCATCACCAGGGAAAAATCCCACACTCTCCTGAGAAGGCTCTTGTTCATCTGCAGACCAGCCTCAGCTTGGCCACCTCGTGAGAGCTGACAGGAGCTCAAGATGCCATCTCAGACATAGGGATTGCCCTGTGATTTTTGGTGACCTGTTATTGATGACAAAGATCTTGGCATATGATGGAAAAGCAAGGTTAGCGCAGCCGAGCACAGAACAGGTCCTGTGCAACTCCTTACTTGCCACTTTAAGTTTAACTTTCTCTGTTTACTTTTTAATTTAATGCATTCTTTTGATCTCTCTTCCTCTCCTTTCTCTTGTCTCCCTGAGTTTGCTGACACAGTAGAAGCATGACAAGCTCAGACAAGCTAACCTACTTTTTTCTTTCTCTCTTGTACATGTTAGTGCTCCCACTCTTCCACCTTGCATATGAAAGCATATTGCAAGTATCATTATAATGATACTCCCAATCCCCCTGTGAAGTAATTCCTCAGATGACAGGTGAAGAAACTGAGACACACAGAGCTCTTAAATTACTTGCCCCTCATGCTCACCGAGGAAGCCAGCAACACAAGTGGAAATGAAACTCAGTCTTCTGGTTTTCTTGGTCCCAGTCTATATGGAATGATCACACCTCCACCCATCATAGGTCTGTCAAGTCCCTCCACTGCTAAATACAGCAGTAATAGCAAAACTTTAACCGTATGTCACACAGATTTACTTATTTCTGTGATTTAATTGCATCCAAGGAGCACTCATTGCTGTGTCCTGTGTGCATCAGTCGGTGATGCCACCGATCAGCTCCTGTTCAAGGGGTCCCGTGCTGCCTCTAAACCTCAAGGTATGTGCTCATGGGAGGGGGCCACAGCTTACCTGCTTTCTGTAGCCCAAAGCCTGCACAGAACAGTTCATTTACACATTAAGCCATGTAATATTATCCTATTTTTCCCTTTTAGCCTGAGTTTCCAAATGCTCTGGACTCTGTTCCCTGTGTGTGCTCACGTTCGGGAGTTTCAGTTGGACCTGGACAGGTTCAAACCCACTCCTGACTGCATCTCATCACACCCACAGGTATCGCTCAGCCAAGCTGTTTTCCCTTTGCGTATGGAATAACTCAGTGCTAAGCCACAAGCTCTATTTTACAGAGATTACATTTCCAGTTATGACACTGCCTAGAATTCAATATCCATCCCTCCCTCCGGGGTACTGAATAATTTCCAGCATTTACAAATCTAGACTTTCAAAAGCAAGTACACCTTTAAAATTAGTCTAAAATGACTCGAATTCAGATATTGACCCCTTCGGGGTTAACATTCTCAAAGATGTTCTCTGCAAGAAATCATGCCTTTTTTTTATTTTGTGAAAGCTGAAATTGGCACATTATCCTGGAGCTCAAAAAAAAAAACAAAAAAAAAAAACCCAAATACTACAAGAAGTAAATGATAAAACCAAAAGTGGACTTTGAACAAAGCACGTAATGTTTTTGTGGCAGATGGTCTGTCTACCCCAGGGCACTCAAAAAAAATTAAACCATATTAATTTTTGAGGTAAGCTAGTTGAGCACCATTTAGATTCTCGCATGGACTTTTTGCTTCACAAAGTGGCTTTAATTAGGTTTCACTAAATTTATTCTGGAAGCGGATCAAGTTTAAACGCAAAGAAACCACTTTCACCATGAGCAAGAGTGACCGCAAAGGGCTTTGGTGCAGTTTAACTAATGCATTTTATGTACACATCATTAGTTTAATATAAATTAACTTCTGCCTATTCCAGTGTAGACAAGCCCACGGATCTTTATATCTAAACGTGTAATAATACTCCCTTTGTCCTCTCATTTTGAACATTAAGCTTTCTCTCGACAATTGGCTGGATTTGGGGGTTCATGCAGAATTTACCCATGTGAAGAGCAAGAAGCATTTGGACAACACCCTCAGACACATGGTGAATATTTGGGTTATCCTGTGCGGGGACAGGAGTTGGACTTGATGATCCTTGTGGGTCCCTTCCAACTCGGGACATTCTATGATTCTATGAATAACTACACTGAATGTACAAGGCGCATCAGGACAGGATCTCTTGGGATTCAGATCCACACAGCTCCTGCATGGAAGCAGTAAGGAGCATCTTTCGACTACCCAAGTGAGTCAAGTTACCTGCACACATACCTGCAGCGTCAGATAGAAATTAAAACATTAAGCCATTCATCATCACAAGCAGCACATGCTGATGTGCTCACTCCTTACACCCAAAGTTCCATCCACAGGCAGGATCCTAGCTACGGGGTCCTCACACCAGGCTGATCAGTGTCTTCGTATTTTAGTTCTAATGTTTAATTATCCTAAAGACAGCGATATCCACACCATTCTAGAAAGAAATCAATTCTCCCTTTGCTCTCAGCTATAAGTGCATTTACATTAAGAGGTGTGAGCCTCAATGTTTTCTGAGGAAAACCTGCACAGTGCAGTCAAATGCACTGTTAGAAGATGTCTCCTTATCTATTATTACCCCAAATTTGCTTTTTATTATGATTATTACTTATTACTAATCTTTGTCCATTAAGTGAAAATAATTTCTGTCCCATTTCATTGCTCACGACTTGCCAATACTTCAGGTTGATTTTCTTACATCCTTTCACCACAGCCTTGATTTAATCAGGCATTAATCTTTTGATCTTCACCTGTAAATCACAATGTCCTGATCTTTAATAATTTCTTCTTCTTTTCCATAAAATTTCTGTATGTTCTGTGACAAAGGCTTTTCAGAAACAGGAACACAATATTTTAGATGTAGTCTCGTTGGTATATTTGATGGGATCTTTTTTATATCTTGTGTTTGAGCTAAATAATAGTGTATTCCTCGTTCTGCCATAATCAGCCTAAGAGAACGGACAAACAGGATTGTACATGCGGGAATCACAAGAGGTATTCTTAGATAGAAGTATTTTGCAAAGCATCTCTCTCAAACCCAGCTTTAGGTATTCTTCCTTCATTTTAACGCTGGAGAATTTGACTGATGGTTTTGGTTTATGTGTTATTAAATAATGAACCAGGCAGTTGCATTACTGGAATGCTTTTCACTCCTCAAACTTCCCGCTGCACCTTATCGATCCTATTTGCCCTGTTTCTTCGGTGTGCCAGCACTCTCTGTTTCTGCCATCAGCCCTGGGACTCATTTCTCCCATCACTGACTCACGGCTGGCTCTGGGGTTAAACCGGGCACACAAATACCTTTCCAGGACAAGCAGGAACGGATGAACGATCACAAGGCTTCTAGAACAGCAAGCAGACATAAAGCAAACATAAACTGGAATCAGACATGTTTGCAGAGCTCTGAGGAGTCTCTAAAACCAAAGAAAGAGAATTCCTATTGCAAAGAGCCCCTCCGGAAGGCACTACCACCATCAGTGACTCCCAGAAGATGGCAAGCACCTTCTTAAAGAAAACTCACAGCAGGAATCAGAGCTGCAGCGCTGACTCAAAAATGATGGTGACCCATCACAGGCTCCTCACGAACCAAACAATCTGGTCACCTTCCCACTTGAGAACTGATCTTCCCTTCCTTGCTCCATTGGTAATAAAACAAAGTGGATCAGGCACCCTGGGCAATTCTTCATTGGTTCATTGGTATGGTTGGACTCAATGATCCAGTGGGTCTCTTCCAACCTGGTGATTCTATGATTCTATGATTCATCTCCAAACCGGCAATAACACTTAGTTTTGCCATCTCCCAAGTGCCACATCTCAGGGTCATGGATTCCTCCTCAGTACATACAGCACTTAATACAATGAGGGGTTAAGCTCAGCAGAGTGTATCAAGTATTCCAATTATTATATTTCTCTTTTTTGAACTCCACATCTGTCCATCCCACGTGGCAAGGAGAAAATACAAATGAAATGAAAGGCCATATGACGAAAGTGAGCCTCGGAAGAGGCCAAACCTGTCCACAGAAGAAACCTTCATCCCATCCCACAATACCCTCTGCACTAAAAACTGAAGACCTTTGCCAAGACATGAGCCTCATGGAGGGACAGGCATACAACAGGAACCAAGCTGCACACATTGATTTATGCCTGGAGCACAAAAGCAATTTGATGGTGGTGACACAAGAGTGGAAGAAACTCTGAAATGTTGAAGTTTCCCTCCAAGCTGTAAACTACCCATTTTCTTCCCATTTCAATTAAAATGCAGCCCTTGTGGAAAATTTGAAGAAATACCATTTCAGGCAACTCTTTCCTACAAAAAAAAAAAAAAAATCCCCGTGAGATGTGTTTTAGCATCGAGTTTAATCAAAAAAGGTGGCTGCAACTGTGCTTCAGTTAAGAATTTGTATTCCTCCCTCTCTCTCTTTCAGGTTTTCCTTGGAGGCTCAAGAAATCATTTACAGGAGCACAGTATCTCTTCCGTGCTGGAACTGCCTTTCTTTTCCTTCCTCCCTCTGTTTTAGGAGAGTGGCAATGCTATGCAAAGACCGGATCTTGTTTGACTTTATTGCCATTAGGGGCAAAGTAAAAAGACCGAGACCTATAAACACAAAGATGCCAAGATACAAGGCGGCTACATGCTCGAACGCCCTGCCCTGGCGGTTTTGTTCCACGAGTAACAACCAAGATGTGGGTCGGGGTCATATATAAACGTTTGCCACAGCACAGAAAGTGGAGGTGTGAAAAGATGCACTTCATACCACCAGAGCGTTTCATTTCTCCTGTAACAGAGCATCCCTTTGCCCTTGCACAAATCACAAACCTTCTCTTTATCCGCATTTCTCCTCTGAATCAATATGTCCTGCTCCGCTTTTCCTCTCTACAGCAGTAGGTGCTACAGAAAGGTTTCTGAGTGATTCACTGCCAAAAATGTTTAGGGGAAGAAAAACATTTGCGGCTGTGAGACGTGGACCCATTTGGAACCCAAATCACGTGACAAGTAACTATAAGCTTTGAATTCAAGCCAGACCGGTTGAAGTTTCACTGAACTGAGTTATCCTGGTTTAATTTAGTGCTTTCTGTGGCAGCAGCTCCCAGCAAATCACCTGGCAACTTCATACGCTTCAACTCCACAGCACTCGGCATTCCTCTGAAGCTTGACCTCCCCAGCTGGCCTCGCTGCCCTGACCCACCGCAGCAACCCCAGGCCAGGTACTTCTGGGTCAACCACTCTGAAGCCGAGGCCCTAAATTCCCAAGGAAAGCAGTAACTTTGCTTTATGGGAAGCTCATGTTTTGCCACAGCTCCTTAAAGCTGCCTTTCCTCTGTTAGAGAACTCGATGTACTCAAACCTGAACACCAAACTTTGGTTTGAATTGCAGAGTCATCATAGAATCATAGAATCACCAGATTGGAAGAGACCCACCGGATCATTGAGTCCAACCATTCCTATCGACACTAAACCATGTCCCTCAGGACCTTGTCTACCCATCCCTTAAACCCCTCCAGGGAAGGTGACTCAACCCTCTCCCTGGGCAGCCTATTCCAATGCCCAATAACCCTTTCCATGAAAAACTTCCTCCTGATGTCCAGCCTAAATCTCCCCTGGCGGAGCTTCAGGTCATTCCCTCTTGTCCTGTCCCCTGTCACTTGGGAGAAGAGCCCAGCTCCCTCCTCTTTACAACCTCCTTTCAGGTAGTTGTAGAGAGCAATGAGGTCTCCTCTCAGCCTCCTCCAAATCAAAATTTGGTTTGAATTGCAGAGTCCAACCAGTCAGCCCAGGAACTGATTCAACATCATCATCATCTTCCCAAGCCAGGGTTCACTACTTTGTGCCTCCAGTCGCAGAGGACTCAGTGGTTATTGTTCAAAAACCCAAGTGAAGTGGGAAAAGGGGGGTCTATGAACACTGTATCATCTATCTCAGGGCTGGCACACATCCCCAGGACATGAGACTGGTCCAACAAAGCTCAGTATAACCCACTAGAGCACACGATGCTCGGCCTTTCTCCTTTGAAGCACCACGTTTGCCCTAGAGAAACCCCATGCTATTGATGAACTGCATGGGGCAGGAGGGAAAGGCTTCAGCTGCACAGGCAGGTCAGGAGAGCAAACCCACTTCTTTCAGTGGGATAATGAAAGGGGCCAGGTGCTTAAGCTCAGTATTAGCAGAGTTTAAGCTTCAGTGCTTATTCGTCATTGAAGTTTCATGTTACTGCCTATAAGAACTGGAAAGGGAAAACGTGAAAAATAAAACAAAATAATAAAAATAAATTCATATAAAACAAAATAATATAAAATAAAATAATATCAAATAAAATAAGCCGCATCTATCACACCCCCTACTCTCACAGTCCAAAAGGAGTTTTAGCACAAGAAGCAGCCTTTGTCCTCTCACATTCCACAACACAAATTTCAATGAATGAAAGCACCAGTGCTGAGCCCCAAGACGCTTTTAGGCCATCAAGGTGAGACTTTTCACTCAGGCTCATAAACTACAGCGTTACTAACTGCTTCAGAAGCCCAGCAAACTGTTAGTATACCCGCCAGTGCGTGTGACCGAAGGGATTACCCCACCTCACCTGATTAGTTATACAAATGCCTGCCTTTTTTTTTTTTTTTTCTCCTTTTAATCCAAGCTGTGCAGAATGCCAAAGGGCAGAAAGGAGCAGAGTGTGTACTGGAATGTCTGAAGGCTACAGACTTGGGATTTATATTCCATGTTGAATTCATTGTTCTCTCTCCCACCCCTGCTGCCCTCTAAAAAATGCTGCAGCCATGACAGAAATAAATTAGCCCAAGGTACAGGTCACACCTTCAAGGGCAGCAAGCATTCTGGGTAAAATCAATAGAGAAGATGGGAGTCTCTAACAGCTGAAGCAGAAAGAATGACGCATTGATAGCTTTACATATACCCAAACAAAGGCACTTTGGAGAAACCCTGGTCCCTGCTGCCTTGTGAACACAAAGCTTGTTTTTTTCAAGCACCTGAGCCCCAACAGCACCACAGAATCAGAAAGGCGTCCGTTTCGTGGGAGAATTTGCACGCAATGAAGAAAATCCTGCTTCTTCACCCAAGAAGGAGCTCCAGATGCTCAGGCTGCAACTCTCACAAACTGCTATAGAGATCAGAATCTGCACCAAACTCCAGCTTAAATTTTGCAGCAGTCTCTAGAGTGGCAGTAATTGAAGCCTCAGGAAAAAAAAAATCCTGTGAACTTTGGTGAACACAGAAATAAGGCACCAATGGACACTAACAGTGGGTGTTGCAGGCATAATTTTCACTTGTCGGTTTTAAAGTAATTGGTAACGTACTCAAAATCACTTATATCCATTGAAAACCTTAAACTTGGGCTCTAGTAGCTGTGAATCGCGCTTCCTCTTAGATGAGGTGATACGGGATTTATAAGGATATGGGACAGATGAAGTGGGAGGTGTCCCTGCCCATGGCAGGGAGGTTGGAACCAGACGATCTTTAAGGTCCCTTCCAACCCAAACCATCCCATGGTTCATGCACACAAGTCCAGTGGCTCTTACTAATGCCCCAATGGTAAGTTCAGTATTAACTCTCAGAGCCAGGCACATAACCTGTTTAGACACTTCACAGATCCCACGAGGTTCCCACCTGTGTTTTCAGGTTCCTAAAAGCTTTAAAGTCTGATTTAAGCTCCCAACGTACTTCTAAAAATAGGATTTAGACTCCTCAGTCCTGCAGGAGTTTATGAAATTGCTACCCAGGAGGTTTCTCAATAGACAGAGCTAAAAGCTTTCCTTCCTCTTCTGTCCCTCCTAGACTTCTCCAGAGACAACTTTGGCCCAAATACAGCAGGATCTAAATCCAAAAGAACCCTGATTTTGTGCAAAGACAGCAAGAGAATGTCAACTATGTAACTTTTCCCTAGTTCCCTTGTTTGTTTGCTTTTTTACAAACACACACACACACATTAACATTTGTATTGTTCTTTGATCATTAGACTCACACTTCCATCGACAGTTAAATACAGTGCGGTTTTGATCTGTGTATGTACTTACATTTGTGGAGACCATGAACAATATCGTAAATAGAAATGTTCTCATTCCCACTGCTACCTGTAAAAATAAATGAAGGAATTCACCATTAATACTGGGGCTGCACTAAAGGATTGTCTTTTGCTTATGGTCTCTGTTCTATGTCTCAAACACATAGCGGTGATGTGGTAATACCTGCAGCATCTCTCTGCCTTCTAGGATAAACTACAGTAAAATCAATGCCTTGAGGAAAGCGTTCCTCACAAATCCATGTTTTGCTGCTTCTGCTCTAAAGGCCTTTGCATCTTTGGATGGTTCCTTGAACCCAGCAGTGTGCAGAGGAAAGAAAGATAGCTTCAATCAACAAAGTAAAGCAATGGTCAATGGAGATGAGGCAAACACTACTGAAGTTCCTCAGCAGAGCAGATCTCTGACTCTTCAGGGGGCTGTACAGTAATCTTGGACACTGAGACTCTACATAGAATCACAGAATCACCAGGTTGGGAGACCCACATATGGCTACAACTTGCTCAGGAATAGACATGACCGAGAGCTGACTGAGGGCATGGATCAGATGTGGTTCTTCCAGAGTCATGTAGCTGTGAAAAACCCTCTGGTGAAAAGGAGTTACTTGTAGACACAGAGCCTCCACCTGAAATCGTAGGCAACGAAATCAGTTTTACCATGAACTCATGAAGATGTTTTTAACCAGACTCTAGGCTTCCAGCTCCTACACAGGTCACTCCCTGCATCTACTTTCGCACACTGCTCCTGGGGACAAGGAAAGTGGGGAAAGACAGGCACATTCAAGACCTTCCCAAGAACAACCAAGATCATCTGGCTCAAATCAAACATTAGACAGAACAACCTACAATGAGTTGAGCTGCTGTTCCTTGGCTCTTCTCAAGGACAAAAGCTCAGGGCAATAATCCACATTACTGCCTGCAATACTCTAAAGACTGCCTGAGTCTTTTGCCTTGCACTCCTATGCTAAACATGAAAATATACAGTCGTGCATTCTGACATGTACTGCGAACTCTGTGCTTCCTCAAAAGATATACAATGTCATCCAGTGCAGCTTTCTCTAAAATAAATCATCCCCTATTTGTTTTATGCTTCACTGCGCTTAGCGATATGGAAAAGTCCTGCCCAGTTTCAGAGAACATGCCAATAATCACAAGGGTACATTATGCGAACAGATCACATTAAGTATCTGTAGATCAAGAATGACCCATTGAAGATACACCCATTTGGGGTCTGTTTTTCCACAGCAGTGCCAGGTACCAGCTGGCTTGCTTTTCTGGGTGACTTAGCCAGGGTGTTTCAGATGGGTTTTGGCATCCTGGTACTCAAAATGCTCTGTGCCATCACCTTTTTCAAAAAAGTCTTTAGGAGGATGCCTCTATGTAACCACCAAAATAAGGAAGCTGCCGCAATTAACTGCTCTAGAATCACAGAAAAATTGAGGTTGGAAGGGAACTTAAAACCCATCCAGTTCCAACCCCTCTGCCATGGGCAGGGACACTTCCCACTGGATCTGGTTGCTTCAAGCCCCATCCAACCGGGCCTTGAACACATCCATGGATGGGGCAGCCACCACTGCTCTGGGCAACCTGGGCCAGGACCTCCTCACTCTCATTGTGAAGAAATTCTTCTTTATGTCTAGTCTAAATCTGCCCCTCTCTACCCATTGCCCCTAGTCCTATCACTCCAAGCCTTTGTAAACAGTCCCTCCCCAGCTTTATTGCAGCTTCCTTCAGGTATTGGAAGGTCACTGTAAGGTATCCCCAGAGCCTTCTCTTCTCCAGGCTGAACAACCCCAACTCTCTCAGCCTGTCCTTGTATGGGAGGTGCTCCAGACCTCTGATCATCTTTGTAGCCTCCTCTGCACCCATTCCAACAGCTCCATCTCCTTCTTATGTTGAGGATTCCAGAACTCGAAGACCAAGAAGCTCAAGATGATTGTGCTTCTGCTCTGCACATCCCAGGACAAGAACAGACTCATAGCAGAGGTAACCTACTGCTAGAGGCAATTTAATAAATCCCAATCCTGCACCAGTTGCTTTCCCTATTCAGATTTCATCCCTGCCTGTTGATTATGGCTGATTTCAGCAGACGCCTCCATTTCAAAGTACGAGATCCCAGATGGAACTAAGAAAGGGGAGACCCACTGTAAGTTTCTCCCCATTTAATCTGTTCAAAAAGTCACCATGAAAGACAAACAGAAAACCATGCTAGACACATTTGCCACAGTTTGCCCCATTCTGGAGGTAAATGAAACCTCACAAAGAGCTGGGCCTTTCCAAGAACAATGGAATTCCCCTGCCTGGTTTTAAGAATAAAGGATTTAAATCCAACCAGTGAACAGTAGTGGACTTGCCTTGGGAATAACTGGGAAGATGAAGGATGGAGATGAAGAAGGGCCAGAGGTTAAATGGCCAAAATCTGACTGATAGCAAATGGACTTAACTATTGTGCATCACTGGTGGGGTTGATAACTCCATGGCCTAGAAGTTCCTCCTGCTTACAACTCCTTCAAGCCCATAAATGGCAAAATCTCAACCCTAGGGGGAGAAATTAAATAATCCAAAAGTGTTTCCTCTCCTTAATTATATTTTGCACATGAAGTAGATTGACATGAAGCTGTGGAATCTGGATACCTGCAAATGAACAATAGCGAGAGGGAGGCCGTGCTGTTGTCTGGACAAGGACAATATTTTGCCTTTCCATCATCACTAGAAAGATCTAAGCTAAGTCCCAAAGTTAGTGTTCAAACCCCAGATCTGGATGTGTGGCTTAGCAGCCTGGTTTTATCACTTCTCCGCAAACACAAGGCATTTTTCTGCAATAAATATGCAAAGTTCATCACAAAAGATCCTCCTCATTTCACAGCTACGGAGATGGAGTGTGCAAAGAGGGAAGAGACGAGGCCGTGGCCACCTCAAGTTCATGTCCATCTGCAGCGCAAGCCTGACTACCTCCATAATTCCCTGTAGGCTGTGAAATCAAAGAAGAGGAAAAAAAAAAAGCCAAGAAATGTTCCCAGCCTTCTCTCATCAAACGCTTCCTTGGATCTCGGGGGATAAACGTAAGGCGAGATCAGAAAGCTGCAGCTTTGGTCACTTGCAGATTCCTTCTGCTTGGCCTCACTGCTCCCTGTCCCTCCATGTCCACATGGCAGGTAATCCTGGTGGGAATCGACTGAGAGACCAAGTGTAATCCAGTCCCTTCTGCTCTGCTCTCACCCTTTGCAAAGAAGAGATGCTGAGGGGGGGTGGGTTCTGCAGAGCCTGCAGCTGTAAGTGGGCAGCAGCACCACAACCTATTGTAGTTTGTGAACTAACCCTGTAACTAGGAGCATGCACCACGACTAACCTGCTACCCTTTTCCTCTTACTGAGAGCCTTTGCAGAGGAAATCAACACCCAGTTTAAAATAACCCCCCCAAAAAATCAATATATAGCTTTTAAACAAGGATTTTATGCTTGCATGCATAGTTACTTAAATTATCTCAAGTTTACCAAATTCATATAATTCAGATACTGAAGGCTGTGCTCTTCCCACTTGCAAAATTAAATGCTAGTCTGTGATAAGCAATACAACCATCCTGCAGAACACTGGAGGCCAAACTTTACGAGAAACTACCAAGTGTTTCTGATCTACTCCAAACAATCGTTAACTCCAGCCAGTTTCTAATGATCTGAGTCCATTTCACTTCTTATTCAGTGGTCATTTTGTTTCTTGCCCACTTGGCCTATGTTCAGAAAAACCTCCATTAGGCAGCACAAAGTCTCAAAAACCCCACGATTCTCCCCCCGCTCTTTCCCCAGGTTGGGAATATTTCAAAACCTCAGGAGAGAGGAGTTTTAAATATGCCTTTAAAACCAAAAAGCGGAGAGCACTTAAATTCAAAAGCACAACACTTAACACATTAAAACACGTTGTTATCAAGTAAAATTGCTTTCTCTTACCCCTCTGCTAACAGTTTTGCAGTGTGTTGAAAAGCAAAATATCTACACTCAGGCTGGAACTGATCACATGAACAAGCCACAAGATTTGCTTGATAATATACAGAGTTTATTATTCACGAGTGAGTCTCATTCCCAGCTTTTAGGGGAGGGCAGGGAAAGAAAGGGGAACAGTCCTGGTGAAACACACACACTGGAAGCAAAGGATTGCACTGATAGGAGCCACGGGGAAGAAAAGAAAGAAAAGAAAGAAAAGAAAGAAAGGAAAGAAAAGAAAGAAAGGAAAGAAAAGAAAGAAAGGAAAGAAAAGAAAGAAAGGAAAGAAAAGAAAGAAAGGAAAGGAAAGAAAAGAAAGAAAGGAAAGAAAAGAAAGAAAGGAAAGAAAAGAAAGAAAGGAAAGAAAAGAAAGAAAGGAAAGAAAAGAAAGAAAGGAAAGAAAAGAAAGAAAGGAAAGAAAAGAAAGAAAGGAAAGAAAAGAAAGAAAGGAAAGAAAAGAAAGAAAGGAAAGAAAAGAAAGAAAGGAAAGGAAAGAAAAGAAAGAAAGGAAAGAAAAGAAAGAAAGGAAAGAAAAGAAAGAAGGAAAGAAAAGAAAGAAGGAAAGAAAAGAAAGAAGGAAAGAAAAGAAAGAAGGAAAGAAAAGAAAGAAGGAAAGAAAAGAAAGAAGGAAAGAAAAGAAAGAAGGAAAGAAAAGAAAGAGAGGCAAGAAAAGAAAGAGAGGCAAGAAAAGAAAGAGAGGCAAGAAAAGAAAGAGAGGCAAGAAAAGAAAGAGAGGCAAGAAAAGAAAGAGAGGCAAGAAAAGAGAGGCAAGAGAGAAAGAGAGGCAAGAGAGAAAGAGAGAAAGAGAGAAAATAAACTTCTATGCTAGCAGCAACTCAAGTTTTAAAAGACTAAGCTCGGCTCCCCCAAAAGTGTTAACTTTTACACTTAAACCGAATTTACCTTATCAGAGAGGCTGAACAATCAGAAAGCTGCTAAACTCTTCTCAGAGTTCAGTCCTGCTAAATATGGGAAGGGATACAGGAGAGCAGAAAACAAAGGCAGGAGTTCAAAGTCAAAAACTGCTCCAAAAGTTAGCTCCTCTGTCCCCCTCTTACTGACCTACTGAGCCTCCAGTTCCCAGGTAGCAAAGTTTGTCCTCCTTGTCCCCTTGCAGCCTCACGACTGAGTGCTCTGAAGAATATTGTTTCCAGCCTTCCGGTGCCTAAGGAGGGAAAGAAAAATGCAGTCCAGCCAGGTACAGTTTCTTCGTGAAAAGTAAATCCGGCCTTCTGGAATGAGTTCAAACATAGGGCTTGACAGGCAAAAGGAGAAAAGCTTTTTTTTTTTTTTTCCCCGAGCATGCTTAGTCCTGCACTGCCTGCACACTTAATGAACATTACTTCCTTCCCAGTGGTTACTCCTAGTAGAAATCCACACCCCCTACTCTTTCAGAAGTCAGGAATGCAGCTGAAACCAAAGTCCAGAAAACATGCCCGACACCCAGACAAGGCCCCACAGATCAATAAACTCAGGTTGTGACCCGCAGGTCAGTTTGTCAAACAGGACATCAGGCTGAGTTTTTTCTACACTTGGTAGAGTTTGCTTTATGCTTCGGCTAATGCTACTCGCTCCCCGGAGAAAATAAAACTGCACCAGCCTCTAAAGAATGATTAAATGCTTCAATAACAGAAGGGAATTCTCTTTCAAATCTTGTCTCTGCAAACCTGCTCGAAAGCGAGGAGAGAAAGCTGCAGAAAGAAGTTTTTCAGACAAAACTTCTTCAGTCCTGAACAAAAGTGATTTGAATTTGTCACAGGTAAGGAATATATCCAGGGACAAAAGAAAAAGAGGGGAGAAAAATAAGAGCACCTTTTATTTAGTTAGGGCCTAATCCTGTTCCATGTGGAGTTTTGTCCTTCCCTTCAATGGGAATAGCGCCCGAGTTTTAGATTACAAATGCTTTCAGGCAAGATCTGTGTCTACTTCAGTGACCTGTACAGGACAGACTGGTTTTGGCACTTTACTTTGCAAGTTACAATAACGCTGGGGCTGAGGGTTGGAAAACTGAGCAGCAGAACCCTCCCTCCTCCTCTCAATATTCACAAAAGTCGCTGTAGAAAAGCAATTCTACAAAACTGCATGCCTTGGGTTTTAAAGCTCTTCATTGTGTTTCCAGCTTTTCAGTTGCTTTCCAATTTTATTTTTTTGTTCTTGAGGTTACACTTAGCTCTCACATCTCAATTCTCCTCCGCAAACAGAAATTTAGCCTTTTTGGAATGAAATCTGCTGGCCCCATGAAAACACTCGGTGTCCCAAGAATTATAACAAAAGCCATAATGTCATCCGAGTAAAGAGGACTAATCAGAATCACAACTGCATAGGCCATCATCACTCTCAGACCTCTAGGATAATGAATATTGCTCTGCATTTTAAAATATGTTAGGACTCAATCATGACCTCAGTGTCTGAGTAACTCCAGACTTCACAAGGCTTCGGGTCCCGATTTAAACAGGACAGACCACAACAGAGATGAAATCCCAGGATTCCAAATGGCTCAGGCTTTTAGACCTGGATCTGTTGGAGAGAGTGCAGAGGAGGCCACAAAGATGTTCTGAGGGCTGGAGCACCTCCTGTATGAGGACAGGCTGAGAGAGTTGGGGTTGTTCAGCCTGGAGAAGAGAAGGCTCCTGGGAAACCTTAGAACAGCTTCCAGCACTGAAAGGGGCTCCAGGAAAGCTGGGGAGGGGCTTTTGATCAGGGAGCGCAGAGACTGGTTGAGGAGGTATGGTTTCAAGCTGCAAGAGGGGAGATGGAGTTGAGATCTCAGGAAGAAATGTTTTGCTGTGAGGGTGGGGAGGCCCTGGCCCAGGTTGCCCAGAGCAGTGGTGGCTGCCCCATCCCTGGAGGGGTTCAAGGGCAGGTTGGATGGGGCTTGGAGCCCCTGATCCAGTGGGAGGTGTCCCTGCCCGTGGCAGGGGTGGGACTGGATGGGCTTTGAGGTCTCTTTCAACCCAAACGAATGATTCTATGAATATACACCCAAATTTAGATTGCAAATTTTAACAGTGGACATTGGGACTGTATCCACACGGATATGTTTCAGTACCACTGTGAGCCCTTTGCTCCTAAGTGCAACAAAGTTGGTTGGTTGTGTTTTTTTAAATAGTTTAACTGCCCACACATCCCTGCTTTTCCCAATTTCATTCAAGAGCATAAAAGGAAACAATCCTCAAACTGCTCAGCAAAGCCATGCTGTATTTCCAGGTACTGAATCAGAAGAGATTTTGGAAGTCCCCAGAGAAAGTTTCCTGCAGGTTTGGAAAAGCAGCCATTCTAGGCTAAGCAAATGTGAATAATGCACAAACCAAAAGCCTTTTCCTTTTGGTAGGTTTTCTCTTCATATCCTGAAGCTTCCCTTTGGTTAGGAAAGTCCCTAACAGGGTGTTTTCCTAACAGGCAGCTAAATTGGAATTCTATCTCTGGACCAACTCCCAGACACTTTTCTTGGCTGTGCCATGAACTAAACTTATTTGGTGTACCTTGCATCCCAGATGTTGAAGACAGGTGGACTTAGCATTTCCTTCATGACTAAAAGGAATTACCCTAAAGTTGTGAACTGATGAACCCAAGGCTTAAACACACATTCATGTAGCAAACAGTTGTGGTGATTTTAGACATCCTTGTCTCCCTCAGTTGTACATTTCCACTCCTGCAGCTCAGCAGAGGTGCATCCTTCCACATGGTGTCTGGGAGCTCTTCCCCCAAGTGACAGGGGACAGGATGAGAGGGAATGGCCTCAAGTTCCACCAGGGGAGGTTCAGGATGGACATTAGGAAAAAAATTTTCATGGAAAGGGTCATTGGGCAGTGGCAGAGGCTGCCCAGGGAGGGGGTTGAGTCACCTTCCCTGGAGGTGTTTAAGGCACGGGTGGATGAGACACTGAGAGACATGGTTTAGTGTTTGATAGGAATGGTTGGACTCAATGATCCGACGGGTCTCTTCCAACCTGGTGATTCTATGAATTGCCACCAGAAGAAGGGGCCACAAATGGACACAAGGCTGAAGCACCTTAGGAGCATGCATGGGTGCTTCATAGTCATAGCATGACTCTGGGATGGTAACAGGTTAAGAGACATGAACACCACAGCTGTCCACAAAATGAACAAGTGCTTCAGCCCTTCCTGGCATTCTACAAGAGAACTCTTCATATATTCAAGCTCGAACCACACACTCATGGAATCAGTAAGTTTGGAAAAGACCTTTAATATCATCCAGTCCAACCCTCAGCCCAACATCATTGCGCCTACTAAACCGTGTCCCGAAATGCCACATCTACACACTTTTGAACCCCTCTAGGAATGGAGACTCCATCACTGTCCTGGGCAGCCTCTCCAAATGCTTTGCCACTCTGAAATGAAATGTTGACCAATATCAATTATAAACCTCCTCTGGAGCAATTTTAGACTCCTCTCATCCTATCACTTGTTACTTGGGAGAAGAGACCAGCACCCACCTCACTACAACCTCCTTCCAGGTAATTGCAGAGAGTAATGAGGTCTTCCCTCTACCTCATCCAAGCTAAACAGCCCCAGTTCCCTCAGTTGCTCCCTGTAAGTCTCATTCTCTAGACCAGCTTTGTTCCCCTTCCTCTGGGCAAGTTCCAGCACCTCAAAGTCTTCCCGGGACTGTCACCGCAGATGTCCTCCCTGCACCACTAGTGATAGAGCTGCTGATACCTCAAGGCTGTTGCACGCTCAGGATCCATTTTTCTTGTGAGTGGCCCAGCGCTGAAGCCCTGGAAGCTAAAGGCACATTGCAAATACGCCGTCTGTGAGTCACAACGGAGGGAGCAGACTGCTTATTCCCTTCATGCCTAATTACCCATAAGCGGTTGGCATGATGATTTATTTAGCACAGCGTTGGCCTAGCTTTCAGACGAGTCCTGTGTCCAAATGGAAAACACCCTACACCTCCAGTTTTCTTCTTGAAAGAAAAATCATATGGACCATTCAAGTCCTCAAAACCTTTCTCCCCTGTGAACTATTTTAAAACTCTATGGGTCACTGCCTGCCAAAGCTACAATTCCTGTGCCTCAAGATGAGCTCAGCTCTGTGCATTCTGTCCTGACACAGAGATACTGGTTTCTTCAAGGGAAAGTGTGATCAGTCCTACCTGTAACTCAGCTGCCTTTTCAGCTGAGACTGCAGGATAACACCTCAGCTAACAGTCCAAACTGAATTTAAATGGGAATGAGGTGCTTAAACACCCTTTAGAGTCTGCAATTAGGGCCTCTAAAGAGCAAAGAGTCGTGCAGGATTACAAAGGAGCAGAAAGAAAAGACCTGCCCTATGACTATTAAGTGACTCCCAGACTGACCTTAAGCAACAGAGGAGAACACAGCCTCCTTCAGACATCCATGAGTCAGGACAAAGGCTGGAGAAAGCCTGGAGAAGTGAAAAGCCTGTAGGAAATGGTACAAGCTCTGGACAGAGAAATGACTTGGGTTTTGGGGTGCTGCCCACATATTCTCTTCAACCAGTAAACTGTGCCCTAAGGCGCAGACATGAAACAGACTTTGGCGTGAACGGCAGAGCCCACCAACGCACATCCACCAAGATCCAATTTATTGTTACTTCAGATGTTGCCACTTCTAATGAAGGCCAAATGCCTGCCCCTCCCAGAGCTAACAATTCAGCTGGGGCAGCTTTGCTTCTCTTTTTCCCCCTAGGATGCATAAAATGCATTTTTGCTCTCCTTCCTGACACCAGAAAAGCCTGGATCGCTTCCCACTGTACTGTGAGAGCTTGAAACTTGGCCATGCTATTTACAGCATCTTCTTTGCCCGGAGGAATTGGAGGCGCATCATGATTTTTCCACCATATGCAAGCAGCAGGCACTGCAGCATGTGCCAGCACTGCTCTACGACACGCTCTACTACCTGTCGATGTTTCCTCGTCACGACTCCAAGCACTACCGTGAGAAAGAAGAGGGTTTCCCAAAGGATGCTGTCTGCTCATCTTCATTGTTCTTGGTTTCCACATGCATCCATCCTTCAATTCTTAGTAGGAAAGGACAAATTAAAGAAAGACCGTAAAGGGTGGGGCTCCAAATCCGGTCCTCTTAACTGCAATGTCAGCTCTTGGCTACAAGAAAAGCTTTTCAAAAGGACTGAAGTGACTCAGAAGCGTCAAATCTATTGGTTTTCAGCAGGAGTTGGGCTCCCAGGTTCCGGCTGGAACTGCAGAAAAATCTGTTCTGCCTATGAGTGCCTGGAGAAAGATCCAGTCCTTTCCATTTCTCTTTTAACAGCCCTGGGAGAGGCTATGGGCATCCAGGGGTTGGATGCCAGGTTCCGGTTGGAACTGCAGAAAAATCTGTTCTGCCTATGAGTGCCTGGAGAAAGAACCAGTCCTTTCCATTTCTCTTTTAACAGCCCTGGGAGAGGCTATGGGCATCCAGGGATGGCCTGCCTGATGGGGTGTAATGCAGGGGTGACTTTTAGAGTCTGTCCTGGCAGTTTTACCTTGGTGTCCAGCCAGACACACACACCCCCACTCCCCTTCCTCAGCAGGATAAGGGGAAAGTTCAGATGAAAAAGCTCATGGGTTCCCAGAGGCTGCAGACCTTCAGGATAAACCTGCTCTCTGGTGTTGGGTTCCTATCAAGAGACCCCAGCTTCGGAGGAAACCTCGGATAGCTCCTCCAAGCATTGAGCCCAATAGAGAAGTGGTCCTCTGCAAGTCATCCCAGGTAGAATATCCACAAGGAAAAGCAAAAGAGCGAAGGACAGCAGAGCTGTAAACAAAGCATGGAGGTTGGCATCGACTATGTATCACAACATGGCCACACTGGAAATCTCCATTGGCAGGACAAGGAGATGTGAGTTTCCAAAGACGTGTTTCCTTTGCTTCCCATTGACTTCAGCAGAGCTCATTCCTACCCTGCACGGAAAAAGGACCCAGGAAACCTCACTCTTACAGACACTCAGCTGGTAAGTGGGCAGCCCACACAGGTAGAAGAGCTCAGCCTGGTTTTAGATAACGATGTGTACACCAGCATCCTAAGAGAGGTGTCTCCAGGTCACATCACTGGACTAGAGATACCAGGTAATAGAGCAAAGGATGTTGAAGGAGAAAAGTTCAGAGCTGGTACCAGCAAGCAAAGGAGTCCATCTCAAAGGAAGGGTGATGCAATACTGCATATTGGCCTTATCTTTCTGCTCAGGTAGCCGCAGTAATGTTTAACATCCATGTTGTGGAAGGATTTTTTTCATGGAGCTGCAGAAAAAGCACAAATTGGATAAATTTATTCAAATCTGGACAAAATGCTAACCACTAACTGTTACTGGTGATAAAGTACTAGACTATTAAGACTGAATGTCCTGCTGGAGAAACACTTTGGTCAAAGCTGAGAGGCTGGAGTCAGAGGGAAGAGGCTGAGTGGAACTGTGTGATTATATAAAGAGCATGATCAAACTGGTTAAATATTTCTTCCAGCTTCAGGATCTACCAAGGTAAAGGAGGAGTTACTGCATCTATTTTTTTAATGAAATACTAAATTGAAGTATTTGGTGTGTTTTCCGGAATGCAGAGGTAACCTAGACATATTAAAAGTTAAACCATGTGAAAGTTTAACTTTGAAGGTGGTGCAAAGTACTTGCTTGGCTAGGACAGGAAGACAGATCAGTTCTTGTGCAGAAGAGTAGTTTCCAAGTCCACCCCACTATCCCACTGCTCTTCCATGCAACTTCGGACAAGGCACTTCAAATCACTGCTTAAAAATAATCAAAAGGAACCGGATTTAATCATTATAAAGATTGCTATGATAAATATCAGACAGCACTGACAAAAGGCTACAAATAACACAGGGAATCATAGAATCATAGAACAATGAGGTTGGAAGAGACCCATCGGATCTTCTAGTCCAACCATTCCTATCAAACACTAAACCAAGTCCCTCAGCACCTCATCCACCTGTGCCTTAAACCCCTCCAGGGAAGGTGAATCAACCACCTCCCTGGGCAGCCTATTCCAATGCCCAATGACCCTTTCTGTGAAAAACTTCCTCCTAATCTCCAGCCTAAATCTCCCCTGGTGGAACTTGAGGCCATTCCCTCTTGTCCTGTCCCCTGTCCCTTGGGAGAAGAGCCCAGCTCCCTCCTCTCTACAACCTCCTTTCAGGTAGTTGTAGAGAGTAATGAAGTCTCCTCTCAGTCTCCTCTTCTCCAGGCTAAACAACTCCAGCTCTCTCAGCCGCTCCTCATAGGGCCTGTTCTCCAGGTCACAGCCACAGCAACAAAACTCCTGGGGATACCAACATAACTGTACGTAAATACGCAAAGCAATTACACATCAGAAAGAAGAAAATGGAGCGAAGCAAGCACAGTCTCATACCACTCAGTCATTGCTTTTGAAGCTCCAAATGAGCTGGATGCAGGCCTTTCCGCAGCAGAAGCCTTTTCAAGCCAGCAACCCAAGCTAAGGGTGAGGGCAGAGATACCTTCAGAGAAGGACTTAAAGGGGGATTGCAGAAAAGCTGGGGAGGGGCTCTCGATCAGGGAGGGCAGGGATAGGGTGACGGGGAACAGTTTTAAGCTGAAAGAGGGAAGATTAAGATGAGATCCGAGGAAGACATGTTTTCCTGTGATGATGGGAAGGTCCTCACCCAGGTTGCCCAGGAAAGTCAAGGATGCCCCATCCCTGGAAAGGTTCAAGGCCAGGTTGGATGGGGCTTGGAGCCCCTGATCCAGTGGGAGGTGTTCCTGCCCGTGGCAGGGGGTGGAACTGGATGGGCTTTCAGGTCCTTTCCAACTCAAATCATTTTAGGATTCCATGAACTCTCTCCCACCAGAGCAGAACACTACCTGCTGGAAATGACCCCATCATACACATGGCTTGGCCAAAGGGGAGCATCTCTGCTAAGGTCAAAGTGACCAACTCTGTCCCATGGGCTGAGCCAGCCACGGTCAGCAGTCCATCATCTCCTATCTCACAGGAACCGGGAGCTCTGATTCACATTCACTTGCTGACTTTTCCCTTGCATTTCTCAAAGTTGAACTGTTTCTTTCCTCCTGACCTATAACGCGTTTCAGGTTCACGGTTTAGAATAACTATAATTTTTCAGAGTTTTATTCTAGGATTATCAATGACAGGAAGCATTTCCTATGACAACCTATTGTTTTATATTCCAGGCAAAATAAAGCAGATTGAGGGAGGAGAAAAGACAAACTGCACGAGCGACAGCAGTGAGCTCAGGGAATTTCATTTTCCCCTCTCACAGGAGAGAGTTGTCTCAAGGCAAAATGTTTTGTGTGCAGAGGTACATATGATAAACACTTGTAGAGAGATGTTGGAAGTTCAAATCTTCTGAAGGAGTTGAGCTACGTTATTTGTGCTCTGAAATCTCAATACAGCTAGACTCAATATGACATAGAATCATAGAACAACCAGGTTGGAAGAGACCCATCAGATCATCAAGTCCAACCATTCCTATCAAACACTAAACCATATCCCTCAGGACCTCATCCACCCGTCCCTTAAACACCTCCAGGGAAGGGGAATCAACCACCTCCCTGGGCAGCCTATTCCAATGCCCAATGACCCTCTGTGGGAAAAACATCCTCCTAATCTCCAGCCTAAATCTCCCCTGGTGGAGCTTGAGGCCATTCCCTCTTGTCCTGTCCCCTGTCCCTTGGGAGAAGAGCCCAGCTCCCTCCTTTCTACAACCTCCCCTCAGGTAGTTGTAGAGAGTAATGAGGTCTCCTCTCAGCCTCTTCTTCTCTAGGCTAAACACCCCCAGCTCTCTCAGCCGCTCCTCATAGGGCCTGTTCTCCTGCCCCTTCACCATGATATTAAAGAAAAGGAGAAAAAAAAAAGGGGGGGGAAGACAAGATTTGTTGGTAATTTCTAATAAAGGCAAAAGGTTTAGAGATTTGCTTCTGCTCATGTATACCTAAAAGCCACTTACTGACTAGGTTGGATGCATTTTTGCCAGCATAAAGGGACTCACCACCTATTAGTCTCTAGAAGATTAATGCGTTTGTTGGTACCTAATCCCAGCAAAGCCATCAGGTTGGTAAAGGTATCTCAGTTGAGCAGATCACGGTGCAGTGAATGCCAGAATCTGAACGTAAGAAAGTTAAGAGCAGCTAATAACCACAAGGAGCAAGGGGCAGGTCAAAAGGCAGAACTGCAGACATTGCAGCGGCATGGAAATGAGACTAGACCCTAAATCTAACTGCAGCTCCTACAAAACCCAGAACAAGGTCAGGTGTTTGCTTTTCTGGTCTCCTTGATCATGCTACCTTGGCAAAGATGAAGATTTCTTTGCAAGGCAATGGCTACATTCCTCTGATGGGCTCTTCCAACATAAATTAAACCCCTTACTATGTGGCTAGCCAGAATGAGAACCTAAGTCTACCAGTTCCCACATGCAAACCTCTGGACTTAGCACTTCTCAGGCACTTTCCAGGAGTCCTCGGCAAAAGCAGGTCCCTAAACATATCAGAGAAAAATGACAACTGCCTATATGTAAACCAACAGAGCCAAGACATTAAAACCCAAAGCAATAACATCCATCCCCTTAATCATCTCCCTCAGCTAAAAGCCTGTACAGCCTGCCTTAAATTTCAAGCTCCAAGTGCTTTTCACAGGATACGCATCAAACCCATGAAACAAATGGATCCATTTCATTTTTTCCACTTAAAGTTGCTGGTGAGTTCAGCTTTGGCACTCCAACAAAAAAGGTCTTCATTGCCAGCACGCACAGTGCTCTGGAATTGGAGTGGGGTGAGAGGAGTGGAAAGTCATTTATAAAGCAAATTTTGCAGCACTGACAGAATCGCTAAGCTTTACCTCTGGATTTTATACTGCATTTCTTTATGTAACACTGTGTTTAACTCATAGTAGTCTCTTGCGGGGAGGAGGGGGAGAAGGTGACAGTTTAATTTTCTCACTTCATTTTTTAGATTTACAATAACAGAACCATATCAATGTTTGATTTTTTATGAGATTTTCCTGAAGTTTTCACATATCTAGGAGTGTAACTGCTCGTCTCTGGGGATGTCATTGCTTTGCTGAGGGTTCCCCAAGCACTTTGCAGAGGCACAGAACAATGTGAGAGCGAACAGGCTTTTCCCCATGGAGCATCTGTGATTGAGGTGTTCCCGGAGTCTTGTAGCTCTGAAGCGGCTGCACCGCATCCCCATGAGCAAGGTGGTCCCAGATGGAGTATTTTAAATGTGACCACTGTGATTTGGGGAACCTCAGTATAATACAACAGTATTTTATTTGACAAGATTGGGAAAACCATTCCCCTTCATGCTGTTCCAGCTCTCCCTGATGAAGAGCCCCTCCCCAGCTCTCCTGGAGCCCCTTTCAGTGCTGGAAGCTGCGCTAAGGTCTCCCCGGAGCCTTCTCTTCTCATCTTCCCATCTTAAAGAGGTCATGGAAAAAGTCATTAAAAGTGACACTAAGAAAACCTCAGTTTGGGATATGTTGACAATTTACTATCCAAAGATCTTTATCCAGTAATTCCCAAACAGCTTTAACTTATACCAACTGATTTTTAACTTTCACCTGAAAGCATCTGCTGGGTTTTCTTTTTTTCCATCAACTACGCATTCCCTCCCCTTCCAGCCCAACAGCTGATTATTTTCCAAGAACTCTTTTTGGTATCTCCCTCATCCTTTCTTTGCCTGCTGGTAACTTGTCTTAGCTTATCCCATTTAAGCAGTTTGCAGGGTCACAGCGAGTGTCATGGGATGTTTGTCTTATTTCCCATGAATTTAAAAGCAGCCTGTCCTGCAAACACTGTTGTCTATTTACATCACTGTCATCACCCCTTTAACCAGGCACTAACCCACTGCACATAGTACTTTTTCTTTTAATCAGCTTGTTTAACAATTTAGTAATTTTTTAACATGTTTTGATGAATTCAGGTATCACTACAGACCTTGAAGCAACCACCTCGGTAGTTACTATGGAAGCGAAAGCCTTTCATTTGTTAAAGGCAAATCCAATAAATACAGACACAGCTTTCATGCAAGCAGAATTTCGTGTTGTGTTTACTTGGAAACCACTTTAGAATGTACTTCTGCCATAAATACACAATTGTAAAACAGTCAGAGGGACTAAAACTCCGGGTTTTGAGTGCTACACCTAGTGGTAAGTGCTTGCAAGATTTGTAGCTCTTTTGACATTTAAACAAATAATTACATAAAAACAACGTTTAGAGAAACAAGCCATAATACCAGGAGCAGGAGAGGAAAAAACACTCCAGAGTGCTTCAGATACTTAGGCAGGGGCGCTATTTTTCTACCAGCATGCAAGAAATTTAAGCAATTAAATTATAAGCATTAATGAAACTTGCCTTTGAATATAACCTATACATCAGAAGAAAAAGCCCACCTACTTGAGATGCAATTTTAATGTAACAAAGCAAGAGCAACAGATGGTTCTCTGCGATTCCTGTTCCGCGGTGCAAGGAGATGCTATAGTTTGCTTCCCTGTTTTCTTGTCTACCGACCCATCAACATACTTAAAGTATCTCAGAAGCAGCAGCCATGTGAAAGAACAACTTGCAAAGTACTCAGCGTTGCACACATGTCTGGATCAAAGCAGGTTTCGGTGATGAACCTGAGCAGAAAGTCACAGCTGTCAATGAAGAGTGAGTGTGCATTTTCAGTGCAATGCCTTTCAAGACAGATATTTATTGCATACGTGTATTTGAAAACTTCAGAAGCTTCACTCAGCAATGCTTCTATGCTTCTTTTTGCTTTGGCTTGAACAGCCCTAAGGACAAAACCAAGACAAAGAGCTTGGAATGGGGACCGACACCTGCACTCCCCTCGCCAGGGGAGTGTCGCAGCACTCAGCTCAAGAGTCACGTTTCCTCTTGCTGGATTAGTGACCTTTAAAATCTCTTCTGCAAAGTACACGGCCTTCTGCAGGCAGAACACTGAGGCAACTCAGTCCAAAAGCTCTAGTTGAGAAGAACTTCTAAAAGAGGAAAAATAATTTCTCTGCCTTCCTTCTTTATTAGCAGCTTATCTTCCTTCTAGTGGAAACTCCCAGGGGAAAAAAGTTGCCCCCTAAAGGTGCCTCCTTCGATCTGAATGCTTCTATTTCACCAGATCAGTGCCTACACCTAGACCTCCTGAGTACAACACAAACTTTGCTCCTGCAATTTGGAGATCTCAGCCTTCTTCAGAAGCTTCACTTTAGCAAGTCTTCCCTAAACACTTGCCGTCTCCAGTTTAATTAAAGCACATACAGACTGAATGTTCCATACCTCACATAGACCTCATTGCTCTCTACAACTGCCTGAAAGGAGGTTGTGGAGAGGAGGGAGCTGGGCTCTTCTCCCAAGGGACAGGACGAGAGGGAATGGCCTCAAGCTCCACCAGGGGAGATTTAGGCTGAGCATTAGGAAAAAAATTTCCACAGAAAGGGTCATTGGGCACTGGCAGAGGCTGCCCAGGGAGGGGTTGAGTCACCTTCCCTGGAGAGGTTTAAGGGATGAGTGGACAAGGTGCTGAGGGACATAGTTTAGTGACTGAGTCCAATAGTTGGACTCGATGATCCGGTGGGTCCTTTCCAACCTGGTGATTCTATGATTCCTGGGGATGCTCAGGCTGGCTGCCTGCCCCTCACCTGAGCTGGTGGAACAGCAGGTGTTGAACTGTCTCTATTGGAGCACGGCCTTTCCAAGTCAGTCACCAGCACCTTTCAACACTTGGCTGTTAACTGAAGCGGTGCCATGGGGAGCTTGCACGTACTGGAGCGCTGAGGGAGAGGAATACGCAGACAGCTGGGAGCCTTCACTTCAAGGCATCCCGAATACTTCTACTCCCACTCATAAATGAGAGTTTGCAGTTATGTGCTCAAGGTCATTCATTGAAATTAATGGAAGACGTGAGACCATAAATCAGGAGTCCCAACCTCCAACCCCAGTCAGGCCCACATTGCATGATGTGCAGCAGCACAGCACCATCCAGATAGAACATGTCGGGAGGGAAGAGACAGAGCAGGGTCTGATGCTTCCTCCCAAGCAGAATTCTGCTGGAGAACTCAGCAAGACAGACCCAGTTCTGTTATATGGTTAGCACTGTTCACTTGCCAGTTGGAAGGAAACACAAGTTTCAGGGGTCAAAACTCTTAAGTAACTCTCCAGTTTCCAGCTCACGTCTCCCGAGATGCACAAATAGCATCCAACTCACTGTGGACATCATTTCCTTTTTATTTTTCCCTATTTTCAAATTACTAAGTAATACAAACGCTTTTAACAGCCATTTCCACAGGGTTGATGTACTCCACGGTTTCTAAAAAGACTTCCTCATAACCCAGGCTTATCTAAATCACTTATTGTTGGTGGTGTCAACAAGCAGAAGTTAAGCAATTGATTAAAGAGGAAACAACTGTCCGGTGTCTGATATGAAATGAGCTTCCAAGTCTTAGAGTACCAAACAAGTTCCTGTCCATATCAGAAAAGAAGCGAGCAGCAGGTTTTTTGTGGTCTCTCTTTGAGCAGACTGGGAGGAGCATTTCTGAGCACTGGGCTCGTGTCAGCTCACTGGGACACTGTGCTCCTTGTCCTTTCTGCTCTACAGCTAGAGAAGAGCTCCGTTTGTAAATCTCCTTGTATTGCCTGGAGAAGAGAAGGCTCCAGGGAGATCCTAGAGCGACCTCCAAGTACCTGAAGGGGATACGGGAAAGCTGGGGAAGGACGTATCCTTGGCCATCACAAGGAACTGGATGATCTTTAAGGCCCCTTCCAACCCAAACTAACCTATGATTCTACAATTCTATGAAGAGTTAACGCAATAGGTACATAATTAAACACACAAGCATTTCTAGATTAAGTCATAAAGCATTTAGCAAGTCTGTTTGTTGCTTATAACCATTCCTGCCAGATATTATAAGCTGCTCTTATCCCTGTTCCATAGCACCTGTTCTCCCACTGTGACAGACCCTCTGCAAATACAGGATTAAACACAGATTGGAAATTTTTGGAGCAAATGCCACCAGTCATACTCTCACAGCCTCATATCCACTTTCTACTTAATGTCACCTCTTGGCTGGCTTCAGAGGAACCTGCGCCTATAGAAGACACTCACCTCAGGGACTTTGGTGACTAGATGGGGCCTTTAGCGTAACCACAAGAAGAGCCGGGAAGACAAAGATGATGACAACATAATTAACAAAGTGTAACTAGCACAGGGAACATTAGTCAAATGCTGCATCTGAGCCTGAGCTGTAGCTTTGGAATGGGCAGCGGAGGGACCCAGGCTCTGACCTTTCTCGTGCTGGTGGCTGCAAGCACAGGACTTCCCGTGTTGTGGCTCCTTCGTGCACCATTAAAAGCCTTTGAACCTGAAACACTCAGCAGAGGCCACTGCCGCTCGAGTCACAGGCATAACTCCATTGGCTACTAACCCATAATATGCCATTATTCCTTAACCTGACCAGCCACCGAAGGCAAATATGCTTCATTTTTTGACTGCTTCGTTTTTCCTTACTGATAACGAGATTAGGGATTTATCCCAGCTTTTTCTCTTAATCTCACACTCCCATGTATTTCGAGAATTAGGGGAAGGTTTAGTGCCAATATTATCCTGACAGATCTTAGCCTAACTTCCAGGCATCCTATATATGAAAGAAACCAGAAATCTTTTATGAAATCTCCACCGGAGACATTTAGACAGCTGACACTAACATCCTTCGGAATATACAATCATCATCACTTCAGGCAGTCATGCTTTTCAGGCAATAAATCATGAGTTGCCTTGTCCTTCACCTACAACAGTAATTTAATCCACTTCACTCAATTTAGTGACAGTCCTTTAAAAAAGAAGAGCTAGAAACCTAGGTAATTAATTAAGAATAGAGTCTGAACTGTACCGGAGAGTGAAAGTAATCCTAAGCACTTGTACAATATTATTCAAAATTTAAAGTTATTAAACTACATACACGGCAATGCTGGGGAAAGCAATCTCGTTATATAAATGTTCCTGGGCAGCAAACACCGTTTGTATGCACAATGCACATGCAAATGTGTAACAAGATTATGAGATTAAGCACCCTGGAGTCAAACACTTCACAAAGAGATGGTTACTCCCACAATATTAATTAAACCATATTTTTATACCTTTGCGTCTGATATTAAGATCACTGACAATTAATACCCTAAGATTATGGTTGGACTCGATGATCCGGTGAGTCTCTTCCAACCTGGTGATTCTATGATGCTACGATTTGCAGAGCACAAAGTAAAGAGGAATGGGAAGCATTATATGGATGGTTGATTTAAAATATCTTGAGTGCTGCTAACTTCCAGTGAAGTCATAGAATCATGAAATGGTTTGGGCTGGAAGGGACTTAAAGATCATCCAGCTCCAATCCCCTGCCACGGGCAATCCCCAACTCCCTTTTTTCCCTTTGTCAAAAAGGGATATTTCTCTGAAATTTCAGGGGAACTCCAAGAACTTTGTTCAGTTGTAAAGACTGAAGCGTAGAAACCACATGAACTTCAGGGCAAGCTGTGCAATCGCTGCAGATGAATTACATCAAAGTGTGGGAGGCATAGAATCGTAGAATGTCCTGAACTGGAAGGGACCCACAAGGATCATCGAGTTCAACACCTGTCCCTGCACAGGAAAATCCCAAAATACACACGATGGAGTTCTGAGGTTTGCCTGCTAGCAATAGTTAACGTTTCACTGCCAACTCACACTTAGCAAAACAAGCTTTGTAAAATTAAACAGCAGAGGAAGGTCTTGAGGTGTCACCTTGAACAGGTCCATCCCTGCTCCCCCATTACAGATTTCCCCCTCTCCGCCCTTATCCCAAATTCTGATAAAACCTGCAGCTGCCGTGAATACTTGGGAGAAAAAATCTGAATGAGCTTGCAAATGGCTCTTGGCAAAGGTGCTGCATTATCTCTCAGCTGCAGCAGGTGACACAGGGTGGCAGTGCTCACGAGTCCTGCAGTGCATACTCAGACTAGCTAGGGAAGAGAAAATATACTCTATTAACCCAAGCAAAGTGCTGCCACGCTGCTCACGGGGGCTACTGCTACGAGGACTCTTCAGTGGAAGACTACAAATCATTAGAGTTATTTTCTATGTGCAGCACATCTGGGGAGGGTTTCTTTAATGACAAAAGATGCGGTGACAGTAAGGTCTTCAGAGCAGCTGCCACTTCTAGGTAGAGCTCTACATAACAGAATCATAGAACAACCAGGTTGGAAGAGACCCATCAGATCATTGAGTCCAACCATTCCTATCAAACACTAAACCACGTCCCTCAGCACCTCATCTACCCGTCCCTTAAACACTTCCAGTGAAGGTGAATCAACCACCTCCCTGGGCAGCCTATTCCAATGCCCAGTGACCCTCTGTGTGAAAAAATTCCTCCTAATCTCTAGCCTAAATCTCCCCTGGTGGAGCTTAAGGCCATTTCCTCTTGTCCTGTCCCCTGTCACTTGAGAGAAGAGGCCAGGTCCCTCCTCTCTACAACCTCCTTTGCTCTTGGAGAAAAACTCCTTAGCCCCCCAAGAACTTAAAACCTAAGTATTTGGGGGTACATTTGCACACAGTCACTCCAGGCTCTACAGAACAGCCATCTGAGCGCCGCACGGAGCAGAGACACCTTGAGCTGCCCCACACCAGCACAGATCTGGAGCAAATAAACCCTCCTGGAACACAGGGAGCCCAATACAGGGATGTTCCAGTGGTATCACATTCAGTCCCAGGCTGGATCTGGACAAAATAGTGGGAAAAGCTGAACTAATTGGCTCCCCTTCACCTAACTTGCTGCCATTCACTTATCTCTGCTCTGCACCCTTTGGGAACCCTATTATCCATGTTTTCCCATTATCTGGAATTTCAGTCGCCCCATTATTTTGTGCAACGTAAACCAGACTGCACTGAGGTACCTTTCTGGATGTTTTTAACACTCACCCCTTCTCCTTTCCCTTGAAAGGATGGGCAGAACAAAGTTCAAAAAAAAATAAAATTAAATAAAACCCATATCTTGGGTTCTGACCCTCAGCTCTGATCTGCTTGGGCAGTCCGACAGCCTGACGAGCTAAATGATCTGTTGGGGAAAGGAACTAAACACATGTATATATATTAAGCTTTTATTTAACAGTTGTTTAATTAATATTTCTATAAACACATACACCTCTCTGTCCTAAGTCCTGCAAGTCAGTGCATTTTTTCACCACAGACTGCTGTAGCTGCCCCCCCTCCCTTTTTTTTCCCCTTCCAACTTTATTATAAAGCCCCAAAAGTTCACATAATGTCTCACTATTGTTTCTTTAAAGAGGAATTCTCCTCCCCGCCTCCTTCTTTCTCTGTATCTCTGAGGCACCACATGGCACAATAAGAGCCCTTTCATGTTCAAGACTCAGAGTTGTTGCTGTGGCAACTCACCCAGCCTCGCCGAGTATCCAAATAAATAGTTAAAATGCAAAGAAATAAAATCCAGAAACCCAGCGGGTCCGCAATCTTATCTTTCCCCCGATGGCTCTGAGGGACATTAAGAAGCAAAATAATAACCTTCTGCCCAGATTAGTCACCTAAACGTGGCGACACTCTAAAGACAGAAGGACATTTGTGCCGTTCCAACAAGTATTCGGCCGAGATGGGACCACAAAGACGGAGAAGACGCAATGCAGAGTAGCCAGTGGCGTCAAAACTCTGCTGGGGAGGTTTAACTGCTTGCAGCCAGATTTCTTCTTCTAGCTCCTATAACGTCTTCAGGATAGATGCTACAAGGAAAGCTCTTGAAGGGTTTTGTCTAACAGGCAATAACCATATATATATATATGTATGTATAATGTGTGTGTGTGTACAAATATATATATATAACAGGCAAAGGTATAATTGCTACCTTGCAGGAAATGATGCTAGAAAGAGAAACTTATGCTTTCTGTATGAAAAAAAAGGGGTTTTTTCCCCCCCCTCCTCTCTCTACGTGCTCAGACAAGCCACCGCTTGAGGCCCCCAGTATCTGCTATTATCAGTTAAGTCACGTCTAGTGCCAGGCAAAAGGTCATTTCAGGTCATTCCCAAGATGAAAGGAAGGGGTAATGTATGTGAGAATGCCTGAACTGGAGAGCAAAGAGGAAAAAAAAAGGCAAGGGGGGTGAGAGAGAAAAAAGGAGGAAGGAAAAAGGATGCAAGAAGAGGAAGAGAAGGAGAAAAAGAGGGAGGGAGACGATGAGAGGATGATATCAGACTAAAAAGGAATGTTCTTATTGCCAGGAAACAAATAAAAGACCGAATCACAGCACAGCTGGTGACACACACTGTGAACTTG
Organism: Coccyzus lansbergi; assembly: GCA_033558105.1. Taxonomy (NCBI): domain Eukaryota; kingdom Metazoa; phylum Chordata; class Aves; order Cuculiformes; family Coccyzidae; genus Coccyzus; species Coccyzus lansbergi. The sequence continues at coordinate 195,441 of JAUMJK010000750.1, read as the reverse complement.
ATTCCTCATCAAATAAAAAGGCTGCCACATTTTCCAGGGTCATCTTTTTAATTCATTCCTTCAATGAGGTTTTGCTGGTGTTTTTTTTTTTTTTAACCTTAACTGCTGAGAAAGGCAAATGCTTAGGGGAGAAAGGAGTATCCATTGTCTGGGGTGTCTGCTTCAGGTTTCTTTGTCTGGGAATTATAAGAGAGAGATAGAGTCTTTTTTTCTAATGCATCTAAAAAAAAATCAATTTTACATTTAGCGGCAAAATATAAACCACCACGATGCTGGAGCAGACAGCCCAGCCTTTCTCCATTTGCCTTTTCTCACTTCTCCCCCTTCCACTTCTCGCTGCTCCCCCCCCACCTCCATAAGGTAGTAGTCGGATAAAATTTGCAGTCAAGCCCATCAGTCATTCCTGAATCCATTCCAAGGTTCCCCCTCCGCCCCGACTCCTTCCACCTCCCCCTGCTCTCCACTCTGGCTCTACTTGTCTAACAAATCATTTTTGTAGGACAAGCGACTGGCTCACGCCGAGATTGCACACATAACCCAGGCACCACCGACAAACTGTCAGGGGAGGAAGAGTTTTAGTGGATGGATTTTTTTTTTTTCTTCCTTCATTCCTTTATTTGTAAAAACATTCCTGTTCTGGGCTGCCCTCCTCCGTGCTCTTCCCCAGCCACTCCAACCTCAAGCTGACCACACTGATTTTGCCTGAAGCTTTGGACAAGCGGAGACTATGCTGGGAATTACATCACATAATTTTATCCTTTTTATCAGAGTGCGGCCGCGTGGCGGGTTCCCTTCAGAGCACAGCAGCCTCACCCAGCCCCATAAAAACATCTTTTGTGCTTTATGCCTCAAGAATGGGGTTTTCTGGCCACATGTGCAAGAGGTGCTGCTGTTGCCCCCTCCCCATCCTGCCCGACCCACTCAGATTTAGCACTTCCAAACGCTGGGGAGAAGGGAAAATTACCCGGGGAATGGCTGCAGCTTTCTTTGTTAGCAGCAGGACACTGTTTATTGGGTTGGGGAGGATGCAGGTTTTTGGAGGGGGCTGCTGGGTGGTGGACCACAGCCAAATCAGTGTGTGCACAAAGCTCTGCCCAGCCTCAAAAAGCTCTTGCGCCCCACGCCACCCGTCTCCTTGGCCACCACCTCCGCTGCGGGTGCCAATGAGAGCCCCATGGCAGCAGGGATGGCCACGCAGAGCAGCCGTCTGCCTCCCGTGATGAAAAGCACGGCTATTTTAAGCAGAACAAGCTATTTAAAACGATAGTGCTAAAAGAGCTCTGGACATGGAGCACAACGCCCAGGTGAAGCCTCTGGAAACTGCTGATAAAGGTGACATCCCCACATAAGGTAAATTCACAGAGCTTTTCCTGGTTATTGTTCTGACAGGCACTTGAACCAATCAATTAAAATTCATTTTAAGACTTTGCAGAGTCCAAAGTCCTCTGAGACACCGACTGACTCTATGGCTGGAGCTGTGGAAGACCAAGGTCTAAGTCCCATACCTAATTAATTGGGATGAATTAGGTTCACTCTCTCATGCTGATGGCTCTTCATTGACAATAAATTACACTGTGCATTTTTTTCATTCACTCATGCTAAGTTTCTAGCAGACACAGTATCCTTCCTCATTTGTCACTTTTATTATAGCACCATCTTAGATGCATAGTTGCGGACACTTAATCAATCCTGCTGAGCTGTTACATCTCTTTGCAACTTGCTGCAACTCTGAAGAAGATTCCTACATGATTCACAGTCTTCGCTAGGAAACCTTGAGACTCTTTGCTTGTCCTTGTATTTTCCTAATGTTGAGAGTTAAGACCATAGTGCCAGCCACTTGCCCCATGAGGAAAGGTCATTGCCAAACAAAAAACCCAGCCCCTGCTTTGTCTAATGGCCAACTCCTAAAGTATAGGGATAAAACAAATTCAAATGTCCTTTCTTCACACAACAGCCATAGAACCCCAGAGTTTTGGGTTGGAAGGGAACTCAAAGCCCATCCAGTCCCACCCCTGCCATGGGCAGGGACACCTCCCACTGCACCAGGGGCTCCAAGCTCCATCCAACCTGCCCTTGAACCCCTCCAGGGATGGGGCAGCCACCACTGCTCTGGGCAACCTGGGCTAGGGCCTCCCGACCCTCACAGCAAAACATTTCACCCTAAGACCTCATCTCAGTTTCCCCTTTTTCAGCTTAAAACTGGAAGGTTGCTTTAAGGTCTCTGCAGAGCCTTTTCTCCAAGCTGAACATCCCCAGCCATCTCAGTGTCTCCTCAGATGGGAGGTGCTCTAACTCTTGGATCATCTCCAGAGCCTCCTCCAGACTCAGTCTAACAGATCCATGTCCTTCCAGTGCTGGGGACTCCAGAACTGAGCATGGTTCTCCAGGTGAGGTCTCACCAGAGCAGAGAGGCAGAGTCACCTTCCTCCAAGTCACTTCAAATCCAGAGATTCCGAAAGTGGGAAGAGAAAAAGACTCTTCAGTGAAAATAAAGATATACACATATTTCTGATACATCAGTTTCCAATTCCTTTCCCCTAAACCCCTTCCTGAAAACTAGCATATAAGCCTCTACCACCAGATTTCCAAGATAGCTTCCTGCAATACGACTGGAGGCATATGCCATCAGCACCTGAATATTATTTGTTGTTATGGACCAGCCATATGTTTCCTATTCAAAAAAATAACTTTAAATCACAGGAAGCCACTTTTTCTAGCAACAATAGTGGAGATTCTGATAGCATAGTGGAGTGTAACACCCACAGTGGGAAAATAATGACCAACCACCAACTATAGCAGCCTTATCAAAGTCACGGGTGTGACCTGTTCTTTGAGTCTTCATATTCAACAAATCTTATGTTCTGATTAATTTATTCAGCGAAATGGTACTATTGCAACAGCCTCCAGGGGAAATTAAAAGATTTCAGGATATGGAGAACACGTTGGAATAGCATCAGCTTCCTCAGTCACTGCATCTCTTGCCTCAAACTCAAACTCAGCTTTACAGAGGGACAGAAAACATCTGAAAGAATACTTGGCTCTGCCGAGGTGACACCATCATGAAAGCTGAGACCCAATTACTTAACAGAGAATTCCCAGAATTGCAAAGATGTTTTCTACTTCCCATCCAAGGTCAGGCTGAGAGAGTTGGGGTTTTTCATCCAGGAGAAGAAATGGTTCCAGGGAGACCTTAGAGAAGCTCTCAGTACTGAGAGGGGCTCCAGCAAGGCTGGGGAGGGGCTATCAGGGATAGGACAAGGGGGAACAGGTTTAAGCTGAAAGAGGGGAGATTGATATGAGATCTTGGGAAGAAGTGTTTTCTTGCCAGAGTGAGGAGGCCCTGGCCCAGGTTGCCCAGAGCAGTGGTGGCTGCCCCATCCCTAGAGGAGTTCAAGGGCAGGTTGGATGGGGCTTGGAGCCCATGATCCAGTGGGAGGTGTCCCTGCCCATGGTAGGGGTGGGACTGGATGGGCTTTGAGGTCCCTTCCAGCCCAAACCATTCCATGACACTATGATAAATTTCTGATCCTATGCAGTTGTAGCATGGAGTACCAGGAATGGCAAGGAGAAGGGACTTTGCCAAAACGATATTACATTTTTCACTTGAAAAGGAAGCTTCCAAACAACATTATTTGCAACGACAGGGATTATTTTTCCTCCTGAAAAACATCCTCAGTCCATTTCCATTTGATAGATCACTGCATCACCCCCGAGATGGGAGGCTGGGGAGCAACCTGGGAGAGGGACCAAGCAGCATCACAATTACAGTTTGTGAGACACCATGATGTCTTATTTCTGGAACCTAAATCATTTGGGTTTTCAACTACAATATTTAGTGTTTGCTTTCTAGCAGGGACAAAAAAAAAAAGATTTTTCTTCCTCAGAAGATCTTCTGGAACAGCTCCACATCCCATTCTTCCTTTGCCAGCTGGCCAAGCATTCAGAAACATGGCACGAGGCAGCAGTTGCTTGTGGGCATTTATTCCCCTTCGATATTGAGGAAGACAGTTGATGCGTCTCCTGACAGAAACTGAAGGTGTAAGAAGTTTTAAGGAAAAGTTACAACAAAGGGGCTGGAAAACAAGTATTATCAGGAGCAGCTGAGGGAACTGGGGCTGTTTACCCTGAAGAAAGGGAGGCTGAGAGGAGACCTCATTGCTCCTTGCAGGTCCCTGAAAGGAGGTCACAGCAAGGCAGGGGCTGGTCTCTTCTCAAGTAAGAAGTGATACCATGAGAGGAAATGGCCACAGGTTGTATCAGCAGAGGTTCAAATTGGATATTAAGAAATGTAACTTCACTGAAAGGCTTCGAGGGCACTGGAAAGGCTGAGCAGGGAAATGATCCCCATCCCTGAAGGGATTTAAGAGACAAGTGGATGAGGTGCTCAGGGATCTGCTTTAGCAGTGGATAGGTATGGTTAGACTTGATCTCCAAAGTCTTTTCCTATCAAATGACTCCATAATAAGGAAAGCTTTCCAAAGATGGAAGCTTCAATAATTTCAGTATTTTCAAGGTATCTTGCTGGTGGCAGATGCATCTTCCATCTACTTTACAAGAAGAAATGCATCTGAGCCTCCAACTCTGCTTTGCAAGCAACAACTTTATTTCACTTTTCACTCAATTACAGCTGGGAGTTTTCAGTCGCCAATGTCAGAAAAATTCCAGTCAGGCGCAGCTGAGTGCTAAAGCTGGTTCATCATCAAATTTAGGTTGTCACAACATGTATTTGAGTTTAAGTCTAAAGTCTCATGATATTTTAGGGAAAATGAAAATATGACAAACTCCGCCTTGCTCTGAACAGAAGCATTTTAGGTTTCACAACCCAATCTAAATTTCCTCTCAAGGAGTGAAGTACTGGCCATGGTGCAACACTGGCAGACACAGTCTATCCAAGTCTTGCTGCACTGCAATTCTTGTTGTGCCTCTGAAACTGCCACGAGCTCAGAGTCAGACTCAGGACACCTTTTCCCTCAGAGGTTTGGTTAAGCTTCTCTCAAGATATTTTGATCCTTCCAGTCCTAGATGAAACCCCACCGCTCCTAAATACATGAAAATTAGCCAATAAGTACTTAAGAGTTTAATATATACATATATATATAGTTATTTTTCTGCCAAGTAGATATGTTGGACAAAGCTTCTGGTTGGCTGCGGGTTTATGCGAAGTGGTTCAAACTGCCATCTGTGCTCGAGACAGTAATGGGATGTGAGAGGAGCGCAGACACAACACGGCGGAGGCAGCTCTCTCGCGCTCGTGCTATTGTCTTGCAGCCTCTGGGAGCTCTGTCTGCATCTGGCAGAAAAGTTGATCAACTTGGGGTAGCTAATCAGGCTGCTGCAATTTCCGGCCCTTTCTTTCCCAGATTCCTCAGATCAAAGTTCAAGTCCCAGAATTATTATTCCCCGAATGCTTAATGAGCTCCAACCGAGGGACACCAAAGGCAAAGCTAAAACATTGACCGTGCACTTCATTGAGTTTGGCCAATGTGGCTAAAAACAAGAGGGTGGGATCCATAGCATGCAAAATCACAATATCCAGATTTGTATTTTAATCCAATTAAGATTCCTACGCATGAGCAGGGACGGCAAAGGGCTTTAGTCACTTTGTAAAGAGGCGTCTGCTTTCCTCATTGCTTTCCCACTATTAAAATTGCGCAGAGGTAGAATTGGTCTTGTCGTCAATCATTTCTAAAGACCTCTCTTTGGGGAGAGCAGCAGAGCCCCACAAGCACAAAAGCTTCCTTGAAGACTAAAGTTCAGGATGTTGAAATGCAAAAGTCAGATTTTGCCAGGAGGCACGATTTCTGAAGCCAGATGATTCCACCTCAGATTAAGTTATTGAAGATCTTTGCATGCAGAAACATTTCTTTGTTCTGGCAAAAACTCCCTGAGTTTTCTATTCACAAACGTGACCCCTAGGAAAGCCAGCCAAGATTCTTTTGCGTTATCAGGTCAGAATGTTCAGGGCCCAATTATTTTAATAGTGATAAAAAAAAAAACCTCGACAATGGTTCAGTACGCCAGGGAGAATAGTATTCAGGGACTTAACAAGTCACTCACTCTAACATCTGGCATGTTCTTTCGAGAAGACTAAACACATGGAGAGTCTTGCCGCAAAAGTCAATGGAAAGGAATGATAATTGCTCATTAGAATGCCTCCTCCACAGGTTATTTTTAACTTCCCCTACTCTTTCTAATCATGGTGCATGCATCAGACGATACTGAAAAGGGTCAGTGCACAGGTTTCTCCTCTCCAAAGACACACTTATAACAAAGCCTTTTCATGAAGCTGAAGATTCCCATGCTGCACCGATGGCTCCCATTTTGTTTTTAAACTCCAGGCAAGGGCCCAGACAGAATAATGCCCAAGTACCATGCCTCCAGCTAGCAATCTGGATAGCGAAGGCAAAGACACTGCCTAAAAAACCCAAAAGCTTTATTTTTATTTATGAAGACAATTGCTTTTCCTCTCCCTCAGCTTTAAGAAGCTGCACGGCAAGAATCAGAGATGCCCAAATGCAAAGGCATTTAAATCATAGAATGCCCTGAGTTGGAAAGGACTCAAGAGGATCACTGCATCCAGCTCCTGTCCCTGCACAGGACACCCCAACATTTGCACTGTGGGGTTGACAGTCTTGGCCAAAGGCTTCTGCAGTATTATCAGGTTTGGTGCTGGGACTGCTTCCCTGGGAGCTGCTCCAGGGCTCCACCACCCTCTCAGGGAAGAACCTTCTCCTAATGTCCAACCCAACCCTCCCCAGAATTCATTCCTGCCATTCCATCTGAGTAGAAGACATAAGACAAGACAGAAGTAGAAGACATAAGACCAAGGACAGAGTCCTCATATCAGGTGCCCAGTGTCAATAAAGCAAAAGCCACCAAGTGTCAAATGAAGCAAAACAGCTATTCATCAACGTTGGAAGGCAGAATAATTCTGGCTGAATTTCCAGTGGATTTCTCATGTTTTCAAGACTGGGGGCTGCAGGTTCTTTACCTTCTTACACTCAGTGTTAAGAGAGCACACCCAGAAAAGAGACAGCAAACTGGCTGGGGCTGCGCACTGGTCAGGGTGGGCTGTGTTAGTCTGGCTTGGCAGGGATGCCTTTATATCCCTCTCTGCATCTCCTCTGCCTTTCAGCCAGAGCAAGGCAAAGACATCCCAGCTCAGCCCTGTCTAAATGAGTTCAGATCTTTGCGCTGAACCCATCATCATAACATCTGAGCCTTTGTAAGCAACACAAAAACTGTTTGCATGGGTCACCCCACTTCCTCTCAACCTAGTTACATAAAACGCGCTCTTTTTGTTTTATTTAATGGGGGTTCAGCAGAGCATTAGGGAAAAAAAAGGGGAGATTCTTTGTGGTGTAACATCAAAGCCTGCACACGAGGAATCTTGTTCTGAAGCCTCTCCCCAGGAAAAGCCAAACGAATGAAAAGCTCACATCAGACAGTTAGAAGACAGAAAAGGCAACGGACCTAGAGGCACGAGGAAAGCTTAAATCCAACAGTTTCCAGCCAGGAGTCAGGAGGCTGTGTCCTTATTTAAGGCTTTTTAAAACAGCAAAAAGCTGTTTGAAGACATGCTCCTAATTGGCTGTAATTTGTTTGTTTATCTGTCTGGTTTTAATGAAGGAACCACAGAGCCTACTGGAGAAGAGTTGAGTTTCACTGCTCCCATTGTCCCAGGCATTCTCTAAAAGCACTGCGGCCACATCAAATAGCTGCCAGAGCTCCTGAGGAATGGGCCTTAAAACACGTTTCAGAGCACGAAACCCTGGGGGAAGGCAGTGGCTGGACGCTCCTGGAATGCAAATCTTCTTTCAGCAACCAGACATGACCCTGACAGTAGCATCCCTCGCGCCTCCTGCGCCAACCTGCCCCCAGACCACCCTGGGAGGATAAATTGCAGGCGGAGGAATTGAGCTCAGGCGTAGAAGGCTTTTCTGCCTTGATAACTGGAGCGAAGCTGCCAACAAGCCGGCCACCTGCGCAGCAGCCACGGATGCTGGGATGTTGGACACCCTGGGCTCCAGCTGGCCCACGTCTGCCAAGCCGCTTCACCTCCACCAAACAGCTGTCTGAGGCCACAAAGAAACACTCAGGCCAAACCCAAGGCAATGATTCGGAGGTGGAAGTCTGCAGCTCCCAGGATGGATTCAGGCCTTCCCCAGCCTCCTGCCTCCAAGAAGTCCGTGAAAGCCACACCATACTCATTTTGCAGTTTTCCTTTCACCCACATAGAGTCATAGAACAGTTTGGGTTGGAAGAGACCTTAAAGATCATCCAGTTCCAAATCCCCTGTGATGGGCAGGAACACGTCCCAAGCCCCATCCAACCCGCCCTTGAACCCCTTCAGGGATGGGGCAGCCACCACTGCTCTGGGCAACCTGGGTCAGCACCTCACCACTCTCATAGTGAAGAAATTCTTTGTTACCTCCACTCTAAATCTACCCCTCTCCAGTTTATACCCACTGCTCCTCATCCTATCCTCACAAGCCTTTGTAAACAGTCCCTCACCAGCTTTCCTATAGCCCTTTCAGGTACTGGAAGCTGCTCTGAGGTCTCTTGAGGGAGAGGATGGAGGCTGAGAGGAGACCTCATTGCTCTCTCCAACTACCTGAAAGGAGGTTGTAGACAGGAGGGAGCTGGGTTCTTCTCCCAAGGGACAGGACAAGAGGGAATGGCCTCAAGCTCCACCAGGGGAGGTTTAGGTTGGACATCAGGAGGAAGTTTTTCACAGAAAGGGTCATTGGGCATTGGAACAGGCTGCCCAGGGAGGTGGTTGATTCACCTTCCCTGGAGGTGTTTAAGGGACGGGTGGATGAGGTGCTGAGGGACATGGTTTAGTGTTTGATAGGAATGGTTGGACTCAATGATCCAATGGGTCTCTTCCAACCTGGCGATTCTATGATTCTCCAGGCTTAACCACCCCAACTCTTTCAGCCTGACCTCACATGGGAGGTGCTCCAGCCCTCTCATCATCTTTGGAGTCAAATCCCTGCTCCTTCCAACACGACACTCCTCACCAGCACCAGTTTGCTGAACACAAAAGTCAAGCAGGATGGCAAACTACCCAGAGGTGCCCGAGACAAATGAACCCTCCCTTCTGGGTCAAGTTTTCCTCCAAGTCCAGGCAGCTTTTTTGCAGCCAGATCCACAGTGCAACACTGACCTCCTGTGGCTGCTGCTCCTCAGCCACTGCCCCGAGCACCAGGCTCACCCCTCCTTCCCTGGCAAGCTGATTTTAGATTATCTAGGAAAAAAGGGCTGAAAAAAATATCTCTGTGCACAGCCCTCCACTTGTGTCGGCTTCCATGTGCCTTATCGCCACAGAGGATGAAGGACAGCTTGTCTTTACTCAATTCCTGGCATCAGTCCCAAGAAAAACATCTACCTGTAGGAGATAACAGGCTGGAGACTCCAATCTGCACAAACTCATGAAGTTCAACAAGGTCAAATGCAAAGTTCTACAGCTGGATTGGGGTAATTCAACACAAACAATTACAGGCTGGGCAGAGAACAGATAGAAAGCAGCTCTGAGAAGGGTTTTGGGAGGCTGGTGGGTGAGAACCTCAAGATGAGCCAGCAATGTGCACTCTCAACCCAGAAAGCCAACCATGTCCTTTGCTGCATCCAAAGCAGCAGGACCAGCAGGGAGAGAGGGAGGGGATTCTGCCCCTCTAATCTGCTCTGGTGAGACCTCACCTAGAGGCCTGCATCCAGTTCTGGAGTCCTCAGCATAGGATGGACAAGGAGCTGTTGGAACAAGTCCCAGAGGAGGCCGCAAAGGTGACCCCAAGGGCTGGAGCACTCTCTGTATCAGGACAGGATGGGAGAGTTGGGGTTCTTCAGCCTGGAGAGGAGAAGGCTTTGGGGAGACCTTAGAGCAGCTTCCAGTCCTAAAAGGGGCTCCAAGAAAGCTGGGGAGGGGCTCTGGATCAGGGAGGGCAGGGATGGGATGAGAGGGAACAATTTTAAGCTGAGAGAGGGGAGATTGAGGTGAAATCTTAGGAAGAAATGTTTTGCTATGAGGGTGGGGAAGCCCTGGCCCAGGCTGCCCAGAGAAGTAAGTCATAGCTGCCCCATCCCTGGAAGGGTTCAAGACCAGGCTGGATGGAGCTTGGAGCAATCTGAACCAGTGGGAGGTGTCCCTGCCCTCGGCAGAGGTGGAACTGGATGATCTTTAAGGTCCCTTCCAACCCAAACATTCTGCAATTCTGTGAAAACCAGTCTCTGATAGAGAGACAAAGCTGCATGTTTCTACAAAACCAGGCTTGCGCTGTGCAGGGCCCTCGTGAGGCCATCTACAGATTAAATCTACCCGTATTTCAGTGGCAACGTTAAAGCAATTGCTGGTTTTTTTATCTCATGGCTGACTAAATTGAAACAGAAATAGCATCTTGTGTGTGTCAGAAGGGGGTCACGGGGAGGCCAGGGTGTACAGTCATTCCCATAGATACTGCTCTTCTGAGCGACAGAGTGGGAAGGCAGTTTTTTCAGGTTTTTATGGCTGTCACAGCTACCAGGTGTCAAAATGACTTCCACAGTGTCTTTCCCCTTCCTGTAAGCTTATGCTCTTTTACCACAGGTAAAATGAAATTCCCTTCTGGGAGACAAACACACATTGTCGATGAGTTTCCTGCTTGGAAATACTGGTGACCTGCTATAAAGATCAGAGGTCCCATAAGCAAGGAATCCGAATGCAAATTCAAGTGCTTTTAGAAGCTCACCATGGTAAAAGCTTTCAAAATCTAAGATCTACTTTAAAAAAAACCTGTCTGGCCTGTATTCATGGCACTACCTGCCTTGGTTCCACAAGCAGGTTTGTTTCTGAAGAGCTGTTTTCCTGCTGGCATCACCACTGAGGGCGCTGTGAGTGGGAAGAGCCTCTCAGCAGCATAATACCTCCATATCATAGAATCATCAGGTTGGAAGAGACCCACCGTATCATTGAGTCCAACCATTCCTATCAAATGACAATTTGATATGACAATCCCAAGATGCATATTTCAGCTCTCCAAGATCTGAAGATGAAGATGCCTCAGGGTTGACCTTGCAGAAGGAAGGTGACAGCAGATGCCCCAGGGAATTGCTCCACTCAGGACTTTAAGCCTGGTTACGCAACTGAGCCTCAGCCATGCTCTCAGACACCCTCTGGGACGCTCAGCAGCACCCAGCTCTGTACTGCCTGACCCCTATAGAATCATAGAATCACCAGGTTGGAAAAGACCCACCAGATCATTAAGTCCAACTATGCTCACGTGTTCCCAGGAACTCCAGTCTGACTATCCACAGAGCATAGAATCTCCAGACAGCAAATATTTTCACATCCTCTTCAAAATAGTCTGGTGTTAGAGGACTGTTCTTCTGAACAGCAACAACACATCACTCAAAGGCAAACAGCTGCCTCCTAGATGCCACGGGAAATCAGCAGGGACCACCATGTCTGAAAAAGCTCAATTATACTCATTGGGTTGCTCTAGGTGACCCCAAAACCTGACAAAGACCAGCAGATACGGCTTGGAAGCCATAGAGGGTGCGTTCAGTCGAGAGCAGTAACTTGCCATGCTGAAAGGACATTCTCTCTGCCGTGGCAGCAGGAAGCAAGAGGGAACCAAGAACCGCTGCCCTTGCCAGAAGCTGTTTATCAGCTGGGTTTTGCCCCTGTGCAGAGCAGTGGCTCCTGCTGAGCTGAGAATTATAACCTACATTTTTCACCCCCCACCTGCTCCTCATTTTGAACACTGGGTTGTAAATAATGCACAACCCTTCTGGGCCTTCTGCCTGGGCACAGAAACTTTCCCATATCAAGGGAATTAAAAACTAGGTTAGACACAGTTGTGACTCCAGTAAGTTCCTTCAAGCAGATGCAAGAGATTTTTTTTGTTTGGTCACTTCTTATTAAAGTTTTGCGACAAGATTCCCTGCAAAGGCTGGAGGTGTTAAATCACAGCTGAAACACAGAGGGACTTGTGGTGGCCCATCCAGACAGCCACCTCCATGTATTCAACAGGCTGGTTCTCCAACAGCTCTCAGTCTTCTCAGACTTTATCAGGGTAAAGCCATTAAAGTCACATAAGCGATTAACCTGATAGTACAGCTGAGCACACACATTCATTACCCCAAATGTTTGATCCTTAACCGAGCGCATTGTAGTTCTATCACCCCAACAGAAAGCCGGATGGCACTATTGAGGTTTGGATATGAAGCATCCCAAAGTACAAAAGATCAAGTTACCACATGGAGCATCTTCTCCGCCAGCTCCGCATTATTTCAAGACAAGGTAAGAGCATTCAGAAGAATCTCTTTTAAAACCCTGCTCTCAATACTTGGTATACGTGTCAATGATACACAATTAACTGCATGTGCACAGTGACAGAGACATTGGCAGAAGAAATGTACGTCTAAAGGAAAAGAAAAGCAAAGAGACGTGCCGTGACATGTTATCATTAGGGAGTCATAATTTCCTTCCTGTAGTCATACAACAGCTGTCACTAACATCTTGAACACAGACCATGTATTAGAACACCATAGCAAATGCCTTTTCAGGCAAAAGAAAGAGCGGGCATGTTAACGGGGTGAAGAGCAGGAAGAATATTTTGACAGCTTGAATGCATTAACCTCCCCACAGAACACCCACAACCTTTGCTAGAACTTGGCTTGGTAGGTACCTTCCATAAGCTGGATGAGGAGCAAGGGACACCACAGCTCTGTCGCAAGCACACCTAGAGGCTTCCACTGTCCAGGGGACCCTTGTGGTAGGCAGGAGAGATGCATTCATCCATAGTCACCTCTGGGGTGCATCTCTCCATCTCCACCCTCTCCACTTTGCACTTTTATCGTGGTTCCAGAACAGCCAAAGTGGGTGTCTGAAATACCATGAGCATCCTGTCTCATACAGAGGCAGTTACAGCCCAAATTGACCTTACAGATGAGGATATATCCTCTAGCCTTGTCTTCAGGAGGTGGGAAGGCATTTTCTTATCTTCTAGCTACAACTTTTCATCAACACAGAGGTCCCACCAAAGATGATATAGATGCCATTTCAAAACAGAAGTAGTCCAACCTAATAAATTCTGAAAGGACTAAGAGTTGTGGGAGAAGACATGTAGTGGCAGATCTTCCTGTCCATGGCAGGGGGTTGGAACTGGAGGGGCTTTAAGGTCCTTTCCAACCCAAGCCATCCTATGAACCTAAGTAACTAGACTTAGAATCATAGAATCACCAGGTTGGAAGAGACCCATCAGATCGAGTCCAACCATTCCTATCAAACACTAAACCATGTCCCTCAGCACCTCGTCCACCCGTCCCTTAAACACCTCCAGGAAAGGGGAATCAACCACCTCCCTGGGCAGCCTATTCCAATGCCCAATGACCCTTTCCATGAAAAACTTCCTCCTAATCTCCAGCCTAAATCTCCCCTGGTGGAGCTTGAGGCCATTCCCTCTTGTCCTGTCCCCTGTCACTTGGGAGAAGAGCCCAGCTCCCTCCTCTATACAACCTCCTTTCACATAGTTGTAGAGAGCAATGAGGTCTCCCCTCAGCCTCCTCTTCTCCAGGATAAACACCCCCAGCTCTCTCAGCTGCCCCTCATAAGGTCTGTTCTCCAGACCCCTCACCAGCCTCGTTGCTCTTCTCTGGACTTGCTCCGGAGCCTCAACATCCTTCTTGTGGTGAGGGGCCCAGAACTGAACACAGAATTCAATCTTCTCATGATCCCTGCCTCTGAGGAAGCTACACACCACCACCTTCACTAGGAATCCACCTTCTCTTAGTCACATTATGTCAACCAATGCATTTTAAGAGCACATTTTCCTCAAGCAGGTGAGGTCCTCAAAGGTTAGCATGAGAGGACCACGTTCAGGCAACCTTGAATGCTTGCCATAAGCATTTTATGCTAGGCAGGCTGATTATTAAAGCTTCCGGCGCAGCTTTTCCAGGAGCAGTAGTTCTCATTACAAGGCAGGCTGCAACAACTCATCAATCTTGGGCAGAAGATAATTAATCAGCACCCAGAGCCATTTTTGCAAATACAAAGCCTGGCTGAAACAAACCAAAATAAGAGAGGGAGGGAGAAAAAAAAACCACCACTATGACAGAGCTGTTGGCACTTGCCAAGTCCTCTTGATTAAACTTATTTTCACCTCCAGGTGCTTACACGGGATGAGTTTTGTTAATTAAACCTGCCAGTCAACTCATTATGCATTCAATTAAAAAAGCCTGATGCCTTGATTTTATGCAGCTGGCAGGCTCCACAGTGACAGGCCATGTTGTTATAGTGCATAAGTTCTAATGGGGAAGCGAGAAGAGACGCTCCAAAATATGGCTAAGTGCGAGGTTTGCTAATTAGACATCCTCTTGGTGTTTTGTCTTTTTTTTTTTAGGCTATAACGGATGGGGTTGTTTATCAGACATACAGCCTGGCAAAAGTCAAGGCACAGAGTGGAAAAAGCGCGTTCATCTCATTTGGAAACCCATCCAGATGCTGAGAATATTCATGATAGACTCCAGCAAGGTTAAGAGATGAGGAGAGTGGCACCTAGATGCCATGGTGATGAATGCTACGTGAACAGATTAGATGGAGGCCCTGAAGCTTCTATAAAATTGTGGGGTTTTAATTTAGATGAAAGATAGCCTTTATTCTTAAGGCATCACACAGAGTTGGCAGATCTGGATGCAGACCCTGGCTCTGCTACAAACTCCTTGCATGACCTTGAATAAATCCCAGCGGACCACGCTTTAAAGGTATCTACAGTTATATCTTTCAAGTGGCAACCCTTAGCCTCCTCTGTGTTCCTCATCTATCCACCAGTAACTGAAGGCTGTTGCTTCTGCTGTGCCTACCGCTCTGAGCTATTTATATTCAGCTCCTGAAGAACAGACAGTCTCTTGTTATACACTGCAAGAAAGCCCGTTACAATGGATGGCCAGGCTCAGATGACAGAATGAAAACCTCTAACATTTGTGACAAAAGGATGTGTGGCTGCATGCAAGGGTTTTACAGTTACCTCACACTGACATTTCTAAGTCTGCTTCACGCTGGCCACAAACATGAGAAATGACCTACAACAGAGGTGACCCATCTGCTGTGCTCTGAGGCAGAGAATTCATTTTGTTTCTCTTGTTTTCTTCAAGTTTGCAGGCTTTCAATAGACTTGCTTGGACAGAGAAGAGGTGTGCAATTCCAGCACTGGGTTAATGCGTTAAGGGCATCTCTTCATCTCAGACCAAGCCCCAGTTCTTACGATAATCTGGGACATTTATTTAATGCATATACAAACAGAACGGACCTTTAATCCAGATCCAACCCCCTGCCATGGACAGGGACACCTCCCACTGCATCAGGGGCTCCAAGCCCCATCCAACCTGCCCTTGAACCCCTCCAGGGATGGGGCAGCCACCACTGCTCTGGGCAACCTGGGCCAGGGCCTCCCCAACCTCACAGTAAAACATTTCTTCCTAAGATCTCATCTCCATCTCCCATCTTCCAGCTGAAAACCATTCCCCCTCATCCTGTTCCTGCACTCCCTAATCAAGAGCCCCTCCCCAGCTTTTCTGGAACCCCTTTCAGTGCTGGAAGCTGCTCTAAGGTCTCCCTGAAGCCTTCTCTTCTCCAGGCTGAGCAACCCCAGCTCCCTCAGACACTGGTTATAACCTAATTTCCTGCCTTTTTTTTTTTTGTGGAGTGCTTTATGATTGTGACTTTTTGTGTCTTTACAGCAGCTCTTCAGTTTTGTTACCGGATATTTGTGACTGACAAGGAATAAGCCAGATGTTCTGCAGAGCCCTCTAAGCTGCACCTCTGTCTTGGAGGTGACTGAAAGTGTGAGGAACTGAACTTTGACCAAAGAGATCCCTTGAGTCATGTATGTTACATCAGACTATGAAACAGAGAGGGGTTTGTTATTATTATTGTAACCTTCTTTGCTATCTCATCTCATGCCCCCTGCAACTACTGGAAGCATCGGCCCACATTCACAAGGATGTCTAAGGATGTTTAATTGACCTAAATCCCATTGTCCACCAACACATAAGAATTGGTCCAAATCCAGAATGACTCTTCCAGGCTCCAGGAAATCAACAGTCAAGCCTCTCATCCCTGGAGGGTTTTTTTCCTGTTAACAGCTGTGTCCCTATCATCAAAACCAGCAAGGCAATTAGTGGTTGGCAGTAGCTATCACAGCTGGTCTGAATTTTTTATTACTACTTTCATTGAGAAATTCTAGTTTGTCAGAACGAAAAAACAAAACAAAACAAAAAACCCCCAACCTTGTGAAGGATGTCAAACCTAATAATCCCTGTTGGGACCAAACCCATCATAATCTCAGGGAGACCCTGCCCCCTGTCCAGCCAAACACCCTTGCGCTTGAGTCTTATTTGGAAATTGCACTGCTGTTTTCTGACTCAGACCTGGACTGGAGCCTTCTCCAGTGAGAACCTGGCCCACTAGGCCAGCTGCTGCTCTGTTTGAGAAGTCTCATTTCCCTGTGAAAGTCTTCTAAAAATCTTAGCTTAGCCTCACATCTGGATGGAAGAAAGTGATAAAACCTCA
The DNA here is from genome assembly GCA_033558105.1 of Coccyzus lansbergi. Classification (NCBI taxonomy): domain Eukaryota; kingdom Metazoa; phylum Chordata; class Aves; order Cuculiformes; family Coccyzidae; genus Coccyzus; species Coccyzus lansbergi. The sequence continues at coordinate 178,892 of JAUMJK010000750.1, read as the reverse complement.
GGCTTCAAGCAACCTGTCATTCTTGAATCCCAGCCAACTGTAGGTGTTTATCACCTTTTCCAATAGATGATAATTTGCTATTCCATCCACATTTATTAACACATCCCGAGACAGAGAGCTGCAGCTACTGCTAAACAATCTTAGTACAGGATAACACTTTCTGCCTGCCTCCAACTTCCAGTACAGGAAAATAGTTAAGTTTGCATGGAAGATTTCCCACGAAAGAGTGACGGTTGTTTCATCTGAAGGCAGCCCAGCTGAGATGCTGCATCTGGTTCTGCCAAAAGACAGGAGGCAGGGAAGCACATGCATGTGTGCACTGATGTGTCCGTGGAAGGGAGATCAATAGCCCATCTAGCCTGAGTGACCATGGTACTAGGGAAGAACATAGGAACAGAAAGATCCTTCCACACTCTGTCTTTCCAGCCACGGACACAGGCACTTTAGGCATTTTTCAGACAGAGGTTACACCAGATTAAAACCAAACTTGCCACCTCAAAGAAAGTACAAACTGAATCTAAAATAAAAATAACACATAGCCCAAGAGAAGCTGGAAAGCCTTTTTGCACCACATCAGTGTGATTGCTGTTGTCATCTATTCACAGCCATTTGCAAGGATAAAACAGAAAAAGAAAATTACTGGTCTACAGTTGCTTTCTTCCCCTGACCTAGAAAACAATAACAGTTTGCATTTCTATAGCTCCTTCCATACAGAGACCTCGAAGCACTTGCAATCACTTATTAACCATTGTTCTCAGACCCCTGCAAGGTAGATAACCAGAGCATAAAGTACTTTGTGCATGCCTGGAGATGCACAGAAAACACACGGCACCATCATAAATAAATATACAGGGAAGCTGAGAGAGTCCCTCTCACCAAGCAATAATCTATAATATATTCCCAGTCAAATGGAAACAGCTCCATTCCCTTTAACTCCACTGCTGACTAACAGCACAATGGGAGGCACATGTCCTCTCTCCAGGCTGGAGAAGCTCAGCCCATGGTCCAAGCTCCAGCATCCAAGAGAACAGTTTTGTAAGGCAAAGTTCTTGTAAAACACAAGTCAACCTTTGTGCTCCTCACCTCTCATTTGCTCTTGCTCTCCACTCCATGGACTAGAGAGCTGGATGCCATGCAAGTTTTAAGTCATTTTTGTAGTGAACAAGGAGGCCTTGGTTGTACGTTCAGCGTGCCTTCCCAATAATCAGCCTTTGGGCAACCAAAACCTGAGCACAGGATCTGAGAAAGGAAAGGGAGGATGTCTCCAGGTTAGGTATAAATTCATCTCATCTCCTAAGGACCTAACACTGTTAATTCGCCTCACTGTTCCTGTAGGCAGCAACTGAAAATACTACTCTTAGCACAGGTCATTGCCAGCAAATTACTGCTTTCTAAAGATGAGGAGGCAGAGACTTAAGCAGCACAGAAAAATTAACATAACCAGAACAAATTCAGAGTTACTTCTCTTCATAATGGTAAGACCTCATTCTTCTAGGTCTTTCCTACTTGAAACACTGTTATTACCCTTACAGTGTTGTATCGTGTCCAATACTTAACGAAATTAAGTATGCCCAAAAGAAGTCTATCTGTTTTAGCATATTACAGCAAATGAAATAATAATTGTTCCTTTACTACTCTGACTTTTTATCCAAGAACTGTAATGATATTTTACAGGTATTAAATTAAGACTCAGTCTCCATAAGGCATGAAATATTCCTCACTCGGTGCAATCAAGAGACAAGGAATCAGCCTCTGTGCTCTCTGCTGGGTGGGAAATACACCTCATTTGCAAGTGTTCCTAAGGCACCTGCAGGGCAGAGGAGCTTTGGAAAGCGCAAAAGCAAACAAGGGGTTTCAGTTCTGTTTTCAGAAGCATCTCAAAAGCTTGCACTTCATATTACTTCCAGTGATAGTGGAGCCCTTCTCACACTTTTCCAAGTGCTGCTGTCCTCCTAGACCACCACAGCCCATAAGACGGTCACACTCCACCCTTGTACCACACAGATTATGCAGCTTCTTCTCTCTAAAATCCTCCAGCCAGATGGCCCTTTAGTACAAACTGACCTCCTTGGCCAAGGAGTTAAACGCATTAACAAAATTTCTTGCGAGAAATATCCCTCTCTTCCAAATTCCGAAAATGATTTTCTCCTTCCTGGCAGATGGCAGAGCTGCCACACAATTCGCATCTTGGCACCACTACAGGCTGGCCCTGCCAGGGGTTTTCTGGAGCACTGGACCATTATGAGCTTCCTAAAGAGGCGTGGAGGGAGTCAGTGTTGCAGAGGAAGACAGAGAGGAGACGTCAGGTCTCAGATGTTCCATAATGGTCTTGCAAAATACCAAAGAATGGTGAGGTCACAGAAGGTATTTCCAGTCCAGATGAAACCACAGAGATGATAGGAGGGCTGGAGCACCACCAATACTAGGGCAGGCTGAAAGAGTTGGGTTTTTTCAGCCTGGAGAAGACAAGGCTCTGGGGGAGACCTCAGAACAACTTCGTGTCCTGAAAGGGGCTCCAGGGAAGCTCCCTTTGATCCCATATCCTCACCTAGAAAATCCTGACAGTTTCCAAGCTGCTCTTTTTGTAATCTCATTCTGCAAGAACTGTACCCTATTCACTCATTGCTTCCATTCAATAACTAATGTTTGAGCTGTTTTTCTGCATAAGAACCAACTCTTGGAATCTAACATGTGCAAATACTGCTCAAACAACCAGGAGACAAAACCAAAATTGGGGACCGAGAGCTGCATTAGATAAGCTGAAGACTGCAATTCAAATATCACAATCTCCAGGCTCAATACATAATGTACCCACTAGATGGGGCAAAAAGCTCTATTCTGCTTAGGGGGAAAAAATGCTTTCCAGGTGCTTCTTCCACTACAGTTTCACCTGGCCCATATAACCAGGGAGAAAGCCAGGGCTGAAGAGCTCTGGGTGCTAAACTTCTTATTTCACTGTAAAACCGCTCCCGGCTGGAGCAGCCCAGCGCTTTGGCTGGGCTCCCATATTCCCCTCACATAAACTGTTCTGCCAGGACTGAATTTCTACAGCCAGGAATTAAATGCCCAAGCCAAACCCAGCCTCCAAATCAGAGCTGTCCCTTCGGAAGGGATCCTCTAATGAGGTGGATGTGCAAGGGTCCTTTGTGCCACCAGGACACTGCAGAGGAAGGAAGGACACGACGCTTTGCAGACCTATGTCCATGACACAGCTGCCCAGTGTGTTTTAAGTGCCATGAACCTCATGCAAACCCTCAGAAGGTGAAAGCAGCTAGAGGAAACCAAAGGACTTTAACTCTTCCCCTGCCAAAAGTTTCCCTCTCTCAGAAACCTTTCACATAGCTTAATGTGCCAAACTGAGCTTGGACCATTGCCTCCATTTAAGGCCCTTCTGCTTTGGCCACACGACAGCCTTTTGTCTCAACAGCACTGGTGTTCAGTGTTTTCAGGCTGGCTCAACACTCAGCTGCACTGCTTTACCCCCATGGAATTATACCAGCTTCAGACTGATGACCCTCAGGTGGTGATCAGGGCATCTACTTTAGAAGAGAGAGCTCTAGAAGCTGCTTTCCTCCCTCTGTGGCACGACAACTATGTGTAGTATTTGCCTTTCACAGGATGAGCATGATATTCTAGTCAGAGCTATTTCAGGTATGAAATAGGAGCAAATTATGTACATTCACTAGCACTGCACTAACAAGGTGCCTCCTCCAGGTTTTATGCTTCTAGGATACAAAAATTTTCCCACAGTAATATTAGCAAATGATGCGTTGACCTGGTGAGGCCATGAACACAGAATCCCAATACAAACCCCATTAGAAATAAGTAACTATGAAGAAGCCTCCACTGTTCTCCTATGAGCCACCCAGAAAGAAACTCAAAGCTGCTGACGCACTGGGATGGTCTTTGCCCAAAACCTCCCAAAAATCATCTGAAGGATGAAACTCAACTATCCAGTAGGTTTAAGAGGCTGAAATCTCATTACCAATTGCACCATAACTCCAAACCCCACCATCCCAGACTAGTAGCTTCTTCAGCACCCAGAAACCAAGATTTTACAGCACACACATGCTATGTCTCTCTTCCTGCAAGAACTGGAATGGGTGTTAGCTCCTAGTCTGTATGTACAACAACATAATATCAGTATTTTCTATAACCACATACTGAAAGTAAGCTTTCTAATCACCCCAGCCTCCTCTCCCACAGAAAGGCCATCAACCCACCCTCAGAATTACCAGCTTATTAAAGGAATTCACCCACCTCAAATGGCTTCCTTTCTTCTTTATGCTTTAACAAGACCATGTTGCGAGAACTGAAATAAAACTTGGTGAAAGCTCCACAAACTAAACCAAACAAAACTTCCATTGGAGTTACTGTGCTCTTCCACTCTCTGAAGCCAAGAAGATCTGATTCACCCAAACAGTCACTAGGTCCCTGTCGCTCTCTTTATAGCTCAGCTCTGGTCTGTGCTGGTGCCTGATTGCTCATTTCTTCTTATAGCAAACACCTGGACAAATCCTGCTAACAAAGTTAACTTCTTGCATCCTTCAGCTTGCTTTGTGCCTTCTCCCCGTCCTGCAGTGACTTCCAACAGACTTCTTGAAAATGACCCGTTTGTGCAGAAAAGCACTGATTCAGCACCCAAAACGGAGCCAGGCGACTCACGGTAATCCTCTACGTCTATCAAAATGCAGCTGCTCCCAGTTCAGAAAGAGGCTTGTATTTTACAAGGGCAAGTTTAAGGCAGGGAATATGAAATCTTCAGTCTAGACTCAGTGGGACTAACACACAGGCTGAATGCTGACCCCCAGACTGAATCAGAGCGCGTATGAATGAAGCCGGTTAATTTAGTTTGCCTTGCCTGTGGCTCAGACTGCCTTGGGTTTCTTATTTCAACGCTGAAAGCTGTCACGTACCTCCAAGGATGGGAATTCATCGCTAACAAGCCGCAACCCTTTCTCCATCACTACCAAAGCACCTTGCAGTACTCTGAGAGGCAGCATGTGGCTCACGAGCCCATTCTATAATAGCTAAATATACTAATGCAGTCCCATTAAAGGTCTCACGTCATGTCTGAAAACCTCATCTTCAATCACACGCTTAGCCTGCAGATACTGTACCTCGATTCATTTTTTCCCCCCCTCCTCATTTTGTAATAAATAATTGCCAGGCTTTCAAGGAGGAGGATAAATGGAAACAACTCGGTTGAGGCCTGCATTAAAATCAAGTGCTCTCATCTCTCTTCACCTGACCTGCTGGAAACTCACTCTTCGGCCCTGCTCCAAATCAATAGCTGAGAGCAGCGTGGTGCACACTAAACAGCATCAAGAAAACCTTTGTAGGGGAAAAAATAGGAAGAAAGTCCATACTTAAATGGCCTGGGGGGAACTTGAGCTGAACAGGTTGCTGCATCTCACCACAGAAACATTTCAGCAGAACATCTCCCATTGTTTGGTAGACAAGACTGGAAAATATTTCCATGCAATAGTTCATATCATAAGTCCCTTTTCAGGAAGGGAAGCTGATCCCAACTCCTACGTCTGCTTTCTTTATGGTGACAGATCCAGAGCTGAGGGAGGAAGACGGGCATCTGTCCGGACATACTGTGAGGACACCTGACCCTGTGTGCCCCATCTGCTACAAAACTCTCTGTGTGGATGTCTTCAGGCTTTTGGATTTGTCAAATATTGTGCAGTGAAATCTTTCAGAAATAAAGGAGGATTTCCGCACATGCCCAGGCAGCTCCTGCCTCTGAAACACCTCTGTGGGAGGGCAGGTGGTCTGAGACTTCAACATCTGGTAAATAGCTTAGGAGCTGCAAAAGCAGGAAAAATACCACTATGAGTCGCACTAATTAAACAGCTACAACGTCTGTATTGACCCTGCTGAGAGACTATGTCATAGAATTCTAGAATCATGCAATAGTTTGGGTTGGAAGGGACCTCAAAGCCCATCCAGTTCTATGGGCAGGGACACTTCCCACTGGATCAGGGGCTCCAAGCCCCATCCAACCTGGCCTTGAACCCCTCCAGGGATGGGGCAGCCACCCCTGCTCTGGGCAACGTGGGCCAGGGGCTCTCCACCCTCACAGCAAAACATTTCTTCCTAAGATCTCACCGGAATTTCTAATCTTTCAGCTCAAACCACTCCCTCTCGTCCTACCCCTGCCATCTCAACACAGAAAATGGATCCAGTGGGTCCTTTCCAACCGAGTGATTCTATGATTCTGAGAACAAAACCATCCAAACTAGCATGGGGAATTATTCCATTATTCCAGCAACTCTTTGGAAAGATAAAAATTAAATGGATAAACAAAAACTGTTCCTCATTCACCAGGAACCTGGGGGGTAGCCCTGAGGAGTGTGAGGCTCCGCGTGTCTGCAGGCAGAGGGAATACAGTATGAGCAGCAAACACAAGAGGGAAGCGCAGCACCAAAATCCATCCCTTTCCAGGGAAAGAGCAGCAGACTTTCAGTCTTGGCTTAAGGGTTTGTGCTCCCAGGCTGGGGCACAGTGGGAGAAAGGATGGATCATGGCATAGCAGAGACTCTTCCCCCTCCGTGAAGTTTCTAGGAGAGGCTCTGGATCAGGGAGGGCAGGGAGAGGATGAGGGACAGTTTTCAGCTGGAAGAGGGGAGATGAAGTTGAGATTTTAGGAAGAAATGTTTTGCTGTGAGGGTTGTGAGGCCCTGGCCCAGGTTGCCCAGAGCAGTGGTGGCTGCCCCATCCCTAGAGGGGTTCAAGGGCAGGTTGGATGGGGCTTGGAGCCCCTGATCCAGTAGGAGGTGTCCTTGCCCATGGCAGGGGTGGGACTGGAAGGGCTTTCAGTCCCTTCTAACCCAACTCATTCTATTATTCTATGATTCTACGTGTTGTAGCCACAGTCTCTGACTACTTAAGCAAATGCTGTCATTTAAGCCCAATTACATATATATCATATATCTTTTACAGTAAATTCAACTATTTAATCTACAATTCTTTGACAGAATGCCTCTAAAAAGACAATGTTACTAGTCCCTAAAGCAGGATTCTGAATCCAGTCAGTTAAGCCATTTTCTTCAAAAGTTAATATGAGAAATCCTACCGGATTTAATGCAGATAGGGAGTTTCCAAATATACTTTGAACACAGCCACAACAATTCTCCATCTCAATGATCATAGAATCATAGAATCACCAGGTTGGAAGAGACCCACCGGATCATCGAGTCAAATCCTTCCTATCAAAATATGACCAAAAATATGATCAAAATATCAAAAAATGATGCTACGGAATGATTTGTAATTACTCCAGGGTTGCTTTTAGCTCAGCGTAACACCAAGGATTCCTGCAGGGCCATGCGCCATTCACACAGATCCAAGTGGAATAAGAACCCGGATCAGAAGGAGGAAGCTCAAAGTGTTCCTGCAGACTTTGTGTTCTTTAAAATGAGATGTACACAGCGTGGAAATGTTCCCCAGAGTCAAACAGAATGCGAAACAGATGGGAAATTATTTGCAAACAGGAACTCTTTTCTTTCTTGTTTGCCTGCCTTGTTTTGTTTACCCCTCATAATCCTAACAAGAAACACAAGTGGGATAATACGACTGCAAGCTACTCCGTACTCGCAAACCTGGTTAAACACAACTACAAAGCATCTCGTTTTATGTGATGTGTTGAGTAAGGCAGCGAGACTCACCTTGGGCTTCGGTGGAGCCATCGCTGATGCAGGGACTTCGTGTCATTGCTAGGAGTGCAGGGAGGTGATGCTGAGCAGTAACATTAAACACAGAATCATAGAATCATAGAATAGTTTGGGTTGGAAGGGACCTTAAAGCTCATCCAGTTCCAAATCCCTGCCATGGGCAGGGACACTTCCCACTGGATCGGGATTTTTTTTTCCTATTATTTAATCTAAATCTGCCCTCTTTCACCTTAAAACAGAGACATCTACGCCTCTAGAGCTGTGGCCTTAACCAGTAAATCTTAATTACTCTTTTTGCAGATGACAAGGGCAAGGTTTACGCTCGCTGTTAGTAGAGATTAGAGTTTTGACCGAGGGAACAGAGTGTATTTAATCTGCTGCATCCTTCAGTCAGATAAAGACAGTAGCAGCTGAAATCGCGGCACCTTGGAGACTTACGCTCCAAGTATGAACGTAACATCTTTGAAAATTATTGCTGAGTTACACATGGAGCCACATACGGTGGGATTTAATTTATGGAGAACAGCCTCTACCTTTTAGTCATTCATATAATGAAGAAATAAATGGCAGACACTTGCAGCTGAAGGAGGATGTTGGGTGATGCTTATTCACACTGAAATTACATCTTTAAGTCCCTTTCAAGCTACATAAATGTATCCATAAGAGACATGGAAAACAATGCCCTTCAGTAATAAAAATGTGTCTTATTAAAGTGCTGTTTTCCAGATTAAATTCTTATCATAATCATTAAAAATCAGTCTCTCGTGCTCTTAACCATGTCTGATGGCTACACTAGTAATAATCTCTCAGATTTTGGTTCTCTCTACCATTCCTGCTTTGTTGCTGCTTTATTATTGTCATTTCAACAACCTCTGGGACACTTTGTTAAAATTTTCACCTTTGCTTGTGAGCACTTTCACTTTCATAGAATCACAGAATCATAGAACAACCAGGCTGGAAGAGACCCATCGGATCTTCTATTCCAACCATTCCTATCAAACACTAAACCAAGTCCCTCAAGACCTCGTCCACCCGTCCCTTAAACACCTCCAGGGAAGGTGAATCAACCACCTCCTTGGGCAGCCTATTCCAATGCCCAATGACCCTCTGTGTGAAAAACTTCCTCCTAATCTCTAGCCTAAATCTCCCCTGGCAGAGCTTGAGGCCATTCCCTCTTGTCCTGTCCCCTGTCACTTGGGAGAAGAGCCCAGCTCCCTCCTCTCTACAACCTCCCTTCTCTATTCAAAGGCTGCTGCCATATCCAAAGAGAGGAAAGATAAAAAATAAATATAACAAAAGAAAAATGAAAGAAGGGACCAAAGCGATCACCAGTATCACTCAACTACTTTTAATTTATTACTGCCTGTCTTTGGGCATCCCCTATCTTCATGTATTTTCAGTTCTATAGGAGAATAAAGGAGATTTCAAGTTACCATAAACACACCGTTCCCTTGATTTTCAATGTTATATCAAATAAATGCATTTTTCTTTACGTAACCTGAGCTGGGGCCCATTAATGATACAGGAATGCAGCTCAACAAATCGCAATACAAAATAATAATCACAACAAAAGCAAAAGTCAAAAAAAAAAAAAAAAAGCTTTACAGAAACGCTGCAGACTTTGTACAACCTCCTGCAGATCAGCATGTTTGACTGTGTGTGGGAGTCGGGAAATCCCAGCAGCTTTCTATTGTATCTCGTTATTTCTTGGCTCATTCCCAAGCAAATAAATAATCATCGTCATAAACTAGAGTCATACAAGTGTAGCAGAAACAGTCGCGAAATCCAACAGATAAGATAGCCAACGCTCAAGATGTTTCTTGCACACGGGCTACAAGTTGGGAGCCTATTAATCTTTTGTTTGCTCAACTGCTCTTCCCCTTCCAGACACCAGGATTGCAGAGAGCAGCTCATGGCAGGAACCAGCTGTCTTTCTTGAAGTGAGGGGCTCAAAACTGAACCCAGGATTTGAGATGCAGCCTCAGCAGCACTGAGTGTAGGTGGACAATCATAGAATCATAGAACAACCAGGTTGGAAGCGACCCATCGGATCATCGAGTCCAACCATTCCTATCAAATCCAACCCACGACTGATCTGAGCCAGGATGCTGTTGGCCTTCTTGGCCACCTGGGCCACTGCTGGTTCATGTTCAGCTGCTGTTGACCAACAACCCCAGGGCCTTTTCTACTGGGCAGCTTTCCAGCTGTCCTTCCCCATGCTGGCAAGCTGCACTAGGTGCCATCTCCTGCTCTCTGGTCTCAAAGTGAAATATCTGAAGGACATTTTGCCTCCTGGCTCATACCTGACAGTCATAGAATCATAGAATCATAGAATCACCAGGTTGGAAGAGACCCACCGGCTCATCGAGTCCGTGAAGTCCTGCTTGACTCCACAGCTCTGTGCGTGAATGAAAGGATTAGGATGAAATTAAAGTGGATTTTGTATGTAATGAGGAAACTACACTCCAAATTTGAAGTAAATCCAAGCTAGGAAAGCAAATTCCCCTGTGCCTGTGGCCAGCTTGGATCCTCCGAGGCCAAGCTCCAGCTGCTCTCTAATGAAGCCAATAGTGCTCAGACCAGATCTGGAGCCGAATCCACCCCCACACCTCCACGTCTGCAGCAGAGCTTGGAGTTACAGCTTCAAGGCAATAAAAGATGGAGATTGAGAATAAATCCCTGGTTGTTAGAGCTCTGCAGCCCTAACGAACCCTCCCAGACCCCAAATCTCGTGGCAAAAGTTTGAGGTCAGGTAGACACTGTGAAGGGTAAAAAAGTCCTTTTGCAGCCTTCTGGACACGATACAGAATCCTGTTCTATAAAACAGCTGCTCTTTCTATTTTTAACTATTCTGGAGGGACTCAAATATTGCAGTGATTAGAGAAGAGGAGGCTCTGTAAGTACCTGTGCAGATGGATGCTTAGCAAAGGACGGAAACGATCCCTGCAGGATGGAACCACAAAAAAAAATGCTCATTCCAGCTCATTTATCAAAGCCCAAAGGTAAAAGATATGGACAAAGGTGGTTTAGGCTTTAAGACTAAGCTGCTCTCAGGAATGTTGCTCTTCCACTTTCACCAAGGCTCAGCAGTTGTTCCAAACGCGGGTGTTGTACCACTGCCCACGGAGCAATTACCAACCACGGAGGAAATGGGCTGAAGTTTGCTGAAGTTTCTTTGGTCTTCGCTTTGTGAAAACTCTGCCTAATAATTTTCACTCCATTTTCATGCTGTTTTGAATCAAGTGTGAGGCAGCTGTTCATTTTTCTCTGTGATAAATCACCGTTTCTTGACATTTGGAAACTCGGGAGACACAAAAAAAAAATTAAAAAAAAGAGAGGAAAAAGTGCTTCGGATGGACTCAATTTTGTTTTAAATTACTGAGTGTATTCAGATGCTCTATCCCACAAGGGCATTGACACCACCTCAGAATGCAGGCACATAATTGAAGGGTGGACTTGCCAAAGCAAGACAAGGGCTGTAGCCCTCTTTCCCCCAGCTGCTGACTGACCATGTGCAGCATCTGTGTGTGCGAAACAGCTTAGGCATGCAAATCGTGGCAAGATCAGGCTCAGGCTAGGGAACAGTGATCTTGCTGTGTCCTTCATTGTTGAGGTTTTACTCGGTGTTTGCCTTATAGCAGATTTCTTTTCTCTTTCCTTTCACTGGGGGTAGAAGGGAGATGGGACAGTCTTTCCCTTTGCTGCTTCTGCAAAGGAGATGTTGGCCCAGGAGGAGCTCCACATCCTGGTCCTGGCCCTGGGGCAACAACACAATTCAGTTCATAGAATCATAAACTCACCAGGTTGGAAGAGACCCACCAGATCATTGAGTCCAACCATTCCTGTCAATCACTTAAACCATGTCCCTCAGCGCCTCATCCACCCATCCCTTAAACACCTCCAGGGATGGTGAATCAACCCCCTCCCTGGGTAGCCTATTCCAGTGCCCAATCGCCCTTTCCGTGAAAACATTTTTCCTCATGTCCAGCCTAAACCTCCCCTGGTGGATCTTGAGGCCATTCCCTCTCGTCCTGTCCCCTGTCCCTTGGGAGAAGAGCCCAGCTCCCTCCTCTCCACAACCTCCTTTCAGGTAGTTGGAGAGAGCAATGAGGTCTCCCCTCAGCCTCCTCTTCTCCAGGATAAACACTCCCAGCTCTCTCAGCTGTTCCTCTTCTTCTCCAGCCCCTTCCCCAGCTTCACTGTTCTTCTCTGGACTCACTCCAGAGCCTCAACATCCTTCTTGTGGTGAGGGGCTCAGAACTGAACACAGTAATTGGTAATAATTCAAAAGTAGAGTCTCCAACAAGGACTTTCTGCAAGCATCTGACCCCCCTTTTTTTTAAGGGAGGGAAGTTAGGAAGGAGGAAAGAAAAGAAAACCTGCTCTGTTTCCTGCTGTTGTGCTGTTTACCTCGGAACATTTCTGAAAGATTTTGCAAGTAAACATGTGGAGGTAGCATCAGGCTGGGAAGATGGCTAAATTTGGCTTAAATTTCTGACTTCTTCCTATTGAAGTATACAGCAACATTCCCGCTCACTGTCCAGTGCGGCATTTTTAAACACTCCCCCCCCAAATTAATTCTGTTCTGCATTGAAGAAAATGATATAAATAATCCTCTAAGAATGCATTTTCCTGTAGGTAAAGGGACAATATTTGAGTTTCACTTGGGAGAATAGTGGAAGATCACAGAGAGCACACATAAGGCTGTTGCTGCAGGATCTCGCATGCTTACCCGGCTTTGGGGACCCAAGAGGTCTTGGGAACACGGGAGGCTCTGAAGTCATAAATCATAGAATTATTAAGGTTGGAAAAGAGCCCTAAGATCATCTGGTCCAACCATCAGCCCAACACAACTGTGTCTACTAAACCATGTCCCAAAGTGCCACATCTACACACTTTTTGAACTCCTCCAAGGGATGGAGACTCCACCACTGCCCTAGGCAGCCTCTGCCAGTAAAGAAATGTTTCCTAATATCCTAAACCATTCCTGGCAAAGCTTGAGGCTATTTCCTCTCATCTTATTGGTTGTTACTTAGGAGAAGAGACCAGCACCCACTTCACTACAACCTCCTTTCAGGTAATTGTGGATGGCAATGAGGTCTCCCCTCAGGTTTCTCTTCTCCAGGCTAAACAATCCCAGGCCACTCAGCTGCTCCTTTTACCACTTCTCCTCCAGACCCTTCCCCAGCCTTGTTGCCCTCTGGACAAGCTCCAGCAACTCAACGTCCTTGTACTGAAAGGCTCACATCAGGATAACAATTAGCAGGAGTAACTTAGGCGCAATTATACATTTCTAGGATCAGGCCAGCAGAGGGAAGGCTGTGTGAAAAAACACAAGAAAGGCTTTATGTGAAAACCAGACAGCACTTTGAAATAAACTGTGCATCACCGTTTTCACACAGGCACAAACTTTTCATATATTTCTTCTTTTTCACTGAATTTGTTATTAATTTGGTCGCCTGAAACCATTTTCTAGGTGTTTGCTTTTCGTGAAATTTGCTTTCTACTTCTATTTTCTTTTCCTTGTTCCTCTTTGATCAATAAGACAGCTTGCATTTTCAGCTTTCAATCAAAGAAAGCTGGGAGGAAACATTATTTCAAAGCACACGGTTAATTATTATTAAAAAAAAAAACCAGCTGCTGCTGCCCAGTGAAAGGGTTTTAATGGAAAAAAAGCAGAGCCAAATGTAGAAGCATTCACTAAAGTTACAAGGACAGGAGGCAGTTCGCTGAGCAGCCTTGAAAAATCATTTCCAGCCAGAACGGAGCCAGTTTCACTGATGGACTATGCATGACACACTCAGCCAGTCTGGATGGGTAAACATCCTATTCCTGCTCCTTCTTCTTTGTCGTAACATAGAATCATGGAATGGTTTGCATTGAAAGGGGCTTTAAAGGCCCATCCAACCTGGTCTTGAACGTGTTCTATGATTCTATGATTCTATGATTCTATGTCCTGGGATGGAGCAGCCACCACTTCCCTGGGCAACCTGGGCTACCCTCATTGTGAAGAATTTCTCCCTAATTTCTAATCTAAATCTTCCCTCATGGAAAATCTCACGGGTTTCTCTGGGCTGCAAATCCCTGTACATTGATCACATCCCCCCAGGAACTGCCTGTAGTGCTTGTTTGGGGGGTGGGAGGGTGAAGGTCAATGTTAATTTGGGATTTTCCTCTTCCCTTTTTGCAGAACCAGAACTATTCGTGTTTCCTAGAATAAGTTTGCCTGTGACAAACACCTCTGGGGCTCCAGCAGGAGACGTTTCAGTGCAAATATCATTATTAATAATCATTATTAATAAACATTATTAATAATCCTTAACCCTCCTCCACCGTTCAAACGGAATAGATTGGGTGCCCGATCCTGATTTCACGGTTGCAAAATGCCTAACGTGGCTGAAATCCATGACTAAAGGCTTCTCGGTTTCACCCCCTCGACTTTAATGAAGTCCTTGCCAATTAATAGTGGGGGTAACCGAAAGAATCGGTGCCTCAGCAACATCAAAGGAGTTAAAAGTGACTTCCACAGACGAACAAGTGGCGCTTTGTGCAGTGTCCTTCTGGAGCCTTCATTTTCATGGAGCTTGTTAGCTCAGCCGGAGCGAGGATGACTTGCCGGCCTGTTGTCCCTGTGGGAACACAGCCCCCAGTGTAGGACGGGAACGCTGACTGCAGCGTGCGACCGCTTCTCATCACGCCTTGGGAGAAAGCAGCAGAAAATCAACTGGCACAGGAGGGGACTGAGCAGAGAGCTGGGAGGGGATTTTTTTTTTTCCCATCTCTGGTTTCATTGATACAACAGAATGGAAATGTGCTGTTTGTTTTCCTTTATGCTAATAATAATAACTGTAGTGGTAGATTTAGTTGCCGGAGCGAGTCCAGAGGAGGTCACAAAGATGATCCAAGGGCTGGAGCACCTCCTGTATGGGGACAGGCTGAGAGTTGGGGTTCTTCAGCCTGGAGAAGAGAAGGCTCCAGGGAGACCTTAGAGCAACTTCCAGTGCTGAAAGGGGCTCCAGGAAAGCTGAGGAGGGGCTCAGGATCAGGGAGGGCAGGAGTAGGACAAGGAGGAATAGTTTTCAGCTGAAAGAGGGGAGATTGAGATGAGATCTTGCAGAGAAATATTTTCTTGTGAGGGTGGGGACGCCCTGGCACAGGTTGCCCAGAGCAGTGGTGGCTGCCCCATCCCTGCAGGTGTTCAAGGGCAGGTTGGATGGGGCCTGGAGGCCCTGATGCAGTGGGAGGTGTCCCTGCCCATGACAGCGATACCAAGTGGACATCCTATCACCCCTTCCCCATCAACTCATCCCCATCATCACTGACCTGGTCGGTCTGAAGGAGTAACCCATCATCTCCTGCCATGTGGGTCCAAGGGTCCCCATCACCACCTCCCTACCATCTCCTCCCCCTGGGGGTCTGACGGGGTACCCCATCACCACCTCCCCTTCACCTCCTGCTCTGGAGGTCCAAGGATGTACTCCACCACCACCTCCCCATCATCTCCTGCCCGGGGTCCAAGGGGTTACCCCATCACCGCCTCTTCCAGGGGATCCAGGGGGGTGCCCCATCACCATCTCCTGCCCTAGAGATCTGAGTGGTTATCCCATCACCACCTCTCCATCATCTCCTGTCTTGGGGGTCCGAGTGGTTACCCCATCACCACCTCTTCCCAGGGGACCAAGGGGGTACCCCATCACCACCTCCCCATCATCTGGATGGGGAGAAGTCTGGCGAGGTCTGGCTGAAAAACTGCCAGGAGGAGAGGGACCTGGGGGTGTTGGTTGACAGCCGACTGAACATGAGCCAGTAGTGTGCCCAGGTGGCCAAGAAGGCCAATGGCATCCTGGCTTGGATCAGAAATGGTGTGACCAGCAGGTCCGGAGAGGTTCTTCTCCCTCTGGACTCAGCACTGGTGAGGTCGCTCTTTGAATCCTGTGTGCAGTTCTGGGCCCCTCAGCACAAGAAGAATGTTGAGGCTCTGGAGGGAGTCCAGAGAAGAGCAACGAAGCTGGTGAAGGGGCTGGAGAACAGGTCTTATGAGAAGCAGCTGAGAGAGCTGGGGGTGTTTATCCTGGAGAAGAGGAGGCTGAGAGGAGACCTCATTACTCTCTCCAACTACCTGAAGGGAGGTTGTGGAGAGGAGGGAGCTGGGCTCTTCTCCCAAGGGACAGGGGACAGGACAAGAGGGAATGGCCTCAAGCTCCACCAGGGGAGATTTAGGCTGGGGATTAGGAGGAAGTTTTTCACACAGAGGGTCATTGGGCATTGGAATAGGCTGCCCAGGGAGGTGGTTGATTCACCTTCCCTGGAGGTGTTTAAGGGACGGGTGGATGAGGTCCTGAGGGACGTGGTTTAGTGTTTGATAGGAATGGTTGGACCGGATGATCCGATGGGTCTCTTCCAACCTGGTTGTTCTATGATTCTGATCCTCTGATCTCCTGCCCCGGGTCCAGGGGGATACCCCATCACCATCTCCTGCCCTAGAGGTCTGAGTGGTTATCCCATCACCACCTCCCCATCATCTCCAGCCGCGGGTCCGAGGAGGTCTCCCACCACCTCCTGGCCCGGGGGTCCGAGGGTGCCCTCCCCCTCCTTTCCCCTCCCTCCCCTCCCCTCCCGCTCGGCTTTCCCCGCTCGGGGGCGGCAGCAGCATCTCCTCCTGTAAGGCGGCCGCCCGGTGTCGGCGTGGGTTGGCGCGGGTGGGGGAAGAGGAGGAGGAGGAGGAGAAGGAGGAGGAGGAGGAGGAGGGCGGCCGTGGCCCGGGGGCGCCGCGGGCTTGCATGGCCGTTTGCGGGCGGCGATGGCTGCGTGATGTCCCAGCAGCCCGCTCCGCTCGCCATGGCTGCCAAAGAGGAGCTCTACAGCAAAGTCATCCCCCGGCGGAACCGGCAGCACCGAGCGGGCACCATCAAACACGGCTCCTCGCTCGACATCCTGCTCTCCATGGGCTTCCCCAAAGCACGGGCGTAAGTCGCCGCGCGGACCCCCTTTCCCCACTCCCTTTTCCCCCCCCACCTCCTCCTCCTCCTCCTCCTCCTCCTCTGGCTTTGCGGCGGGAGCCTTTCTGCTCGGCTGAGCCGGGATGGGGGAGGCGGCCAGCGCCGGCCCCGGGGCTGGGAGGCAGTGGGGATGCGCTCCGGAGAGCCCCGGGGAGCGGGGGATGCGCTCCCGGAGAGCCCCGGGGACGCCTTCCCGGAGCGACCGAGGCAGCCAGGGGGATGCTTTCCCGGAGAGGCGCAGGAATGGGCTCCCCGAGAGGTCCAGGGAGCGAGGGATGCGCTCCCGGAGAGCTCCGGAGAGAGGGGGATGCGCTCCCGGAGAGCCCCGGGGATGCCTGCCCGGAGCGACCGAGGCAGAGAGGGGGATGCTCTCCCGGAGGGGCTCAGGAATGGGCTCCCCGAGAGGTCCGGGGAGCGGGGGATGCTCTCCCGGAGGGAAGCAGGAAGAGGAGGCTGAGAGGAGACCTCATTGCTCTCTCCAACTACCTGAAAGGAGGTTGTGGAGAGGAGGGAGCTGGGCTCTTCTCCCAAGGGACAGGGGACAGGACGAAGGGAATGGCCTCAAGCTCCCCCAGGGGAGATTTAGGCTGGAGATTAGGAGGAAGTTTTTCACACAGAGGGTCATTGGGCATTGGAATAGGCTGCCCAGGGAGGTGGTTGATTCACCTTCCCTGGAGGTGTTTAAGGGACGGGTAGACGAGGTGCTGAGGGACATGGTTTAGTGTTTGATAGGAATGGTTGGACTGGATGATCCGATGGGTCTCTTCCAACCTGGTTGTTCTATGATTCTATGATCCTACGATGCGCTCCCGGAGAGCCCCGGGGATGCCTTCCCGGAGCAAGCGAGGCAGCTGTGGGAATGCTCTCCCAGAAGGGCCAGGGATGCGCTGCCGGAGCAGCCTGGCTACCGGGGGGATGCGCCTTCCCCGGAGAGCACGAATGGGCTCCCCGAGAGGTGCAGGCAACGGAGGCTGCGCTCCCGGAGCGCCCCGAGGAGCAGGGAATCCGGTCCCGGAGCGGCCCCGGGGATGCGCTCCCGGAGCAGCCCGAGTACCGGGGGGATGCGCTCCCGGAGAGGGGCCGGGAATGAGATCCGAAAGATCCCTTCTTGGAAGAGCGCTCCCGAAGCACTATGATTCTATGCGCTCCCGAAGCGGCCAGGGCAGCGGGAGATGAGCTCCCGGAGCGGCCCGAGGATGCCGCTCGGCTAGAAGGGGGATGCGCTCCCGAAGAAGCTCGGGGTTACTTTCTCGGAGAGACCCAAAGAGCTGGGGATGCGCTCCCGGGGCAGCCCGAGGATGCAGTCCCGAAACTGCCCGGGTGTACCTTCTCAGAGCAGCCTGGGGAGCAAGGAAAGCTCTCCCGGAGCAGCTTGGGGAGCAGGGAATGCTCTCCCGGAGCAGCTTGGGGAGCAGGGAATGCTCTCCCGGAGCAGCCTGGGGAGCAGGGAATGCTGTCCCGGAGCAGCTTGGGGAGCAGGGAATGCTGTCCCGGAGCAGCTTGGGGAGCAGGGAATGCTCTCCCGGAGCAGCTTGGGGAGCAGGGAGTGCTCTCCCGGAGCAGCTTGGGGAGCAGGGAGTGCTCTCCCGGAGCAGCTTGGGGAGCAGGGAGTGCTCTCCCGGAGCAGCTTGGGGAGCAGGGAGTGCTCTCCCGGAGCAGCTTGGGGAGCAGGGAATGCTGTCCCGGAGCAGCTTGGGGAGCAGGGAGTGCTCTCCCAGAGCAGCCTAGGGATGCACTCCCAGAGTGGCCAAGGCATCAGGACATGTAGTCCAGAAGTGGTCCAGCACAGCCAGTGATGCTGTACAGGCCGAGGGATGCTCTGCATCGCATCCCCTGGTAGGCAAGATCATAGAATCATAGAACAACCAGGTTGGAAGGGACCCATCGGATCTTCTAATCCAACCATTCATATCTAACACTAAACCCAGTCCCTCAGCACCTTATCCATCTGTGCCTTAAACACCTCCAGGGAAGGTGACTCAACCACCTCCCTGGGCAGCCTATTCCAATGCCCAGGAATGCTTTGCACTCCTCGTTAGAGTCAGAAGCCATCGTTCCCATGCTTTGAAAATAAGGAGATCGTGGAGGCACAATGGTTTCAGCTAACTCAGTCACCCACAAGATTCTCTCTAGTCCACATCCAAGTCCACTGAAAAGGAATGGAGCAACAGAAGGAAATTTCTGTAGTCTGAAGTGGGAGGTTCTTCTTGTTCAATTTAGCAATGTCCTGGTGTAATCTCCCTGCACGAGCCGATGCTTTCAATTAATTAGGCAGCAACCTAATGATAACTTCATAGAATCATAGAATCACCAGGTTGGAAGAGACCCACCGGATCAACGAGTCCAACCATTCCAACTTAATAATGACCCTCCCGGTTTTAAGCATAGAGACTCCCGAAGTGGGACTGTGCACTTTAGGATGCAAATGAAACCAGTGGGGATTTGGATGATTCACAGAATCACCAGGTTGGAAAAGACGCACAGGATCATCATGTCCAACCATTCCTATCAAACACCAAACCAAGATTCCTTGATCTGCTTAAGTTTTCATACAATCATAGAATCATAGAACAACCAGGTTGGAAGGGACCCATCAGATCTTCTAGTCCAACCATTCCTATCAAACACTAAACCAAGTCTCTCAAGACCTCATCTACCTGTGCCTAAAACACCTCCAGGGAAGGGGAATCAACCACCTCCCTGGGCAGCCTATTCCAATGCCCAATGACCCTCTGTGTGAAGAACTTCCTCCTAATCTCCAGCCTAAATCTCCCCTGGGGGAGCTTGAGGCCATTTCATTTTGTTGCTGATGCTCGTCAGAACTCGGTGGTTTCGCAGCTCTGTCTTTGTGCAGTTTTCTTATAAATACAGACACACACATGCAGTTTCAAGGACGTATGTCATCTGTGGATTCATGGAATTGAACATACAGAAAATGTAATGTGTGTTTCCCATTGTCCTACTGATGTTCCTTATGTCTGTCAGTGAGCTAGAGTTACCTGTTAAAATCCACATGCAGCATTTATATGCGATGCCTGCAAAGGGAAATAGTAGGAGGCTGGTGACTTCATGCTCTGCTCGCTTGGAAAAAACAGATGTGTGTCTTTCAGCAGAGCTACAGAAAAAAGCAGCTCGATACTATGAATGAAACTAGTTATTACCCGTACAACAGTGCCATCAAGGCTGACAGCCAGCCCTGCTACTACGTAACCGTTAGGAACGATGTCTGTGGTTCATATTCTTGCCCGAGAAAACACTAATATTTGATAAAAACGCACCCGAAGCTTTATCAGACCAGATAGGGAGGGTTAAACACAGAGAGTGAGCCAGAGAAAGGAGTAAAATGTACCCAGCTACAAAGAATACCTACTGGAAATATAACCAGCTGGATGGGATGCTACAAAATTCTCGCCTGGAGAAGAGGAGGCTGAGAGGAGACCTCATTACTCTCTACAACTACCTGAAAGGAGGTTGTAGAGAGGAGGGAGCTGGGCTCTTCTCCCAAGTGACAGGGGACAGGACAAGAGGGAATGGCCTCAAGCTCCGCCAGGGGAGATTTAGGCTCGAGATTAGGAGGAAGTTCTTCACACAGAGGGTCATTGGGCATTGGAATAGGCTGCCCAGGGAGGGGGTTGATTCACCTTCCCTGGAGGTGTTTAAGGGACGGGTGGATGAGGTCTTGAGGGACTTGGTTTAGTGTTAGATAGGAATGGTTAGACTAGAAGATCTGATGGGTCCCTTTCAACCTGGTTGTTCTATGATTCTATGATTCTAAATTCAGGATATTGTGATACAGCCCTGTTTGACACCTCAGCTGTCTGCAGGGAGGGAGACTGCTTTCCCCATCTGGGGTAGCAATTAGTGCCCCGTTCCAGCCGGCTGGAAATAATACAAATGATTCACCATTAAAATTCAGATAAGAAGCAAAACGGGAAGAAAGCCAAAGAAGGAAGGACTGCCACCAAGGGCACGCTGCGGACCGCCACACAGGTCGGAAGCGTGAGAGATAGGACCGCGCGGCAAAAGGACATTCCCTAAAGGTCACTGCTTCCCAGAAGCTGCTTGTTAGCTCACAGCACACTGGTCTGCAAGGGGGAATGAGATTGCTGAGTTGCTGAGGAGCTAAAAACACCCTGTCTCCCAATGACAGTACTGAAAAGCAGCCTTGGAGTAAAACCCTTTTGAGTCTCTCCCACTCCTGTCTTCTACCCCAAAGCTGTAGTTACAACTGGAGGAGGAGAATTCAGCCAAAAAGGGGATTTCGGAACTGTGCCTTGTGTATCCTGCCTACAAATACGAGCCAGGCTGATACTTAGAAGTGGTGACCATCTGTTTGGGTGGCTTATGCAAAACAAAGCTCCAAGTTGTCAGACTGAGACTGTCAGGCCTGTCACGTTGCTGTTGGCGTTGGTGGTCTCCTGGATTCATGTTAGAGCGAGGGATTGATTGGGGCAGGGGACAGAGGGGGCTGTTGAAGTCGGAGTAAGAGACACAGGAGCTACCTGGAGAGCCCAAGGGTGCTTTTTATCAGCTATGGCGTAGAGATGGTGCCGAGATCCTGGGGAGTACTCGTGCTGCCTGACTTTCAGCTTCTAATTCAGCTCGAGTAACTTATAGAATCATAAGATCATAGAACAACCAGGTTGGAAGGGACCCATCGGATCATCGAGTCCAACCATTCCTATCAAATACTAAACCATGTCCCTCAGGACCTCATCTACCAGTCCCTTAAACACCTCCAGGGAAGGTGAAGCAACCCCCTCCCTGGGCAGCCTATTCCAATGCCCAATGACCCTCTGTGTGAAAAACTTCCTCCTAATCCCCAGCCTAAATCTCCCCTGGCGGAGCTTGAGGCCATTCCCTCTTGTCCTGGCCCCTGTCACTTGGGAGGCCAGCTCCTTCCTCTCTACAACCTCCTTTCAGGTAGTTCATATACCTCAGACTGCTACCAACAGACAGGTCAGCTTTTGTCTCTTCAAAAATCACTAATTATTTGATAATACTTCTCTATGCTTATAAGCTTAGTAGTAAGAGCTCGGATGGCCAAGATGATCCTGGGCTTGCTTCCTGGTTCTGTGTTGCTTTGGACAAGCCACTTCCACCCTGTGTATGCTAAAATAATCAAAGCTGAAATACTAAATATGATTTCCAAGTATGGTAGTAGAGTTTAACTCACTTTAGGGTAGAAAATGGTATGAGCCAGGCTGAACCCCAGAGAGGATGTTCTAGGTGTTTACACTTTAGGTGCTGAGTACAAAACTGCTATCAAGCTTCTGTTCAGATCAGGGTGTTATTAAATAAGCCTTTATTTGTCCATCCTCCTTGTGGTTTACAGGGGGCTGGGGATAAAGAGTCCCTCAAGGAGGGACATATCCTTCCTTTCTGAACACAGATAACTCGAGAGCAGGTATTGAAATGAATGGAGCTCCCCTGCTGTCTATGTCCCACAGCACAGACTGGGACCCTGGAGGTTCTCCTCACTTCCCCATTGAACCCTTGTTGGTGCAGGCAGAAGAGTGACTCTGTTGTGTGCCTGGACAGACGTCTGTCTATCTCTTTTCCTCCTTCTCATCGACAGCTTCAGTTCAGCTGGGCTACTCTAAGTTACACAGCAATGTACAAACCACCTATAGGTGCACTTAGAGCAGTTGCACCAGCCACTGTACTATGTCATCACTTTAGACTCTAACTGTGAAGAGCTGTTCTATTTTGAATTCTTATTGTCAGCACATGATCATTATTTCTTTATTTTGCAATTAGCCCATTATATTACGTACTGTCTAGTCACACGGGAGGAGGTTTTCCCTATCCCAAGTAGTTTCTGATTTAAACAAGGAAGGAAAGCAAAGGTGATGTTATGATTTTCCTTTTTTTTTTTTTTTTCCTTTGATAGGAATGGTTAGACTCGATGATCTGGTGGGTCTCTTCCAACCTGGTGATTCTATGATTCTATGATTGCCCTTCTGCAATTTGGGCATTGAGACAAGCATTTTGCCCAGGTCACATAAAAGTCTAATGAGACCCCAATGTCTCAAGACTTTCAACACAAGAACAACTCTAGAAGGAGATTTCACACAACTGTTGCTTCCCTGTTGCCCTGTACCTCCTCTTTCTATGGTTCTTCTGTCAGTGGTTGCACCCCCAGATCTAATCTGACTGCCAGCACCTCTCATTCTTGTATGATCATAGAATCATGGAATGGTTTGGATTGGAAAGCACCTTAAAACCCATCCAGTCCCACTCCTGCCATGGGCAGGGACACCTCCCACTGGATCAGGGGCTCCAAGCCCCATCCAACCTGCCCTTGAACCCCTCCAGGGATGGGGCAGCCACCACTGCTCTGGGCAACCTGGGCCAGGGCCTCCCCACCCTCACAGCAAAACATTTCTTCTTATGATCTCATCTCAATCTCCCCTCTTTCTGCTTAAAACCATTCTCCTTCATCCTGTCCCTGCAATCCCTGATCAAAAGCCCCTCCCCGGTTTTCCTGTAGGCTATATCGATGTCTATATATATGTCTATATATCTCTCTTGTGTCCCTCTATAGGTGTTGATAGTCTTCCTGAGATTAAATGGAAAGGGAAGCACAGTGTAGATTACAGGCCATGGAAACCACAGGGGATCACTTAAAGCTATTATGCATGTAGAAGCAATTAAAATAAACTATGTGCAATGTGTACCTCTGTGAAACACTAAACATAAGAAAATGTAGTCATGAACCGCTGTTTTTTTCAAGATGGAAGGTGGCCTTTGACCAAACTTGAATTATTGGAAATAACATATGGATAAGCAATTGAAACCCTCTAGCCTGCATGGTGCAGTAATCTGTGTGGCCCCAGAATTTGTGAGTTCAGTGACTCACACTTTTAAAAGTGTTGCGTTAGAATTCAAACTCCTCCAAAACATCCTCAATACCAGAAAGATAAAATTCTAGCATGAGAAACAAACAAAAAAAATCCTGATTTCTTTGTTTTAATTCTGGCTGCACATGAGCATATAAATGGATAAAATGTAAAACGTTACTTGAGTTTCTGCGCACAACTCTAAATTCAAGCCATAGCCCCAAGGTGCTATTTTAGAAGAAATCCAGACCTAGAAAAAGGAAGATAATTCTCTGGCCCCAGTCATTACTCAAACAGGGTAAATCACTGCCCATAAGCAGAACATTTCCATTACAGGCACCTTGCTTTTTTGGATGCTGTGCTATGTGTGATAAGCGTAAGGAATAAGCGCTGCTCTTGATGCAGGTGGCAAAGCTTTCCAAAAATTTCCTTCCCATCATTTCAGGGTAAAGGAGAAGGACCATCTATTAGGGACAGGTCCATGATGTTGGTTCAGTGTGCAGTGCTGTGCTCCTGGGTAGATCTGCTGACTCAAGATAGAATTACAAACACTTTCCCCTCATAAAAAAAAAAGGAGATACAGGAATATGGTACATGAATCAGTTCCACTGCTTCCCCTGTGCTACACATTTCCTCCTTCCTCCCTCCCACGAAAGACCACTCTGTGCTCGTGGTATGAAGAACACATTTCCCTTGGTCTGGAATAGAATCATAGAATAGTTCGGGTTGGAAGGGACCTTAAAGATCATCCAGTTCCAACTTCCTGTGATGAGCAGGGACACCTCCAACTGGATCAGGGGCTCCAAGCCCCATCCAACCTGGTCTTGAACATCTCCAGGGACAGGGCAGCCACCACCTTCCTGGGCCTCCCCACTTTCATAGCGAAGAATAGAACCAAACCAATCTGATTTTGATTTTGCTTCTCAGTAACTGTGAGAATTTAGGAGTATTAAGTGTTTCATTATTCTCAAAGAAAATAAGCTCAGAACCAGTTTACAAACAACAAAATCTTCTCTTGTGTTTTGAAAATGTTTTCTAGGCTGCTAAAGCATGTTTTGCTTAGTAACCGACTTAGCAACACAGCAGTATTTCGGCGCAGAAGGGCTGCGAAGTCTCTCGTTCCTCAAAGGTTTGGGCTGGATTTGGGAAAATACTGCATGGAAAAAAACAAATGCTGTAGATAATCTTTGGATTTTGAAGTGTTTCTGTTCCTTTATGACATTTGCCTTCAGGGTATTCGATTTCTCCAAATACTCTTGGCTGAAATTCATCTGGCTACAAACACCAGCCAAAACGTAGGCATCACAAAAGTCTCACTTAAGCCCAAGCTTCAGAAGGGTTTTTAGGATTCACAGTGACTTGTGTTGGCCCAGGATGCAGAATGAAACCCCATCCCTAATAAAGATGATGGGCAGTGATGTTTCTAGAAGCAACAGTTTAGATGGCTGTGTGGCCTCTTCTCCCAAGTCACAGGGGACAGGACAAGAGGGAATGGCCTCAAGCTCGACCAGGGGAGGTTCAGGATGAACATTAGGAAAAAATTTTTCATGGAAAGGGTCACTGGGCACTGGAACAGGCTGTCCAGGGAGGGGGTTGAGTCACCTTCCCTGGAGGGGTTTAAGGGATGGGTGGAGGAGACGCTGAGGGACATGGGTTAGTGATTGATGTGAATGGTTGGACTCCATGATCCAGTGGGTCTCTTCCAACCTGGTTATTCTATGATTCTATGAGCATGGATTTCCAAATGTGTTCATAGCACTGGAGGAATTCCTGAGCTACTGAACAGAAAATGCAGGTGTTGTAGTATCAGGGGCTTAGGCAAAAGCTTTTCCTGATGCTCGTCATTCAACCCAGTGGCTCTGGGGTTGAAAAGAGACCCTAAAACACCCCTATTTCCAGCACTGCCTGTCAAAAGAACAGGCGTTCTTAAGTAGGAATTTCGTGGGAAGCATTTGTGACCTGTTTACTCTACAAATAGTGAAAGAGGAAGAACTTGCTGGAGGGGTACCCTTTGGCAGATTGCTCAGACAAGACCTGCTGTGACCCTCCCTTTCAATGTGCCTGTCAACGCCCCCGTGGGAAGTCACGGGGGAAGGCAGCTCTTTGCCCACTCTAGGGTTTAACGGATGAGATTCAGGGCTGTAACTTGAGCAACGGTTTGAGCAATTAACTGGTCCTAGTTCACGCGTTGCAATTTCTAGGTTCAGGGCTGAGGCCTCTGAACAATTTTGTACATCTGTGCTGGAAGGGATCCAACAGGTCTGCACCGCGCAGTGGAACACGGATGCTGCAATTGAGTTAGCAGCTGCCAGGAAGGTGCATTGGAGAAGGGCTTGAGCAAAGATACATTTGGGACTGAGTCCCATGGCTGCTCTACATAGGGATTTTTTTTTCTTGATCAGCTTTATTGCAGATTTCTGCTGTGGGACTGAGAGATAATTACTGCAGCGTTCAGACTGTTACATACTAGCGGCTTCTTTGGGCTTGGTGTGGGAGAGATCTCTATCATAGAATTATAGAATCATAGAATAGTTTGGGCTGGAAGGGACCTTAAAGCCCATCCAGTTCCAACCCCCTGCCATAAGCAGGGACACCTCCCACTGGATCAGGGGCTCCAAGCCCCATCCAACCTGCCTTTGAACCTCTCCAGGGATGGGGCAGCCACCACTGCTCTGGGCAACCTGTTCCCTCACTGCTCTCATCATGAAGAACTGATCTATCAGACAGACCTAAAGTGATAAAACACAGAGGTCTTTTTACTTCCACTTTATAACCTGGAAACTGAGGTATGGAATGGCTTAGATGTATATGTCAAATCTGTATTTAGCCTGGCACTTGCACCAAAATCTGTAGCATTTCAGTCTATTACCTTAAAACCAAGACTGAGATAGCTGGTCTGAGTAGAACATCTATTTCCATGACATTGTATATAATTTCCAAACGGAGAGAGACCTTCTCTTATCGGAGGTTGAAGAAGTCATTCCTGTGATAAGATCACACTGTAAAATGATAATGGCAGCAGCAACACTCCGTATTACCTCAGTGATTCAGGATACTGTACACGCTACTGCCATTAATCATATCTGATAGTTGGGAGCAGCGGAACAATCAGATCTTGAGGTCTGACATTGACAAAGAAAACGCTTCTGCCACTAACACTGAGAGAACGGTTTCAGGACAGAGCATCCCCAAACAACCATCGCTCGCGGTAGAGCCAAGGTCAGCGAGTCACTGCAATCCTTGCTGCAGAAGCGCTGCCTGCTCAGAAAGCAAGCTTGCTTGCACATGTTCCGGAAAAAAAGAACACCTTTCCAGTGCCTTCACACACTGTGCTTCATTGGGATCTCACATTTAAAAGTCAAAGTAGTATCACCATATGCAGCGAGTTCCTGGTTCAGGAGCAAGTCAGCCAGAAGCCAGCAATCCCTGGATTTTGAAGGTGTGTTTGTCAGGGCTATGTAACACTGGCAAACACCGTAAGACAGTCTAGAAATTTTCCTGGTCCCTGAATATTTAGTTCATCTGGGTATTAAAATGACATGGTGAGAAAAGGCTTGTGCTTCTTGTCTCTCTGATGGGTTTTTTTGAGCCACGGAGCGGAACTGGATCCTTCCCTCTGTGCTGGGAAGGAGGGGAGCTTCAGAAAGTACAACCTAGACCCCACATATCACTGACAGAGCCTGAAAAATACTTTGTGTCAATACTTCTGTGTCAAAACCCCATTGAGTTAATAACTCGATCCATAGTATACAATTCCTGTTCAAGCTACATATCAATTTCAAGTGATACAGATACCAGTGTTATCATTTCCCTTTCTGTCCCTTTTTCTTTCTCACTTCACAGATCTAATACTACTGTCAGGAGCCAGTTTAAATTTACTAATGAGATTCTCAAGACAAAGACTCACTAGAGAAACTCATTATTTCAAATATCCAGTGTGGACTATTTGAATGGAGCCTTGTTTGCATAAAAAGCTGATTATTCTCCCCCCTTGCAGGCTGGGTGACAGCGGCAGCGTTTTGGCCCATTTCTGCAGAATTGTGCAGCGCTTCCTTTTAAAACCCTCCATGAGTTTGCCCTGAGATCACTTCTGCTACTTTGCTGGGTAGGAGCCCATGCTTAAAGGGTGCTGCCAGCCCTCAAGACCTCCTGAATAAATGCAATGACAGAAGACAGGGGGAGAATCCTGCTCTTGGAAAGATAACCAGCAAAAGTTTCAAGTTAAAAAAGCAGAATTTGGCGTTTCTAAATGCCAAATGCTGGCTGTGCTGGCTCACGATGAGACTTGTGGTTTGAAGTCACCTTGCAAAGCGAGTCTTAGCCTCCCAAGTCTTGCTCACAGATGAGAACGTTTCCCTAGGTTTTAACTGGAGCTTATAGTGGATTCACAGTGTGCGCTCAGCAACTGCAGAAAGAATAGAGACATCCGTGTGTGTGTCTGTACCGCACCAGTCTAATTATCCTCAACAAGCAGAGTCATCAAAAGAGCTGTAGTTTAGCAGCTGACAGCATTTTGGATTCCATCACCAAGACTGGCTGCAGGCTTTGTGCATTACAATGGGGTGCGCTGCGCGCCTGGGTCTTACTCACCCCTATATAAACAGACCTGAAAAGAATAGCGTTTGGCTTTGCTTGGCATTTTTCTGTCTCCACCACTATAGGAAAGCTGGGAAGGGGCTCTTTATCAGGAAATGCAGGAACAGGATGAGGGGGAACAGTTTTAAGTCAAAAGAGAGGAGATTTAGATGAGATCTTAGGGAGAAATGTTTTCCTGTGAGAGTGGGGAGGCCCTAGCCCAGGTTGCCCCGAGCAGTGGCGGCTGCCCCATCCCTGGAGGGGTTCAAGGGCAGGTTGGATGGAGCTTGGAGCCCCTGATCCAGTGGGAGGTGTCCCTGCCCCTGGCAGGGGTGGAACTGGGTGATCTTTAAGGTCCTTTCCAACCTAAATCATTCTACGACTCTATCTCAGTCATGCATAAGGACTGAATCTAGTGAGCATCAGAAAGCAACTGGGGAAAAAAACAAAAGCAAGAAGTCAGGGGATGAGTTGAGGGAACTACTAAAGGTACCACAATGAAGCAGCTGACAACCTACATAGACAGTGGTTTAGACATCTTGTAAACTCTTGTCTATGTTTACAAGATACAGGTGCTTCTTTTCCAAGTCCTCTCTCCCACTCTTCCTCCTGAAGCTTTGACAAGTCCCAGCAGCAAAAGGTGCTTTTGAAGGTACTCCGGCAATACCGACCACTCAGCCTGCAGCTAAGAGATGTCGATCTCGCAAACTAGGGAGCAGGAGCCATCACTCCTCCGTTCCCCAGGAAACCTCAGCCTTCCTGTTTTGTTTCACAAGGATTCCCAAAAGAATAAAGATCAGTACAGAGTCACGTGTGCAGAGATGACAATATCCTGACAGGTTTTGGTAGGACGTGAGTGGTTTCTGTCACCCGCCAAGCAGCAGCAGCAGCAGCATAAAATTTAAACAGAAACCAGACACCAAATTCAAGTCCTTGGGACTGAAGTCTCCTGTCATTGCCAGCACCAATATCTTGCAGGCCAGTCCCTGTCAGCAGGAGATTAGCATGAAAATCATAGAATCATAGAACAACCAGGTTGGAAGGGACCCATCGGATCATCGAGTCCAACCATTCCTATCAAACACTAAATGCTAGCAAAAAGGTTAGGCCTGCAGCTCAGCAAATCACAGCCCTGAGCAAATGGTGGGATATCCAATTTCTGTGTTGGAGATGCAGAGGGATACCCAAAGACCTGTACACTGATATAAAACTCTGGCCTTCCGTAGAACCATGGAATGGTTTGAATTGGAAGGGATCTTAAATATCATCCAGTTCCAACCCCCCTGCCATGGGTAGGGACACCTTCCACTGGATCCAGTTTCGTTTCTGCCTAAAATCCCATCTCAATCTCCCCTCTTTCAGCTTAAAATTGTTTTCCCTTGTCCTATCCCTGCACTCCCTGACCAAGGGCTCCTCCCCAGCTTTCCTGGAGCCCCCTTTATGTGCTGGAAGCTGCTCTAAAGTCTCCCCAGAGCCTTCTCTTCTCCCTAGCCAGCATCAGAAGAGGTTTTAACTGCATTTCACTCACACCCATCACCCCCCTGCTGTTATCAAGCATGAGGCAAGTGCCACTTTTTTTCCCTTTCATGTAGTATTAGCCAGGCTCTGCAGTTCACGGTGGTGCAGAATTAATCAGTCGTGGTTGGTAACTGTGAAAGAATTACCAGCGTAGAGATGGGTGTGTTTCAAAGAGGTTTTTAATCTCCTGATTCATAAAAATGACTATTTTCTTTCTCCTCCACCAAATGAAATAGAGCAAGTTCTTACATGACGCAGATCTTATTAATGCCCTGACTCAGCGAAGCCCTTCAGCACGTGCTTCCCTGAAAGGCTGAGATCAAGATGTTTGATGCGTTTCTACTGAGCACGAAGAGAGATGGGTTAAATGGCATTGGTAATACCTGAAAACAGATAAACTGGAGCTGTTTTTCTTCTAAGCCGTTCCTCATTTTATTGAGAGCGATTGAATCAGTTTTGTGACGCAAATTGCAAGCCCTGATTTTGTGCTGACATGAAACACTTGGTATCATTTTTCTCCTGTATGGCACCAGCAAGCAGAAGCCTGGTATTTATTCACCGCAATCCTGTTGTCCTGGGGGCTGTGCAAGCAGAAAAGGAAAACATCATCCCTGCTCCAAGAGCCAGCAACCTAAATAGGAGCCAGAAAGGGCAAGTGTCTATCTGGAGAGGAGGAGAAGGAGAGGCCAGTGTCATCTCCAGCCGACAGGCAGTGAACCCAGCATTGCCTCCAAAATCCTTCGTTACCCATAGTTACAGGGAGTGAGATTGATGGGTGGAATTCACAGCTGCATGAGAATGGCTCTGTTATGAACAGCTACTTTGAAATAAGTACCATTCCCATTTTACAGACAGAAAAATTTAAAGTGAGACAATACATCAAGTCGCCTGATGCCAGAGAGGGCACCTTAATTAACATTTGCCATCCACTCCAGACAAAGGGCGCTTCGGAATTGCTGCCTGTAAATGGTGTCAATGATGTCCTGCTCCCTAGTTCTACTATTATGTTGAATTTATGCTTCCCAATCAATATTTCTTTCTGAGAGAAGCTGCCAAGTCCTAGCAAGTGTCAAATCACAATGTATTACCCGCAGATAAGTTGCAGTCACTTCTCCCAGGCACCATTCAAAGAAATCTCAGACTCAACAAGGATCGGGTCTGGTTCTTATTCACACTAGTCCATGGGCAATGGCAATGAGTCTCGGAATAAATGTAACTTACAGCTGCACCTTACAAGACACATTTATATTCCCTTTAGAGGTTCTTTAACCCCTGCCTATAACGTAGCTGTATCATATTCTAAAGGGCAAAGCCTCCGGTACTGTAAATCAGCCCAGAATCATTTATTTTGTTGGAGCAATATTAATACACACCAGCTGAGGATCTTACCTAGAAAAAAACCTGACTTTCATTGCTACAGAAGCTTCCTTTAGAGAAACAGGGTTTTTACCCCATTCAGGTAATGCAAAGAGCCTGTGTGTGAATAAGAATCAGTACCAAACCTTCTGGGAGGAAAATATAAACCTCAGGTGGTTCTCTCCTATTCAACAGCACATTTATAAGCCAGCGCCTTGTATAAATAGAGCCTGCAGCTCAGCCCAGCTGCTGTGTGCTCAGGAGCAGTTGCAGCCTCACAACGCTTTCCAGAGCTGGTGCACATAATCATGTTTTCCCAGGCTGTTGGCTCCCCAGGGACCCTGAATGTTTGGGTCTGAAACCCATCAGCCAGGCTGAGGAGAGGATGAGTCAGGATGGGTCCACAGAGACCCGAATGGGCTACACTCCTCGTTGTGGGCAGAAAGCGTCTGCTGCGGTGGTGCAGGGCAGCTGATGCTGTTTCCTTTCAGCATTACTGCGATTACAGGTCCTCTGCTCCACCAGCATCCATCCTCTATCCTGTTTAACCCCTACTTCTCAGGGTTAGCCCCAGAGGCCTCTGGTGTGCGGTGAGGTCCACAACCGGGACCCCTCACTCCAACCTGAAACCAGCTGTTTGTTGGTATTTTATGTCTTGCCTTGATATGAAAAAAACAGTGTAATTTAGGGGAGGAAACAGGACCCACTCTCCTATGGTATTTCCTCTTTTCTCTCTAAGGTAAAATTTTCTACTTGCAAATGGCAAGAATCATAGAATAACCAGGTTGGAAGAGACCCACCGGATCATGGAGTCCAATCATCCCTATCAATCACTAACCCATGTCCCTCAGCACCTTGTCCACCTGTCCCTTAAACACCTCCAGGGAAGGTGACTCAACCCCCTCCCTGGGCAGCCTTTGCCAGTGCCCAGTCACCCTTTCCATGAAATATTGTTTCCTAATGTTGAGACTGAACCTCCCCTGGTGGAGCTTGAGGCCATTCCCTCTCGTCCTGTCCCCTGTCACTCGGGAGAAGACCCCAGCTCCTTCCTCTCCACAACCTCCTCTTAGGTAGATGTAGAAGATGAAGTGTAGAAGGTAGAAGGAAGGTGAGCCTTTAGAAAGATTCTCCATTTCATCATCCAGCAACTCAAAGCAGCTCATCAGATGCCGTGTCTGTGAGAGCAATTAACTCCCTATGAAGACCTTGACTTTGGGGTTCAACGTATCTTTCCAGCTTCACCCAGCTCCTGCCCCAAAACTGCTGATCCTCATGGAGATCAAAGAACTTTAAACCCTCGGGAATCCTAAGGGTGATAACGGTGTGGTAGAAGTGCTTAGTATGACTGGGTTTTTGTTCGATTCTCATATGTCTACCAACATCTGACAGCCGTCATTCACACAACCTTTAACTCTGAAAGTGCATCACACAAAGAGAAATTGCTGTGTCGCCCCTGTGATTCCAGCCTAGGCTGTATCTTAACAACTCAAGTGCCCAAAAACGTGTCTCAACGGGTTTCTTGTGTGAGTCAGCCTAACCAAGGGTGCTGGGCAGCCTGCTGTGATCTTTCTCATGTTCTCCTAGGAAACTCCTGTGACCAGCTACTGATTTCTTTGCTTGCACTTGGTGTTTAGATAGCCCCATCTGCCGCAAAGTGAAAAGGGTAGTGCCAGGGCCACACAGCTAAAATGTGACAACAGGCAGGAAAGAAATGAATAGGTCTTTTAGGATGATGCAGAGATGGGCTGCAAGAGCCTGAGGCTGTATTAGTAGAACTATGTTGGGAAGAAGGCACCGGGATCCTTTGGGCTTGGAAATTCCTTAGCACAGGAGCAGGATTGCTGTGTCTTAATGACCTCCCACTGGATCAGGGGCTCCAAGCCCCATCCGGCCTGGCCTTGAACTCCTCCAGAGATGGGGCAGCCACAGCTTCTCTGGCAACCCCAACTCTCTCTAACGGTCCTCAGATGGAAGGTGTTCCAGCCCTCAGATCATCTTCCTGGCCTCCTCTGGACTCTCTAACAGTATATTCCCAAGTCTTACGAGACCTTTGACGTGACTTTCATTTCAATAATAGATATGAAAATTCATGGTTTCTTGGGTTGGGTGTAAGTACTGGTAAGGAAGAAATCCATTTTCCACACTGTTTTATCTTTCCCTTACTTGCAATGCATTAGTTTTGAGCGTCAGGAATGTGCAGTCAGTTTATTTGTGGAGTATCTCTCTAATCACAAAAGCATTTAAAGCAGTTGAACAATTTAGATGAGATTATGCAAATGGGAATGAGTGTTGTGACTAGATAATTGTCCCTTTGCTTCAAGGTATGTGTCAAAGCAGAGACACGTTTTTGGTTAGGATGAAAATTCAGAAAACTATGGCCTTTTTGTTACTTTTTATGTTGTCGATGCAAAAATAGTGAATCCTAGAAGTCTACACCCTGCAAGATCTGAGCAGAGTTGCTTCCACTGCTGAAGAGTAGGTTAAGGTGTGCCAAGAGCACAAACACCCACCACGGCTTTTAGAGTTTGAGGTAAAGCCAAGCTTTGCAGCCGCACACCAAGCAGAAGGAATGTTCATCCTTTGAACCACACAGGTTTCTACAGGCTCCCGTGCCGACACGTTCAAGGAGGAAACTGGGATTAATTTAGGTGCCTGTCTGGCAAAGGATTCAAATGTGTTGCTCGTGTTCAAATGCATGAATAGTTCCATTTGTTTTAACTGAGATTACTCCGGCGTGCAAATGCACAGCTGAGTTGTGGCCTTTGAAACAGTTTTGGTTTTAAATCCTGTGGCGCAGGGTGGAGCTTTGCTGCTGTTGTTACCATTAGCTAACTGCAGTCCCACATTAGAATCACTGAATGCCCCAAGCTAGAAGGGACCCACGAAGACCATGGAGTCCAAATCCCGTCCCTGCACAGGACAACTCTAAAGTTCACACCGTGGGTTTGAGAGCCATGGCCAAATGCTTTGGTTATTTGAATTAGCGTCTCTCTAATTTCATTTCCTCTTGAGTGTTAATCAAGAAGGTTTTTTCTCTTCTGCGTATATGTGTATCTTATTTATTCTGAAATAAGCAATTCCATTATTGGGCTCTAATCATTGCTCTACCCCCTGCAAATACCCCTGGGCTGCTGCTTGTAAGGCAACAGGGTTCCAGCACAGACACTGCCTGCTGATAACTGTGAAGGTCCTGCCGCCCACGGCACTGTAAGGAAGGCAGAGAAATTTCTGGCAGTTTTCTTTGCCATCAGCAGGGTGATAAGTGTTATCACCATCCCTGTTTCACAGATGTGAAAATTGCAAGTACAGAAGGATTAAAAACTTCCGTTTTCAAGACTGGCTCGCAGTTTTTCGGTTTTAACCGTGTGAAAACAGGCATTTGGGAGCACTCACACATCCAAGCCCAGATGCTGCACACTCACCGTCTGAAAATCCTTGCACTACTAAAATGGAATTATTCAAAGTCAGCACCTGCTTTTGACAAACTGAGTCTGTATAATCTCTCCAAAGCCAAATCACCAGCCCACTTTGCATAGATGCCCTGTTATGACGCATCTAACAATCTATGAATTCAGTAGCTATTTTCAAAGGTGATTTGGGGCTAGATGTTAAAAAATGCTAAAGCATCTAGACATACAACAATTCCATCTTGTTTCCAGCAATCCTTTATAAAAAAAAACTGCAGGTACAGCCCTGCCTGAGCCCCATGTGAAATCCAGGACCACCTTGGGATGTGCTCCACCATCACCTCCTGTGTATTCTCAGTGATTTGTTCAGCTCCATCTTGGCTGCTACCACGAACCATTCTGCACTTCCCTGCCAGGTTTTGCTGTACAGCTAAAATGGCTCTGCTCACACCTGTAGTGTTACACTGCATCAATGCAGCATATAAGTCGGAAGATAAAGAGTTTTATATTCCTTCTTTATCACGTTAACCTTTCTTTTTCAATGCTAGTGCCTAAGATCTTGAAACCACACAGAGGAGGCAAGGGGATGTAAGAGCTAACACAAGAGCTTTCTTTAAAGATGCAGATTGCATTATAGGAAATGAGAAGCAATAATCAGAGGAAGTTCTTCATTCTCATTATCAGCTATCCCCGTCTCGTTTCTCACAGTCGAGTACTTCTGTATATCCAGCACAGCCCCTCTCGATTCTCTTCATTAGAGTCTGGAGCCTGCCTGCATCTCATCACCGCAACCTCTGCACAGACGCGTTCACCTTCCTCAACCCAGCATGGATTTTGCCTTTACTGTGAAACAACTCATTTTCAAACCTAGCAAAAGACGCAGCTCCTCTCCCTCAAAAATCAATTGCTATCAAAGCTCCCTTCTGTCCAGCCTCATTCAGAGCACACTGCCTTAAAGAGGAATCATTCCCTTGGATTCAGCAGCCTTTGAATCGGGTTGGAAGCTCTGACTTTCCAACCTCCCTCGTACGCTAGTGATACCCCAGTCACCTACAAACCAGCTTCAGCCAGGAAATGTGATCAGCCTGGCCAGCAAGATTAGCCTGGCTTCTGTGTGTTAGAAGATGAGGCTGAGAAGAGAATGTGTAAATGTTAGTGATAATTAGTGACAATGAATCTCCTACGCTGATGCCTGAATGGGAGCTATTAAGACATGCAGAGGACACAGAATCATTGGTTTGAGTTGGAAGGGACCTCAAAGCCCATCCAGTCCCACCCCTGCCATGGGCAGGGACACCTCCCACTGGATCAGGGGCTCCAAGCCCCATCCAACCTGCCCTTGAGCCCCTCCAGGGATGGGGCAGCCACCTCTGCTCTGGGCAACCTGGGCCAGGGCCTCCTCACCCTCACAGGAAAATATTTCTTCCTAAGACCTCATCTCTATCTCTCCTCTTTCAGCTGAAAACAGTTCTCCCTCTTCATCATCCCTGCCCTCCCTGCTCAAGAGCCCCTCCCCAGCTTTCCTGGAGCCCCTTTCAGCACTGGAGGCTGCTCTAAGGTCTCCCTGGAGCCTTCTTTTCTCCAGGCTGAACAAGCCCAAGTCTCATTTAGGTTCCCATTCGAGAGAGCCCTAAACACATTTACATTGCATTGATTTCAGTGAATGGGATGAGGTAGAGAACTATTTTGCCCTCTTCCTCCCTATGAAAGCTAAGCCCAGCAGGCAGCCTGTCGGAACAGGGTTTGGTTTCCCAATTTGCATGTATTCCAAAGGGCTGGGGAAAGCAAAGGGCAGTAGGAAATACAACCCTCCAGGTTTCAGAGCATGGTGTGCTTTATCAAGAGCAGTTAAATTTTCAGAAAGCACTGAAGTAACTCAAGTAGTTGACTCTGAAGACGTTTCTGAGTCACTGTGAGCATCCAGCTCTGTGCCGTTTTCGTCCCAACAAGCTTTCTGGACCAACTGTAATGTTTGTAGAGTTTTGTCCCTGCAGGCGATGCTTGGGGAAAGAAGAAGAGCAGATGTGGAGAGGGCCATAGCCATCATGACCTCCTGTCCAGCTGCACAGCGTATCCCTCACTGTCTCCCATCCCTGCAGAGGCTGTTCACCGTCAGTGTAAACACATGGCAAACCTTTCCGCCCCATCATGCTAACACTTGCCAGGCAGCTTTTGCTGGGGCTATTGTGCATAATTTTTCCCTTCTCAGGGTCCCCACTTTTGCAGAATGTCATATTCCCATGATACGGGAGCTCACAGCAAAGTAGTACTGAACACATCCCAGAAACACAGTCCCTGGATCCCAGAAATGCAGTCCCTGGATCCCAGAAACATAGTCCCTGGCTTCCTTTCCACCCCTTCTCTAGTCCAGGAGCGTGTCAGACAGAGCACAGCACACAACTATCCTTGCTCTGGGCAGGAAACAAAGGTCAGAAATCTGGAGCTGTAAATCTGCCATTAGTGGCCATTCCTGGGTTTAGCTCAGGTTACAGAAATACACCCTGGTAAAAGGTGATTTCACTGGCCCACCTTAGGTGAAAAGAAATGTTGAAATACAGGATTGTTGTGTCTTCCTCTGCCCTCCTCTTTATGACGCATTCAAAGGAGAGAAACAAGAATTTCCTCCCCAAACTCGGCATGTTTTAAAACTGCTATGATTTCTTATAAGTCATATTTTTCCAGTTTCTTGGCAAGGCCAGTGCGGTCCTGGAGCACTTCTGACTTTCACCCATTTCCAGAACCTTTACAAGCCATAACAGAAGGACAGAGTATCTGGAGGATAGTGGGGGCCCCTTCCTCCCCCTCAAGACACTGGTACTCAGGTTTGCTCCCTGCTTTGCCGTGTGCTGGGGAACTTGTCTTAACACAACAGCCTGATCCAGTGGGAGGTGTCCCTGCCCATGGCAGAGGGGTTGGAACTGGATGATCTTTGAGGTCCCTTCCAACCCAAGCTGTTCTATGATTCCATGATTTTATCAAGGATCATCTTTTTTCTTGCAGACTACACTCTGGGAGAGCCCTCTTGCAATTGGAGTGACCTGTTCTGAAGTAAGACGGGTAAAAGTGTAGCTGGCATGAAGCCACTGGTGGTCATAGCATGACTCCATGGCCTTCCCTGTGGTCACCTGTGCACCCAGCTGGGGGTCCACACACTGCCTGCTGCTTTGGGGACAAGCCTCAGCTTTTAGAGCAAGCTCTGTTATTGAGCGTCTGGATGAGTGAATAGACAAAATTGCCACCACGCGTAATTAAGGCATTTTCCCACCCATACGGCAGATAAAACGACACCTTCTTCTGCTACCAAAAGACAACCCAGCTGTTTATTAGTCTTAGTCACTTGTAAAATGTAAAGGCTGTGACATTTCCATTCAGGTTGAAGGAAATCGAATGGCAGGGATCCCAGTGATTTCACAGTTTGGCTCTCATTCAGATTGTAGGCTACGTTAACTGCGGGGCAAATTCTGAGGTCCTTCCAGTTTTGTGGTTGTGGAGATGTGAGCTCACTTTCTTCTGGATAAACTGCACAGACCAGAGGGGCAGACTTTGCTTCCAACTATTCCTGTATCATCCCCCCCGCCCCATTCAATTAACCGTTATCATCTGTCCAATAATAAGCTCAGCTAAGAATCAAAAGAATTAAGTGCTGGGATTTGCTTATATCACACTTTTACATGACTCAGTAAACTGGTTTATAGTTCTGTTCATCCCAGAGCTGGCTCAGAGAAGAAACACATCACTGCTTTGCCTGATAAAGGCTCACTTCTGTTCTTGCTGACTGATTTCTAGGCTGAGATCAGAATACTTTAATACTGAAGCATTACACGGCGTTTGTTGCAGACTGCAGAAGAGGGGAACAGCCAGGAGCAGGTGGGAGCAGGATTCTCATGCTGAAACTTTAATCTCCTTATTTATTCTAAAAGGAAAAAAGGGAGATTTCTCCTACTGGATGCCTATTCTCTTCCTATTCAGACAATGTACAGGTAAATAACAGCCACCAATCTCTATCTGAACACTTGCAGTAACTTGTATCTGCTGTTCTCTCAATTTCTTTTAAAAAACCAATAAGATTGGACTTCTGAACTGTATTTGCAACGATTTGATTAGAAGTGAGAACTGTGCTCCCATTGATTTTCATGTGGCTTTGCAGTATTTGAAACCTCTCTTGTTATATCTAGTAGCCTCAGCATAGTGTTTGATGAGTTCCAGCAAGCGGATGCTCAGCTGAGATGAACTATACCCACTGAAGGCCACGATTAAAATGGATCTGATCTAATCCTGTCCGTGCTGTTAAAACTTATATTAAGATAAATAACTAAGTTTTGTCAAGTGCATTTAAAAGAACTAAGGACATGCCACAACCATGCTTTTTCCCAGGTCCATCAATTTTAAATATACAGGCAGCACCTACACAAGTGGCTGAGGAAGAAAAGGTGGAGAAGGTGGTGGAGAGGCCAGAGGGTGGTGGAGCACTGGAACAGCTCTCCAGGGAAGCAGTCACAGTCCCAAGCCTGACAATATTCCAGGAGCATTTGCCCAGTGCCCTCAGCCCCACAATGTGAATGTTGGGGTTGTTCAGTGCAGGGACAGGAGTTGGACTCAATGAACCTTGCGGGTGCTTTTCAACTCAAGACATTCTATGATTCCATGATTTACATATCTGTGTATACGCAAGGCAACTGTTTACCAGCATAATTCAGTCCTCTTTGCTGAACCTTTGCTGCTAAACTCAGGTTTGGATGCTTCTCATGTAACTAGGTATGTTTAACTGAGCCACCTAAAATGAAAGCTTAGGAACCTTGAGCATCCTCTGGGGTTCATTTAGATGGTTATTCAGGCAAGCTGAGAGCTGAGCTTAAAAAAAGTCGAGGTCTTTTGTGTTTGCATCAGCAAACAAACTCAAGTACTTTAAGATAATGCATTACTGAGTGGCAGAAATTACTGGCACATAGTGTGGAGAAGGTTGAAGTCTAAATGCCTTAAGAAAAGGAAATATAAATTAGGACTTGCTTAGTGATGGCTTTTAAGCATTCTGGGCCAAATGTAGTTTGGCTCGGGAAATTTCCAGCTTGCGGACTGGCACAGACTAATACCAGAAGAAGTGCTTAGCGACACATTAAGCTAAATGAATGTTTCATCTAATGGGCTGCTCAAGTCTTATATTTTTATGCGTGCACATTAGAGGAAGGCCAAGCCACTGTTCTTTATAGCAAGGACGAATGATTTCTGACATGTCTTGTATCGTAGCCGGCCAGGACTGATGGATGAGTTCAGTGTGATGGCAGTGGCAGAGCTCCCCTGGCAGCAGGGGATCTGGGCTCCTCCTTTCTCACCGTGCAAACGTGATCAGAATTGAGCCATTCATTTCCTGAAACCACCGGCTCACATCCTGTCTGTGTTCAATGAGGTGCATCTCTTAGAAGAAACCACACAAAACAAGGCCTTGCAAGGCAATAAACACACAGCACTTTCCCCAAAGCACTGTTCATCTAATTAAGGGTCTGAGGGGGATTTGCTGAGTGTCTTGCTCTTTTTAAGCCCTGTCCTGTGTATTGCTTGACAACAGCCTGCTGGTAATGCAGGCCACAATTCACAAAGCATGGGTAATATAATACGTTCATAGGATCAGAGAATCATGGAGTGGTTTGGGTTGGAAGGGACCTTAAAGCCCATCCAGTCCCACCCCTGCCATGGGCAGGGACACCTCCCACTGGATCAGGAGGTCCAAACCCCATCCAACTTGCCCTTGAACCCCTCCAGGGATGGGGCAGCCACCCCTGCTCTGGGCAACCTGGGCCAGGGCTTCCCCATCTTCGCAGCAAAGCATTTCATCCTAAGATCTCATCTCAATCTCCTCTCTTTCAGCTGAAAACTGTTGCCCCTTGTCCTATCCCTGTGCTTCCTAATAAAATATGAAAGGCCAGAAGGTTGAGGGGCAGTTTCAGGGCTACTGGGATAAAGACTCTACCCAGAAGAGTTTGGGTGGAAGCCCTTTGACAGCAAAGACTGAACTCTTCCTCTGTATTATGAATAAACATTTATTCTGCAACCAAATGCACGCCAGATGCTGGGATTAAAACCAAAACTTTTCCCTATGGTGCTAAGAAGGCAAAATAAAATCTGAACATGGGCCACTTCAAAGCTCAGCAGTGTTTGAAAGCTACTTTGCTGTGATCTTTGGTGGCTCTGCTCTTAGCAGGTGCAGCTCAGCAGCTGACAGGATGGAAAGAACTTCACACAAACAGGTCACTTTTCGGTTTTGGAGTGAAGCTGAAAGTCATGTGAACGACCACGTATTGGGCAGTTTTATTACCACTGCCTCCCCCCAGCCACAACCATACATCCTACAGGCATCTTAGACTCTGAAGGCTACAGAATTACAATTTGGGGAGATAACTGGAGGCAAAGAATTAGTCCCTTGGCTTCTCTTACAGCCAGTAGGCCTATAGATTATAGTATCACATCATCCCCTTTCTTCAATGTTCATGCTAAGAGGTGATAAATGTCAATATTCACTAAAGCCCCTCTACCTATAGTTCAGAGCAATTCTACTGACACAACAGTCTTTATATGGAAGATCCACAAAGCATTTTATATTACTGCGTGATAGGGGTGTTGGGGTACACCCTGTGTGTGCAGAGTAGGGTGTCCTGTGTCAGAGCTGCTTTCCAGGCAGAGTTTTCTCCTGAAAACCCTGGCTTCTGCCTGCCCATGCGTGCTCTGCGGGCTCCTTTGTCAAGCTTTGCTTTCAATCCCTTGCATCAACTCAAGCCATTACGGATTTCCCTACTCGGTGGCTTGTCGGGCAGCTGAACGCTCCCAGATATAGCCAAGGGCTGTGCTGGTTTACGCGAAAGGGGAATAACCAAAATGATAGCGCTACTGCAGAAATTACACTGCCTTGTGAAAGCAAAGCTTAATAAAACAAGGGCTGAGATCTATGCAACACATCTGACCCGCTGGCTCTTTGATGCTAGAAGGTCCCAAGGGTGATAACCTGTTTACTCCATTCTCTCTGGTTAAGCTCCGAGTACTTCAAGGCAGGGATTGTCTCTTATCCTTTGAACAAACAGCAGCTCAGGGCCTGAAGGAGGTTAAAGCATCTCTCTCAGTTGGTATATTTTAGCATGCCTGACGAGCCTGGCTGCAAAAGCTCTGGGGGGTGGCACACCCGGTTAAGCTCTTAAACTAACTGAATACATGAGATAGGAGAAAGCACAGTAAACAGTTCTGGGTTATTACTGTCTGTTTGATAGGGGTTTGAGGGACATCGGTGCTGGGGTTGTTTTTTCCCAGTCACATCATTGTTTCTTGCCTATCGCTTCGTACCACGTTATAGTGAGAATTGATGGTTTGTTCCTGTGGAAATAGATGGAGCGCTCGAAGAAACACCATCCTATTAGTTATGAGCAGATTTAACACCCCTGCAAAGCTGCCATCTGCCACAAAGAAAGGGAAATTAAAGCAAGATGCCCGAGATTCGGATGGCTGCCAGGGCTTGCCTGCCTCCTTGCTTTCTGCTTTCCCGCTAAGCAGTGACTCGTTCTAGGTGAGCATCAGCAGAAAAGAAAACTGGCGTTTATTTCAGGTGTTGTGCCATTAAAAGAGCATTTTGATAACTTCTTGAAAATGAGACACTGTTGGGTTTGTTTGGGGTTTTGTGTTTGTCATTGATAATTGTCGGCCTTGGGGTTATAATTAGCTTTGCTGTACTATGTATTTATACAGGGGAAAACGGTGCTTTAAAGACCATGACTTTCCCTCTGTTAACAAACCAGTTGTACCACATGCTGTATGATCCTGGCCGAGTCTTTTCAGGGCTTAGAGGAAGGCAAAACTAGCAGTATTGTTCATCACCCCCCACAGACAGCACAGGAAGTGGTTCTCTGAGTATTTCCTAGACAACAGCAAGAAGGAAGCACTCACGAGCCCCAAATGTCACACTGGGTCCAGACCGAAGGGCCAAGCAGAATTATGTTCATATGGGGAAACCCACAGTGTAAAATCATAGAGTGGTTTGGGTTAGAAGGGACCTTAAACTCATCCATTCCAAACCATGTGCAGGGACACCTCCCACTGGATCAGAGGCTCCAAGCCCCATCCAACCTGCCCTTGAACCCCTCCAGGGATGGGGCAGCCACCTCTGCTCTGGGCAACCTGGGCCAGGGCCTCCCCACCCTCACAGCAAAATATTTCTTCCTAAGATCTCATTTCAATCTCTCCACTTTCAGCCTAAAATCTGTTCCCCCTTGTCCTATCCCTGCCTTCCCTGATCGAAAGCCCCTCCCCAGCTTTTCTGGAGCCCCTTTCCATAATGGAAGCTGCTCTAAGGTCTCCTTGCAGCCTTCTCTTATCCAGGCTGAAGAACCCCAACTCCCTCAGTCTGTCCTTGTCCAGGAGGTGCTCCAGCCGTTGGATCACCTCCATGGTCTCCTCTGGTCTTGCTCCAACAGATCTGTGTCCTTTCCCCCACCTCAAGGTGAGATCATATCTCAACCTACAGACAAGGGCAGCACCTATCCCATGACGGTCTTATCCAAGCATGGAGGCAGAAGAAGGGAGCAAGAGCCAAGTGGTGTTATAGAAGTCAGATGGATTCACTGTTAGCAGAAAGAGGAGACACTCTGGTTTCTCTAAAGGTGTGCAAAGGGACTGGTGTAAGCAAGGACAGCATTTGGACAAAGGAGAGAAGAATTTCAGAAGGTCTTGAGGAACTTTGGCTGGATTTAGAAATAGCTGTGTGCTTTTTGGTATTTCCATGATGTGCTGCCAAGTTCTAGCCACAGCTGGAGTCTGAAGGACACATCGGTGGCACCGCACTGGGACGTTATCTCTGCTGTGATAGCTCTACAGCATCTCAGTGCACTGGAATGCAGCATCCTGCCACGAGGGCAACGAGCTCTTTCCAGGGATGGGGAAAATCATACAAACATAGAATAGTTTGTGTTGGAAGGGACCTTGAAGTTCATCTAGTGATGACAGCAATAGAAGTTTAAGTCTTCTCCCTTTTCTGGGGGTGTACTGTCCGGAGCAAGTTCTAAGCATAGAGGAGACCAACCAAGCACATTGGGGTTTTTGGTTCTTTTTCTCTCATTCAAAACAGTGGGCAGGGTGTGGTAAAAAAAGCAAGCAAGTCCGAGCTTGGTTTTGTCAGCTCTCCCACCCATTTGAAAGGTCAAATTGAC
Source organism: Coccyzus lansbergi (assembly GCA_033558105.1). Lineage (NCBI taxonomy): Eukaryota > Metazoa > Chordata > Aves > Cuculiformes > Coccyzidae > Coccyzus > Coccyzus lansbergi. The sequence continues at coordinate 135,331 of JAUMJK010000750.1, read as the reverse complement.
TGGAAGCCTATAAAAAAAACCAAATTAATTTCTCCAAAGGTATTAATGTGCTCAACACATGAAAATCGCAATTTCCTGGAAGCAGCTGGACCAAACCGTGACTATTACCAAGGTGATGGTGTTTACAGAAGAGGATAGACCACTCCAGACACATGAACTCTTCAGCATTATTAATAGAATTCATAACATCGCTCTGTCAGATATTTTCATCTCTAATGAACTTAGATAATTCCATCATAAAAATTTACTGTATGTGCTTCCTTTTCTAATTCCTTTATAAAGAATGTCCCCATCATTGTGTCACTAACAGTCCTACTTAACCTTTTTCCTTTAACTCCTGGAGTACATTATTACCAATGAAAAGACAATTGTTGAGATGACAAACAACAGAAGTAGAAGAAAGACGAGAGAGATCTTTTTTGTTCTAATGCTCAGTGAACGGGACAGGGGAATTAGCTCATTACTTGTTCTCTCGCTGATTTACTGTGTTCTAAGTTTAGCTATTAAACCCATTCGTGCCACGGTTTTCTCTCTGCAATAAGGGTAATGACTACCTGAGATGTCAGTGTGGAATTTAATCCACTGAGCACTGTAAAGCACTCTGAAATTCTCACAGAACCAAGTGCAGGAGTAATCATTAACTTCGAATTATGGAAAATTCAAATTTATTCGGAAGTGAAACACAGTCCCTTTAAATCATTAAATATGTAACTGCAATACAGACACACTTAAATAAATTATTTAAAGTTATTTCTGGTTATGTGGGGGAGGTGGGTGGGCGATGAAGTTGATACTTAATGGTTAGAGCAGCCTTTAGCCTTTCCATTTCTCTTCGCTTTTGCGCAAGCATTTGTTTTGCCTTTTTAACTCCTCTGGCTGATAGAGACAATTAAGCTGACTTTGATCAGACTTTTTGGGGGGTTGTGAGAGTTTATTGTGGAGTTTTCTCAAACCTATTTATGCACCTTGAAAATATCAGTTTGCAGCAACAGGAAAGCAGTTTCGCATTGTCCAGTCATGGGTACGATGAGAGGAAGGGGTCCTCATGTTTTGGAAGGCTTTTCAGGCTCTTGGCTTCGGTGCGTTTTATTTAAGGATTAAAACATATAATTTCCATGGGATCCCAGTGGCTTTTTTCATGAAACTTCGTCTTTCTAGAAGCAAAACTCAAAAATTGTTCCTAAACCTGAATTACAGCCCTGCAAGCATTCCTTAATGAACCCAAGTTTCACTGCCAATTTCTTTCATTGTCTATCACAGATTTAATCAGTGTGGCAGCCTGGAACAAACATTCCCACTGCAGGAGATGGAATAAATCACCCAAACCTTACTACGGACTTCTTCATTTTGCATATAAAAAAAATTGTTGGGAATTAAAATTATTAGGAAAAATTCTTAGCAGGCCATTTCTTCTTTTAAACATAAGGAAAAAAAAGAAGATTGGCGGTTTGCCACTGAATTTAATATGAATACAGTTTAGTTTCAAAGAGAAACAGGCAAATAGCAATCCTAGGAGATGAAAAGTAATGATTTGCTTGAAAAAAAACTGCTCAGAAAGGTTCCTACGTGATCAAATTGGCCCCTCACTACAAAGAAAACATTGAGGTATGTCTACAAAACCTGAAAGGAAGTTGCAATGAGGTGGGTGCTGGTCTCTTCTCCCAAGTAGCAGGTGATAGGATGAGAGGAAATGGTCACAAGTTGTGCCAGGAGAGGTTATTGGGAAACATTTCTTCACTGGAAGGGTTTTCAGGCACTGGAAGAAGCTGTCCAGGAAAGTAGTTGAGTCACCATCCCTGGAGGTGTTTAAAAGCCATGTAGATGAGGTGCTCAGGGGTATGAATTTGTAGTGGAAGGTAATGGTTGGACTCATAGAATCACCAGGTTGGTAAAGACCTTTTGGATCATCGAGTACCCCCATTCCTATCTGCCACTAAACCATTCCCCTGAGCACCTCATCTACCTGTCTTTTAAATACCACCAGGGATGGGGACTCAACCACCTCCCTGGGCAGCCTCTGCCAGTGCCCAATGACCCTTCCAGTGAAAAATTTCTTTCTGATATCTGGTCTAAACATCCTCTACTGAAGTTCTGAAAATGCCGGTGGTTTTAAGGAGCTTGAGCTTAAGCACAGCAAATGCAAATGAAGCTGCTTGATCTCTCCTCACAGACCTTAATACAAGGGAAGAAAATTCTGGTTCCTCACAACTAGTTGTTATGATATTTGCATTAATAATGCATGTGCTGGTAGAACCAAAAAGCTGCCTCTTGACATCAAGGTCACAGGCTGGTAAGCACTGTTCATACATATATTGATGCTCTTTACTACAAAAAGCTCCACCAAAGAAATGGAGAGGTAACATCATGTGAATACAGACAGGGGAAATGTCAGGAAAGATGGGGAAGGGACTGGAGAACAGGCCCTATGAGGAGCGGCTGAGAGAGCTGGGGGGGTTTAGCCTGGAGAAGAGGAGGCTGAGAGGAGACCTCATTACTCTCTACAACTACCTGAAAGGAGGTTGTAGAGAGGAGGGAGCTGGGCTCTTCTCCCAAGGGACAGGGGACAGGACAAGAGGGAATGGCCTCAAGCTCCACCAGGGGAGATTTAGGCTGGAAATTAGGAGGAGGTTTTTCATGGAAAGGGTCATTGGGCATTGGAATAGGCTGCCCAGGGAGGTGGTTGATTCGCCTTCCCTGGAAGTGTTTAAGGGACGGGTAGATGAGGTGCTGAGGGACATGGTTTAGTGTTTGATAGGAATGGTTGGACTCGATGATCCGATGGGTCTCTTCCAACCTGGTTGTTCTATGATTCTATGATTCTATGGGGACTGTAGCACAGGGAAAACTGCATCATCCTCCTCTACAGAGATTTGTGTGGCAGATGGGAGAGAGAGCAGGACTCTACTTTATCCACTCATGGCAAGAGGGTTGGAACTGGATAATCTTTAAGGTCCCTTCCAACCCAAATTACTTTACGATTCCTTGCTGGAGCATCATTCACTGGGGAAGCAGCTGGTACGCAGGATGAACAGCCCAGTGCTGGAAGCAGTTGGTGGACAAGCTCTCCTAATGCGACTGCCAAAGCTCTGTCCTCTGGCTCCGAGGACCCTGGCTGCAAACCCTGCTTTCAATCCGGGCAGAAAAAGTCCTTCCCTAAGCAGCCAGAAGGGAATGCAATTAAGGTTGCCTCATGGAGCTCATAAAGGCTAATGCATGAAAATGAGCAAAGACAAATTACGGTGCAATATTAGGAAGAACATTTCTAATTGTAAGGTCGGCTGGCCTCATTCCTTGAGCCTCAGAGTACTGAGCTGAGGAAAGCAAATGAGACCAAACTACTGGGAACAATTCTGTGCTAACAGGGAGATGGGTAGGATGAGTAAGATGGAAACTCTTTCTCTACAATATGATGCACTTTTTCAGCCTTTCTCTAGAAATCCAGACACAGTTTCTGGCTCTTATTTATGAACCTGTATCCTTCAGAAATTAAAACCTTTTTTGGTCTTTTTGCCAGACTGTTGCCTCTCTTTGTTGCCGCTTTTTCTCAGCACAGTTTGGGATTTTAGTGTGGCCTTCACTGGTTCAGGAGAAAGAAACAAGAAGGTCTCCAGGAAAGCTGGGGAGAGGCTCTTGATCAGGGAGAGCAGAGACAGGATGAGGGGGAAGGTGTTTTAGGCTCAAAGTGGAGAGAGTGAGATGAAATCTTAGGCAGAAATGTTTTGCTGTGAGGCTTGTGAGGCCTTGGTCCAGGTTGCCCAGAGCAGTGGTGGCTGCCCCATCCCTGGAGGGGTTTAAGGCCAGGTTGGATGGGGCTTGGAGCCTCTGATCCAGTGGGAGGTGTCCCTGCCCATGGCAGAGGTGGAACTGGATGGGCTTTAAAATCCCTTCCAATCCACAATCCATTCTATGATTCTGCAATTTTTACAGATCTTAAGGGTACTTAAACTCTCAGTCACTGCTAGAATTGGTCTCCAACTCATGTTATCATATTTGACTTTTCTGTTTGATTTGTTTTTAGAGTCTGGCTGTGACTTGAGCTTGAATTACAAAAATACCACAAGCACATGCTGAAAAAAACCTCAAACCCTGTTCTCAATGTTTCCTGCCATGGAGAGATAGATCTTCTGCCCTTTCTGGCCTGCTTTCTAAGCAGCTCTTGTAGGTTTGTGTGTTTCTTGGAGTTCAGTTCAGAAGGAAGCCTGGGAAATCATTCTATTGAATCTGTCTTCAGTGTTCTCACTGCTTAGGATCACCCACTAACTTCATGATTTTTCCCTGAGTCTCTTTTCCAAACTAGAAAATGGCAATATCCCATCAGTAACCCAGGCAAACCAGAGCCCTTTCTCATGAGTCTAAGTGTGGGAACTGGCATGTTTGGCACAGACGTACCAGTCATTAGGGTTCATTTGTGCCTCAGTGGGGAATATGAGGTGAAAATGAATATGTACATTTTTATTCTGTATCTCATATCTTCCAAGCTGTGGGACAGAAGCATGGACAAAGTAGCATTGTTCTGAATTGTGTGTGAGTCCATCTCACATACCAGGAAAAAAATCATAAGACAGTGGTGAAATAAGACTTTGTGTGATTTTTATCTACAATTTTCCACTATGAGTCACCATAATTTACATGTTATCTAACAGCGACAGTCCCAAGTTTACCTTGCTTTCTGTTCTATTCAACACTCAGTGGGAGCAATTGACTTCTTGAGGCTTATTCAGCCTGCCTGGAAGAGGTCCTCTGGGGCTGAAGGAGTTAATGGTTTGCTAGAATAACTGTCATTAGACAATTGTGTTATAAAGAGCAGCAGTTACCAAAATACATTTTAGCCAGCAGCATACAAGAACAATGCAGCTATTGTATTGCAACTACAGAACTTGGCACACAGATAAGCTTGCAAGGGAATCATGTTTTGTTTATTACGGAAGTGATGGATTCCATTGAAAAGTTATTGTTTGACTCCTTTTGAAGCAAATTCCAGCCCCTTTGTGAAGGGTGTTTGCAATCTTTGGGTCAAAGGCAGGGAGGGAGTTTATTTAGTGGTAATGTCTTTCTTCCACCAGAGGGAATCTGGAAGGTAAGAAACCTGCCTCTAGGTCACCCTTCAGAAATCCTAGAATTTCTGTCACACAGGCAAGGAAAGGCTGAAATGTTCAGAAGGACTGTTTACCAGAATCTTGTATTTCCATCAGGAAACCCACTACTTAAAAATAAACCAAAGTTTAAAATCAAAACATTTTCAGCTCTTTAAAACAGTGACGAGAAATGCATGTTTTGTTTGCAAACATGTAGAATCATGGAGTAATTTGGGTGGGAAGGGACCTTAAAGCCTGTCCAGTTCCACCCCTGCCATGGGCAGGGACACCTCCCACTAGAAGAGGCTGCTCAAAGCCTCATCCAACCTGCCCTTGAACACCTCCAGGGATGGGGCAGCCACAGCTTCCCTGGGCAACCTGTTCCAGGGCCTCCCCACTCTCACGGTGAAGAAATTCCTCCTTATGTCTAGTCTAAATCTGCTCCTCTCCATTCCCCATCATCGTACAACCACAAGCCTTTGTGAACTAATTTTAAGGCAGGTTCAGTAGAGAGCAGTGGCATTTCGTTTACTGTGGGATCTCATCCAAAATGCCTACACTTTTTAATTAGACATTTTAAAGCCAAAGACATTAAGGCTTGTGTTTGTTAAGTTAAGCAGCAACAACCGTATAAAGCAAAACAAAAGCAACCTGGTTTGACAAAAACACCAAGTACCTGCAGATCCTCAGAGTGACAGATTTTAACACCACATCTGAAAATCAAGGTGACTTTGTACAGGTGCCTATTTGAGATGCCTGAGCTCCGTGACCAACATTTGAAATGTTGAGTCCAAATCATGAAAATTCGCAGTGCCTCGTGCAGCCCACAGCGAGTAAAACCCTCCTCCGTCTTACAGATGCTAAAACCAAATGCAGAGAACCAGATCCCTCCCTTCTTCCCTCTGTGTTGCCAAACTGCAGCACACACGTAAAATAATCCTTTCACCCATCCTGAACAAGTCAGATCCATTTATATAGAAGTCCCAAAGGCTTTTGTGAGCCACTGGGATTTTCTTCTGTGGGCTTCAGCAGATTTTGGAAGAAATCTATGGTAATCCAAAGAACAGCGACAGCCAGAGATCTCACTGCCTCTATTTTGGGCACCGCATAAAACGTACACAGAAATAAATAGATCATCAACATCTACAAGCAGAAGAGAACCAAATCCTGCACTCGATCTAGCTACTTAAGCTCTCTCACGACTTGACCGTTCATGTTTCTCCCTGTGTTTTGCTTAGCCTTACTTTTTGGCAATGAAGAAGCTCCTCTGTTAGGAAAGAAAACTACTTCAAATTTCTTTTCTACCCATAGTCCATCCTTCCACACACCCACCCATCCATTCATCCCTCAGAATACCACAAAGATCTGTGATTTCATGATATGGATGATGCCCAGCAGGAATTCATGAGATTCCGTCTGTATGGGTGAATTATCAAACAACAGAGGTTCTGTGTTCCTCTAAACACCCCAGAGACAAAACAAGGGAAAACTCATGGAACTATAAACGTGGTTTCATCTAGAACAGTCTCCACAAAGAATACTTTGCACAGTTTTAGCATTGTTGTTTCTTCCCACAAGCATCAGCAGTTCCTTAGGCATAGAATATATAAGAGGCTAAAATCTAAATTATGCATCAAAAAGGGAGAGATGCAACTTGAGGGTGATCATACATTTCAAAAATAACTTCAAATGCGTAGTTCAGAGCAGCAGCCTATGGCTGGGAACGAGTGCCCAGTCAGCAAAGGCAGCAGAGGAACAAAAGTGACCCTTCCCTATGTATAAAAACCTGGTAGAGTTCCTTAGTTTTAAATCTGCCAGCAGCAGGGCCTTATCCTGGAATCCTGAATCTATTTGATGGAGTTATCTGAGGGGGTGATCCTTCAGAAATGCTCTGTAGAAATGAGACAAGCGAGTGGTGTCTGCAGGGCAGCCTGCTTTGCAGTGCTGAACTCTTCCTCGCTATGTAACTGCTCATCCAAAAGGAAGCTGCAAATCAACAATGCAGGAACTCTCTGAAATTACACTTGAAACCGAAGAGTCTCTCTTGTTTAGCAGCCACTGTGACGTAGACCAGAGCAGACATTGGTACAAATACTAGCATTGCAAGAGTGTGATGCCTTTCAGTCCTTCTTGAGTGGTTGTACCCAGTCTGCAAGCAGGAGCAGACTGGGAGAGTTGGGGTTCTTCAGCCTGGAGAAGAGAAGGCTCTAAGGAGACCGTAGAGAAGATTCCAGTACTGGAAGGGGCTCCAGGAAAGCTGGGGAGGGGCTCTGGATCAGGGAGTGCAGGGAAAGAGGGGGAACGGTTTCAGTTGAAAGAGGAGAGATTGAGATGAGATCTTGGGGAGAAATGTTCTGCTGTGAGGGTGGGTTGCCCAGAACAGTGGTGGCTGCCCCATCCCTGGAGGGGTTCCAGGCCAGGTTGGATGGGGCTTGGAGCCCCAGATGCAGTGGGAGGTGTCCCTGCCCATGGCAGGGGTGGGACTGGATGGGCTTTAAGGTTCTTCTGAAGTCGAACCTACAATTCTATGAACTTCACTGAAACCTACAGACGATGAGCGATCTTTTATGCATTTCTATCAGGCTTCTTACAAAGGGCTTATAGTTGAGGATAAAGAAACTGTGAGTCATACATAGAGGCTGCTTACATGGCTTAAGGTAAAAGAACTTCCTCCTCAGCTCCTTTGATAACATAGAGACCACACTATGAATCGTTTGTCTTTCACAACTGATTTTTTTTCTGTCTATATCTACTAATTGGAAAGAAATGTGCTGTTATTTTTGTGATGCTGCTGCTGAAAGATCCCAAGATACCGTCATGGTGACATCACACATTGCAAGAGTTTACAGCACCAAGGGGAATTTGTGATCTAAATATACAGGAGAAAAGGATAGGGCACACCGACATGAGACAGAGAACAGGCACAGAAAAACAGAGGGCAGGCGGACTTTCACATAACCCCACATGTCAGTAGGTGATGCCCGTGTCTGGACGAGTCATCTCAGTCTTTTTCCAGGCAATGGGGAGAAACAAGGCACTCAGAGAGTGTGAGTCATCCGACCTATTTTAAATGCCTACCCTTGCCCAGAAGTAAATATGCCCTACAAGTGCATCCATGGACTGTAAAGGTGAGCCTGGATGCAGGTATCTGCACTATGATTACCCTACAAGTGCATCCATTGACTGTAAAGGTGAGTCTGGATGCAGGTACCTGCACTATGATTACCTTTATTTAAAAGGAAGGATGCCACCACCACCAAGTTTATTTACTTCACTGAAACTACCCACAAAGTGAGTAATTGGTGCCACCCCCGTTGGTTTAATGGAACAAATGCCCCTTGACCTTTCCTGGAGGGAGAAGTCAGTCCTCTGGCTGCTGCCAGATCAACCAATCTTTTGAACTGTCCACATTTACTGCCACAAAGAAACAGATTCAACCTGAAATTCAGCTGGACAAAGGAAAGGTGGAGAAATCTAGGTATAAACCAAAGGAGAACCACCAGAATGGGATTATAGTGCTTTTTCTTCCATGTTGTCTTACTGTTACCCACTCGCAGCTGGCACTAGAAATACAAACCAGATTCTGCTTCCCGCAACCCAGATTCACTCCAGATTTGCTGTGAATTCAGCACAGTTTCTTGGGATTCCTGCCAGGATAACTGAGAGAAGCACATCCTCTCCAGCTCCCTTCATACTGTACTGCAGGAGTAAAAGCGAGAAGCACTTGTTTGGAAGGTGCCAAAGCCCTGTGCTCACAGGTGGCCACCTTACACTCTCTTAGAAGGCAAAATAAAGCCAATGGGGTAAAGAGCTAGAAACAAAACAACAGCACTAGGGAAAGCAACAGCTCTGAGCTAGTCCACATCCCTGTACTCCCCTTTCTACAAAGCTACAGGAGAGATGACATCGGACATACAGTGGGAGGTGTCCCTGCCCAGGAAGGGGGGTTGGAACTGGATGGGTTTTAAGCTCCCTTCTAACCCAAATTATTCTCAGGCTTGAGATTCTTGTCAGGGCTGTGTTGCAAATTAAGCCCTTGCCTATCACAGTGAGGAAATTTTTGTCCTTCACCGATATCAGGGCTCTGGTTAGGCGTCAGGATGAGGGTTGAAGCTGATAACAGATTTTTCTCTTCCTCTTTTAAAGAAGTTTCTCATTTTCCTCTCACAATTAGTTTACTGCTCCCAGGGAATGCAGTCACATTGAAATACTACCAGAAGATGTGATCGTAATGTAAGGAGATACAACAATAATCACTGATTAAAAAGGAAGAATGAAAAGAGTAAGAGCTGGTGGCAGGATTGCTAAATGCTGATCAGTGCTGTAAGACAGCCTTTGATTTTTTTTTTTTTTAATTAATTATACATTCCCTCATACTTTGTGCTGCTGTTGATTTAATTGGACTCCTTATTTTTAGAGAACTACAGCAAAGGGAAGATAGAGTACAGCTTGCAGAAGCTCAGCTCTAGCCTAATTCTGCCTCATTCAATACCACTGGGAGCAAAATTAGGCTAATGCTGAGCTCTTCTGAAAACCTCCTGGTCTTGCTGCCGTTTAGCACACTGCATGTTTATCTCTGTTGCAGGATGGAGTAATTTCTATGCAGTTCAATCTATCCATGCAGGAATGGGCTTAGCATCCACAAACATCCCAGAACCTTAAGGCAGGAAAGAATAAGTGTTGAGCAGCAGAAAATGGTTTAGAAGTCCGTCTCCTACCAACAGAATTGGCCGTGGTGTTCACTTCAGCCTCAGTCTGTGCAATTTATTTGCACACCGTACAGAAACGTGTCTGCCAGCATGCTTTGCGGAGATAAAGCATTAAATGTTAAACTGCAGAAGGGGTAGAGAGGAACATACTGGGAAAGATCTGTTTGCAGCTGCAGCCTGAAATCCTGTCTTGCCACAGGTGAAAGGGGCAAGGGGAGAGAGAGAAGAGCCCTGCCTGCACACAGTATTCATATTTCATGGAACCTCCTTATCTGTGCTTTCCCAGCCTGCTTTGTGGAAGTGTGGAGAGACATAGGAGCAGTGACAGCCTTGCTGAAGCAGGTCTGTTCAGAGAAGGAAAGGTTCTGTTATGTCATGAGCCCATGAAATGGTAGCACCAGCATCAGGAGCCCAGGAGCCTGCAGATCTGCAGCTGCGAGGCCTTTAGACTGCAGTATTCACTGACTTTCTCTAAGCCTCAGCTCCTGTAGTTGTGAGGTCCCCCAGACACCTATGTCTTGTTGAAACTCATGTTCTGTTCTTTTGCCTTTCCCAGGGCAGCAATTTCTGCAAAGCTTTACCAATATATCTGCAACAGTGGCAGCATAAAAGTGCTGGTGTCGCTATAGTTTATGCACTTCCAGCTCTGTGCTCTTGTATAGTCCTGATTTTGCTCATTTTCTCACTATCTACACAAAAGCCTTACCTACCCTGGTGAATCGAAGGCAGAAAAATGTGTATAGCACATCACAGCTGCCTTTGAACCTTCATTGACTTTGAACAACCGGGTCTGGGAATGCCAGAACTCACAAACCCTCATTTTGTGCACATCTGTCTGATGTTTGGTGCTTTTCCTACGACTGCAGCATTTCACAGGGCTTGCTTGTGTAAGGATTCTCTGCTGTCTAATAGCAAGTAAGCTCACTTCACAACCTTTTCCAACTGGCACACTCCTAATCTTACTTTTGGCTACCCAAAAGTAGCTACCCAAAAGTTTGAAGAAGCTGTAGGACATGAAATATCCTTGATAGCTCTACATCTTTGTCACAGCAGCTTCAAAAACACCAGTGGATCCATGACATATGGCCCAGGGCAAGCTGCCTCATCAGCGTGATGGAAAGGAAGGCTTAGGTGTTATTACCATTCCTTCTGCATTTAAGAAAAAAAATGCACTTCTTAAGATGCCTTCAAGCTATCAGACACACTTGCAAACTAGAAAAGATGGGGATCAGTTGTAAAAGATTTGCATCATGAACAATTTTAGAAATACACCCCCACATCAGTACTTACACTCCAGCGTAGGGGAGAGCTGTGCTATGGAAATGAGGTGATGCTCATGTCTATGTGTGTTTGTCTAACGATACCTGCCTGAAAAGATCAATCTGGATAGCAAGGTCTTCAAGGCAAGCAGCCAAATCCTGACGTCCTACACAACCCTGGCAATAGGATGAACTGTGCCTCCACATGGAAGATGCTGCTCGTAGACTGCTAAGGCAAGGTGCTAGCTGTCTTTGGTGACTGGCAAAGGGAAAAATAATGAGAAAAAAACCACTATGTATTCAGACAACACATCTCATCTGACAATCCATATGGTCAAAACTAAAGGGAAGCCCCAAATCTCTCACCATTTAGCTACCCAAGCAAGAGCAAAACTTCAGTAGTTATACCAGCCAAGCATATGAATAGAGAAGGCAGAGGACAGGCCAGATTATTTCTCTATGAGTTTATTTCCAGTCCATTGCTCCCAGTACCTGACTTCCTTTTACTTTTCACTGGGATGCCAGTGGAACTATGCAAACCCATGTATGCTGCTGTTTCTTAAAAGCATTGTATTAGAAGGTTCTTCCCACAGAGGGTGGTGGAGCCCTGGAACAGCTCCCAGGGAAGCAGTCACAGCACCAAGCCTGACAATATTCCAGAAGCATTTGGTCAACGCCCTCAGCCCCATGGTGTGAGTGTTGGGTTGTCCTGTGCAGGGACAGGAGTTGGACTCGATGATCCTTGTAGATCCCTTCTAACTCAGGACATTCTATGATTCTATGATAACTTTGTGCTTTCCCTAGGATACCAAGTTTTCTTGTATAAAATTGCTATACAAGCAGATTGATTATCTTTGATTGATAAAGATCGTTACCTTTTGCCTCGTTTGGCAACTGATGCTAGGTTGGAAGTTAGAGCCATGTCCCATATCCCTGGCACGTGGTCTCACTTCCACTTCAGAGGCATATGATCAATACGCATTCAGGAATTGTTGACTCTGCTTATGACAACATCAATTATTAAGTCAAAATCAGTCTTGACAGACACAGTGTCTGTCATAAACATTATGATACCCACCACTGCTTTTTGCACGTGACTTCCTAGGTGTCAGCAATTAAATTAATAATGCTGAGAGGAGGAGAATGAAGGAAATGGAACTAGACTATGGGACCTGCCTTACATGATTCCTGATGTGCAACACATAGAATAAGAGTTGAGCATCTTTACAGTCAGTGCTGTAAAATTGGCACAATTTCAGCACTGCTTAGCCCTCAGGAATTCCCATCCCTCGCGGTTGGATCAAACTGCATGCTGAACACTTTTGAAGACCTAACACTGCTTGCATTTACTCAGATGGCTCAGAAGAGACCGAAGTGATTGTGGGAGAGCCCCTCTGATCTGGTGTTTTATCATCTACGCTTTTGTGCCTTACTGAGGTCTCTGAGCCCCATTGTGCCAGGCGCTGGGATGCATTGCAGCTGCAAAGAGCATTTTATGATGCTACACAGACATCTCGGAGCACAAACCATCAAAGTTATTCCTCCACAAACATGAGAACTGAGCGCTAGAGTAACCAGCACATCAGGATACCTGCTGGATTTGGGAAGCCCTTAAGTGAAGGCTACAAACTGGGTCAAGGAGAGGCGAAAGGACAGGGCAGGGCTGTGTCCTGTGCCGAAGGCTGTGAGAGCTCTTTGGCCAGGTGATGCTGCTTTGGGGCTTCCTGGGAAGGGGCTGGGGGTGTTCAGTCCTGCTCCAGCAAATCCACACCACTTGCTAGCATCATACTCCCATCCACTTCCTAGCATCAGATCCCTGGGTTTTCAGTGAACTGAAAAAAGTTACTTGTATCATAGCAAACACTTGTTTTAAAACCCTTAGAAATTCTGCTAGAAGAAAGAACAGCCCCAAAGCTGTGATTTGCAATAACCTTTCTGCATGTGCTTTGCAGAAGAGCACTTGGCGTGTGCATATGCCTCGCTGAGGTCTATAAGTATGTGCTTGAAGTTAAATATATGCATAAGTACTCTTTGATGTAAGGATAATTACTAAATCCAGGTCTCATGAAGGTCTTCCTATTTTCTGTTTTTCTAACTCACTTTTTATTCTGCAAGAATATGACCAGATATAGGGATAAATACTATAAAGTTACACTACATATACAATTATATATTATATACTATACAGTTAGAACTCACAGGCTGTAAGACAACCAGACAAGTACTCAGGGAACTATTCCCAGTCTGTGGTAGATTTTTCTCATTACATTCTCAGATCCTTCTTTATCTCATTGTCTCTCAGTTTATCACAATTCTTCATTTCCTGTTCCTGTTTAGACTTCAAAGATACATAATTTTTAATGTTTTGGGGGGTTTTTTTAACCCTTCCATAGTTAGCATTTAAAGCTTTTAGAGACTCTTGGCTAGACTTCATGTCCAAATGCCAGATAAGTTAACCAGACACTACAAGGACATTTCTAATATATAATCGGGTATTAGTGTTTAATGTCTAGCCAAGAGTTTATGACTTCTCATTTTTATTAATGTTATAACAGCAAAATAATTGTTCTGTGAGTTTTTATAGCTTCTGCTGTTTGAGGCTGATAAAGGACAGATATTAATGCAGCATTACTCCATTCCAGTTTGGATATCTCACCTTACTTTAGTGTACCAGACCCTCAAAAGTGTCCACATTTGCCTAAATTTCCTCCTCATGCAAGAAGTAGAATCATAGAATCATAAAATCATAGAATCACCAGGTTGGACAAGACCCATTGGATCATCGAGTCCAACCATTCCTATCAAACACTAAACCATGTCCCTCAGCACCTCACCCACCTCTCCCTTAAACACCTCCAGGGAAGGTGAATCTACCACCTCTCTAGGCAGCCAGGGCAAGAAAGAAGAGGCAAGCCAAAATGGAACTAACTTCAAAATCTCCATCAAAGCTTTTGTTACAGCTTTGTTTGACTCCAGCTTGTCCTGGTCTGTGGGACGACTTTAGAGAGTTCACCACAACACTAGCAAAGACTTGCAGCAGAGGACTATGGAGCACTCTAAAGAAGACCAAACACAGTTACCTGAATTGAAATTCAGACCAGAGCTTGCTAACTTCTTTTTTTTTTTCCCCGAGTGGAAACTTTGACATTAGCTTAACCGCACACTTCAAAAATCTCTGATGCAAGGGGCTCAGGCCTGTGTGTGACTTCTCACCCCAAGACGAAGCTTCCAATATCACAGCACTCCCAGCCCCAACGCTGCTTGGGAGGGTGTTTCAGCCTTGAGTCAGTGGTAAATGTGCCTCATCATCTGCTGCATTAACCCTCCTTTTCCCATCTCCTGCATGTCACGTTGGTGTTCTTCCCAGGTGTCCATACAAATATTGACATAACTGTCCTATCTAAATGGCAAGAAACAGTAAGTGAGGAATCCTTATTTTGAAATAGTTGTATTATTGAAAACAACAAGGCTTAAAAAATTTCCTCAACAGAGCTGTCTAGAGCAGAAGGCTATTTTGAGTATCCCTTTTTGCCTTTAACCCAATTATCTCAGCACCCCACCCTTCTTCCTTCCACCTTCCTTAATTTCTTAGACTTCCTTCTCATTTCTTTGTGTGAGTCTATTTTAGGTGTGCGTTCATGGTCAGCTTCTCGCTAGGCATCGACTTCCCATTTTCCGTGTCTGGCATTTGCCTCTTCAGCAGAGTTGTGTGTCCATGCGTACGCACAACATGTCAGATTCCTCATGATAAACAGACACTGCCCATAAAGAAGAGAAGAGAGCTACTTGAGAAGAAAATAAGGTGTCAGAATGAACACAGCGAGACTCTGCCACATGCAACAAAACACACAAAACCTGACAAGTGCAAAGAATACTAAATTAAGCTTGCCAAGTCCAGCTGGACATGGGTGTCTTAGCTCATCCACCTCTGGCAAACATATTCAGACTAACCACAAAAATGCTTTGACATTAACCATCACCTTCCCTCTCGGTAGAAAGTGATTCCATCTCACGCTCTGGCCGAATTTAATATTAAATTCCAGATAGGCCCATGAAGTCTTCCTGGTGAGCCCATGGTGGGATTTTGCTGTGACATATTGTGTCTACCAGATGGAAAAGGTCTGAAACAGCAAATGGATTTGGCTATATGGGCCACAACCTAATGCTTCAGCATCTTTGAATAAAACTTCAGGGGTGCTTGTTGTTTGCAGAGCAGTGGATGGTATAGCCCAAGCCTCATCGCTGTCAAGTCACAGCAAGTTCAGGCAAACATTCAGACTTTCCTCTGAGAATGTGCATGGACTCTACCCTAGAAGGAAGTTTGCATCACAAGTTTCATCACAAGATCCAAAAAGACTAGCTCAATGCTTTTTGTCTTTAGCTCTACCAGGTTGATGCTGATCTCTGTTATCTTCACCCGCTTCCTCTTAGTCAGCCTGGGAAAACTTCCCTTTAGTTCTGGGGTTTACTCTGTTTCTGGAGAACAAGTCAAGAGGAGCAGTCCAGAGAAGCTAAAACGACAATGCTCCTACTAATAGGAGCAGCACGTTGAAACCTCCTCACATTGCACAGAGAATTTGTCCCAGAAAATGAGGGCTTAAGTTGCTGGTTCAGCCAGTGCCACCAGCTTCACAAAACAGCAGCTTTCTGGCAAATTGTGCAACTGCGCCGCCCCCAAACTTCCTGTTTTGAAAACCCAAGAAGCTGGAAAATGTTAACACGGGCACTTTAAAGTGCTAGTTGTGGCTTTTTCTTTTTCTTCTTCCTAAAGATCTACACGATACTAAACAATTCGACATACAAAGGGGTAAAGCGGGGCTGCCCTAAAGAACAGGGAGGCAGAAAAGCAAGAGCACTTCTGCAGCCCCAAGCCAGGCAGAGCTCACCACAGCAGAGCATCTGTAGTGAAACCATCGCCTCTTCCATGCCCGGCGTACAGGAGGTAGCTCACTGCCTCTCCACCTCCCATTTCGCCCTCACCAAACTGGGATGTGAACAGGCCTTATAAGGAACAGTTGAGAGAGCTGGGGGTGTTTAGCCTGGAGAAGAGGAGGCTGACGGGAGACCTCATTGCTCTCTCCAACTACCTGAAAGGAGGTTGTGGAGAGGAGGGAGCTGGGCTCTTCTCCCAAGGGACAGGGGACAGGACGAGAAGGAATGGCCTCAAGTTCTGCCAGGGAGGTTTAGGCTGGACATTAGGAAAAAATTTTTCACAGAAAGCATCAATGGGCACTGGAACAGGCTGCCCAGGGAGGGGGTTGAGTCACCTTCCCTGGAGGGGTTTAAAGGACGGGTGGATGAGGTTCTGAGGGACATGGTTTAGTGATTGATAGGAATGGTTGGACTTGATGATCCAGTGTGTCTCTTTCAACCTGGTTATTCTATGATTCTATGATTGCTAAGCTTATGTTCAGTAAGTCCTGGTGATTCCACGCTGGGCACTGTGGACACTTGCTGAGACAGCAGTCTCCAAACATGAGCTGCGCCACTCGGAGTGAAGCGAGGTGACAGATGGAGTGGCAGGTGCTCATGAGGTGGCAGCGAGACAATTGCAATTCATGTGCCGAGCAGCACTCACCAGGCGCCACGTGCTGTGAGCAGCCACCTGGCCTGGCTTCCCGCTCAGGCTCAGCCATGTGGCAGATCCACGCTCTGCCCGAAACCCACCCATGATGGGAAAAAGAAGCCCTAGTGACAAGAAAAATACAGAAAACAGAGATATGGCAAATCTCAGTTCCATCCCAGCTCATTTCTATATAGGAAGAAAAGCAGTTAGAAAGAAGAAAGCATCATGTTTGTCTTGAACACTACAAGGGGACTTATTTATTTCCAATCAATCAGCATGACAACTGCTTCCTTTTCTGGCTATCACTGAAACTCCAGATGGTACATTTGAGCATGTTTAAACCTCTAACTTGGCTCCTTGCAAAGACAGTGTCTTCCTGGTTAGCTAAAAATATATTAATATTAGTGGGATAAAAGCTCCTGCTCTTCTGCACTTTGCTATTTGGATAGGAAATCTTGGTCATTCTACAGCATTCTGGCTGGTATTAGAATCAGGTGTTTGGAGAGGTCGTACCCTTGCTGAATGTGCTCAGTTATAACCACCTTCTGTTTGTATTTCTTTGTATCATCTACATTTCACTGTGAGAATTCATGGAATGATAGAATAGTTTGGGCTGGAAGGGGCCTCAAAGCCCATCCAGTCCCACCCCTGCCACAGGCAGGGATACCTCCCACTGGATCAGGGGCTCCAAGCCCCATCCAACCTGCCCTTGAACCCCTCCAGGGATGGGGCAGCCACAGCTTCCCTGGGCAACCTGTTCCAGGGCCTCCTCAGCTTCACAGTAAAGAAATTCCTCCTTATGTTTAGTCTAAATCTGCCCCTCTCCAGCTTATTCCCATTGCCCCTTGTTCTATCACTACAAACCTTTGTAAACAGCCCCTCCCCAGCTTGCAAATTCTGCAAACCCTTTTAGCAGCAGTGGTTGTTCCCAGGCTTCTGTCAACCAGCAATTTTTCCAGTAATTGCTCTACATCAAGATCTTTAACCTCTCTCAAGCAGCCAATTCTTATGGTTTTATTAGGGAACTGTGAGACAGCTTTTCAAAAAATTCTCCAGCTCCAGGACTCCTGTTTTCTTCTTTGTTTGAGCAGCAGGATGTTTCTTCTCCATCACCGAGGTACCTGGTGGAGTGACTGGCAACTGCGAGCTCAGGGCTTTGTCATCTAAGCCCATGCCTCATAAAACGCTGTACTGATCTTGTTCTAAAGAAAATAATATCCTGTTTCCTTTTTCAATCGGGTATCTCTTTAAAAATGTTAAATGGCTGCTACATTCCTGCCTTTATCCCAGACACTTTTATGAGTCTGTACTTCCCTTTTCTCCTGCTTTAACAAGCCAGCTAAGAAAGGATTAGGGGAATGGCTTAGTGCACATGTGCTAAAGAAGGAGGGGGGAGAAATCCACCTTCAAAATCTTACATAACGTAAAAAAATAAACACATAAAACAGAGGCACACACCCAGGCCCTCACTCTTTGCGCTTAAAAATAATCATCACCATCCTCCTCATGTGGCCAGGTTGCAGTTTGCCAGCTGGCCTGCCCTCTCAAAAATGAACATTTTACATTACGGAAACTAGAAATACATAGCACCTCATCTCCCAAACTTGTTTCGAGTGGCGTTTCCCGTTTCTCTCGGTTTCCTACTACCAGAGCTTGGTATCCAATAGCTGGGGACAAGCAGCCACCCCTGGGAAAGGAGGAGGGAGAGAACTACCGAGCCCTATCACGCTGTCAGGCACCTTCTATAAATATTTATGTGACCTACAGGATGCAGCACAGTTTGAAATCTTGCAGCCTCTGTAGCCGCTGTCAGGCAGTTGTCCTGTACTCCTCAAAATGTTCATTTCTTTCAGACAAGACCTTTACATAGCTGAGAGCTGCTTATAGCATCCGCTGACCTAAATTGGGGGGGGGGGGGTGTTGAAGCAAATGGCATGTTCCGAGGACGATTTCAGCACAGAGCAATGAGCTCACGTTCAGTGGAGGATGTTGCTGCGACGAGAGGCACTCAAGAAACGTCAGGAGGGTTTTCTATCCTCCATCACATGTGGAAAGCAACAGAAGGATCAGCTTGAGGGATGGAGCCAAAGCTCAGCGAAGGGAAGCAAAAGCAATTCTGCCATGCACTTGCACTAGAGCAGCTTCTGTCTTACGAAAAAAAAAAAACCAAACTATTTTTTTTGTTTCTTTTCTCAACAAACTGCAGAAAAGGAATCTCCCCAACCCCCTCTCCTAAACAGGAACTTGATCCCTAGCGCTATCTTCCTGTCATGTCTCTATTTATAGAAGTAAGGTCACCCAAATACGAACTGCAACGGTGTCATATGATTTTTGGTGACCAACTGAATTCTGCATATTGAGAATTCAGAGGAACACATTTGAATAACCAACAGCAGAAGCCACTGGGGCCATTCTTGTGTGTTCCTAAGCAGTTCCTAAAACACACGTAGTCAGTTATGTAGAGTTTGGGTACCTTTCCCTACACTGAATAATCAAGATAAAGAGAAATTTTGCTTGCAAAACTGTTCTTCAATGTGAACTGTTTATTGAAAGCTTAAAATAGACACGTTTCCACTATTATACTGTTAACAGTATAATCAATTGATGAAAACTGCAAAAATTAGGGAATCTGTAAAAGTTACTTCAATGGGCAATTTGGAAACAAACACACACACAAAAAGCTGGAAATTTTACTGTTTGCAAAGAATTTATAACTGTTCCCTGTACATCTTGCAGGGTTTGAATTCAGGGCCTGCAGCACTGTGACCTGGGTTGGATGAGTGAGCTAAGAGGGGAGGATAACTGCTAGGCTTCTGACCTATAACTGGGCTGGTAGGTGTGCTCCTACCCCAACCCTAACTGCTGCTACATCTGGAAAAGACCTCATTTTTTCCCATTCCCTGGAGCCAACCAGCATTTCAGTTTCTATTCTTTCAACATACACCTACAAGGACTGAAATAAGTCAGGCTTTAAAAAGATACATATACGTATTTGAATTTATGTTTACATAAATGCAAATTTATACACACGCACAAGCAAAAAATAAAGGTACCTATTTCATAATCCAGATATATAAGTTCTATTTAATAGCATTCTGCTTCCAAGCTCATTTAGAATAAGTTATGATCCAGTATTCCTGGCTTTTTATGTTCAGCCTAGAGAAGAGAAGGCTCTGAGTAGACCTTAGAGCAGCTTCCAGTGCTGGAAGGGGCTCCAGGAAAGCTGGGGAGGGGCTCTTGATCAGGGAGGGCAGGGGTAGGATGAGGGGGAATGGTTTTCAGCTGTAAGAGGGGAGACTGAGATGAGATCTTAGGGAGAAATGTTTTCCTGAGAGAGTGGGGAGGCCCTGGCCCAGGTTGCCCAGAGCAGAGGTGGTTGCCCCATCCCTGGAGGGGTTCAAGGGCAGGTTGGATGGGGTTTGGAGCCTCTGAGCCAGTGGGAGGTGTCCCTGCATGTGGTGGAACTGGATGGGCTTTAAGGTGCCTTCGCACCTAAACCATTCTATTCCAGGCAGTCCTTTGAACTGAACTTAATGATGAGGAGAGCCAAATACTTGTTTGCTGCAGTTCCCCAAACATCTTTATTTACACAGCTAAATATTTTATGGGTCAGAGATTCGGGGCTACTTGAAATGATGAATCCATCCCTCTGAGGGCTTTTGTTCTCGGATATGAAGTTTACCTAGGCTTGAGGCACATAATGAAAGGGAAGGTTTAGTCATTCCCTTTCTTTTACAGGCTGCCTCCATCCTCCCATTCTCATTCACAAATCCCTCGCTGCCTCTGCAGGCAGAGAACTCGTAGGTGGACCTGAGGTAGAGGCTGCTTTTAGCATTTTCTACTGCCTCAGTGAGCAGTAGAGCAAGATCCCTCTTAGAAGCACAGCGAGGTCAGCTTTACCGACAGCAGCGTTTGAATCTCTGCATATTATAGCAAAGGGAGAGCCAATGGAAATGGAGAAATTCGGTCCTGAGCAGCAGCCACAGGGGCCAATTTTATATGAATTAGACATCGCTTCTGCAGAACAAACAGGCTGTCTGGACCCGAGGGCTCACACAGGCTTTGTGACTCAGCCTTAGTGTATTTGAATGTGTGAGGAGGAGGAGAGGAGGCTGCCTGCAGCGGTCCCTGCTCTGTAGATACCTGCAGGGCCAGCACCAAGGGTTTGAACACCTCAGCCCTGCAGCCCACCCGGCTGGGGACCCTGCGTGGGTAGTTCACCCCCATCCCTTGTGTTGTTTGCATCAACACTCCCACATGCAGTTCACTGCCCTGCGCTACAGCGACTAACGGCCATACACACCCTCTTGTTTTAAACTGGACTGGAATGAGAAACCTGAGCACTTACAGAGGAAGGATTTCTGTCTGGTGCTTCTGAGACTGAAGGTCCTCTTTATAGTTAATGCATCGTTCCCCATTACAGTCATTTCCTCTGAAGTAAATGGGATTTTGCCATTATACTTTATGCTCATTGAGATATATTTCCTAGCTGGATTGACATTCCCCTGTTGCTTTTTCTTTCCCTACTCTGAAACTGCAGGAAGCCAAAAACCCTTCAAGAGTAATGAGTTAAGTTCTGTAGCCGTGTGCTCTCCCATTAAGCAGGCTGGGGTTAAAATGGGCACCATTTACATATTAATATGTATGCCATGGTAGCAACACCAGTTCTGCTCTAAGCTTTCAGGCTAAGGGGTCAACTGTTTAGCTGGGATGCTTCCTAGCAATGTTTTAGTACTGTTTAACCAGTCATGGCATAGAGGGAGACTTTCCTTGTGACCTGACATTGAAAAGTGTCACAGGGAGGAACTCTGAGGTTAAAGAATTAAAAAACTCTGAGTCTTTGTGGTGGCTAAAATAGCTGCAGTGCTCTTGGAAGGCACCGCTATTAGCATCTGCTTTCCCCTTCCCTAAACTCCATCTCCAGGCCTGCAGTTGCACTTGGTTCGGAATTGCTATTCCATGCTGCTGCTCATTGGTAAATGATTTCCCCGCGCTTCATCTCCGAGGCAGCAAATGTAAAGAGATGAAGGAATTGGGTGACTCAAGGGACTCGTAATGCTGCACAAAGCTTTTCACCTTCTATCTGCAATTTTTGCATGACCAGAAATGATTTCTGTGCGAAGTGGGTTGGGTAGATGCTGAAAAATAACTTATTTTCTGGCTTTTTTTTTCCCTTTTCTGATGCATCTGCATCACAAAACCACCTCTTACCGCTTGCTACAGTACTAGAGCCAACACTGGCTACCCAGCATGAGTAAATCTGAGCACCTAAGCCATAGCTACTCACCTAATTAAGTGACCTGATTTTCTCAGGAGCAGAATATGCCTCCCAGCTCCCACTGCACTCAGCAGTTATGAAAATCAGGCCACTTTTGTAAGTGGCCAAGCAGAGCAGTGATTAGTTTTGAGTACTCAACTTTTATAAAGTTGATCTTGGCAGAACCTGGGGGCTGGAGCAGGAGGAGGATGGATCCTCTCAGGGCTCTGGCTGATGGTTACAGAGGAAGGTATTTAGGGATCATAGAATGATGCAGCGTGTGCTCTGTTTTGTCGCTAGCCAGAGGCCATCAGTCATCATCACCATTCCCAGCACTAAATTAAAAAGAAAGAAAAGAATCTCTCAGCTTCAGGCCTGGCGATAAAAATATACCTTGGCTTTTGTTTGCTTTATGCAATATTTCCTGCTCGCGCTGAAAATTAAATTGAAAAGGGAGTTCATTGTCCCCATGGAGGAGTTAGGCACCTTTTGAAATCGTGCCTGAACAAAACTGTGTGGGGCCCAGCCTGACGTTTTTGAATGCCCTTTGGGGTCCCAGCAGCACAAAGGCAATGGAGAAGGAGCCGCAGTCAATTCCAGCAGAGCTCTATTGTGCTCTGTTGTGATTTGTTCCAAGGAAACATCAACTCATTAAGCGAACAAGTCAACAAGGGTGGGTGGCAGAACCGCCTGTCCTGCTGGATTGTGCATGACTCCTTCAGAGATTTGCTCTGGGGTCTGGAGAGAGAGACAGCTTGCTTGCCCTCACTTTGCAGCAGGAGAAACTGCTCATTCCAAAGTCAGAGCTTTACTGAGAAGGTGGTTTTGATTTCACCGTCTTTTTAGTTAATGCAACACAGACAGACGTATTTCAGTGGCAAGATGCATGGTTAGAAGAGTCATATTTTAGTCAGGTTTTAAAGAGCATAAACCCAGGCAAGAGCGAAGGTGAGCTGAGCAAAGATAATGTAGTAGAAATAGATGGTGAAACCAGGGCAGGGAAGATGCTCAGCCAGTCAGCTGAGGCAGCTGGACGTTGCCCAGCATCTCTGAGAGTTTCCCAGCCTGTGCAAGAGGAGAGTTTTTTGCTCCTTGTTCTTGTCTGAACCACTTTTCAAAGCAAAGCAGTGGCTGCTTTGCATAGTGCATCTGAGTCAGACCAGGGAAAGGTCAGAAAGGTAGGACAGACCAAAAACTACAAGGGTGACCACGTGAGACATATCCTTCCAGCAAGCAGGTGCTTGGACCAGTGCTCCACTGATCACAACTGAATGCTGGCAGATAAAGGCAGCAAAATGCTTCAGGAAGAAGTATTTTCATAATCACACATTTGCAACACAGCCCTTTTTTGCTGCATTATCTTTCTGCCTTCCTCTTAGTCTCCAAATGAACAAAAAAATGTGTATATTCAAGGGGTGGGGAAGCCAAGGGCAGAGCTGAAACACAGCTGAGTCAACAGCACATGTCTGCAAGTTGGTGGGTAACGTTGCATGTTCCCACATGGTTATCAGAGTGTTGCTTTCGAAAGTCATCGCTGCAGACAGGCAGGGCAGCAGAAGAGCGGTAAACATCCTACACAGTGTGCTGGGCAGGAAGAAGAAATTCTAGAGGGTCCCAGCTGCCCTAAATCTAGACAGATCCTGGTGTCATCAACCTTTTCCCTCACTTGGACCTGCTTACAACCAACCAGCAGCATCTTCTCAAAGCCAGCAACCCAGGGTGCATAATATACTGATCATACCCTTTAGTCAGACCCATTCCCTGTAGTTTAATGTC
This sequence comes from Coccyzus lansbergi, assembly GCA_033558105.1. Taxonomy (NCBI): domain Eukaryota; kingdom Metazoa; phylum Chordata; class Aves; order Cuculiformes; family Coccyzidae; genus Coccyzus; species Coccyzus lansbergi. The sequence continues at coordinate 111,689 of JAUMJK010000750.1, read as the reverse complement.
AGCAAGGCTTTTGCACTATTATCAAGCCATAACATACCTTATTTAGTAAGATTAGGTTACGGTTTGAGGTTGGCCAGTATAAACTAGAAACCTTCCTTGTCGTCAGTCAGATTTTGTCGCTAACAGGCGGCTCTGAGACATAATGTGCAAAACCCACACAGCCAAAGGGAGGCAGCTGCTTTGGCCAAATTAACAACAGGAAAATACAACTGGCTCTCACCTTTGTCCATCCATGGGCTGTATGCCTGTTTGTGCTTTCCACACCGAATGGCAGCCAGCGGGGCTTTTCCTTCAGTGGGAGCCACACAGGCACCTGCAAGCATCCCCTGTTGTCTAACACTGGGAGAGACACCTCTGTCTACCAGTGCAGTGTGTAGGACATAGATCCTTTTCTGGCACTGCCCATGAGAAGGGTCCCTTCTCTGGCTTCAGGACACAGCTACCTGGAGACTGGTCTCTCACTTTCTGCAAAGGCTTCTTGCTCTTCTGACCTTCCTCCCCCTATACCATTTGGCACAAGTGTTTGCTGAGCATATGCTGGTTGATTAGGTTAAATCAGTACCCCGTTCATTTTCATCTCCCTCCTACCAGATCCATAGCACTTGTTTGACAGCAATACCAGCCTTTTTCCCTGAAGCAGAAAGCTCTGAAACTACCTCCTTGCCTCCTGAGACCCAATTGAGGCCCTGACTCACATTCATAGAATCATAAAATCATAGAACAACAAGGTTAGAAGAGACCCACTGGATCATCGAGTCCAACTGTTCCTATCAAACACTAAACCATGCCCCTCGGCACCTTGTCCACCCGTGCCTTACCATTTCTGTCTTTTTCTGCCTTCTTCATTCATAATTTTTGCTAAATATTTATTCCATTTGGATTCTGGATGAATTCCTCGTTTTGGCAGCCTCTAGCACTACAGAGCTGAGCTGATCCACAGCTGCACTTCAATGCTGATGTTGAGCATTTGGAAAACACTATTATATGTCTACAAGCTAAACAGCACTGTGCTGGTTTGTTCTGTAACTGGAGAATTTGCTGAACAGAAGATTTGGGTCTTCCTAGCTGGAGTGAAAGGGGATTGATACACACCCTTAAGGGAAATAAGTATACAGAATCGTAGAATAATCAGGTTGGAAGAGACCCACCGGATCATTGAGTCCAACCATTCCTATCAATCACAAGTAAAAAAGCACTTTCGATGCAGCCAGGACTCAAGGGAGCTAGCAAATTTTGGCAGGTTATTGTAACCTGAAAAAATCTCTGGTTTCTGCCTCCTGGTGGCAGTTGGATTTTTCTTGTCCTCGGTGCTACTGAGATTTCTACAGTTCCAGACCCAAGCATTCCCATTTTTCATGCTAGGCAGATGGTAGCAAAGAGGTCATTAAGTGCCAATAACTGGTACTTCACTATCCAGAAAAAAACCCACCACCTTAGCCTGGAGGAGAGGAGGCTGAGGGGAGACTTTATTGCTCTCTACAAATGCCTGGAAGGAGGTTGTACTGAGGTGGGTGTTGGTCTCCTCTCCCAGGCAGCAAGCAATAGGATGAAGGAAATGGCCTCAAGTTGCGCCAGGGGAGGTTTAGATTGGATATTAGGAAAAATTCCTTTACCAAAAGAGTGGTGGAGCCCTGGCAGAGGCTGCCGAGGGCAGTGGTGGAGTCGCCAACCCCGGAGGGGTTCAAAAATTGTGTAGGTGTGACACTTTGGGGCATGGTTTAGTAGACACAGTGGTGCTGGGCTGACAGTTGGGCTGGATGATCTTAGAGGTCTTCCAAGCTTAATCATTCTATGACTCTATAAAAACACTGGGCCATGCAGGGAAAACCCAGAGGTCCCTATCCCACTCTTTGAACAGTTGCATGATTCTGCCCTTCAAACTGTGATTTCACAGTCTAAGAGAAAGCCCCAGAGGTAAGAGAACCAGTGTGAAAGCATATTCTGCAGGTATCTAATCACCTCATTACAGCCCTTCCCCAGCACAGACCCAGGTTCAAGCAATAGATGCGACCGTAGCCGTCTAACCCATCGTTACTGAAATACTCCTTTTATTTTGCTCTCTCCTTAGACAAAAAGCGCTGGCATCGACAGGTGGAAGAAGTGTTCAAGCTGCATGCGACTGGTTGGTATGAAGTAATACATGCTAAAAAGACTGAAAGCAAGCAGTGAATTTAAGATTTTAACTACTAGGATGTGGAACGTTTAAAGAGAGTGTATTATGTGAAAAGCAGTAGCAAAATTAGTGAGACGTTATTCAAGCAAGCAGAGCAGAAAGAAGCTTTGCCTGAGAGAGTTTGTGATCTCGAGTAATAGCAAAAAAAGGTGAGAGAAAGGAACCACTACTCTCTCCACCCTAGCACCTAAACGGAAAACCGAGAGCTGCCTTTTCAAAGATATTGAGCAATTTGAGTGCTCTCCTCCCCATGTTTTGCACACCGCAAGCAGAAAGGCAGAAATAGTGACCCAGGTTAGATCTTCAGAGCCTCAGTCTGAAAGTAAAACCCCATTTTCTGTATTACCTAGCAATGGTAATGGGCTACAAGTGAGATGGTGCACCACTCCTCCTGACCTGCCAGAGCTGATTTCTTCCATTAAGGAAGGAACAAAAGGGAGAGAGAACAGGGGAAGCTGGTTTTGCTGGGAAAAAAGTATATTTTTGTCTGTCAATCTAATGGTTCTTTCTCCTTGTCAGGCTGTTCTCCCATGTGGGTGACCCGTTCCTCGATGACCCCCTGCCCCGGGAGTACGTCCTCTACCTGCGCCCCACGGGTCCCCTGGCTCAGAAGCTCTCCGAGTTCTGGCAGCAGTCAAAGCAGATCTGTGGGAAGAACAAAGCTCACAACATTTTCCCACATATCACCCTTTGCCAATTCTTTATGGTAAACCAGAGCTTCACTTTCCGTTGCCTTTATGCATGCATTCATGAGCAGTCCTTGCCAGGCTCATGTACACGCTGCATTCAGAAGGGTTCGTGTTGGGGCACTGGGGGGTTGTTACCAGCACAACCTGATGCCTAGGCTTGTTGAGGAGGTCTGGTTTTTAAGTGGGTTGTTTTCAGGGAAGAGCAGAGGCAGAAGACCAAATTCTCACCATCTCAAGGGTTTGTTAAGACGAAAACAGACTGGGGAGCCGGGGAGGGGAGTGAGGTTAGAGAGGTTACTTGGGGATAGCTGATCCTCCTTTGAGGACAAGGGAGGGGCAGATGATTTCTAAACATACCTTTATCTGTACATACCCTGTGCTTTTTTTTACTGCATTATAGCAAAAGTAGACCCTTCACACCCACCCACCCCAGCCTTTCCTTTCCTGACTGCACTAGAGAGCTAAACGCAGGCGTGAGGAATGATTCCCCACCTGAAAAATGCTTGTCCCATTTCCTTTGGCAGTGTGAGGACAGCAAGGTCGATGCTCTCACTGAAGCTCTGCAGGCCACCGTGATGCGGTGGAAATGCAAATTCCCTGCTCCTCTGCCTTTGGAGCTCTACACATCTTCAAATTTTATTGGGCTTTTTGTCAAGGAAGAAAGTGCTGAGGTGCTCAAGAAGTTTGCTGCAGACTTTGCTGCAGAGGCTGCTTCTAAAGCAGGTGAGTAACTACACTGGAAGCTACAAAGAGCTCATGGCTTGGTCGAGGCTTGGGCATTTTAGGGAGTGGAGGGATGGGATGAGGGGAAATGTTTTTATGGTGAAAGACGGGAGTTCGGGATGAGATCTTAGGAAGAAATGATTTCCTGTGAGGGTGGGGAGGCCCTGGCTGAGGTTGCCTAGGGAGGTTGTGGCTGCCCCATCCCTGGAGGTGTTCAAGGCCAGGTTGGATGGGACTTGGAGCCCCTGATCCAGTGGGAATTTCCCTGCCTGCAGCACAGGGATGGGAACTGGATGGACTTTAAGGGCCCCTCCAACCCAAACCATTCCATGATTCTGTGGTTTTTGGAAACCAGAATTTTCAGGGCACAAAGAAACAAAGCTCATTAAGCCAATACTTGTTTTTAAAGTGGTCTGAATGCTAAGAGGCCAAAAGAAACACCCTGCTGGGTGCTCTGGGTTTCAGTGCTTTTTCATTTGACAGATCACCTCACATGTAGTGTGAAGTGTTATCTCCTGAAAGGGAAGTTGACATTTGGTGGTTCCTTAACCTTTCAGATAGACGCTCTGTGTGCAAGGCTGAGCGTTTCCTGCTCCACTCAAGCCACTGCCACAAAACTCTCCTCATGTAAAGGTTGTGTTTGATTTTTCACTGCATTTCTAGGATGCTAACAGGGCTCTGGGAGAAGACCTCAGGCACCCTGGCAACCTAGGAGAGAACTTTTTCAAACAAACCTATCTCAGCGCTGGCACAGCTGGCTCTGTTGCTGGGTCCTCTACTGCTTCTAGAGGGGAGAACCCATCAGGAACTGGGAGGAGAGAGATAACCAGAGCACCCTGTGCTCCAGTGGCCTCCAGGCTTTGTGCGTGTCCTCTGATTGCCTCTAAACTTGGATGTCAGAACCGCATTGGAGCATTATAATAGCACCCTGACTAATCCTCCCACCCTCTGTTGCTGTAGTGCTCAGCCTGAACTAGTCACAACACAAACGGTTTAGTCCTTTATTATCATAGGCTTATCCTGGAGTTAAAGGGCATCAAGGTACGGCAAGTCCTGAGTCCCTAGGGGGTTTTCCAGGCTAGATGAACACTCCATAACAGTACAAAAAAAAAAAAGCTTCAAGTATCTGCCTTGGGTCAGAGGAAGAGGTGGAGACCTGTTATATTTTCATCACACCACTAGAATGCGATGCTGTCAGCTGTACAGAGGCCTAGAACTTTTCTTCCTTTTAGAATCACAGAATGGTTTGGGGCAGAAGGGACCTCAAAGCCCATCCAGTTCCACTCCTTGCAGGGACACCTCCCACTGGATCAAGTTGCTCCAAGCCCCATCCAAGCTGGCCTTGAACCCCTCCAGGGATGGGGCAACCCGAGTACTCTAGGCAACCTGTGCCAGTGCCTCCCCACTCTAGCAGTAACAATTTTCTTCCTAAGATCTCATCTCAATCTCCCCTCTTTCAGCTGAAAACCATTCCCTCTACTCCTACCCTTACCCTCCCTGATCCCAAGCCCCTCCCCAGCTTTCCTGGAGCCCCTTTCAGTGCTGGAAGGAGGAAATGACTGTTGTCTTTACAAATGCACAAATTGAAGGGCGGCAGGAGACGCACAGAGACACTGCGAGTCCAAGGAAAGCCGAACGAGAACAGAACAAGTGTTCCCCTGCACAGCATAGATGTACCGTCCAAACCAACACAGCCAGAAAGGGTAGTTCTTACCCCAAAAGCACTAGCCCAGAAGAGGAAGCATCAACATCCTCCCGCAAGCATCTGCCCCTGCGACTGCTCCAATTCAGACCAAACTGGTTCTTTCTTAGGGGAGCCCGACTGCTGCATTGCAGTCCACAGCTTGGTCAGGTTATCACATTAAAGTCTCTGGGGCTTTTTCAGAGATGCAGAACACATTTTTTTTTCCTTGCTGATCAAAAAAAAAAAAAGATGGATGAGCTTGCAAAGCTACCCCTGGCTGGCACTTGGCGCCAAGCCTCTGAATAGCTGCAATTTTGACTGAATAATCAGTCAAATTTAATTGCAATTTTTGGTTGAATAAGCAAGAATAAATTACATGCAAACAATGTATCCTATGATTTCCACATCTACTGGAAGAGTCCCAGTATTTCACATACTTTCTCCTTTCTGTTTCCTGGAATCTTCTCTTAATGAAGGTTCTTTTTCTGCAGGATCATTTTGAATCATTATTATGTCAATGTCTGCCCCCACAGTTTTGGAATTGCTCACCCTCAGTGGGCAAACTGGTAATCTGAGTGATGTTCAGGGAAAAAGATTTAATCAACTCGCATGAACCTGTAAATTCCATGGATTTGTAACTGCAGATGTAGGAGAGAGAACAGAGGAAGGAAAGTAAAAATTAAGATTTTTTTAATTTGCTTATTTTAGAGAGATTCTCACTGAAAGAAAGGCCACCCCTTTTCCTGGAAAAAGGTCTTTTTTGACAGAAGACTGAGTAGGTTCAAAATTACAATAATTGTTATCACACCACCCAGAAATCTGTTGGTTTCTGAATGCAAACATGTTTTGGCAGTTTGGCAAGGATGCCTGGTCTGCCACCCTGGTGTGACTCAGGACTGAATCAGACCACAAATCTGTTAATGATTTGATCCAAGGTGCAACATCTGTAGGGAACTCACACTTGACTTCACGCATCAGAAACTGGCCTGTGGTTGGTTCCACTTAAGCTGTCTTGGAGAGTTCAGAGAATCATGGAATGCTTTGGGTTGGAAGGGACCTTTAAGTATCATCTAGTCCAACCCCCAAAGTTCTGCTCCCAGCTCCTGTTCAGGGGTGATAGACACACCTTCAGAAAGCTGCAAATCTCCACAGTCGCCTGTTAACTGACATCTTCTCATTGCAGATGTTCATGTGGAGCCCCACAAGAAGCAGCTCCACGTGACGCTGGCCTATCACTTCCAGACCAGTCACCTGCCCACGCTGGAGAAGTTAGCACAGAACATTGATGTCAAGCTGGGCTGCGACTGGGTTGCTGCAATATTCTCCAGAGACATACGCTTTGTTAATCATGAGGTAAATCTTTGGAGCCTGTTTCGGTCCGCAAATTACAAAAAAAAAGAGCATCTAGCAGAGTTACAGGCTGCATGAACTGCATTTGCAGCGCCAGAGGGTGCGCAGGCCACGACCTGAATGAGGATTCCCATGTCCCCTCCTGCTGAGAGATGTCTGGATACACAGCAGAGAATATACAAGCATTAAGGAGTTGGCCTCAGGTCCCACAGGGACACCTAGAACCTACATCTCCCACATCCTACTAGTCATCTTAACATGTTAACAAACCATCTTAAAATCACAGAATCAGAGAATGGTTTGGGTTAGAAGGGACCTCAAAGCCCATCCAGTTCCACCCCTACCACAGGCATGGACACCTCCCACTGGATCAGGTTGCTCAAAGCCCCATCCAATCTGGCCTTGAACCCCTCCAGGCAGCCACAAAATACCTTTTCACTCATACTATCTAGTCTTGCTATTCCATCCACCTCATTTCTTGCTTCTTGTGGGAACAATGTCCTGCTGGATTAATTAATTCTAACAATGACTCTCCTGCTAGCTCACTGTAAGCCGGTCAGATCTCTCATGAACCAGGCCAGTATATTAACCCGACCACTATCTATTTCTTCTGTACAGGCTTGACATTATTAATCACAGCATTTACTTTCATCACATGAAAAACATTTACCCTCATGGCCTGTATACTTCAGTTACTCATAGGGATTCTATAACTGCAGCATTTATGTGTCTTAACAACACATTATGCAGGAAAAAAAAATATTATTTCAATTTTATAGATTGGGATCTTGGGCACCGAGAAACCAGGCATGAGGTTCATCTCACCTCCCTGTTAATATCCCCAAGTTAGACCTCTGAAGGCTCCCTTAGCACTGAGACTCAATGCAGAGAAACAGGCACCTCCAGAAAGCGAGTCTCCTGGCCCATCCAAGATGTGTGTCTCAGGACCAGATGAATCACCTTCTGGAAGAAGGTACCTCCAGGAGGTGCCTGCTCAGGGCAGCTAATTAGGCCCTACAATTGGCGTGATTGATCCCACCAATGTGCATTGTCCAGAGTCAGACACACAGAAGCTGCGGCGTAGTGGGATGAAGTGATTCTGATCCAGCACACCATGAAGTAAGCAGATGCCAAAGCATCTGGAGAGTTGATGTCTCTTGTATACAGCACTGACCCAGTCCAAGCTATGCTTCCCATGTATGACAGCCTCCTTTCCTGTCCAAAGAGTCATCTTGTCTTTAGAAGCTGCAAAAAGTCAACACTATCGCTGACTGCAAAGGGAGTCGCTGATGAAAACCAACTCCTGTCTTTGCATATCTGACTTGAGGCAGCCATGTGTGAAAGTTCTGGCCCTGTGGTATCAGGTGACAAAGACTAGTTTCCATCTTCCTTTGAAGATACCACAAATAGTCTAGGAGGAGTAGTGAGCAAACATACTGACACCATCAGGAGATCAGAGCTGCTCAGTCGAGATTATGGTTTTTCTTTGCGTGTTGCCATTGCAGAAGTTTGGCTTGGCTAGGGACAATAAGAAGTTTGTTCTCCTTTTAAATGGGGGCTGCTGTAGCCATTCCGAAGGAAAGTTGCTGATAGACATTGAATACGTGTGGATTCCTCATGCTTCAGTGAAGGGAAGATTACAGAAATACACTCCCTGGTCCCTCCCCCACTTTCTAACTTCATCCTGTTCACGTTAGGAAATACAAAGAAAACAGTGTGGCCACATCCCAGCATTTCTCACTGACTCTTGCTTTTTCCTGTGCGTTCCCATGAACAGTTTTGCGAGCTGCGAGTCACCGAGTCAAACCTGATACAAAGCCCCAGGACAGTCTCTGCCTTGTCTTCAAAGGCAACAGCAAGAAGAACAGCTATAGATCAACAAGAAATGGTCACTGACCACCAAAGCTGTGTAAATTCCAGCTCTCAATAAGAATTCAGTTCCATTTTTAACAGCTTAGATTTATGCATGTGGTCGCATTTTTATTGACTCTAGAAAATCACTCGGCTCTTTCCCTCCTTGTTATCAAAGACATAACTGGAATCAAAGAGGGAAAGAAGGAGTAGATGCCTAGAAAAAGCTTTCCAACAGCAAAGAGTGGGAAGTGGCAAGAATTCCCTGAAGCTTTCCAGGATAAATCACAAAGTGATGCATTTCCAGGAGAGCTGTTCACACCTTGCTAAGGTTAAAGGTCCGATATTAGAGTGTTCCTGCCCTGCTCTGCTAATATTTCCTTTCCATTAACGACCCTTTCATTCATTTGTGCTTCTCTTTCTCCCCCAGACTCTGCAAGTGATCTATCCCTACACCCCTCAGAATGATGATGAACTGGAGCTGGTCCCAGGGGATTTTATTTTCATGTCCCCAGTGGAACAAACCAGTACAAGTGAGGGCTGGATTTATGGCATTTCCCTTGCAACTGGCTGTTCTGGACTACTGCCTGAAAATTACATCACGAAGGCGGATGAATGTGGGACCTGGGTGTTTCATGGGTAGGTAAACCTGCTCAGTCCAGTCTCCATCGCTGTAAAAAAGGGGGCCCAGCAGCTCTGGCTTCACTTGGGTAAGCAAAGAGTCTCCCAGGGCTGCCAAGAAGGTCGCTTGGGGAAAACGCACTGGCTCACAAAGCCCTGTCTCGTAAGCAAAGGAAGAGCAGATGCTATCCCTGTACACGGGATTAGAGGACGATGTGATTTATTTAGCCAAGATGTTGCAGCAGCTATTACTCACAGGATCGCTGCTGCTGGTTAACGGAGCCAGAGCAGATGGCTGCTGTAGAGCCACTGCTGTGTAGACACCTCTGGGGTGGGACTAGGATCAGGAAGGTTTAAATCCGAGCATTCATTTGGGAAGCGAGATCTTCTGTGTATGATTCCCTGAAAAGGACTTTGGATCAGCAGTGTTCCCTAAGATACTCTGCAAGGTTTTCAGAAGCTGTTGGTCGCCTGCCTGCTGTTGGCTTCAATGAGAATATAGACCTCACCTTTTCAATAAGGTTATGCCTTATGCCTCTTGATTTTGATGTGAATTAGATAAAGAGCAATAATAAAGTAGTTTTTGAGGGGTCTGGGCACTCCTGCAAGGCTATCTGCCTCTCTAAACACCTCTGAAATCTAGAGCACAGGGAGCAGTTTGTGTGCAAAAGTACAAGAGAACAAGAAGAGGGGAGAGGCACATTCCTGCCTGCGAGCAGGTTCATTACGAAGGGAAGGGGTGAAGATACAGAACACAACACAGACAGCTCATATTTCAAATCTCAGTGGGCAGCATGACCTGTGGAGAGGGTCTACAAGCAGAACAGGAAAGCATTCCGTAACCAGCTCAGCACAGGACAGACAGAGGAACTGACCCAACTCAGCACTCAGTAGAAACAGATCAAGCGAAATAAAGGAAGCAAAAAGACCAAAAAGGGCAAGGAGTCTTTTCCTTTGCCTGTGACTTTTCAGGCTCAACGCATGCAATGTGGTGGATGACAGATGGAAAGCAGCCACAGGGCAATCTCTGTGTGCAGTCTGGCTTCCAGATGTGACTGCCACCAACCACTACCCCTTGGCAAACCAGCCCTGGGTCCTCCCCAGCCCAGAATTCCATCAAGCAGGGACAAGCATAGCCAGAGATCACTCATTTACGTCTCGTCACAACCATCCGTTCTTCCCTTGCCTGCTGAGAAATGAACACCACTAATAAAGGGCTTCCACCCATGAGTTGGCCAAACAGGACAAACCTATCTATACAGAGTCTGTCACTATCAAACTCCAACTCATCTTTCATTACAAAGAAAGAAAAGACCTCCAGTAGCCACAGCTTAAAGAAATTAAAATTAAGACACGTGGGCCAAGTCAAAGAGAGTGTTTGTATGAAGATTGCAATCCATCAAGAACATCCTTTCTTCCTCTAAAATTTGCCAGCCAAAATGGTCTGAGGTCCACATACACCATGCAGCCTGCCCTGGTGGAATCTCCTTTTTATTCTCACAGAGCCTGGAAGAGCTTTGAGGGAGTAGCATGGGAAAGAATAGCTACTGCCGCAGCAACTAAAAGAAAAGCCAAATGTTTTGTAACTCCAGCACCTCCTCCTCCAGACAAGCAAAGAAAGGAAATGCCCCTTCCCTGATTACTGCTAAAGACTATAAATCATCATTTGGAGCATGCAATATGGAACATTTATCAAAAACATTATTACATACCCGGAAACAGTCTCATTTTACACAACGGCTTCCCTCAGGGAATATTAAGTTACGGAATGTCATGTGGCCAAAACAATATAGCAAGCTAAGCGCAGCCTAAGCTCTGCTGCCATCTAAGACACAGTATTCATGGTAGGAACCTTATGGGAAGAGATGAATGGCGCACAGAACCCTTCATTTCATAGGTATGAAAAGAAGCATGGTAGGACTCACCAGGGCTGCTAGAGAACTGCTGTGGTGCAGGAGGTGGGACCCAGCTCATGGTGTTGGGACCAAGGTTGCTGTTGGTGAGCACTGCCCTGAGCCTGCAGGCTGGTTTGTGCTGTCTCTGTGGACACGGCTGAATCCTGCTTCATTCCTGCAGAGGATGAAAAAGAAAGAAGTAGCAGCCATCTGAAGTCAGACCGGTGGTCTGGTCCAGACGCAGGAAGAGAGTGTATGCCTTTGCCTCATCATCATTCACTAGCATCTATAAATAGACACATCGAAGGCCTTTTAATAAGGGCTTAGAGAGAAAGAAGGTCTCAGTAATTGTGCAGCATCTCCTGGAGGTAAAGAGAAGAGGGGTAATGAAACAAATCCCTAGTATTCTCCAGGCCAGCATCCTTAAAAGGCTGTCATATGGGCAAAGCAGGGCAGAGATGAATTCCAGCTAAGAAATCCAGATCCTTCTCATGTTGAGATATTCAAGTTTTTGGGTCTGTGAGGAAGTATCTGTGCTAGGTGCACTGACCAGTTAATACAGTGATAAATGTTTGTTTGTGCTTCCTGCTCAGGGCGTAGCTGCCCTGGGCTTGGCACACTCTAACGTGCTCAGGCAGCTTTTGGATCAGAGTTGGCCTTATCCTGCCAGCTGGAAGTGCGTTCTGACCGCACTTCTGCCTGCAATATATCACATGCAAGTATTCTGAGGATTAGAAGTGATTTCTCACCCCAGCACCTGGTAATATCTCCTTCAGCTTACCCACGAAGCAGTCCTGCCTGCATTTAGCTCCTCTTCAAGAACCCATCCCTGCTGCACCTCAGAGTTGTACTGTGCGTAACTCAGGTATTTGCTGCCCTGACCTCCAATGCTCTATCTGCATTTGGAGAGGAACAGTTCCTTGGATCCAGCCTGGCCCTTGTTGGGAACTCACCAAGAATAAAATAAATAGTTTTGAGAATCAGTAATGCTGGAAGGTAAGATCTGAAAGAGTAGGAGCGTGAGGGTGGAGAGGTTTTCTGCTGCCATAGGGCTGTGCCCTTAGAGGCTGCTGTATGGCTGCTGCCTCATACTATTGGATGGTGATGATCAGTGCTGGTTCCCCTTGCTGCCAGTGCTTCTCTTCACCTGACCAATAAGCCAGTACCTCAGTCTCATCCTTGCACCCTAATCCTACCAGCTAAGGGACCAACAGCATGGGTTTTTTTAATTCTTTAACTGGTGCAAATCATATGATCCTCCAGAAGATCAGCTCTTTACAAAAATGCCAATGACCTATTTTTGTTCCACTGGTAAAGGCACATGGTGTTATTTTAACAGCTATGAAACCCCTCTGAGAATTTATCCTAACGAGGTGCTATGCAGGAAGCAACTTGTGACATATTTCAGGCACTGAAAAGTGCAGGCAAAGGCAACTATTTCTGTCGCAGTAAATGACCACATACATTATCTGACAAATTTTTTTTTAATGACTAAGCAAACGCAACCCATGCAGTGTAACCTAATCAGCAGAGGGTCGCTGCAGCTTCTGTAATTGCCTGTCAGGGTTTACTCTCAAGGGTCTTGGTCAAAGCCCTTGAATGTCTAGGCATGAGAGAATTATTCAGAGAGACCATCGCTGGGTAAGCCCCTTGGGAGAGAATGGGATCTATTATATCCCTTTGGCTACGCTTAACAGGAAGCACTGGTGAGAATAAATTCCCACAGATGGGAAATGGAATAGACAGCACTGAAAAAAACATAGAAACAACAACCCAGACTGAATATGCCACGTCCCTACCAGGGGATGCAAGCTACTTTGTGTATAGCAATCCTAAACCTGCCCAGCGTGAGAGGCAGGGCAGTGCTCCAGCTTCCTACTGAAGCAATAGTTTGTGCAACAAAGGTGAGTGAAAATTCTCTGTAGCCATTAATTTCCGAAGTTTGGTCCACAAGACCATGGTAAGTAATGTGCAGCTGGTCCCCAGATGATGTTAGTGAGCATCCTATGGCCGTCAGGAAGGTCTTGGCATTTTCCATGAGAACATATGAGGGCTGACAGAGCTCACAGACCACAGTTTGGGAACTGTTGCTCTGTGGAACCGTTTCTAAGGAAACAGAAAGCCTGTTGAGGTGGGATTTGTCTCTTTATGTGTGTAGATCACCTAGCAAGGCCCTCTCTAGGCAGCACTAAAATACAAATAATAATGCAATAACATGACAACAGTAATTACCATAAATTTCTGAGGGCTACAGAAATGTCTTCACTGCAGCCTGAGCACACATAGTCCAAAGCATTCCCTGAAGCAAACATATTTCTATTTTTGGCAGGTCCTACTCAATTCTGAACACCACATCTTCCCCATCCCTTCAAGCCTTCACTGACGGAGCTCTGGAAAGAAGACAGCAGGAAGATCAAGGACCAGGGGACACGGGGCCACTCACAATCATTTGTCAGAACATGCAGGTAGGAACCTCCCCTCCATTTTTAAATGACAGAGTTTGGGTGGCAAGTTTCCACCAGCTGATTCTCCCCTGACAAGTTATCCACAGGTCTCCTGTCACTGCCTGCACTGGAAGTTTCAATTTGCTCTTGAATGGCACAATTAACTACAGGCACAGAAGACATCACTGTCCTCCCTGATCAAGAGCCTCTCCCCAGCCTCCCTGTAGCCCCTTTCAGCACTGGAAGCTGCTCTGAGGTCTCCCTGGAGCCTTCTCTTCTCCAGGCTGAACAACCCCAACTCTCTCAGCCTGTCCTTGTATGTGAGGTGCTCCAGCCCTTGGATCATTTTGTGTCCTCAATCCTGCTCCAGCAGGGTCCCATCCTCTGCTCACTTTCGCAGTTTGGTACCAGTGTTAATTTATCAACTTCGGAAGAGCTCACTGTACCCGCATCTGCATGAGGGTAAAGCCAGAGGTGTCTGGTCCAGACTCCCATTAGTAAATCAGACCTCAGAACACACCCTGCACTCTGATGAAGGTCAAGCATTCTGTGCTTTTTCTTCCAGCCCCTGAGAATAAGCAGCCAGCCAGGGCCTCAGAAACGCTGCCTGTTTGTCTGCAGACATGGGGAAAGGATGGATGTCGTTTTTGGGAAGTACTGGTTGTCACAGTGCTTTGATGCCAAAGGTGAGTCAGCTCCCCTGGGTGTCTCAAGCTCTGGGTTGAGGTGAAGGAAGGAGAGCGGCAAGTGCCTGAGGCAAAGCCGAGATGGAAGCTGTGGCTTCCTAACACAAAACGTTGCTTTGAGCAGTTAGGAGCGACAGAGCACCTGAGTGCAGTGCTGTGATGGCAGGGCTGCAGGAGCAGAAACACAAGCCAGGCAGTAAATACTACACTTGTTAGTCATAGAATCATAGAAAACCAGGCTGGAAGGGACCTCAAGGATCATCTGGTCCAACCTTTCTTGGCAAAAGTAGACAAGATGGCCCAGCACCCCGTCAGCCGAATCGTAAGTGTCTAATGTTGGGAAAACTATTGCAGGAAAGATTATATTAAAGTAACGTTGCCCAAGAGCATTTTCATTTGGAAATGAAGTCATGATGTTAGCAGTCAGCGTCCAGTGCAAACATCTACTGACATCAGGAAAATCTTTAGCACAGCTGAGCCATCAGTCCTAAATGAAAATACCCCCAGAGCACCTTTGGGGGCATAAGCTGGAATCTGCAACTCAGGAATAAACTGGAGTTTCACACAATATTTAACAGACTGTAACTTCAGGCTCTGGTGGCATTGAAACCAATAGGAAATGTGTCATAAAGTCTTTTTTTTTCTGTTCAAAAATGTCAGTATCTTGTAGTTACTTGGGAATCATAGAACAGTTTGTGTTGGAAGGGACCAGTCCCACCCTCTGCCCTGGGCAAGGACACCTCCCACTGGATCAGGGGCTCCAAGCCCCATCCAACCCGGTCTGGAACCCCTCCAGGGATGGGGCAGCCACCTCTGCTCTGGGCAACCTGGGCCAGGGCCTCCCCACCCTCACAGCAAACATTTCTTCCTAAGATCTCATCTCAATCTCCCCTCTTTCAGCTTGAAATTGTTCCCCCTTGTCCTATCCCTGCACTCCCTGATAAAGAGGGAAAAGTAATGATTTTATAACTACCTTCTTTCTAAATTACATTTGAAGCACATTTTAGCCTTCTGTAAAAGTGTAGCATTTTAGGTTTCATATGCTCTGGGATGAAAATTATTTTCCACTGGGGCATTAAATTTGTCCTAAAAATAACTTTAAAACCATTAGCAACATACTCTGCTGATTGTGAACTGAAACTTAGAATCATAGACTAGTTGGGGTTGAAAGGGACCTTAAAGATGAGGTCACACAAGAGAGGAACAGAACATTGTGGTCAAAGAGGATAGAAACAGGCATGATGCTGTCTGATCGAATAATTCCAGCCCCTGCTTCTCCCCTCTCCTCCACAGGAAGGTATATGCGTAGTAACCTGAATATGCCTCACAGCTTACCTCAAAGAAGCGGTGGTTTCAGGGATTATGAGAAAGACGCGCCCATCACCGTGCTGGGCTGTACCCAGGCAAGGCTTGTTGGTAAGTTGGTCCTCAACAGAAGCCCTCAGCTTTGCTATCTCCCTCACACACACCCAGCCAGAGACAGAGAAAGCACAAGGCAGAAAAGCATGAATCAGGTGCCCTGAACTAATGGGATTTAGACCTTTCAAGAGCCTTTGCAAAGTCCCTTTGCCTTCACTCGGCAAGAAAGCCTGTTGAGATAAGATTTGTCTCTTCTTCCAAGGAAAACTTGTCTCCTTCTCCTGGGCAGCCTCTTCCAGTGCTTCACTACTCTTTCAGTAAAAATTTTTTCCTAACATCCAATCTAAACCTCCCCTGGCACAACTTGAGGCCATTTCCTCTTATCCTATCCCCTGTTGCTTGGGAGAAGAAACCAGCATCCACCTCACTACAACCTCCTTTCAGGTAGTGGTAGAAAGCAATAAGGTGTCACCTCAGCTTCCTCTTCTCCAGACTAAACAGCCTCAGTTCCCTCAGCCCCTCCCACAACCTCTGGGCTCCAGTCCCTTCTCCAGCTGAGGGAACTGGGGCTGTTTAGTCTGGAGAAGGGGAAGCTGAGGTGACACCTTATTGCTCTCTACCACTACCTGAAAGGAGGTTGTAGTGAGGTGGATGCTGGTTTCTTCTCCCAATGTCTTTCCTATATCAAGGGATGCAAAACTGAATGCAGCATTTGAGGTGCAGCCTCACCAGCACTAAGTACAGGGGCACAATCCCTTCCCTGCTCCTGCTGGCCATAGCATGGTTGATCCAAGCCAAGTTTGTGCAGTAAAAGCACACTCCAAACGATTTCCAGTGTTCTCCCACTCCTCCAGCCTTGTCCCTGACTTCTGAGCCTGTTGGGTTGTGTATAGAGAGAAAAGTATTTAGTAATCAAGAAGAAGATTAAGCACTGTGATGAGGGGAGCTCAGCTCCTTAAAGACATGAGTTTAAGAACAGCACT
This sequence comes from Coccyzus lansbergi, assembly GCA_033558105.1. Lineage (NCBI taxonomy): Eukaryota > Metazoa > Chordata > Aves > Cuculiformes > Coccyzidae > Coccyzus > Coccyzus lansbergi. The sequence continues at coordinate 95,231 of JAUMJK010000750.1, read as the reverse complement.
TCGCATTTTCTCAAATTCAAATCCTTTAGCGTTGGTCAGATTCAAACTAGGGCAGCTAAAATTATACTTGCTTTTTAAACAAAATTAATTCACCATACAACAGCAGGATGCTCAGACTCCCGGCCACATGGCATTGGGGTTCGCAATATGCACAGAACAGAAGGCGAATCCGGGAGCAATCGCAGCACGTTTTCCTGGTATCATTAAATGGGTCCGAGCACGCAACTGCATACGTGACCCAGACGCCATCAACCTGCCAGTGTGGCTGCAGCATCCCAGGCATCTGCAGGCAACAGCTTCCCTCTGCATCCGCCCAGGCTCGACCTTGACGCTTGTCGAAGCCGTAATTCCCCTGACGGCTGCAGCAAACGAGCAGCTTCCCATGACAGAGGGTTGTTAGATGTGCCGCTCCTTCTAAATTACCCCACTTCTCTCCAGAGATTTACAGATCGGTTTTGACATGGTTACAGCCGTCGTTAAACACATGAAGTCGAGGTTAATAAACCTTTCTTGCTCCCACTTCTTTGTCCTGCCTTTCCAGATATAACAACAATACGACTCTCTCTACAAGTCTGTGCAATGCTGAGCAGATTCCTGTTCTCATTTGGTTCCCTTAGGCATCGCAAGAATATTAATAACCTTAATGGTGAAGTTGATTCTTATCTCATTTTCAGTGATCTTCCACCTGTGTAATGACACAGTAATTTATACAAGCGAAGAATCGAGCCAATTGAATTAAGTTGGGTTTGAGTTAAGTTGAATCATTCTGATTTATGGCTTTTAAATGAAACAAAATTAAATTCAAGGTCTCTCAGTTTTTCTCAGCACACTGTTTGCTTTTTGGCTAAATGTGAGAGAATCGGAAACCGAGCAAAAGCTGCTCCAGTTTCTTTGCTTGGTGCTTAAGTTCCTAAATGAATGGGGAGCAACACACATGGAAAAGTGTATCCTGGATCCTAGAGCTGTGCACATCATAGTGCCCAACACGCCACTGCAATAAAATGTGATGGGTCCCTACATTTCCCAAAAATCAAGCTGGGAAGCTGCTTTAGCTCCATGCTGGGTGGCAGATACCCTGCACACTGCTGTTAGGATGTTGTTTATTTGTTTTTATTCATGGGTGTTGAAACTTGCTTGCAGGTGAAGCCTTGCTAGAAACCAGCACCATTGTAGACTACATCTACAGCTCCCCATCCCTACGGTGCGTACAGACAGCACACAATATCCTGAAAGGTAAGAGCCCAGAGAGCAAGAAAGACTGCATTTTACTTAATTTCTGGGAAGACCACTGCCAGCCAGATAAAAGGGAGCCTGGCATGGGACACCCAAGCAAATGGTAATTAAGGGTGAGGATTCTTTCCACAGGAGTACACTTAACATTAGCACAACTCTGATCATAAGGAGCCTTTTTCTAATTCTGTGGTGTGACAAGTACTTAGGCAAGTGCTGTGCTGGCCCTACCACCCGCTGCCAGTCAGGGTTGGATTTACTGTCCCCTCTTCAGAAGCCAGATGTGCATTTGGGATGGGTGGACGTGTTGAGCTCAGCATGCCCTGCACCCTTGCCTGCTCACGCTCCTGCAGCTGCTCATTGTTGTGTTCTCCCCCAGCAATCGCTATCACTAAGAAACTCGCTGTCCCCAGCATGAATAATTTACTGCAAAAACTGGGAAGGGAAATAGTGATAGAAGCATGAGATGTCCTGGCAGTGAAGACAGTCGAACACCAGCTCCAAAATACAGTCGCACCTAGGTTCAGCTTCTCGCGTGTAGCTGCCAGCCAGAGGTTTACATTCCCTGGCACATCACATGCCAAGTACCTGTATTAACACTTCATTTCTCATACGTACTATTAATTAACTGACTCCTTGAAGAGAAAAGAAGTAATTTACAATCAGACCAAAGTATTAAAATCTTGCTGCCTTCCCCCCTACCTGCTTCTGCTAATACCTGATCTCCTTTCCCCCTTTTCCAGGTATGCAACAAGAGAACAACTTGAAGATCCGAATAGAGCCAGGCTTGTTTGAGTGGACCAAGTGGGTCTCTGGGAACACACTACCTGCCTGGATACCCCCTGTGGATTTAGCTGCAGCTACTCTAAGCGTTGATACAACCTACAGGTAGCAGAAAGGGGGGATGAGAAGGTCTCGCATTGCTTTTTGGCTTTGTTTTTGTAAGGTAACACTCTGCTGAGTTTTTAAATTGAAGCAGGAGCTGGAAGAGCTGCTGAGGCTCCCAGAATAAACTTAGAGCAGGCTTGAGGCTGCTGTGTTGAACGTGACTGTAGAAAGGCTTAGTATAAACCAAATTTCCCAGATCACTGGCAAGCTCCAGCTCTATTGCTGACCACGGAGGTCCTTCCTCAATTACTCCTTCCATCCTGGGTTCAGGAAACCGTCTAAGTTATTTTTGATTGTATTAACCCTCTCCCTAAAACTCAGGGGTTTGGGCTCAGCCAACAGAGCCAGTTTTTCCAACGTAGCCCCCTGACCATCATGTTCATAGACTGAACTGGATCCTGACCTCATTCACGCTGGCCCTTCCCTCCACAGGAAAAAGCTTGTCTGTCTATTATGATTAGTATGGTGTTGGTTCTTAATTGCAGATTTTGCCACACCCTAGGGAATGTGTTTACATCTGTCAGGAATTCAGGGTCTCCTCAGGCATCAAAATTCAGAGGTTTTCTATCAAAGAGCTAAACACTAAGGCATTTCTCGCTTCTCAGCAATTACATCAGGAATGGTTTTAGCAGAAAAAATTGCAGGTTTCTGACTCAGCATTCAACCCAAACCCAGCTGGTGAAAGCAAACAAAAGTAGACACCTGTGTTCAAAACCATTTGAAAAGCAAATGGATAAGCACCACTGATCTTTTCTCCCACCTTACAGAAAAGGAAACACAAAGGTGATTTGCTTGCCTTTGAAGGATCTGCTCCAAAAGCACAGAGCTGACCTTCCTAGAGCCCAAGGGTTTTGCCAGCCACACCCCTGCGGCTGCACTGTCCTGGTGACTGGTTAGGCTCTGTAGCCCAAATTCACACCCTTGCTTTCAGCCTGGGCTGCTTTCCTTTTATCCAGCCACATGGTCAGACCTCTGCGTTCCCAATATCTTTGCCAACAAACAGCACCGAGTCTGGAGGGAACCTTGAGTTTGACTCCGCGACGAAGCATCGCAGCCCTGATGCCCTCCAGCCGAACGCATGAGTGCTTCTTGCTGTAAACCACAGAGAGAAAGGCTAAATAAAACCCAGCAGAAATAGTCATGAGGCAAAGAATAGACAAGATGATCTGTTCAGGCTTCCTACTCTCAACTCTGTGATTCATTTATGCAAGCCAGACTCAAAGAACTCCCAGGAAGTAAGAAACTTCAGAAAGGTCACAAAGTTCTAGTCCCCCACTGCACCTCACCACTGAAGTATCTGCATTGCTATCACTTCTTGCAGCCACCAGCCCTTTCTATCTCAGTTTGAGGCTGATCGCTGCCTGAGCAATCTCAGATAAAAGCAAAACACTTAAAATGCACAGATAGCATCCACGGGAGTCCCAACTACATCAGTGTGGTGACAAATATTTTGTGGTTGGGTTTATGTGGTTTATGCTATGGCCAGAAACACTGGTGTTTCCCAGAGTCCCAGTGTGCCCGTGTGTTTAACAACTCTCAAGTGGAATAAGGAGCTGAAACATTAAAATGAAAAGCAAGAAAGAAAATGCAAAGAAAAAAAAACCTCTTTCTTTTCATACCTAATTATACCATAAACCACTTGGGTTGCGTCCTTTCGGTCTGCAGATGAAATTCCAACACTCTGAGGGTATCTAAATAGAAGTTTTTATGCTGTATTTATCCCTGAAAGGGTATCACATGGCTAACACTTGGCAGAGCAGCTGGACCACAGAAGCATCTGCTTCAGAAAATAGGTGCTTTCTGGGAAGGTCATAACGAATATTCTCAGCACAAGAAAAGAGGCTGCTCTTGTGTGGTCAGCTGGTTAGGTGGAGACTGGGAGACAGCCCTTGTCTCACAAGGGTAATTCCTGCAGATAGATCGGATCACTGGATGAAGCAAAAGTTAGGTCTTTTACTTGCACCACAGCACAAAAATACAGCCTTCCACTTCCTCTGCCTTGCTTCTCTGTGCACAACAGCCTGCTGCAGCTGACACAACCGGCCAGAATCCTGCCAGGCAATTCCCTGAAATGCCCTGGCCCAGGAGGAGAAAGGCTAATTCCAGGCATTTCCCAGCAATGCAGATTTGCAGATTTACAGATGGCCAAAGCAGCAGTTTGCCTCTGCCCTTCACCAGCAAAGTGTGTGCAGCGAAGAGAGCCAGCATCTACCTTCTTCTCCACACTCCACGTTTCTCCCTGTACCTGCTGGGTCTCCTTGGACAGACCGAGACGTTGTCAGCTAACCCATTTGGCAGGCTGGACGTTGCAGTAGCAGAGTGCAGACCTCAGTCTCCAAAGACACCTCGGGTGCTGGCTTGTCACGCTGCTGGAACCAACTGCCCACAGGCAGCTGTGTCAGTACCCTCCTTGTCCCACTGTCCCTTCCCACTTCTCCAGGACACAGCCCTGAAATCCACAGCTCAAAGGACACACAGCTAAATAAACACAAGGTGGTATCATTATTGCTGCATGCAATAGCAAAAGCAATACAACTATAATCAGTAAGTCATATGCTGTATCCACTAATGGGTCCACCTTAGAGAAAGTGGTTATTTTTCTCTGCTAATTGAAATATTTTAAAGCAGGAATGGTAAACATCTTGGTCCAGAGGAGACTGTGGAAATGAACCAAGGGTTGGAGCACCTCCTGTATGAGGACAGGCTGAGAGTGTTGGGGTTGTTCAGCCTGGAGAAGAGAAGGCTCCAGGAGACTTTAGAGCAGCTTCCAGTCCTGAAAGGGGCTCCAGGAAAGCTGGGAAGGGGCTCTTGATCAGGGAAGGCAGGGATGGGATGAGGGGGAACAGTTTACAGTTGAAAGTGAGGAAATGGAAATGAGATCTTAGGGAGAAAAGTTTTGCTGTGAGGGTGGGGAGGCCCTGGCCCAGGTTGCCCAGAGCAGGGGTGGCTGCCCCATCCCTGGAGGGGTTCAAGGGCAGGTTGGATGGGGCTTGGAGCCCCTGATCCAGCAGGAGGTGTTCCTGCCCATAGAACTGGATGGGCTTTAAGATTCCTTCCCACCCAAACTACTCCATGGTACTGAAGTTTAAAAATCAGCGTAGTAGCCCTGACATGAGGTACAGCTCTGGGGATTTGGAGAACTGGAGGAGTTATAGAAACAGATACTTTCAGATAAATTATAACTTGCATTTAAAACTTTACTGCTTCTCCCAATTTACCATCCTTGTTTTTCTGCTCACAGACCTCATATTCCTGTCAGCAAGTTAGTGGTTTCCGAATCTTATGATTCATACATAAGTAGAAGCTACCAAGTAACAAAAGAAATCATCAGTGAATGTAAAGGCAAAGGTAAGTCAAAGTGGAAAGCAAGACAGGAAAGCTTTCTGGGTTCCAGTACTCCTACCGGTCCTTCACTCTTCAAGGAGATGCATCCCCATACCTGAATCTCTCATCCACTCTACCGAGAGACATTGGAATCTCCTCTGCGTGTCAGAAGTCAGAGTTCAGAGGTGCTCAGTTTATGAGAAAGGTCCATAAACTTAAGTTTGCCCAGAGCAGGGGTGGCTGCCCCATCCCTGGAGGGATTCAAGGTCAGGTTGGATGGGGCTTGGAGCCCCTGATCCAGTGGGAGGTGGTGGAACTGGATGGGCTTTGAGGTACCTTCCAACCCAAACCACTCCATGGTCCTGTGATCTTGAGCACCAGTCCCTATCCCTGGCTTACTCTCCTTCCTCAGCCTGCATTTCTCCCTTTATTTAAGGAAACAACATCCTGATAGTGGCACACGCATCCTCCCTGGAGGCTTGTACCTGCCAGCTCCAAGGGCTTTCGCCGCAGAACTCCAAGGACTTTGTACAGATGGTCCGAAAGGTAATTACCAGCAAGGAGTAAAGCTCACAGGATTTACAAAGAGGAAAGGAATTTGCCATCTGCTTAACCAAGCAGAGGACACGTTGTTCCTCTCGTCTGCTCATTCTGCCCATTACTGAGTACTCCCATTTCAGAAGTCAGGGGGTAAAGCAGATTGGTTTAAGAGGCTTAGCTTGACGTGTCACTACTGTAACAGATAGCGTGGGATCAGATGCTCACCTACAAATGGGCTTGCCAGCGACTCTGGGTTACGTTGTACTGCACACTGGTGCTGTACAGGCTCCCACAGTGCCCTCCAGTGCCGAAAGCGTCCTAACTGCAGATATAACAGGGCACTGCTGTCCTACACTTCTTCTCATTTCACATGAAAGAGCTTTGAACAGTCAGGGGAAAGACCTGAAAAGTATAATGGGGTCTTCTGCCTTCATTCCTTCACTTTTGCCTCTGCATTATACACTGCCAGCCTTGCAGACAGGGTCTGGGATGTTCATAGCTGATCTGTGAGCTGAGGACACCCGAGCTGCACTAGCACCCACATTTCTCCTCCGTAGCTCAGCTGACTTTCAGGGTTTGGCACCACATCAGCCAACAGGACACCTTTACTTTGAACTGGCCCTCATTTAAACTACATTACAAGGGTATAATCTGCTTTTCCCACTGTTTTTCATGTGAACAAAGTCAGGCTGTCACACCCGAGTCCTACAATCATCTTTTGAAAAGGAACTTAGGGGAGAAGAAGAGAGAAGACATTGAAATGCTTCAGTAGCATTGAGCGCTGTTCGCAATACTTGAGCCTGTAGGGGAGCTCCCTCCTTGCACAGCTCCATCCCTGCTCATTGACTTTATTTCCATCTCTCTCCACACAGATTCCGTACTTGGGGTTTTGTTCGTGTGAAGAACTGGGAGATACAGGTGTTTGGCAGCTTACGGACCCCCCCATCCTCCCTCTCACACACGGACCAACTGGAGGCTTTAACTGGAGAGAAACCTTACTACAAGAATAGGCAAAGCGACATGAGCAAGGAAAACCCATGGCCTTTCTAAGCGTTGGAGAATGTCTCTTCTTTCTCGTGTTTATTGACAGTGGAAAAATAGTCATAATATGTTCAGTGGATCACACAAAGAGCTGTTCTAGCATATCTCTCACCCAGCCACAGTCACGCAACAATTCTCATACACAACTAGGCCAATACAAAAGGTATTTGAGGGTAAAAATATCAAAATACAGGTTGAAGCTCTTGCACAGCAGGAAGCCTCTATTCAGTCAGTAGCTCGGGAAGATTTTCCCACCTTGAATGGAGCTCTGGTAACACCTTGAACTTTCACTGCCTCTGCACCACATTAGAAACAACTCACACTGTGTAAAAGCCGAGCATTGAGCATGCTGGGGTTTTTTTTCACTACTCTTTTTGCAAAGCATTAGCAGGCTTGCTCAGGACCACGTGCTGACACCCCCCTCACTCACAACACCCACGTTCTCAGCACCTTCTATAAAGCATTATCACCACCAGCTGGAAATGGGAGTCAGGCACTGCCTCTGCAGGCAGGCATCTGATTATTCCTCTCCTGTTAGAGGTTGGGTTGGGCACACCATGGATGCAGAGTGGTTGATGCCAATGCTCACCAGAAAAAAAGCATCCATAACCAAAGTGAAATTCAGAGAAGTTTGCACATCAAAAGTCAGCACTGTTGCGAACAAGTCTGGGAGCAGTTTCTTTTAACTGGATAGCAAATAAGCCTTTTCCAAGCAAATCTAAAGGATTTGGAAGTTAGGCATTGGGATTTTCCCTCTTATTTAGCAAACAGCCCCAGCCTGAATTGCTTGCACTTTCAGTTCCCTTCAGAAGACCTTGGAAAAATCTCTTTTAGACTGAGATTTTGTGCTGGTCATTTACAGAGTGGTGGCTCTCTGTCCCTGTGAGCTTTTCTGTCAGCCCTGGTGAGGTTCAGCAGTGAGCAGCTTTCTTCAGGAGGTGATGTTGAAATCAAAAAGATGCTGAAACTTAGTCTTTGCTGCATATTTTGCTTCGTTTTCCTAAGTGCCATCTGCCATAAAGATAAAGCAGAGCTGAGAAACGGTACACAAATGTAGGAGGCATGTGCTTTGGCCTATTAAGATGCTACTTATATGGTAGGGAAAGGGTTATGTTGGGGGAGAAGGGGAAGAATAGAGTTTCCATCTTTGAAGTCACAAGAAGCATCCTCTTAACGCAACAGCCTGAGAGATGCCAATGCCAGCTGCTTTCCAGAATACAAAATACACCACAGGGGGTAGTTCACAGTATAAACTGGTTTCAGAGCAGGTTTGTTTTGGATCAATATCATCCTAAACCATCTACCTTGGGTCAAAAGGTTCCTGGAGGCATTTGTGTGGGTCTTGGCAGCATAGGCTCATTTTGAGAAGGTACTTAAAATGTGCTTACATGAGATGAAAGCCATGTAGGCATCCTTCATTCTTGGTTTGGGCCATAAGTATTCCCAGAAATGCCATCAACGGCAAGGTCAGAAGAACCAGGAAAGAAATTCTGGCATGCTAGATACCCCTCTTCTGTCCAGCTTTTCCTCTGCAGAAAGTGTTTGTGTCCCCATTTGAGATGTTTGTATGGCACGGGGGTTTATACTGGTCAACTTTGACAAAGATCTATTATTCATAGCAAGGCTGAAGTTGATTTCTTATAACCCATCAAGCCTTCGGCAGGTCCAGTCTCTCACCTTCAGCAGTCAGAACAGGGAAGGGGTGATGAACTGCAATCCCTTCTTCTTAAATGAGGCAAAACAGTAACTGCGACATAACAAATCCTAAGGGGTTTTAGCTCAGATTTGTCCCTGGTTTTTATGGAACTTGCTAAGCAGAGTACATCAGATTCTGTATATACTTCAAGTCGGCAGAGAGCTCATCCTGTGCAATACATACATCATCACAATCCATAACAACAGCCCATTATTTATTCATTTATGTAACACACACCATTTGCAAGTGCATTATTATACCAGGGATGAATACTGAAATGTCAGGGAGATAACTTATTAGATGACAGAAGAAACTGCTCTCATGCAGTTTTGCTGCTGTCACTTTAATTTTTAACTGTAATTTAAACTATTTTTGGCTGTGTACACGTTCTGAAAAGCGTTTCTGGTTTGTTTTCTTCCATGCTAACTCACTGCAAACTTGCAAAGAGTTTAAAACTAAAGAGATGACAATCATACCAAAACTACTTTGGTTACAGGCACACATAATTCTCCAGATTGCTTTTTGTTTCAAGCTACAGGCCAGCAAATTGTAATTTAGGCCAACAAATATCACCTCTATGAAACAGTGGAGGCTGCTCAGAACCTTCCGCAGTTAAGGAACTGTATAAGGAGTTTATTTAGAAAGAAGCATGAAATAGAGGGAACTAAAACCTTGAATGCACAGTTTGAATATTGTACTAGCTGATCTTTGCATATAGTAAGGGACATAGAAATGAGTGTCCTGTTTGAGAAGGTAGATGTTAAAATACTCTTCTCAAAAAAAAAAAAGTATATTTTTGATGCTTGGGAAAGTATTTTGACAACTGTGGTCTTAGCTCACATTAATTATTTTCAGGTGCCAAGGATCTGAGAAAGAAAAACCTTATTTTCATCTAGCCTTTTGATTTCCCATCAGGTTTCTGTGTTAAGTCTGATGTTGACAAGGGGGGAAAAAGGGAAAGAAAAACGTTCCTTTTAAATTTTTAATTGAGATATTAAGAATACAAAACGATTGCTGCTTCCCTTTCACTCTTTTGCTGCTCATCTATGTGTATTTAATGTCACTTCAGTGTTCCGTCCCAGAACATTAGATGTGATCTCTCTAAACTGTGTGCAAGTCTTTTCTTTGCCTTCACTGCCAGCTGCATCACATCTCAACAGTTTAATTAGGATTTAGGAGGCAAATAGCAGTTCCTAGATTTTTTTCCCTCTCTTCCCAATTTTGGAATAAAGCTGAAAATCTGCAAAGAATTCACCCAATATTTTCATACACTGCAGTTTTAAGGATTGGGCTAGAACAATACGCACAGTGGATGGGAATGGACCCCAAAGCCAAGGCTTGAGGTCTGCCAGGGGACGCCTTTCCAGTTTAGTGATGGGTCTGAAGTTCTATGCATTCTCATTACATTTAGTGAGGTGGCAGCTACAGCCAAATATTTAAATCCTCTGAGCAGGGATCCAGGATATCGACATCGTATACTCAAATCAACAGAGTTTTCCTTCATGCAAACTGAGGATCCAGGCCATAACTTCACAAAAAAACATGGTATTTCCCTTTCCACTTGGTCCAAACAGTTTTAGAAAGAAGTCAGCTGATAGCAGGAGCCTCCTCCTCTCCTCTGGTGTTCCCTTCTAGTTTCAACAATATTATGAAAGTGATAATTTACATCACCAAATAAGTGACTGTTTACAGGAACTTTGCAGAAATTCTCTAGCAAAGGCAACACAAGCAGCAATTCTGCAAAACAGAGGGTAGAAGGGATGTTAGGGCTCTATTTCCCAGCATATTCTTTGGTATCGGCAGCCCCGATTCCCCAGGTAGCAATGTCTCAGGGTTATGTTTCACTGTGTCCTAGGTGCAGCTCTTGGGTTAAAAGAGAATGGGGAGGGCATTGTGTCCAGTCTGCCAGGGGAGATTTACGCTGGACATTAGGAGGAAGTTTTCCACAGAAAGGGTCATTGGGCATTGGAACAGGCTGCCCAGGGAGGGGGTTGATTCACCTTTCCTGGAGGTGTTTAAGGGACAGGTGGACAAGGTCTTGAGGGACATGGCTTAGTGTTTGACAGGAATGGTTGGACTCGATGATCCGATGGGTCTCTTCCAGCCTGGTGATTCTATGATAAACTTGGTCTCTCTGCTTCACTCCTCTGCGCTGCACTGGACGGGAGGGGTTATAAACCTTCCCCTCTGGGTTGCACAGATCCTTACAATGACCTGATCCAGAGGAAACAGAGAGGAAGGTTCCTCATGACTTCCTCAGCCTTCAGTCCTCACCACCACCGACCTCATGAGGAATTTAGAGAACCCATATCTGCACAGTCCTGATCTAAGAAACACATGCAGAAGTAGAATGAGACGTAGTGTCTGATTATATTCATGCTCATTTCAAGAAGAGGGACACTAGATAAGCGAGTTAGGCTGTAGTCAACTAACCCTCACGTAAAACCAGAGCTGGAAATGAGTTTGCGATGCCTCACGTAAAACCAGAGCTGGAAATGAGTTTGCGATGCTTCACAACACAAAATGTATTGAAATTCCATAAGAATTCTTTGGAGAGAGAGCCTTAATAGGTCTGGGGGGTTTGCTGTTATTTGTTTAAGAAACCAAGCCTAGGGGATATTATTTGAACTGTAAAAAATATGTGTAAAAAGCTGGTGGTAGCAGGCGTGCTTAAAATACTGAATGAATGCAAACCCAACTCCCCGGCGTGGTTGGCTGCGTGCATTCGAAATTGCTACTTACTCCTCACCACTTCCTCTACTCTTCATTCCCTGGGGAACATTCATCACCCCTCCACACCACCCAACAGAAAACACACAGCCAGTCCCTTCCCATTACTTCCCATTACAACATATTTTCCGAAGATCCTCTCTGTGGACCTCTCTTAAAACTTGATGTTATCAATGGATACTTTTTGTTTTCTTCATTTTAAACCTGTTGTTTCACTCTGTTTCTTATGTTTTGGTTTGTTTTTTTTTTTAGTGTGAGCGGATTGTATTTATTTGAGAAAAATGTTTGCTGTTTAAAAAAAAAAAACAAACCACCAATAACTGTATTGCCAAAAAATAGCTGTAATTACCTGTGACATCTGTATTTTTTTATTTTGGGGGGGATGGGGTCAGTTGGTTGTTTTTAATCTCAGTTTCAAGTGCTAACAACTGTTAAAACAACCACAGCAATTTTATTTGCTTATTACATTAAATGGATTTCTCAGAAGTCAGACAAAAAAATGTCTCCTAGACGATTTAATAAAGATGCCACACACCCACACCTTCTTGCCCTTCTTATTTACACCTTCCTCTCAGTCTCATGAAAAGACAGACCTCAAGGGGGTCCAAGTGTTGCTGGGGTGCACCCGAGTGGTACTTTCAATGACTCCAGAGAGACACAGGTAGGAAAAACACTTGTACTGAGCACACACCAAGAGCACAGCTGTGTCAGAACCTTGAAACAAAAGGGAGTCAGGTCTGTTTCACAGTCTGGATTGAAACATTGCCCCTCATCACATCCAATTTTGGGTTGCCCACCCAGATGGGGTGTAAGCCTTAGAAGCATCAAGGAGGAAGGGGAATCTGAGCTACATTTTTTCTGAAGATGAAGTTCATTTATTTGACAGCAGATGGCACAAAACCATCTCAAGTCTGGCTTTCCTGCTGCCCAGGGATGGAGTTTCCTCCAGGTAGGAGGGTGGCTGCAGCCTTGCTACTGCTTGATTTTTTTAGCCAGACTTAGATGTGTAGAACTAGAAGCACAACTTCTAAACCAAAGCAATGCTTACCTTCACAACACCTACTTCTTTCTTGAGCTGGATTTTTTATTGCAGTAGTAGTTTTAGCAGCCAGTGAGATTACTTGCACAGCAACAATCTACATGGAACATTATGACCTGCATCTCTGTTTCCCAATACAACTGATGATACTACATCTATGATTAAAACTAATAGCTTTTATTAATCTCATATACACTAACAGAATGGTGCACTGCCTTGTACTTGAAACTTTAATGGCAACAGGTTCTAATAAATTAGAACCAAAATATATTATGAATTTATAATTAACCATTTTGTCCAGTTCACTCAAGCCAATGTCCTGCAAATGCACACGGTTTTTAAACCACACTGCTTATCTTATTAAAATCAGCTCAATTTGATAGAATTACTCATTTGCAATAAATATTGGGTAGTGGAAGAGAACTGCCAGAATAGGATCTACCAAAGCTGTTTCAGAAATCACATCACAAAAAGAGGCTTTGCTACAACAGGCTTGGATAAATCTTGTGATATCACTAGAAATCACTCACCCACAAGACACAAACACCTTCACGCTGCCCCAGACTGTTCCTGAAATAGTCAGACCTGCAAGGGGACACAGGAAACCCAGGTTCTGCCACCAGCCCTTTGGGATCTCCCTGATTTAGTCATCCCTCTGCCCCATCCTTCAGTGCTCAGCGAAACCTTTCACAATCACCTCACCAAGACTCTTCGCTCCCTGGAGAGCCACAAACCGCAACAGCGAATTACCTTTCTCTCAGTATTTGTTTCACCAGGAGCCCTGCAAGCAGAGAAACACAATCCACCCATGCACACAGTAGCACAAGATGCAGAGTGGTGCAAGGCTATTTTTCCAGGGACTTGAACCACAGGGCTGAGTTTTCAAGCAGCTTTGCCAATTACTGCACTATAACAGTGTTCACCAAATGTAGAATCGTAGAGGTTAGAAAAAAAATCTCCAAGATCAAGTCTAACCATCAGCCCAATTCCACCGTGCCTACTAAACCATGTCCTGAAGTGCCACACCTACACACTTTTTTAATACCTCCAGGGATGGAGGCTCCACCACTGCCCTGGGCTGTTCCAGTGCTTCACCACTCTTTTGGTAAAGAAATCTTTCCTAAGACTCAACCTAAACCTTCCCTGGCACAACTTGAGGCTGTTTCCTCTTGTTCTATCACTTGTCATTTAAGAGAAAAGTCCAACACCCACCTCACTACAATCTCCTTCCAGGTTGCTGCAGAGCAACGAGGTCTCCCCTCAGCTGCCTCTTCTCTGCCTTCCTGGGTGCCATCCCACCTAAGGGAATCAAATCCTGCACACGGTGTACCTGCAGGATTCCTGCAGCAGGGAACCCCAGCAGAATTACCCCAGGTCCATGCTTCTCTCAACCTTTACCTGCTCCCCCCAACATACATCCCTTGCCTGCTCCCCCACGAGGCTGCTGAGCAAGATCGAGTTGGAGGAGGTGTGAGGTGGAGTGCCCCTGGTCCTGCCACCCACCCCTTTCATTTTAGGGACCCATGAGATCACCAATTTCCCAGCAGTCACCAACACATTGGAAATGTGAGATGAGGAGAGAAGCGAATGGAACAGCATTGAGAAGGAAAGGAGGCAGAGAACCCAGCAGCGATGAAGTCATGGTAAGTCAGCTCCCCCCGAGCTGAAAAGGGACCTGATACACAGCAGCCCCAGCAGAGAGAGGAAGTCAGCACAGACTGTCTGCACCACCACAACATGACTTTCACCAGGGTGCTACACATCGCAGCTCTGCTCCTGATGCAAGGTAAGCAACACGCGTCGCATTACACCATCTTCGCTTTGCAAGCAATCCAGCTTGGAGAAACCCATTTCCAGAGCTTTAGCACACCACATGCAAGGCAGCTTTGCTGCTCTTGTTTTCTTGTTGACAATGCTGCTTTCTCACACAATTGCCAAAGCATGCTGGTGCTGAATACCAGCTGACTCCTAAATCCAGTATCAATAAGACCATGTCAACTCCTAGCAGATGGCAGCATGCTCGAGATGGCCAAGCACTGGGAAATCAAAAGCTTCTCCCTTAAATTTGCTAGCAAATCGCTGACTACTTTTCACAGTGTGGATATCTGTGCATGCCTTTATTCATACACTGTGTGAAAAATGGCTAATATAAGAAGTCAGAGTAAAGTTGAAAGCTCCTGCAAAGTACTTTGAGCACTTAATGAACTTTTTATTTTTAATCTCCTCACTCCTTCAAGAGGATATAGCTTATGCCTCATTTGCTAATCTCCTCTCTTTCATACACAGCAAAGTGTATGAGGTTCATATTTGACCGCTTCAAGCAGGGAAAGACTTATGGAAAGAAGGCAGACAATTTATTTCCAGCTCAGGTTTCTTGCAGCTTCACTCTTGACCTTTGCAGGAAGAACATGTGCTTGACCCTGGTTCTGGCCAAAGTAACAATCCCTCTTCCAACTTAACATCTGCTGGAGCAGAAACCACAGCAGGTGACAACACTGCTGGTAATACTCTCACATGCAATGGAATTGCTATCAGACACCATATCAAATCTCAGTGTCTAAACAGCAACAATCCATTCTGTAATAACATATACTTAAGTACATATAGCCTGGAGAAGAGGAGGCTGAGGGAGACAACAGTACTCTCTACAACTACCTAAAAGGAGGTTGCAGAGAGTTGGGTGTTAGTCTCCCAGGTGACAAGACAAGAGGGAATGGCCTCAAGCCTCATCCGGGGAAGTTTAGATGGGACATTAGGAAAAATTTCTTCACAGAAAGAATTATGAAGCACTGGAACGGCTGTCCAAGGAGGTGGTCGAGTCCCCATTCCTGAAGGTGGTTTATCATTGATTGCATTTAAGAGAAGCCAAACCTTAAGGAGCTCTTGGTTATATCAGAGCTGAAGAGCAGGTTTGCAGCACCCTTGAGACTTGCTCCAAATAGGCAGTTTTCACGCTATGTCCAACTCCTCTTCCCTCAGTAGTGCCACAGGGTTCTGCATGATGAATTTGTGCTGTAGACAACCGCTAGCTGCTCTGGGCTGTCAGAATTAACTCAGACTGCCACTTGCAGGTCTGCAGCCAGAGGTCAAAAATAACTCGTTAAACAGGATGTCTCAATAAGCTACTGTTTTAAAGATAACTCTGAAATGATGTATTGAGTGCAGGTCACTACAACAAGTCCTCCAAGCTTTCGAATCGCTAAAATAATAGCCAACAGCAGCACAAGCCATTCTGATCAGCTGCATCCCACAACTTCTAGCAAGAAATTGCTGCCCTGTCTTGCCAGGAAGGCGGATACATCACTGTACCTGTTGCAGACTAATTTTTCCAAGGTAGACGAGGCATCTGGGATCTCCACAGGACAACTCCTGTCCTCTGTAACTGGCAGGGCGCATCTCCCATGCCCCAGTGACTGTACGTGGTAGGCTACAGTGGCTTGAAGACCACAGCCACATCAAACTGCCCCTCTGCAAGGGAGAAATTTGACCTGTGAATTATGGCCTGAATAAAAACATATCCTCTCATGGAAATTACATATATGCTTTGTTCTGGTTTAGAAAAGCAAGCAACAGGCCCAGCTTGTTTTGTTCAGTTGTGCTGCTCTCCCCTCAAAAGGTGCAACTTGAAAGACCCCACACTGCTCTTAGTGACAGGAAACCAGTACTATGAGAAAGAACCAAAGGGCCCCATGGAAAACCACAGACAAGGCTCTCCCTGCAACCTTCACAACATTCACCTCCTGATACAGGTCTTCATGAGTGGAACCCATGCAAGGAGTTTTCCCTTTTGTTACTGCTCCTCAGCAAGTGACCCTCATGTGGCATTGGCCCCCAAAAAGCAACTGAGACATTAACCCTAGGAAACACAGGCAGAACAACAAGGAAATACAAGTCAAAGACAGTGATGATCTATCTAATGACCGTGATTTATTTATATCAGTACAATCACATTGATAAGTTTCCTACTCTAGAAAAACCTTTACACCCTTGAAAAAAGGAAAGTTGATACATTACCCTGTGTGACATACGATTTACTTCTTGTCACATTTTAATACTTTTTTTTTGCCCTCTGTATCTCTGGCAGGGGATTTTCCAGGAGTTGGCAGTGAAACCATAACCCTAAAGGAAGGAGATGACCTAAACCTCCACTGCACCCTGAGCGGTGACAACAGTTCTGCCCTGCAGTGGTTAAACCCTCGTGGGTTTGCAATCTTTCTGAACACCCAGCGGGGTAAGTGTGAAAACCAAGTGCAGCACTTTCCATTTGGGGTTGGAGGGTCACTAGAGGTGGGCTTTCCTGGCTCCCACCCATGGCCAGTTTGACTCACCAGCTACCCAACCTCTCAGGATAGTTTCACATTCAGCCCCTCTGTGGCAGGAAGCTGATGAAATGGAACCCTCTCTCCCCAAGAGTGGTCTGGCACTAGAGCTTTTAGCAATAAACTGTAGTTACCACTAGCACCAAGAGATTAGCACAAAAACTCTCCCTTGCCTCGCAAAAGACTCAGGAGTGGATGTGTCTGAAAGACCTGGGTGCTCTTCTGCCCATCAGGGAATTTGCTGAAGTGCATCAAGAGGAAATTTTTAGAAAACAAGCAGTGATTACTCATATGGGCTGAGAAAGCCGAAGTTACAGTAATTGTGTTTCCTTCTACTCCCTACACCTCATGTCTCCGTCCATCTCTCTCCTCTTGTTGCTCCAAATTCAACAACTCTGCAAGCTGAGGACCACCTTAGCCTTCCCCATTTGTGCAGTCCACATCCCTGCTTGTTAAACCATTTAGACTTTAATAACAGTGATGGTTGAGATTTATCCAGATGGCAGCGGGTACCCAGCTCCCACTGGAACTGCCCAGGAACTGAAAGTCCTCTCCTGTTACCCTGGGAATCCCAACCCCCAGGTCTCACCACCTGCATCAAACCAGTCAACTCATATTTCCTGCAAGTATTGCCAATATTTCTAAATATAAACTTTCATGGGTAACTGTTGCTCCTGTTTACTCAGTTACAAGAGCAAGTGGGATGAGTGCTCATCAGCAATTTTAAACGACTCATTCACATAGATATCAGGAACTGTTTCCTGGGAAATCCAGGATCCAAAGTTCAATCCCCTCAGTAAAACACACAGGAACCATTAGATTCTAACAGGATCCAAAACACCTCAGTGCTGAGACACCAGAAGCCAATAAATACAGGAAACTGGGGCTTTGCAACCCACCCCATGCTGCTTTGCCATCCAAGCTTCAAAAACCACGGTGGGCTATGGCAAGGGTTCCTCTCATCTTGTAGTCTGTTAGTCTGCTCACACACCCAAGAACTGCAAGACCTAAGAGGAAATCACTTCTCCACCAGTTACATCTATTGTTTGCACGTATGTATGTTCTCTGTATTTTACACCATAAAAGCTGATGAGAGCAGGAAGACTCTCTCAATTTATGCAATTTCTCTATGGCATCTCCACCTTTTAATGGGTCTGGCCTTTCCGATGCTTTAAGTTTTGCTGAGTTGACACAGCAATTTAATAAGGTTTGGGAAAGAACACATCCACTGGTATTGACAGGAGCAGACTCTAACCTAACTGAACAAAAAAAGAACCCAAGGGAATTGTAGGAAGATGTGCCAGGGGAAGGTTAGGCTGGACATTAGGAGAAGGTTCTTCCCCCCGAGGGTGGTGGAGCCCTGGAACAGCTCCCCGGGAAGCAGTCCCAGCACCAAGCCTGACAATATTCCAGAAGCATTTGGCCAACACCCTCAGCCCCACAGTGTGAGTGCTGAGGTGTCCTGTGCAGGGACAGGAGTTGGACTCAATGATCCTTGTGGATTCCTTCCAACGCAGGACATTCTACAATTCTATGAAAACAGCACCTGTCTCAAATTGCCTGACGATTAACCTGTAGTATCGACTTCCCATGATCATCCTTCAGTAAGACACATAACGCCCAAAAAGGCTAGAGGTGGCAAAGCATCTGATAAGTCAGATGTACTGAATGTTTTTCTTTTGTGATACATAAGAAGACAGTCCTACTTTAGAGAGGAACCAAACATTACTGCACGTGGGCATTTTCAGTTTTTATTCTGAATCGCCACTGGGAATCTCTGTCACGTTGCTTCTCCACAAAACCACTTGGTGAATCAGTTCCCTCTGGTATAGCTAAAAATATGACAGGCTAGCTACAAGCCTTGCATGATGGCGATTTCAAAATCTTTTAATATTTAACCGCTTCCATAAATTATAGTACTGCTGTGATTGTTCTCCCAGTTAAAAAAGAATTAGTACTAAAAAGACAGTTTGGGGAGCCCTCTTTATCCCTAGTGATTGATAAACAGCCCCAGTTTCAGTTCAATTTAAGGGCAGAAAGTTAGACTTTATGTGCTGCAGTTGTGGGAGAATTCCATGTGACTTGCTTCCCTGACCCCAAGGAGTCCCATGGGTCACACAGCAGGAGGAATGAAGCAGAGACTGGAAAGCCTAGAGAGAAAGAGGATTGTACAGCAGAGAACAGATAGCCTAGGAAACCAACTCAATAAAATCAAAGTACTTAGATAAGAATAGGAGAAGCAATCCAGCCAATTAATAAGTAGTTAGTGAGAGGTGCATTCTGACCACAGCATTCATTTATACATCACAAAATACACCCAAAGTTCGGGAAGTGATTTTGTCAGGTCACATAAAGGCCTGGGGAACAGGGAAGGGAAAGGTCTTCAGTTCACACATCTGTGCTCTGCATTCAAAGGTCACGTTATACTTCTGATCACACATCCTCACACCCCGATGTTGGCTTATATTTAAAGAACCCAAATTCCTGTAATACCTGGGAACACGGGAATAACATACCCTAAAAACAAAAGTGAGACAAACTGTTATTTCCCCTGCCAGCAGCACATGCAGCCCCTTCTTCAGTTCACTGCTGCCTCTGTACGAGAGCAGCACCAGGAATGCTTTGGGCTAGAACTGCTCCCTTACATCAAGTGTTGATGAATTAAAAGTACCATAGAATCATAGAACCACCAGGTTGGAAGAGACCCATCGGATCATAGAGTCCAACCATTCCCATCAAACACTAACCCATGTCCCTCAGGACCTCATCTACCCGTCCCTTAAACCCGTCCAGGGAAGGTGAATCAACCCCTCCCTGGGCAGCCTCTGCCAGTGCCCAACGACCCTTTCTGTGAAGAATTTTTTTCCTAATATCCAGCCTAAACCTCCCCTGGTGGAGCTTGAGGCCATTCCCTCTCATCCTGTCCCGTCACTTGGGAGAAGAGCCCATCTCCAAGAATCCTACCTTCGGTCCCTACAGCTTTGACTATCAGTGTTCATCTTATGTATCAACATGCATAGCACACTGGGTTTTATTTTCCTTACAGCTTTAAGGGATCAGAGGTACAAACTCATCCGGTATTCAAAGGATGAATTATCCATCCGACTGTCTAACGTCACAGTACATGATGAAGGTGTATATAAATGCTTCTACTACAGCATCCCCTTCAAAAGCAAGGACAAGACTGTTGAGGTATTAGGTAAGTTCCTTCGCTTTCTTTGCTCCTGAAAAGAAGAGCAACCAAGCCAGCTCTTCAACTCCAGACCTGCATTTTTGCATGCAACTGTATGGTGCCTGACTCATGATGATCCTGGTCCTAGCTCAGGCCTCTAGGTAATGCTTGGCATGCAGCCATTCATAAAAATGAGTAGAAAGGTATACTATAACTGATTCCAAATCCTTCTGCTGCAGCTGCACCTTCTAATCCAGTACTGGATGTATCCCGAGATGCAGAAAGAAGCATTATTCTGTCTTGCTATACCCATGGATGTAAACCACAGCCCCAGATCACATGGTTGTTGGACAATGGCATAGAGCTCCCTGGTAAGTGTCAAAGGATCTGGAATAGTTTACTAACAATTTCTTCTCAACAGTTGTGGGGGTGTTTAAAAATACTGGAGGGTGAAACAGCTTCCGTAACACATCAGCAGTGACTACCACACATCCACACTCTCTGCGTACAACTTGATGAAAAGCCTGTGCTAAATTCCAGTGTTTGTGTATGGAAGAGGGCTCATCTGCTTTGCTCACATCTAGTGCAGAACAAACACCAGCTGGCACCAAAATTTCAACAGCCTAGAGTGAAATTCCACTGAATTAAACTGAACCCAAAACCCTGGCGGCACAATCTTCAAAGCTCCAGTACAAAGTCAGTTAACAAATCTGTTCTATTTCCACTTCGTAACCAGTAGCTGGAGCAACTCACACGCCGCAGTCCTTCTCTCCCATCAACCTACTCAGAAACAGAAAGCTTGCTGGCAGAAGGGACAGGAGAGCTTAGACACCACATCCCACACCACCCTGGATGTTCTCCCCATGGAATTGTCTGCATACATCTGGATGGACACACATAAGGAGTAACAGAGCTACCACGCAGCTCAATTTACCTCACGTACCATATAAATAGCTGCTTTGAAAGCCATGTTCTAATAATAACTACCTTGCCCTCTTTAACTGCAGCACAGTGGAGAGGAAATGCACATCTCCACCAAAGTGTGAGGAAAATACCAGCAGATGCAAATGTATTTTCTTTGGCATAGTAACAAGTTCTTTTTTGTATCATCAAGCAACACACTCAAAACTTAGCCTGCAATCTTCACCTCTCCTTCTCCCAAGACGGCTTTCCTAACTAAGAATTCTAGCAAACAGTTGTATTCTGGCCTGAATACAGCTAAAAACCAAGACTATAGAAAGAAATTCCTGCTGCCAGATACACAGCCATTAATGGAAGTAGTGTACCTGGAGTCCTGTGTCCAGTTCTGGAGCTCAGAGCACAGGGAGGACATGAAGTTGCTAGAGCAAGCCCATAGGAGGCCACAAAGATGATCCGAGGGCTAGAGCACTTCCCATACAAGGACAGGCTGAGAGAGTTGGGATTGTCCAGCCTGGAGAAGAGAAGGTCCTGGGGAGACTTTACAGCAGCTTCCACTACTGAAAGGGACTCCAGGAAAGCTGGGGAGGGGGTTTTAATTAGGGAGGGCAGGGATAGGATGGAGGAGAAATGGTTTTCAGCTGAAAGAGGAGAGATTGAGGTGAGATCTTAAGAATAAGATTGGTAGGACACAGGCAGGGGTTGCTTGGGGAAGTTGTGTCTGTCCCATCCCTGGAGATGTTCAAGGCCAGGTTGGATGGGGCTTGAAGCAACCTGATCCGATAGGAAGTGTTGCTGTTCATGGCAGGGGGCTTGGAACTGGATGGGCTTTAGGGTCCCTTCCAAGCCATCCCATTCAATGATTTTATGATTCTATAATTAGGACACAAATTCAGTGTCCATGGATGACCACACAGCAGAATGAGAACCTTTTTAGATCTCTGATGCTGCAGAACAGCAGCTCCTTGCCCCAGTGGGCCAGGCATGGCTGTGGCACACAGCAAAATCATTTATTCTCTTCAGTAAGGACTAAAAGTGAGTGTTTGGCCATTTCATGGCAGTCCTGGAGAAGAATTTTTCCCCACACATCATAAAGCAGAGCAGAGGCTTTGGGTTGAGCATGGGAGATGCAGTGAGGTCTGCACTTAAAGAGGAAGAAAACGTGACCTTGCTGCCTTTGGGCTGCCATGTAATCCATTTACACAATGAACCACTTGTGCACTGTAATTATGTGCTGCTGTAGCTCAGCCAAGTAATGCAGATTGCACCTGGAAGGTTTTTCATTAAATTGCTCTCGACTAAAAAGCACTTAAATGTTTTCTTCCAATGGGTGTACAGGTGACACTAAGCACAAGTTAGAAGCCGATGGAAAGAAATGGACCACAACCAGCACACTGACAGTCCTGGCTTATGGGCCCAACTCAACAGCCAGCTGCATCGTTCACCACCAGGCACTAAGAGAAAAGAAGCTGATGGCATCTTTCTGGTTTGAGGACCTCCCTAGGACAGGTACTGCAGGCTCCTTCAGCAGAGCCTATCCCATTTTACTCCTCTGAAGAGGTGAAGGTTACGCAGACACACACACAAAGCTGAAGCCCTCAGTCTACTGCCCCGTGTGTAAGATCTGGGGGCTTTTTTCTGCTTCTAAATTACCTTAAAATTCATTTAACATTAAGCCACAGCAGACCAGGTGGGACAGTTCCCCAGTTCTAGCTGCTGCTAGAATTCAGGTGACGTTTGTCCTAAAGCTTTAAAGATAATTCAAAGTGTGAGCTTCCCATGCCTTAACCATATTAAACACATCCACCTGGAAAACCAGCAGAGTGTAAATGCCGTAAATTAACACTGAAGCTGCTTGTCTAATATTCAGAGTAGAGTTTGCCTCCTGCCCATCTGCTCATCCTTAGGATAGATCCAATTATTCTTACCTTTCTGAGACTACCTGAGTTAACAAGTGCTTATAAAGTGCTCTGGCAGTTGTGCCGTTGGTGGACAAATACAAATCCTCAACCACCCCAAAAGGTAGATATGCATCTCAGCCCAAGTAATCCAATGCTTGTCCTCTTCTCAATTAATGCACAAGTCAGATAAACACAGCATCTATCACAGAATATACTGTTCAGTGCCTTTACCTAGAGCTGAAGCACGTGCAAAAGCAAGGAGGGACATTTTGCTCAGGCTTCAGAACCGCCTTGTTTTTTAACCCAGTGACCACAACAGAGTCAGATCTGAACAGCAGCACAGCCTCTGCGACAAGCTACCCACAGCATCCTGGTAAGGGTTTCATTTCCTTTTATTTCCTTATTTCATAGCATTAAATAAATCCAGAAGACAGGGAAGCTGAAGGCGGGAGTGTAGGTTTGTCAATCTAACCACAGATCAGATCAAGGACACAACCAGCCTGGAGTATGAAGCACACCAGGGCAGGTTTATTTTTTCATGGATCAGTACAAACTGATCAAGCCATCTTCTGATTGGGGGGGTTTCCTCTAGGATCTGAACAACCCACCATCCCTTCTGCAGTAACAAAGGATCCAGTAGTTACCAGCTCAGTGTCAACATCAACCCAGCAAAACCTCCATCCCAATGTCACATCTGCTGGTAAGAAAATCTCTTATGAATGTGAAGTTTTGGTAGGCACAGCACGCGTTATCAATTTAGGTTTACAAATCAATGTTAATTATACAAGCATGTGTTTTCTGTGCACACAAGAAAGTCAGAACTCACCTCTCTGTGCAGGTTCCAAAGTAACATCAAATGGAGCAGGAAAGGAAGAACCAGCCAGTTCGACGAGTTATATTGTCCCCAATGGTATGACCTTAGATCATCAGACATGGTGTGGTGGGGGCAAAGGATGGGGATCCTCACACTGGGTTACTGCACCTCTGTGAGCTACAAAGACAGTTAAAAAGTAGTCAGGGACATGAATATATAGGGGAAAAAAACAGCTTTAAGGAAAAGCATGCATGCTTATTCCTGTATTTGCAACCAAGCAAAGTGAAGTGATGGGAAAAGCCCCAAAATGAAGTCAAAGCTTAGTTTTGCTTTAATTTGGCTCTAAATGGGAACCACTGAGTTCAGCAATGTGCCAGAGACCGAGGATTTTCTGTTTGATTAAAATAAAATACTGTGTTAAAGCAGTGAGCACAGAGCTTGAAGTCAAGGCTCCAAAAGTCCCTTCCTGACACAGAATTTTTGGGCTTCAAAACTGCTGGGAAATTACGGATTATTTTAAGCATTCCTTTACCATTCAGAGAAATACTGTTCTCTTTCCCATTCCTCCAGGGACTGAAGCAGAATTTAGTGGCAACATCACACAAGAGGAACTTCCCAGGACAGAAGCTCCATCACCAAGCGAAAACGTAACTGTGATTTCCACCACCTTCGGTATGAACTCATGGGTACTCTTCCGTGACAGTTTCCAAATGTGCAAAGAGCTTTCTCACACCAAGCCAATTCTCTCTGACCACATACTGGTAATTATGTGGGTAAATGCCTGCAATCTTGAGGAGAAACCACAGAAACTAAACCATTTTTAGCATTTAGAAAAAAAACCTAGACTGTAATGTTTGTTGTGTCACAGCACAAGCCTAATGATTTCAATCAGTTTTTCTTGTTCATACTAGTAGAAAAAAAAATCACCTTGTGTTCTAATATTAGGCCAAATAAGGTGAATTCTGCATTCCTACTGTCTTCATCTGGCCTGGTCCAGGGTCTATCATGCTTGTCTTGATTACCAGAGACTCACTGGAAGCCATTTGACAACACGAACATGCATCTGCCTCTTTTACAGAGCAGGATCTGAAATCTGAAGGCATCAAAGAGAAAGAAACCAGGCTCCTGTTGCCTATGTTGGTGGCTGCTCTGATTTTTGTGCTGCTCATCATTGTCCTGCTTTTTATGAGGAAACTGAAAAAAGCTCATGGAGTGTGGAAAAGAGGTGGGTGATGTCGATACAGGACCTGATGCTGCTTTATTCAGATGGCCAGAGAGCTGAGGAGCCTGTTAAGCACAGACAAGACACAGCTTCTCCAGCCACCAATTAAATGTCCTTCTCCCATAGACTGTGACTTGCAAACAACTATGGAAGAGTCCTTAGGGCCAACAGCCTTGGGCCAAGCTGCAGCTAACATGAAAAGCCAATTGTTGTCTTAAGCATCTAAGATCAGGATGATTAAACACCCATTTTATGACCAGTCTCTCAGTATTCTTATGCTCAAGGCAAAGAGTGAGGAACAGTCATGGAAAAATCTCACCAGCTTAACTACATCTGTTTCCTGCACAGAAAATGATGCTTCAGAGCAGACACTGGAGAGTTACAAATCCAAATCGAATGAAGACAGTTCAGGCCATGAGAAGAATGGACACGGTAAAATGCTTTAAGCAACATAAGATAATGGCTGTTAGAGCATTGCTACTGACCACAGCGAGAGCAGGATGCAGTGACAGAATCATACAATTGTTTGGGTTGGAAGGAAGCCCATCCAATTCCACCCCAGGGACACCTCCCACTGGACCAGGCTGCCCAAGCCCCATCCAACCTGGCCTTGAACACTTCCAGGGATGGAGCAGCCACAGCTTACCTGGGCAACCTGGGCCAGGGCCTCCTCCCTGTCATAGTGAAGAAATTCTTCCCTATGTCCAGCCTAAACCTGCCCCTCTCCAGTTTATATCCATTGCCCCTAACCCTATCACCACAAGCCTTTGTGAACAGTCCCTCCCCTGCTTTCCTGTATGCCTTGTTCAGAGACAGTCAATCTTATTTTACAGAAGTATCTGCAAATTACACATTTTAAACCTGAATATTCTAAACCCAAACCTTCCATACCTGGAGGTTTAGCACAGATATCATTGCTTCAGCAACAGGGATGCAGAACCATATGAAATGAAAATCACAGCTTTTGCTTTGATGGGTTAGACTAGATAATCACAACTAGTTTCTAAATACAATCTACTGAAACATTATAAAAAGCAATATGCATGGTGTGTAATGGGAAAACCACTATGTTTAAACAGTCCTGGATACCTCTTTTCTGATTTCACCAGCAACAAAACATCAGTGCTTCATCAGTCCTGTCCTCAGCCAGATGTAGGTCTGTCAGCCTCCTCAGCAGGGGTATTTCTGCTCCTAACTTTGACTTTTGTTGAAAACAAGGCAGCTTTCAGGCAGTGAATAAGCCCAGATGGCAAAAAACATGCCAGCATCTTTCAGCATGAGTTTATTGCAGCACCTAAAATGAAAGAGAGAAAGAGGCTCATAGTTATTGTCAAAATATTTTCAAAAGTTTCCTTCTTTTTCAAATATCTCAAAATGCAAAATATTTAAACCTTGCAGCACCCCCTCCCTTTACAAAAGCAGTAATCAATGTGTGTTTATCTTTCAGTTGTCAGCCCAAAGCCCAATGCACAGTATATAACTGAAGGGTACGTGGAAAGAACACAGAAGAATCCATGCGAGAATATCCTTCAGTGTGGGAAGGAAACGGATGTATAGTGATGGCAAACCTGGACAGTGTGCAGAAACACCGCTGCTTCCTGATGTTCATATCAGAGCACTCAGATAACAATATGATTTCAAGGAGCAGAAGGACAAACTGCTACCCTCGATCCACAAGCCAGTTTGGATGGTTTTTCTTTAAGTGAGACAGGAATGGGACCATTGCTCCTAGAAAACAGCTAGCAACAAACACTGACTTACCTGTAATCTTTGGAGGATTCAGTTAACCACTGCCAGAGCTCGTCAGTCCCACCTAAGGTCCTATCAGCAATTAGGAAACACATAATTAGCCCCAAGGATCACCAAATATGATGATATTTGTGTAATGCTTGCAAGAACAGGACTGAGCAGGAAACCCTGGAAGCTGCAAATCAACTGGGACTCGTGTTATCCCATTCTGACCCTACACCTGGACATGCAACAGCATTTAACCAAGTGGGGCAGCATCCTGATGTCTAAGATGTTAAAAAGTTCAACAGTGGAGCAGGTTACCTGGGGAAGTAGTGGAGTCTCCTTCCCTGGAGGGATTCAGAAAGTGCGTAGATGTAGCACTTCGGCACACGGCTTAGTCAGCACGGTGGTGCTGGGCTGATGGCTGGGTTGGATGAGCTTACAGGTCCTTCACAATCTTTCTGATTCTATGACAGTATGGTTCTATGACCCTAAACAATGAAGGTTTTTTACCCCCTTGCAAGGGTTTCTGCCTCCTTTTCTCCCCTGCACAAGGACACAAGCTCTCTCTGCTGGGCAGGACAGCATCAGCAACTCCCCAATTTTCTTGTAGCCCCTTCAGGTACTGGAAGGTCACTGTAAGGTCTCCTCAGAGCCTTCTCTTCTCCAGGCTGAACCACCCTAACTCTCTCAGGATTGCAGAATCATTTGGGTGGAAAAGCCCTCTTTGGTCATCAAGTCCAACCGTACCCATCTTTTAAACACCTCCAGGGGTGGTGACCCAACCACATCGCTGGGAATGGTGGGATGGGGCTGGGATGCTCCACATGGGATAGGATATTTGATAGGAATGGTTGGACTCGATGATCTGGTGGGTCTCTTCCAAGCTGGTGATTCTATGATTCTATGGACTCTCCAAATCCAGGGACAAAGCCACTTTCCTCCCAGCAGGCAAGCTAGAATTGCCAGGCCTTTCCATCCTCAAGGCCCTGCCAGGCCATCACCTGGAACCCTTCCTATTGCAAAAAAAAAACAACCCAAAAACTAAAACAGAACTGCCAAATTAAAGGAAATTTAAGGAAATTTACATAACAACAGCAAGCTGCCTGGTTTTTTCCTCATGAGAGATTCTTATTTATCAATATAAGTAAGAAAAATGTTGATAATTCGGGTTTGAATGCCCAATTTAAACGCGAATAATCCCATTTTGGGGCCGAGAGGAGGCTCTTGCCCAGCCCGGGCGCCTCCACACTTCCGGGTTAGCTCCTCCCGCCGACCTCGCTCTTGCCCTTGCCCTCGCCCAGCCCGGCCGCTACCACTCTCCCCGCGGTGGGGGGAACAGGATAAGTTCCCCCTGCCGCCATCTCCCTTGCGCTCGCCCAGCCCAGGCGCTCGCCTTGGCCCAACCCAGGCGCTACCACTCTAGGCGCGGAAGGGGGGGAAAGTGGATGATCCCACCCCCACCCCCTCGTGTTGGTATGTGCGGCACGGCGTCCCCGCTGCAGCCATGGCGACGGCAGAGCCGGGGCTGGTGAGGGCGAGGGGCTTGGGGGGGAGCAGGCCTGGACTGGGACAGAGGGTGCCCGCTGCTGAGGGGCTCGTGGGGTGGAGATATGGAATGGTTGGGTTGGAAGGGACCTCAAAGCCCATCCAGTTCCATGGGCAGGGACACCTCCCACTGGATCAGGGGCTCCAAACCCCATCCAACCTGCCCTTGAACCCCTCCAGGGATGGGGCAGCCACCACTGCTCTGGGAAACCTGGGCCAGGGCCTCCCCACCTTCACAGCAAAACATTTCTCCCTAAGATCTCATCTCAATCTCGCCTCTTTCAGCTTCAAAACGTTCCTCATCATCCAATTCCTGCCCTCCCACTGATCAAGAGTCCCTTCCCAGCTTTCCTCTAGTATACTTCTATTGAGTAAATAACTTTCTTACATTTATCCTCCTGTTTCCAGGAGAGTGACACATCGTCGTAAACCATCAGTGCAAAACACAGAATGAATTCTTCAAAGTATGTTGCAGTTTCTTCTCCACACACTTACAACATGCGTAAAAACCACAGTCATCAGAACATACTCATGCAACACAACTTCCACCCTGCAAACTGGAAAAGAACATCTGTAAGCAAAAGGGTCTTTGCTTCAAGCCTGGATGACTCCCAAGGGTCTGTCTCCGAAAGCCGTGTTCAGGAGAGACAGGATCAGTCAGAACCCCAGCTACAGATTCATGAGAATGAAGAGCTGGTAGGACTGGATTCTGATGAGATGGAGAATGATAGCTTAGAAGAAGACAGCTTGGAGGAGATGAGTTTAAAGGAAAAAGAGGTTGATGAGAATGACACAAATCAGCATACAAATGGAATACAAAGAAATGATGGTGATGGAAGGTAAGGCACAGGATTTTAGTACGTGCGTAGAATAGTTCTCACCCTTTGAAACCTTATGTTCTTCAGGATATACATCACATTTTCAAGACCATATACGACCAGAGTGCTATTAGGAGCACCTACAGATTTAGGTCCACACAGAGATACACTATTTCATTGCACCCGTATACTTAATTATGACCCTTTCTCCAGCATAGCCTGAGCTGTTTATTGGCAACACCACTAGTGTAGGACAGTAAAGTGGGAAAGAAAAAGTCCCTCACAGACCTGTACAGGCTCCCCACACACTGGCTGCAGACATCACATGAAGAGGTGAACGCTGTGTGCTTATTTAGTTGCTTCTGAAACACCCAAGCAAGGAGGTAGGAACTGGTGAACAGATACATATGAACCCCTGCTCTTAAACGTTACTGGGTAAGCTAATGGAGGAGCAGTTAACTCCAGGTTCTTCTGGTAAAGGCCTGTTCAATGTAGTAGCCCTCTTTCCTGTCTAATTGATCCAGCACTGCAGTCAGTGGGAGGAATCCAGGTCTGTAATGTGTTTCGGGCACAACAATATTTAGCTGTACATGCTGGCAACCATTAACATGTCACTGTCAGACTTTCAGATGGTTCAGCAGCTCTGAGACCATGGGCTAGAGCATTTATGGAGCTGGGCAGGGAAAAAGGACCCAAGAGAAAACAGCACCAACACATCCTCTTACAGAAAGATCTGTGCTGAGCAAACCATAGAATCATAGAATCACCAGGTTGGAAGAGACCCACCAGATCATCGAGACCACTTACAGGCAAAAACTGGTGATTTGAATAAGTGCAGCCTTGTCCTCAAAGCTGTATAAATCTATAATTAAAATCTACAGCGTTACTGTCACCTTTAAACATTCTTTAGAAAGCGTTAACTTGGAACATAAAATAAAATTTAATTTGCTGGCATGTGCGTAAAAGGCTTAACACTGTATAAATTGGGAATAATTCTCAAGTTTAAAGGGATTAAATTAAACCTGAAGTAATAATAATGTGCAGTTTCAATTTAATTGTCTACTTAAAATAAAATGGCAAACAAATGAAGGCTAAATGATTAATAGCATGCTTTTATTCACCTCCTCAACAGAGAAAATGGCCAGTTATTGAATATTTTATTGTGAGTGCAAATGATGTTAATTGTGCTAGAAACATACTCTAATTTTTAGTAATTTTTTTGACTGAATACTATGCTGAATGTGAGGCTCTTCATTAAATGGAAATTTGATTTTATTTTGTTTGAACTTAGCCTAGTAAGTACTCAAATACAGTCCATTAACCGGAGCAAATATCACAGCATATCCATATGAAACCCACTCTCTACATCCATTACAAACCTCGGAATTTGAAGAGGAAACGCTGCATCTGTTGTCTACGCTCAACACTTGTGTGACAAGTACAGAGTCCATCTAACCTTTATACCGAGTTGGGAGGAGGAATAAAAGGTGCACTTTTTGTCTGCAGATTATTAGAGATGAAGGAGCTCTTCACACACATTTTGTTCCAGTGCGGTGACCTGGCCTGCGTGATACAATCGAGCTGCCATGCGCACGTTTCAGCACAATAGGACTCTTTAGCATTATACTCTGTTATTTGAATCATTGCAATTATATCACATTATTTCTGTACTCGTTTCAAAACGTGGTCACCTATTTCTGTTTACCTGTGGTGTACGACAACCAGGAATAATAGCGTTTTCACCAGTGTAAATGGTCTAATCTCTAGTACATCATGGCACCAATGCTTCCCTGAAATGAAAAGCCTTCATGGAGAAGGCTTTATTAGGAGCCACTTGAAATATAGTCATAGGCATGAAACTAATTTAGAATCATAGAATCATAGAATAACCAGGTTGCAAGAGACCCACCAGATCATCAAGTCCAACCATTCCTATCAAAGAAAGGATGAATAACTTATTTATGGAAATGTTAATATAATTAACTATGCCAGAGCTTGGAGAATCCAGCAGATCAGTACATTTCTTTTAGCAGGGGCTGAAGAGTCTGTCAGGTTTCGGTGCCTATAAATGTCACTTTGAAATTCTCACTGTTTGTCAGTGTCCAAGAAACCAGGACCGTACTTCAGGTCCAGTTAAGAAAAAACAGCATTCAGAGCTTTTTTTTCCTCCCTCACTCCTCACTCCTGCCACTGCCCACACATCTCCTGGAAGCTAATTGTGTATCTGGCTCCTGGAGTTGGTTTTCCTCCTGCTAGATCAGACTGTAAATCATAAACAGAATCGATTGTGAGGTTATTAAGGCAGATCATCTGTCTTTGATTTATGATAAATGTAGTTCAAAGCAACAACTAGGACACTTGTTAAAGAAAAATAGCCAAAGCCACAAACCGTTCTGATTTGTGTTTTTTAATACACTTATCTGAATCACAGCCTATATTTAATGAGAAGTTATTTCTAAGTCTTTTATAGGGAGTTGATGTTTCATAGGAATGAGAAGAGAAAATACAAATACAGAACTTTAGGCTGTTCTTGCTTAGATGTTCTCAAACTAGCATTTGAGAGAGTGATTTTACTAGGAATATCAGTTTTCTTTCACACATCAGAGTCTCTGAAGAATGAGCGACACATTCTGTCTTCTGTAGGCTACAGCATTTAAAGTAAATGATGGAAGCAGGACAATAAATCATTTGCTCTACTAGTACTTATGATTTCTATGCTAAATTTAGGATAAATAATGTATGCCACCGTGATCGGAATGTTAGGCCAATTTATCATGCACTGATAGCGAAAATTAAAAATGAAGAGGAGGTCCCACCTAGATTTTCTACCAAAAAAAAATGTTTGATAACACTGTTCTCATCCTGATCCTACAAACACCTCTACAATATGCACATTGATATAATTCAGTTGAGCATATTAGCAGGACATTTGTTGTTATTGCATACTGCAAGGATACAGATTTTATACTATTTATACTAATTTATATTATTTATACTAATTGTGTGTTTCTTTTTTAAATAGGAAACAACAGTCTGTGGACAAATATTTCAGCCTACGATACAATCCTAACTGGAAGAACACAAGAGACGCAGCAGAATTTATTGCAGCAGAAAAAGCACATCAGGTCGCTCGAGGAAGCAACATGGATATTTCACAAGATTCATTTTACCTCCATTCCAATGGCTCCCCAGAAGAAAAGAGTCAACCAGAGGCAAAGTCACAAGATCCCCTCTCAGGGTTTGGTACAGAATTACTGAGCTTTCATGAACCAAATGCCGTGGTCAGCAATGACACTTCGAGGCTGCCTGCCAAGGGGAAGGGACCTGCAGACAGCTCCAGTACACACAGCAGTGCTTTGTCTCTTCAGATTAAAGGTGGTCGACCACAAAGAGCGAAAACAGACTTTGTGAAAAGAAATAAACAGACTTTAGGATTACGCTCAGAGATAAATTCCTACTTTCAGTTATACAGTAAAAAGCAAGCTGTTCTTCAAGAGCAGGTGGGTAACTTTTACATGTGTTCTATTACATTACATGTGTTCTATTCTGTTACATGTGAGGCAAGTAGATTTAGAGTCTTTTGTGCAACTGATACCATATGGTTTCCAATGAGAATCGTGTTTACTCTCTATGGAATAACTGACAAGTCCTCAGTCACTCACAACCCTGGTGATGGCCTTACAAGCCTAGTTAAGGTATATATATTCTTGGCCATGAAGCACATCACAGAAGCGATCTCTCACTAGTTTTTAATGCTAAAGAAATGCCATCTTCCTTCCCTTATCAGTGGTTCTTTTTTTTAGCTGCCTCCGATTTTTCTCTGCTTGGCCAACATGAATGATTGTCTCTGCTAAAAGCATATTTGCAGTTTTGCTTAATGCAGCAAATGCAAATTTCCTTTGATAGCAGAACACTCACAATTTTTTAACTGCAGCAGGAAATTTCGCTGTCGCCATTTACCTTAAAAAGCTGTGTTAGTGTTTTCCACCTGCATTGATCCTAACAAAAAAGTGCACGTGAAGTTACAATTGAGTTTGAGAACCAGAAAACATGTCGTGGTCACTTTGCTTCCAAGGGCCATGCACGCTCTCACTTATCATTGTCATTTAAGGCTACACAAACAGGAATATCCAAGAAATAGGTGTTACAGTACTTGGAGGGCCTGGAATTCTTATGATTTACTGTGAAGTGTCAAACAACTTCTATTAAAGATTAAGTGGAAATGCAATTACAGTTCCTAATGAACAATTACACATGAGTTTGTTGCTTTTACTTTCTACTGATTATGCATAATGGGAACGTGGGAGTCACTGAATCACTCCACAAGCTGTAGGACAGAAAATTCTTAACTTGCAAAGCCACAGAGACTTTCTACTTCGGGTGGCACGTTTTCCAGGCCTAATGAACAGTTGACACAACACTAGAGGGCATCTGCTGACTGCATTACAGGGAGCGCACCGGTCAACACGCTTTTTTCCAGCAGAGCTATTAAGAGCACTTTTTTTTTTTCAGTTATAATTTGGTTGATGGTAAAAATAATTAGTGTAGATGGATGCTAATTGAAGCTGTGTTGATATGATTATATTTACCATATGGGGAATTCGGAAGATGTTTCCTATGTAAGAATTTGAGCCAGGGATCAGGACTTCATTGTGTAGACACTACCCAAAGAAATGTAATAGAAAAAAAAGAAATGTTTTCAAATAAGGGCTTCATTCTGAGATAACCTTACTGAAGCAGCTGTGGGGACAGCAGAGCTGTGACACAGCAGGAGCGCATAGAAAGGTGTGTTTTCTTTCCTTGACAAGTTGATAACAGCTGCAACAGGATCACCACCTACTGTCAGCTAGCTCTTTACTTGCTGCAGATTGGCATAGGAAGAAGTTCTTACCTCTCTTGTTCCTAGCAGAGAGGGCCCATTGCTCCGTCTTGTTGGAGGGGGTGAAGGAAGGCCTGACGAAAGCATCTTGTTGACCAGGTCTGGCCCATGAGCCAACCTTGGCCACCTCACCTGGAAAACGTTATCAAAAGTGTAAAAACACCAAGTATGCAAAGAAGCAAGCAAGCCACATGTCTTCTTGCTGGAGTGATCAAACACACGTTCTGCATACTGCTTGCTCCTAAACTGGATAACTTTAAGCTTTGCCAGATGTTGAAGGTGCTTTTACTGATGTGATCACTGTTCACTGTCAGGTGCTGTGGTGATGACCTAGTGTTTACTCTAAAGCAAGTACTTCACATACAGCTTTTTCACCTGATATGACATTAGTTAAAACGTTTTCAGACTCATTCTTGCAAGATTTACAGCTGTTATCTCCATGCATACAA
Organism: Coccyzus lansbergi; assembly: GCA_033558105.1. Taxonomy (NCBI): domain Eukaryota; kingdom Metazoa; phylum Chordata; class Aves; order Cuculiformes; family Coccyzidae; genus Coccyzus; species Coccyzus lansbergi. The sequence goes on along the minus strand of JAUMJK010000750.1, from coordinate 60,972 downwards.
ACAGCAAGGCCATATGTACAAAAACATACCATAAATGTGTGTTGAGATGCATATTTACTGGTTTATGTAGCATTTCACAAAGCATCAAGTTCTTTGCAGTGTTGCCTGATTCTTTAAGAACCGGATGATGAGTTTCTTTGAGAGAAAGCGAGCGAGAGAGAGAGAGAAGTAGTGGCCCGATCTAGCTCAGCTGTACTCAGTCTGAGTTGCTTTCCTACCTACAAGCCCCTTACTTCAAAGCAAGGAACATAATGTACAATTTTTTAATGGCTCTAGACCAAGGCACTCAGACTCTCTGTGCACTGCGCCTTACCTCAGTGTAAACACCTAATCAAGATTGCCTGCGCTTCAACAATAGCAGCCAAATGCAATTCGAGAACCACAAGCCTTTGAAGTCCTCACTGCAAAGGCCGGTTTTCTAGTCTGGGATAATGACATGCCATGATTGCTGTCTTTGTTGTATCTTTTCAGTAGAGAAGCAATTATGGGCCTCAATTTAACAGAATAGACATTACACAGCTTATGATGCTCAAAATGCAATTTCATTTGATCATTTTCTCAATTTGATTGGTATTAATAGAATAGTTCACAAAAAAATGCTGGCAGAGGTTGTGTCCTGTTCCTCTTTCAAAGAGATAATGTAGAAGTATGCTTTACCTGCCAGGTAAACTCTCGATGCAGTGGGTCAGTTGGTTCCACCAAAAACATCTTACTAACTGCAAAGCTCTGTTTCTCCACAGTTCAGGGAAACTGTTTGGTAACTTCTAATTGTGAATTTTTCTAATCACAACTAATAGGATCTTCATCAGCATTTGGAGCGATGAGATCCCCTGGAAACTCAGCAGTAAACCCTACTTATTCATACTTGTCTTAATCTCCTACCCCAAAAGATGAGAGACTCGGCTCCCCAGAAGGATTTCACACTTCCTTCACACTGATTTAACCAGTATGATTTCCAGTTAATAATTCTCTTGGTCACAAGTATGCCCTCAGGTTGTGCCAGGGGATATTTAGGTTGGACATTAGGAGGAATTTCTTTACCGAAAGAGCTGTCAAGCATTCATAGAATCATAGAATCACCAGGTTAGAAGAGACCCACTGGATCATCAAGTTCAGCTATTCCCATCAGTCACTAACCCATGTCCCTCAGCACCTGATCCACCTGCACCTTAAACCCCTCCTGGGAAGGTGAGTCAACCCCCTCCCTGGGCAACCTCTGCCAGTGCCTAACGACACTTTCTGTGAAGAATTTTTTCCTTATGTCAAGCCTGAACCTTCCCTGGTGGATCTTGAGGCCATTCCCACTCATCCTGTCCCCTGTCACTAGGGAGAAGAGCCCAGCTGATTGCTTGGACAATGACTATGTGGTTACTTTTCTGTTATTAGGTGAACCGCTGGCTCTCAGGTAATGGAGAAGCCCAGCCATTTGAGAGTTACAAGTAGGTTTCTATGCTTCATTATTCTTACAATTTTCTTTTCTAAAAAGAATACATCCAATTGTTAACTGAGGTTTTGCTTCCTCTTCTCATTTTTCTGCATTTTCTCTTTTATCCATTTGTTTACTTGTTATCTGTTCTACGATGCCTAACTTTAGCTTTAATAGGAGGAAAATTATTTCTCACTCTTTCCCCAAGACTTTTAAATCCTTCCATCCACTTGGGCTGTGACCATAACTGTTTTTGGTTTTTAGGTTGCAGATCCTAAAACCGTTGATGAGGAACCCGTTCAGAGCATCCCACCATTCCAGACTGTGGAAATGGAGCCTGAAGACAAATGGTACCCGAAATCACAGCAGCTCAAGGTTCCTTTTTGATAGAGTATGATAATTGAAATATATATGTAAGAGCATTGAAGTGTGAATATTTAAAGCTGTAATTACATTACTTTTGAAGTACCAATTACTGACAATAAATCCTAAGATATATATCAGTAGATAATCGTCAAAATTTAATTCATATGTGGCTTTATATACTGAATCATTTAAATCAAAATAAGTCTTAAATCCCAAGAAATCCTGGGCTCATGGAATCTTATTTATTTGGATTGTTATTTTGTTGATAATAATGTAAAAAAAAAAAAAAAACCAACAAAAAAACCAACAACCAAACTAGTTTATGGTCATGTTTGATAGTTCATAAGGATTCTGAGCTGGAACTTAACTGCTGTTCTATTATTTGTCCCCTAAAGCCCCAGTGAACATCACTGATTAAAAACCAAGAACTTTAAAGCCAGTACTTCAAGCTGACTGGAATTATTATTAGCAAACCTAGTTACTATCTTTGCATTAAATGCATTTGAAGTGATTCAGGCAGACTGTTTAAATTCCCCACTGTTCACTTAAGACTGGAAGCTGCATGTCTGTAAAGGACAAACACGATTTTATGCTGCTGTTCATTGTGAGAGATGTGCTTTGTATATGGAATTTCAGAATGAAGGAGGTATTTTACAGGGCTGCTTATTCCATTTAAATGGGAAAACATTGGCCTGTTCCCTGTTTGGCAGCAGTTCATGCTTTCCACCAGTGGCACAGTATGACAGAACATTAATCATTACAGCAGTGGCCGAGCTAACAAATCATCATCTTGGCACCAGGAGTCAGGATTCCCCAGTGTTAAAGCTTTTGCCAAAACATTCTGCTCTATATGTGGATTTAATACCTACCATTAAGTAGTTATTCTGAGTGCATATGCTATGGAGTGATTGCAAGTGTTGCTAACAAAAGAACCCTACAGAGACGGGAGGATGAAATGGAGGATTTTAGCTCTGACAAAGATTAAATGGACTGAGAATGGATTTGTATATTCCTTACAAGGGAAGCTGTGTCCTTCCTCAAAATGGGCAACACCTGATGCTGCAATTGGAAAGTGATAAGTTTTAAATAAACTCCAGATTTAGAGAATGTTGGTCTAGCTCAAGACAGTAGTCCTGGTGTGCTTAAATTATTTCTTATTGCTTGGATAATGATTTGCAGTATACAGGGAGGAGTGAGTGGTTTAGAAATTAAATCATTTAAATAGTCGGCATCGGTGTGTTTCTATGTGTGTACATAGCCATATTTTTCCTGAAATTTCATACGATTTGCTTTCATTAGAATCATAAAACATAACGTAATTGGCTCAAAACATCAGTTAATCAGTTAATTTGTAGAATTCTAAGGAACAGCTACATGAAAGGCATTGCAACAGGCAAACTTACCCAGACATTCCTTATGAGAGCAGTGAGGCCATGGCACACCTTGCCCAGGGAATTGTGGCTGCCCCATCCCCTCGAGGTATTCAAAGCCAGGTTGGATGGGCCTTGGGTAGCCTGATCCAGTAGGAGGTGTCCCTCCCATCTCAGGGGGGTTGGAACTGGATGATCTTTAAGGTCCCTTCCAACCCGAACAGTTCTATGATTCTGTGATTCTTTACACTTTTTTCTTGTTGACCTTAATGAATGCATAAAGCAGCAACCACTGAAATTTACCCCACTTGTCATAACTTGTTTTAGGATCACCAAAACAATTCATCCCAGAGAAATAAGATGAAATCTAACCAGAGTCTCAAAGAGAAAGCTGTCCCAGGGAATGAGAACCAACGGCTGCCAGGAGGACCAGCAGAACCACAGTCTTGCCACCACAAGCACTGCCAAATATCAGAATTTCAGACAGTAGAGCAGGAGAACGGCCTCACACAGCAGAAATGGCTGTATTCAAGTCCTTCTGTTGGCCGTGACACCAATAGAGCTGCAAATAGAGATACTTGCTTCAATAATTTCCCAAATTCAGGACTTTTTGTTAATCAGGATTTTACATCTACTTGTCCTTTTCGTCCAACGTTACATAAATTTAGCCCAGTAGAGGATGTATCTCCAGCACATACCAGCAAGGAGAACATGAAATGTCAGCAAGATCCTCCAAATGGATTTCCGCAGGACCAGCAACATTTAGATAACCATGCCACTTTAAGGCTTTTTGCAGGAGATGAGTGCCCCAAGGGTCAAACACATCCAAATCAGAGGAATAGTTTTCAAGAATCAATGAAGAATCAAGTGTCACGTCAGAACTGCAAAGGACATATTTGTGTGGATAAAAGGTATCAGAACTATGCTGTTGGTAGTTTGTGGTAAGGATCTAAGTGTTGGAACGGTGTTATAACACGATGATGCTCAGAAAAAATAGAAATGGGGAAAAAAAAGTTTTAAATCCAAAATATAAAATTCTTTTGCTAGAAACCTGCCACTCTAGGTTACTCCTAGTTTAAGATTCATTATAACTATTGATTTTTAATTATGGTATTGGAAAAGGCCGGTTCTGTACTCCAGGCTCTCCTGCAAATACAATTTTCCTTCTGAAAGGCTAGAAGGTGAGGTTTAAGAAAGAGATAGCCAAGAACACCATGCATAAGCCAAGCCTACTGCTGGCTAGGCAGTTATATCAAAACTTATTGTGCAGGGTGAATATCCACAGAGTCATTCCCTACCGATTGTGGCCTGCCACATGTGGAGAAGGCCATAAAAGTCCTTAGTTTTCATAGAATCATAGAATAACCAGGTTGGAAAAGACCCACCAGATCATCGAGTCCAACCATTCCAATCAAACACTAAATCAGAGTTTTGTAGAATTTCACCTGCCTTCGTAAAAAATGAAGGGTTTATTTTACATAGACAATTCTTTCAGTAGTTGGCAGGCCTGATCCAAAACCATTTAAAGGTAGTTTTCATTCGCTTAAGCTAGCTTTGCATCAAGTTGAAAGTTCCCCTATCTATAATTTTTCTATTTAATTTAAATGGTTTCCATATATTGGATGCAAGCAAAGTCAGTCGTTGTGAAATACACCTCTTTCCATCTTCATGTTCCCAGTACATCCAATGGGCAGGGATCATTCCATGTACAGACTGCTTGTTGGGCTACCTGCTGCGTACAAATAAACCTAATTTTTTTCCCCTCCCTCTTTCTTTTTTGAGGCCTTCCCAATCTTCTGCTCACAGTTCACCAACAGCCCCTCCTTGCACAACCTCCCAGATTATACAAGTGATGGAGCGACACTATGAAGAAATCATCCGTTTGGCAGAAGCTGATCTGACTGACAGAAACTTGTTCAGCCTGCTGCCACCTGTAATCCCACAGGTGGCAAGTGGTTTGGAGGTAGATCTGGGGAATGGTGAAGGAAATCAAGTGAAAATAAGCCAAAGGAACTCAGACAGATATCCCATGCAAACAGAAGAGCGAAACAAGCCCAAAGTCAGCAAGAAGGTCAGCAAAGAAATGTGGATTGGATGTGCTTATGTTTCTATTTTCCCCTCTGTTTGATATTTTTTTCTTAATAATCCAAAGATCTTCACAAAAAGAAAAAGAATGGGGGCTGAGAAACATTTCATAGTTACAAAGAATGCACTGGCACACATTGACGTGCGCAGAACATTAAAAAACAAGGGACAAAGTGGAAACAGACACCAAAATCATTTTAATCTAAACAAGCAAGGCCGTTCACAACAAGCTCTCCCTGTGTCACTTTCAGTCTTGATTAGCTCTAAGAACACAGAGAGCAGTGTTTGTGCTTTAAGTTATCCAGTGATAAAATGATTTAGAATAAAGCTGTTTGTATAAAGCAGCAGGTAGCCAGGCCTCAGATCTGAGCAGACCATTATCCTGGTCATGCTCATTTGCTATCCAAATCAAATCTCTTGGTTTCCAAGGGAATCAAACAGCACAACAGCAAACTTAGAGGATTCGTAAAGCTAACAGCATAAACATTATTACAAGTCTCCTGATGATCCCGTTTGGATCCTTATTAAAACTTGATTCTTTTTGTCTTTTCTGTGTGTCCAGTTCCACGCTGTAACCAGTTAACCCAGAGGCAGTGGAACAGCATAAAGCTATCCCTGTGCATTCACGACAAATTAAATGGTTTAGAAGTTAGCTCCAAATCTCAGGGCAGACAAACTAAGCTGGAATAATTACTCAAGTGTTTCATCTAGGAGCAGTCTGTGTGTTGCTGCTTGAGTGCCTCTAAGAAGAATTAGCTGGATTATGAGAGTAACTGAAGGGCAGATTTCCTTGCCTTTCTGTTCCACTGAGTTCAAATCATTGTTTCTATCCTGTATTTCCAGTAGCTTTCTCACACTTCACATGTAAGGAATAACAGAGAATGAGTCTATGTTTCTCAGAACAATCCAGCTTTCCCTGATAAACAAGTACAGTCATGCTTATCACATGAAGTGAGAAAACACTCAGCTTGTTATAGACAGCCAAATGATTCCATACTTCACAGTACCTTAAATTAAAAGTTAGGTGTGAATATATCACAAGGGAATAGGGATAACTGACACAAAGAAATATCAAATAGAAAATTCACTCCATAGAATTGGTTTCCTTGCAGCCAAGTTTAACTTGAACATGCCCTTTAAAGAACCACATCTCTTATTTGCCTAAAGAAATTTCTTGCTGTCTCTGCAATTCCTGGTGAATGAAAGTACTGCAAAGCTGATCATCATGAGTTTCTGCTGACAAGTTCTTTTAAAACATAACCCACTTGTGGAAATTAATCTAGTGTTCTTGAAGGAGATTTAAAAGATTTCGGAAATACTGGGGTCTTTTTAGTGATGTCATGAAGTACTGAATGGAGTGTCACCCATCACTCATCTTCTGTGTTCCCTATGCACTTGTAAAGCTTTTGCTTTTTTTTGAACAGTTGTCCATTGCAGTTTTGAGAACAAAGAGAGGTTACTCTTGCTAATAATATTTGCCTGATCTTTTTACCACCAAAATCAGGTGCTTTTATCTGTTTCTCGTACAACAGTTTCCTTGGAGTTTCATTCTAATAACGGTCAAATGAATCACTTTAAGCTGTTTAAAAATAAAGCTCACAAAAGATCTTTTTTGACTGCGAAAGCATTGCTTTGTGATTTGGAGAATTGGTAATTACGTTACCCTGATTCAAGGGAAATACAGTGTAATCTGACTTGTGCAATTAACTCAATCTTTTTGGTTACTTACAGTCCTTGAAATGAGACCTGCCAAAGGTAAGACAGCCCACAGGTTCAATTCTGCTCTTATCCTGGCTGTCCATTGCAAGACTTGCTTTAATTGTTGCCTCCATGAAATCATGCCAAGGAAAATCTGTCACTGCTCTTTGTTTTTCAGCCGTGTAGCTCTAAAACCTACATGAATCTGAATGTGAAGCTTGGAGGCCTTGGACCTGACTATGAAGCAATCAAAGAGAAAGTAAGCAGTCCCTAGTCTATGAACTGCTTTGCAGTTGTACAAAATGAACTCGAGCAAGGGGGAATGGCAAAGAAATGGCTACTGAGAAGCAACTTGAGTTTTTGTCTGGTACTTTATGTCCTTGACTCTAGGTCTAGCTTGAGACCCTAAGGGGAAATTCAAATAGGAGGAAAGACAACTCTATTGTGGATAATTTTAACCTTCTAATGTTGTAGTTCTGGAAACCAGGAGTTCATAGAATTCAACGGGGCTAATTGCACGTCAGTAAATTATACACTCGTTGAGTTGCATTGTCATTCCCAGAGTAGAAGCTTTGCCCAACCTTCAGAGTGGAAGTAAACAAAGAAGTTGTGTAAACACAAGAAGAAAATAGCTAGATGTACATTATCCTGTTGGAAACATATTGTTCAGAACAAGTAACCGAATCCTTTGACCTCTTCTCTGCTGATAACGAGGGTCTGGCAGCAGCTCTAAGCCGCTGCAAACTCCACTGTGTGCGCTCTGAAGCAGTTTTAATCTGACAACAGGCAATTTTTGTGGCATTCTTTTATCAAAACATTGTAAGACAGCAGGGAACAAAAATGACAAAGTAATAATCTCTTAGGAGTCATTGAGAAGCCCCTGTATTTTTTATCTCCTTGCCACAAATGAAATGGATTAGAAATCTGAAGTTGGAATGGGCAGAGTGGAACCTAGCCCAGGACTCTGGGGGTTTTAACACCATCACAATCCTGCTGGGAGCTGGGATGCCGCTGGGTGTCACGGCATTGAAAGGGAATAATTGGCATCGACTGATAAACAGGGTCAAGGTAGAGCACACTGCTGAACTTGAGCGTAATGAATTGTTGTAAATATAAAGAGGCAGAGTATCAGTTAAGTAAATGAAGCAGGTTATTCAGGGGCTTAGAAGTCATTGTGAAAGCTGACAGAAATGAGTACAGCCATTTTAGAACTGAACAAGTATATTGGAACATTCACAATAAAGATTCCCCTGTTGCGTTTCCGTTGAGCTCTGTTCTTGACAGAATCCAAGAAAAAGCCCTTAGAAATGAAGAGTAACTTAAAAAGCTGTGCCATTTATCAGGATTTCCAGTTGTGTTCTGCTGAGGAATGATCAATAGCACAGCCAAACAGCAACAGAGGTGTAGGTGGAAGACTCTAGCAGAAAAAATGCTTCATTGATGGATCCACCAAGGCATTTAACTAACTCTACGGTTTCCCTTTTGTCAGAAAGAGAAGTTAAAGCAACAAAAGGAATATGCAAAGCAAGTTAAGGAACACAATATGAAAAACATTGCTTCGGTTCAGAGGGTACCTACAAAACCCCGGATCACATCTTCGGTGTCAAGACAGAAGGTAAGAACAGAGTCCCTTTAAGATGTGTGTAGGGAGATATTCCGAACATAACACAAACAAAAATAAAAGCATAAATTGAACTCACAGAAGGCTAAAATAGTTTTTCCATTTTGATTTTCCTTTTAACAATTCTAAGGACTTCTGCTCTCACAGGGTCCTGGCAAGTGCTCTTCTGTGCATGGACTGTGTCAGGGCTGGAGATGAGTGCCAGGAATTGCCGATGTCTTTGCCAATGGCAAAGCTCATTCCTTGCACCTGCCTTGCTCTTGATGAGAGTGAACCAAGTGGAAACAGAACCATGCTCCACCCAAGTTACCAGCACTCAACTTGGCTTAAACAGCTAGTGATGTTTTCCTGGGGAATAAAGGAGAGTGGGACCCTCTTAGGAGCATTACCCAGTGCAGCGCATGCTCTCCTTCCCATCGGCAGTGCAGGTCACACAACTGCAGAGTGCACTCTTCTAATGGACCACAGATATCCTCTTGTTAGTCTATTATCCACCTGCCTGTCAGTCTCACTCACAAACTCTTTTCACTTCAGTTGCATAGCTACAGTAATTGCTCTTATTTTTCAAGCCCATATAACATCACTTTAGCCTTCACTGGCCTTCAAAAATAGCCCAAATGAGCAACAACTGACTGCATGACAGTGACATACATAAACAAACAAAGGAGCACCTTTTGCCCCTTGCAGGAAGCGATAAAGCTCTGGAAATAGCTTACGTTTTATCCAAGCAGATCTGCAGGAACTCAACTGCCTGGTGCTGAAAGCCAAGGTGACAAATGATAACTGCACACTTCAGGAAAATTTTAGGAGTTTACTATCAGTTGAATGCCTCATTTAGTTGCATTGATTTCCAAACCTCATACACACCACAAAGAGATGAAACTGCTTTCTTTGGCTGTCAAAGAGGGCTTTGGATTCCTTCAGAAGATTTCTCAGACTCTCTGTTGCCAAGAATATGGACTTGATGATCCGGTGGGTCTCTTCCAACTTGGTGCTTCTATGATTCTATGATTCTGTGAATATGAGATAATGCTATTTCCACTTGAGACATACAGGTGTTTCCAAATGCACACGACAGGCACAGACACCAAAAAATGGTCCAGGTTAAACCAAGGCACTCTCAGTTTCAGGATTTCTGTGGTACTGTTTCCACTCCCTCTCTAAAACAGTCTTCAGGTCCCACACGTCATTCCAGACTCTTTGACACCCGTGCAGGTATCTGCTTTGCATTCCTCTCAGTGTAACCTTTCTTGGCTTCACTGAGAACTGCCAGAGCTAGGGCAACAGCTTGAGTACTCCTGGTTTTAATTTTGATAGTTAAACCTGTCATAAAGTGGAAACAACTCAGTTGAACAGAACTTACGTCCTACTTGTTTGCACAATGTTGTCTTTACCTGCTTCTCACATTCACGCAACAAGATCAGCAATTAGGAGAACTTTTAATTTGTCTCAACATAGAAACACCTACTATTTGGAAATATTGGTCAAGTTTTCTTTTAATTGGTTACCCCAATTTTCTTGTCTTTAGGCGCTGGAATACGCCAAGAAGATTCCTAGACCAAAGACTTTCATAGTAAGACAATCAGATGAAGAGGTGAAAGAGGAAAGAACTTCACAATGGACTTTAAATGAAGACAGTTTACCTCAAATTACATCCTTAGAGACTTTGCAAAATAGACACGAGAAGGAAAAGCAAATTGTAGCTGCTTTCAGAGCCCTTCATATCTTCTGAGTATTTTGAAATTATGAGGGATATCTTCGAGGCAAAAATATCTGAACTGTTTAGTTATGAGATATGACCATCACATTTTTTTACCCTCATTTTTAGACATGTCAAACATAGAAGTATATCTGTAAAGCACTAAAAAAAAACCATCAGCGTCATTTGATTATCTTAAACCAGCAAAATTTCTCTTATTGAAGTGCGGAGGAGACTTTGGCAGTCAAAAGTAATCCATTGATGACAAGAAATTGAACGAAAATGGGCACCAAATTTAGCAGTTGGCAATAATACAATGCTAATTATTCAAATTTTACTCTGATATCTGTTAGTGAGTGGTTGTCACATCAAGACCAAATTTTTGGAGCTTTATCTGGGAGAACATTCAGAACAAGTACTGGCTGATTGTGCAGACAATCTGTTATTAGCCAGAAACAGTTGGAAAATATATTGAGTATCTAAGGATAATTGAGAGCTCTGTGTTTGAGAGGAAACAGCTTTTAACAGATTAAATCTACAAAAATAACAACAAACAGATGGGTTTGTTATGATGGTTCCATGTCTTTAACTTAGTAAATTATGAATTAAGTCAATGTATGAAATGTGATTAGAACACACAGCAAGGGAATTTTGAAGAAAGCAAACCAAAATCTCTTAGACGATAGGCTAGTTAAAAGGTAAAAAAGAAGAAAACCAACCTTGTGATTGTGCGTAATTGCTTTATCCAAGGTTTTAGGTCCCCTTATCGTAGAATGTCCTGAGTTGGTAGGGATGCACAAGTATTATTGAGTCCAGATCCTCTCCCTGCCCGGGACACCCCAACACCCACACTGTGAGGCCGAGGGCCGTTGGCCAAATCCTTCTGGAATATTGTCAGGCTTGGTGCTGTGACTGCTTCCCTGGGAGCTGTTCTAGACTCTTTCAACCTAATCCTCCCGTGGTGCATCTTCCTGCCGTTCCCTTGGGTCTCACTGTTAGTTGCCAAAGAGAAGAGCTCAGCACCTTTTCCTCCTCTTCCCCTTGTGAGGAAGCGGCAGACTGTAATGAGGTCTCCCCTCAGTCTCCTTCTCTCCAGGCTCCATATTTATATGAGAGGAGAGAGAGAATTGGTCTTTGGGGAGAAAGAAAAAGGGTTTGGGTCTCCTTGAAGGAGGCTGGCAATGGAAAAGTAAGGTGGGGAATAAAACAGAGACTGTTTGAAATGACTTTCTTAGAAATGCGTAAGACTCAACGTGTTTCTGGGTTAATATTTCCTTGAATGGACGTCTCACAGGAAAGACAGTTTTCCAGTAGGGGTACATTGGAATCAGAGCATTGCAGGTGTGACATACATTGCTGGAAAAGTCCTGCAATTGTAATTTTATAGAGTTCTGGATGAGTCCTGGATCATGGCTTAGAGATTGGCGGGAATGGTTGGACTCGATGATCCAGTGGGTCTCTTCCAACCTGGTGATTCTATGATTCTATGATTCAATGATTCAAGAAGCCTTACAACATGCACTGAATTGGACTGGTAGCCTTCACATGCAAATGTTCGTATGTACATAATCGTTGGGGGAAATGCGGTGGAAGAAGTATCTTCCAGCATGGGGAATGTGGGTCAGGCTGCAGGGGGAATGTTTTGTGTGTTGGAGCACACAAAACAGCTTCTGGAACAGGGCCACCTTCACCCCCAGGTTCCTTTAGGAGCTGCTTATAGCCACTCTTTGGAGACCGTGCCTGCTCCCGGCGTGATCCATCAAGCTAGGCTGGGGTAAGTGTTTCCATGCTCTGCCAGTTGCTGCTTTTCTACTTTTATTTTTAGACCAAACGGTAACACTTTGAAGCATTTCTGATTAGGGAACCTCAACTTGTTGTTTCTGCTAAAAAGTGATAATCCCCCCTTAATACAACCTCAAGTACCTATTTTAATGAAACCTTCAGATGAATATCAAAGAGCTATTTACTCATATCTAATATTTTAATTAGATTATATTCTCAATTTAACCCATTAAACCTCCTTTGATGATCTCCATGTTTAGTGTTTAGCCCCAGATGCTGAAGGTAATGAATATTGGACCTTTGATTTAATGAGAACTTCTGCCTTTCCAGCCCGATTCCCTTTGTATCCCCCTTTTTTTTTTATTTTCTGAGCTATAGAATTCAGTTAATTGAAGAAGTCTCTTACCACCACACATTAAGGAACCTAAATTAGCATCCCTTTTCTGATTAGAAAATGCAAGCAGACATATTCTCTTTGATCTGAGGATTGAGTTGAAGTAGGCAACAGCCCCCTGAAAATGAGCTGATGGCCTTATTATTTGCCTGACATGCAGATGCGTCCATGTGGTGCGAAATGCTTAATGTCTTAATTGATCACCTTCCTCCCTATCTCTTGTCCTGCCTTTTAGAGCTCCCATAAATTAGGGTGATCTTTCTGGGTGGGTGGGATGTTTGGGTTTTGGTTTTTTTTTTTTTTTAACTAAAATAACGACCTTTTAGGGCATATTTAATTACTAAACCGGTGCTAAACTACAAGCTGTGCATACTTTGTATGATGCTGCGTCGAGGAGGGGATATAAGGACATTGATCCTGATCATCTCACAATCCATTTGGAAAGGACTGTTGTTTTTTTCTTCTCTCCCAGACAAAAAAAAAAAAAAAAAGACATTATTTACAGCATATGTGGAAAGAAAATCTTTTGATCTGCCTTGATACTAATGCAAATTTTTCCTGCAACGTAGCAGATACAGTGGCACAAAAAGGAGACATACGAGTAAATGATGAGCATCCATCTGCTTAAAAGCAAAGGCCACAACTTAATGTCTTTCAGATTAGGAAGGCAAGGAATTTAAACACGAAATGAGCCATAAATTTTCCATTAAGCATTCAGGGAGAGATTAAGCTGGAGTAGAACCTGCCTTGCCACAGTCCTGTGGCTCCAGCTGAGCTAGCACAGAACGTGGTGTCACTCACTTAGGAGCAACACTGCTGCAGTAACAACAGCATCACGGGGGTTTTTTTGAAGGCAGATATTTGGCTTCCATCCACTACCTCACGAAAGGGACGAACAGCTGGCACGGAGGCTGCTGACTCCAACAAAACATACTGGTTTATCAGTTATCGAGCATTTGGTTGTTATCATCTCCCTTTAGGGATCAATTCTACAGTAAATTATAATAGCGCAAAGACCACGGACACCTCCAAGGGAGGTGTCTGTGGTCTTTGCGCTATTATAATTTACTGGAGGCGTCCAAGGCCAGGTTGGATGGACCTTGGGCAGCTTGATCTAGTGGAACGTGTCCTTCCTGGGCTGGAAGGGACCTTAAAGATCATCCAGTTCCAACCCTCCTGCCATGGGCAGGGACACCTCCCACTGGATCAGGGGCTCCAAGCCCCATCCAACCTGCCCTTGAACCCCTCCAGGGATGGGGCAGCCAGGGCCTCACCACTCCCATAGCGAAGAAATTCCTCCTTATGTCCAGCCTAAATCTGCCCCTCTCCAGTTTAAACCCATCGCCCCTCCTCCTATCACTACAAACCTTTGTAAACAGTCCCTCCCCAGCTTTCTTATAACCCTTTCAGGCACTGGATGGTCTCTAGAAGATCTCCTGCAGCCTTCTCTTCTCCAGGCTGAACAACCCTGACACTCACAGCATGTCCTCATACAGGAGGTGCTCCAGCCTGTGGATCATCTTTGTAGCCTCCTCTGGACTTGTTTATTTTGTAATTGTGCAACCTGCGTGTCTGAGCGGCTTTTACACAGCTCTGACCAGAGAAGTGAGAAAACTTTGGTTGGAACTGCTTTGCAGCCTCATTAAAGTGCAAAAGGTAAAGGGCAGCAGACAGGAAAACGCTCGAATTAAAAACCAAACCAGAAAGCAGAGGTTCACAGAAGGATTTTATAGACCATTTTTTTTTGTTTTCTTTAATGAAAAAAACAACAAACATTACCCACTCGGGTGTGAATTAGATTAAGAGGAAACAATTCCATTTCAAAAAAACACATGGAAGAATTTTAATGAATTATCAGGACTTGAGTGAATATATTGAGAAATAGGAAATCCACCAAGATTTCCTTTTTGCAGCAATTATTTCCTGCAAGCCATTTCCATCCTGGCATTTCCCAAACATGTAAATATTAGAGGGTAGGAAAAAAAGACACAGCTGTAAAGAGTCCCATCCCTGCTCTTCAAGCTGCTTGGGGAGAGTGGCAAAGGGAGAGCAGGAAAAAAGTCAGCAGACCTCATTAAAGAAGGTAGGAGCCTCAAACAGGAACCTCATTTCACTTCTCTGGGCAGGCATTGATTCCCAGCGGAGAAGGAGCTGGCTGTCCAGGGAGGGGATGTCTCAGGTAGTGACCATTTCTTTCCTCTATTTCATTCTCAGGAGGTTTTCCCTCGTTTGCACCAAACTTTCTGGAGTTAGCACCCTGTTCCCAAAGGGTCAGCTACCCACCAGGCTTGGGCACAGCACTGAGGGGTCTGGAATGGGCTGGGTTCCCTTCCACGTGTATTTGTCACTGAGGTTGCTCGTGATCGGTGGCTTTGGCTTTAAACCAGGTTGTCATTTTAAATGTCAGCCTAACACCGCAGAGAGGTGAAGATGGGTGGGTATGTGTGGATCAGATATTGGATTTCATTGATTGACATTTAGGTTGAACATTAGGGAAAAAATTTACACAGAAAGGGTGATTGGGCAGTGGCAGAGGCTGCCCAGGGAGGGGGTTGACTCACCTTCCCTGGAGGGGTTTAAGGGACGGGTAGATGAGGTGCTGAGGGACATGGGTTAGTGTTTGATAGGAATGGTTGGACTCAATGATCCGATGGGTCTCTTCCAACCTGGTTGTTCTATGATTCTATGAAAACGCGGAGGGGCAAAGCAGGAAAAAAAAAAAAAAGAAAAAAAAACCCCAAACATGTTATCATCACCAGTTTTTGCCTGTAAGTGGTCTCGATGATCCGATGGGTCTCTTCCAATCTGATGATTCTATGATTCTATGACATGAAGACTTTGTGAAGAAGAAGGTTCCTGTGGTGGCAGGGGAGAGGCAGCAGAGACTCCAGTGTTGTTCGATTCATTCCCCACAGCCCTGGGATGGCCTCAGCGTGATAAAGCTGCTGGTGGGAAAGGGAATGGGCTCTTTGACCCCAGAGAAACTGTAGCACCTGGCTGCTCAGGTGCTTCCACAAACATGGGGACTGAGGTGAGGACACCTGTGGATTTTAGCTGCCCCGACCTCGCTTGCCTGGGCCACAGGAAAGGTCCTGAACTGCAGAGCCTGTGCTGGAGGTGCACCCAGTGCCTGCACCTGCCCCTCGAGACCTTTCCCTCCCTCTGGAACCACCATCAGACTACAAATATCACCAGCACACGGGCACTGAAATGCCCTGGGACCTGCTGCTGCGACGGCTACTAACTTCTGGGACGTATCCTGCAATGGGAACATGTTTGGTTACACAGATCCGATCACGCTCCTCGCTCTGTGTTGGGAGGGCAGCTGCCCAACACCATTTCCTTGGCATCCACCTTGCGAAAGAGCAGGGGGAGCGCCCAGAGGAGGAAAAAGTTGCTTCTGCATGTCAGTGCCCAAAACCTGGCTTAATCTACCACTTTTAGTTTTTCCTGCCTTTTCAGTTTGTGTTGTCAGAGCCTTTTTCACTTCTTCATCTTCAATAACGAGAGACCAAACAGCTCTTTGCACAAGTAAAATAAAGCACAAACGAAAAGAAACAGGATTTGAAAACATTGAAATGTCCCTTTTCATTCAGGTGCATTTGTTTCTAGTGAATATATCTTTAGGGTTGCTCCTGACTCTCTCTCTCTCACTAAATACTTGGCTACCTGATGCTATTTGATAGGAATGGTTGGACTGGATGGTCTGGTGGGTCTCTTCCAACCTGGTTGTTCTATGATTCTATGATTCTATGATTATGGGAGACAAATCCACCTGAGGGACAGAGGTGAAGTCCCTGACCCTGAGAGCAGAGCCAGCTCCGAAATGCACCGTAATGCACTGCACTGCTCAGCCCAGGAAGAAAGAAAGAAATTATCACATAAATATCACGGCGGAGCTTCTCTTTTATATAATTTCTAGGAGTTCCTAGTGAAATGCGCGCTCGGGGGATGCTGACAAGCAGCTAAACCAATAAAATGTCACGGATGCAGACAAGCGGCATTGAATGGAAAGGTTTTGGAGAGCGTTTCCATCACCTCAGGCACGAGTTGAGAGAAGGGAAGAGCTGAGGAGTTGGGAAAACGGGTTAGTGTTTGATGGGAATGGTTGGACTGGATGATCCGGTGGGTCTCTTCCGACCTGGTGATTCTATGATTCTATGAAAAGCATTTCCAGTGGCAGCACTAAACGACCTGCGCTCGGCTTTCTGCTCAGCTTCAAACCACTCTGAGGCTTTAGGACAAAATCGGTTGGTTTACCTCCTGAATTATAATTTTTACAGAGATTGGAGCAAAATTTGTTGATGTAAATTTACGAACTCCACGTAAAAGCCATTTCCCTCGATAGATGACTGGGTGTTTCCCCCCTTCGCGTGTGATCTTTATTGTTTTAAGTGTAAAGAAAGACGAATGGAAACGCACAAAAAGGCAGCAAACATGCCCGTTTCAATCCTCTGTATTTTATATATTAAACAGGGATATGTTATGTTATGTTATGTTATATTATATTATGTTATGTTATATTTTGTTATATTATATTATATTATATTATATTATATTATATTATGTTATATTATGTTATGTTATATTATGTTATGTTATATTATATTATATTATATTATATTATATTATATTATATTATATTATATTATATTATATTATATTATATTATATTATATTATATTATATTATATTATATTATATTATATTATATTATATTATATTATATTATATTATATTATATTATATTATATTATATTATATTATATTATATTATATTATATTATTATATTATATTATATCCCCTCACAAAATCCCATGTCCCGTCATCCAAAATGCCCTGAAAGGGCTAACGACACCCGACAAGCCAATTGATTGAAAAATAAATAAAAGGGGGGAAAAAAATGAAAACAAAAAAAATAATAATCTAAGGAGGAACTGATGTGCTGGTGTGGTACAGGCAGCATCTCAAGCAGCACAGCCTCTCCTCTGGGTTTGCATCGAGGAGATGCTGAGCTCCCTTGGAAAAAAAAAAAAAAAAATAAAAAAAAAAGAAAATGAAAAAAAAGAAAAATAAATCTTAATTTACCTGGAAATTAAACCCGTTTCCCTGGCAGGAGGATAAAGGCAAAGCGAGCGCTGGCTGCACACCCGGAGCTCGGAGAGAGATGCAGGAGAGAGAGGGAAGCAGGAGGCAAAGGTGGGAGAGGCTCTGGGGCTCTTGGAGAATTAAAAATAAAAAAAAAAAAAATATCTGGAAGGTGATTCCCACCTGGAATCTCCGGGAATTGCTTCTCCAAGGTGGGGAAAATCGCTGCCTCGAATGGTTGGACTCGATGATCCGATGGGTCTCTCTTCCAACCTGCTTGTTCTCTGATTCTCTGATTCTCTGATTCTCTGAGGTGTTAGTGCTGCTCCCCTCGGATGGCAATGAAATTAAACGGTCATTTCGCTCTTAGCCGTTTCTTTGGATGGGGCGAGGTCTACAATTTAATATCTGGGGGTTTGGGGGAAGATGCGAGTGTCTCGGTCGCTCCCGCACATTGGGGGGGACCCGATTTTGGGGGGTGGGATGCCCTGCCTGCCGCTTCGGAGCGACAACATGCTGGCAAGGGCTGGACTCGGTGATCCGACGGGTCTCTTCCAACCTGGTTCTTCTATGATTCTATGATTCTATAAAAATCGGGAAGCGGAGAGAAAGGAGGAAAAAAAAAAAAAAGCCAAAAAAAAAAAAAGTCCAATATTTCGACTGGGAACTTAAAGGCAACTCGCCCTGCTTTGCTCTCCCTCCTTAGATGTTCAAGCGGAGCTTGGGTTCGGGGGGATGCTGAGGGGATACTGGGGGGATTCATGGAAATGGGCATTGGGCATTGGAATAGGCTGCCCAGGGACGTGGTTGATTCCCCTTCCCTGGAGGTGTTTAAGGGATGAGTGGATGAGGTGCTGAGGGACATGGGTTAGTGTTTGATAGGAATGGTTGGACTCGATGATCCGATGGGTCTCTTCCAACCTGGTTGTTCTATGATTCTATGATGCTGGGGGGATACTGGGAGGATGCTGGGGGGATACTGGGGGGATGCTGGGGGGATGCTGGGCGGATGGCGGTGATGCTGCTGCCCTTCTCCCTGCAGGAACGGGGCTCCCCCCGCCCCAGCATCTCCTTCCAGCCCCGCTCCCCGCATCCCTCCGGCCTCGGGAGCTGCTGGAGGCTTGGGGGGAAGGCTTGGGGGAGGCAGCGAGCCCCTAGAGGCGATGGGGACCAGGGCAGAGGTCTCCCTCCTCCAGGATGTCCACCTCGTCCTCGGGGTCCTGCAGCAAGAAGGGGCCGGGGGGAGGCTGGAGGGATGCTGGGGGGATACTGGGGGGATGCTGAGGGGATGCTGGGGGGATGCTGAGGGGATGCTGAGGGGATGCTGGGGGGATGCTGGGGGGATACTGGGGGGATGCTGAGGGGATGCTGATGGGATGGCGGTGATGCTGCCGCCCTTCTCCCTCCAGGAATGGGGCTCCTCCCGCCCCAGCATCTCCTTCCAGCCCCGCTCCCCGCATCCCTCCGGCCTCGGAGGCTTTGGGGGGAAGGCTCGGGGCAGCCCCTAGAGGCGATGGGGACCCGGGCAGAGGTCTCCCTCCTCCAGGATGTCCACCTCGTCGTCGGGGTCCTGCAGCAGGAAGGGTGCGGGGGGAGGCTTGCGGGGCTCGGGTGCGGCAGGCTCGGGCAGCTCGGGCTCGGGGGAGCTCTGCTCGCGGCTCTCCTCCCCTGCCGCCTGCTTCGGCTCCTCCTGGCTTTTCCGCAGCTGCTTTTTGTGCTTCATCCGGCGGTTCTGGAACCAGGTTTTCACCTGCGAGAGAAGGGGAAGGGGGGGGGGGGAAGATAAAAAAAAAAAAAAAAAGAAGGAGGAAAAAGAAGGAATAAAAAGAAAATGAAAAAAAAAACAAATAAGGGGAAGCTGGAGTGGGACACGGGGAAGGGATGTGCGAGGGGTGCGAGATGGAGAGGGCTGGGGATGATGTGAGGGATACAGGATAATTTCGTGGGATACGGGCTGGGTGAGGATGCTGAGAGGGAGACAGGATTCTCGTGTGGGACACGGGACGGGGATGATGCGAGGGATGCAAGTTGGAGAGGAGTGGGGATGCTGTGAGGGATGAGGGATTCTCGAGCGGGATACGAGATGAGGATCCTGTGAGGGATACAGGATGGAGACAGGAGGGAAAGCTGCGAGGGATATGGGATCCTGTGAGGGATATAGGATGGAGATGGGTGGGAAAGCTGCGAGGGATACGGGATGCTTGCTTGGGATATGGGATGGGATACGGGTTGGAGAGGAGTGGGGATGCTGTGAAGGATACGGGATTCTTGCCTGGGATAAGTGATGAGGATCCTATGAAGGATACGGGATGGAGATAGGAGGGAAAGCTGCGAGGGATATGGGATCCTGCAGGGGATGAAGAACGGGGATCCTGCGAGGGATCCAGGATTCTGGCTTGGGATAAATGATGGGCATCCTGCGAGGGATATGGGATGGAGATGGGTGGGAAAGCTGGGAAGGATACGGGATTCTTGTGTGGGACACGGGATGGGGACCCTGCGAGGGACAGAGGGTGGAGAGGAGTGGGGATGCTGTGAAGGATACGGGATTCTTGCCTGGGATATATGATGAGGATCCTGCGAGGGATACAGGATGGAGATGGGTGGGGATGCTGCGAAGGATACAGGATTCTTGCTTGGGATAAATGATGAGGATGCTGTGAGGGAAGCAGGATGGGTGGGAATGCTGCGAGGGATCCGGGATGGGGATGCTGCGAGGGATACGGGATTCTTGCTTGGGATAAATGATGAGGATGCTGCGAGGGAAGCAGGATGGAGATAGGAGGGAAAGCTGCGAGGGATATGGGTTCCTGCGAGGGATATAGGATGGAGATGGGTGGGAAAGCTGCGAGGGATATGGGATCCTGCGAGGGATATAGGATGGAGATAGATGGGAATGCTGCGAGGGACATGGGATGCTTGCTTGGGATACAGAATCGGATACGAGAGATACGAGTTGGAGAGGAGTGGGGATGTTGCAAAGGATACAGGATTATTGCCTGGGATAAATGATGGGGATGCTGTGAGGGATACAGGATGGAGATGGGTGGGAAAGCTGCGAGGGAAATGGGATAATTTCATGCGATACGGGATGGGGATGCTACAAGGGATACAAGTTGGAGAGGAGTGGGGATGCTGTGAAGGATACAGGATTCTTGCCTGGGACAAATGATGGGAATCCTGGAAGGGATATAGGATGGAGATAGGAGGGAAAGCTGCGAGGGATATGGGATCCTGCGAGGGATATAGGATGGAGATAGATGGGAATGCTGCGAGGGATACAGAATCGGATACGAGAGATACGAGTTGGAGAGGAGTGGGGATGCTGCAAAGGATACAGGATTATTGCTTGGGATAAATGATGGGGATGCTGTGAGGGATACAGGATGGAGATAGGAGGGAAAGCTGCGAGGGATATGGGATGGAGAGGAGTGGGGATGCTGCAAAGGATACGGGATTGTTGCTTGGGATAAAGGATGGGCATCCTGCGAGGGATCCAGGATGGGGATGGGCGGGAAAGCTGAGAGGGATACGGGATGCTTGCTTGGGATCCAGGATGGGGATGCTGTGAGGGATACGAGTTGGAGAGGAGTGGGGATGCTGCGAAGGATACGGGATTCTCGCCTGGGATAAGTGATGCGAAGGATATGGGATGGAGATGGGTGGGAAAGCTGGGAAGGATACGGGATTCTCGCGTGGGATACGGGATGGGGATGCAGCGAGGGATAGAGGACGGAGATGGGTGGGAATGCTGCGAGGCATCCGGGATGGGGATGCTGAGAGGGATACGGGATAGAGATAGGAGGGAAAGCTGCGAGGGATCCGGGATCCTGCAGGGGATGAAGAGTGGGGATCCTGAGAGGGATCCAGGATTCTCGTCTGGGATACGGGATGGGCATCCTGTGAGGGATGCAGGACGGGTGGGTGAGCGAGTCCAGAGAAGAGTAACGAGGCTGGGGAAGGGGCTGGAGAACAGATCCCATGAGGAGCGGCTGAGAGAGCTGGGGGGGTTTATCCTGGAGAAGAGGAGGCTGAGGGGAGACCTCATTACTCTCTACAACTACCTGAAAGGAGGTTGTGGAGAGGAGGGAGCTGGGCTCTTCTCCCAAGGGACAGGGGACAGGACGAGAGGGAATGGCCTCAAGCTCCACCAGGGGAGATTTAGGCTGGAGATTAGGAGGAAGTTTTTCACACAGAGGGTGATTGGGCATTGGAATAGGCTGCCCAGGGAGGTGGTTGATTCACCTTCCCTGGAGGTGTTTAAGGCACAGGTGGATGAGGTGCTGAGGGACTTGGTTTAGTGTTTGATAGGAATGGTTGGACTAGATGATCCGATGGGTCTCTTCAAACCTGGTTGTTCTGTGATTCTGTGAATGCTGCGAGGGCTGTGGGATGGGGCTGCTGGAGGGATACGGGTTGGAGTGGGGCTGCTGCAAAGGATCCGGGATTCTTTCGTGGGCTAAATGACGGGCATCCTGCGAGGGATACGGGATGGAGACGAGCGGGAAAGCTGGGAAACATACGGGATACCTCGCGTGGGACACGGGATGGGGATGCAGCGAGGGGATAGAGGATGGCGACGGGTGGGGATGCAGCGAGGGCTGCAGGACGGGAAGAGCCGGCGCTGCTGCTAGGGCTGCCCCGTTGCCCGCGGTACCTGCGTCTCGGAGAGGCTGAGCGCCGTGGCCAGCTCCACCCGCTCGGGCGTGGAGAGGTAGCGCTGGATCTCGAACCTCTTCTCCAGGCCGGAGAGCTGCGAGTCGGAGAAGACGGTGCGGGCTTTGCGGCGGCGGCAGTGCTTGCCGGGCAGCTCGGAGGGAGCCTGCGGCTGGAACAGCGCTGGCACCGGCACTCCTGGGGGGACACGCGGCGGGTGGGCTCTCCCCCTCCCTCCCTACTTTTTTTTTTTCCCTCTGACAGATTTTTTTCGTTTATTTCGTTTTAGCCAGGTCGTTTTCTTATTTCGCGGGTGTTCGGGGGAAAAAAAAGCTCCTTTCCCACCGCTCGGTGAGGGAAATCTCCACCCTCGGGTCCCTTCCAACCTGCTTGTTCTATGATTCTATGATTCTATGATGATTCTATGACTCTATGATGATTCTAGGATTCTATGATGATTCTATAATTCTATGACTCTATGATTCTATGATGATTCTATGATGATTCTATGATGATTCGATGATTCTATGATGATTCTATGATGATTCTATAATTCTATGATTCTATGATTCTATGATGATTCTATGATGATTCTATAATTCTATGATTCTATGATTCTATGATGATTCTATGATGATTCTATGATTCTATGATGATTCTATAATTCTATGATTCTATGATTCAATGATGATTCTATGATTCTATGATGATTCTATAATTCTATGATTCTATGATGATTCTATGATGATTCTATAATTCTATGATTCTATGATTCTATAATTCTATGATTCTATGATGATTCTATGATGATTCTATGATGATTATGATGATTCGATGATTCTATGAATTAGAATTAAATTCTAATTCTAATTAATTAGAATTGAATTACACTGCAACGAAATGGATGCGGGACAACCAGGGGAGCCCTGAAAAACCCTGGGGGGGAGAGACAAAAAGTCTTCCAGGGCCACACCGGAGCACAATTGGAGCTGCCAGGTGGGAAACTTTAGGAAGAATATTTGCTTCCAAGAGCAAGGAGCTGCTGTGGGAAGGAGAAAGCTCTTCCAGCCCAAGGGGGGAGAAGCTGGAGCATCCCAGGGGGGAAAGAGGGGGTTGATTCCCCTTCCCTGGAGGGGTTTAAGGGACGGGTGGATGAGGTCTTGAGGGACTTGGGTTAGTGTTTGATAGGAATGGTTGGACTCGATGATCCAATGGGTCTCGTCCAACCTGCTTGTTCTATGATTCTATGATTCTATATAGATAAACACACACACACACACATATAAATATATATATATGCTGAGGGACATGGTTTAGTGTTTGATAGGAATGGTTGGACTCGATGATCCGATGGGTCTCTTCCAACCTGGTTGTTCTATGATTCTATGATTCTAGGATTCTAGGTCTTGAGGGACTTGGGTTAGTGTTTGATAGGAATGGTTGGACTCAACGATCCGATGGGTCTCTTCCAACCTGATTATTCTATGATTCTATGAGTCTATGAAAAGCCGGAGGGGCAAAGCAGGAAAAAAACCAAACCAAAGCAAAACAAAAAAAAAAAAAAACCCCAAACGTGTTATCATTCCAAAATGAAAAAATAATGCTAAAAATGTAACAAATAAAAGGAAAAAGAGGCAGAAGGAACCCTCCGGATCTTGGGCGATCGAGCCGAGCTCCAGCACTGCGGCTCCTTTCTCCCCAAAACGAAGCCAGAGGGATGCAGCATCGATTTGTAGAGAGGAGGGAGCTGGGCTCTTCTCCCAAGGGACAGGGGACAGGACGAGAGGGAATGGCCTCAAGCTCCACCAGGGGAGGCTTAGGCTGGAGATTAGGAGGAAG
Source organism: Coccyzus lansbergi (assembly GCA_033558105.1). Lineage (NCBI taxonomy): Eukaryota > Metazoa > Chordata > Aves > Cuculiformes > Coccyzidae > Coccyzus > Coccyzus lansbergi. The sequence continues at coordinate 36,947 of JAUMJK010000750.1, read as the reverse complement.
TTTTTCACAGAAAAGGGTCATTGGGCACTGGAATAGGCTGCCCAGGGAGGTGGTTGATTCACCTTCCCTGGAGGTGTTTAAGGACGGGTAGATGAGGTGCTGAGGGACATGGTTTAGTGTTTGATAGGAATGATTGGACTCGATGATCTGATGGGTCCCTTCCAACCTGGTTGTTCTATGATTATATGATTCTACACACACACACACACACACATATATAAATATATATGCTGAGGGACATGGTTTAGTGTTTGATAGGAATGGTTGGACTTAATGACCCAGTGGGTCTCTTCCAACCTGGTGATTCTATGATTTTATAAATATATATATAGTGATTCTCTGATTCTCTGATTTGGGTGAAGGACCCCCGCGAGGAGCGAGTGTGTGCCCCTCCCGCCCCCCAAGCCCCAACCTCCCGCACTTACCCGACGCGGTGAGGAAGTAAGGATGGTGATGATGATGCTCCGGCTTGTGCAGGGCAGGGTGCGGGTGAGGAGCCAGGAGGGTCGGGGTGGGCATCAGGGGGTACCCATAGTCCAAGAGGGGGACGCGGGAGGCCAGGGAGCCCGGGAAGTGCTCGGAGGGCACCTCCCGCAAGGGTTTGGGCTTGTGCAGGAGGATGTCCTCGATGAAGAAGGAGGTGGGCCTGGGCGCAGAGACCGGGTGCACGGCAGACGTGAAGTTGAGGTTCATGGCTGGGCTCCCCCGCCTCGGGCAGCGGGGAGGGGAGAGAGCCGGGCCGAGCGCTGCGGAGATAAGAAACAAAAACCAGGCGAACGAGCGAAAAACAAGTTAAGCAAAAAGGCGGAACAGAAGTAAGTAGTGATAGTTTAAGAGGAAAAAAAAAAAAAGGGGGGGGGGGAAAAAAAAAGAAATAATGGGGAAGGCTGCTAGGCGGGTGGGCTGGGGATGCGCGGGGAGCTGCCTTTGAGGCGCGGCGGGCACGGGCTGCCGAGAGAGCCAATGGCGATGGGGCGGGCGGGGGGACGGGCCCCTGGGCCACCTAAAGCCCCAACGCGGCCAGGAGCGGCCGTGGGAGCCGAGGAGCCGCCTAGCAGCCCTCAGTCGGCAGCCCCTGCATCCCGCTCAGCAGCCCTCGCTCAGCAGCCCCTGCATCCCGCTCAGCAGCCCCTGCATCCCGCTCAGCATCCCTCGCTCAGCAGCCCCTGCATCCCGCTCAGCATCCCCTGCATCCCACTCAGCATCCCTCGCTCAGCAGCCCCTGCATCCCGCTCAGCAGCCCTCGCTCAGCAGCCCCTGCATCCCGCTCAGCATCCCCTGCATCCCACTCAGCAGCCCTCGCTCAGCATCCCCTGCATCCCGCTCAGCATCCCTCACTTAGCATCCCTCTTGCAACATCTCCTGCTCATCATCCCCAGCTCAGCATCCCTCTCAGCATCCCCCTCAGCATCCCTCTCAGCATTCCCTGCATCCCGCTCAGCATCCCTCTCTTAGCATCCCTCGTGCAATATCTCCTGCTCAGCATCCCCTGCATCCCACTCAGCATCCCTCACTCAGCATCCCCTGCATCCCACTCAGCATCCCTCGCTTAGCATCCCTCGTGCAATATCTCCTGCTCAGCATCCCCTGCATCCCGCTCAGCAGCCCTCACTTAACATCCCTCTTGCAACATCTCCCGCTCATCATCCCCTGCTCAGCATCCCTCTCAGCATCCCCCTCAGCATCCCTCACACAACATCCCCCTCTCAGCATCCCCCTCAGCATCCCCCTCAGCATCCCTCACACAACATCCCCCTCTCAGCATCCCCCTCAGCATCCCCCTCAGCATCCCCTGTATCCCCCTCAGCATCCCTCACACAACATCCCCCTCTCAGCATCCCCCTCAGTATCCCTCTCAGCAACCCCTGTATCCCGCTCAGCATCCCTCGCTTAGCATCCCTCGTGCAATATCTCCTGCTCAGCATCCCCTGCTCAGCATCCCCTGCT